>CP126891.1:62110000-64510000 GCA_030440675.1 Furcifer pardalis
CCAGAGTGCTGCATGTCAGAGTGAGCTCCCATTGTCTGTCCCAGTTCCTGCCAACCTAGCAGTTCAAAAGCAAGAAACTGCAAGTAGATAAATAAGAGGGAAGTGGGAGCAGCTGTTGCTGCTCCATGGCCACAAAAACCACCGCCCCCGCCTCCGGACTCCTTCCCTCGGCCCTTCTGGCCTGGAGGGAAATGGACATAGCTTCTGGGGTTTGTTTCTTGTGCATTGTTTTTGAAATGTTTTTTGTACTATTGTGCTGTGATACTTTGTAATTCTTTTTCATTGTACTATGGTAATTGTGATTCTTTGTTAGCTGCACAGAGTTGTGATGCGAGTAGGGCAGCATACAAGTTGAACAAACAAACAAACAAATACGTACAACTTGGTGAGGAGGTAAACCAGTGTTCCATGCACTCAGTTATCTAGTCATGCCTGCCACATGTCCATGGAAGCACAAGCAGACGCAGACAGCACTGGCTCTTTGGCTATAAACAGAGATGAGCACTGAACCCTAGCGTCAGATATGACTGGCTTTTGAGCAATGGTGACCTTTACCTTTACCTTACACATTTCTCCACTAGTTTTGTAATAACATTCGATGTGTAGACAGGATGGCTATGAAAACTGAGGCTATACAGTCCATTGTGAAGTAACCCAATCCTAAATTCCATTAATTCCTGAAACCTTAAAGCAAATATTTACAAAGAAATATTGTGAGTCTCTTTTGACTGCTAATACAATGATGAGAGTGCTGATTTCCCAAGAAAAGATTCTTTCTCACACAAAGCTATGGGCTCCTTTCTTTAAATACCAATATATCGTTCAAATGTAATCCTGTTTGGCCCAGATTGGCAAAACACATCGTGACCCTCAAACTAAGAAATAAATTCAAAGAAAAAGTTATCTTTCCAGTTCATACCTTTCAAAAAGTTTCCTCCCAATTTTCAAATCTTTATTACCTTCTAAGATTAATTTGAGAAAATAAGTCAGGTGAAAATGTTGTGACAGTTTACATATCTTACCCTATAGTTCTATAGATGTACAAAGTGATGAATGGGTAATGTCCCTCTTATATTTCATGGGACCTATTACCAACCATTTAGAAATGGACATCAGACAAGATGAGTAGAAAAAAACAAATAAAAACAAGACTGTGACATAGGAAAAAAGATTCCAATAATTAGCAAGGTAAACAAAATTACTATTACATGTCTTCTTGTGGGATACCAACTAAGATCAGAAAAATCAGATTTACATTCGACTTCCTTTAATGACATCTGCATTCTTTTCAATGAAATCAGGCTTTGAGGAAGCCAATACACATTTCCTAAACAAAATACTGTACTACATTTAGAAAAAAAGTATTTTAAAGTCATATAAAAAGGAATTCTGGAAACACAGTTTAATAGTATCTTATTGATGAGATTTTATATTCAGGATTAGACAACATTACACTAGGTTTTTTTTTTAAACAAAGCTATCCTAGCCACTATCATTTTGAGTTTACAAACAGTAGTAAATAACCCCTTGCCCCCTGATTTGGTTCTCTCAACTGTTTTTACAGCACATAATCTTTTTATTGGCCAGCCCCTAACAAAGGCATTTTAATAAAGGCAGACAATTTGAGATTTTTTTTTCTCTTGGCTATGTTTACTAGAAACACCTTAGGAATGGAATATCTTTGGTTTTTTGCACACTTGATATTTTAAAAATAAACATTAATAAAAAAGTTAACTGAAGTTCTTCTGCCATAACATTGCAAGCTGCTTTTTCCATTTCATTTGATCACACACACACACACACACACACACACACACACACACACACACACACACACACACACACACACACACACACACACACACACACACACACACACAGATATCAAACTAAATTAGAACTCTGAATTAATTATGGTTAAGATGAAACCACTGGCATGACATTAAGACTTTCTGGTAAAGAATCATGAGAGAGAAGCATTGTCTTTCCCTCCTCTCTGTTTCACATTCTTTGAAATAAACTTGCCAAAATGAACTTCCAAAGTGAACAAAAACAAACAGAAAGAAATTTAACCTAATGTTTCTACAGATTTCACGCAGAAGAAGCTATCATTCTTCTTTATATATTTTTGCATATTTTTTCAAAATCTAGCAGTGCTTTAAACTTGGTTGCAAGAATAACCTGCACAGAGGTGTTCCAATATATGAATTATTTTAATTCTGCTTAACTAGTTTGGTGCATCAGTGAGAAATGTTTTGTATGTAATTCTGAAGTAATTTTGCTGTGAATGCTTCTCCCATGATGCTCTCTGGGTCACCTGAGTCTGAGAGAGGACATTGTGTACTTCACCCTTAGCAGAGGTTAGTCTTTAGATACCATCTTAAAAAGCCTTTGGGTTTTTGAACTTTTAATGGATTACATTTTATGTGTTGACTACCACTTCTACCATTTCATTGCTCTTCCTATTGAAAGTATTCTTATTAGTCTTTCTTTTATAGTTGTTACTGTATTACCACCATATTACTTTCATTTCAAGTAATTGCAATTTACTATTCTTAGCTCTAATTGCTGTAGTCTTTAGCCTTTTTCTTGATTTCTGTACATTATTGAAACCTATCTGAAGCCTCCAGACTAAAACTTTGAATTAAGAATAAATAAATTAAATAAATAAAACAATAAAGTCATATTTCTATTACCTGTGATGAATTAGCTGATCAATGTCATACAGTTTTATCATCACCACACAATATCACCAATATGGACAGATCACCTTTGATGTGCTACAGGAGATATCCCTGTGGCATCTGTCTTAGTGATATCTGCTAGATAGACTTAAGATTCTAGTTCCACACACAATAGCTGCTGATCCAACATAATCCAAAATATATTTTTTCAACTGTCTGTAGTCAAAGAAATGAGAGAAAAGTCTTGTCTTTTTGCTAAACATGTTAATAAACTCATCCATGAAGTCTTTGCCAGAAAATGGCTTTCAAGTAACATTTCTATTGAAGTTTGAGAGAAACAATGAAATCACCCAAAAATTATGGAATAGACTTGCCATTTAGGTAGAAACAGTTGTATGAAGTGTCAGTTATCATAACTTTATTTCTCCAAATTGTTTACATTTTGTTCTGAGTATTTGCCCAAAACACATACAGTATATTGAAATATGTGTTATCAGTTCTACCAACATGTCAATTCTCCTTTAATGCAGCAGGACCTAATCCTGATTAGACATGCACAACAGGGATCAGAAGAAAAACAAAATGGCATTTGCTTTGAATTCTCTCAGATTATTTTCATTTCACCCCTCACATACACTCAGAAATAAAACAGTTGAGGTAAAATGTTTAAGAAACTGTTTATAATTTCATGCAGCTCTGTGTGGTGAGGATGAATTTTTTTCTGTCCTATTATAAGCTGGGAGGAGGAGAAACAAATGACTCTTGTATGACCTTTCCACTCACATCTAAGAAAAGAGAAGACCCCAAATATTTTTAACTCATGCACATTTCCTTTTTTAAAGGATGTAGGATAGTCATGCTGAATCTTGGCACTCCAGGTGTTCTTTGGCTTCAATTCCCAGAGGCCCAAGTCTCTGTGAATCTACACTGATGGGTTTACTACCAAGAGTGCAAAGGTTTGCCATCATGAGTATAGGATATCATTTACTTCCTTCACATTCAAGAAGGATCTTTGCATTCTTCAGGCGATTCTTCATCAAAACCTGTCTCTGAGTCTGAGAGGGAGAAAGTCTCAGGTGTATATGTTTGTAAATATGCAGTCCATTGCATACATATTGTATTTATATTCAGAAGGAAAGGAAAATAGCAAAGCAAAACTCATTGAAGTGCATCCACACTTTGTCACAAACTATGAAGAACAGCATGAGGAGGATTTGACCCAAACTCTAGGCAGCTGCACAGAACAAAGGAGATGTCTCTCACCTAGTACTACACTCCATGATGACAACTTGTTGACTTTATTCATTTCACTACAACCCGCCCTTCCTCTAGGGAGACTGGAGCTGCATTTAGTTCTTCACCAGCTGCATGAGGTCACACAAAATCCAGAATGAACTCTCCAAATGCAGAAGGAACTCTCCATTTTGTCAGTTTCACACCTGGCCTAGACTAAGGGAAGAGGAGGCCTCGTGCTCAACTGCTGCCTGATGTCCAGCACTGCCTTTGGGCTCAACTGCTGCTCAATGGACAAGACTGTTGTGTGCTTAACTGCTTGATGGCCAGGACTGCTTGGAGCTCTACTACTGCTGTGTGCTTGACTGTTTGGAGCTCAACTACTGTTTGGGACTCGGCTACAGCTTACTGCTTACTGAAGAGCCTACTGCTTTTGCTACTTTGCTTTGGACTATCTGCAATTGGATTCTTGTTTTCCATGATTGTTATGGACTGGCTTGAAACACCTATGCTGCATGGACTGGCCATGGCTATAACATCACCACTGAGCAGCCGTGTCCACCAACAGACTCTGCCCACCCAGTCAGGCTGGAGAATGGGAGGTAGCCACCACCACAGCTGTTTCACGGCCAGCCCCCTCCCTGCTGGGAAGAGATAAGGACTCTCCTGACTGTATTGTATTTTCTGTGCTAGTGTATTGTATATCTTTTGCTTTTTTGCATTGTATATCTGTGCTAGTATTTGGTAATAGTTCTTCTCAGCAGGAGGGAGTTGATTTTTATATGGATAAATTTCTACAGGGATTGACTCTCCTGATTGTATTGCATTTTCATTTTTATGTTAGATTTATTGACTGTATTGATAGTATTGCATTGTTATGCTTATATTATGTTGTTGTATTTATATTTGATATTGTAATATATATTGGCTGTGTTATGTTAGCCGCTCTGAGTTGCTTCGGCAAGTAGACCGGCGTATAAGTCTAAATACAAATACAAAAAAAAAAGTCCCTTTCTGTCAGGTATCTTATCTAGGGTGAATCAATGCTTAACAGGTTAAAAAAAACTACTGAATCATCAAGATATGGACATGCTTTAATATCCTATCATTACAACATGAGATTTGGCACACCCTTTCCCCACCCAGTATCTAAAAGGATGAAAGCTCTTTCTTCTGGCTTGTTGAGCAAGAGTTAGGAGTTTTCTGAAAGTTGATTAGGGCACATGCTGTCCTGTAGTTAATGCCTTCCTTCACGCTCATGAAAATTCATTGGAATTAATGTTGCTGATTTCAGCCTTTTATTCTTCATTGGATGATCCAATGAAACCTGCTTTAGCATGGCAGGGACAGTCTTTGCTTGAAACCTTTGAGAATAAAAATCTAAAAAGTACTGTTGCACTAGAAATCTTCTGTATCTTTTGTGAAAACCAGGGAACTCTTTGGTAGTTCATATTTTCCAGGTTTTTTATATTACATATCTAAAAATGTCTTATCAGCTGTTGTCTCAAAAAATTAAATGAAGGGTGAGGAAGGAAATGCTGTACTTCAAGACCTGATAACTAGGTCTTAGTAATGATTTTAATCCCAAGAACATTCTACTTTTATTAGGATCCCCCCCCCCACTTAATGCCAGAGGTAGCAGCCCATTTACCTGCTATTGAGAAGAACACACAAGTAGTGATAACCAACCCTGCTTTTCAGCTTTGAGCAGGGAGGTCTGGTTCAAAATTAGTTGTGGGCAAGGGAGATGTTGTAAACAGATTATTATTGTTTTTGCATGGTATTGTCTAGACTTTTGCAACCTATATAAATCAAATAATTATATATTAAATCTAGTATGCATTGGCTACCTTTTTAATAATTAATCATTGGCAGCTAGTATACATAGTGGTTAACATTTCATATTGGGGCTGTGGTAGCTCAGTGGTTAAGAAGCTCGCCTTGTTAACTGGAAGGCTGGTAAGTTAGCAGTTCAAGACCCAGGTACTGCATGACAGATGAAAAGAGCCTCATTTGGGTGTTCCCTGAGTGGAGTTTCTTCTGCAAAAATCCTTTCAACCCAGAACAATTTTTGACACAAAATTATTATAACATTTCATATTGGCACTTTGGGCTATGAAACTCAGTGGACTACCATGGGCAGATGACACTTTGTGAGCCTGATCTATGCTATAGGAAGGAGCTAAAATCATCTCAAGGTCAAGTTCACTTGAGGTTGAACTAAGAACAGTGAGGCTCACAAAATGTATCTTCTCATACTTAAAAGAGGAAGTAAAGAAGAAATCTTTACCTAGAAAATGGCGTTGTGAAACAAAAAAAGCAACTCGATACAGAGTTCATTTACATATTGATAATATACAAATTTCTTAGGATAGCGTGAGTTTGGAGTTCTTAACTTTCAACCACCTTGCAAAATAATCGTTATGATGCTATGCCGTTGTAGCATCTAAAGAAAATTGGATAACAATTCAAAAAGCTAGACATCTGCAAAAAATATTAATAATATGATGATGGATGATGCAAGATACAATCAGCCACACACACCAGATATAGGTTTTGTATTTTAATTGTGGCATTAAATCCCTTGGGGAAGTTTGTCATTACTTAGATGTTTAGTATGCTGCTTGGGACATTATTGGTGCCAAATTAATCATCACGGTCCTGATAATATGCTCAGTAAATGGCTGTCTACCACTTCACCCCACTCTTATTTGTAAAGTTATCATGCTTTTCATAAAAATGCTGATTCACTCTGCCATTCCAAACGTATTATAAAACTGAGAGAACTAGTAAAGTTAGTTCTAGGTTATATGATTTTCCTATAAAAATAAATCTATTTCTTTCATTGTTAATGACATTAGGGCTAATTTATAGAGGCATTTATACAATCAAAGATGGTACTGAAAGAGGATGAGTTGGAGATGTCAGATAATCTGATGTAGGTGACTTGTTCTTAACTTTTCAACAGCAATGCACAGGGTAACCTACTGGTTCTGCGCATTGTTTAAAATAATTAAAAGATATTATGTACAGTACTAGTTATGTACGCTCAACACACAGAACTCTTGCCATTAAAGAGGGTGGTGTTCAGCCTCTGTCAACAACATTATAAATGTCCTGATGAGATATTAGAATAGTAGAAACTGGGGGAAATGCCTTGTATTTAACAGTCTCAACAAAAGTAGCCTATTAAACACCTCCAGATTTGCTGCAAGAAGAAATGGGATGGGTAAAGTAATATATGTATATTTTGGCACTGGGGGGAAAAAAATCAGTTTTGCTACCTAATGTGAAAGAATCTTGAAATGAAAAATACAGATGTATATAGATTTGAAAAATACAATGAAACTGAAACTAAGAGAGTTTCACATCCATATAGAAAAATAATTATCACATCAAATGGTCTAAAAATTCTTCCCTTCCTTCTCTGTTCTTTCTTTCTATTTTATATTTATTGATACTGTGATTGTACTTACAGATTATCTAACAATTAGATCTTTGGTTAGTATAAAATAAAAGATTAGAAATATAGAAAATGAAAATAATACAACAGTGATCAAGACTGTCTGTCATAAATGAGGCTAGTAGCAAGAATTTAAAAAGAAAACATTATTGTGACATACATGACCAAAATGAAACTGAGGCATACCAAGCTCAAACTTCATCTGGAACAGTTCTGAAGCATGCTTGCATTCATCAATCTTTGTAGGTTTGGCATTGCTCTTCTGACTTCTAGTACTACTTCTTTCCTAAATTGATAAATTAATTGAAGGTCATAACACTCCAAACAGGCAACCTTCTCCAATGTATGAATACTAATGTTCTCTAATGCTATAATTAGAGCTTTCAGCCTCTGTTGGCTGAAAGTCTCCTTATAGGCCCAACTAGAATCAATAGCTGAGTAGTAGGCAACACTTGCACAAACTCTATTGATTAATTAGGTCGAGCAATTGCATCTAGGCCATTGTTTTTATAATTGTTGGCATTTACAGCTGCTGCTCTAAGCCATGCAGGACTGGACCCCTTTGCCTTGAAGCAGCAGCTCTAACTCATGAAGGATTGGACCCTCACCCTGCTGCAGCTTCTGTGCTTGACCTGACAGCCCTGGGGAAGGTTCTGCACCTTCATAAGCTCCATTTGGAGAAGATAGTTGGCACCTACCTACTTGATGGACAGAACATCAGCCCACATCACTCATTCTTTCCTTCCAGATGGCACAGCTCCAAGTGCTGCCCCTGAGATTAGCAAGAAAGGCCATGACTCAGAGAAGAGCCTTCTCGGTGGTGACACCAACTTTATGGAACTCTCTTCTAGTTGAGCTGTACCAGGTTCGATCTCTGCCTATGTTTTAAAAAACAGATAAAATCATTCATTTTTAAAGAGGGTTTTAAGAATATATTGCCAATGAACAAGCATTGGGTATTTTATTTTATATACAGTAATACCTCGGATAACATTAAAACTTGGTTCCACAAGTCTTGGTGTTATCCGATTTCTAGTGTTATCCGATACATGTTAAAATCCTATGGGATGCATCGGATAACGTTAACGCTCCATAGAGATACATTGTAACTGCACAGGCTTTAGCGGTTGTTATCCAATGCATCCCATAGGACCTTAATGTTATTCAATCCAATTCTCCTCCCCAGATTACTTAACATTATGCGATTTTAGCATTATCCGAGGTAAACGTTATCCAAAGTATTACTGTATTTCTGTTGCCAATAGGGTTTTTTTGTTTCTGGCATTTTAAAAAAATGTGTGGGGGTTTTAATGTGTGGGTGTTGTGTTGTAAGCTTCCCAGAATGGAAAAATATCTCAGATGGGTAGGTATATAAATAAATAAGTAAATAAATAAAAGAACTGGCCCTTCCTCCCTGAGGTTGCCTTCAGCAAAGAAGAGCAGTTGACTCACAGTTGCTTGGCTCTTGGATTGCTTGGATTGCTCCTGAAGACTTCCTGCCCTATCTCCTGTGGACTGTTGTTTTACCTTGTTTGGATCATCACTGCTGGAATTCCATCCTTGCCTTGTTTCAAGCCCGGAGGCTCATTTGGACTATTATTTTGTTGCCTGGACTAATCCTGCATCTCTGGTTTGACTTGGATGCCAGACTGTAATGCAGTTAATGTTTGGCCTGTTACCTGGTTGTGTTGGGTCCTGGTGCTTGTGTTACCTGTCAATTGCCTACGCTCTGGACTCTCACAATGATAATGTATTCTATTGTTATTAAAAAAATGAATTTTTTAAAAAAGACAGTGATAATGTATTAGAGACATCTTTAGTTGGCTCTTCAGTAAAAACTGTCAGGATAACATCCAATAAAAATCATGAAATGAAACTTGTTTTATTTTCATAGCACTTTCCCCAGATGGGTGGTATATAAGTGCAATAGGTAAATTAAAAAAAACACCAAATTGATTATCACAGGAAAGTTATAACCAAGTGATAAAGTAAAACAATGAAATGCTTCATTGCAGTTACTAAGTATGATGACTAGAAAAAGACCTTAGTGCACAGAGAAGTCTTTCACTGGAAGCAGAAATTAACCAATGTTGGAAACCAACCTAATTTGAATGAAGGGATAATAAAATTGTCATTCAATATTAAATATTATAAAATTGCAATTAAAATGAACATAGCCTTTGGGATAATCAAGAGGATGGGAAAGCATATCTTTGAGGCCAATGAGAACCTTTGTTTAAAGGAGGCAGTAATAAGACCTTAATTGAAAAAGGTCTGTATGCACCCTATTTTAGTCTCAAACATTCAATTTCTAGGCAAAGTACTGGAACATGTGGTAGGTTCTCAGCAACAAGGATTCCTGGATGATGTGGATTATTTAGACCAGGGGGTCAGCAAACTTGGCTCTCTAGGTGTTCTTGGGTTTCAATTACCAGAAGCACTCCTGGGAATTGAAGTCCAAGAACATCTGGAGATCCATGTTTGCTGACCGATGATCTAGACCCATTTCAATCTGCTTTCAGGACTGACTATGGGATGGAGACATCTATGGTCACTTTGTTGGAAGACCTATGTTAGGAACTAGACAGTGGATGTGTATGCCTGTTTGCTCCGCTGGACCCCTCAGCAGCTTTCAATACCATTGATCATGATATCCTTCTGGGCTGTCTTTCTGGGATGGGATGTAGAGGCACTGTTTTATATTAGCTCCAGTCCTTTCTAGAAGGAAGGTCCCAAAAGGTATTGCTAGGGGACTCCTGTTTGATGCCCTGAGCATTGGCCTGTGGAATCTCTCAGGGTTCTTTCAATCCCATTGCCATCTCAAATATGCTTGAAGTTGAAGGGGACATGAGACAGGACCCATGTGGCAGCTTCCAGATTATGGAATGGTCTCCCTTAAAGCAGGAGTTCTCAACCTTTTAAAGCCAGGGGCCAGGTCACGCTCCCTCAAACAGCTTTGGGGCTGGACAACCATTTTGCCTTTCCTCTGCTGCACGGCACTTCCTGGTGTGGTGGAGGCGGTGGGGGGCCACATGAAATGGTGCCACAGGCTGAATTTGGCTCACAGGCTGCAGGTTGAGAATTGCTGCTTTAAAGGTTAGTTTGCCCCCTCCCTTTTATCCTTCTGCCAACATCTGAAGACCCATCTGACATCAATATCTATTTTTATAATTTTTAAAGTCTTATTTTAATCATTTAATATATTTATTTA
The DNA here is from genome assembly GCA_030440675.1 of Furcifer pardalis. Lineage (NCBI taxonomy): Eukaryota > Metazoa > Chordata > Lepidosauria > Squamata > Chamaeleonidae > Furcifer > Furcifer pardalis. The sequence continues at coordinate 62,120,592 of CP126891.1, forward strand.
GCCTGTCTGGCCAGGTTATTCTGCTATGGTAATAGAGTAGACCCTACTGCCAATAACTCAATGCCAGTTGTCATCCGGCAGTTAACTAACCTGACAACTCTGACAACTAACCTAGCAACTCTGAGGACCAATGGCCTTGGGTGGCAAAGTCCATAGGGAAGAGTAATGGTCCCCAAGTGAATTCAACCCCACTTGAATCCATCTTGATGGAGGGCAGCAGCTTTATCAATATTGGCCTGGGGCTGATGAGGACTTTGCATACCAAAAGGGCTCAGGATCAGAAAGTGACTTGTAGAACTGGATCAATGGTACGGGGGTCATGCTGTGATGTGGAAGACAAATGGAAGACCTCTGCATTATATTGCTCCCAGAACAATCTTCATGGCTGATTGCCATAATGATAGCTAATATTCAGAACTGGATATAGCACTTGAAGAAGAAAAAATGTATTTTAACTATTACTGTATTAATTCTTTTAATGTACAGTCAAACCTCGCATAAAGAGCACCTCGCTTAAAGAGCGCCTTGCTTAAAGAGCAGAATTTTCTCTGAATGTTCGCTTCACTTAACAAATAAAACCAACCAAAAACTCGCTTAACAAATAAATCGAGGTTCACAATCCCCCCCCCCCAATTGGTAATTTACAATGGTGTTTCGCTTAAAGAGCAAAATCACTTAAAGAGCAATCCTGTGGAACGCATTATGCTCTTTAAGTGAGGTACAACTGTATATTCATGCTGGAGTATGTGTACAGGAACAGACCATCTATGAAGTCCAATCCAGAGTTATCTATTTTGCTCTTCCAGGTTTCCAGAGAACGTCTTTCCCTTCTACTTTTACCTAGCCACGGGCCATTAGTAGTATAGGACACTTGGGAATTTGCCCCAAGCCAACAAACTTTAGGAGATCCCCAAACTAGGGGTCAATCAAAGCAAACAGTAACATATCTCAGTCCTGTTGCATTTCCTTTTTGTCCCTCCAAAGTATAAACTTTGTTGTAGGTGGGGGCAATATATTTCCCATACCTTTTTCCTGGCAGGAGATTTGTGCCACTACACCAAGCACTGCTACTTGTCCTTGGTGTCAAAATTGCTTGGCATGAATCTGTCTGATCACAGCAGGTATTTATGGCCCATCTCATTTCTTGTATGAAAGTGTGTGCACATTTTTGTAAGGTTTTCTTCTGATGTATCCATGTTTATAATTTTGTGCTACCCAGTTGGTCTCACTCGGTACAGTATGAATTATTTTTCAGATAGAACCCAGATAATTTCTTTCCCATTTGCAACTTTAGCTGCTCTTTGCTCTAGTTATTACCTGCTGCAACCTATTAAAGAATATTGAGTTTGATTTGAGCAAGTCCTTTTTTTTCCCTGAAGCCATACAGGCTGGTTTGCAATGGACACATTTACAGATCAAGCCACATAAATCTGTAGGGGGCGCTGCTTGCTGTGTGTATGTATACTGTACATACGTTTCCATCTCAAATATATTTAACCCTGTAATTATGGTAATGATAACCTTTTTTTAGCTTTTCAGACAAGAGGCTAATTAAATTTAAAGGCATTATCCCATGGAGAACACATTATTATACATAGTCTTCTTTTGATGTACAGTTGAAATATTCAGGCAGTCACGATTTACATATGTTCTGTGTGAAAGCTGAGACTAGGACCTGCATTGTTGCAATGTTGATGACAGACTCAATCATGCACAAATGGTATGGTATGACAGGAGATACCTTAGGTTGTAAATAATTATGGCATGTGATTGAAAATCTAATCTTGATACTGTGTAACCTCACTCGCTGTTCCTGTCCTTAAATTTTCTGCTTTCTCATGGTTAGTCATGATTTGGACCTTGCTAATTTAGCCTGATGATTTACTACTTACTAATTATGTATTGTGTGCCAACAATGCCCTGTCACTGCCTTTGACAACAAAGGAAGAACTAATGCATGCATTCAAGTTATCTCCAGCCTTCAAACCAGGCAAGTGGTTTTGGAATTAGAATGTGAAAAAGTCTTTTGTTAGCTAAGAACTCCTGAAGTTGGTTTCTTTGTTTATGGGGAAGAAGGAGATGGGTATTTAGATATTTTGGACTGCCACTCTTAGCATCCTCCACACTGGGTTGTGCTACCAAGATTCATTGGAGCTGCAACAAAATAAGATTTAGAAAGGTTCATGTTGCCCACCCCTGCATGTCAAAAAAATTATATCCCAGAAGTGCCTGAGATGGTTGCTTTTGGTGGTTATGCAGGTTTGGCAAGTTTTCTGGTGACTAAGAATCAAGTTTCAACTGCCTACACAGAGCTTTTAATTAATTAAAGAAAATTAATCCATTTTGAAAACAAAGTATCTCGAGATGCAAACCCTTAGGGCTCCATCTGTGCCAAGTTTTATAGTCTTGGAGCCAAGGCAGAAACAAGCACACCTTTTCTTCTATTGCTATATAGCCTATCAAAAGTATTGTTTTTGCTGGAAAACCCTTTACATTCCCTACCATCATCAACTTGGCATTCTCTCTATATATTCTGAGCTCTTATTGTTATCTACCCTTCCATTCTTTCTCATGAGTTTATTCTCGTCTTAACATCCAATGTTCATTATGCCTCCATCTCTCTCTACTTTCTCTATATTCCCCAAGAAGCAGATATTATCTCTAAATCTCTATCTTTCAACCATTGGATGAGTTCTGGACTCTGAAGGAAGAAACAGAATATGGAGAACTCCAGAGGCCTTCTGAGAAAATGTTAGTCTAGTCAAAGCAATGGTATTCCCGGTGGCAATGTATGATTACGAGAGCTGGACCATTGGGAAAGCTGAGCACAGAATAGATGCCTTTGAGATGTGGTGCTGGAGGAGAGTTTTGAGAGTCCCCTGGACATCAAGGAGAACAAATAGGTCAATCTTAGAAGAAATCAACCCTGACTGCTCCTTAGAAGATCAAATAGTAAAGATGAAGCTAAAGTACTTTGGACATCAAATGAGAAGAGAGGATTCACTTGAGAAAGCATTCCCATAACACTGGGAAATGTGGAGGGCAAAAGAAGAAGGGGGCAGCCAAAAATGAGATGGCTAGATGGTATTGTAGAGACTGGGCACAGAACTGAGCAGGTTGAGGAGGATGGTGGAGGACAGAAGTTACTGGTGGACAGTGGTCCATAGGGTCACAAAGGGTCGGAATTGTCATGGGAAGACCCTATTTTCTTAACATTCCCCAAAGATGGAGGAGACCTGGTTTTCTTACTAGGCTCCAAAAATCATTTCTTCTCTGTGTCAAATAGACTGGTTGTTTTCAGTACAGTGAATTTCCATTCTTTATCTCTAGCTAGTAGCAGAGGCCCTTGTTTTTGCTAACCAGAGCCAGTGTCTCTGCAGGTGTGTAAATAATTTTCATGTTGTGGGAATGTTTTCCTAGAAGAGCAGGAGAGACTCTGATTGGACCAGAGGGTACCATGTGTGTCAGCAAACTCCATTTTGGAAAGAAGTTCTCAGTTCTACTTTGAATATCTATGGATTAACTTGCCTGGGAATATTGCTTTTTGTTTCATCATGACTACCTAGGACTATATGTTGTTCTTTTGGACTGATTCTATGCAACTGATTTTTATCTACAGTAATACCCCGTATAACGATTGCACCAGATAACGCTAAAACCTCATAACGACAACAAATTTGGGGGGAAGATTTGCACCGGAGAACGTTCATTTTAGCGTTATCCCATCCATCGTATTAAAGAAGTAAAGGAGGCCAAAGCTCCTCTCCCTGCCACTTCCCTCCCCCCCCACCCCCAGCAGTTTGGGGACTCCCCACACCCACCCCACTGCCTGATCGGGAGAATCCAGCCCAGCCCTGGCTGTTTACCTTCAAGCCACCAGCAAGCTTCTCTTGCTGAGCATGCTCCAACGATTGCTGGAGGCTTGTTTTTCTCTTTCACTTCCTGTATTGATAATACAGAGAGGGGGGAAGAGAGAGAGGTGATTGGTTCTCTCTTTCCCCCTTCCCTTTAAATACAGGGAGGGAAGGGAACAAAGGGAATGAAAAAAAAAAACAAGCCTCCAGTGATTGTCGGAGCATGCAGCTCAGCAAGAGAAGCTTGCTGGTGGCTTGAAGGTAAATGGCCAGGGCTGGGCTGGATTCTCCCGAGCAGGCAGTGGAGTGGGCGTGCAGTCACAGCAGTGGGGAGTGGCTTTAAAGGCACCCCACTGCCTGCTTGGTTTGTCCCTGAAGTCAGGGCTTTTTTTAAAGCGTTGTTCGATGCAAGCATCGGACAATGCTAAAAATCGGATAACGTCATGACTTGTGGAACCAAGTCATAACGTTATCCGGGGTATTACTGTACGCTTTTTTCTGGACTATGCTTATGGACAATGCTTAAGAAACTTGATTAATAAACCATGTTTTGCTTCAAGAACAACGTCTCTTTTGTGGGTAAGAGTTAACACTAAACAAATACACACAGGGCATGATACCAAATATCTCCCTATTATTCCATAATTACTCCATTGGTCATTCATGCTCTTGAATGAGTCCAGAACGGAGTTGCAGCTAAGGTTTTTTTAGCTGGTTTTGCAGGCCGGCTCTTTTGCTGGGTAGCTTAGGGGAAGTCCTGAGGGAGTTTCTTGAAATACAGAATTCCCTGGAATGGGCATGGAGAAACCCCTGAGAAGGGCAAAACGGCCAGTAACCTGACAGGAATCAACTGTGCGACTGAACAACAACAACAATCATGATTAAAAGTGTCAGGAAATGGCCCAATATTGCTGCCAGCAGGAAAAAGGACGCTATAGCAAACAACAGCTTGAATGTTGACAACACCAATGGCAGCTGTCAAGGTCTAGTTTTTCGACAAGTGTGAATGATAACGAGTACAATATGATATCTTGCAGACCATCGCGACTGCTGCTATTTGTGTTGGTGAAGGATTTGTGTTTTCTTCCATTACCTGAAAATTACAGGATACTTGGGGGTGGCGGTATTCAAATACAGTTTGAAGCTATTGCTTTGGGATTATTATATTTTAGAACATGCATGGATCTTCATTAACAGAGTTCATTTACCGTAATTTCATAGTTTGGGATAGAAGGATTACATCAAATGTCTCCTTCCCCATGTGCTATATTCTTTGCCATTTATTCACATCTGAGTCAGCCCACCCAGAAATATCAAACATTCTAATAGTTGAAAATACCATTGATAATTGTTCAGTCCAGAATTATATCATTCTAAATGTGATCATCATGGGGTGAAGTGAGAAGACAAGAAGGAAAAAAGGGAATTTTTCCAAAAGATATGAGGGATTTGTTGTTCAGTTGCACTGTCAGGTATGACCCTTTGCGACCCCATGGACCACTGCATGCCAGACATCCCTATCCTCCACCATCCTCTTCAGTCTGCTCAGCTCTATGCTCACTGCATCAACAATTCCATCTAGCCATCTCATCCTCCGCCAGGACTAAGCTACCAGAAAAATTGAATGTTTGTGCAGGTGTGGTGGCAGCTCTACCTTGCAAGGTGAGTACATTGGTACAGCACCAAATTGGTTTCATGGTCTTCTCCTCAGCTAACTCTTCCTTGGGTGTACACATATCAGGATAAGAAGTGTAGTGTGGCTATAGCAGGAACCCCTTGAACTGATAAATGCCACACTGTCATATTTCAGACCTATAGATTTCTGTAAGGTATGCTAAGAAGAGACAGACACCTGTTCATTGTTATAGTTATTAAATGATAGTTATAATTAAATGATTTTGCCTATTGACCTTGTGAAAGTCTTGGAACTATACTAGGGACAGACATTTTTTTTATTTCAAATAAATATATTACTTCTTAATTACATTTATAATTTTCTCTCCTAAAATGATCTTAGTGCAGCTTGCCTTCCTGCTTCCTCCTTACTTTATTGCTCTATGAACCTGTTGGGTAAGAGAGAGAGAGAACATGACTGGGTGGGGCTTGAATCTGAATGTCCCAAATTACTGCCCAACACTTTAACCGCTGCTCTACATGGCTCTCTGGATTCATTTTAGACAATTTCAGAAGATTGGTGGTCTGCTTTAATAGGTTTCCCTGAAAAACCTGCCATGTTGGAATGCTGATTTTTTAAAATAACATATGTTTTAGTATCTATGGATACTTTGTGGTTATGAATGAACAAGCATGCAAAGGTTAGCGTCTCAAAAACATTTTGTGCATGAAATGGATAATATATACTTCGGAGTTTTAAAATAGAACCGAGCAAAGCAAATCATATGTTTTCTATTCACAATAATGGTTTTAAAAGGTTTCCTGTTTGTTTTTTATTTGTTCCATCAGGGATTTCAAAATCTGGACTAATACAATATCCTTTGAAATTTATTATGCACTGTTACACATTTCATGAAAGTATTTTGCACCATAAATTACACTGATCTGAAGAAGCAGGGCCACCTTTAAGCCTCCTGAAAAGCCAGCGTCGTTTGGTTTTCCTTCCCATCAACTCTTTTTCAGCAGCCATGAAGCTCAGGAACCTCAGAATCATAACATTAAGAAACAAGGTCTGCATTTCCTTGATTCCTTTGTACTCCTGTATTTTGTTCCTTTTGCTTTGCCTCTTTCGGTAAGCTTGAGAGCAGGAATTGTATTGTCCTTATTTTTGTCATGAAAGACATTCTGGCTGCAGAGTAGAGTGCAAATGAATGCAAGTTTGCATGATGAATGGAGAGCAAGGCCAAATTGAGATATATAAGATCTCTCCATCAAGTAACTGAGGCACAGGAGTTTAAGTTCCAAGAAGGTGGCTTCATTTTAGCAGTTTTACTTCTGCTTCCAAGAGCGACGAGGGTGGTGCAAGCTGAATGAATTGGCATTGGGAGCCAGATCTGGCCCACAGGCCATAGTTTGGGCATCCCTGGTTTAAGCAGAGAAAATGGAAGCCTAAAATCTATCTCATCCTGTTGCAAAACAGATTGCAAGGAGCATTTTACTTCCGCTTCTGGTGGGAGGAACCTTGTGACCCACCCGCTGAACCATGTGAATGATCCATGGCCCAAAGACTTTGGGCACCCCTGGTTTAAAGTTTGACCTGGACACAAAAGAAAAAGAACTTTTCACATCTGGTGCACAGTACTTCTGGTACACCAGACCATTATAAATTTATCTGTGGCTCATTCAATCAGTGAACATAAATCCTGAACTTGCCTTCCTGGACTTATAAAGTGCAGGAGGGTCATGACTTAGATATAAGAATGGTACACGTGCTTCCCCCTTTGGCTAGGAAGACCTGGTTATTCCAAATGTCCATGGGTGAAAAGAGAAGAACAAAGCTGGATTGCACTTAAAGCTCTATTCCAGGGGCTGGGTCATGCTCTCTCAGTCAGCTTTGACGGCCAGATGGCCATTTTGCACTGTCTGCATGATAAGGCTGGCCATCTTGTCCCAACAGCTTCAAAGGGGTGGCCATTTTGTTTTTTGAATGCCCTTGTAGGGGGCCACATGTATTGGTGCTGTGGGCCAGATCTGGCCAATGGGCCTTAGGTTGGGAACCACTGCTCTATACCTAGGGATGGAGAAACCTGTAAGGCTTGCTTTCTCCCAAATTAATCATTCCTCCTGTCCCTTTTGTGAACAATTTGGCAAGTTCTCATCAATGACAAAGAGTATGAAATGTCTTCCTAACTGTGTTGGCCAAGTTCAACAAGTACCTTCCCTGATTTCCAGCAGTGTAGCATTTATTTCAGCCACCTGAGGCATAAGCCAAATTTGTCACCCCCTGGTGGATGCTGGCACCCACTCCCACTAGGGCTTCTGGGAATTGTAGTCCAAGAATACCCATAGCCCAAAACGTGCCGCCCGGGGCGAGCCACCCCCTCGCCCCCCTTCCTACACCGCTGCTGATTTCACCAAGTTCTCAGCGAAATACAAGAATCAGTGAGATGTTCTGGCTAGGTATGGGGGTCAAGAGTGGGAACATTCAAATCAATGGGGCTATTTCAAGAAGTCCTATGTCATGAAGGTGGTAAACCTGCTCTGGAATTTTTTCTGAGCTTTAAAGAATTTATCCAATCTGCTAAAGCAGGCTTCCTCAACCTTTGTCCCTCCAGGTGTTCTTGGACTTCAGTTTCCAGCATTCCAAGTCAGTACACCTGCTGTTCAGGGCTTCTGGGAATTGAAGTCCAAGAACATCTGGAGGGCCAAGGTTGAGGAGGCCTGTGCTAAAGTCTACTGCAAATAGGTTCAGCACCCTTAGTGACTTCATTGCCACCATGAAATTGGAATCACCACACTCTGATGATTAAAATCTCTACTCTGAGTGCCTCAAAGGCGGGGTGGTGAGCAAATAGACATTTTCCCTGTGTCCCAGTCCCTGAAGGAGGGCAAGGCACATCCTAGCACTTTGCTGTCAGCCCCTTCCCCCTTGCTGCTCTAAACTACAGCATAGTTTTTTTTCCCATCATTTATTTTGTCCAAGATGAACCCTGAGGGGTTCTTCTTCAGAACTGTAAGTTGGATGAACATGGATATTACCTGTACCACCAGAGTACAGGCAGTCTTCAAGTCCAGCCCCCTTATAAACGCTTGCTCTAAAAAATCCTCAGATTAAGTGCTTGGGGATTTGTGGGCTCTGAAGAAGTCTTGATAGGTGATTTCTCTATTGACTCACTGCTATAGCAGCCAAACTGCTGGCCTGCCATTTCAGAGGCTCTCTGTGTTCAGCTCTGGAATGTCCAGAGTGATGGAGACTCTCTTAGCAGAGGTGTGCAATTGGCTGACCCTTAAGTTCCACTGTGTGAAGCAGATGCCTCATCCTGCATTGTGATGCAGAGCGACCATGTTGCTGTTTCAGTAACTGGGGGGAAATTGTTCTGGAATCTTAAAGATTCAAATTTATGTTAAGCACTATACAATCATTCTTTAAAAAAAAACTATGCTCCCCCCCCCCCTACTCAATATGAGAACAATGTGCTGGCCCTCGACCAGTGGTGAGCATCAGCAGGTTCACACCCGCTGCAGAAATTCTGGCTGGCCTCACCCATCCAAGTTTTGAAATAAAGTCCTAATTCAGGTGCAACACAGGGCTTTCCCCCCGGCCACACCCACCATGCCACAACCACAGTGGGGTAGTAACATTTTTGGAGCCCACCAGTGCCCTTTTCTGACATTGATTTCAGCAATCAAAAATGACAGTTGAAAGCCTGGGAGGCTTTTCTACAGCAATAGCAATTACACTTCCGTATGTGGTTAAGACACTGAACTTGACAGCTGGAAGTTCGGCAGGTCAACAGTTCAAGACCCGAGTGCTGCATGACGGAGTAAGCTTCCATCTCTGTCCCAGTTCTTGCCAACCTAGCAGTTCAAAAGCAAGAAACTGCAAGTAGATAAATAGGAACCACTTTGGTGGGAAGGTAAACAGTGTTCCGTGCACTCCGGTGTCTAGTCATGCCTGCCACAGAGATGAGCACTGTACCCTAGAGTGAGATATGACTAACTTTTGAGCAAGGGTGACTTTTACCTTTACCTTACCACCTCATAGCATTTAGAGCACTCACTGGGCAGTTCACAAGGTAATGAGAATTTTAACCTCCAACATACTGGTAAAGGTAAAGGTCACCCTTGCTTGAAAGCCAGTCGTATGTGACTCTAGGGTTCAGTGCTTATCTCTGTTTATAGTCAAAGAGCCAGCGCTGTCTGTGTTTGCAGATGTTTCCATGGAAATGTGGCAGGCATGCCTCATCACTTGAGTGCATGGAATGCTGTTTACCTTTCCACCTAAGTGGTACCTATTTATCTACTTGCAATTTCTTGCTTTCAAACTGCTAGGTTAACAGGAGCTGGGGCAGAGACGGGAGTTCACTCCGTCATGCAGCACTCGAGTCTTGAACTGCTGACCTTCTAGTCATCGACTTCAGCATCTTAACCATTTGAGCCACCGCAATCCCTCCAACAACGCTAGGTCTCATTTTACTGACATCTGAAGAATGGAAGGTTAAGTCAACCTTGAGCCCATCAGGATGGAACTCAGACCATGAGCAGAATTTTGGCTGCAGTAGTGCCACTTAGCCACTGCACCATGTGGACTATTCCCTATCCGTGAAATCTCCACCTTAGGTTTCTCCTACAACAGAAGCTCAAAACTGGCACCAATGCTCATGGCAACAAGGAGCTCGTCACCTTCCACGAACATATCCTATACAATTTAGAGTGATGTTATCTACAGGTCACAGTCTGAGAAAACTAGAGCAGTTTCTGCCTGCTCTGCTCTACCAAAATAAGAAAATGGCCTCAGGGATCTGGCATCTCTCCAGCATGGCCCACTTTTGTGCCAAAACACCCGGCTGCCTCCGATTGCGGCGGAAAGCACTCTAACAAGCGTCGTTGTCTCTAGATAATCACCATGCTGTCTTCAGAAGGGCAGGTGCCACCTTGTTGCTATTGTTCTTTTATTATTTTATTCAAGGCATTTAGGGGGTGTTGTTTCACAGGCATGTCATTGTACCAATGTTCACCTGCCTCCTGGGAAACAGAAAACCCCAATGACATGCTTCTATTTGGGCAATATGTTCCAGGAACTGAATATTATGAATCACATACTTCAATATGAGGTGGAGGTGCCTCAGAATCAACACATTGACTGAAAGCTTTGTTTTTTCTCAGAACCATTCAGGGTATTATTAACAATTTTAACAGTATATTCTCTTTTGTTGTTGTTGTTGTTCAGTTACACAGTCGATTCAGACCCTTTGTGACCCGATGGACCATCGCATGCCAGGCACCTCTATCCTCCACCATCCCTCTCAACCTGACCAACTCTGGGCCCATTGCATCAACAATACCATCTAGCCATCTCATTTTCTGCCACTCCCTTCTTGTTTTGCCCTCAACTTTTCCCAGCATCAAGGATTTGCCACCCCATGCCCCCCCCAGGACAACAAGACAACATCGTGGAATAGAAATTGGCCACTTTATTAAGTGACAGGTAAAAAATATATATACAACCCTAAACACAGGGGCCAGCAAAGCACGGGGGCAAATCTCCGGGGGGAGATTTGGGCTAGGCCAAATTAACATAAACCACGCCCTAACCCAAACTCCTCCCCCTCCCCTACAACTCACCACACCCCCACCACTCTCCCGTGCTTTCCACCCAACCCGTACAATTCTGTCGCCCCTATACCCTTACTCATCGAGATGAGGTAGGCGAAAACCGCCACCAGCAAAGCCAATCAGCTGTGACCCAAAATTCCTACCCGGCCCAAAATATTGAGACCACTATTGCCACCTTGATTTTTAGGGTGGGCGGGTGGGCGACCAATTCCCAACCCACAAAGATTATTCTCGAACTCAGGACAATAACACCCCAACAAGACACACACCCCCAATACAAGTGAACCAATCCCAGCCTTCCACGCTGTTGTCTTCCGACCCAACCACTCAGGGTGGGGCGGGGCGGCAAAGACCCCTCTCTAACAGCAGTTGCTGCCTCGAAGGTACCCTTCTCAAGTAAATCCTCTCTTCTCATTTGATGACCAAAGTACTTTAGATTCATCTTCCCTATTTGACCTTCTAAGGAGCAGTCAGGGTTGATTTCTTCTAAGATTGGCCTGTTTGTTTTCCTAAATGTCCAGGGTACCTTCAAAGCTCTCCTCCAACATCACATCTCAAAGGCATCTATCTTCAGTGCTTAGCTTTCCTAAAGGTCCGACTCTGATAGTAATACAATACAACCGGAAATACTATTGCTTTGACTATGCGGACTTTTGTTTGCAAGGTGATGTCTCTACTTTTGACTATGTTCCCCAGATTTCTCATAGCTTGCCTCCCAAGAATTAGTTGCCTTTTTATTTCATGGCCGTAGTTGCCATCTGCAGTGATCTTGGATCCTAAGAATGTAAAGTCTGTCACTGCTTGTACCTCTTCCCATCTATTTTCCAGGTGCTGATAGGGATTGTTGCCATTATCTTGGTTTTTTTTATGTTGAGTCTCAAGCCAGCTTTTGTACTCTTTTCTTTCAACCGAAGCAGGAATTTCTTTAGGTCTTCCTCACTTTCTGCTGTTAGGGTAGTATCATCTGCATATCTCAAATTGTTGATGTTTCTCCCAGCAATTTTGATCCCAACTTGTGATTCTGCAATCCCTGCATTGTGCATTATGTGATCTGTGTATAAGTTGAATAAGCAGGGTGACAAAATGCCGCCTTGTCTTACTCCTTTTCCTATTCCAAACCAGTCCGTCATTCCGTATCCTGTCCTAATTGTTGCTTCTTGACTCTTGCACAGATTTCTCATGAGACCTATAAGGTGTTCTGGTATTCCCATCTCTTTAATTACTTGCCACATTTTGTTGTTCTCTTCTTCACCCCAAATCTTCCACAATTCCCTCATAATGTACTGATATTAATGGTACCTGGTTTGCTATTCTCTGTCTCTATGCAGGTTTTAAAAACCACATCACAAGGTAACATTGGAAGCCAAGGATAGGAGACTGATGTTGTGTACACTCTAGAAAAGTCTCCATTATGTGCTGCAGAGAAAAGGTGAGAGAGGAAGTATGAGTGGTTGCTAATACTTCTGGCTCTGACCTGGTAAGATTAGCATTCCACCTACAAGGAGAGGTACATTTTCCTTTCATTGGAACAGAGCTTTGGAAGTGTAGAAATGGAAGTCACTCATGCTGTTTTTGACATCATGTTCCTGGATCATTCAAAAAAGAAGATCTAGGTTCATCATTGAATTTCAGGTTTTGGTAGAGTCAGGAGATGTCGATTTAAATCCCAAATTGGCCATGGAAACTCACTGGAGTGTGTGTAGTTTGGCACAGGTAAAATAACTTCTCAAACAGCCTATTTACCTTGAAAGCCCTATTAAGATCGCTATAAATCAGCCCCAACATGGTAGCATATAACATAAACATAATAATGAAAGGAAGTCTCTAAGGGGCATGTATGAACAACATGGGAGCATTTTCATCTATGGCATGGACCAGGTCTATCATGTCAAACAAAAAATGACAGTGAATGGAAAATGGGAGGGAATAATCCAAGCAAGCCAAATTCGTAGGCTTCACCTTTTCCCCAGTAATAACACAGACAATCATTCTTGGCTCCAATTTTATTCAAAACATATTTCAAAGGCACAACTGTAAACCATTAGATCTCACCAGAGAGATTATGCAGCAAATTGACTAATGAGGAGAGGTATGATGGACTTGCTGCACAAGCTAGGACAAATCCCAACCTCACCCAAACCTTCTTTCCTGGGAGGAAATATCCGTAGAAGTCAGGCATAGACATTTTCCCTCTTCCAGATTCACCTCTTGCTGTTTTGGAATGTCTATAGACGTCTGTAATCTCCCAGCAGATCACCTTCCTGCTTTTATTAATCTCTTTCATGTCATCCATGCAGCTCCAAACTTTCCCAAGAGATGACATCAGACTGGATTATAAGCAACTGGCTTTTCAAGTCCTGAATAAAGGACTATTCAGCCCCAAAGTTTGGGTTCACACCCAGGAAGACTCCCAAACCAAAGTTTTACATCCAGGTGGAGCATCAAACTCTCATGTCTCAATGGTATCTCTTGCTTATGACAGATCTGGGATTAGACATTGTTTCTACCAATGCTTTATTTTCATTCACCTCAAGATCTACACCTAATAGCATCCATAGCTTTTTTCAACCACTTTTTTTCTCACCTGTATTTAACCAAAAGGAACTGGTAAACAAACCTGCTCAAAACTGTCAATAACTGCACAGCAGTACTTTAGAACAGGGGTTCTTAACCTACAGCCTGTGGGCTGGATCTGGCCCATGGTGCCAAATCAACCAGCCCATGCCCGAGCTCCAGCAGCTGCTGCCACCACCACCACCAGCAGAATCAGCCATGGACTTATTTACGACTGTTGTAAACACATTTACAACAGCTGTAAATTAGTCCATGGCTGATTCTAGTGGCAGCAGTGTATCTCATCAGCGTGCAAACGCAGCTGTCCTGTGTATCTTTTATACAATCGGCTGCTTATGTATTGATAGATAATTCCATGGTCACTTGATTTGTTCTTACTTCTAGTGATTCTTTATCTTTAATCTAAACTTGCACTTGGGAGATCATGAGAATGTTACTCCAAAAATTAGTACACCTGACCTGGCATTTGTGAATATTGCCCAATTCTTCAAAATTAAATTCTTTTCTACACGCCACATTCAACAGGCAGAGCTAGATAAAAACACCTCGTGCCTTCCTGCCATATAGATGTTAATGCTGAGGAAACTTTCAGAAAAATAAAGCTAGCAACCTTAATTCAACATGACCGAATACGCAGGGATTCTATCTAGACCATGAAAAGTTTGGGTGCATGAATTTACTAGTTTGGATTTATTCCACATTCAGATAGCTGAAATATCAAGTTCTTTCAATTCTGACTGAGAGGAAATCTGTAAATTCTCTCTCTCTCTCTCTCTTTCTCTCTCTCTCTCTCACACACAAAACGAAATGAAGCAAAATACTGTGCCATCTCTATTTTGACAGTCACAGATACAATACCTGTTATTTGAGATCATCTGAGTTAAAGATATAGGAAAAGGTCTCCCTTGCTTGAAAACCAATCGTGTCTGACTCTAGGGTGTGGAGCTCATATCCATTTACAGCCAAAGAGCCAAAACAATACTTATTTATCTACAGTATTTGCAATTTCTTGCTTTCGAACTGCTAGGTTGGCAGGAGTTGGCACAGACAACAGGAGCTCACTCTGTCACGCAGCACTCAGATCTCAGATTGCTGACTTGCCAACCTGCCATCAAGCTCAGGATCTTAACCACTGAGCCACTGTGAGCCTCCTCATCTGAGTTGCACTTCCACAAGCCTGAAAAGATATGCCATAATAGAAATAGGACTACAGTAAAACCTCGCATAAAGAGCGCCTCACTTAGAGACTAACTTGCTTAAAGAGCAGAATTTTCTTTGAATGGTCGCCTCGCTTAACAACTAAATCAGGGTTTGCAATCCGCACCACCATAAGTCACAATTGGTCACTTACAATGGTGTTTTGCTTAAAGAGGAACTTGCTTAAAGAGCAATCCCGTGGAATGCATTATGCTCTTTAAGTGAGGTACC
The DNA here is from genome assembly GCA_030440675.1 of Furcifer pardalis. Taxonomy (NCBI): domain Eukaryota; kingdom Metazoa; phylum Chordata; class Lepidosauria; order Squamata; family Chamaeleonidae; genus Furcifer; species Furcifer pardalis. The sequence continues at coordinate 62,135,678 of CP126891.1, forward strand.
ACTGTAATAGGACTCATAGTTTGGGTAGATGTACAAAGGCTGTCCAAATTCTCAACCTTCATGCCAACTGCACTTATGCCAAATAACCTGCAGTCATTTCAGTGATGTTACCTTTCTTAACCACATTCCTCTATTCATTTTGTAATATTTAATAGATTTCTCCTTCTAGTTAAGCAACACAGTAATAGCCACTGGAACACAGAGAGACAACTTTTCTCCATGTAGTTCTCAGGGAATGAATTTCACAGGTCAGCTTCCCAGCTTCAATTGTCTCTGTCTGTCTGTCTGTCTGTCTGTCTGTCTGTCTTTTGCATTGGAGGCTATACATTAATTTAGCAATAATAGGAAAAAGATATTAGACAGTCACATAAATAAACATTGCCTTTTTGAGCATGATTTCTAAATGCATATTGCTTCTTTTATGTCTTTGGTTATAGAAACAATGTGTTTTCTGTTAAATCTATTGTTACGAGGAAATTAACCCCCACCCCATCTGCCAGCATGACTTTTTCCATAACTCAGAAACTTCTGTTTCAGCATCATGAAAACTTTTTAAAAAGTATGGATAGGGTTATTACTTTGGAAATTGCTTTATATAAATGAAAACATACACAACTTTTGTGTCAACTTAAAAGAAGCCACAAAGATGAAAGTCCCAGTAAAGATTCCAGTGCTCTTCATACATCATGTTTTATCTATATTCAAGATTTTTCAGATATGTGATGAAAAATGCAAATTATGAATGTCACGGCAGCTCTTTTCATTTGAGCTTTAAATTGTGTGGAGCTGGAATGCCCCATCTGTCATCTCTTTAAAGTCTGAATAGTGAGAGGCTGCTGTACTCCAGTGAGCCAAAATTGGGGTGGAGAGGGTGACTTCTGTGGAGAAACTGTCCTGGTACAGGAACCTCCCTTCTTCAGATATTTGAATCTCCATGTTTAAAAAACTGACAGAGGGGCCAGGGCAAGCATGATTCTCTCAACATGTGTGGGCTCCACGCAATGTGAAGCATGCCTGAGTAACACTAAGCATGTGTTTGAAAAGAGCTGGCACACTAGTCAGAAATCAGGAATAGCTTGTTGTATTCCATTGAGATGTCACTCAATGGGATAGAAGAGTTATCCAAAAGTTGTTATTGTATACTGTGTGAATTCTTCATATGCTCTTAATGTGAGTGTTACCAATACCTCCAAAACAGTTTTTGAGACATATGTGTTTATAGACTAGAGACATTTCAATTAGATATATGGAACCCTCCTGTCTCAGTGGGCCATGCCCAATGGCTGGGACTGAAGAGCTCCCATTCTGGGTGGCTGGAGTGCCGCTGTGACCCTGGGCCACACCCAACAGCCGGGGCTGAAGAGTCACCGCTCTGGGCGGCTGGAGCACCATTGCGACCCTGGGCTAACACCCAATGTGTGGGGTTCAAGAGCCACCGCTCTGGGTGGCTGGAGTGCCACTGCAACCCCAGGCCACGCCCAGCGGCCAGGGCTGAAGTGACACCGCTCCAGGCGGCTTGACTGCCACCGCGACCCTGGGCCACGCCCACTGGCTGGGGTTGTGTTGTTTTGGTGCAAGGACTTGGCCCTTGGGGAGGGGGCTGAACATCGCCTTCCTGCTCAACCTGGCCAGCCTAGCCCCTAGACTGTTTGTGACTGTCTGAAACCTTTGTACCTTGGACAACTGGTATTTTATTGCAAATGTTATTGCAATCGTTTTTATTGTAATTTTATTGTGTATTGTTCTGTTGTGAGCCACCCTGAGCTGCATGTGTGATTGGGCAGTATAATAATAATAATAATAATAATAATAATAATAATAATAATAATAATAATAATAATAATAATAATAATAATAATAATAATGGTAGTAAGGTCACCCTTGCTTGAAAGCCAGTTGTATCCGATTCTAGGGTTCAGTGCTCATCTCTGTTTATAGCCAACGAGCCAGTGCTGTTTGCATCTGCAGATGTTTCCATGAACATGTGGCAGGTATGACTAGACAGCGGATAGTGCATGGAATCCACTATTTATATCTATAGGTATGGCAGCTTCTTGGTGGCAAAATGGTTAATTACTTTTTGAACTGACCAAAAGTGCTCTGAGCATAGTTCTTATTGCTATATATGGGCTACACTACAGTTGAAGAAAGGTGGCTGTGCAGCAAGGATTTCCTCCTTTTGTGGGTTTCACTTCACACAATTGACTGTTCCTATGCCTAATTTTAATCCATGGCAAGACTAGGTGCCTGAAGGAGAGCCTGCTGAAGAAGGTGAATGCTTATTCAACTGCTTACACACAATAGTGTAACTAAATAAAAGCCTGTATATGAAGAATTGTTATTTGGTAGACTCTCTTCTCTCTCTCTCTCTCGGGACTGTGGTGGCTCAAGTGGTTAAGACACTAAACTTGATGACTGGCAGGTCAGCAGGTCAGCAGTTCAAGACTCAAGTGCTGCATGATGGAGTGAGCTTCTGTCTCTGTCCCAGCTCCTGCCAACCTAGCAGTTTGAAATCAAGAAATTTCAAGTAGGTAAATAGGGACCACTATGGTGAGAAAGTAAACAGCATTCTGTGCACTCCAGTGTTTAGTCATGCCTGCCACATGTCTACAGAAACGACTGCAGACGCAGACGCATTTTCCTTTTTGAATGATAGGGTTTCTATACAGTCTACCTATCAGTCTCACTGTCTATTTGTTGTGTGTCATGCAAATGAAGAAAGGATTTTTAGATCACAAAAGCTTTCATTTCATTATGCGGTGAACAGGAGTGGCGGAGAGAAGAGTACCCATTTGCTTGTTAGAATTCATCCTGTATTATGTTCCTCGTTATGTAAGTAGTGCATGGAATGTTTTGCCATGACATTGGTGGCTGTTCGCCCAACCATCTTTGAAAAGCTTTTCATATGTAGTCAAAACATCAGTTATTAGGAAGTGAATCCGGGAATGCATCTTCACTCTTCAGGGAAGGATAATTCTGGCTACTGAATCCTAGAGAATAACTATGGATGTTAGATGTCACCATTACGTTTGTGAACATCCCTAAGTCTTGCTGATATTTTTAAAAAATATTTTGAAACTAAAAGATTTTGAAACTGATTTTTGCTATACAAAACAATTCTTCAAAAAAATTGATTGCCAAAGCTTAACATGCTTGAAAATGACAGTTCTCAATTTTTTAGACACTTCTCCTCTTTAGATTTCTGAATGTTATTTGAACACATCCTGCCTCCACACATCTCCTTCTCCACTGTCCAATTCCCACTTAACAAAATATTTGATCTGTAAAATGTCATTGCTTTCTATATAATCCTTGGCTTCTCACCAATTGATATGCTACTGTCATCTATCAAAAGGCAAATATAATCACAGCTACAATTGGGAAATCTGCCCCTAACAAATCTATCAGTTGTCCTTTCTACTACCTTGGAGTTTCTTAAACCTCTAGCTCAATGGTTCCCTACTTTTTTGGCCATGTTCCACCTAAGCATCTCTAAAAATTTGACACCCCACCCCCCCGACATATAATTCTTATTATTCAAAAACTGAACTATTCACTGGAGGAAGTTTAAAAGGCCATTAACTTGGTCTAAACTCATTCTTGAATTGTCCCCCTTAAAAATAAAATTGTCCCCCTGTTGAGCATGTGTCCCACATTGGGAACCACACCTCTACTCATCCTTTCTTGAACATAAAAGTTGCAAATCTTCCAAAATTAATTGAAACTAAATTCAGTTGAATAAGCACAATTCAATAGGCACAATTATTCCCAATAAGAAGAGTTCTGTATAAAAGGGGGAGGAGACTCTCAGGGCAAAAACCAAACATTATAGGTAGTACCTTACTAGAGAACAAAAATATTTAACAGATAAATGTATTTGAGTGTCACTGCATGAGTTTATCTCACTTATGGGAGTATGTGTATTGCTTGTCAAATGGTCTTCTGAAATTAAAGACAGGATTCCTTTAAAGACAATGCACACACCCGAGAAAGTTCTCTTACTCATCTTTCTGCAACATTAATGAGGTTTCAGTGATAATGATAGGCTATCTACAATGTCTGTGAATTAGGAAGTCTAATTCATCACTAAATACACAGATATTCCAGCCAAGACTTTATGAGTTCAGCCCTCAGCAGCCTACTCTTGGTTGGAGAATTTTGTCATGTTTGGTTTCTCCCCATACTTTGTTCTAAAAATCCCAATTCTTTCCATCCTAAATATGAAGAAATTTGCAAATTTCAGTAGATTCTTATAAAAAGACAAACTGACATGAAATTCTAACTCACACCAATCAAAAAGCAAATTAGTATTATTTTAGTGCTATTTAAACTCATTTAGTGTCATTAGAGTCATAAGTGCTGGTTGTAATTCATTTTAGTTTCAATGGTACACCTGTTGTGGCTTGTAAGTGCAGTTGTAATAAAAGAAGGTGTTATGCAATAGACTACTCAGATAATAACGTGAAACCATTGTTGGTTTCTGGATAAGCAAATGTCTCAACAAATATCCTAATTGCTGAAATAATATTGTGGATTCTCCACCCAGTTTTGTGCATCTTTCCAGCAGAGTGATAAATTACAGCCTCTTCTCATCAACTGTCAGATTGGAGTAGGACATATACAATATGGGAGAAGGAAGAAGAGATGAAAAGAATTTATGAAGTTAGAATGAAGAGGTTTTTGGTCATCGAGGGAATCCATGTTTAAGAGAGAGGCTGTATGAGCAGTGGTTAGAGTTTTGGTTTACAATGTGGGAAGATGTGGGTCCAAATTCTTGATTGGCCATGAAGTCAATCACAAACACAAAACACTGGATTCCTTGGTGGACAACAATCTGGGGCTTTCTAGCTAAGGAGTATCAGGAGTGGTTTATCATTTCCTTCTTCAGGAGGCATCTTGCCCAAAGCTACACAGACTAGCTGTTCTCCCAGGAGGCACAGTGAGGAACTGAAATCTCCAGCTATGACTCCACAGCCAGACACCCAACTCACTGGCTTGCACTTAAGAGAAAGAAATTGCAGTTGGATTTGTCGTATGTTGGTTCAGGTGTCAGGCTGTACTATATGCATTCAGGGTTATCTAAGATAAGGATGTGTTTGATTGTTAATTTTTGTCCTGCCTTCCCACTATATAGTTCAAAGCAGCATATATACTGTTTTATACCTTCTCTTCTTCACACCAGCTCTATACAATTAACAAGGTTGAGAGATAGCAACTGGAGCTAGGCCATCAAACAAGCTTCTTATGATTTTGGATTTTCCCAATCCTGGACAACCATTCTACTGTTCACACAACACTGATTAAAGTTTCTTGTGAACTCCCAAAGTGTTTGTTTGGCTACTACTGGGAACATAAGACCAATGGGTCTACTCTAACTGTATGAATACTTGGGTTTGCCCCATGATAGATAATTATATGGATGTTTTAATTCATCCGAGTAAGACTGTTCTTATATTTGTATCTTCCATTTGGTAAAAGGTTGTTGTGTATCGTCAAGTTGTCTCTGACATGTAGCTACTTTGTGAATGAGTTACTTTCAAAAGGTCCTCTTATTAACAACCCTAAGCTATTAAAAATCAATTATATGACTTCCTTTATTGAGTCAAATCACCTTCATGCTGCCTTCAACTGTCCCTGTCACTTATTGCTTTTTCAGACAATATTGTCTTCGTATATGTAGCCAAAGTAAAACAGCATACAGTGGAACCTTGGTTAATGTAATTAATGCATTCTCTGGACGTTTCTTACATCAAAAATTAACCAGATTTCTCATAGGAATCTATTGAATGCAATGTCCCATATGAATGCATTGAAAACCAAAATACTTTAACTGAAATGTGGTTTCCCATAGGAATGCATTGAAAACCAAAATACTTTAACTGAAATGTGGTTTCCCATAGGAATGCATTGAAAACCAATTAATCTGTTACAAAAAATATTCCATAAACCAAGCCACTATTTTCTATTGATTTCCTTTTGTTATGCAATTTTTATGTTAACCGAGCCATTTATTAATTGAGTTTCCACTGTAGTTTCATTTGTTGCTTCAAGAAAAACTTCAAGTTAAATCTCTCAGATATCAGTGTACTGTTGAGATACAGTATGTGATAAAACATATTGAACTACATCTCTCCAAATGCAAGCAAATGTCATGATGAGAGTTCAAAGGGTAAAGATAAAGGTCACCCTCACTCAAAAGCCAGTCGTATCTGATTCTAGGGGTTCAATGCTCATCTCTGTTTATAGCCAAAAAGCCAATGCTGTCTGTGTCTGCAGATGTTTCTGTGGACATGTGGTAGGCATGTCGAGACACTGGAGTGCACAGAACACTGTGTACCTTCCCACCGAAGTGGTCCCTATTTATCTACTTGCAATTTCTTGCTTTCAAGCAGGAGCTGGAACAGAGATGGGATCGCATTCCATTGTGCAGTACTTGGGTATCGAACTGCTGACCTGCTGGCTTCCAGTCAACGTCTTAACCAGTGTCTAGAAACTATAAATAGCCAGGTCCCTATTTTGATATACTTGTCCTATAGCAAAGTTTAACTAGAGTCAATGTGGCTGTTGAGTGAGGCAGAGAAGATAAGAGGTGAAGATATAACAGAAGTACTTGGCAGTTGAGAAGAAGAACAGAGTAATAGGAAGATCATAGTAGAAGCATTTAAATTGGATATTTGAAGCATGTTCTTTTGTAGATGATTGAGACAGACAGGAGATTTAAAGCCATGAGGTTTCAAGATGATGTAGATAAGATCCTTGATAAGGCTGGTAGAGTGGGGTGATTAGATCTTGGAGGTAGTGTATCATGAGGAACAAGGTTTTTCATTGCCTCAGCATGTGAGTCACAATGATGATAAATGTAAGGGCTAATTACACATAAGGAAGGTGGGGAAAACACTATTCATAGACAAAGATAGTGAAGACTTTGTAGCTGGTTGTGTTTTACTTTGAGATCCTATTATTGTTGTTGTTTCCACTTATATACTGTCCTGTAATGCCAAGCTAAGGTAATTATGTAAACTGCCATTTCCCTGCAAAAAGATGGAGTCTCATTTTGCTAAGCTTGGGTGGATGGAAGGCTGAGTCAACTTGGAGCCCATCAGGATCATGCACAGATTTTGAGCAGAGTTTTGGCTGCAAATACTACAGCTTAACCAAGAAACCATGTCATGGCCTGCTGGATTCTGGTGGTATTTTACACATGGCCTGAAAAAAGGAAAGTGGGTCACCAAAAAGGAAGAGACAGATGTGCATAATATTGGTGCATAGCCATCATACTGATTAGATAGAAATTTGGAAAGAATTGCTGCAATGTAAAACAACAGCAACAGTACAATACCTCTCTCTGTAATGAAGTCTGTGAACAGGTAACCTGTCTTGTGCTTCTGTTCATCAATTTGACGTCCAGATGCAGTTCTGTCCATGGGCAATACCAGGGTCTCTTCTGTCTTTTTCTGAAGCTCAATTATATTTAATCCCCATTTACCTCAATACCTGTTTGAGCATCTTTCCCAGATATCTATGATTCATTGATCTTGTGCTTTAATGTGCCTACACTGAGAAAAATGAGAAAAGTTACTGCTAGGAACTTGGCCTCCCACTGGACTCCTTCCTGTGGATTTTAAAGAAGCTTATACAAACAGAGCTGTTCAAAGAAACTTTTTTAATTCCCCACGTCCACCACCACCATGCTTAGATAGAACCCCTGATCCTGGGTTGATACCAGTTATCACCATTTGAATTGTTTTTTTGAATGTTGGTCAGGATATCTTTCTTTGTATGTTAACTGTCCAGATTCATGACAGGATTTCAACCCTGTGGATATGTAAACAGTATCCAAAGTTCAGCCACTTGCCACAGTTTTTTAAACACTAAAAAATAGCACATACACAGACAACTCTTGCCATTGGCTTTCCCTCTCTCTCCAAACTACAGAACACACTTGGAAAGAAATAGCCCTATCAATCATTTCCAGGTGCTGTGAAGTGGAAAGGACATATTATAATTGCCAGTAGGTTGGACACATGAGTGTATGTGTGTAGAATATCCAGGGGATTCAGGAAACATAGAATGTGTGTGTATAACCCTAGCCATAAATCCACTGGAATTCCTATTGAATCAGAAAATATCCCAGAACTTTTTCATTGTTTTGTTTATTAATACTTGTGGTTAAGAGTTAAATGAAAGGATCTTTTAAAGCAAAGGACCATCCTTCAAAGGAGGCCTCTCCTTTCTAATTGGGACACTTGTCTACCTTGTGCAAGTTTCCCCTAAAATCCAAATAGGATTTTTCCTTAGTCTGTCTTGGAAAACCCAGGCATTGTGTGTTGGACTCCATCTGGAGTACTAAGGAGTGTCAACAAGTCCAGCTTCTAAAGTCAGATAGAAGGTTGAGTATGTTCAGTACAGTATAGTGATAAATATACCAAGCTGAATACAAGATGTAATTGTGATATCTTTGCTAGTTACATGCCTATTTAATGACCAGGTCAGTGCAGGCAGGCAAGATAGAGAATGAGAAATAAGCCCTGATGGTGCAGTGGTTAAACTGCTTTACTGCAACCAAATGGCTAACATGATTTCTATCCTGATCAGGCCTAAAGTTTGCCTCAGTCTTTTATCCTTCCAAGGTCAGTAAAATGAATACTCAGCATGTTGGGAGCAAAATGCTAATTACCATGTGAACCACCCAGAGAATGCACTAAGTGCTATGGGGCGGTATATAAGTATAATTGCTATTGCTAATGTATACAACCCATTCTGTTCAGAACCCATCAGGTTGCCAAATTATGTAGAAAAGTATATGCTGGAAAGCAAGAATGCTTGTGTACCGGTTCTTCCATTTCTGATCAAAATATCTAATAGCATGACAGGGTTTATATGATACCTTGGATCAGTGGTGGGCAGCAAAAAAATTTGCTACCACACCATGGGTGGAGCCTACATCATGAGCAGAGCCTATGTCATGGGTGATCTAGTCATGTCTGCCATATGGCCATGCATACGTCTGCAAACACAAGCAAGATTGGCTCTTTGCCTCCAAATGGAGATGAGCACTGCACCCTAGAGTCAGGTACGACTGGCTTTTGAGCAAGGGAGACCTTGAACCACTTGCAGGGACAAAACCTGATGGGGCAGGGCAGGGAAGTGGGCATGGCCACCCAATTTCACTATCCCCCCCGCCTGAAGGCCACCCAATTTTGCCACCCCCCTGCCCAGAGGCACCCCCATTTTGCTACCTACCCCTCCTGAGGGGTGCAAATATGTTGCTCCCCAGCACTGCCTTGGATACCTTGGAGTCATTCAGAAAGGAGTCAGTACGTTGGTAGACATCTCCACAATTATATTTATTTATTTATTTGTTGAATTTCTATAATTTTTTGCCTAAGCAACCCAAGGCGGCTCACATCAGCCAAAAAACATGCCCAATACCAATTAAAACCAAATACTATAAAACTATCTAAAAACGTCCATAAAACCTCCCCAAACCCCTTTAAAAGAGAAGGACACCTGGGCAGACATGCAAATGCACCTGAGAAATCAAGTCCATTTGTATGCTGTTTTTTTTTGCCCTTCAGATACAGTAATACCTCAGATACCTCAGAGACTTGGTTCCACAAGTCTTGGTGTTATCCAATTTTTAGTGTTATCCAATCCATGTTAAAATCCTATGGGATGGATCGGATAACGTTAAAGCTCCATAGAGATACATTGTAACCGCACAGGCTTTAGCGGTTGTTATCCGATCCATCCCATAGGACCTTAACATTATTCGATCCAATTCTCCTCCCCAGATTACTAAACGTTATGTGATTTTAGCGTTATCCATGGTACACGTTATCAGAGATATTACTGTATCATGTCACCTGCTGGCTAGGCAGACCATGACGTATGCCCTCCACTTTCACCTTACCCAAGGGATGCTTTGGTGAGTTTAGTCCTGGCCTAACATCATTGAGAAGAGATGGTCAACACTGCCTAGTTAGACTGCTCAAGCCCCTGCACCCTGACAAGGATCTCATCTAGCAAGGGTTTATGTCAGGGGTGCCCAAACTAAGGCCCAGGGGCAGGGTGCGACCCCCGGGCCTTAGTGACTGGCTTCCTGAACCACATGATTGGCCCATGGCCCAAAAAGTTTGGGCACCCCTGGTTTATGTGATACCATGGAATATTCATAGCTATTAAAATGTCATGGGAAAGCTCTCAATTGTCAATATGTTCTGGTGTTACTAAAAGGGAAAACAAGAGAGGGTTTTTTTTTTTTGAGACAAGGATCTGGAAACAAGAGTTTGAAGAAACAAGAACCAGGGTTCTTATATTTATTTAAACAAGCCAGCCAAAATCTTCAACTGCAAATCTCTAGTTAATAACTAATTATCATAATATAAGTGGTTTTGATATCTCTGTGATCGCTTTGAGATCCCCAGTAGCTCCAGAACTATTTGAGAAATGAAAACATTTGGACAGGTTTGACAAAGATAAGCTGTGTTGATGATCTTACACATTCACCACCATTCTTCCCTTTAAATCAAGCCAGAAGAAAACTCCAGTGCCTTAGAAGTACAAAAGGCCATGGAACTGCTAGATTCATTAGATCCTTCCTGAATGAGATCATGCATATATTGTCAATCAGAAGGTATTATTTCTTAATTTGAGAACAATGTGAAGCTGAAATGTCAGGCAAAACAAAAGAAAAGGAAAGGAGTGGAGGATAAGCAAGAAGGAATTAAAGGGCAAAACCAGAGCCAGACAAATCTATATAGTAATATATTTCAGTAGTGATGATGTGGGGTGCCTGACTCATAAGGGAGTCGCTTGCTTTGGCTCCATTGCAGAATTTGCAATGTATTTTTATTGTTGTTCAGTTGCACAGTTGATTCTGACCCTTTGTGACCCCAGGGACTACTGTCCACCAGGCACTTCTGTCCACCATCCTCCTCAACTCGCTCAGTTCTGTGCCCATTGTCTCTACAACACCATCTAGCCATCTCATTTTTGGCCGCCCCCTTTTTCTTTTGCCCTCCACCTTTCCCAGCATCAAGGCCTTCTCAAGGGAATCCTCTCTTCTCATTTGATGTCCAAAGTACTTTAGCTTCATCTTTACAATTTGACCTTCTAAGGAGCAGTCAGGGTTGATTTCTTCTAAGATTGACCTATTTGTTCTCCTTGCTGTCCAGGGGACTCTCAAAACTCTCCTCCAACACCACATCTCAAAGGCATTTATTCTTCTGCACTCAGCTTTCCTAATGGTCCAGCTCTCACAAGTTATATACATAGTCAGGAGTTGATAAGTATCTCATTAGTCATCATCCTTGCTATTAAAGAAGAAGAAAAACTTGGTATGAAAAGTAAAGTCCACTATATCAAGTCACTACTATAAGTTCACTATATCAAGTCACTATGTTAATCAGTTACTTGTAAAGTCACTATATCAGTTACTATATTAAGTCAACTACAGTACTGTAGATCAATTACTTATCATATACATGCAGCTTCTCCTCTTCTGGCCATTTAGGGCCATGCTGCTTCCTTCCTGAGGTATCTGGAGGTGGTCACGTGTGATAGCTGGGGCTGCGCTGCTTCCTCCTTCATCTTTGTGTTTGGAAGGTGGCCGGAGGTGGTTTTGTGTGATAGTGGGGGCTGGATGACTTTATCCCTCTGGGACTGGGGGTGGAGCCTTTGGGACTGGCCTGTTTCATAAATGCATCTTCACCACTATGCAAAACTACAAGTCAAAAATGGTCCCATTGAAGTCAGTAAGCTTATGTCCAAGCATAATGCTAATTAACTTGTGAACCATACCAAGAGTGCGCTAAGTGCTATGGGGTGGTATGTAAGTGTAACTACAGTAATATCCTGGATAACGTTATAACTTGGTTCCACAAGTCATGACGTTATCCAATTTTTAGCGTTGTCCGATGCATGCATCGAACAACGCAAAAAAAAAAAAAAGCCCTGACTTCAGGGACAAACCGCTTTAAAGGCAGGCAGGGAAAGAAAGAGACCCAATCGGGTCTCTTTTCCTTCCTGCCTTTAAAGCCACCCCCCCACCCGCAGCGGTCTCTGCGACTGCAGTAGTGTCGGGGAAAGGCGCGCCTTTCCCCTGACCCTACTGCAGTCGCAGAGACTGCTTGTGTCTCTTTCCCTCCCTGTATTTAAACTACAGGGAGGGGGAAAGAGAGAGATGTGATTGGTTCTCTAGAGACCCAATCATGTCTCTCTCTTCCTCCCTCCCTGTAGTTTAAATACAGGGATGGAAAGAGACACAAGCAGTCTCTGCGACTGCAGTAGGGTCGGGGGAAAGGCGTGTGCTTTTCCCCGACCCTACTGCAGCCGCAGAGACCACTGTGGGTGGGGGGTGGATTGGGTAGTTCTACCCATTGCCTCGGATAACGCTAATAATCATTACCCAGAATCGTTATCCGATGCAAGTTTTTTCCAAAAAACTTGCATCATTATCCGATTCTAGCGTTATCCGATGCAATCGTTATTACTGTAGTTTGCTTTTGCTTTTATGCAGGTAGATCAGGGGTTCCCAATCTTTTTACACCACAAGCCTGAACACGCTCCCGGGACAGCTGTGCGGGCCAGACCATGCCCTCCAGAAGCAAAAGTAAATGCGCCCACTTCAACATTTATGACAGCCATGGGTACATTTACAGTTGACATAACCATGTTCATGCACACGTGGGCTTGTTTTACAGCTGTCATAAATGTGCCTGCTTCCACTTCCTGGTGTGGCAGTGGTGGGCCATATTAAACGATACCATAGGTTGGGAATTCTTGAGGTAGATATTATTTTAGGTGGGGCCTTATCAAAGGCAAGTTTTTATTCCCTCTTTGAGTGGTGTTAAAAATGTGAACATTGGTAAATAATAAATAAACATGTTTATCATTTACTATCAACTAGGATAACTGCCTGCTAAGACTGCTACAAAGGGAAAAAGGATCAGGATACCACATCATTACAATATGCTCTCTGCTTCCTGTTGTGTGCTATGCAGCAACTTTTCATTTCCTAAAACTGTTGCCACAGGGTGCTGCAGTTCTTCCAAAGATCCAGAGCAGTTGCATTGTTGCAAAACATTTTAGTTTATATGTATAGCTTTGCAGACTGGTTTCAAAGAAGGCAAACAGAGAGAGATGGCAACTGAAGCTTGAGAAAGAATTCTATTGGCAATGTTGGAATGCGTAAGAGAAATCATGCAAGACAGGATGGCAAATTTCCACTAATTAATATAGCATTCTTAGTGGTGCAGTAGTCATGAGACTGGGCATTCATTCAGGATTGCAAGTTGCATCTTGATAATTGGGGCAATTTGTTGTTGTGTTTTATGCACTTTTTCCCATGTACAGTATGTGTAAATTGTCAGTAGGATTCTGTCCTCTCACACAAAAATGCACGTTAGTTGATTAAGGGCATTCAGAATTCAACATGCTTGGAAATCGAGCAGATCTTCATGTCTGCAGTGGGAAGGTCTGTCCAGGAACAGCAAATGTATTGGGCTGCATCTTTCCATTGAAGACAGGAAGCACTTTATGCAGAAATATACCTACAGTGAAGCAATTGAGGCTTTGGTATTTGCTCCTGGAAAGATGTGAACTTGTCTGCTCCAAACACATGTCCAAAGTCTAACCTCTTGTCCCTGGGAAGAAGGAAAGATAATAAAGAAAGGCACAAAATGGAACCAAGACAGCTGCTACACACTCAGACCATACTTTCCCCATGTATATATGTCTCACATGACCTAAGCTTAACTACTAGCACAGTGGCAGCAAACCTACGGAATGCATGCCAGACGTGGCACTTCCAGGCCTTTCTGTTGGCATGTGCACCATTACCCCAGCACAGAGTTCACGGCATCCCTCTGCCCAGCAGACCAATAGGAGTGCTTCCTTCCTAGCATGGTGGAGAATGGAGGTGGGGGTTCTGGTTTACCTGTGTCCCCATATCACCACCACCCTTTAAACCCAAAATGCTTCCAGGTTTAACACTTGGATTGGGCTTGTACGTGCAAGAAAAAATGTTGAAAGATTTGAGGTGTTTATTTAACTTAAGAAAAATTATAACAGGGGAAAACATGACCTAAGTTCATTCCATTTTGCATGACAGGAAAAAATTGAATGGAGAGACATTTTTCTTCCTGTTCTCTCTTTCATAAGTGCTACAACTTTGATTCATCTAATGAAGTTGAGGAGATGAGAGATTAAGGAATTACTTCTTCACACACAGCTTAGTTAAAAATGGCTCCCCCCCCCCCCCGATGTGACAATACCCACCAATGTAGATTGCTTTAAAGCAGTGTTTTCCAACCTTTGGTTTTTGTATCTGATTTTTAGAAATTCTGAAATCGGAACGATTTTTCATTTAAGATGTATTTTCTACACAGAGCTTAGCTGGTGTGAGTATTCCAGTTTCTTTATTGGCAATGCAACATATTGCTAAGTAAACTAAATATTGCATGTTCTAGCCGACCTGGCTGGTTAATAAGCATAAACTGTCAGTGTTTGAAACCTATCATAGATTTCTCTATCCTGGAGTGGAACCACAGGAACTCTGAAGCAGCAGAAAAGTATTATGTTGGCTTCCTGAATGGGTGCAGGTTTCTGTAAGGTGGAACAAATCCTGTGGTGGTGAGATAACATGTGTGTGTTATCCTTACAGATGTGCCCAATAATTTTTACTGCATTGAAATCCAAACTTCTGGGAAATTAATAATAATAATAATAATAATAATAATAATAATAATAATAATAATAATAATAATAATAATAATAATAATAATAATAATAATAATAATAATAATAATAATAATAATTATTATTATTATTATTATTATTATTATTATTATTATTATTATTATTATTATTATTATTATTATTATTATTATTATTAATAAAAGTCACACCATGATGGTATTATCATCATTTAATACTGTCCATTATATCAGTTCAGCAAACTTATTAGAGGATGGTCTGTTTCCAAAATGACATCATGTACCTTCTGGCACTTATTTAATACATAATTAAAATAATAACAACAATAAAAGAAATAAAGGGGAGATTTTTCATTTAATATTTAATTAAAAGCTACTAATAACTGTTTTGCCAATTCTTAAAAAAAAAAAGAGCAACAACAGATAAACAGTTTGTATGTTATGTTTTCACAGTTTGTTCCCAACTTGGAAATTAAATTAAATTAAATTAATTTTAAAAATAAAAGGGTGACCTTGGGGAGGCTAAGGAGAGTGATGCTCTAGATTAGGGTGTGTGAAATTATAACATTAACAGAACTCTTCGTTTTTATATTGTTGGAATAATTCTTTGGGGAATTGTTTAATGGCAGAATGCAAGAGCCATGACCTATCAGATGAATTCCCTGGTAGGGAGGAGTCTACATCTCATAACCTGAAAATGCGGAAGAGATGGTTTCTGCAAGAGAGTACACCTCCATCTGGATAAGGCTCAGCAAAGAAACTGGATTCTGCCCTAGTTTGGTAGTCTGGTAGTCGAAACTGAAGAGCACCCAGATCTTGGAGAGATCCTACTATGAGTTGAGGCTTCCTTAGGAGCAAGTGGTCTCCCTGACAGCCCTGACTTGATAGGTTGACCTAGCAATGAATGGTTAGGTGGAACTCCTGGTAGCAGCAGCTGAATATAAGCAATTTGCTCCCAAAATCTCAGTCTTAGAAGCAAACTCATTGATGCAAAAACCTGCCCCCTTCAAGCCCAACATTTGACATGGAATACAATCATATATATTCGATTATATTTCCACATCCTTGGCATGCCTGCACTGGTTACCTGTTCCCTGCTATGTCAGATACAAAGTGTTAGTATTATCATGTAACACCCTATACGTTTTGGGACCTTGTGATCTGTTGGAGCATCTCTCCTTCAGAACAACTCCCCACATTACCCGTTCATCGCAATCCATACAGCTCTAGGTGCCAACCCCGAGGATGGCTAGAAAGTCTGTAACAAGAAACAGAGCCTTCTCAGTGGCAGCACCAACACTTTGAAGCTGTGCCAGGCCCATCCCTGGATATCTTCAAAAACAACTTACAATTTTATATTCAAGGAAGCCTTTAAGAATATTACACCCTTAGCAATAAACTAGCTGGTCAGCTGACCATGTGTGCCCACAGACGTCAGGTGTTTTTTTTTCCTGATGCACTTATTTGCCTATTTTATTTTATTTTGTTGTTTGTTTTATTGTGTTATTTTGTTACTTGTATGTGCACTGCCCAGAGTAGGAAATATCCCAGCTAAGGGATATAAAAATGCAATAAATAATAATTTAAATAATTCTTTACCAAACCATAAGAGCCTGAACAAGCTGCAAATAAGCACTGACTAACAATTTCCTCCCCAGTTCTTTTTTTAAAAGTTGGTCTTCCAAGTACACTTGGACAACTTTGTTCCAGTTCTGACATGAAATCTTAAAGAAAACAAAATGTGGAGACAAGGGGGGGGGCTGACACCCTCAAGAATGCCCCTTGGCTTCTTTTCTCCTTATCTTGCTAAATACCAGCACCCCTGCAGTCGATTCTATTGTTTTTCTATATCAGCACAAGCCATTCCACCACCTTAACAAATACAATGCATTCAATTGGGGGGGAGGGGGTAGAAATTAAGGAGGGAAAGTATAGATTATAATGGGAAGTGTCCAAGCTGATTTGTATTGATTTTTGTGTCATATAATCAACAGGAAATAATACAAATCAGACCATTCCCATTCCCAGAGCAATCTCAATATAATATGTAGTTGTCCCTCCAAAAAAGCTATGCAGGCTATTTTGGACTTCATGGATGAAAACAGAATATAACTATTACAGAACAATAGTGATGTGAATACTGATAAATACTAATACTACTAAGTGAATTGGTTTTTGATAGTTAGTTACTTACCAAACTCTGGAGTGCTTTGGGTGGGTCATTTGCTGCTCTGCTCCTAGAAGAAAAATGTCTTACAAAGGTAAACGTAAAGGTCACCGCTGCTTGAAAACCAGTTGGGTCTAACCCTAGGAAGTAGTGCTCATCTCCATTTATATCCAAAGAGCCAGTGCTGTCTGCATTTGCAGATGTTTCTGTGGCAGGCATGACTAGATGCCAGAGCGCATGGAATGCTGTTACCTTTCCCTCTGAAGTAGTACCTATTTATCTACTTGCAATTGTTTGCTTTCAAATTGCTAGGTTAGCAGGATCTGGGGCAGATAATGGGAGCTCACTCCATCAAGCAGTACCTCCCAGAGGTCAAGCTCAGCATCTTAATGATTAAGCCATCACGGCCTTTAAAATATCTTACACTGGGCTAATAAAAGAGATTTTCTAACTCTCTATTTCTGAGTGTCTGTTTAAGGCAGAGGAGGCAGACAGATTCTTCGTTTTCAAGGGGACTTTATAAAGTCTGGTTATGATCTAGAAGCTGTATCAGTGGTAAATAGCAAAGAACTTTAATAGTGTGAATGTTTCATGGCAAGTTAAATATTAATTAATATTGAAATTGAAACATAAATATTGTAATGCATAATGCAGTAGGAAGGCACAAGCGTAGTTACTAGGATGGAGGTTGTGACCTTCTGATGACAGTCATTCCGAGTTCTTAGATAAAGACTCTATACTTATTCAACATTTTCTATTGAAAGGGTGCAGGTAGGTGATGTCCGACCTTCATCTTTTTTAGTTTAAGGCAAACTACTAATTTTCAGTATGCTCAAGGGGATACAGGGTTTGCTATTCACCTGGCTGGAATGCAACCTTCAGACCCAACGACTGTGCGGCATTCTGTGTTCCACATTTCTATTGCCTTTCCAGCCAAATCTATACACCCCTACCATGGTGGCACTGAGTGAGACCTAAGCCAATAGTTTTCTGGAGAGATTTCTTAGCAAAGTTATAAGGGGCTAGTTCTGTTGATTTCCCCCCTCATAGAAACAAGCAGTTTATCGAATATTCAATGTTCACCCACATTTCGCTCTTTAAATTTCAGATGTAAAATGTCAAGTTCAAGTTTCAAACCTGATTGTGAAATTTTAAATGCTCAAAACCCACAGCTTCCCAGCTCGTTGGCATCCCTCTTGATAGTTTTGATTTTTGGCAGGCTTCAGATATCAAATCTCATCCCATCAAATACTAATTATCATTAGATGTCAGTGATTGAATGCTGCCAAGCATTAAGTGCCCTTTCTGCCAATAATCAGATATACTAGTAGTTTTCAAATTATGTTGGGAGTGCTTCACACAAAGGCCACATTGCCCATTCTACAGAGCTTAGCAAAGTTGCTTTTTTTAACAACTCCCAGTATCTTCTGACCACCAGAATATCCTCTTCCCCACCCCATCCAAAAATAAACAGGTTTTCCAACCTATGAACCTAACTGAGTTTGGAAAATTACATTCTGAAAATAACTTGCTCATTTAGTTCCTTGTTGCTCGATGTTTAAAAAAACATTGCATTACATATTGTATTGCTCTTACTGTTACTGTTCTTCTTATTCTTGTTTTTAATACATTTTTTGGTCTGAAAAATGTTTGGACTGATAAAAGAACTGTATAAGAAGGAGTTCTCAACCTTTTAAACCCAGAGGCTGGTTCATCCTCCCTCAGACAGCTTCAGGGGCTAGACAGCCATTTTCCCCTTCCTGCACCACATGGCACTTCCTGGTGTGGTGGAGGCAGTGGGGGCCCCACATGAAATGGTGCTGTGGACCGCAACTGGCCCATGGGCTACAGGTTGAGAATCCCTGGTATAAAACTTGAAAACAAAAGTCTATCAGTATGCTTCTATATTTGTCTTTTAAGGCCTTGTGAATGTAACTTTTGAAACATAACAAGAAAAGATTACTCATTACATCAATAAATTATTCCTCTTCTTATCAAACCCTGGACTGCCAAAATTGTTGTTGGCCAAACTTAAGTCCTCAATATCAAGTAGTATATGAACAAATTATATAATGATTGAGATCACTCAAACCCCCGCTAGGTGAGAGCCTTGTCAAGGCAGTCTTAACAGAGCAGTCTTACTAGACAGTGTTGCCCATCACTTGTCAATGATGTTAGGCCAGTACTAAAATTCACCAAAGCATCCTCCATTGGATCCATTGGGCCAGGTGAAAATGGAGGGGACACATCGTCACACCTTAGTAATGTGATGTTCAAATGGATAAAAAAACATATTCAGATGGAGTTGATTTCCCAAGTCTATTTGTATGTGCAGAATGTGGTCACAGAGACATCTACCAATGCATGGACTCCTCGCTGAATAACAACTCCAAGGTATCCAAGGATATAATAATTGAGATTACACTAAGGCCTTTGACTGTGTAGACCACAACAAAATTTGGCAAGTAATTAAAGATATGGGAATACCAGAACACCTTCTATGCCTCATGAGAAATATGTACATGAATCAAGAAGCAACAGTTAGGACAGAATATGGAATGACTGAGTGGTTTGGAATAGGAAAAGGAGTAAGACAAGGCTGCATTTTGTCACCCTGCCTATTCAACTTATACACAGAGCACATAATGCGCAATGCAGGGATGAAGGAATAACAATTTGGGATCAAAATTGCTGGGAGAAACATCAACAATTTGAGATATGCAGATGATACCACCCTAATGGCAGAAAGTGAGGAGGACCTAAAGAAGCTCCTGATTAGGTTGAAAGAAGAAAGTGAAAAAGCTGGCTTGAGACTTACTATCAAGAAAACCAAGATCATGGCAACAGGCCCTATCAGTCCCTGGAAAATAGATGGGGAAGAAGTAGAAGCAGTGACAGATTTTACTTTCTTAGGATCAAAGCTCACTGCAGATGGTGATTGCAGCCATGAAATAAAAAGGCGACTGATTCTTGGGAGACAAGCGATGAGAAACCTGGGGAACATAGTGAAAAGCAGATTGCAAACAAAAATTTGTCTAGTCAAAGCAATGGTATTCCCTGTGGCAATGTATGGTTGTGAGAGCTGGACCATTAGGAAAGCTGAGCGCAGAAGAATAGATGCCTTTGAGATGTGGTGTTGGAGGAGAGTTTTGAGAGTCCCCTGGACAGCGAGGAGAACAAATAGGTCAATCTTAGAAGAAATCAACCCTGACTGCTCCTTAGAAGGTCAAATTGTAAAGATGAAGCTAAAGTACTTCGGACATCAAATGAGAAGAGAGGATTCACTTGAGAAAGCCTTGATGCTTGGAAAGGTTGAGGGCAAAAGAAGAATGGGGCGGCCAAAAATGAGATGGCTAGATGGTATTGTGGACACAATCGGCATAGAGTTGAGCGAGTTGAGGGGTATGGTGGAGGACAGAAGTGCCTGGCGGACAGTGGTCCATGGGGTCGCAGAGGGTCAGAATCGACTGTGCGACTGAACAACAAAAATAATTGAAATAAAATAGCTCATGTGGTAGGTTTGATAGTTTGATTGATTGATTGATTGATTATTTATTTATTTATTTGCTGTTTGCAATCTATCATATCCATGTAATAGGACATGGCTATGAAACAAAGGAGACCTGCATTTATAATATGTAACCATGAAATAATGTTGATGACATCTGATGAAGTCTTCACAGTCTCGTGTCAAGTGTGTAGATACATATTTGAACCAATGCTTTGGAAGCATTACATTTTTGCACTCTACTTTCCAGAAGCCCCCAACTAGTATAGCGGGGGGGGGGGGAGAATTTTGAGAGCTGTAGCCCAAAAAAGCAGCTTGTCAAAACTTTGATTTGCAGCACAATCTTGTACATGTCTGTTCAAAAGTAAACCCCATCAAAATGAGACTGCAGCCTTTTAGTTTTGTTTGGTTTCTGCATTTAAAAAACTTAAACTGGACATATTGACACTTTCTAGGTTGAAATGCACCATCAAAGTTGGCATTTTTATGGCTTGGTACTTGAGCAGCTGAGAAGCAGTTAAAATATTCTCTCTTTAGTACAATAATTCATTTGCGTCCTTGACAGATTGATTTGCTTCTTCCTCTTTGACCACATTGGTATCGATGCTAATGAGAAACAATCTATGAAATGCTTGTATGTCTTTAATAATTAGATTTACATTGGGACATGGGAGTAACTGAATTATTCCCCGCTCGTTAGTTGTTGCGGGTAGTTGTTGCGGGAAGGCAAACAGTTTTTCCTATGGGGCATTTTGACCAGACAACTAAATTGGCAAAATAATTGTATTGCTCATGATACCAGCAGAAGTCTTGTCTCTCTCAACCCATATTTGGAGACATTTCTATCTGATGAACTCCAGAAAGTAGTCTAGGGACTGAAGTATTTCACTAAGATCTTGGCATTATCTAGCTGCAGAAACCGGCAAACCAACATCAGGAATTTTGCTAAGAGAACCCTATGGAACAAAACAAAAGGCAAAACAAAAGGGCAATTTAGATGAAACAGGATTCTTAGCACATCACATCAGAAGAAGGGGATGGACAGGAAAGGAGGAGGAGAAATACAGTGTTGTAAAGAACAATATAGGGTCATGGATGTGAGATCTATGAACCAAGGAAAACTGGAAGTGGTAAAAAAGGAAATGGAAAGAATAAGCATTGACATCTAAGGAATCAGCGAACTAAAATGGTCAGGGACAGGCGAATTCAGCTCTGGAAACCATCATTTCTACTACTGTGGAGAAGAAAACCTCAGGAAAAACCCGGAGTAGGCATAATTGTCAATAAAAGGGTGAGAAAAGCAGTAATGGGATATAATCTCAAAAATGATAGAATGATGTCAGTCAGAATACAAGGCAAACCTTTCCATATCACTGTAATCCAAATATACGCACCAACCATGGGTGCAGATGAAGCCAGTTGACCAGTTGTATGAAGACCTACAACAACTTATAGAACAGACACCAAGAAATGATGTACACATTATCATAGGAGACTGGAATGCAAAAGTAGGAAATCAAAAAGTAAACGGAATAACAGGCAAGTTTGGTCTTGGAACACAGAATGAAGCATGGCAAAAATTGATAGAGTTCTGCCAAGAGAACACACTGGTCATAGTAAACACTCTCCTCCAGCAACACAAATGGAGACTTTACACATGGACATCACCAAATGGCCAACATTGAAACCAGATTGATTACATACTCTGCAGCCAAAGATGGAGAACCTCCATACAGTCAGCAAAAACAAGACCTGGAGCAGACTGTGGCTTAGATCACAACCTACTGATCGCAAAATTCAGGTGTAGACTAAAGAAAATAGGGAAAACAATTAAGCCAGACAGATAATGATATAGACAACATCCCTAAGGAATACACAGTGGAGGTGTGGAACAGATTCAACGGCTTGGACCACATAGACAGAGTGCCAGAAGAATTATGGACAGAGATGTGGGACATCATGCAGGAGGCAGCAAAGAAAACAATACCAAAAGAAAAGAAGTGTAAGAAAGCTAAGTAGTTGTCCGATGAGGCTCTTAAAATAGCAGAGGAAAGAAGGGACACAAAAGGCAAAGGAGAAAGGAAAAATACAATCACTTGAATACAGAATTTCAAAGAAAAGCACGGAGAGATAAGGAAACCTACCTGAATGAACAGCGCAAAGAAATAGAACAAAACAATATCAGGGGTAGGACTAGAGATCTTTTTTAAAAAATATGGGGAAATAAAGGGAATGTTTAAAGCAAAAATGACCATGATAAAGGACAAAGATGGCAAGGAGTTAGCGGATGCAGGAGAGATTAAGAAAAGATGAAAAGAGTACACAGAAGAACTCTACAGAAAGGACCTCAACACTCCTGATAATCACAATGATGAGAACATTGAACATGAGCCAGACATCCTAGAGAGTGAAGTCAGAAAGGCCCTAAAAAACACTGCAAACAACAAAGCTAGCGGAGATGATGGTATCCAGGTTGACCTTTTCAAAGCCCTAAAAGATGATGGAATCAAATTATTACATTCTATATGCCGGCAAATTTGGAAAACACAACAATGGCCACAGGATTGAATCCCCAAAAAGGGAAGTGCCAAAGAATGTTCAAATTATCAAACAATTGCGTTCATCCCACACACTAGCAAGGTAATGCTCAAGATAATTCAGGATAGACTGCAACAGCATGTGGAGAGAGAATTACCAGAAGTGCAGGCGGGGTTCAGAAGAGGCAGGGGGACTAGAGACCACATTGCCAACATAAAATGGATCACGGAAAAAACAAAGGAATATCAGAAACAAGTCTACTTCTGGGTCATTGATTACACTAAGGCCTTTGACTGTGTGGACCACAACAAAATGTGGCAAGTAATTAAAGAGATGGGAATACCAGAACACCTTATATGCCTCATGAGAAATCTGTACATGAATCAAGAAGCAACAGTTAGGACAGAATATGGAATGACGGAGTGGTTTGGAATAGGAAAAGGAGTAAGACAAGGCTGCATTTTGTCACCCTGCTTATTCAACTTATATATAGAGCACATAATGCAAATGCAGGGATGGAGGAATCACAATGTGGGATCAAAATTGCTGGGAGAAACATCAACAATTTGAGATATGCAGATGACACCACCCTAATGGCAGAAAGTGAGAAGGACTTTAAAAAGCTCCTGATTAGGTTGAAAGAAGAGAGTGAAAAAGCTGGCTTGAGACTCAATATCAAGAAAACCAAGATCATGGCAACAGTCCCTGGAAAACAGATGGGAAAGAAGTAGAAGCAGTGACAGATTTTACTTTCTTGGGATCAAAACTCACTGCAGATGGTGATTGCAGCCATGAAATAAAAAGGTGACTGATTCTTGGGAGGCAAGCAATGAGAAACCTCGGGAGCATAGTGAAAAGCAGAGACTTCAAATTGCAAACAAAAATTTGTCTAGTCAAAGCAATGGTATTCCCTGTGGCAATGTATGGTTGTGAGAGCTGGACCATTAGGAAAGCTGAGCGCAGTAGATGCCTTTGAAATGTGGTGTTGGAGGAGAGTTGTGAGAGTCCCCTGGACGGCGAGGAGAACAAATAGGTCAATATTAGAAGAAATCAACCCTGACTGCTCCTTAGAAGGTCAAATTGTAAAGATGAAACTAAAGTACTTTGGACATCAAATGAGAAGAGAGGATTCACTTGAGAAAGCCTTGATGCTTGGAAAGGTGGAGGGCAAAAGAAAAAGGGGGCGGCCAAAAATGAGATGGCTAGATGGTATTGTAGATGCAAGGGGCACAGAGCTGAACGAGTTGAGGAGGATGGTGGAAGACAGAAGTGTCTGGCGGACAGTGGTCCATGGGGTTGCAGAGGGTTGGAATTGACTGTGCAACTGAACAACAACAACAAAAACATTTCACAATTACTGAGAACTATTGAAAGTAGTTTAAATGTTTTTAAAATGTTTTCTTTTAATCTTGGTTTTAGTCTTGATATATGTTTAATCTGTTTGCTATTGCATCATGATTTTAATGGTTGTAAGCCCCCTGGAGTGGTATTTACCAGTGGGGCAGGATATAAATATTTGAAATAAAAGTTCTAAAGTTTAGTTACAGAAAGGGGTTAGACTCTACTTTGTTTTGTGCATTTGTTTGTTGTTTATAGAGACACCTGAATCAAGGTATTTCTTCTCAGGTTCTTTTGATCTTCCATTAAAGTCTATGTGGTTGCTTTGGCCATAATCTCTCACTTTATAAGCAGATCAAGAAATGTGAGCACGGAAGTGAAGAGATATATTTTAACATTATACATTGTTGGTTCGGGATATGTGTGACTGACTGAGCATGTGGCTGTATGTCTCTGTGTATATATGAAGATAAACACCACACACAATATTTTACTTATCATTTGAGGATGTTTGTGATCTGCTTTATCTGATTTGTAAACCCAGCTGAAGCTTTTGTGTTCAATCATATCTTACAAATTAAAACCAGAATACTTTGAAATGATTCCATGTCAGTTTCAATATTAATGGCAAGCTGGTCTTCATAACTGTTTACAGCTTATCTACATAACATGGAGGGTGTGTAAGAGCAGATGTGTGTCTTTTGGCTCAACTGTACATGAAACAACATTTCTTAATTAACCACATGTACAGTTCTCTTCTTTCTGAATGGAACTAAACACAGTAACGGTGAGCTGAAGCTCAGAACCAATTCCTTTGCACATCCAGAATTCCTCTGCAAGCAGCCCTCCTTGAACACACCTGGTCTTCTCTAAGGACAAAAGCTAAGCAGAGTCAAATCAAGTATTTGGCTGGGGAACTACACTGGATTATTTGGGATGATCAGATGGGATTATGAAAGGATACTGTCTGAAACCCTGGTGAGCCATTGCTGCCAATAGGAGTTTAAAACTTTTAGAATAATAGAACTGGAAGAATTCCTGTTTTATGGCCCCCGTGAGATGAAATACTATCTCTCCCACACAAAATAACCAGTGATTGGAATGGTTGTGGTAAAGGATGCCCTACAGTTAGAAAATGGACCTTTCAGTCATGCAACTTCCTTCCCCCTCCCCCACTCTAAATATTTTCAAGGAAATGGAGCTTGTAAAAATGTTAATTTTTGCAGAGGGACTATCTGCATCTCCAAAGTTCAAAAACTCCCACGAACCTCATTCATCTTCCTTTCTGTCTGCTTCACCGAAAAGTTTGTGTTATCTCAGGATTTGGGATTGGGATGGATTTCATGCATTCACTTTAAAGTGATGTGTGGATATGAAAGATATTTTTGAAAAAGGTGGAAAAAGAATAACTTATTTCCTGTCTATCTAATGCAACCCATTTATGTTATTTTAACTGTCAGTATAAATTGTCAAGTAGGTGATCTAAACTGAAAATACAGTAAAGAGGAGGCAGCTCTCAGCTCTTATGGTTGACTTTGGAAACCCTCAAGCTCTTATTCAGTCATTAAATAAAATAGTTAATCTAGATTCACAAGCAGAAGGAATAGGCCAGTCCAACACCTTTTGTCTTAGTCCTGCATCTGGAAAGCTAATTTGAAGATTATAATCATTTTTTCTTACTGAGTACCTGCACACCATCAGAAAGTCTGATTTGTAAGAATATCTGGTGGCATGGTGAACTGCCATGGACAACCTCTTCTTACCTATCCATAGCAGAGAGTTAAACAGGGAAAGCTTTGGTCGTGACCTTTTATTGAACACCTCAACAAGATTTCAGTCAAGGCATTGTCAGTCAGCTTTCTTAAATTGTAGAAGATGGAACATTCAAAGCACAGCATCTTTCCATCTTGCATCTTATTTTATTTAATTTTTGTGGTGCTGATTTATGAAAAATAGCAAAAGTGTCACATCATTATCACTATCAACATGGGCAATTGGACAATTATAGATTCCGGAGAACTCATAAAGGGAGAAGACGTACACCTCTGGCACAAGCAATCAGCTCTTTTAGGATGGCAGAGATTTAAACCCTTTATAAATCAATGTGTGAAGATGAAGGGCCATCTACATGAAAAAAGCTCATATCCTTTGTTTATAAAAAATCTGTTTCAGATACAGAACTGGAAGATATATGGGGGATACTTGGGGCAAGGAGCAGAAGCAGAAGAAGCAGAAGAAGAGTGGCTGAGAACATTGCCCCCTCCTCTGGGCCCACAACAACGGCCTGAGGGAGAAGATTCCATGGCCTAGCAATGGCTGAGAATATTTCTGCCTCCTCTGAGCCCACAACAACGGCCTGAGGAGAAGACTCCATGGCCTAGCATTGGCTGAGAACATCTCCCCCTCCTCCGGGCCCACAACAACAGCCTGAGGGAGAAGACTCCATGGCCTGGCAGGTGGCTGAGGACCTTGCCCACTCCTCTGGGCCAACAACAATGGCCTGAGGGGAGTTAGTCTGTGTTCTAGTTTGGTTATATTTTGTATTTTGTAAGGTTACATTTTATAATTTTTATTGAACTGTTGCTGTTTTGACTGTAAGCCGCCCTGAGTCGCCTCGGCAAGTGGGTGGCAATATAAATCTGAATAAATAAATAAAATAAATAAATAAGTTCAAGATTAAATTAATATTGTTCTGAATTGGTTAGCTCATGGCAGATGATATGTGTTGCATACTCTTTCATTAAGGGAGTACTTGTTATGATTCACCTGATGTGACATAAGATTTTATCTTCAGCTGTGTTCACATTACATTGAGTAATGGTAGTAGAATTTCCACTGCTCAGCAAATTTTTCAAATTAGGTGATTCTATCTTCTACTCTTAAGGACATAACTGGTTCCTTGGTAATGGAGAGATGCTCACCAGGACTTGCATGATTTTTTAAAAAAGCAATAAAACTATATTTGCCAAATATTGCATTTTTGATAATCCATGGTTTATTGCAATATGGGTATACTTATGCCAGGTATTTTTCTCTTCTATTTTTATAAGGTAATAATCTAACTCTCTAAGAAAACTTGGAGGCTTTGTACATTATATTTTAAAAAGTACAACAACAACAACAGTAAATCATGAAGTAAAAGTCATAGACTCATAGAGTAATTCAGTTGGAAGGACCCTATTAGGCTATCAAATCCAACCCAATGTTGAATGTAGGAATCCAAATCAAGGCTGATCTGACCGATGGCTATCCAATTTACTCTTGAATGCCTCTGGCTTTGGAGCAATCACCACTTCCTGAGGTAATCAGTTCTATTGTCATACTACTCTAATAGTCGATCCCCCCCCCCCCATATCAGCTTATATCTAGTTTCCTGTAACTTGAACCAGTTATTAGATGCCCTGCACTCTGGGATGGGGGCTGTGGTGGCTCAGTGGCAAAGAAGCTCACCTTGTTAGCTGGAAGGCTGGCAAGTCGGCAGTTTGAGACCTGGGTACTGCATGATGGATTGAGTGTCCGTCTTTGTCCCAGCTCTTGGAGACATGAAAGGAGGCTCATTTGGGCATTCCCTGAGCAGAGTTTCTTCCGCAAAAGTCCTTTCAACCCGGAATAATTTCTCACACATTATTATTATTATTATTATTATTATTATTATTATTATTATTATTATTATTATTATTATTATTATTATTATTATTATTATTATTATTATTATTATTATTATTATTATTATTATACTCTGGAATGATCAAGGACAGACTCTGCCCCTCTTCTTTGTGACTATCCTTCAAGTGCTTAAAAACACTTGAAAGATAGTAACAAAGAAGTGTTTAAAAAGTGCTATCATATCCCCTCTCAGTCTCCATTTATCAAGGCTAATCATGACCAGTTCTTTCAGTCTTTCCTCATAAGGCTAGAGAAGATTGGGTAAAAGAGGAGGGCAATCAATGTTAGAAGTGAGACATCTGGCCATGTTTAATGTGTGCATACAAGTGGTACCTAGATAAAACAGTGAATCCCAGTACCTCCTGTAATAATTGCCCTCTCCACTATTGATACGAAGAGAAAGATGGGCTGTTCAAATCTATAGCAACAACAAAAATGCAGATCATGAATAATGCTCCAGAACAAACAGAGTCAACACCATTGTGCGAATGAATTAACAATAAATGTTCTGCTAAATAATAGCATTGTTATTACCCCGGCATCTTTTCAATCTATACATCTACAGAATAGGAATATTGGTTAAGAAAGTGCTATTGTCTGGTAACTAGGATTAGCTATCCAAATAATTTTCCCAACTGGATCTTATTCAAGGCAGAAGAATTAAACAACCTTAAAAAAACCTGGACCCTTCTGGACAGTCATATTTTCACTCCAGATTTCTGTTTTTACTGGCCAGCTTGAGGTATTTAAAACTTACTTTTCCAGGACTGGATTTAAATGTCAGCCTTTTGACAATAGTGATATTGTGCATAGATAACAAGGATGGAAGACTGAACCTTTGAGTTTGCCTCTCTCCCCCTCTCACTTTTGGACAGTTAGAAATACCACCATAGGGTTTGTTTTGTTTTTAAAATTGGGAAGAGGACCAAGTTGGAACAGAAAAGCAGACATGAGTGGGGGCAAACGCCCGGCAGCATAAATTCCAGGAAGTGGGTTAGATATATAAGGACATAATTGAAAGATACTGCAAAGATATTAAAATTCTGTGTGAAGAATAATTAGAATGAGAAAAAGAAGCTAAATGTGGTATTAAAATGGTCTATTAACATTAAAAAGGGAAACACAGCAAGTATAAATAATATCAGTAAGCTTTTCAGTCCACACTATAATTTTCCACAGAGTAGACCGGGGTTCTCAACCTTTTCAAGTTGGGGGCTGGGTCACACTCCCTCAAACATCTGGTGGGCCGGACTGGTGCTCCAGTTGCCAATGGAATCGGCCAAGGTCTCATTTACGGCCATTGTAAATGCATTTACAACAGCCATAAATGAAAAACAGCTGCTGTATGACAGCTATAAATTTTGCCCCCTCTCCCACCCCACCCCACAACTTGAGGCCAGAGAGTAGAGAATGCAGAGATCAAGGCTTCAACTGCCAGTCACCATCAGAGGCCTAGGGGGAAGTGAATCATTTCCGGCCTCCCTCCAAGCACCGGAGGTGAGGGGAGAAACTGTGTGGCTGGCGCCATTGTCCGAGATCACCTCTGGCTGCCTGCCAAGCACCGGAGGTGAAGGGAGAAACTGTGCGGCCGGCGCCATTGTCCGGGATCACAGTACTGTAGTTGACTTAATATAGTGACTGATATAGCAACTTCACAAGTAACTGATTTACATAGTGACTTGATATAGTGAACTTACAGTAGAGACTTGATATACTGCATTTTCCTCTTCATACCAAAGATTTTCCATTCATACCAAGGATGTTGACTAACGAGATACTTAGCAACTCCTGACTACATATATAACTTCTTACTTCTCATATAACTTTTAACTCCATATATCCAGTACTAATTAGCTCAACTTTTAGTCTGATACTGTGTTTTAAACTGTGATTATATGCATGATAATACTTTGTTTTAAACTGTGATAAAATGTATGATGGGAGAATACTGGCTTAGAAACTGGCAAACCACATCAGAAAGTTTGCCAAGAGAACCCTATGGACCAAAACAAAAGGCAAAACAAAAGGGCAATTTAGATGAAACAGGATTCTTAGCACATCACATCAGAAGAAGGGGATGGACAGGAAAGGAGGAGGAGAAATACAGTGTTGTAAAGAACAATATAGGGTCATGGATGTGAGATCTATGAACCAAGGAAAACTGGAAGTGGTAAAAAAGGAAATGGAAAGAATAAGCATTGACATCTAAGGAATCAGCGAACTAAAATGGTCAGGGACAGGCGAATTCAGCTCTGGAAACCATCATTTCTACTACTGTGGAGAAGAAAACCTCAGGAAAAACCCGGAGTAGGCATAATTGTCAATAAAAGGGTGAGAAAAGCAGTAATGGGATATAATCTCAAAAATGATAGAATGATGTCAGTCAGAATACAAGGCAAACCTTTCCATATCACTGTAATCCAAATATACGCACCAACCATGGGTGCAGATGAAGCCAGTTGACCAGTTGTATGAAGACCTACAACAACTTATAGAACAGACACCAAGAAATGATGTACACATTATCATAGGAGACTGGAATGCAAAAGTAGGAAATCAAAAAGTAAACGGAATAACAGGCAAGTTTGGTCTTGGAACACAGAATGAAGCATGGCAAAAATTGATAGAGTTCTGCCAAGAGAACACACTGGTCATAGTAAACACTCTCCTCCAGCAACACAAATGGAGACTTTACACATGGACATCACCAAATGGCCAACATTGAAACCAGATTGATTACATACTCTGCAGCCAAAGATGGAGAACCTCCATACAGTCAGCAAAAACAAGACCTGGAGCAGACTGTGGCTTAGATCACAACCTACTGATCGCAAAATTCAGGTGTAGACTAAAGAAAATAGGGAAAACAATTAAGCCAGACAGATAATGATATAGACAACATCCCTAAGGAATACACAGTGGAGGTGTGAAACAGATTTAATGGCTGGGACCTGATAGACAGAATGTCAGAATAATTATGGCCAGAAATGTGGGACATCATTCAGGAGGCAGCAAGGAAAACCATACTAAAAGAAAAGAAGCATAAGAAAGCAAAGTAGCTGTCTGATGAGGTTCTTAAAACAGCAGAGAGAAGAAGGGACACAGAAGGCAAAGGAGAAAGGAAAAAATACAATCACTTGAATACATGAGTTCAAAGAAAAGCAAGGAGAGATAAGGAAACCTACCTAAATGAACCGTGCAAAGAAACAGAGGAAAACAACACAAGAGGCAGGACTAGAGATCTTTTCAAAAAAGTTGGGGAAATAAAGGGAAATTTTAAAGCAAAAATGACCATGATAAGGGACAAAGAAGGTATGGACTTAGCTGAAGCAGAAGAGATTAAGGAAAGATGGAAAGAGTACACAGAGGAACTCTACAAAAAGGAGCTCAACACTCCTGATAATCACAATTATGAAGTCAGAAAGGCCCTAAAAAGCATTGCAAACAACAAAGTCAGTGGAGATGATGGTATTCCAGTTGAATTTTTCAAAGCCCTAAAAGATGATGGAATCAAATTATTGCATTCTATATGCCAGAAGATTTGGAAAACACAACAGTGGCCACAGGATTGGAAAAGATCAGTATACATTCCAATCCTCAAAAAGGGTAATGCCAAAGAATGTTCAAATTCGAACAATTGCGCTTATCCCACATGCTAGCAAGGTAATACTCAAGATAATACAGGACAGACTTCAGCAGCACGTGGAGAGAGAATTACCAGAGGTGCAGGTGGGGTTCAGAAGAGGCAGGGGGACTAGAGACCACATTGTCAACATATGGTGGATCATGGAGAAAACAAAGGAATATCAGAAACAAGTCTACTTCTGTTTCATTGACTACAGCAAAGTGATGGGATGTAACAGGTTCTCACCAGTCCGCCAGAACCAGTAGTAACTTTTCCCAGTGTCATGGAGAACCGGTAGCAGCTTTTGGGGGGAACCACCTTCGGGCGTTACCTTTTCACTGGTTCCCCCACTGCACATGCATGCCTACAGTGCTTGGCGCATATGCACGGCCTCCTTGCTCTCCTCCCAAGCGGAGAGGAGGAAGATAAGCTGCTAGCCTGAAGGTCCCTATAGCCTGCTCCCCAGGGTAAGTGACTCACCTTTGGAAGTGGTGTGTCTGTGTGTATTTTAATGTGTATTTAATACCTTTACCTATATTGACATACTACCACCGTTCCTAAAAAGGCCTGGCGGCCCGCAGGCCTAGTAGCCTCGCTTGGGCGGGGCGGCCAACTGTCCCGCATTCTGCGGGGCAATTCCATTTAGGGAGGGGGTATTTCGACTTACCCTTGGTTCGAAAATCGTCCGGACCTCTCCCGTTGCGTCACGGACGCACCTGTTTCCCCTCTGCCCCGCAGGCAGTTAAAGGGAAACAGAGCCGAAAAGGCTCCAATGAACTGCGCTTGCGCAGAGATTCAGTTTGGCGCCAGATTGGGTCTCTGCGCAGGCGCAGTTCATTGGAGCCTTTTCGGCTCCGTTTCCCTTTAACTGGCTGCCGGGCAGAGGGGAAACAGGTGCGTCCATGACGCAACGGGAGAGGTCCGGACGATTTTCGAACCGAGGGTAAGTCGGAACTCCCCCACCCTAAATGGAATTGCCCCGCAGAACGCGGGACGGTTGGCCGCCTTAGCTTGGGGTTTTTAAGCAAAGTCTTGGAGTTACCTCATCAATAAGCTACACCTGTGCTGTTTTCATTGCTATTCCAATTGGAGAACCCTTAAGGAGGTACAGCTGTTTTACATTTACATTAAGGCATATTATCCTAGAGAACTGGTACGATGACCATATCCATCTTGTTACATGGTGCTGCCCAGGCACTTATACTAACAGGTAAGTGACAGGTTTGTGTTTGGGGTGGATGAGTTGATTTGTGTTTGGGGTGTTTGGATGGGTGGGTGTATTTTAATGTATTTTTTATTTTATTTATTTATTTATTTATTTACGGGTTTGTGTTGTGGGTGGGCGGGTTGAGGTGTGTGTATGTGCTTATTTTTATTTAATTTAATTTTATTATTTTTTCTTTGGCCCTGCCCATGACGTCATGACATCATGATGTTAGCTCCGCCCACACTGTGATGACATCACGGTGGGGTAGAAATTTTTTTGACATCCCACCACTGTACAGCAAGGCCTTTGACTGTGTGGACAACAACAAAATGTGGCAAGTAATTAAAGAGATGGGAATACCAGAACACCTTCTATGCCTCATGAGAAATCTGTACAAGAGTCAAAAAGCAATAGTTAGGACAGAATACGGAATGACGGAGTGGTTTGGAATAGGAAAAGGAGTAAGACAAGGCTGCATTTTGTCATCCTGCTTATTCAACTTCTACACAGAGCACATAATGAACAATGCAGGGATTGAAGAAACACAAGTTGGGATCAAAATTGCTGGGAGAAACATCAACAATTTGAGATATGCAGATGATACCAGTGATGGGATGTAACAGGTTCTCACCAGTTCGCCAGAACCGGTAGTAACTTTCCCCAGCCAGAGAACCAGTAGCAGCTTTTGGGGGAAAACACCTTCAGGGCTTACCTTTTCACTTGGTGTGCATGCATGCCTACAGTGCTTGGCGCGTATGCACTGCCTCCTTGCTGTCCTTGTGTTGTGGGTGGGTGGGTGGGTTGAGGGTGTGTGTGTGCTTATTTTTATTTTATTATTTTTCTTTGGCTCCACCCATGTCATGACATCATGACGTTAGCTCCGACCACACTGTGATGATGTCACGGTAGGGTAGTAACATTTTTGACATCCCACCACTGGATGATACTATATTAGCAGAAAGTGAGGAAGACCTAAAGAAGCTCCTGATTAAGTTGAAAGAAGAGAGTGCAAAAGCTGGCTTGACTCAGTACAAAGAAAACAAAGATCATGGCAACAGGCCCTTTCAGTTCCTGGAAAATAGATGGGGAAGAACTAAAAGCAGTGACAGATTTTACTTTCTTAGGATCAAAGATCACTGCAGATGGTCATTGTAGCCATGAAATAATTTTTTTGCTTGAACATGGGTGTGGTCAAGCAAGGTGACAGACAAGCAAGCACAACACCCTTCTCCCTTTGACCCCCTGAATTTGGTGTATAAAAACCATGTCTGTAAGCTTCACTCTTTGTCTGAAGAAGTGGACTTGATCCACAAAAGCTAACAATAAAAATATAGTAGTTAGTAATTAAAGTGCTACAGTGTTTTTTGTTTTATTTTGTTTATTTTACTGTATTTTGTTTTCCGATATGCCTGAACCACAGACTAACATGGCTTCTACTCCAAAAAATTCAGTAGAAGGCAGCATTCTGTGTTCCTCTGAGATTGTCGATACCCCACAACTGTTGCTGATGTTTCTATGGTTACTGTGCAGAAATGAAACTATTTCAGCTCAAAAAATCCCAAGGATTTTTAGATCTAAATGGAGGTAAGGGTATATTTGGCAGCTGAAATTGGGCGAACACAGAGCAGGGGTGGTAGTCTGCTTTGGGATACAATTGCTGCATTATGTGAAGTTGCAGTCAAGTGGAGCAGACAGGTGCCACGTCTTGTTTTATTGGTGTTGTTGGGCAGTACATATAAGGTTTCGCTGGATGTAAAAAACCAGCAAGTGAAATAGCAACTTGTGGTATATGTAATTTTATCAGACTGAGGAAACATGTATTTATGACATGTAGTTATGACATGGCCTCCTAATATAAATGCTGAAATTTGCTTTTAAATGAAGAAAGATGGATTCCCTCCCCACACACTTGATTGCCATATTTTCTGCCCCAGTTATTTTCATTCAGGACTAGACGATGACTGGAGGGGAGGAAAACAGGGGAAAACGTTTTCAAGGAAAGCTTTAGTGAGACATTGAAGACTGACATACAGGGCCGATGTGCTATGCTGAGACGGTCTTTCATCTTTCTCTCTATGTGGCTTTCACTGCTTGTATGCATTTTGTCTCTGTATATGTTGGCAGTCTGCTGGAATACTGACTCTCCCAACTGGTATGTAGAATGTTGAAGAAAGTCATTGTTTCTGCTGTAATTCTGACTCCCATCTGGGAGAGCTGGAAACTCAACTCTCAGTTACCAAAACTGCAGTAATATCAAAGAACCTGGCAACGGAGGCCTTTAAATGAATATAACAGATATGTATGTTACCTAATAGCTCGAGTCTCACAAGCCATTAAATCTACATCATACTTTATCACATTACAAATTGTTATAGTCCAGAGTCACTGTTTTGCAAAAAAACCACAGGCTTGGATTCAGCATGTCTCGCTTCTGTTAGCTTAAGAAAACTTAAGTAGAAGAAGTAAATAATGTATCAAAATATTGCAGTTCTAGAAATGGAACAGGTTTTCAATGTGCTTTTTTTCTTGCCATCCTTTTTGGACATTATTTCATCAGCCATTACTTAACCCACAAGCCAGTTCAACTTGCATATTTCAATTTCAGTCAGCTGAATCCTAATTTAGCTCAATCAATGAAAGTATTTGCACCTGATCATGTCTCCTAAGTCAATTAATGTTGCTCTGAAGAAAAGATTTCTGCAGTTCATATGCTTTCTTCTGCAAGTGTTTGGTAATGGGCAATAAGTACTAATCTGGATAGACTTCTGAGGACAAAGTATACAAATTCAATAGTGTAAGAGATGGTTTTGGTCTCCAACACAGATGTCTTTTGTAAAAAATCAGCAGCAATAATGTTGAAATAATATGAAATGTTAGCACAATTTTACATGTCAGTCAAGACAATAATGATATTCAATTTTTCAACTCCTCTGGTTTATAAATTTTGCTTCTATATTAATGATTCAAAACAACAGGAAATGGCCCAATATTGTTGTGTAATATCATATCCACGTTGCCAGCAATAAAAATTGACCTAAGAGAATTTAGCCTAGGAGTCAGAATCAAAGCAACAGAATTGATAACTATACATGTGGGCATCAACAGTTGGTCAAACCATAAATCAAGTAGACTGCTGAATTGTAACCAGGAGATAGTTAATTATGTAAATTGTATTATTTTACTGATGTATTGTATGGTTACATTTATTGATTGTATTGTGTCGCATTATATGCCATATTTATGTTATGTTGTTTGAGAGTGTAAGACTGTATTGTTTTTTACCTATGTTGTTAGCCGTTCTGAGTCGCTTCGGCAAATAGAGGGGCATACAAATACAAATACAATTTAGTAATAATAATAATAATAATAATAATAATAATAATAATAATAATAATAATAATAATAATAATAATAATAATAATAATAATGGAGAAGCTATATTCCCTCTATGAAAACAAGATCAGGAGCAGATTTGGCTAGCACAAATTATTAATATTAAACATTACAGTAAATTTGAAAAAGAACATTAAAAGCATGATGGTGCAAAGCATTGCTGATTAATTTAAATTCCACATAAAGAACATAGCTGCATTACAAAATTCAATTGATCACAAAGCAAATGAACTGTGGATTGAAACCAAAGATATTACTAGAGAAGGATGCAAAAATACTCCTCCTATAGTCAAAAGGAAAGAAAAGTCTAGATGGATAGTGGAAGAAATATTTGAAATAGTTAAGGACAGGGGACAAACAAAAGTAAAGGGTGACAGAAGTAGGGTAGAAATCCTACAAGTAACTATCAAGAAGACACAAAGAAAACTTACAATGACCGATACAAAGACAAAGGGAACAACACAAAATAGAAACAACAGATCTGTTTTGCCAAACCTAAAAAATCAAGGGGAAATTATACCAGGATTAAAGATTATGAAAGATCAAAAGTGAACCACACTATTTTAGCAGTTAAAAAAAAAAGAAACAGTATACACAGAACTATAAAGAAATAAAAAGTACAGTATGACATTGGTTTGACTGCCAAACCAG
This sequence comes from Furcifer pardalis, assembly GCA_030440675.1. Lineage (NCBI taxonomy): Eukaryota > Metazoa > Chordata > Lepidosauria > Squamata > Chamaeleonidae > Furcifer > Furcifer pardalis. The sequence goes on from CP126891.1 coordinate 62,172,488, forward strand.
AAGTTCAGAGTTCAGTTTCCCATTGTGCATTCCCAGAAGAGCCAGCCTGTGTGATATTGGCCAAGCTGCACAGTTCCAGGATTCTGGACTGCGGTGGCTTAGTAGTTAAAATGCTGAACTTTATGATTGGAATATCAGCATTTTGAGACCCAAGTACAGTGCTGGGCTTGGGCCAGTTTGGACCAGTTCTCCAGAACTGGCAGCAACAATTCTGGGTGGTCTCTCGGGGGGGGGGGGTTAGTAACTTTCCCGGGAGACCACCCAGGATTGCTACTTTTTTTTTTGAGGTGACCGGTTTTGTCATCTCTTCATCCAGGCGTTTGCTTTGCAGAGAGGGGGGGAAGAGAAGCCTTCCTCCTCTCCACAAAGCAAGCGCTTGGAGTGCTGGGATCCAGGGGCTTGCCTTGTGGAGGGGGGAGAAGCCCTCCTCCCGTCTGCAAAGCAAGTGCCTAGATCCCAGTGCTCTAGGCATTTGCCTTGTGGAGGGGGGATGGAAGGAAGCCCTCCCCCTCCGCAAGGCAATCACCTGGAGCACTGGGATCCAGGCACTTGTTTTGCGGAGGGGGGAGGTCTTCTCTCCCACCCTCTGCAAGGCAAGTGCCTGGACCGCTGGGCTGCCTCCTTTAAGATGGGGCTGGCTGGGGGTGTCAGGCACCTCCAGCCAGCCTGTACTGTATTTTAATTTTTTAAAACTTTGGCTCCGCCCATGTCATTGGCTCCACCCATGACATCATGACATTGGCTCCGCCCATGACATTGTCTCCGCCCACAGTGTGGTAGTAAAATTTTTGACTGCCCATCACTGCCCAAGTACTACATGACAGAGTGAGTTCCCATCTCTGTCCCAGCTCCTGCCAACCTAGCCATTCGAAAGCAAGAAAATGCAAGTAGATAAATAGGTACCACTTAGGTGAGAAGGTAAACAGTGTTCCATGCACTCCGGTGTCTAGGCATGCCTGCCACATGTCCATGGAAATGTCTGCAAATGCAGATAGCACTGGTTCTTTGGGTATAAACAGAGATGAGCAATGAACCCTAGAGTCAGATACGACTGGCTTTCGAGCAAGGGCATTGAAATTGACTTTGATTGCACATGAGTATTATTACTGCTCACTCCTTGTTTATCCTCATTTCTTGCCTGGAAAAAAATATTTGACCAAAAACAAAACAAAACTCTATAATGCATAGAGCCTGTTTTTACTTGAAATAAATCCTTTATGACTGTGCCTAATAAATCACCTAATCAATTTGCTTTGTTTAGGAATGGGTAGCTTTTCAGCTAATTTTCTTTGGTGATGCTCAAAAGTAATTGCAGATATGGCTGGAGTCCTAAGACCCCCTTTCCCCACAACTAATATTTAGTACCACTAAATATCTCCCGGCTGGCTTATATGAGTGCCACCTGGGCTTCCAGTTTTCAGTCTTAGAAATTTTATGATGTGGTTGTTTGGGGAGAGCAATTTAAATTATAAATTTTAAATAACTTAATATTTTAATGTTTTATTTATCTCATTGTTTTGTAGAGTTTATATTTGTGGTGTTTCTATATGTGTAAGCCACCTGGAGTTGCCTAGGTAAGAGGGCGGTGATACAAATTTTATTAAATAAATAAATACCCCATCCCTTCTCAAGTGCCTTTGCTATATTAGATACCCAACGCTCATTTATTTTATAACCTTGGCTAGAAGGCTTTGCTTAGAGTTAGAAGTCCATGTGCTATATTCTTTGTTACCCATTCATATTTGAAGAAGTCTCCAAGAAGTATAAAATCATTAATTCTAACATGTTAAAATGTCATTGATAGTTCAGAACTGGGGTCAGCAAACTTGGCTGTCCAGATGTTCTTGGACTTCTATTCCCAGAAGTGCTGACTTGGGCTTTTGATAATTGAAATCCAAGAACAGCTGAAGCATCAAGGTTGGCCACTCCTGCTGTAGACCATCTTGACTGTTGCCATTGGTGCTGTCAACATTCAAGTTGGCCTTTGCTATGTAAAGGGTGACATCTTTATTCCAGTTGTACAGCTAGGGGTGGGAAACCAAGCACATTGTTATAAGAAAGGAGATACAGTACAGTACTTGACTCAGTAACACTATGAATGAAAAGGATCTTGGAACTTTTGTAGATTAAAGGCTGAATGTCGGCTGCAAAAACAACAACAACACCCCAATGCTCTTTTAGGCTCCATTAACAGAAGTATAATTTTAAATTCTGTGAAATATTAGTTCCCTTTTATATTCCAAAGGCTAGACTTCATTGTGAATACTGTGTCCAGTTCTGGACAGCATATTTTCAGAAGGATGGCAAAACTGTGACAAGTTCAGAAGAGAGCAACAAGTATGATTAGAGAATAGAAACCAAGTCCTACAAGGAAATAACTGTTTGTGTTGAGCCTTGCCAAAAAAAAATAGACTAAAGGGAGATATGATAGCATTTCTTGAATACTTGAAAGATTTTCATATAGAGTTGGTGCATGATCTGTTCTTGATCATCTCAGAGTGCAGGACATGTAATAATGGGCTCCAGTTACAGGAGCCAAGATTTAAGTTGAATTATCAGGAAAAACTTCATAACTATTAAAGTAGTATTTTAATGGAACCAATTACCTCAGGAGGTGGTGAGCACTCCAACACAGGAGGCATTTAAGAGACAACATGATATATATTAAGTAGATGACATGTACTGCATTGTAAGTTTTATATAACATACAGCCAGATGCTAATGTCACATAGTGACATAATATGTGCATAAAATCAGTATATTAAGAACTTTTATCTCCATTATCTTTGATGGCTTTAAAAGAAAAATGGTATCAATGGCTACTACTGTAAGTTAAGAGACAATAGGTCACTGGGTGTTAGGAGTCGTTAAGCACTAGAAAGTTTCTTTTGCCACCTCTTACTTAGTTATCAGAGGTATATTAAAGGTGAATCAACTTAGAAAATAGCTTGTGAAGCTCCGTGTAAGCTGAAATGAGCTGACTTGCATCAGAGCTGCTACTTTGATTGGCCTCTGTCTGAAAACTGATGCTGGACGAGATAGGGTTTTGTTATGGTCCAGCAAGGTGTTTCTTATATTCTCGGGAGTTTGAAATCTCCTCTTGCAAGACACAAGATTTTGCACAAAAAGCAGGCTCTCTAACAAAAGGCACTCCTGTACAACTAATAAAAAGGAGAGTTACGACCATGTACATGCCTGACCAGCCTCCTTTTGGCTATAAAATATTTCTTAATAATAAGAAGAAAGGGAGGAGTTGCAAGCAGCTTTAACCCAAACTCCAGAATGCCTCATTTGTTGTTGCGTCAGTCATCTCCTGGTACTTTCACACAGCATCACTTAAAATCCAAGAAGGTGCTATGGCTGAAACTCTGGTTGTATCCATGGATCATACATGCTGCAAAGCAGATATCTTTTTCCCCTGAAGGAAAGGCTTCAAAGCACCTTTAATACAGAATTTTGCAAATCCATTTGGGGGAACTACTACCTTGAAATTGCTCAGTCCATTGCATAATCGTCATGGAAGCCTGGGCTGGGGGATTCAGGTATTGTAGTCTGCCAAAGAATCTTTTCCAAGTGCTGCTTCAAAGAGAACAGCCTGCCTGTAGTTCCAACACAACTACTTCACTAAACTGAAGCACCATCACAGCTCTTTCATTACACAGCCTCTATTCTCATAGCACTAAATTAAGTCATTTTTCGGTGGGTGGGTGTTTTTAAGAAAGAAAAGCTAATAAAAATCTGTTACCAAAGCAAGAAATGAAAACTATGCCCTCTTGGTTGGACTGGTGTCTAGTTGTGTTCCTCTCTTGCCAGAAGGTGGTTCCATACCAATCTGAGATGAACCTGAAAATCCTAAAAGGGGAAGTTCATAATTGTATCTGTGATTTTTAGTATGTCATTACTCAACACTCCATGATTTGTGGCTCGAATTGTGATCTTTCTTCCACTGAAGCACATTGCTATGAGGTAATGTAAAGTGATGTGATGTGGAGGTTATACCTGAGGTATTCCATTTGAGATAGCTCATTGACACAGGAAGGTCACCACCTGTTGCTATAGTCATCAAGGAATTAGCACACACATGTTAGCCAGCTGTATGGCTGTTTTGCAAGTAGAATACATTTATTTAGCACCACTGACTTCAGTGTGCTAACATCTCTAGAGTTGTTTCATCTACTTGCTGTGTACAAATAGTTCCACCCACAATGCATAATTAATTTATGAAACTTGTAGCCACAAATTCTGGCTGGCCAGTAACAATGTTGGCTTAAAAAGGCAATCAGACAAATTGACATGAGATAATGCACCCTTTTAAAGTCAATCAAAATTATTACCTAGCGATGCGGTGTTCCTTCAATTTGTGGTGCTGTCCCAGTGTCAAAAAAGTCCTCTTTTAATGTTATTCCTTGTTCAGTGAGTGCTTTCCTCCATCATCTAATTTGATTCTGCTCTTGAGTACCATCAAGAATGTTTGCTCTTACCATAAAGCTGTTCCTGAATCTGAGTTGGCAGGTGAGGCACATGTCCATTCAGATGATGTCGAGGGACATTATCTTCCTTAGTTCCCTTAGCATCTGCTGCTATTTTCTTATCTTAGGTGAAGCAATACCAACAAGAGGATATATTTTCTTAACTTGTGTAGGTTTGAGGCATCCTATCACTATGCACATTCTTTCTTTAACAGTAATATCACCTTGTTGGTGTGTGCAGATTTGTTACATACTGGAGCACTCAGGACCAAAGGTAATGTATGCTGCTTATGAACAATTGGTACTGGGGAAATTAGAGTGCAGTGGAGTCCTCTGGCCTCACCGCACAGAATAAGGAATTATCTTTATCCAAAGATGTGGTAAACAAACAAACAAACAAACAAAAGATTAATCACTGCTGCTAGAAGCTTCCGGGGATGCAAGTTATTCTCCCCCCCTTTTTTCCCCCATTTTATTTTTGATGGAGAAAAGGAAAAGTTTGGAGACAGTTGAGGGACTGAAAAAAATGACTTGGAGAGCACCACCAGGGCTGCAGTTTGTTTACTCCGTGGTACAGCTGTATCTGAATCCCTTGGAGCTGTGGTGGCTCAGTGGTTAAAAAGTACACCTTGTTAGCTGGAAGGCTGGCAAGTTGGCAGTTCAAGACCTGGGTATTGCATGATGGTTTGAGTGCCTGTCTCTTTCCCATTTCTTGGAGACATGAAAGGAGCCTCATTTGGGCATTCCCTGAGTGGAGTTTCTTCCACAAAAATCCTTTCAACCCCGAATAATTTATGACATTAAATGATTACTACAGTAAAACCTCACATAAAGAGTGCCTCGATTAGAGACTAACTCGCTTAAAGAGCAGAGTTATCTCTGAATGGTCGCCTCGCTTAACAACTAAAACCAACCAAAAACTCACTTAACAACTAAATCAGGGTTCACATCATTCACACACACACACCCCAAAGTCACAATTGGTCACTTACAATGGTGTTTCACTTAAAGAGCAAACTCGCTTAAAGAGCAATCCTGTGGAATGCTTTATGCTTTTTAAGTGAAGTACCACTGTACCCGAATCCCTGTAGGCTCTGCCCTCTGTACTAGTGTAACAAAAGACCTCATCAACATGACCTCAATCTGAAACTGGTCCATTTCCACCACCACCTCCCAACCAAATTGTTTTAGGCACGTTATAGCCTAATGAAATGATCTGGAGATATTGGAATCTTCTGCCCATTTGGTGCCCCTTAGGCTTGCTTCATAGAGCTATTACTGCAATATGGATTTTGGGAATGTTGAATACACTTTCCATAAGAACCGAAGGAACTTCAGCTTTTGTTCTGATACTGTTGCTGATTAACTGATGCACTGATTTATCATTGGGAGAAACGTGCGCATACACACTGCCTGTTTGATTAAAAATTTGGAGTGATTAGCACTCAGGCCAATTGTTGCAGGATATTTAATATTATGCATGCTCTGCAGGAAAGTATGAGAGAGAGGGAGAGAGAAAGCACAGAATTTGTTTTGTTTAAGTACAACAGGTTTACATTTAATTAAATTTGTTGTTCAGCGAAGCATCTGTTTTAAACACTAATGAATGACATATCCTATGGGACTTCCACATACAAGTCTTTTCACTTCATCACACAAGTCTAAAGTGTGCTTGCTTTTAGAATTTGCAATCAGCTGCTTTTACATTAGAACAGATGCTGGAAACATGACAATATTACCATACCCTTGCAGTAAATGGCTAGGTGAAGTCTCAGATTGAAACCAAAGATATAAATCCTGATTTGGTTTATCTTTGCATGCTAAGTGGTGTGTGTGTGTGTGTGTGGTGTGTATGTGTTGAATTCATATCCTCTTCAGTACAAACTCCTGAAAGATAGCACACTTTTCTGTTCAGTCTTGCAGAAAATGTCTGCATTTTCATTTGTGGCTTTTGCAGATTTTTGTTAAAATGCACTATATTGGAAAATGTGAAAATGGGTGTTTTGTGGCAAGAGCTAGTAAAACAAAGTAGCATTGGGTGGGTTACTTGTGTCTTTCTGATCCATTCACCTGTCCTGTTGTATTTGCTGTGTCTGTGCACAATTAGTTTTGTAAAAGGATAATACACTAGCTTCACACAGAAATAGGAGTTTTATGCGAATTTTGTTTTTGCACATAATGTTAAAAGTATGGCACACCATCAATATTTGCACCATGGTAATGCCAAGACCTTCAATAGGAATGAATAGCCCCAGAGGTTCTCTTTTCAATAGACCATGACAGTCTAATTCATTTAGAATCTCTGCAATAGCAAGAGTTCTTCTCATCCCTAGCTGAAACTAAATTGTAACTAAACATCATTTAAGACTCTAGACCCGTGTTCCCCAAATGTTGGGGTTGGGACCTCAATTCCCAGAAGCCTAAGTCAATTCCCCAAAGCACTGACCAGCCAATGTACTGACTTAGGCTTCTGGGAATTGAAGTCCCAACCCCAACATTTGGGAAACACTGCTCTAGACATTATCCATCAGAGTAGGAAAGTAACCTGTTATTTGCAGTTCATTTATTTTCCTAATAACTAAAGTATTGCCACATTGCATCATGGCAGTAATTCAACAATGGATAACTTCACTCCTTCAGCAGTAACATTTATATTACTTTTATAGTTATGGTGCTGTGGCCTCACTATATGGTATAGAAAAAGAGTTATATGCTTGACATGTTACCCATGCTCTGCTTTATCTTGCAGAATGAGCAACATCCCAATATTTTAAGTAGGCAAAATTTAGCTACTTTAATAACTAAATCTTTTTTAAATTGTAAATTCTAATGGCAGCTAATTCAACTTTGAAACCTGAACCATAATTGTAACTAATTGTTTTTAAAAGTAGTTTTCCATGTTTGTTTTCTATCATCAGCCCTCCAGAGTCAACTGTAGCCATATCCTACCAGACAGAGCCAGAAACTTATATATATATATCTTCTATACCTTTTGGAGGATGCTTGTCCAAGGAAGGACAATATCCCAGCTTGGAAGGTGCTCAATGAACCAGGAGTCCAAGTCTGTAGATAACAAAGGAACAGGGGCTGAGTTAGGATGAAGAGTAGACCTGTACTCATTTCTCAGGAATGAAGCAAACTGAAGGCAGCTTAAAACCCAAAGGAAAGCCCCAAAGGGGGCCAAGAGAACTAAGTAAAATAACAACCCTTGACATCCTCTGAACTGATATATGCCTCAAGTCTGCTGGCTCAGATCCAGGAAGAACTTTATGGCAAGAACAAACATTCTTGAGGGGGTATTCAAGAGCAAAATCAAATTAGAAGATGGAAGAAGGTGCTCACTGGACAAGGAATAACATGAAAGGAGGATATGGCTGAGGAACTCAACCTCCCCTAAGTCACTTAGAAGACCCTGAATAGACTGAGGGTTGGAGTCCCTAAATGCAAGACCAACATGCTTAAGTGGGTGCTGCTGGAGGACAACAACACACTATGTGAATGTGGAGAGATACAGAATCCGGCTCATTTACTGCTCTGCCAATTACTGCCAGAAGCATATCAGAAACCAAAACCAAAAAAGTAATAAACCACAATAAAAACACTGTAGCACTTTAAAGACTAACATCTATATTTTTATTGTTAGCTTTAATGAAGCATGCATGGATGAGGACTTAAGTTTGGTCAATGACAAAGCCAAGAAGGTGGCTTCATTTTGACAGTTTAAAGTTTGACCTGGACATGTAATAATAATAAGCCCCAAAGGGCTTATGAGGGGAGTGTCTTTAGGAGCAGAGTTTTATTTCCAGGGAGACCCAAAGTGCAAATCTTCAAACTACATTCTCCCTTTTGCTGCACAGAGAGATAAAGCAGTGCACCTATTAAAAGTCCTGCTAGGACAGCAAGTTACCGGTAGCAATGTGTTTACTACAGGACCATAGTCGTTAAGATCCCTGATCTCTGTCTGACGTCTAGACTTTTTGGACTCTGCCTTTGGATTCTCCAAGATATATTGATCTGATTTTGAACTAATATGGTACTGTGGCTTTGGACCTCCCTGCTTTGGTTGTCTGCTAAGGTTTGCTCTTCAGTGCCTCTTCACTTTCCTTGCCTTTTTGCTGCTCTGCAGCTTCTCTAGCAGGGAGCCCTGTAGTGCTTAGTGCACTCTCTGGGCAGTTCACAAGTTAATTAACATTTCCCCCCAACATGCTTGAGTACTCATTTTACCAACCTTGGAAGGATGGAAGGCTGAGTCAACCTTGGTCCCCATCAGGCTCAAACTCACAACATTTGTGCTGCAGTACAGCCAAGAAGAAATTACAATTGATGCAACATTTATGTGCAAACAATTTATGCCATGCTACATATACAAATAAATGGAAATTGCTCTCGAATGACAAATGGGTGTTGGACAGCAGAAGTCACTGAGCAGTGTCCCAGAGTAGTAAAAAGACCCTTGGCAGTCCCTCCAAAAGATGGGAAGACCCAATCATGAAAGGTATTGGCCAAACCTGGAGAAGAAGAGCATGGCAGTGAAACAAATGGAAAATGAGTTGTGACCAGAAGGAACTTATCCCTTGATAGTCTAGCCCAGTGGTGGGATGTCAAAAAAAATTACTACCCCAACCGTGATGTCATCACAGTGTGGGTGGAGCTAATGTCATTACATCATGATGTCATGGGCGGAGCCAAAGAAAAAATAAAAATAAAATAAAATAATAACATAAAATAAAAATAAGCACACACCTCAACACACCCACCCACCCACAACACAAACCCATAAATAAATTGAATAAATAAAATAAAAATTACATTAAAATACACCCACCCACAACACAAATCCGTAAATAAATTAAAAAACAATTACATTAAAATACACCCACCCATCCACCCCAAACACAAACCCATAACTTACCTGTTAGTATAAATGCCTGGGCAGCACCATGTTGCAGATGGATATGGTCATCATACCAGTTCTCTAGGATAATATACCTTAATGTAAATGTAAAACAGCTGTACCTCCTTAAGGGTTCTCCAATTGGAACAGCAATTGGAACAGCACAAGTGTAGCTTATTGATGAGGTAACTCCAAGACTTTGCTTAAAAACCCCAAGCCAAGCCTGCTGGCTGGCAGGCCTTTTTAGGAACTGTGGTAGTACGTCAATATAGGTAAAGGTATTAAATATACATTAAAATACACACAGACTCACCACATCCAAAGGTGAGTCACTTACCCTGGGAAGCAGGCTATAGGGAGCTTCAGGCTAGCAGCTTCTCTCCCTCCTCCCCGCTTGGGAGGACAGCAAGGAGGCCGTGCATACGTGCCAAGCACTGTAGGCATGCATGCACACCAAGTGCTTGACATGCATGCGCAGTGGGGGAACCAGTGAAAAGGTAAGCCCTGAAGGTGGTTCCCCCCAAAAGCTGCTACCAGTTCTCCGGGACACAGGGAAAAGTTACTACCGGTTCTAGCGAACTGGTGCGAACCTGTTACATCCCATCACTGGTCTAGCCAGTCAAAGAATCAAGGAAACATGTACAAAATAATATTCAGTCAACATAAGGCTGTTGAGTTATCCTCCCTCTGGTTAAAATAGTCACTTTAACATTTTAATTTATTTGAGATTATTCTATCTTCAATATACGTCCATAATGTTAAATTGTGCACTTTTAAATTACCTGTATTATTAATTTTGCACCAGAAATTATTCTGGGTTGAATGGATTTTTGCTGGAGAAACTCTGTTTAGGGGATTCCCAAATGAGGGTCCTTTTATGTCCCCAAGATCTTTTCCCACTGAAGTGGTCCTTATTTATTTACTTGCAATTTCTTGCTTTCAATCTTCTAGGTTGGCAGGAGCTGAGTCACAGACGGGTGCTTAATCCGTCATGCAGTACCTGGGTCTTATATTCAGTTGTGCCCTGCTCTGATACCAATAAAGAAACTCTCCGTCTTTTTCTCTTCATATAAACACATGCATCTTCAGCACAAGCTGACTTGCATGGTATCACTTCCAACACTTGCACTATCTGGCCCTAAGTTAAACTAATGGATGGCCTTGGACTAAGACGTCACACAGATCTCAAGCACAAAAGTAGTCTTGTGATAGTTCCGAAAAAATGCAGAGTCAAAGATAAATGGAATGAAAGGGGCAGAGAGCTTGAAAGCAAGGAGGCAACCAAGTGAAAGGTGAAACAAGACAGGTGATATTGGAACAGGAATCCAATGAAGAATGAGTGAAATCAAGCAAAAAATGAAGAATAGCTCAGATGGGACTTTAAGATAGTTTTACATAATGTCTTGGGATACCCAACCACTTCTTTGCCTGCAGGTAACACATTTTAAATAATTGTTGAGTAAAGGAAGCTTGTACTCAGAAGAGTTATGCTGTGTAATTTAATTGCTGTACTCCTTTGGGTCTAAGGAAGTGATTCATGAATAAACTGAGTGTATATTTCACCTCCGTTTACTCATATGTCTCCCATTAGTGTTAGTGGAAACTAATTTTCCTCTCAATGAAAGCAATGAACTCATGGGGAAACAGTATGGAAGGGGAATCTAGAATGCTAATGTTTAGATTTTATATTCACTGTGTAATGTGAGACACAGGCTGGATAGCAGAGTGGTTTAGGTACCTGACTGCGTAGCCAGAGGTTGGGAGTTTGGTTTCTCACTGTGCCTCCTGTGAGAAGAGCCAGTCTCTGTAGTCATGGGCAAGTTGCACAGTCCCAGGGTGCCTCCAGAATACATGTGTATTCTATATCAGGAAATTCTGAAAAGCATTTCTGTAAGTCAGAATTGACTTGATGGTGTACAATTATTATAATATGAGAAATAGGGCATGAAAAATATTGACATAAATCAGATTGGTCATAGAATCCTTGTTGCACCATGGTTAAACCACAATACTCATGATTCTGATGGATCAAAGCTGACTCAGCCTTCAAACCTTCCAAAGTTGATAAAATGAGTACCAAGCATATTGGGAGGAAAATGCTAATTACCTTTGATCTGCACCAAAAGTTCACTAAGTGCTAACCAATGTTGCTTGTTAACTGTACAAAAAGATGGTGACTAACAGAACAATACTTTCCATTCTGTTGTTTGGAAGAGGATAGGATGGGTGAAGGAGAGGAACTCCCCCAGATAGGGGGTCATATCCATTCCATAAGCCCCCAGTATGCCATCCAGAAGAACTACACCAGAAGTATTCCATATACTGTATAATGTGTGTTATCTGCTTTTGTACACAAATTGTTATAGCATCATAACATTAATATGAGATTCTTACTTTAATGTTTTATAAAGTACTGTTCTAAACTACATTTTCACTGCTGTCATGTTTGTACTATGTATTTCAACAGCCTAGCTGCCTAAATAGCCCAAGACTCAGGTTTCATCTTCTTTTTAGGACCAGGAGAAGTCAAGCATTTGACTGCTTCTGGTTGACCAAAATAAATTATGACTGCAAAAAATAAAGAATGGAAGATAATTAAACATCCCCTTATAGATTGAAGGAGAAACTGTCTAGTGAATGTGTATACAAAATTTACTTTGGGTGGGTGGATGAAATATTTGCAAGGAACATGTGGAAACAGTGAAACACACTCTTCCAATCTATCCAAGTTCTACTTTCATCTGCAACATTTTCTCATGTGATTCTCACAACAGAAAATGACATCCCCACAAATGTAACAAATTATTTAGATTTCCTTTCACTACTTGCAAATATCTTTGAGGATTTCCTTCAGAAACTCCATCCTTTGTTGCTTTAAATATTTTCCCCTACTCTTTGGGCATTGCAGACATTCTCATGATATTAAAACAAATATGAATCACAATGTACCTAAATGATCTGGTTTTGATTTCCATAATATAAAATGCAAATTTAAAGGGATGGTAAAGAGATGTTTAAGCTGCATCTCCTACAAAAGAGAGGTGCAGAAATTAACTGATCGAAAAAGTATCACATGGGATAAAATTAATAAAGGGGACATCTAAATATTGTTGATAAAGGTGGGCAGAGTTTATTTTTCCTTCATTTATTTATTGGAATTATTGATACTGTAGTCTATTTTTTCACTTTTCAAACTAACTCACAAAATGGCTAACAACATTCAAAACAGGGATGGAAAATCCATCATTGCTTTCTCCTGCATATCTAGTGAAAAACTCACTTTTCTGGGAGATAGGTACAATCATAAAAACACAAGCCACCCAAAATACACCAGATTTAAAAATAAAGCATAATATACCTAAAACAAATCAAATATACATTCTGACAGTTTTTGTACTACGTTTGTATTTCAACTAGTTGCCTGAATAGCCTAAGACACAGTTACTCCACCCAGAGTGGCTAACAGCATAAATCACAAAATACAGTATCACATAACAAAACATATCAAAGTATCATATATCAAAGTGTCACATATCAGTAACATATCAAAGCACCACATATCATATACAATTCAGAAAATCCCCCATCACAATTACAAAATTAAGGCATCATAAAAAAATCCAGAAACCCTTCAAACAGGTCACAAAAATCGCTACCCTACCCCCTCACTAAGTCCAATTCCCACCAAACACTTGGCGCGCATGTGCAGTGGGAAACCGGTGAAAAGGTAAGACCCTGAGGTGGTTCCCCCCCCCCAAAAAAAAGCCGCTACTGGTTCTCTGGGAAATGTTACTACCAGTTCTGGCAAATGGTGTGAACCTGTTGCTGCCCATCACTGTCTATAACTTTAATGTTCAGGAGTAAATTGCATAATCCATGTTGCCAAAATGCCTCCATCCCAGACAGAAGAGGGAGATGTTAGCAAGTATAAATTAACCACAGGTTTTACAAATGTGCAAGAAACAAAGACCAAAACCATACTAAAACTAGTTAAAAGATTAGTCACTTAATGGTTACTAACTTGTACTAACTAAAGTAGAGCCATTGCAGAATGTCATCCTAAATTCCAATGATTCAATGAGCATATTCTAGTTGTGATTTGCAACTGGACTTCAGTCATTGTTGCTGCTCTGTCTGAGGAGGTAGGAGACTGAATGGAATGTAGGGAGTGAGGATCACAAAGAAGACCATAACTGACTGGCTGGAATGCTAAACAAGATGTTCTTGCAATTTCTACTTGTTGATGCGGTTCTATTTGTTTCTGAATTGATTTCCCACACAAAAAAGCAATATGCTAGAATATGGCTGGGAGACAGTCATGTATCATACAAATCTCTCTATGTATTAATAGATAATTCCACACAGGAATTTTCCTATGCACCATAAAAAACCCACTTTTTAATAAACAGATGGTGATGTGGTGATGCAATTTATAATTGATGGAAACAAACATCCATGAGTGTATCAATATGCATAATGTGAAGCACAAGAAAGTCTGAATGGAATGTACAGTATATGTTTCCAAACAGATGAATACTCACCAGTCCAGAAACTATGGTAGGCTCATAACCTCCTTTTCTTCGGCTCACATTTCCAAGTGTTATTTCTGCAAATTAGCAGTCTGTGCTCTGAACAATAAGGAGACTGCATGATCCTGGAATTGCATGTTTTCAAAATGGTCTTCCAAAACATCTGTGAGCACTAGCCTTGCAGCATTATTATTATTATTATTATTATTATTATTATTATTATTATTATTATTATTATTATTATTATTATTATTATTATTATTATTATTATTATTATTATTATTATTATTATACAAGTCAACCATTTTGTTCACAGTCGAGGACTGGAAAAAAATTAACAGTTCAAGCCCTAACCAAGGTCCTAAGAGCTGTAAAGGTAACATCTGAGTATATATGCAGTCCCTAGTAGAGTTTTTTTGGAGAGTTAGGATGTTCAAATCTGATAAGTCCAAAATTTCCAAATATCTAGGGAGTCCTTTAAGTACTGCTCCAAGGGCTCCGATCACTATGGGAACAAGAACAGATTTCTTCCACCATAGATGCTCAACTTTAATTTGCAAATCATGATATTTTGTGATTTTCTCCAGTTGTTTGTCTTTAATTTGTGCTTCCCCACAGCAGTTATATCAGGAGTGATGTGAGGCAGATGTCTATCTGTTTGAATTTTAAAATCCCACAGTATCTTGACTCTCTCATTCTCTACCACTTTCTCTGCTTGATGTTCCCAATGATTTTTTTCTGCATTCAAATCCAAACTTCTGGCAAAGCTTCCAATGGATAATTTTTGCAACCCTGTTATGATGTTGCAAATAATCAGTCTGTCAAAATTTGCTGCATCCACTGATCAGATGATTACTGTTTCAGCCTTTTCATTACAAAGTTGGCATTTGCTATTGTTGAATACAGTCAAACCTTGCATAAAGAGCGTTTCGCTTAAAGAGTAACTTGCTTAAAGAGCAGAATTTTCTCTGAATGTTCGCTTCGCTTAACAAATAAAATCAACCAAAAACTCACTTAACATATAAATCAGGGTTCACAATCCCCCCCCACACACAATTGGTCATTTACAATGATGCGCCCTCCCGGCCCCCGTCACCGGCCGGGAGGATGATAAAAGGGGCCTCCCTTGGCCAGGGGAGGCCCGAAGCAACGCCGCCGCCGCCGCCGCGTAACAGACACCGCCGCCGCCGCTGCGCCCTCCCGGCCCCCGTCACCGGCCGGGAGGATGATAAAAGGGGCCTCCCTTGGCCAGGGGAGGCCCGAAGCAACGCCGCCGCCGCCGCCGCGCAACAGACGCCGCCGCTGCCGCTGCGCCCTCCTGGCCCCCGTCACCGGCCGGGAGGATGATAAAAGGGGCCTCCCTTGGCCAGGGGAGGCCCGAAGCAACGCCGCCGCCGCCGCCGCGCAACAGACGCCGCCGCCGCCGCTGCGCCCTCCCGGCCCCCGTCACCGGCCGGGAGGATGATAAAAGGGGCCTCCCTTGGCCAGGGGAGGCCCGAAGCAACGCCGCCGCCGCCGCGCAACAGACGCCGCCGCCGCCGCTGCGCCCTCCCGGCCCCCGTCACCGGCCGGGAGGATGATAAAAGGGGCCTCCCTTGGCCAGGGGAGGCCCGAAGCAACGCCGCCGCCGCGCAACAGACGCCGCCGCCGCCGCTGCGCCCTCCCGGCCCCCGTCACCGGCCGGGAGGATGATAAAAGGGGCCTCCCTTGGCCAGGGGAGGCCCGAAGCAACGCCGCCGCCGCCGCCGCGCAACAGACGCCGCCGCCGCCGCTGCGCCCTCCCGGCCTCCGTCACCGGCCGGGAGGAGGATGGGGGGGCCTCCCTCGGCCATTTGGCCCCGAGGGGAGAGAACTTGGGTGTCTTGGGGCGGCTGTGGAGGACTCGATGGGGGGGGGGTTGGTGGGATATTGTTTTGTTTTTGTATAATGCCGCCTAGAGTCAGGCTTGCCTGAGCGAGGCGGGGTATAAATTTGAAGAATAAATAAATAAATAATGTTTCGCTTAAAGAGCAAACTCGCTTAAAGAGCAATCCTGTGGAACGCATTATGCTCTTATACAGTACATGCTGTATTTTTGTCTTCATGAAATTTGTTGGCAAAACTTGTTCCTGAGCTTCCATTTCCTTTTTTAAAACTCCTGCTAGTAACTATTCCCATGCCAGTTTTGGGTCAGCCTTGACTTCCACCTTTTTCAAATATTTGACCATGCATAGGCTTGTTTTTCCAGTTTGCAGCTTAACTGTCTATCCTTTCCTTTCTGTACCACCACCATCATCATCATCATCATCATCATCATCATCATCATCATCATCATCATCATCATCATCATCATCATCATCATTATTATTATTATTATTATTATTATTATTATTATTATTATTATTATTATTATTATTATTATTATTATTATTATTATTATTATTATCACCCCTCCCAACTAACAGACTTTCTTATTCTGGGCGACTAACAATAGAAAATTCACACATATATCTGATGTATGTGTGACTCCCAGGATTTATGGTATGTTTTTCAAATAAAATTTGAGTGCATGAATATTTTTGTCCATTGATTTTCTCAATGCTCAACAGCCAGCTCTTAAACTTTCACGAGACTCATTCCTCAAAAGGTTATGTATACCCCATTGCATTATTGCAGGCTGGGAGGGTGGGGGTTGCAGTGAGCAGGGTTACACCCAGTTAGTTATCATTTATGCTGTTGCTCGGCTTGGAAATCAGGTGTTTATCGTGGTGACCAGAATCATGAACTTTATAAGATTTGAAACCTAGGGCATCTTGACCTGAATTCTTGCGAGACACAAAAATTAGCAATCATGAGATTTGGCCCAAGCAGCCATGTTAAGTCCTACTCACATCTGACCTTACCCAGTTTGCGTTTAGCAGCCTCTCAAGATTTCTTCTGTAAGCAGGAAGAAATGTAATCCATCTTCGGAGCTCAAAGCATGTCAGTGTTGGAAAGATAAGATACAGACAGACTTTCATTTTTGAGAAGTCAGAGTATAAAGACTTCCTGTATACAGTAATACCTCATATAACATTAGTATCGAATAACACGAAAATCGCATAACATCAAGGAATCTGGGGGGAAGAATTGCATCAGATAACATTAAGATCCTATGGGATGCTTCAGATAACAACCGCGAAAGCCTGTGTGGTTACAATGTATCTCTATGGATCCCATAGAGGATCATATAACACGAAAAATCATATAACACGAAGACTTGTGGAACCAGGTTTTAGTGTTATATGAGGTTTTACTGTATATGTAAGCCTTTATAGGCTTTGGAAACATTCTTAAGAAGGGAATGTGATTGTAGCGCTTCATTTTAGAAAGAGAATTAGGTGTGTAAAATAGGCATTTCTATTCCCTTAGAACATAAATTAGGCCCTTTTAATCACCTTGATTTACGTACTAGAATGTCAATATATGCATACTAGAGAGACAAAGGAAAGGGAAATCCATGCTGCTATATTCTATGCTTTATCTCCTCACTATAAAGCGTTGGAAACTGTATCTCCAGAAACACTTCCTTTTAAACCCGGGATCCTTCAAGGGATCCTTGAAGAATTTTAAAAGGTACAGCTATCTTAGAGTATAGTTCCTGATACATATTAGAGAGACCTTCCAGCAACAGATTCTCTTCTGGTGCACTGTTTACACCTGGAACTTATGTGCATATGTATTTTCCCCCCTGCAGTATATTATTTGGGTTGAATTTATTTTATATTTGTTGCTGCTATTTCATTTAAACTCTTAAATCTTCACTAAATTTATTGTGCTTGCAGTGTGCCTCTAGAAAACAGTCCCTTTGAAGCAAGGTGGTGCACTTATGCACTGAAGAAGAAACACAAGACAAAACAAACCATACTGAAAATTCTGGGAGGTGAGAAAAGGTCTTCTTGTGACACATGAACAGTCCTTGAAGATTTTCATCTTATGTTTCTCAACTTGATGTCTCTACTAATGGGAGTCTATTTAATGCTATCTGAACAATGTAGTCAAGAAGAACAAAGCATCCTGCTTTCTTGCTTGCGCAGATTGGAGACATGAAGGTTGGTAGGCTCTGTGTTCCATTATCTATCCCTGAAAGCCATTTTTGTCCCCTGCAGGAAGAAATTGAAAAATCAGTGAAAAACACACTTAATCCAGTGATCTACCTGACTGGATGTCAGCCAAAATCTTTAGATCCCGTATTAGAATGTAGACAGCTGCTCATTGCAAAAGGTAATTAGGTGTCTAAAGTGGTCCTGAGGCATAGGAGAACTTTCGTATAGCAGTCTATTTAATCTTGCTGCCTATAATACTTGAGGGTGGCTTTTTTTAACCTCAGAAGGCAAATTTCAAGTTTTAAAACACTATGACAAAGCATTCATAAATAAAGTAACAGGCCTCTTTGAAGAATACAAGATAGCTTGAAAGCCCATGGGAGGAACTCTTTCCTACCCACCTCCGCTACCCCCATGTATTGCTGAGAAGGAAAGAATACCTGGAAGGAAAGCAAACGTTGTGTTATCACACCTTATCCAGTGATGGGATGTTCCCGGTTCGCACGGGTTCTCCTGAACCGGTAGCAATATTCCTGGGAGGTTCGCCGAACCGGTAGCAACCACCCGGGATTGTTTTGTTTGTTTGTCTGTCTGTCTGTCTGTCTGTCTGTTTGTTTGTTTGTTTGTTTGTTTGTTTGTTTGTTTGTTTGTTTGTTTGTTTGTTTGTTTGTTTGTTTGTTTGTTTGTTTGTTTGTTTGTTTGTTTGTTTGTTTGTTTGTTTTGAGGCATCTGGTTTGGATGCCTCAATGGGAATTTTTTTTAAAAAAATTGGAGCCAAAATGGCTCTTGGGTACTGCACATGCATCAAACCTTCATTTGACGCATGAACAGTTCTATTTTTTCTGCGCATGCATCAAATGAAAGTTTGATGCATGCACAGTTCCCAGCAGACATTTTGGCTGCTGGGAAAGGAAGGGCGCAGGGAGTGCCTGAAGAAGCGGCGGCAACCTTTCCACGCCTAGCCCCACCGCCCCACCAGGAGACCGCGCCATTACGGCGGTTTGCCACCACAGCAGTTTGCCGCCGCCTCTGCTGCTTCAGTGAGTGAGGGGTTGTGTTTGGGGTTGGTGGGTGGGTGTTTGGGTGGGTGAGTGTATTTTTATTTAATTTTTATTTCATTTCTTTATTAATTTTATTTCTTTAATTTATTTATGGGTTTGTGTTGTGGTTGTTTGGGTGGGTGGGTGGGTTGAGGTGTGTGTGTGTGTGTGTGTGTGTGTGTGTGTGTGTTTATTTTATTTTAATTTTTTAAATAATTTTATTTTTTATTTTTTATTTTTTTGGCCCACAACATCATGACATCATGACTTCAGGTCTGCCCATGACATCATGACATCATGACATTGGCCACACCCACAATGTCTGTGACATCACAGTGTGGTAGGGAAAATTTTGACATCCCATCACTGACCTCATCAATACTTAAACATCTAAACTATGCATTGATTCGATTCAGGGCATAATTCAGAGTCCCTGATCAGAGTTCTAGGGCAGTGATGGTAAAACTTTTAAAGACCCAGTGCCCAAACAGAAGGGTGGGGCTTGGAGATTCTAGATGAATTCTGGCACTGGAAGTACTCAATTTCTGAAAGTCCCATACCTAATTACTTCTACCTGGCATCATTACTGCACTCTGCATTGGTAGATACGGATATGGTGCTAATTATCTTTACTCTTAAACACAAGTCCCATGTTTGTTTACTTCCCATCTGCTCGACTAATAGGCCATCAGAATTGCTAGTCTTCTCCAGTTTCTAGACAGGGGAGAATGTTTTAAGGTTAATCTATCTAGCTGAAGAGAAAGTTTGACTTTATTGTATTTGGTAACTTTAATGCCTGGGTATCTATCTTCACCCAACTTCTATCCAGTGTCAGAGTTCATTATCTCAGTGCAAAGGTGTTTGTGCACATGTTGCACACAAAATGATTAAGAAATAATGCAGAAAATCCATACAATATGTATTGCTTTATCACGGAGGTTCATGCAGGTATATTATTTTAGCATTGTCACAAAATGGCCTGCCTCCTGTAATATCACAAGGGCCTGAACCTGGTCTCAGGTTTTCATCTTAAAATCTCAGGGAATAGGAACCTATTTATCTGGCAACTTCATTGACTGGACAGTTAAATTGAACAGAATTCTCCATCTGATGAGCTATCTTTATGGGAGCCAGGTATTACGCATACACCCTGTAACTCAGTTGGGGTATCTGTTATCAAAACTAATTATCTTACCATTCCATTTCATTTTTTCAGTTAAGAATTTATAAAAATAACTTATCCATGAGTGACAAAATGGAGTAGCCGACAAAGGATTAAGTTCATTGCCTAAGGCAACCCATTTGAGGTCCCATATGGTTGGCATACAGTAAGAGTTAGTCTTTTTCAAAATATCCACTTTTTTTACTATGGGAAGAGCTGTTGCATAACTCTAAAATAAAGGGGTTTGAGTTGTGGTAAAGACTGACAAAGGATCCCAGTTCTCACAAAATTAAGAAATTGGTTTCATCTGGCAAGATTTAGCCGGAATAGTTCTTGAACAAGATTTCACATGTTGAAAAATGTTTCTTGCTGAGTGTAGAATGTGCTGCTTATATGGTGTCCTTTTGTGCCAGTTGGGGCAGATGTTACTTTCCACCAGCACAAAGAAAAGAATAGATTGCATGGAATGCAAGATCAGATGAGGCTGGAGTCACTACGTCTCATGTCCCCTTGTATGGAACATATAACTATAAATCAGGCACACATCATTTGAAGGGGAAACCCACAGTGCTGAAAATAAGGGGACAAAATGTATCAATGCGTGTTGCAATGAGCACAGTCAGCTGAATGGAATGAGTTAACATCCCATCCTCTCATGTGGATGAGGCATAGAATGCTATTTAGCTAAACTGCCTTAATGGGCAGAATATTTTTACATGCTGTCATGTCCTTCCAAGTGATGTTAAACCTAAGTACAGTATTGACAATTTATAAAAGCAGAGCAAATCAATATTCTATAAGGTACAGCTGGAGTGCCAAGGTTTGCCATCACTGGCATAGGTTCTCAACCTAGGCCCCCAGATATTCTTGGATGTCAATCTCCAGAAGCTTTGGTTAGCAGGTGTGCTGACTTGGGATTCTGTAAATGAAGTCCAAGAACACTTGGGGACCTAAGGTTGAGAAACCCTCTGCTATTAGGCAATTATAAAAATAGGGACAGCTCAAACAATCTCTCTCTAGATAGATAGATAGATAGATAGATGTAGATGTAACTTTCGAATTTGGCTTTGGAACAGCACCAAGTTTCTTGCAGTTGTTTTTTATTTAATTTTTATTGATTTTTAAAATAAAAAATATACATAATAAAGCATATTTCAATACAAAAAAGGTTACAATACAAAGTAAAAGAGAAAAAACAGAAAAATAAGTTTTATCTTCATTATAATAAATAATTCTCATTTTATTAACTTGTTTATCAATTATATACTCCTTATGTAAATACCTTTTATAATATATATCCTCATGCATATATTTATATAGATACATTATTTCTGTACGTATTTTTCTATTATATTTAACACTCTAATAGTGTAAAACACTCAAATTCTGTCCTTTCCCTTTCTAAACTGGATTCTTCAATATATTTTTATTCCACTTTTTTACTAGCACAATTTGAAACCAGTTCAAGTTTGTTTGTTTATATACTTCTAATTTTCTCTCTCTGTTCTTACATATCTGCATCCAATCCTTCAACAGGAACACATCATTTCTAGAAAGATCTTCCTTCACCTTTCTATCTATCTTCACTGGAAAGTTCTTTATATCTTCCATTTCTATAATCGGAGATATATCTGGGGCCAATTTCTCTTGCTCTGTGGATTTTTGGACAGGTGGTTTTCTGGTTGTGAGTTTTTAAAAATAAAATTGTTTTATATTTTGTTCAGAGATAGGTGATCCCAAACTTCCCCAGATTTAAAACAGTTCACACAAATTGAAAATGCCAA
The DNA here is from genome assembly GCA_030440675.1 of Furcifer pardalis. NCBI lineage: Eukaryota > Metazoa > Chordata > Lepidosauria > Squamata > Chamaeleonidae > Furcifer > Furcifer pardalis. The sequence goes on from CP126891.1 coordinate 62,194,430, forward strand.
TCTTATTTTTCTTGAGTGAAAATCATTACCCTTTTTCTTTATTTGGAAAGAACCTAGGCTGCAGAAAATGAAATATTAGTTCCAAAAAACCCCACAACCTTTCAAACCATGAGAATGCATGGTTCAGGATTTCATACTTCCTGACATTTTGAATTGTGGACAGTGAATGTTTTCTTTTTGAATAACTGAATACTGTATCAATAAGGCTGTCAGCAGGTCAGTGGAATCCTCTTCATTTGAAACATAGCATTAATGGGGTGTCTTTTCAGGTAAATGTGCACAGGACTGTAGCCGTAAATCATTAAATGATAAATGGTTGATTAAGCAAACCTTTGCTTATTTGTTTGTGCTACTTTAGTTCTGGTTTGTCATTGTAATAAAGAATTTGGGGGATAAAGCAAAACAAAGTGAAAAAATAATAATGAAGCTTTTCAAAACTTTTGTTCATTAGAAATTACTTCAGAATCCCTCAGTTTCTTGGCATGACAGCTGTGCTGAAGGATGGGTTATTCCATTTTAATTAATTAGATGTTGCCAGTAAGTATAAATTTAGTTGGTTACAAATCATATGCTTTATCTTGGTGGGTGGTGGATGTATTTGAAAAGATTTTTATTACACCAAATATTATTTGTTTCCTAAAATTTGTTGTTGTTGTTGTTGTTGTTCAGTCGCACAGTCGATTCCGACCCTTTGCAACCCTATGGACCATTGCCCGCCAGGCACCTCTGTCCTCTACCATCTTCCTCAGCCAGCCCAGCTCTGTGCCCATTGCATCTATTATACCATCTAGCCATCTCATTTTAGCTGCCCCCTTTTTCTTTTGCCCTCCACATTTCCCAGCATAAAGGCTTTCCTAAAATAGTCCTCATAAATTTCTTCTGTGAACGTTGATGCAAAATATTTATTTGAGAGTCTCTATCAATACCTCCTTCATGTTCCTCAAATGTTTGCTATCCAAGTTTATCAGCTAACAATGTATTTAGAATATTTCTTGCCAAATGGCATTTGATGGTGTTTAGTAAATCCATATATCTCTTTTCTCACAGTATATTTTTAATAGCCATAACAGTCTGATACAATACTGGATTCCATTGAGTTTACGTCTCCTTCATGCCTCATCCTAACTTGCTCAACCAAAGGGAGATATTGAAAGGGTTCCTTTTCTTGCATAGTTTGACAATACAACATTTGTTCAAATAAGAGCATGACCCATGTTAAACATTTAAAAGTTCTGCATGAATTTAAATAAATGGGAAAAATAGCATCAATGTCTTACTTTGGAGGGTCCCATTGTCTTACTCCACCTGTGCAATAGGAGTGATGGTACTAGCAGTCCAGATTGCTATATAACAGAGTTACTTTTTTAATTTAACAGAAGTATAGTCTCTAAAACCTGTGCTAGTCTCATCTAGTCAGCACTAGTTAGGTCTCAGTACTGGCCATTGCACTTTAATAAGGATGCCAACAACCTGGAACACATTCAGAGGAGAGCAACAAGGATGATCAGGGGGCTGGAAACCAAATCCTAGTTCATTGATTTCTTTTGAAAGTGGCCTTGCTGATGCAAAAATATGATTCTGATGTGATTGAAAGTTGGTCTTATTAGCCAGATTCCAATGAATTTCTATAATCTTATACAATATGTATATGCACTGTATGAAATGATCTTTTTCACAGTAGTCTTTTCACCATGTACTGTAATAGCAGGGGATATACAAGTGTTAGCAATGATAGTAAATTAGAGTTATCTTGCATTTAGGTTTATGAGAGCCAGGTGCATGCTATTGCTCATGAGTAAGAAGAGGTCACATTAAATAGTGTACCTATGGAAGCTGTTTTTTCTGTCACAGACACACCCTGTATTTGAATACTGCATGCAAATATCCTGGTTGCATTCTAATGAAGAGACTGGGAAATATTTATATATGGTCATTATATCATTGCTAAAACAACAAACCTAATGATGTCCTAAGATATTTGTACAATATTTTATGTTTAAATCCATTTTTACTCTAATAGTTAAAACTATTTTAATGCTAACATGTTTGATTGTTTTTAATGCAATAATTTATTGTGTTCACTGCACTGGTTTTCTGTGCAGCTTTCATCCTGTTGTCAAAACTACTTCATCTCCATTTGAGTGTGAAAAACTATTCTGTGGACACTTAGAAAAGTCATTCTCAAGTGCTGGAATCATCAAAGGAAACTGGCTTGCAGATACAACATGAGACACAAGGGGACATATAACTGAGTTTCCTTAAAAGTGATTGCTTTCCTCCAGAATTTCCTGCTCTTGGAAACTTAGGTGGCTTGTTTTGGGGGAAGAAATCTGCTCTAACAGAGACTATAAATACCTTACTCCAGGGTCTCTCAGCCTTGGGCCTCCAGGTGATCTTGGACTTCAATTACCAGAAGCCCAAGTCAGCACACCTGAGAATTGCACTCCAAGAACATCTAGGGGCCCAAAGTTGAAAACCCTTGCACTAATAGGCCATCAGAATTGCTAGTCTTCTCCAGTTTCTAGACAGGGGAGAATGTTTTAAGGTTAATCTATCTAGCTGAAGAGAAAGTTTGACTTTATTGTATTTGGTAACTTTAATGCCTGGGTATCTATCTTCACCCAACTTCTATCCAGTGTCAGAGTTCATTATCTCAGTGCACATCTTAATTTGTTTGGTCCTCCAATTATTGACAGTGAAATAATTCAATCAACTCCTGTTAAAATAAATGAGTTTTTTTTTGCCTTTGTTTTCAGTGAGACATGAACTCCAATTCAAGCTGTCTTGATTTCCAAGTACACTGGTTGACTTGGGTTGTGGAGTTCCACATGGAGCCAAGAAACATAAGGAATAATAGGGGACATTCATGTAATACAGCTGTTGAGTTTCCACACAAACAGGGAGAAAGTAGAGGGGGAATTTTTCAAATATTCACAATTGTGTGGTGTTTTCTTCATTAGTCACTGATAATGAACTTAGTCTTGTTTCCATTGTTGGAGGCAGACTGTGAGATACTTTTATACATTAAAAAAACTAAAGAAACATTAAAGCCAAATTCTAAGCTTTTGAAGATAAAAGCAACAAACTTGAAAGTTTTGGTGGACCTCTGTTGTGGCTGGTTTGTGGAAAAATGTTAATTTAGATACATTGCTGGAAGAAACAACCCTTTTACTGGCTTGGGGATCTAACTACATGATCTAATAGGTATTTCCATCTTTAGTTTCTATGTTCCTTATTTTGTTAATTATGTTTTATTGTCTTGCCGAATGGCAACAGTACAGAAGTATAAAACATGATCATAATTAAAATACCAAAATCAAATCAAAAACAACAAAAATTTACAAATAGTTTATAATTAAGTTCTATGTTTCAGCTAGAGTAGAAGCATAATTTCTTCTTGTGTACGAACGTAGTGTTTGTCCTAATAAAAATGGTTGCCTTTAAATCAAAACAGCATCTTAGTAAATCACATTAATAGCATCTGACTCTCTTTAGTGACTTTAATATGATCATTATATTTGGTGTCAAATTTCTAAGACTTCAAACTCTTGTGTTCAGTAACCCCAAGTTTCACATTGTTTGTAGGAGGCAAATGGCTGGATTAAGAAAAGTAGCGTGACACAGATAAAACCAAGATGTGGTTCAAGTAGGTTGAGAAAGAAACCATAATAGGAATGAAGTCCAAGTATAATGCAGCCTTTCCCAGTCTTGGCTAGATGAGGAAGACTAATGGCAGGTGAGAGCCAACAGCAAGAAGCTTAACTGTAGGGATACCTTAGATTGAATTCTTACAATGAGAATCTAGCAGACACAACCTGTTGGATTTCTCAGTAGATTTTAGTAAGGATGACAACATTATTTTCCATTGGAGAAAGTGGCAGCTCAGTATTAGTGCCGTGTGCTTAATTTAACAAAAAGAAGTTCCAGTGGGCCTCTCTCAGCTTTGAAGGAACCATTTGCAAACTGCTAATTCAAACTCTACCTCTCCTTAAAAAAATGATAAAGGAACAAGATGCATTATGAATAAAGTCACATTATATGTGTCAAATCATTTGGTTCTCTGATCCGCTGGTCCTTTTGATTTCAAAGTCCTTATTTAATACCTTCATCTGTCTATCTGAGAGCCAGTGTGATGTAGTGAATACATCACACTAAAACTCAGAGAGGTAAAGGTCACCCTTGTTTGAAACCCAGTTGTATCCATCTCTAGGGTTCAGTGCTCATCTCTGTTTATAGTCAAAGAGCCAGCACTGTCTATATCTGCAGACATTTCTGTGGACATGTGGCAAGCATGCCTAGACATCGGAGTGCACAAAGCAGTGTATATCTTCCCACTGAAGTGGTACCTATTTCTCTACTTGCAATTTCTTGTTTTCAAAACTGCTAGGTTGTCAGGAGCTGGGACAGAGACATGAGCTCATTCCATTGTGCAGTACTCGGGTCTCGAACTGCTGACCTGCTGATCTTCTAGTCACCAAATTCAGTGTCTTAACCACTTGAGCCACTCCAGTCCAGAACTCAGGGAACCTGGGCTCAAATCACTCCTTGGCCAGAGACACTTCATGGGGCAGTAGCATCTCATTGAACATGTAATATACTTGTTCTGACCTATCCCAGTGGGCATGGTTACTGCACAGCAGTGCTAGCAAAGTCCAAAGAGCAAGCCAAGGTCTGGTTAGGGGCAGTTCAAGCAGTGTCTAGTCCAGAGGATGTCCAGGGGTGTCACCAGGGTTGGCAGAGAAGTCAGAGTCTAGGCAGGAAATCTCAAGAGGTTTCCAAAGTCAAGCAGGGTGTCAGTCTTTGCATCGATGAATTGTACTGATGTTGGAATGCTGCAACAAGCTTGCTTGAAAGCCTCCCAGCTAATTGCTATCAGCTGGGAGCCTTCTTGGTAACTAGTTCTAGCTTGCTTGCATCGCAGATGTAGCTCCTTTCTGAATCTTTTACTGGACAGAAGGCTGATCACTGTCAGAATCAGACTTCTGATCTGACAGGTCATGTGCCTGGTTAGAGCTGAGCCACAAGCAGGCTGAGATTCCTGTTTCAGGACATTCTCAGGTTCGGGTGCAGGCAAAACTAGGCAGAGCATAGGAAATGCCTCCTGAACCAGTTCATCATCTGAGTCTAATGCGGACTGGATCACAACAATACTTAAAAGTCTTATTAAGGTCTCATTAAGTCAGGTCTGACTTGATGGAATATGCAACAAATTTATCTGTATGTGTCTGTCTCCCATTTGGAACAGAACATGTTGCGTGAAAAAAATTAAACCACTGAAGACAAAACCAAAGCAAAGTAATGGGGCTCCACAACCTGACAGCCTGCAAATGCATCTTTAAATAGTTTTGAATATATTCAAAGGTAGAATTTGAGAAATTCAAGGAAGCTAGGTCTTTCAGTGCTCCTGCGGGACTTGATAGCAATATATTGTCTCTAGAATCAGATGCAACAGTCTCATGACTTCATGCTTGACAAGATCCTCCCATTGTGGGTTTATGGCTGCCTAATCTTTCAAATTCATCTAGGAGGAACAGGTGGACATATGGACTTTTAGTTCACCCGTGGCTACATTTATACTACAGTGATGTTTTGTTTTCTGGTCAGCAACACTAAGATCTGGCCACATTATCCTGCTATGGTACTATTATAGACCATACTGCCAGCAAGTCAACACTGAAAGTCAGATAGCAGTTAACTAACCTGACAGCCCTGAGCACTAATGGCCTTAGGTGCCGAAGTCCACAGGGAAGGGTGATGGTCCCCAGGTGGATTAAATCCCACTTGAATCCATCTTGATGGAGAGCTGCAGCTTAATCAATACTGGCCTGGGGCTGATGAGGACTCTGCATGCCAAAAGGGCTCAGGACCAGAAAGTGACTCACAGAACTGGATTAGTGGTACAGAGGTCAAACTGCAATGTGGAAGGCAGATGAAAGGCCACTGCATTATATTCTCAGGACAGTCTTTATGGCTGATTGTCATGAGGATTCTCAATATTTGGATTCAGATATAGAAAGAGAAGGAGGAGATGATGGATGATGATGATGATAATGATGATCAACACCAATGCTATGCTAGAATTATTGTATTAGAAGTAAAGTCCTGGTGGTTGTTGCCAACTTCAATGGCTATAAGGGGAGATTTATGGAGGCTTAATCGATCAATAGCTAATGGTGATGATCTCTATCTACTGCCTCCAGAATAAAAAAAAATGGTAGTGGGCCAGGACACTAAAGAGACTGCCTCACCCCGAGAACATCTGTCCATCCCACCAGAGTGGACTGGAGAGGCTCTCTAGTTGTTCCATCAGCCAGAGAGGCGCACCTCTATGGCACCAGAAAGAGGGCCTTCTCTGTGTCCACTCCAACTCTATGGAACCTCCTGCCAAATGAGCTGTGCCTCCAGATGGAGTTGCTGCCTTTTAGGAAGAACTTAAAAACATGGCTGGCAGGGCAGGTATGGGGTACGGGTTGCACTATGACCCTAGTCCACTGGCTAGTGTGAGTTTCTCTCTTCCTCAATGCCCTTTTAAAGTAATTTTAAGAGTTAGTTTTAACTTTTTTAACTTGTTTATTTTAGATCTTTTAGAATTTTGGTTTTAAATTGTTGATGATGTTTTATATGAGATGTTAATCACCCTGAGTTGCCCTGGCAAGGAGGGCAATATACAAATTCAAGTAAGTAAGTAAGCAAGTAAGTAAGTAAATATCACTCAGAATATTAGTTAATGGGAACAAACAGTGGGAGCAGACTATTGCCCTCATGATCTTTTTATGGTATTCACATTGGTGACGGGTTGTCTGCAAAGTGGAGGAAATGTTAGACTAGATAAACTCTTGGTGTGATTAAGCATGGATTATCATGCATTCTGGGTGGGAATTTTAGGCCCTATTCTTGAATATTCAACATAATAATGTCCTAAAATTAATCTGTTTTAAAATTACCACAATAAAATGCCAGTCTGATATCTACTATGGAAATGATGGCATCTGTAACTATTGCTTCAGGACTGCAATCCTTTATTGGAAAGCTTGAATACAGTTTAATGAAACCTATGTAAAAAAATAAATTAAACTGTAATTATTTTAATCTTGCTTCACCGGCAGATTAATTAGAAACATTTAACTTCCTTGCTCACTGATCTTTTTAATTTATTCCTTCAGTACTTATTATCATTTCATTTAATGTCAAGCAACAGAGATATCAAGCAAACTCAATGAATATGGAAGAAGTCAAGTACAGTACAGTATTTGCAGTCTTTTTTAAACTCCTCAGCAAATTATTTCACAAGCTGGTGAGACTCTTTGTCAACTATAACTAATTGGTACACCTGTTACTAGCCACCATTAAAAGGCTCCTCTCTACTGATGCTTAACTCTGATTATTATTAGTTATGGGGCTCTATTTCCTCTTGGAGAAGAACTTTTAAAAGTTTTATAGTCATATATATATAATTGGTTGTCTTCTCTTATGTTGTAATCTGCCCAGAGTGGAAATTTCCTCCCAGATGGGCAGTATAAAAAAATGTATCAAAAATGTTTTCAAAAGAGAATGATTGGGACAGAAGAAACAATGCAGAGGTGTGTTCAGTGATGGGATGTAACCAGTGATGGGATGACAAAAATTCTACTACCACGCCATGACGTCACGGACGTCATGGGTGTGGCCAATGTCATGACGTTATGACATCATGGGCCGAGTCGACATCATGATGTCATGACGTTGGGGGGGGGCAAAAATAAAAATAAATTAAAAAAATAAAAATAAATAAAATAAAAATAAACACACAGAGCCACTGCTGCCCTCAGCCCCTGGCTGTGGCCGCAGCCAGAGCCGGGCCAAAAAGGCACCGGCCCAAGGAGGAGGAGGAGGAGGCCACAGGCGCCCGGCGGAGGAGGAGGAGGCTGCAGGCGGCAGCAGTGCGCCCCGCCGGGCATCCCCAGGGCATGGGGGCTCGGCGGCAGCGGACGGCCCAGGAAGGCCTCAACATGCCCCAGGGGAGGTGCCTTCCTCTGAGGGCTGGTGCAGCCACAGCCGCCGCCGCCAACTCCCTTAAAGGTGCGGCTCCAGCTCCAAAAGAAAAAATAAATAAAATTGGAGCCAAAATGGCTCCAATTGACTGCGCATGCACAGAAACTCAATCTGACCCATGCACAATGCATCAGATTGAGTTTCTGCGCATGCGCAGTCAATTGGAGCCATTTTGGCTCCGATTTTTTAAAAAAAATTCTTTCGGTGAGGCATCCGGAACCGGACGCCTCAAAAGTTTACTCCCCTCGTGGAGAACCCTCCAGGATTGTTCCTACCGGTTCCAGGGAACCGGATGGAACCGGGGTAATCCCATCACTGGATGTAACAGGTTCTCACCAGTTCTCTAGAACTGGTAGTAACTTTTCCCAGTGTCCTGGAGAACTGGTAGCAGCTTTTGGGGGGAACCACCTTCAGGGCTTACCTTTTCACTGGTTCCCCCGCTGCGCATGCACGCCAAGCACTTGGTGTGCATGCATGCCTACAGTGCTTAGCACATATGCACGGCCTCTTTGCTGTCCTCCCATATGTGGTGTGTCTGTGTGTATTTTAATGTGTATTTAATACCTTTACCTATATTGACATACTACCACAGTTCCTAAAAAGGCCTGGCTTGGGGGGTTTTAAGCAAAGTCTTGGAGTTACCTCATCAATAAGCTACACCTGTGCTGTTCCAATTGCTGTTCCAATTGGAGAACCCTTAAGGAGGTACAGCTGTTTTACATTTACATTAAGGTATATTATCCTAGAGACCTGGTTAGGGAAAGACTTAGTACCTAACTTCTTTAATTGTTGAAAAGTTGAAAAGTGCCAAAATGAAGCCATCTTGTGAAGAGCTCATTTTGTAGTTCCTTCCATCTGACCTAGTGTGAGAAAGATTAGCCAGAATAAGCTTTAAGCTCTGGTTTAAAAGCTCTGTTTGATTTGTGTTTGGGGTGGGTGAGTGGGTGTATTTTACTGTATTTTTTATTTTATTTATTTATTTTGAAAATTTATTTACGGGTTTGTGTTGTGGGTGGGTGGGTGGGTAGGTTGAGGTGTGTGTGCGCGTGCTTATTTTTATTTTATTTTTTATTATTTTTTATTATTTTTTCTTTGGCCCGGCCATGTCATGACATCATGATGTTGGCTCCGCCCATGACTTCATGACATCATGGCATTAGCTCTGCCCACACTGTGATGACATCACGGTGGGGTAGTAAAATTTTTGACATCCCACCACTGGGTGTGTTACAACACTCCTGCTCATCATGCCTATTTATGTCAGTGCAGCACCACTTATAGATATCTACAGGCATGCCCACATCTTTACATGCTTCTATGTACACAGCAAAAATAATTTGAATGCACCCATTTTAGAAATGAAGTAAATCCCAATGTATTTGATGGTGTAGTCAGCTGTTTAGTTTGGTTTGGTTTGTTCTACAACTAAAGTGGGTCACTTACTTGTCATCAGCAATAAAAACAACAAAAGAGATGGTGAGTTTGCATTTAATTGCATATATTTATTTAAATATAGACGTGCAATATGAAAAAAAGGTTTTATTAGTTTATACAGATTCTTCTCCTTTTCTGTCCAGGCCATGCGTGAAACCAGCAAAATGAAGGCAGCTTTTGGTGAGTTCATTCAGCAGTGCATTTCACCTGACCTAGTGTGAATAAGATTAGCTGGCAATGCAAAGTTGCCGTTTCTAGAGTATACCTGATTGTCTTTCAAAAATACCAGTCTTCAAGGAGGCTCAATGTACCCAAGTTTATATAGATTATCCATTTTATCAAGGTAAAAACTACTTTACCAGGTTATTTGTGATTCTGTTGAGGCTAACTGTTGGTCAACTTCAAGGTCTTTATCTTCTGTCTTATTTTCAGTCTTTCAACTGGAGAGCTCTTCACATGGAGTACAGCTTTAGAAAGAGGAGTCCACAGCAAGTACAGCAGGACAGCTGATTTGTCAAAAAAGACACAAGCAATCCATCCAAAGTGACTATGATTAGCTGTTGATTGCCAAATATTTTTCAATATTGCAGATTTTATGAAAATAAGCAAAGCCATTGATAGAGTAGCACTTATTTTCTGCTCGGTGGAAGGACACTTGTTATCTGACATGGTTTGAGACCAAAGTGAAATTTGTTGAATGTTCCTTTTTTTACTGCACAAGGATCATGCAAATCAGGATTTATTACACAACATCTTTGCCCCCCAAATGTCATCCTTTCCATCACAAAGATCAGCATTTTGCATATAAAATCGAACTGGATGCCCTGTTTAAATTTATCCAATGCCTTTGCCTCAGGAAATTAATGACTCTGTAAAAAGAGAAGGATTTTGCTGTGTAAACTGCTTATTAAATTGGGTAGCTGTAAAGTGCCTTAATATCATTTACTGTCTGATGTTTTTCCATATGATTCTTTTAATTAAGCTACCCATCATTGCTACTGTCTCATGCCTTTTATCTCCACTCCATTGATATTAATGTGCCTGCTCAATTTTATTATCCTTGCATGAGAGTCTCTCATAGATGGATAGCACATGTGTATAGCACTGCACTTATTTTAAGAATTTATGGCGCAACTATCAAAAGTGGCAATTATAGCACTTTTAGCAAGATTCGCTGATCTGAAGGGTTACTGTCCATATTTCCGCTACCAAATTGGGCTTTTTGCCATCTTGTCTGAATTTGCCATCTTGTCTGAGCTTCTACCACAATCTCCTTAGCCACCCTGGCCACACAATTTTGCTAGCAATATTTTATGACAACATCATTGTGGGTTGGGGAGGGATAATTTATTTATCTATTTGGTGTACAATACATTTCACAAAGATAGCTAGGTTGGTGTGTTTCAGGATGCATAACAAAAACAAGCTCGAAAGAATCCTGGAACCTGTTTATTTCAATATGGGCTTTCATAGAGCATGAACCACTTAATCAAACACAACCAATAAAAATTTCCACATGACAGGGTTATGAAATATAGTTGCCAGATCAGGAGGGAAATAATCTTTGTCTGGGGAAGACCTTTGGCTCAATCCTTGGAGAGCCATTATCTCTTAGTGTTGACAGTAGTAGTCTGGTCTCATCTTAGAAAGGAAATAAGCTCTTGCTTTTTGCCACATTCAGTATTTTTAAAACTTTTGAGTACTTGCCATCCCTTTTGCCATCCTTTTGGTAAACTGTTCTTTAGGGGGGAAGTAAACAAACAAAACTCTCATACACCTACCTGCACATTGAAATAGTGCTTCAGGCTGGATCTGGCCCATGGGTCTTAGTTTGGGAATCCTAAAGCATCGCTGAGAGCTAGTTTCCCAACCTTTGCTTAAAAATCCCCAGTGAAAAGGAACTACAATCATCTGTGGCCATCAATTCTACTGTCAAATGGCTCTCACAGATAGGAAGATCTTCCTGATGTTTAGTCAACATCTCCTTTCTTGTGATTTGAATCCATTACTTTGGGTACTACCTTCTAGAACTGCCAAAAGAACAAGTCTTCTCCATCTTCTCCCAGACAACCTTTCAAAATATCTGAAGATAGCTATTGTATTACCGCTTAGCCTTCTTTTTTTCCAGGTGACAAATGCTAGCTTTCCTCATATGTCTTGTTTTCCAAACTTCTTAGTAAGCTTAGTAGGGTGCACAGACCAACCATTCTTCCCTGAGGCACAGAGGGAAATTGCTCCTGCCTCCTGGATAATCCAACCCACTGAGCCTGTCCTGCCAGCTACAAAGCAGTGAACAAAATGGTTACAGAAACAGTTATTGTGTCTAAATATATAATAAAATATTACCCTCTTTATCAGGTCAGAAAGTACCTCAGATGTCACTCAATGCAAGGTTCAAAACAATCTGCCTTGGTAAAATTAAACATGTCATCATTTGGAAATGACCTCTAAAAGCAAGACTTTAAACAGTTCAAAAGCACACCATAAAGAACTGAATGCAAAGCAGTGTACCATCTCCCATTAAAAGTCCTTTATTAAGCAGCTGGTTCAGTTCCCAAAAATCTTTTTGCTATGCTTGAGAATCATTTTGGAAGGTGTTAATTTTTTCTTTAGTCACACATGAACATTGCATGGTGTAAAACAGAGGTTCCCAACCAATGGCCTGTGGGCCAGATACAGATCATGGGGCCAAATAATTTGGTCCCTGCCCTCGCTCCAGTTGCAGCTGCAGCTGCCACCACCGCCGCCGCCGCCAGGTTTTTTGCGTAGGTTCTCCATAAGTTTAGCCTATCTTATCCTGGTTGAATATTTAGAGAACGAGAATTCTGCAGAAAAACTTTTCCTATTTTGTCATCATCTAGGGCAGTGATGGCAAATTTTGGCACTCCAGGTGTTTTTGAACTTCTATTACCAGAAGCCCAAGTCAGCACTCCTGCGGATCAGGGCTTCTGGGAATTGAAGTTCAAGAACATATGGAGTGCCAAGGTTCCCATCACTGATCTAGGGGTTGGTGTCCATGAAGTGGAAAGGTTTGGTGCTTGTCTTATTTTGTTTGTTATTTGCTAGTAATTTATTTCCAGAGAGGCAATGGCAGCCAAATTATAGACTTTTTCAGTGGGAGTAGATTTCAGGTAGCCAGTAATAATCTTGCATGCTTCATTAAGAGCTACAGCCACTTGTTTACTATTCCTGCATCTTCTTATGGCTTCCTCTAGTTCCACCAATATACAGTAGAAAGCTCCCTGGATTTGCTCTTCATATTTCTTTAATATTTAATATTTATTATGTGTTGACTGGTCTTTCCTGGCAGGAACAGTTGGTGTGCTATGTGGTTTAGGCTTATATTTGCATACAATGCCCTTCGGTTTGGATGGTTGTTTTTTTCCCAGTTGTCTCCAAACTCTGTGGTTGCCTTTTGCCATGTCAAGCTCTGCTATAGCATCTACCCAGCAAATTCTTTTTGTTTCTGCAAATGTTGAGATCAAATTTCTCCCTTCTTTTATCATTTATTCTCTAAAAGGATTTTCTTTAGAATGTGATATATAATCTAAGTATTGTGTGTTTATTTCCAGGGCGAAACCTGGGATGTAGTTGGTTCAGCACCTTCTTGACATGGAAGCGCAAGAACATTCTCAAAGAGAAGTTACAAATTGATCATAGCTTTCTGGTTTTGCCAATCCAAAGCACAGCTGTGTCTAGCATTGTTGCAAGCTTTTCCCAGTTAGCTTTTTTGAAAATATACCTCCTACAAAATGGTATAGCTTGAAGGTAGATGGCTGAATATAATACCTGACATGGAAAGGGCCTATGGGATTGAATCACCTATGTTCTTAATGCACTGTTGAGCTATAGGATCACTAACAAAAGCTAGATATAGATTGTACCCTTTTTTTCTACCTGCCACTGTTAAATGAACTGGGAAGTTTAGTATAGCAATAGCAATTACACTTATAGCATTTACATCACTCTCTAGGCAGTTCACAAGGTGATCAGAATTGTTGTCCCTGACATGCTGGGTAGTCATTTTAGCAACCTCGGAAGGATGGAAGACCGAGTCAACCTGGATCCATCAGGACTGAACTCACAATGCCATCAGTTTTGGCGGCAGCTCTACCACTGCACCACAATGGAAAATATAGGTTCACTTCCTTTCTGTCTTACTTCAAATACTATCAAGATGTGTTTCACATCCCCAAGTGTAGAAATTAGTTGCTACAGAAAGCCAAAATAATTTCTCTCTCTGTTTCTAAATAGTCTGGCTGCCTCCTGTATATCAGATATCTTTTACTTATCCTATATCTTGCCATCACTTGAATTGCAATCACAGTGGAATAGTTCTGTTTCTGTAATTATCATAATGTCCCACACTTATCTCTTCATCACACTAGGTGGGTCATGGTAATTCACACCAACTTTGTTTAGGCATCAGTCTTTTCATGTACAAGTCTATTCTGCTCCAAGACAATTAAGTTCATCATTCTTCCTGATCGTAACTAATCTATTTATTAGCAAACCTGTCTCACATAGATTTTATCTTCTCTCACCACTTTTAAACTTACCATTGCTAAAGGCAATCTTTCCCCAGCACATTCTGTGAGGGATGTTAAATAATCATTTTAAGGTATCAGAGGCATACAAATGTTTGATTTCATTTATGTACAAAAAGTAGGATATCTTTGTGACCTCTTTGGGGTGTTCCAAAATTCTCCAAATTTTGTGATGCTTTTATAGCACCAGAAAACTGCTCCCAAATGTCACTTGGTTTTTGTTTATAGGTGCAAATTTAACTATACTTTCAGTTTAAATTAATTATTACCATAAGATAGGATCAAAACTTAGAAAATATTTCAAGGGGGAAGTAAGAAACACCATCACAGAATAATTACAAGACAAGGATCCAGAGAGACAGTAGAGATAAAGTACATCCATATGCTGGACACTCATCACAAAGATTTGAGTGTTAGTCAAGGGTTTATGGGACATTATCAAATTTGATACATCACAACTAACAGATTGCTATATGCTGCTATATATGTTGTATGTTATATGTTGTTATATTATACCACCTTCACAGAAACTACTTCAGTAGAATTCTCATCCACAACATAAACTACCTCACAGAACAAAGGATGAACTCACATGATTGTCAGTTGATGCTGAAGGTTAAATCAATTTGCAAATGTTTAATGCCAGGTGTTTATCTTGTATCCTCCTATTAAACCATTTGCAATTCAGCAGGGCAAAACTTCACAACTAATTCAAATAGCAACCAGAGATCTTCTGCTATTACCAGTTGTAAAAAGCCATATTTATTTGTATACTTGTTATGCTAACCAACCACTCTGTACCTGATGTATATAAACTGATGCCATGAAGTCTCACTCCTACATCTTAGAAAGTGGACTTAATCCATGAAAGCTAAAATTAAAATACAGCAGTTAGTCTTTAAAGTGCCACAGTGGTTTTTGTCTGTTTATTTATTTACTCTCTTATATGCTTTGAACCACTCATATTATTGCTTTTAGAAAGCTATACAAATATATAAGAAAACAGTTGGTAGTTTGAAGGAGTATGCACAGAATATATTCAGCTGAAGATGTTGGGTATTGCTCAACCCACCCAGTACATCATTTGCATGATTTCTACCAAATCTGAATTACTAAATACATTGGGTCTCTCTTCTGCATACATCCAGTTCTCATTGGTTTATCATTACTGCCTTCTGAAATGGCAACTTTGCCCATCTTGGTGAAAAGCCAAAACAACTTTAAGGAATTAGTGAAGATATATTAAAATAATTCAATGTAATTGTTTTCTCACTTAAGACCTTTGAACAGCACTGTTGCAGTCAATGATGAGGGCTACTGGTTGACACTAAAAGATTTGAAAGGGATTAGTGTTTCCCTTCTCATGTAGGTATGCCCAGAAGCACTCACTATTTTTATTTCATTTTCATGGAGTTTGACTGTCCTGACACAATATGACTGTGAGAAACTTTCAATGCCAATGAGATTCTTCACTTCCAGATGAGACTTTTTCTTTTTTTCTCATCAGTAATACTATGAGAACATTGGCTGACTTTAAAAGAGAAAACACACACAATACTTTCTCCAATGCATCTAATCCTCCATGCAACATGACAAGTGAGGATCCAGGAAAAACTGATACAGTACACAAATGGAAGCAGACCTTCCCATCAGTTCTTTCCAAGGCATGTTTCCTGAGCAAAAGATGATAGTAGTAGTAGTGATGCTTGGGGTGGAGGTGATTAGAGACAAGGTAGGTAGAGGAAACAGCATTCTGTACACTCAGGTATTGAGGCATGTCAGCCACATGTCCATGGAAATCAGCAGCATAGCAAGGGGGGCAGGGGGGCGGGCTGCCCCAAGCAGCACTTTCCAGGGTGCGGCAAAGCCTTGGCTCCTTTCCCTTCCCCTCACCTTGCTCCACCACTCAGACAAGCAGCAGGGCCAGCAGGAGGGCTGCAGCGTGATCAAAGGAGGCTGCGTGGAAAGGCAAGGCAGCAGGCGAAGGGTGGGGTGGAATAGGCAGGGCTCCGGGTTGCCTCGGCCAATGGGAAAAAGGCACAGGTGGCAAGTCATCTGTTGCTGAGCGAGGCTTCCTAAGGCTGTTTTTTGACAGACAAAGTGAAATGCCTTGGACTTATTTATTTACCCTCTGTGTCCCCTCCTGCTGCTGCTGCTGCTGCCTCTGCCTCTCCCCCATGCCTTGAGTGCCACTGGGTGCGCGTGGACCCCCCGGTCCTTCCCATCTGTTCCAGCTCCTGCCAACCTAGCAGTTTGAAGGCAATAAATTTTGTTGTTCAGTTGCACAGTCGACTCCGACCCTTTGTCACCCCATGGACCACCGCACTCCAGGCACTTCTGTCCTCCACTGTCCTCCTCAACCCGCCCAGCTCTGTGCCCACTGCATCCACAATACCATCTAGCCATCTAATTTTTGGCTGTCCCCTTCTTCTTTTGCCCACCTTTCCCAGCATCAAGGCTTTCTCAAGTGAATCCTCTCTTCTCATTTGATGTCTGAAGTACTTTAGCTTCATCTTTACTATTTGACCTTCTAAGGAGCAGTCAGGGTTGATTTCTTCTAAGATTGACCTATTTGTTCTCCTCGCTGTCCAGGGGACTCTCAAAACTCTCCTCCAGCACCACATCTCAAAGGCATCTATTCTTCTGCACTCAACTTTCCTAATGGTCCAGCTCTCACAACCATACATTACCACTGGGAATACCATTGCTTTGACAATGCAAATTTTGTTTTGCAAGGTGATGCCTCTATTTTTAACTATGTTCCCCAAGTTTCTCATAGCTTGTCTTCCAAGAATCAGTCATTTTTTTTAATTTCATGGCTGCAATCTCCATCTACAGTGATCTTGAATCCTAAGAAAGTAAAATCTGTCACTGCTTCTACTTCTTCCCCATCTATTTTCCAGGAACTGATAGGGCCTGTTGCCATTATCTTTGTTTTCTTGATACTGAGTCTCAATCCAGCTTTTGCACTCTCTTCTTTCAACCTAAGCAGCAGATTCTTTAGGTCTTCCTCACTTTCTGCCATTAGAGTGGTATCATCTACATATCTCAAATTGTTGATGTTTCTCCCAGCAATTTTGATCCCATATAGTGATTTTTCCATCTCTGCATTGTGTGCTCTGTGTATAAGTTGAATAAGCAGGGTGATAAAACGCAGCCTTGTATTACTCCTTTTCCCATTCCAAACCACTCCATCATTCCATATTCTGTCTTCACTGTTGCTTCTTGACTCTTGTACAGATTTCTTATGAGGCATCTAAGGTGTTCTGGTATTACCATCTCTTTAATTACTTGCCACATTTTGTTGTGGTCCACACAGTCAAAGGCCTTGGTGTTGTCAATGAAACAGAAGTAGGCTTGTTTCTGATATTCTTTGTTTTCTCCATTATCCAACGTATGTTGGCAATGTGGTCCCCTGCCTCTTCGGAACCCAGGCAACACTTCTTGGTAATTCTCTCTCCACTTGCTGCTGCAGTCTATCTTGTATTATCTTGAGCATGACCTTGCTAGCGTGTGGGGTGAGCGCAATTGTTCGATAATTTGAAGATTGTTTGATGAGGTCCTTTTTGTATAGTTCCTCTGTGTACTCTTGCCATCTTTTCTTTATCTCTTCTGCATCAGCTAACTCCTTGCCATTTTTGTCCCTTATCATGGCCATTTTTGCTTTAAACATTGGCAAGAAATAAGTTGATAAATAGGGGACCACGGGGGGGGGGGGGTGAGCCTGGGGGAAGGGATCCTAGGGGTGGCGAGCCTAGGGGTGGCGAGTTTGGCCTGGGCCCCGGGCGGCAGAAACCCATGCTACGCCAGTGATGGAAATGTCTGCAGACACAGACAGCACTAGCTCTTTGGCTATAAACAGAGATGAGCATTGAACTGTAGAGTTGGATACGACTAGCTTTTGAGCAAGGGCGACCTTTATCTTTACTAAGTAGAGGAATTGGGTGGAATAGATCACCCAGTGTGAATATTCCTGTTGGATCAGTCAGAATGCAATGAAAATGAAGCCTCAAAGTAAAGCCCATACAGCAAGGAAGACCTCTCAGAAGAGTTGTCACAGAATTAAGAACTCTGAACCCCAGACTTATATGATATCTGACCAAATATAGTCTACTTGCCATGTATGATATCATTTTTTCTTGCCAGCTTCATCAAGCACTCATACTCTAGAAACATTCAAGAGAATATTGGACAACTATATTTCAGATCTGCTTTGATTTAGATTTCTGTATTGAGCAGAGGTTGGAGTTGGAGATCTCATAGGCCCCTCAATTGTTATATGATTCTATGATAAACCCTGCAAAACTTGATACCAGCCCCTATCTTTAAAAATAGCCTGAAAAGAATTTTTTTAAAAATTACACCTCTCAGTATTCACTAGCTCTCATTGCTAACAGCCATACAGTCAGGGTCATTATGGGAGCTCAAGTCCAGAAAGATAATGTTTTTGAGCTCTGGGTGTGGGATTTTCTTGCATCCTAAAAAGGAGCTATAATATTATGTGGATTAGAACAGCAGTGCTCTTTTCCTTGTGAAAACACTGTGATTGCTTTCTCTTCAGAAGTTTCAATGTGCTTCAATCATCTTTCCTCTTATATCATTTCATTTCAGAGACTTGAGACTGCCTTGTGATTTGCCACAGACTGACTCTCTAAGCAAATATTAATGCACTGGATTTATGGCACAATAGTAACATGAGGTGACAAGTTAAATAATGTAAGTCTTGTAACCTGAATGAAGACCTTCCTCTGGGCATGCCCATTACAGAAACAAGAGGTGCTACTTCCCCAGCATCTAAGCCAACTGCTTCCCTCTTTTAAAGCCTCCCCAGCTTGAATAACTAAGAATCCTGTCACAAATTATCACATCTACAATCTGACAGTGGATAATACTGCAGCCACTAGGTGTTTCAGGCAGCCACATGGCTTCCTTTAGGGAGAATAGCTGTCAACTTGAAACTGTGTCAAAGGGCAATCCTCATTCATTTGAAGGACTGTTCAGTCCCAAGAATCATTTAAAGGTAGAGAAATACAACAATGATAGATCAAAGATCTTGAAGATGTCCATCCACAGCAGACTTACCAGACTCAGAGGTCACCTGGTCACTGTCTTATCCAAGTGCATGAGATACATTTTATTTCTTTCCATTCCCATCATTGTTTCTAATTTTGCATTTGTACATACAAATTAACACATGAGCCATCATCCTGATGTCTACATGACCCTATGAGAATAACAATGCAACCAATGTGAATTGTTTTATGGGCTATCACCATGTGCCATCATCACTAGGTAGCACAGCTGATTGTACAACTAGTTACAAAATGAGCAGCCTGTAAAATGTCACAAGAACTTGAACAAGTGATCTTACCTATATGGAAAATCTCAATAGGATTTTTGCTTTCGTATTTCATACTAATTAATTCCTCCTTTGTCCATTTCAGTGAGTCACATCACCCTTATTGTTGATATGTGAGCAGTAACCACAGATGTGTGATGCCCAAGTACAGATGCTACCTCAAAGGAAAGGGACTCACCAAGATAATCAAGTTCTTGGAAACGTATTGTAAGGGAGTGCCATCACCATCATATCTTCACAAGGAACTTCACAGGGACACGGGATCAGGACGTAGCATGGCCAGTCCTTTAGTTTCATTCAAGAACAAATTATATACATTCTAACATAAAAGGGCTGTATGAGATGTGTGTGTATGTGTGAGTGATAGGGCTGTCTCAAAGTTAAAAGAGCCCCCCGGGGCACAGCAGTTAAACTGCAGTGCTGAAGTCAAAAATCTGCTCACAATCTGAGTTCAGCCTCAGTGGGTTCAAGGTGGACTCAGCCTTTCATCCTTCAGTACAGTGAGTACGGGGCCAAACTGCAGTTTGTATAATAAATTACCTTGTGAGCTGCCCAGAGAGTGTATATAAGCAGATGTGTTTGTATTTTTGCAATTACGTCAGGCAACAGATTCTGAGTGGTAGGAGAGGATCACTGATAGGCCTCTGGGGCTTGTTTCCCAGCTGACTCATTCCTTCATCGCTTTTCATCCTAAAAGAGAGGCAATAAATACTTCCTTTGATTTTTGTGGCTTTCTTCTCCTTTCTCCCACCATCTAGCAATCACAACTTGCTCTGTTCATGTTATTCCAAGCTCCACGTCTTCCACATGGGGAACGCTGCTGTTAAAGATAGCTGAAATCTTTAGCTGGTCCAGAAGAATATGGCTATACACCAGTGGTGGGATGTCAAAAATTTTACTACCCCACAGTGATGTCATCACAGTGTGGGCGGAGCTAACGTCATGATGCCATGGGCGGGGCCAAAGGAAAAAAATAAAATAAAATAAAATAAAAATAAGCACATACACGCATGCACGCACGCACACACGCACACACACACCTCAACCCACCCACCCACCCACAACACAAACCTGTAAATTAAATAAATAAATAAATAAATAAATAAATAAATAATTACATTAAAATACACCCACCCACCCAAACATCCACCCACCCCAAAAATAAATCAACCCACCCACCCACCTACCCCAAAAACCAACCCATCACTTAACTGTTAGTATAAGTGCCTGGGCAGCACCATGTTGCAAGATGGATATGGTCATCATACCAGTTCTCTAGGATAATATGCCTTATTGTAAATGTAAAACAGCTGTACCTTCTTAAGGGTTCTCCAACTGGAATAGTAATTGGAACAGCACAGGTGTAGCTTATTAATTATTATTATTATATTAGATTGCTATGCCGCCCTACTTGGTAAAAACCAACTCAGGGCGGCTTACAGAATCCACCAATATCAAAGTTACAATACAACAAAAATACACTAGGATAAAATATAACAGAACAATAAATACAGTAATCAGCATATAATAGATCAATACACACAATAAATCAATACACGATAAGCTTATTGATGAGGTAACTCCAAGACTTTGCTTATAAACCCAAAGCCAGGCCACCAGGCCTTTTTAGGAATTGTGGTAGTATGTCAATATAGGTAAAGGTATTAAATACACATTAAAATACACACAGACACACCACATCCAAAGGTGAGTCACTTACCCTGGGGAGTAGGCTATAGGGAGCTTCAGGCTAGCTGTTTCTCTTCCTCCTCCCCGCTTGGGAGGACAGCAAGGAGGCTGTGCATACACACTAAAAACTGTAGGTGTGCATGCACACCAAGTGCTTGGCACACATGTACAGTGGGGGAACCAGTGAAAAGGTAAGCCCTGAAGGTGGTTCCCCCCAGAAACTGCTGCTGGTTCTCTAGGACACTGGGAAAAGTTGCTACCGGTTCTGGCGAACTGGTGTGAACCTGTTACATCCCATCGCTGCTATACACTAACTTGTAAGATATATAGCATCAATTTTGTACCAGGCAAAGATATGATCAGTTTTTTTCCAGGCCCATTTGAAGTACTGTAGTGGTAATCACCTTTCAAGCATTAAACAGCTAATATATCACCTGGCCTAGACATGGAAGAGGGAGATGGAGAGGGAGAGGGGGGGAGGAGGAGGAGGAGAATAACTTGCTTTCCCAAACCAAGGAATAAAGTGGTTAACGATTGCCTGCATGTTTTTCAATCCCATAAAGACCTAAGCTTTCCCAAGGAGGTGTCGAAAAGTAAGTTCTTTGAGCATGTTGTGGCTCCACTCTTTTAGGGATTTCCAGGGCAAAGGCCAATGCCCAGAGAACAAATATAAAAGCCAAGTTTAGCATGCCCTGTAACCACTTAGTGTTTGAATCTCATTTTAAATATATTAATGCAGTGGCGTCGCTAGGGAGGGCAGGGGGGCATCCGCCCCAAGTGACACTTTCCAGGTGGTGGCACCCCAGGGGAAGGCAGAGGAGGAGGCAGGAGGATACAAAGAAAAGGAACTGTGGGGGGTGTTATGACAAAAATAACACAGGATGTTGAACCAAGAGAGCTGGTTTTGAAGGAGAAGACAAGACCTTTCCCTGCAAGAGGCACAGAAGTGGCGAGGTGGGCTTCTAACTAACAACAACAAACACCACCACCCATTTGACACGGAAAGTAGCGACTTATAGGAAGGGGCTCCTTTGCTCTTTCTGAAAAACTTGAAGTGCGATGAAGAAGAGTGGGAAGGAGGACCTGGCTGGGCTGGCGCATATGAGAGGAACCTCAACCCAACCCAACCCAACCCAACCCAACCCAACCCCACCCCACCCCATATCCCGGTCGCTTCCTCCTCACACCTATATTCACACACACCAAGTTTGAAAGCCCATCCTCGTCACCTGGCTTTGCCTTGCCAGAGAGAGTCCAGGTCCCATTCCTGCAGGAGTGCCAAGTTGAAGCTATCCATGGCGAGGTCAGAGGATGGAGAAGAGGAGGGGAGGGGAGGAAGAGGAAGAGGATGTCAGCCCTGCTCAGCAGCAGCAGGCGACCCCACCAAGCAGCCCAGGTGCATCTTCGCAGCACCACGGGTAGGCGAAAAACGAGCCTGAGGAAGAAGGGGGGGAAAATGAAGGGGCCTTTCCGTGTGTGTCCCTCCTTCTTCCCAGAGCTGGGAGAGGGAGAGAGCGGCTTGAGATAACCCCCTCTCGCTCCTCCTTCCTCCCTCCCTCAGCCAAGTGTCACCACTCCCCTGCAGGCGACTGCTGTTTCTCTGAGCGCCTTTTCCCCTCCACCTCCCCTCCCGGCTAGCGCACAGGTGTGTGTGTGTGTGTGTGTGTGTGTGTGCCGCGCATATGTGTGACTGTGGGTGGGCGCGTGCCCAGTGTGACTCGCTCTGCTTTGCGATGAAAACACTGCAGCAGAAGCTCCGCAAGCAGCTTCTCAGTAGTTAAAAACAACAAGAGGCGCTGGAAGGCATGAGCAAGTGAACGTGCGGAGGTGTTGGGGGTAGGTGGCTGGGAGGGAGGCGGTGGAAGGAAGGCGCATTTTGGTGCTGCTTTGTTTCCCTTTTGTGCACTTTTGTCCCTCACGGGGTTTTTGGGTGTTTTTGCTTTGTTTTGTTTCGTGGTGTGTTTTTTTTCTTTTTTGCTCCGGGAGTGGTGCCCGTTCTTTGTTACTGGTGGTGGAGGTGGTGGTGTTTGCTGTTGTTAAAAAATAAAAATAAAAAGATTGATGTATTTTGTGTTGTGTACATTTGTGTTGTGGGAAAGCTGCACCTGGTCCTGAGGCAACGCTTGGAGCTGCGTCCGTAGGCATTTCAGATTCACAGCCATACATATAACAACAAGTAGAAGCAGTGACATATTTTACTTTCTTAGGATCAAAGCTCACTGCAGATGGGGTTAACTGGGTCCTGAGGGGGGGGGAGCCTAGATGGAGGGGGCGGCAAGTTTGGTATTCGCCCCAGGTGGCTGAAGCCTGCGTGACGCCACTGTATTAATGCTTATCTTTGTTTTATAAACTGTATTCTGTTGTTGTTCCTCTGAAATATTTGTTTTTAATTTAAAAATTGCTCCTTTTTATTGACTTCATTTTATATTTTATGGCTTGCAACATTTTGTCTTTGACAAGGTTTCTTTTCTGAAGGTAGTGCAGAACTGTTTCAGGTAAATACTAACTAGCAGTCATCATTTGATTGCAATTGGCATGCCTAGTATATATACCAAATTGAAGCACATGGCATCTGTATTCCTGTATATTTTGCATCTTTACAATTAAAAGAGGATATGGCTGAGGAACTCAACCTCTCCTACATCACTTGGAGGACTCTGAATAGGCTGAGGGCCGGAGTGCTTAAATATAAGATTAACATGCACAAATGGGGTCTGCTGGTAGACAACAACATACTGTATGAACATGGAGAGATACAGAATCCAACTCATTTTCTAGATGGCCAGTTATTACTGGAAGCATGTATCAATGAGAATTTAAGTTTGGCCAACAACAAAGCCAAGAAGGTGGCTTAATTTTGGCAGTTTAAAGTCTGACTTGGACACAAAAGAAGAAACAGAAATAGACTTCCAGCTACTTCCATTTCCATTTGTTTGGGGTTCTGATGTTGTGTGTTGCTCCTGGAATGTGTTTTTTTTTTTTTTGGAGGGGGGGAGATTGGCCCACCCCTGCTTCCCCAGGCATTGTGATCATCTTAGATTTCACTTCGTATAAATCTTAGGGAGGAAAAGGGCAGGAAAGTTTGAGCCTCTCCACTTTTAAAAACATAAAACCCAGCTGGAAAATGAAACCCATCTGCTTGAAACTTAAATGTGCTATTGCAGGCCCTCTGGTATTTCTTCAGCACTAAACTGGTGAAGTGGTAGGGTCAAGCTTTTAGCGATCACACATATTGACTGTGTTCTACAAACCCAAGGCAGGCTTGAAGTGACACACTGTGGAGTCTCTATGCAAACAAACAAAGGACAGCTTGTCTTTTAAGTTCAAAGGAACATTTATGAGAT
Organism: Furcifer pardalis; assembly: GCA_030440675.1. Lineage (NCBI taxonomy): Eukaryota > Metazoa > Chordata > Lepidosauria > Squamata > Chamaeleonidae > Furcifer > Furcifer pardalis. The sequence goes on from CP126891.1 coordinate 62,218,834, forward strand.
GACTAGACAGAGCAATAGAGCTGTTAAGATGACACTTCTTCTTCCCTGGCCCAGCTTCAAGTTGGTGGAATAGCACACAGATTTCCAGGTATCACTGTCTCTCCTGGCAAGAAAGACGGCACAGAAACCACCTGGCTGCTTCACCCAAATGGCATGCCAACTGCGTGCAGCCCTCAGTAAATGCCCAAAATGTTCTGAAATTGTTTGCTTACTTGTTTAGACATCTGGGACTGCAGTGGCTCAGTGGTTCTTCTTTCTTCTTCTTCTGCCATATCTAAATCTGAATATTGGCGATCTTCATGGCAATCAGCCATGAAGACTGTCCTGAAAATATAATGCAATGGCCTTTCATCTGCCTTCCCCATCAAAGCGTGACATCCGTATCACTGATCCAGCCCCGTGAGTCACTTTCTGGTCCTGAGCACTTGGCACACAAAGTCATCATCGGGCCCAGGCCACTATCAATGAAGCTGTTACCCTCCATCAAGATGGATTCAAGTGGGTTTTAATCCAGTTGGGGACCATCACCCTTCCTGTGGATATTGGTACCTGAGCCATTAGTCTTCAGGGTTTTCAGGTTAGTTAACTGCTGCCTGACACTTGGCATTGAGTTGCTGGCAGTATGGTCTACTCTATTAACATAGCAGGACAACCTGGCTCACTGGTTAAGATGCTGAACTTGACAACTGGAATGTTGGCAGGTCAACAGTTTGAGGTCCAAGTACTTTCAAGCAAGCTTGACCTTTATCTTTACCTCAGACATCTTGGTTCTAGCTCCCCGCTGCTCATTCCATCAGCCAGGGATGGGAGGCAGGTGTGGATGCTGTCACTGCCCTCTGGTCCCGCTAGATCAGAGGGTTAAAAGGATAAGGACTTTGCTGCCTCTCCCCACTGCTCATTCCATTGGCCGTGGATGGAAGGCAGGTGAGGACGCTGTCACCGTCCTCCGGTCCCACCAGACTGGAGGGTTAAAAGGACGTCGCTTTTGCCGGATAAGGACTTCACTGCCTCTCCCCGCTGCTCATTCCATCAGCTGGGGATGGGAGGCAGGTGTGGACGCTGTCACCACCCTCTGGTCCTGCCAGACCAGAGGTTTAAAAGGACATCGCTTTTGCCAGATAAGGACTTCGCTGCCTCTCCCCGCTGCTTACTCCATCAGCCAAGGATGGGAGGTAGGTGTGGACGCTGTCACCGCCCTCTGGTCCCGCCAGACTGGAGGGTTAAAAGGATGTCACTTTTGCTGGATAAGGACTTCGCTGCCTCTCCCTGCTGCTCATTCCATCAGCTGGGGATGGGAGGCAGGTGTGGATGCTGCCACTGCCCTCCTGGCCTCGTCTGGCTAGAGGAATGAGGCAACGTTGGGGTATTGGGGTGCTCTTACTTCTTGTGTCCCCTTTCCTGACCGGAAGGGGGAGGAAAAGAACTCTTGGGCCGTGCGGTGAGCCAAGGACCATTGTTATCGTCCCCCCTTATGTTTAGATATTTTGATTGTATTAATTGTATTGTTACGATGTTATATTTATGTTTTAGATTGTAATATTGTATTGCATTGCATTTTTCTTTTTTCTTTTCCCCTTATGTTTAGATATACTGATTGTATTAAATATATTGTGTTATAATGATATATTTATATTTATGTTTCATATTGTAATAATGTTGTTTCACAGAATGTTATATTTGTGTGTTTTCTGTGAGCTGCCCTGAGTCGGTTTTTACTGAGTAGGGCGGCATACAAATTGAATTAATAATAATAATAATAATAATAATAATAATAATAATAATAATAATAATAATAATAATAATAATAATAATAATAATAATAATAATAATAATAATAATAATAATAATAATAAAGCTGTATTGGTTGTCAATGTTCAAAGGGAAGCAATTATGTAAACATAATAAAAACCTTAAAATCACAAAATGGTTGCATCCAAATACAGGATAAAAGACAAACAATTGTAACAATCACATAGGAGTATCAGAACAGTTATGTTAAAACATTAACAGAACTATGCATGACTATTTTTAGAAGGTCAGCTGGTTTTTTAAAAAAGTATAAATACCAAGTGAATCTTTGTGGAGTGAATTCCATTACCAGAATGCTGAACTAAAAGTGCTGTTATAACCTGCTAATTTGGAAAATCAACACAGGGACTACATGTTTGTAAATATCAGACAGCAAGGCTATTTGTAAACAGGGACAAAACCACTTGAAATGCATGTCTGTTTTAATGCAATTTCTTGCATTAAGCAAATCCAGGTGCCGTAGGGTTAGGGCAGCAGCTGAAGATTCTCACCCACTGGACATGAAGTGAAAATGGACTGTTACCAGCTGGTCAGTGCTGACATAGTCAGAAAACCTCCCAGCACAGTCTGGGTGGTGAAACTAGTTTTTTCTAAGGGACAGCTCTAGACTGCAGTTGTGAAGAAATCTTGTTCTTGTTGAGAAAGGCTATCTCAAGCTGTCAATGTAACTTATGGAGTATTTATGCAGTATTTCTCAGCTCCAACCTAAGAAGATAAGCACTTTTGTTTGTTTATAAAAGAAAATGCAAAATATTGTCCCTTTCTACAATGTTTGCCGTCTACTTCTAAAGGTAGCTCAAAAGCCAGTCGTGTCATACTCTAGGGCAGTGTTTCCCAATCTTTCTTTTTTGGACTTCAAATCCCAGAAGCCTAAGTCAATTCCCCAAAACACTGATCAGCCAATGTACTGACTTAGGCTTCTGGGAATTGAAGTCCACCGGTGGGGCATCTAGGGGTTGGTGCTCATCTCTGTTTACAGCCAAAGAGCTGTGTCTGAAGACATTTCTGTGGTCATGTGGTAGGTATGACTAGATGCAGAAGTGCGTGGAACACTATTACCTTTCTTGCCAAAGCAGGACCTATTTATGTATTTGCAATTTCTTGCTTTTGAAGGAGCTGGGGCAGGTTAGAAGGAGCTGGGGCAGATGACAGGCTCTCACTCCATTGCACAGCACTCAGATCTTGAACTGCTGACCTGAGAACCTTCTGGTCATCAAGTTCATCATCTTAATGCCTAAGCCACGACAGCCCTTCATCTACTTCTACACAGTTTCATTTTTTGAAATTCCTTCTTTGACTTTTTTATATTTTTTGTACGAAATATCTCAGCATGAAACTAGGATCTTTTCCAGCTATGAAGCAAAGAGCACACCTGACAAACATGGGAAGTGTGGAAGATGATCAAAAAGGTGCCAACAGCCTGTTAATTTCTTTTACTACATAGAACATCACCCCCTCCTCTGGGCCCACAACAATGGCCAGAGAGAGAAGATTCCATGGCCTAGCAGTGGCTGAGAACATCGCCCCCTTCTCTGGGCCCACAACAACGGCCTGAGGGAAGTTAGTCTGTGTTTTGGTTTGGTTATATTTTGTATTTTGTGAGGTTATATTTTATAATTTTTATTGTACTGTTTCTGTTTTGACTGTAAGCCGCCCTGAGTTGCCTTGGTGAGTGGGCGGCAATATAAATCTGAATAAATAAATAAATAAATCTGTATGACAAGGCAGCAACTACTGTAATTTGTGCAAAAACTGATCTCATATATGCACCGACTCTCACTGAGGTTGACTTCTCTCTCTCTCTCTCTATCTATCTATACGGTTGTACATTGCTTAAAGAGCATAATGCATTTAATGGGATTTCTCTTTAACCGAGTTTGCTCTTTCAGTGAAACACCATTGTAAGTGACCAATTGTGACTTCTGGTGGTGGTGGGATTGCGAACCATGATTTATTTGTTAAGCGAGTTTTTGGTGGGTTTTATTTGTTAAGCAAAGCGAACATTCAGAGAAAATTCTGCTCTTTAAGTGAATTACTCTTTAAGTGAGGTGCTCTTTATGCAAGATTTGACTGTGTGTGTGTGTGTGTGTGTGTGTGTGTGTGTTGAAAAGCTAAAAGAAAGGCCAGTCCAGGGATACTACTATTATATAAGAAAATAAAAGGCTATGATTTATGTGCTATAGCCTCTAGCTTTTGAAATATAATATACCTGATATCATCTAAACCAGTTTTAATAAATGGTATAGTGGAAAAATAAAAGCTTTTTACTGTGAATCTGAGTGGTAGGAGATTTCAATACAGATAAAAGATTTTTGGTAATTTGTGTCGTATAAACCATCTTGAGTGCTTTTATATGGGGGAAAGCAGGGTGGAAGGAAGGAAGGAAGGAAGGAAGGAAGGAAGGAAGGAGAGCCCTAACAAATTCAGGCTAAACTTGATCTGCCCAACTGATCTAAATCTGCTTCCTGTTCCATGAGTATATTTTAGATATACTGTACATAAAGCTCTGTGTCTTAGTTGCCATAGATTAAATATTCTAACACAAAACTCTCCAATTGTCTATCATGGGATTCCAATCAACCTTTTGCCACATGACTTACCAAGGGCTAGATTATATGATGTAAACTTGCTCTTCAAGAATAATTCCTTAAGTGCCTATGTAAGAAATGAACAAGGTTTCAGCATCCCAGCTGTGTTGACAGGTGATGATCCTGGCAACCTGAAGTGTTGGCAAGGCAGCCAAAAGTCATGCTACCACATTCAGGTGAGCCTTCATGTAGAAGATTATATAGTGTACAGACTTGGGAAAGCTGAAGACTTGTACCAAATAAATACAGAAGGAAAAGTTAAATCGGCAATGGAATGGCTACTAATCAGTAATAAAATAAATAAATAAATAAATAATCATTTAACTTATTACAAGAGTTGTACATATACAGAACATACATACATATACAGTAGCTTCTCTTTGGAAGACTGTAGGATTGTAGTTGTTATAGGTGTATTCATTTGTTATTCCTTTCCCATTAACTGACTGTAAAATGGCTTTCTAACAATAGTTACAGTTTGTAGGCATAGCAGCAGCATTCCCACTTTATTGTAGGCGGTGTCAAAATATTCACAATGTGGAGATAATTATCCTTTCCTACCTACAATTACTGTCTTTAATTTTCTGATTCAACATGCTGCTTTTGGTCTATGTGGCATCCCATGGCGCCATGTGACATTTCTGCATTTAAAATACTGTAAAACACTAAAAGGTCTGCCTGATATGGGAACACTGAGTGCTCAATTAGTTCTTTATTAAAATGTCTCTCAAGTGTTGGCTAGTATTTAGTTAGTTAGTTAGTTAGTGGAATGAATGTGTTGTCATCATCTAGCATTGCTGGAGCATAATAATAATGCACAGAGGATTTAAAGTTCTCTTGTTTATTTTTACAGGAATGTGTCAATGAAGGTCAGTATTGCTCCCATTTTATAGTTAAGGAAAGGAGGACCAGACCCAGCATCCTATAGCAATAGGAGCTCTCTCTGGTTGGTTCACAAGGTAATTATAATTACGCCAGGTACGCATTTTATCATCCTGGGAAGGATGGAAGGCTGAGTAAACCTTGAGCATGCCAGGATCAAACTGAAATCATAAGCATAGTTTTGGCTGCAGTTCTACAATTTAAACGCTGCTCCACAAGGGTTCTGTAATGCAATCTTTTGGCTTGTGTTCCAGAACACTATGTCTCACAGGCTGTAGAAGTGAGAGCACTATAATGCTATGTACCAGGAATTTTTTGGACTACACATTCAAAGGTTAGCATTTGCAAGCTCTGTGAAGAGATATTAGGATTTGCCAAAGGTTTACTACATGACAAAATTAAGAAAATAATGGATAGTCACTCCTTATTCTTGACGAGAAAAAGTGTTTTGTCAGTTTAAGACATCCTAGTGAACAAATGTCAACCAATGTGAGACTTTTTACTTCTTCATGAGTAGTACCAATATTAGCAACTAAAACAAAACAAAAGAAATTGTGTTGAACTGACCTTTTAGGCAAAATGCAAGGCTTTTAATACGAGAAATATCCTCTTAAATTTTTGGCAAAAAAGTCTTGGAATGGGAAAAGTGTACAAAACTCTCCTAATCTCATCTTGTGGTGAGGTAGCATTTGTAACGTGACATCTTCATCTGCAAAAAATGGTATAAACCAGGATACTTTGTCCCTAAGAAAGATTCCTCTTAAACATTAGAAAGTGTTATTTTTTAAAAAACTGCAACATTCATGGTTGGTCTTGCCTTTGCAGGCTTAAGCAAGAAATCCTGTTGAGCAACCATGGCTAAAGCAACGTACCACAAAAAAGGACAAGAATATATGTGTCACCAAAACAAGGGAGACAAGTGAAATGTATTTTGGTTGTGTAGATGAAAGGCTCTGCTTATTGTGGGGTTCCTTCCTGGTCACCCCCCCCCTTTTTTTTTAAATAGATGTGGATTACCTATCCCTTCATTTACAGAATAACTGTCAAATGGACCACATAAGGATATCTGTCAGTGACCACATAAGAAAGGGAAAAGCAAATTGCTCTCAGGCCCTGGTTGCTTATGCTACCTGGCTATGCTCCCAATGCCGGGAAGAAGAAATGGAGTGAAGCACTCTCCTCAGCACCGGCTGAGGTCAGGAAAGGGGAATCAGTCGGTCCACATACTAAATCTAGAGCCACTGCAGAATAGATTAGAGGTGCTATTAAAAGGCCCTCTCCTACCCATCTTCTACAACACAGAATGTTATACAGTTTCTCTTGGGTTTAATCAAACAACAGCCATGGTTGTTCAAGCCTTTATCTAATATATTACTACTATCTTGAAAGAAACATCACCCACTGATTTAAATTCTTCTTATAAACTTGCAGAGATATCAGTTTTTGGAATTATCCTTTTGGCAAAACATTCTGGCACCCAGTGGTTTCAATTAAATTAATGGAACCAAACTTTGTATCTTAAAGAAGGTCATTCCTACTCATTTATTCAAGTATATAGTTTATAGACCATACGAAGCATTCAGAAAAACTTAAGAATGCTAGAGCTAGAATCCTATATGTACACACCTAGGAGTAAGCTCCACTCCCTACTTCCATCTATTCTAGGTAAATATGGATGGGATTTACTGTAAGGGAGCAATCTTGTGAACATTCTTTGAAACAAGTGCAACTAAAATTTAGTAATATTTGTTTCCTAAACAATTATGGAGTTGGCTGTATGATATAGAAACTGAGGGAACTTAAATATAAAGCAAAAACTTCAGTCCTATCAATTTCATTTAGTCTAGCTCAGGGGTCTGCAAACTTGGCTTGCCAGATGTTCTTGGACTTCAATTCCCAGAAGCCCTGATCAGCAAGTGTGCTGACTTGGGCTTTTGGTAATTGAAGTCAAAGAACATCTGGTGAGCAAAGTTTGCAGACCCCCGAGCTAGCCGAATAGTTGCTCATATCTTACAGATACCTCCAGCTACTATGAGAATGGGGGAGAACTCCAGCCCATATCTAAATATAGACCTCCAGATTTATCCGACCACACATTTGGGCTTACTCCAGACTTTGTCCCCTCTCTTCAGATCACCTTGCTGCTCCCTCTGTAGATTACTGCTGCTAGTTTTCTCCTTAAAACCTTTGTCCTTTTTTTGTTTCCTAGTTTAAAAAATGATGGGAATAACATTATACAAGTTGCGGTGGGAGAACATTTGGAAACAAATATGATTGTTCTATATAAAACAAAGGTATGTCTCATCCACCTCCCCTTGGGTATTGGACTAACCAATCTTTGGCTCTGTCCAAAGAGCTTTCAACAGAAGGCTACTAGAGGTCAGGTCACATGTTAAGGTAAATATATATTCCTTTCTCTTACAACATCATTCTTCCATATCTTTCAGGGCTCTATGCCCGATAAATCAACACAAGAAAACAAAGCTGTGCATACCTTGCCATGGCCAATTGCAAAACAAAAGAAGATTAATTTGCCAAATGTGGACTGATGCAAGCTTATGATACAATAAACAGAGAGATTTGTTTGTGTTTTTGTTTTTAATCAAGCTTTTCAAATGTCATGTTAACTGTAGAAAAAAGGGGGAGAGAGGCCTTTTACTTGCTGCACCCTGCCTGTGGAATGCAAGGGACATTTATGTCCTTTCTGCTATCAGAACATATAGCTATCAGACCATATTGTTCATGTAGAATAATTTTATACATGCTAGCTAAGTGCAAATGACTTTAATAGGACTAAATCTCCCTTAATAATAATAATTAAGAGTGTATAAGATTGCAGCCTTATAACACAATTTTATCCATGTGTGTTCAATAGAACATGCTCTCCTGTAAGTGTGTTTATGATTGCAATCCTAGATTCACTGGATTTTAAGATGTTGTTTAGATTCCTCCCCCCCCCCCCCGAGCCTTTTAAACTACTGTAGGCTTCTCACTCTCTTATCTTGGATTTATTAGTTATTTTATTGGTACTTTGCTTTCCATTGTGCTGATTTTATTGTTCCACTTATGTGTTTCTAACTTGTTGTTTACTATCTCAGAAGCAGTTTCTGCAGAAAGTGTAGGATTTGGCTATCATCATCTTCATATCATCGTCACTTAAATCCAACTTGCCAAAGGAATTGTGGAAAGCATTGCTATAGTGACAGATACTAATGGTTTCTTACAGAGAACCTTAGAATGAACATAAAATTATTTATTATTTATTGGATATTGTGATAAAAACACAATAAAATAAGCTATAAAATAATAAAGCTAGTACAACATAGTTATCATGATTAAGACTGCTTTACAGATAATAATTTTTGCCCAGAAGTGAAAGTACAATACAGGAGGTGCAAAAATGAACATCTTTAGAGACTATGTTTCAAAACCAAGGTTCTTCCTTTGAGAAGGACATTGGTTCATCATATTCCTCTCCCCTAACTCAGATGCCAAGAAAGCCCTTAGGATTTCTTCCATTAAGGATATTCATGTACAAGTGAGGACAAAGAAATATAATTACTCTGCTCCTAAGCCATAAAATACGCTATTTGGGAAAACTGGCCCTTTCATTTGGAATCGCAACTGCTATAAGACAAGAATAGACTGATTGCAACACTCAGTCCTAGCTAATGATTAAGTAGATACAGTAAAACCACAAGTCTTAGTGTTATCCAATTTTTAATGTTATCAGATGCATGCATCGGATAACATTAAAATCCTATGGGATGCATCGGATAATGTTAAAACTCCATAGAGATACATTGTAACTGGCACAGGCTTTAGCTAACGTTATCCGATGCATCCCATAGGATTTTAACATTATGCGATGCAATTTTTTCCCAGATTGCTTAACGTTATGTGGTTTTAGCGTTATCTGGTGCAAATGTTATCTGAGGTATTACTATACATCCTTCTCTATCTGTGGTTTTCCAACTGTCTTTAAAATCAGCCACATGGATAGTAATCCTCAGTTATTTGTTGGTATTTGAAGGTAGACAGCTTCTATCCAGACAGTGTTATAAAATAAAGAGAGACCCTCTCTGTTAATAGAAATTATTGCCATTTGTGATTTTGAAAAGGATTGTTGGTCATTATACTAATCAGCATGTTTACAGCACAAAACTTCTGGTTTGGAAGGATTAGCCAGCAATATGCCATTGCCAGGGAGAAGGCTGAGTGTATTTGCATTTCTTCTATATCTATAAATTGAGCATTTATGTGCATGCAATTTATGCCCCAATCATGTGTACAAAAGATCTAATAAGTGGCTGAGATAATGCTATTGAAATAGCTTCCATCTACTCAAAAATAATCTAATTGTAGAGTGCTCTGTAGCAAGGAGAGATAATGAGTCCTTAAATTCTAGCAGAAAGCTCTGATTTCAATAAGAAAGTTACTGACCCTTCACTTTATTACTTAAATTGAAAAACAAGATGGTGTCCTTCTCTTTCCATTTACGAAAACCAACTGGACTGGTCATTCAAATCTTTCTTCAACATTAGAGCATCTTTCAATATAGCTGGGGTCAGAAGACAAAGTTAGGGTGGCAGAGGGAAATTCACACAATACAATTCCACTCTCCCAATATCTAGCTGCTGCCTCCCAACATCTGTGCTGCCTATGGCGATTGTCTCGGTCCATCTAATGGTAGGGGGGAACCCTGGTTATTTTATTAACTGACAGCAACAAGATTGAAAAGATCTTCCAGAATTTTTTCTGAATCTCCTAAGTTATTTTTTATTCTTTTGTTGGGATTTCTTGATGGGTTTGTTGGTACTGTGTATCAATAGAAGTGCACAACAGGTCGTTCATCCATACTATTAGTTCATCTGAATCCTTCCTCCCATTTTTAAATAAATATTTTGTTGAACTGAATAAAATGTCTCTCAAATCATGTGAAAGGCAGAGCTTAGAAATATGGCATCATGGACAACAACTCTCATGTTGGCTGGGAGATTTTTGAGAATATAAGCCAGAAAAGCCCCACCCCCACCCAGGTTCTGGATGAGGATAGCCCACCCTCAAATAATGTTCAACTTATTAAACATCTTTCTTTCTAGTTCTGCTTATTGCCTCCCTAATGATATTCCAGCTGTGGACTCAGAGGTGAACAGCCTAAAGTGGATATGGTTGTGCAAGAAAAGGTTTATGATCAGGGAGAAGAGGAAATTAACAGAGAAAATTATCTCTCACTAGGAGAGCAGTTTTAATTGACTTATATAAGAGGAACAAAGCAAAGGGGAGAGTCTTTACTGCATGATAAACATGGCACAATATCTTTGCCTTTAATCAGTATTTATAACACACATTTATGGTAATGATCAGCTTTGTTTTTACATCTTTACTATAAGAGAACCAGTAATCTTTTTTCTTTTTTACACATCACAAAATTGGTGCTGTGATAGTTGCCTGGGAAAGTCATCACTTTCTTGCAGACATGAAAGGAGTAGGTGTTGGTACATGTTTGAAGTAGGCATCATTTGCTGGGTGTAAAGGATTTCATTCTTTGCACCAGAGAGGTAGCTCACAGGAGGAAGAAGCAAAATACATAACCAAGAAGCACTGTGGCTCAGATGGCCAGAGAGTGGGATTGGAGCTAGTTACTGGCTCAGCATAGCCAGGTTGCAAAACAGACCAAGAGGGTTCAACCTTTGCCAGGGCCTCTGACCCATGAAAGTCACAATAGGTGTAGCCCCAGAAATACCAGTTTTCAGCTTAGGGATAACCATGTTCATTTGTTTCAGGAACAACAAAAAACAACAACTAAAAAACAAACAAATGGAAAAACCCAGTAGTATTATGGCTCTTCCTTCTGTATAAACCAGATTTACATTCCCTGTTCAGAAGAGGTGTGTTATATCCACAAACACTCATACTGAAATAAATTTGCTATGCTTAAAGGCAACACAGTGCTTTTGATTTTGGGTTTGGTTTCATTTTAGCCATAGACTCCCACAAATGAAAACCCCAGACAACAATGGCCAGCCAAAACAATGGGCAAAATAATGCACTACCAAAGAGCCAGTCAAGGTGATATGCTCAGTTCATATATATATAAGAGATGTTCCTCCAAATTAGAGAAATATATTTCACTAGTGGTGCTCCTCTACTTGTATCTTTGTTGTTTGACTAACTAGTGGAGAGCAAACATATGCTTAAGTTGTATGTCTGATTTCATCTTTTGAAAGAAACCATGTTGTAGGAGGCAAAAATTGGTAATTTGGGAGAAATAGCAGTGCCTTCAAAGTCTAGTTTGGCAACAGATTTAGCAACATCATCTCCCAAGAGGCTGTGTTTTCCCTCTCCCTTTTTAAATTCTCCATTTCCATTATACAAGTCAAACCTCACATAAAGAGTGCCTCGCTTAAAGAGCAGAATTTTCTCTGAATGTTCGCTTTGCTTAACAAATAAAACCAACCAAAAACTCACTTAACAAATAAATTGGGGCTCGCACTCCCCCCCCCCGAAGTCACAATTGGTCACTTACAATGGTGCTTCACTTAAAGAGCAAACTCGCTTAAAGTGCAATCCCATGGAACCCATTATGCTCTTTAAGCAAGGTACAACTGTATACACAACCTAATCCCTATGCAACACACTTTTGGCCTGTTTACCACAGAAAGAATGGAGAATGCTGTTCCATCACATTTTACCTTTAGGTAAAAGTGTCTGGCTGGACATCCTGCTATGGTAATGGAGTAGACTGTACAGCCAGCAACTCAATGCCGAGTGTTGGGAGGCGGTAAATAACCTGACTCCCTAAAGAGGTCAATGGCTATGGGCGGATGGTCCCCTCAGTGGAGGAAATGCCACTGGAAACCATCATATTGGCCCAAATGGCAAAATGAGTGGAAAAAGAACTCTGATTCCCAACAGCCATGGAGGCAGAAGAGGCCGTGCCAGATGGATTGGTTGTGAAGACACACCTTAATAATATGCTCAAGGTTGCGACAGTCCATTGCAATTCCAGTGTTAAATCCTGCATGTCTCATTCCATATGTGCCACAAGAGATGGCTCCATGATCATAGTGTGTGAGTTAGTTCATAGCAAGCTGGGATCCACCTTAAATAAATTCATGCCAATGACATTTTTTTCTGCTTCAGGAAAAAATGCTTTCTTGGATAAAAGTTGCAGCCCTCACCAACGTTTAGGTAAAAGTCGCCCTTGCTCGAAAGCCCATTGTATGTGACTCTAGGTTTTAGTGTTTATCTCTATTTATAGCCAAAGAGTCAGCACTCTGCAGATGTTTCTGTGAACATGTGGTAGGCATGACTAGACACTGGAGTGCACAGAATGGTCTTTACCTTCCCACCAAAGTGGTACCTACCAAATCTGGTGGCATATAAGATGCATCGGAGTATAAACGCACCCCGTTATTACCAAAATAGCCCACTATAGGCCACTATATACAGTACAAGACACAATCCATTTTCCAGTGTATTTTAAAGGGGGGAAAGTGGGTCTTATATGCCAGCAACACAGTATTTATCTACTTGCAATTTCTTGCATTTGAACTGCTAGCAGCTAGGTCAACAGGAGCTGGGACAGAGATGTAAGCTCACTTTGTCATGCAGCACTTGGATCTCGAACTACTGACCTGCCGACCTTCCAGTTGTCAAGTTCAGTGTCTTAGCCACTAAGCCACCACAGTTCCCTTATCCTTTACCTTTCCTGGGATAAAGAATCAACTATATCGGCAAATCCTACAATAGGGAATGGGCTCCAGAAAGCAATTTTTGGTTTTCTCAGATAGCAAAATGTCTTGGGCATCTCTTGTAGAAAACAGTATCAACAGCACGTCCTTTTGGACTCTAAGTCTGAGGTTTCTATCCCTCCATACAGGCATCTTGTTTTCTCTTGCCCTGAGCATATTTGTAATGCTTGCTCTGTCTGCATTTCCCATCTGTTCTTCCAGTTAACCCACTTGTCTTTTTGTCTAAATTGTAAGTCCCTTGGGGGAAGGTGTTTATTTCTCTTTCTTTGCAAAGTGCCCTTCTAACAGGATGTAACAACAACCACAAAAGATATGAAAAAGTATTAGTTTATCAACATCTCTTTATATTTCACTTTGCCAGACAGTATCCCAGGGAATGCTATCCTGGGATGCATCTTGGGGAAAGTAGTAGGTGTAGATGGTACATATACACTTTCCCATTTTCTTGCTGTTGTTTTATCTTCTTGGATCATAAGCATTTTCAATAAAGAAGTCAGGACCTTTTTATTAATGCTGTTAATGCACCACAAGCATTATCAGCAATTAAAAAAATGAGGAACAATCTCCAGCTGACACAGCATACTCCAAACAGCATAGTCGACATATGTACGAACAGGAAATTCAACACAATTTATACTCTTTCTGCCCAGCATTCTCATATTTGGTTCTTTACTGGCATGCTTGCTGAATTATGAGTGAACTAGCAAAGTTTAGACTTGGCATTTTGCAGCTCAAATGACAGCATTTTGGAAGATATCCCATTGCTCAGTGGAGTAGAACACAAATCAGACATTGGGTCCAATTTCTTTCTTTTCTCTCTCTTTCTTTCTAGCTTCCTTCTTTTGGAGGGAAAATAGCTTTCTTTCTTTAATTTTTTTCGTATTATCAATCACAGAAAGTTCTGTTGCAGTAGGGTTGAGTGGGCAAAGTAAGGCTAAAGAAAAAATAATAATTTTCAAAATAATGTAATTTTAGCCTATTGAAAATGGGTTTGCAGGCTCTTTCAACCTACCAAACCTACACTAAATGAAACTGGAAGTGGATTCCCAGTGACATTTGTTTTGCTTTTATCCTACTTTTCAATCATGTAGTTACTGGTAAGTCACTGGTAAGTCTGTTGTGTGCTGTCAAGGCACCTTCAGCTTAACAGTGACCATATGAATGAGAGTTCTCCAGAACGTTCTGCCTTCAATAGGTCTGTTCAGCTCTTGTAAACTCATGTTTGTGGTTCTTTTCAGGACATCGATCCATCTTGCATTTGGCCTTCCTTTTTTCCTGCTACCTTCCACATTTCCCAGCATTATTGTATTTCCCAGAGAATCCTGCCTTCTTGTGGTGTCTAAAGTCGGACAACCTCAGTGCCATCATTTTCGCTTCTAGAGGTACAGTAGTTCAGGCTTGTTTTGCTCTAAGACCCACTTGTCTTTTTGGTAGTCCATAATATCTCCAAAACTCTCTGTCCCATCACAAAGTAGAGTAGGTACAAGGAAGGGCAACAAGGATGATTAGAGAACTGGAAAATAAGCTGTGTAGGGAATAACTGGAGGAACTGGGCATGTTTAGCCTTGAGAACAGGAAACTGAAAGAAGATATGATAGCACTCTTCAAATACATGAAAGTTAATCATAAAGAAAAAGGGATCTGTTCTCCATCATCCCAGAACATAGGACACATAATAGTTGGCTCAAACTAAAGGAAGGATATTCAGACATAGGCCAAATATGAGGGAAAACATCTTAATGGTTAGCGCAGTATGATAGTAGAACCAACTACCAACTCAAAACTGGAAGTATTCAAAGATAATTGGACAGGCATCTGTCAGATCTGCTTTCATTTGAACTTCTGCATTGAGCAGGGGATTGGACTCAATGATTCAGGTAGCAAAATCATTTGGGCTGTCCATTCTAAAGGAAGAAGAAAGCAACATTCCTAAAACAAGACAAAACAAAAGGAAGCCTGTTCAGTTGTTCTGATCACTTGATCGCTCCCCACTCTGACAGATTTTTGTTCATGCTTTGGGAAAGCTGTATTTTACACATGGAGAGAGGTTCTGTCAGAAGGCATTGGGATCAGAATGCCTGATATCTGTGCCTGACTACTCTGTGTACTGAGCCCACAAGAAAGGCAGCTGGGAGTGTCCTGGACAGGAAAAAGTTCACAGGAGGTCTGCTGGCAAAAGCTACACAAGGGTCACATTGGGACATTAGGAGAAGAATAAAAGACTTATTGTTGATGCTGGGATTTTCTTGCCTTCCCATCTCTGAGACAGCTGGCTCTGCTCTCCTGCCCTTAAGTGACACCTTCCAGATACCTGTAGATTTGCTCTGATGGGATTCCCCTCCTCCCAATCTCCTACACAGAGCAAGGAATGGAATTTATCTGTTTGTGTTGTGTGTGTGTTATTGTTGTTTTGTTTTTGTGGGGTTTTTTCCTGATTGTAAACCGCCCTGAGTCACCACGGCAAGTGGGCGGTGATATAAATCTAAATAAATAAATAAGGTAAAAGGATTTTCTGTGACTTTGGTTCCAAAGTGACATGTCTATCTGACTATAGTGGTGGTTGTACAGAGAAAAATAACTATACCGAAGAATATCTCAGCCAACATGGGAGTCATAATCAGTGGTGGGATTCAAATTATACTATTTATTCTGTGGGTGTGGTATGGTGGGCATTGCCAGGGGAAAGCCCTGTGTTGCACCCAAATTAGGACTACTTTATTTCAAAAATTGGATGGGTGGGGTCAGCCAGAATTTTTGCTACAGTTCTGGTGAACTGGGACAAACTTGCTGAATCCAACCACTGGTCATAATCCAATGAAAATAAAAGTAATTTTCAAAATGGTAGCCATGTTTGTCTGTGCAGACATATCATACAAGAAACTAAAAGCGAAAACACTAACAATAAGGTGTTCCTCAGACAGGAAGTGCATTTGGTCCTCAAAACTTCACATTAAAATATATGTTAGTTTTTAAGGTGCCATTTTTACTTCTGTTTTGATCAATTTCTTGTTCATAAAAAGGTAACTTTTCCAAGCACAGCTTTGAACCTTCAAACTCATTGTTTCCTTTTTGAGTAGTCCTATAAAAACGATTGATGCTCCCTGCTGGAAGGAACCAGTCCAATGAGTGGGAAAAGCCGAGCAATTTTATAGTATTATTTCTGTATTCAGCTGAAGGGCTCTTTCGTGAAGTTGTAAAATTTTCTCTGTATATATTCACAGCTATATTTGCTTAGGGCTCCTGACCGTTCGCTTCTCTCGCCTCCCAGCTCCCATATTGATGTTTCCTTCACCTTTTATTTTTCCCATGAATAACACTCGCTGCACAGTAAAGCTATGATGGTGTTAAGAAAAATATTAGCAATAGTAAGTGGCTGCATGAATATTGCAACAGCTACACATATTTGTATGGTGTCCTGAGGAAACTTGTATTTGGAAGATATGGCATCTCATGAATACTACTCATTACTCAAGATTGTACAGAAGGCATCTCCCTGCAAATAAGAGCAAGAGAGCCTTTGAAGATATAAAACCAAGGTGCTCCTGTGGGATACCATTTAAAAAGCCTACCTAGGACTAACTGCTACTTCCCAAATTGCAGGCAGAAGACATGATTCTGTCAGTAGGGATTTCAGTGTGAATGTCACTGGCAAGGATGTCTTCATATAAAATCAAAATGCACAGGGATGACTTTATTATTATTATCATTATCGTCATCATCATTGTCATCATCATTGTCATCGTCAGACTTCTATGCTGCCCTACTCAGTAAAAATCGACTCAGGGCGGCTTACAGAATCCATCAATATCAAAGTTACAATACAGGGAAAATACAGTGGCATACAATATAACAGAACAATAAGTACAGTAGTTACAATATAATAGATCAATACATGATAAATCAATACACAATAAATTAAAATACCTCATAACTATCAATACACAACATAACTATCCGGGGGACTTTGGATGAAAGTCTGGTAAAGGCGGTGGTGCGGGTTTTATCAGCCTGCTGCCTTCCACAGCTGAAGTCCGTTCCTCCTCTTGGCTGGAGGACATTGGTCTTATCCTTCTCTGGGCAGGTACAGCCCAGAGTTAGAGAGTGGGAGCTTCCTCCACTGCCCGAGTGACCGCAGCTGAGACTGATTCCCATCCCTCTGGTGATGACGGGGCCAGAGGGTGAGCGGGTGGGAACAGAGTCCTGGCTGGGGCTGCCCGGCCGCTGCAGCTGTTGTTCCCTCTAGGCCGGCTGGCCAAGGGAGCATCTGGAGTGTCCAGTGAGGGTGGTGATGAGGTCTTTTATGGCTGCCTAGGCCCTATAGCTGTTGCTCTCTCTAGGCTGGCCGGCCAAGGTAAAGGTATTAGGTAAAGGTCGCCCTTTCTCGAAAGCTAGTCATTACCAACTCTAGGGTTCAGTGCTCATCTCTGTTTATAGCCAAAGAGCCAGTGGACTTGAACCAGAAAAGCTCACATTAAAATACAGCAGTTAGTCTTTAAGGTGCCACAATTTTTTGTCTTTTTGTTTTGTTTACTCTCTGATATGTTTTCACAGAATAAAAAAAATTTAAATGGTAGCTGTGTTAGTCTGGGCAGGGCAGGGAGGTGGGCATGGCCACCCAATTTTGCAATACTCCCCCCCCCTGCCCGAAGGCCACCCAATTTTGCCACCTCCCTGCCCGAAGGCCACCCAATTTTACTACCCCCTTCCTGATGGGGGATGCAAACCTGTTGCTGGCCACTGGATCCACCTTATACAAATTCAGAGCAATGGCATTTTTTCTGAAAATGATTTTCAGGGAGGGGGTGGGAAATGTATACTTGGATATGAGCAGCAGACTATGACAATGACAAGATGCACCCAAAATGATATATTTGCCAGAAGACTCTTTGTTGTTCCTGTGAAGGCAGTTAGGCTAAGAGGAGTACTGACCAAGGTTATTCAATGAATATTGTAGCTTAATGAGAATCTGAACAAAACCTTAGATTGCATGATTTAAAAAAAACTTTTTTGAAACCTGCATTTGGAGAGAATGTCCTTGAATACCATACCATACCATGCAAGATATATGTGGAAAGAGGAGAAGGAGAAAGAGCATGAGGCAGACCTGAGGAAGGTGGAGAGATAATGTCAAAGAAATATTACAAGAACACCAAATAGCACTGGTAGAGGCAGCAAGAAGTACCAGAGCAAAAACCTCTTTTACCCAAGGGTAAAAATAAAGAAAAAGAGAAGACCCCCCCCCAATTGATTTATGATCACATGGAATACGAATTGATGTTTGTATCCATAATGAAGTCTTGTAAATCACTTTATTTTCATAGCTGTATAAAATCCTCGTGATTACACTGATTTGCAAATCAGTGATTACACTGATTTGCAACATATTCGTACATGCCTTCTGGTGTTGAACCATGAACGATCATATTCCTGGGTAAATGAATTTCTAAGTATACTAAATATACTGAGAGGAAATATCCATTGATTTTGCTTGCCCACATACAAAATCAGTACAATTTAACAAGACATAAATATAGGTTTGAAATAAACAATCCCCTCAAAACTGTTTCATATAATTCACATGTACATTGTGTAAATGAGTAAATCTGAATTGATTTCACCAGTGTCAACTCTAACACAAATGTGTTACTCTTTAAACGTGTAACTGCAGGGTTAACCCAACAAATTTACCATAACACCACACTGCATTAGGACATGCATCCCTTCTAAAGGAAAGGGTGTCATTATAAATGTGCAAAGTGCCACTGCAATGGGTAGGCAGGATGACTTCATATGACAATATATCAGTATGACTGCCAGACAGCACCAGTATTTCTTCAGAAATCAAGCTGATGCATGCATTTGTCCAAGTGTTCTACTTGAAATTTGCTCAATTTATATATCAGCCTCTGCATTTCTGTGTAAAAAGCAATGGTAGTTACAAATGTTCTTTTCAGCAATTTGCTGTCCTCTTTTTTTTCTTTCTTTCTTTTTTTTGGAATTATATTTTAATGATAAGTTCCACCCTTATAATTATATGATGTAATTATTTTGATAGGATTACGTTATCTAAAAGGCATGTTGTTTCTCATTCATTAAACCCCTGGAGGAGAAATATATTTTGAAACTCATGGGGGTGCATAAAATCTCCTTTTCTGCACATCTTTGCGATTTGATCTCCCCATTATCCCCCTGGTTATTGCTGCCTTTCCTCCTTCTGTTTCCCTATAAAACTAGGCATATCAATTCTAGGAGGAAGGTACTACTTCTCTATAATAATAATCTGGCATTAGGCTGAGTCTTGGTGTGATCAGCATACACAGCTAAGCTTCCTTGCGTTCCCTGGATTGTCTCCGAGTTTTAAACGAACCCTTCTGTATCCCTACAGGATGGCACAGAGAAGGGATTTTGTCATACAAGTTTACACAGCCATTTCAGAAACAAGAGTAAGATCAAGAAGACACACAAGCAGCAGTCCATGAAGCAAATGCATTTGCCTAATTATCTATTTTTGTCTGTTTTCTTGGATAGTGGGACTTTGTCAGGAAGCAAGCCAGATGGCAGAGACATTGGCACCTGTAATTAGAAAATAAATAAATACTGCAGAGCCACATTTTTTCACGGTAGCTTTCTTTTGCTCCTCTAGTGGTTGCTGCAGCTGCCGATATCAAGACACATTTGTGTGTGTATTTCTAGCTTCCATAGATGATGTGAACATTTCCTCTACCTCTCTACCCCTTTGCAGTATGAGCAGAGAGCCCGTAATGAATTAGCACACTTGGTCTCTGGGCATATTTAAATCTGGGTTTGGGAAATTGTAGGGCTTTTTGGACTACAAGCCTCAGAATCATCTAGCTAGCATGGCTGTGGGGAGATTCTGGGATGTGTAGTATGTACAGAGAAAGATTTCCAAGACTATTGGATTGCAGGCAGTAACCAAACCTTGGCTGTAATCAAGCAGAGTTTGAAGTTATTTTGGCAGAAAAAATTAAATTCCCCAATTGCACATTGAAGGTAAAGGTCTCCCTTGCTCGAAAGCCAGTCATCTCCGACTATAGGGGGCAGTGCTGATCTCCATCTACATAGCATCTGCAGACAGCATGTGGAATGCATTATTTGATGCTGGCGTGCATGAAACACTGCTACCTTTCCTGCCAAGGTGGTACCTATCTTTCTACGTGAAATTTCTTCCTTTCGAACTGCTAAGTTGGCAGGAACTAGGACAGGCCACAGGTGCTCACTCAATCTCACAGCACTCGGGTCTCAAACTGCTGACATGCCAAAATTCCGGTCATCAAGCTTAGCATCTCTAGAGAGTATTAAAAGCAGTGTGCTGGTGTTGCTCATTCTGGTGCTGGACAAGAAACGTTTGGTGTTTGCTGTATTGCTTCTTCCATTTTCCTGTGTTCGCATTCCTTGTTACTTTATGTGCATCCAAACTTTGTATCCCTGTGAGCCATCATGGGCATCAGCCACCACTGGACTGGACTAGACTAAAGCCTACAAAGCAAACCAGTGCATACTTGCATAATGCAATCCTGTTGTACTCTGTTTTGTTTACACTGCTTTGACATCACTGGATCTGAAGGTACATCGCTTTTTCTGGATCAAAGCGCTGTTTACCCAAAGCAAGAAGGTACTCAGTGGGAGGGTTATGTTTTCTCTCTTTCTTTCTTTTTCTTTCTTTCTTTCTTCGGTGAAATTGTATCTCATTTATCTCAGTGTTTTGTTTATTTTGCTTTTATTTAATGTTGTAAACTGCCCGGAGTGGGGAATTTTCCTCTCTCCAGATGGACAGTATATAAATGCATTAAACAAACAAACACATACTTATGCTTAGGGTTCAAATGGATCTATGTCACCATCTGTGCATCACAGTCGCCATTCTTGATAATCTACATATGCACAGTGGACCAGATTGAAAGATGCTTTGACCAAGGTACCCATTCCGGAGATGGACCTTCTTTATGGTAGTCCCATTTGCTTGCCTCTCCCTCAAGACCAGAATGGCACAACTACCTTGAGAAAAGATCAGGGAGGCTGGGGAGATTAGTCACAAAAGCCAGCATTGTTTAATTATTGGAATGTTTAGCTAGGAAGCTCATTGAGTGGCATTATGAACATCAAACTCTCTTCCCTTTACCTACCTCTCAAGGACAAAATGGTGAAATAGAGACCCATGTAGGCAACTTGGAGCTTGATGGAAGGGAAAAGGCATACCAATCAATAAAATCATTGCACCATTTCAGACTTTTGTTCTACAGCAGGAGTTGTCAATCTTTTTAAGCCAGGGGCCAGGTCATGTTACCTCAGACTGCTTAGGGGGCTGGATGACCATTTTGCCCTGCCTTCCTCCATCACATAGTACTTCCTGGTGTGGTGGAGGTGGTGTGTGTGTGGGTGGTGGTGGTGGTGGTCACATGAAATGGTGCTGTGGGCTCCATCTGGCCCACATGCCACAGGTTGAGAGTCCCTGTGCTACAGCTTCCAGAATTCCTATAGGTTCTTTTAGGTAGGAGATTTTAGGAGTCCTGGTCCCAAAAAAAGAGCTGCTTCTCACTCCAAGCATGCCACTGCTTGCCTGGTTGGAGTGGCAAAGTGAGTAGGAAGTAATAGCATAGGCCTGGCTTATCAACAGGAATCCCCAACAATTGGGAGAAGGAGGAACAGAACAATACATTCCCCTTTTTCTGGTATCTTACAAAACACTCTGGATTTGTCTTCTGAATTAGTCAATGTACAAACTAACAAAAGTTTCCAGATGCAGTTTGCAACTGGACCTAATTGTGTTATTTTAAGTTAACTACATAAATGGTCTAGTTGTTTCTAGGCCAAATTAAAAAGCAAACCAACCCTGATGACAACTGGTTGCTAGGTCTGCAACATTTCCTTTGCTGAGTTTCCAAAATGTGAGACCAAGGGAAGAGGGTGAGTCACCCATGGGATGATCCTTGTGACATTGGAGGGTGAGTCACAGATATGTCATGGCTTGTAATATTATAGAGAGAGTCCAGGCATGGGTTGGGAGGAGGGCCGTTTTGATTGTGGAAAAGGGACACAAGGGATATCTGAATGAATGAGCCCAGAATCCAGCTAAAGCACTGTTCAAGGGGTAATACAGAAAGCCAGCATTGACAAAACCCAAAACATTTTCAAGTGGTTGGCTAGGCAACAAACTGTAACCAGCTGAAGAGATTGCCATCATTCCTGTCAAGACTCACACTGATTTTCCAGACCCTGTACTGCTTTCTGGGTAGAAAGCAAACTACCAGCCCAAGATAGTTGCTGCTAAAACCTTCTGCAATGTGAAGACTCATATATATAGCAACACTGGTGCATCACTCCCTCCCTTGCCTACAATAGCACCAATGTTACTACATATAGCAATGGACCCACTCACAATCACTGGCTCTCTCCCCAGCCTCCTTGCCTTGCTCCTGCATTTTTGGTGCAGTGATAATATGCATGCAGAACACACTGAAAGTAAGTTTTTGTTCCAATGAGTGGAGATGGGTACCCAGGTTTTGAAGCCACATCACTTCAACTGTCTCTTCTACCAAAACCACTCATCTCCAGATTTGCCCCCCTGACTGATAATCTGTGAAAACATAGCAATTCCTTGATACTCTAGCTGAGGGGTCCTCAAACTTGGCCATCCAGATCTTGGACTTCAATTCCCAGAAGCCCTGATCAGCAGGTGGGCTGACTTGGGCTTCTGGTATTTGAAGTTCAAGAATACCTGGAGAGTTGGCCCCTGCTCTAGCCAATGCCCTGATACCCTCATTCACAGGGCTTCTGTTTCTTGACATAAAAAGACCACATGCCATTCTTCATCCTTCCCTCAAGCAACCCAAAGGCAAGAGACTTGGTATACCAAGTAACAGGTTCGCACCAGTTCACCAGAGAACCCTTAAGGAGGTACAGCTGTTTTATATTTACATTAAGGCATATTATCCTAGAGAACTGGTTATGCAAAGACTTAGTACCTAACTTCTTTAACCGTTGGAAAGTTTAAAAGTGCCAAAATGAAGCCATCTTGTGGTGAGTTCATTCTATAGTTCCATCCATGTGACCTAGTGTGAGAAAGATTAGCCAGAATAAGCTTTAAGCTCTGGATTAAAAGCTCTGGTTGATTTGTGTTTGGGATGGGTGGGTGGGTGTTTGGGTAGGTGGGTGTATTTTAATGTATTTTTATTTCATTCATTTATTTAATTTATTTAATTTATTTAATGTATTTATGGGTTTGTGTTGTTTTGAGGTGTGTGTGTGTGTGTGCTTATTTTTATTTTATTTTTTTATTATTATTATTCTTTGGCCCCACCCACAACATCATGATGTCATGATGTTGGCTCCGCCCATGATGTCATGATGTTACCTCCGCCCACACTGTGAAGACATCATGGTGGGGTAGTAAAAGTTTTGACATCCCACCACTGCTCATATTTCACTTACTTACTTACTTACTTACTTACTTATTCTTCAATTTGTATCACCGCCCCACTCCGATGATTCTGGGTGACTTACAAGAAAAACAAAGACTAATCAAAAATTGGAAGATTAAAAGATTACCAAATTACGAGAATAAAAGATTAAAAGAGAAAAAGAGTATTACTGAATTAGCCAACAGGCCGAAGTTACCGTATTGGTGGTACCCCACACCTACCCCACCAGTCAAGTCTTTAAGCCTTTTCTGAAGGGCAGCAACTCCGTCTGGAGGAGCAAATCAATTGGCAGGAGGTTGTATTGTATATTGTATTGTATATTTCGACTTATATGCCGCCCCATTCGCACAGCGACTCGCACAGGTTCCATAGGGCAGGAGGTTCCATGTTAGGAAAAACAGAACTTTGCAGCAACTCAATTAAGAAAGATCTGTTGTTCAATTAGGCATATCCAGTGGTGGGCTGTCAAAAATTTTACTACCACACTGTGGGCGGAGCTGACGACATGTGCAGAGCCAATGCCATGATGTCATGACATTGTGGGCGGAGCCAACATCATGACATTGTAGGTGGATCCAAAGTAAAAATAAATAAATAATTAATAAGTAAAAATAAATACATATAAATTAAAATAAATACATATATACATAATACATAAATACATTAAATACACATAAAAACAAACTACATAAAACACACACACCTCAACCCACCCACCCATCCCAAATACAAACCCATCACTTACCTTGCCCTGGGGTCGGAGAGCAGCAGGCAGGCAGGCAGGCACAGCGGTGGCAAAGCGGCGAGGGGGCGTAGCGGCCTGGCGGTCTGGCAGTGCAGCTTAGCCCAGCCGGGCTGGGTCAGGCCGGCAGTGCAGCCTAGCCCGGCAGCGCAGCCTGGCGCAGCCTGGCCCAGCCCAGTGGTGCACCAGGAAAAGGCCACCACTGCTACTCCTCCAGGTGCTGCCTGCACCCTTTCTGGGCAGCCCAAAATGGCTGCTCAGAAGTGTGCATGCATCAAAACTCCATTTGACACATGCACACTTCTATTTTTCAGTGTGCATTCATCAAATTGAGTTTTGACACATGTACACTTCCGAGCAGCCATTTTGGGCTGCCTGGAAGATACATCCGGAGGGCAGCCGGAGAGGCGACCAAACCGGTCACCCGGGGGGTTTACCAACCCCACCCCCGGCGATCCCCTCCGGATGGCTGCTACCGGTTCGGGCGAACCAGTCAGAACCGGGAGCAGCCCATCACTGGACATATCCTTCTTGGAAGCAGATAAAAACATGCCTCCCCTATGTTCCTGAAGAAGACTTCTGACATATTTATAAGCAGTTATTCCACAAAGGTCCACTTACTTGGAAGCTGAGATTTCTAAATAAATATTCAGTGGCAAACTCAATTTGCCACTGTGGAATATTTGGAGTTGACCCTTTCCTTGTTTGTCAGGCTGTATTTCCAAGTTAAATCTCTTCTAGTGCCTGAAAATTGTTCTTGTCTATGATCCCAACAGGCTGGCTCTCATTCTACATATAAGACTGTAAAAGCACTAATTGTTGTTATGTGCCACCACTTCTGACTCATGGTGACTCTAATAGGATTTCTGAGGTACCTGTATTTGAGTTGGAATAGTATACCATTGACCAGGGGTTGGCAACCTATGGCCTGTGGTCCAAATCTGGCCGATGGTGCCAAATCTTCAGGCCAAATCATTAGGCCCATGCACTCACTTCTCACACGGATGCATTTATGGCAGCTACAGATGTGTTTACAGCTGCCATAAACACATTTACAACAGTCATGGATGCATCTACAGCAATGTTTACCACCAGTCTCTCCCCCTCAACTGTCTGAGGGAGCGTGACCCAGCCCCTGACTTTGAAAGATTGCCAACTCCTGCCATTGACCATTCCCAGCCAAACAAGGATTTTCTTCCAGATCTCCTGAGACTTAATCTAACAGGACCATACTATACTGGCTATCAGAAGCACTAATATGAAAAAATCCAATTCCAGTTGTAGCTACCATAATTATAAAGTGATATTGTAACTGTATTTTCACTATGCATCTGGGGGTAACATAGAGGTCTGAGACTTATAACACAATGAAGCTAAAGGTCTCCCTTGCTCGAAAGCCAGTCGTATCCGACTCTAGGGCATGGTCCTTATTTCCATTTACAGCCAAAGAGTCAGTGCTGTCTGCATCTGCAGACATTTCTGTGGTCATGTGGCAGGCATGACTAGACACCGGAGCACACAGAATGCTTTTACCTTTCCACCAAAGTGGTACCTTTTTATCTACCTGCAATTTTTTGCTTTCAAACTGCTAGGTTGGAAAGAGCTGGGACAGACAATAGACACTCACTCTGTCTTGAACTGCTGGCCTGTTCCCAAGCTCAGCATCTTAACCACTAAGCCACTGTGGCCTTCTGCTATAGGCTATAGTGTGTAGCACTTAGGGTTTTTCTAGCCTTAAAAATAAATCTGCATATGTTTGAAAAATAGGGAAATAAAGAGATATTTTTAAAAATGTTACCTTAAAAGTGGGTAGCAATCTCAGGGGCTTTTGAACTGTAACTGTAACCAATTACTTTTTTTTTAAAGCTATTTGTGATTTAAAGGTATTTCTTAGAGGCAATGGGGTGTTAAGGAATTGAAACATATATTATTGGCGATGGAAGTTTCCTCATCAGGGAATTAGAGTCTGAGGAATTTTTCACTGTTTCTCATTTTCTTAACAGCAGCCTTAACTTTCCACCCATGTCACCTTTGGACATGCTTCCCCGGCCCCTTGCTCTCAGTCCATATTTTCTCATTCATTTGGGAAGGAGGAATCACAAATTTAAACACATATGTGACAGAGGCTAACCCTGGCTCGTGTTCCTTGTGTTGACTTGCTTCCAGCCCTCCCTCTGTGGTTGTACCAGCTTCTGGGTAAAACAGCTTGTCTGACCTCTGCCATCTGTGGAGTCGAAGGAAGGAGCAACAAAGGATTGTAGAACATTGATGAAAACTAGAAAAAATAAACAAACAGATGTGTCACATAACATGAGGAAGACAGATTGGTTCAATGGCAGGTTAAAGATCATATGGCTCCAGTCTGAACCTCTAACTGCCTACAGGGGTGAGCTGGACAGCTGAAATCTCCACAGGTATGCAAAGTTGCAGAGCATGTTCAACAAGTGTATCCAGACCTTCAAACTTTTAGTAAAGAGGATCAACATTTGATTCATCTGCAAGGCAGGTTTTGTTAGAGATCATTGTACTTTCTAGCAGCTGGGATTCCTTCCTTGCTGGCAGATATAATCACAGCTGCTTGTCAAACACCTGTGCTGACATGTGGCCTTGTACATATAAGCTGTTGTGTGGGTAGGACAGAGTAGGAGTTAAGTGAGTGAGGAAATCCCAACAATGGACACACATTTCTTTTCACCAAATGTCTTATACAAGTCTGGCCAGGTAATCCTGCTATGGTAATAGAGTAGACCATACTGCTAGCGACTCAACACCAATCATCAGAAGGCAGCTAACTAACCTGGTAATCCTGAGGAATAATGGCCTTGGGTGGTGAAGTTCACAGGGAAAGGTAATGGTCCCCAAGTGGATTAAATTCCACTTGAATCCATCTTGATGGAGTGCAGCAGCTTCATCATTACTGGCCTGAGGCTGATGAGGACTTTGAGTACCAAAAGGACTCAGGAATAGAAAGTGACTTGTGGAACTGGATCAGTGGTGTGGGTATTGAGTTGCAACACAGAAGGCAAATGGAAGGCCACTGCATTATATTGCTCCCAGGATAATCTTTGTAGCTGATTGCCATGACAATCACCAATATTCAGAATTAGATCTGGAAGAAGAAGAGGAGGAGGAGGAGGAGGCAGTCTTTCATATGACCAAGAGGTTGCAGGGATCTCTGAACCGTTTGTGAGTTGTCAGTATAATATTCAGACAAATGGCTGTAAGCTCACAAAAGTAAGTTTGCAAACTTTTTTTCCTGTGCCCACTATGGGTCCAGAAGTGTGAACAATCACACCAAAGGTGAAAGGAAACTATCTGTTTCTTGTTTTACTGTTGTGACAAGTCAACTCAATATGGTGAGATGCCTGTCACAAATTTTTCCAGTCACTGCAAGGATTGTCATCTACAGTGGAACAATGAAGCAGTGTGTTTGGGGGGCATTTTTCTACATCTTGTAGAAAACGTGGTAATGCAGACCTGTCTTTCCCCTGCCCACAGACACAGCCAGGACAAAGGACAGGGGGACAACTCCATCCAGTGTTACTATGTTTGTGCAAATAGGCAAAACTTTTATCATTATCTGACAACTATTACACTTAGTAGATTTAAATGGAAAGTAGAGAGAAACTCATGGGTGGGAAGGGGGAGAGGGAACATTTACAAGTCACCAAAAAAGGAGGACATGCAAAATCAAACAGGAGATTAGCTCTTCGAAAAGAGGACCATATTCCTTAAAGGAAGACATGTGGCCACCCCAATCATCTCTAAAAGTTTGTGGTGCTGTTACACGTGTTTGTAATTTAATGCACAATTTTTGCACTGGATGAATTTATCCTTGCAAAGGAATCTTACATTTTAGTTTTCCAGTGCTTCCGCTCATTTTGTCTTGAAGTCAGTTGGAAATCCTAACTAGAGAGGACCCATTGATTCAACAAAATTACAAAATAATATTTTCATGTCAGAAATTATTCTGGGTTGAAAGAATTTTTGCAGAATAAATTCTGCTCAGGGAACACCCAAATGAGGCTTATTTCATGTCTCCACAAGCTGGGACAGAAACGGGTGCTCAATCTGTCATGTAGCACCCAAGTCTCGAACTGCTAACTTGCTGGCCTTCCCACTAACAAAATGAGCTTTTTAACCACTGAGCCACATACTTTAAAAAAACCTGGTGTGGAAAGGGGAAGAACAGAATTTGAAGAAATGATAATAAAAATTAGGAATGGAGAAACTGGTCTTAAGGGCTTGGTAAGCAGAATTTATAAGATGATAAATAAGGAGGGTAGGCCTCAAGAAACTTTAAAAAATATCTGGGAACAAGATTTAAATATTAAAATCACCGATACAGCATGGAAGAAGAAATGGAGGAGAAGGATCATGAGAACATTGTCTGTGAGAGTGAAAGAGCATAACTATAAAATGTTATGGAGGTGGTACTTGACCCCAGTTAGGCTTCACCAAATAGATAAAAAAGTAAGTGAAATGTGCTGGAGATGCAAACAAACAAGGGGAACATATGAACACATGTGGTGGAGTTGTAATGTGGTAAAGATATTTTGGGGGAAAATAGAAGAGGAAATGTCAAGAATAATGAAGGTGAGGCTTGAGCTGGGTCCAGGTACGGCCTTATTGACTGATGTTGACAGTATAAAAGTGGATGAGGATAAAAGGGAGTTGATATCTATAATATTAACATCAGCAAGAGAATGTATAGCAAGAAATTGGAAAAATGATGAGACATTAAAGATTGATGACTGGTATGAAGAGATGTGGGGGCTCACCTTGAATGATAAGCTAACGTGGGAGTTGAATGTGGTAAAAGGAATAGCCCAAGAAAACAAATTTTCAAAAATTTGGAACTTATTTGTGGAGGCGACATTGATAGGGGAAGAATGAAGGAGGCCAGTACCAGAGCAAATGAATTTTTGGAATCAAAAAGAGGCTGATCCCCTATCATCTTCTGGGCAATGTAAATAGCACAGTGGTGATTGTTACAAATTAGGTAATAACTGTGTTTATACAAGAAAGTTTATACTTACTTTAGTATTGTATGTCATTTTTATGACTGAGCCACCACTGCCCCAATTACAAAATTACAGATTCATTCAGTGATTAATTCATGGGGTCCACTCCAGTTGGAACTTCCAAACAGATTTAGGCCCATATCAGACACACTAACTTCAATGTTTGAAATGATTCACTGGGGAGTATATGAGTCAAGTATCATTACAGGTGAGGTGGGGTGGATAAGGTATCAGCCATGGTATACATTTAAAGCCTTGACAAAACTCCACCTAAGTACACTCATCCAACTTGGTAAAAGGGTAGAAGTGGCTCTCTATTTTCAGTGACCTGACCAGTTATAATGCTCACTCACTGGGAGGTACATTGACTTTGTTATACAGTTCTAATGGCTTGGTCAGATCAGCAGCAAGGAATGCTGTTGTCAAGTTTGCCAAATGCTGCAAGAGATGCTACCCAGCTTCCTCTAAGATGGTGTAATGGATTCTGGGACTTTATCTCAGTTCATCCACCCTATTCTCCTCATTGAACATGTCTCTGTCTTAATGTTGTTATGGAGTACTTCTAGATAAGATGACCAACTGTTCTCAGATAGCCAGGAAGCGCACATGAGTGTCTTGTACATTTGTACAAGAAGTAATCCCAACATCATCATCAAAGAGGCAGACAAGGGTGGTGCTGTAGTTGTCATGGACAAATCAAGTTACACCCAGGAAGCTGATAGACAACTTTCCAATTCTACATTTTACCAGCCTCTAACTATGGATCCAAGCACCAAATATCAAAAAGAATTACAGAACCTTTTAAAAACTGTTCCTGGAAATATACAGGATCAAATCTTAACTGAGACACCACAAGAACCTCAACCAGCTACCTTTTATCTACTACCTAAAATTCACAAACCCTGGAAACCCTGGGAGACCCATTGTTTCAAGCATCAACACTGTCACCATTGGAGTATATGGATATGTGGACTCAATTCTCAAACCATATGCCACCAGTGTACCAAGCTACATAAGAGATACCATAGACTTTATAAGAAAACGTCAACACACACATGACCTCCCGGATAACACCATCTTAGCTACAATGGACGAGGAATCTCTGTACACCAACATTCCACACAAAGATGGATTACAAGGAACATCATTCAAAACAAAAATGAAGCCCACACAGTCACCTCCCTGTGCAACTTTGTACTTACACACAATTATTTCACCTTCAACAATGAAACCTGCCATGGGTACTCGCATGGCTCCACAGTATGCTAATATATTCATGGCTGATTTAGAACAACATTTTCTTAACTGCTGTGCCTATAAACCACTTGTCTATTTGAGATACATTGAAGACATATTTTTGATCTGGACACATGGAAAAGAAACCCTGGAGAAATTCCACCAAGACTTCAATAATTTTCACCCAAATATCAAACTCAGTTTGGACCAGTCTACACAACAAATACATTTCCTGGACACCACTGTGAAACTACAAAATGGGCATCTTAGCTGGTTGAGGTTCTTGTGGTGTCTCAGTTAAGATTTGATCCTGTACATTTCCAGGAACAGTTTTTAAAAGGTTCTGTAATTCTTTTTGATATTTGGTGGTTGGATCCATAGTTAGAGGCTGGTAAAATGTAGAATTGGATAGTTGTCTATCAGCTTTCTGGGTGTAGCTTGATTTGTCCATGACAACTACAGCACCACCCTTGTCTGCCTCTTTGATGATGATGTTGGGATTACTTCTTGTACAAATGTACAAGACACTCATGTGCGCAAACCCACAGACAGATGTACCTACCTGCATGCCTCCAGTTTCCATCCAGAACACACAACAAAATCCATTGTCTTCAGCCAAGCTTTCAGGTATAATCCCATCTGCTGAGACCCACACAACAGGGATGCCAACAAAATGCATTTCTGAAACTTCTGTACCCATCCAATCTGGTTAAAGAACAAATCAACTGGGTTAGGTGAATACCCAGGAGTGATCTACTACAAGACAGGAAAGCAATCGCACACCACTGGTTGTCACATGTAGTCCTCAACTTAAACCCCTCACACACATAATGAGGGATCTCCAACCTGTTGGACAAGAGGGCTTCACTTTCCAAAGCCCTTGGTGACAGACCCCTACTTGCTTATAGACAACCCTCCAATCTCAATCAACTATTGACACACAACAGACAACACAGAAGTGGAGCAGATATGGGAACTAGACCCTGCTGCAAATCCAGATGTCAACTATGCCCCCACTTTGCTCTGGAAACAGTATTACTGGACCCAATGGCACCACACACAACATTAAAGGCAGTTTTACTTGTGCTTTTGTCAATGTGATTTATGCCATCTCTTGCCAAAAATGTCACTCTGTGCTCTATTTAGGACAAACAGGACAATCTTTACGCAAAAGAATTAATGGACACAAATCAGACATCTGGAATGGCAACACAGAGAAACCTGTCTCAAACCACTTCAATCTAACTGGACACTCTATCCAAGACCGGGAAGTTACAATTCTGGAGCAGATAAATTACAAGACTAGGATTGAAAGGGAGACAGCAGAAATCAAATACATCCATCTGTTAGACACCCATTGCACGGGATTGAATATTAGCGAAGGATTTATGGGGCATTATCAAATTTGATACACAGATTGCTATATGTTGCTAGATATTTTATATATTATATTACAACTTTCCTGCAAATTCTCTTTAGCAAAACAGGAAGTAACCAGGTACAGTGTTTTTGTTTGCAGGTCAAAGGTTGATCAGAGAACAGAATGGGCTTTCTCAGACCCTTTGAGATTGAAAGGGAGACATTTAGAGCTAATCTGAATCATCTATTGTTGCTAATGTCTGTGGGAAGCTGTATTGTGCTTACTTCTTGTCTGTCATTTTGCTTGAACAAAGCCTGCGTCCTTTGACCCCTGAATTTGGTGTATAAAAACCATGCCTGTAAGTTTCACTCCTTGTCTGAAGAAGTGGACTTTATCTACAAAAGCTAACAATAAAAATATAGCAGTTAGTCTTTTAAGTGCTACAGTGTTTTTTATTTTGTTTTGTTGTCTGATATGCCTGAGCCACAGACTAACATGGCTACTATTCCTAAAAATTGTACATTTGTGATGACTGGACCCAGGAACAAGCAAAAAGCACATAATGTTGGAATGTGCCTTTTTCACTGGTGGTGAGATAGGAAAGTCATTTCTTCTGCAAAAAGTGAGAGTAAAACAGCTGCTATAACTTGTAAGCATGTTACCTGCACTCCAGGGAAAGGGGAAATCCCAGCTGTGAGGAGGAAGTACTACCAAATCACCTGCTCGTTGCACAAGGAATTAACATCACATCATGTAATACTAATGCAGGAGGGTACCGTATCTGCCAGTTGACCACTGGACATTAGAGTGGATATGTCTAATTAGCAGAGTACCCCTTTTACTCCATGTTGGATGCTGTACATGGACATTGTTGAAAATACGACAGGGAGCAGGTTCTCTTTGCCAAAAGCTCATACAAGGTGAGCCAAGAGGAAGTATCATTACAAATGACAAGTTAATAAGAGCTGGACCAATTTTGTCACAGTTGAAGGTAAGTAAGATCCTTGAATCCTGACAGATGGTGCCACCGTAGATGCTCCAAACACCTTCATCACTCACTGAACTGAATGTTAGCCATAAGAAGCTTGAGTTTCTCCAGAAGTGATAGGTTTGATCAAAGAGAAGGAAAGGAAATGGGGGAAAGCAGAGCACAATCATTTTGACAATTCCTGCAGTAAGAAATTTTGTCAAAAATTAAAGAGAGGCTTTCTGAGCTGTGTGCCGGTCAGGTCAGTTCTGGCTTATGGTGACCCCTTTCAGGGTTTTGTAGGTAGAAAATGTTCAGAAGTGGTTACCATTACCATTTTCTGAGGACACTCTGGGGTTATGCAGCTTGCCCAAGATAATACAGGCTGGCTCTTCTGAAATGTATAGTGGAAACTGAACTTCCAACCACTGCTGGTTAGTTCATTGGTATCTGGCCATAGAATTTGAAGTTCTCAGTTTGATTCCCCAATGTGCCTCCTAGGAAAGAGCCAAGTTCCGTAGCCATTGGCAAGCTGCACAGTCCTAGGATGCTACCAGAAGAAGGGAATGGTCAACCACTTCTGAGTATTCTCTACTTAGAAAACCTTGGCAAGGGTTGCTATAAGTTAGAATTGACTTGATAGCATGTGGTGGTGGTGATTTTTGCTATCCTGTATAGCTCAAAATTGACATTCTCAGCTCTCCTTGACATTAGGAGACTGCTACAAAACCAGTTTAACAGTGCAGTTGCATTGATGTTTACTCAACAGTAAACACTCAAACTATGCGATAAAAGAGAGAAGATTTTTAAATTACACTTGCATAAGCAACTTTAGGAATAATTACAATTTTAATATGTGTCTTAACATCACAGAGAAGAGTATGACCAGTCAGACTGTATGCTTAATCACTATGTAATTTTATCTCAAAGATTTGTGGGCTGCTGAAGATCTCTTTTGCTAGCAGAAATGCCAGCACAATATCTTTCTGCTGAATAATCTCAAGGAACTGCTCTGCTGGCTAATATCTGTCAGCGGAAAAACCTACAAGAGGATAGAGAAAAGGATGAACTAAATTAAACCAAATGCAAACTTCCTCCAGGCTTGAGATATACCTATTATACTGCCACAAAGTTAAGCTGAACCTAGGGGAGTCTTTCCAACATCCCTTGGCATCTTGGGTAGTTAGTGTTATGTTTTTTGTCTACTCTCTTGATGTGTGTGGTTTTTCATCACTAAATCAGAGAAGACTGTCAAACACAGGATAGTCTTTTACATAAAGAACTCCCTTCTGTCAAGTGAAACATGTAATTTCTAATGTGCTGCTTGTTCAAAAGTATTGATATGATTGCAGCCCAAATCTGTGATGCAGAGATGATCTAGCATAAAGTATCTTGTCCTATGTCCCTGAACAAATTGCAATGCGGAAGATCTAAAGCTGGGAGCCGGGTCATGCTTTCTCAGTCAGCTTTGAGGGTCAGATGGCCATTTTGCCCTGCCTGCATTATTATTATTATTATTATTATTATTATTATTATTATTATTATTATTATTATTATTATTATTATTATTATTATTATTATTATTATTATTATTATTATTATGTTTTGTATGCCACTTTATTCACCAAAGTGACTCAGAGCAGCTAACAACATCTGCATGATGTGGGGTGGCCATTTTGTCCCAGCAGCTTCAAAGGGGATGGCCATTTTGTTTCTTGAATGCTCTTGGGGGGCACATGAATTGGCTTCATGAGCTGGATCTGGATCACATGTCTTAGGTTAGGAACCCCTTGATCTAAAGGACTGTAACTACCATAATTATAAACTGATGTTGTAACCATGTTGTAACCTATTTATCTCTTTGCAATTTCTTGCTTTTGAAGTGCTGGGTTGGCAGAAGCTGGGACAGAAATGGGAGTTCACTCTGTCATGCATAAATATGATCTCAAACGGCTGACCTTCTGACCTTCCAGTCATCAAGTTCAGCATCTTAACCATTAAGCACAGTAGAAGGATATTAATGCACTTTCCAACCATGTGCCCACCATGCCCCCTCCCTCGCTGTATTCCACAAATTGGCTAAGGCAGAATTACTCAAATCAGACTTTTTTGATATTCTGCTCCATCTGATTTTATTTGATTTGATTTAATTCTTTGGTCTTCATTCATTTTATATTGGTGCTCTCTGTGTGTCTTGATTAATCACCAATGTGTTTTATGTTTTTGAAATAATTTTTCTATGTGGTTGGAATGATATAGTTGAGGGGATTTTATCTATTATATATTCTGCTTATGCCTTTATGTATACTGCCCTTGAATGACCTTTTATAGAAATAAAATAAATAAAATAAATATATGGACAAAACTAAGCAGTGTGACTGGCCTGTTGAACAGCTTTGTCCCTATCCATAGACTTTGTATTATGTACACCATCCATATGCTTTTGGATTATAACGCTGAGCAATTTACCCATGCACAGCCACTGGTAAACAATCCTAAGTACTGTAGTTCAATAACATCTTGGAAGTACACACGTTACCCATTCAGTAATACACCATCTTATCATTCTCTTGGCTTATTCCAAAAACTATAAGAATGATCAAGTACAAAGGATTGGAAGGATCATTCTTGTCATCCTGCAAGAAATCACCCTCTTTTCACTGCTTGCACTCCACATATCTTCCATATAAGGAGTCAGATGCAACATGTATTAACAAAACAGACAGGTCACTTATGCAATTGAAGGAAGCTGCTCAATATACTAGTCCTGTGCTAGGGTCTCTCTGTAAAGCAGGGGGGCCAAAACTATGGGTGGTGGGCCCAATTAAGCCCTTGCATATTATTAATGTGGCCCGTGGTGAGCACCCAGGCTTACCGTGCCCCCGCCCCCTGATGTCAGCAGCAGTGGCAGTGGTGGCGATCATGCTTTGTCTGGGCTGCCCTGAGCATCCTCTTGCTCAGGCCCAACCTCTCTGCAGCCTTTGCCAAAGCTGATCACTGTGTGGGGGAATTTTTCTGAGCCTCCTGTGTTTCAAAATTCGTGGCACTAGGAGAGCCTCCTGGCATGCCCGGGATGACAACACCGCAGAACGCCAGGTTTACCCTTCCAGCATCATGGATTTAAAAACACAGGAGGCTCAGAAAAATTCCCCTGTCAGTAGCGGGAGCAGCCCGCCTCCAACCCCTGCAGCTGTGTGTCGGGGGCAGGACTGGCCTGCAAGAACAAAAGTTTGGGTACCACTGCTGTAAAGCCTTTGAGAGTGAACTAGCTGAGACCAGGTTCCTCAAACCTACCTCTCCAGGTGTTCTTGGATTTTAATTAACAGAAGCCCAAGTCAGCACACCTGCTGATCACAGCTTCTAGGAATTGAAGTCTAAGAGCATCTGGAGAGCAAAGTTGGAGGAACCCTGAGCTAATGATAATTTTGTGTCAGAAATTATTCTGGGTTGAATGGATTTTTGCAGAAGAAACTCCACTCAGGGAACCCCCAAATTAGGCTCCTTTCATGTCCCCAAGAGGAGGGACAGAGATGGGTGCTCAATCAGTCATGCAGTACCCAACTAACAAGGCAAGCTTCTTAACCATTGAGCCACTGTAGCACTTAACCCTGAGCTGAGAGATCAGAGATATCAGAACTGGTTGGGCACTCAAAATAGAAACGGGGGGGGGGGCAAAGCATGCTAGTCTTTCCCCCTTTGTAGCTGTTCTCTGTAGCCAGGGAGTAACAGTTTGAAGAAGGAAGTCTCTGCTATAGAAGGAGAGTGACATTTCCCTATCTCTCAAATTTGTTTTAATCTCGTCTGAGCACTTGAACATCATATTAGCTCAATCTACATTTAGAGACATCAGACTTGATCTCTTATATTATCTGATGAAGTTTACAGCTGTCTAATCTGGATGAAAGGATGCCTCCCACATGGTGCTGAACTGCAGTGCTAAGCTTTGCCAACTCCTGGTCCAAGTCATATGAACCTTAACAAAGTTCCTTGAGAATAACCATAAATCATATACTGTCTGGTGATTCAGTTTGGAATAATACCTTGTGTGGTTCAAACATGTGGGCAACATTGTTGGTTGTTGCAATAACCTGGGAGTTGAACTTTCTTTATTTAATAATCCAAAAAGTGCCTCTGGGTGAGTTCACAATTATCTAGGAAGATAGCTGATATTCCATTTCCGTGTGAGAAAATGAAAATCCATGGTTACAACCGCGAGATAGCTTGCTGATTCAAACTCAATGTATGTTTGCCTAAATTCCTCTGGATCACACCCTTTATCTTTTAGACACTTAAAAGGGAACAATCTAAATTTGCATGTTTGGAAGATGTGATAGCTATCCAAGGAGCTGTCCACACCCTAAACCAAAGAAACTTCCTGGTGAAGTCAATTTGAGACTGGGCTAGGTCCTTTGTAGTTGATAACTTTCTGGACACGAACCAAGGGTTAAGCTACGGGTGTTCCTTTTTTTAAAAAAGCCATCTAATTTCTCCTTAATGTTTCTGTTTTTTTCTCTCAGTTTCTGCCATAAGAGTGACTTTTTATTCAGATTGTTTCCTGCTCTCTTACACTGATTCACCATTAGCACAAATGTAGTACTTACTAATATACAGTGATGGGATGTAACAGGTTCGTACCAGTTCGCCAGAACCGGTAGCATCTTTTCCCAGTGTCCCGGAGAACTGGTAGCAGCTTTTGGGGGGAACCACCTTCGGGGCTTACCTTTTCACTGGTTCCCCCACTGAACATGCGCGCCAAGCACTTGGTGTGCATGCACACCTACAGTGCTTGGTGTGTATACATGGCCTCCTTGCTGTCCTCCCAAGTGGGGAGGAGGAAGAGAAGCTGCTAGCCTGAAGCTCCCTATAGCCTGCTCCCCAGGGTAAGTGACTCACCTTTGGATGTGGTGTGTCTGTGTGTATTTAATACCTTTACCTATATTGACATACTACCACAGTTCCTAAAAAGGCCTGGAAGCCGACAGGGCTGGCAGCTTGGCTTGGGATTTTTAAGCAAAGTCTTGGAGTTACCTCATCAATAAGGTACACCTGTGCTGTTCCAATTGCTGTTCCAAGTGGAGAACCCTTAAGGAGGTACAGCTGTTTTACATTTACATTAAGGCATATTATCCTAGAGAACTGATACCATATCCATCTTGCAACATGGTGCTGCCCAGGTACTTATACTAACAGGTAAGTGACGGGTTTGTGTTTGGACTGGGTGGGTGGGTGTTTGTGTGGGTGGGTGTATTTTTATGTAATTTTATTTATATATTTATTTAATTTATTTATAGGTGGGTGGGTGGGTGGTTTGAGGTGTGTGTGTGTGTGTTTATTTTTATTTTATTTATGATTATTATTTTCTTTGGTCCCACCCACAATGTCATGATGTTAGCTCTGCCCACACTGTGATGACATCATGGTGGGGTAGTAAATTTTTTGACATCCCACCATTGCTAATATATATATAATAATCATGTGTCCTCTAGTCAATCTACCTTATGGTGACCGTGTTCAGAGTCTTCTAGGTCCAAAATAGTCAAAACTAGTTTACCATTTCCTTCTTCTGGGGACACCCTAAAATTCTGCAGTTTGTCCATGACTATATAAGCTGGTTCTTCTCTTGGAAGGCATAGTGGGGAATCAAACTTTAAACCTTTAGCTTCCCAGCCAGATACCTAAACCACTGAGCTATCCAACTTGCAATGTATACAGGTACTGATCAAGTTGAATAATATGGGAAATGCATTTTTCAAAAAGGTTTCCCCCCCCCCAATAATCTATCATAGCACACAATTTTCCTTAACTACATTTCTTGCATTTACTGTGCTTTGTCATTACTCATTGGAAGATAAATATGAGCTTAATTTGCAAGTGTGATTGTTAAGCTATATATCTATATGTTAAGATTTCAGAAAATCTTATTGTGGGAAGCAAAACAGGTTAATCATAGGGAATATGCATTCCCCTGAATGTCTAGTTTGACTTAAAGTCTTTCATCACCTAAACTCCCTTAATTGGAGATCTCAGGAATGAAAATGGGAAAATTCTGGATGCTTAATCGTGGCCTATGGCAGGAGTTCTCAACCTTTTTAAGTTGGGGGCCACATCATGCTTCCTCAGACAGCTTTGGGGGCCGGACAGCCATTTTGCCCTATCTCCACCACATGGCACTTCCTGGTGTGGTGGAGGCAGTGGGGGGCACATGAAATGGTGCCATGGGCCGCATCCAACCCGTGGGCTGCAAGTTGAGAATCCCTAGCCTAAGGTCTTTTGCTGAATTGTATAATATTTGTTGTATTGTTTTGTTTCTCTTCTTCAAAAACAACATCAAGGTTAAGATATAGGGCTTCCAGAGGAAAGAATGGACTAGAGCAGTGGTGGCTAACCTTGGCACTCCAGCTGTTCCTGGGCTTCAATTCCCAGAAGTCCTGATTATAATGTGTGTTGACTTGGGCTTCTAATAATTGAAGTACAAGAACAGCTGGAGTGCCAAGGTTAGCCATCACTGGACTATTGTTTAGAAAAGTTACTTTTGGAAGAAGGAACCACAGTAGGCTGACTGGTTACTACATCCAAAGCTTGAAAATTTAATAGTATGATTATAGCTCCTGGAATTCCCTAACAATTCGCAAGGCTATTCTGAGAACGGTAGACAAAAAAAGTTAATTTTCCCTAGGTCTAGGTGGGACAAATCAGCCAGCTTGACAGATGTTCATACAACTGAATTTCTTCTATCAAAAAAAATTTTCTATTACAAAATGTGTCAATTTTGATACACTCTTCTGAAGATAAAATTGCACTAAACTGTCATTCATCTGCACCATCCTAATGTAGGACATACCACTATCCTCTGTGCTTTGTGTACCTTCCTGCTATGAAGCTTTTAAAGTTGAAGAGCACAGCAGGAAAAAGGAGGTGAAACACATCCAGGAAGGTAAGGATTTAAAGGCTCTCTAACTAAATGGCTAAATATGTTGGGATAATAACAATCTGGCATGCACTAATACTGGTATCTGTGGGAAGGGGCTTTTACAGCCATATGTGATTGTGGTTTGCCACTAACCTGTAGGTAAGGTTCTTTCCCACCCCTGGCAGTTTGAGACAAGCCTCATCTTATTTGTTTTCTTGATTCATTTATGTTTTGTCAATACTCTTCTCTCTTGACTATGCTACATGTAGCAAACATGGAGGGGTCTCTTGCACATGGCAGAGATTCTATTTTACACTTTTCCTTCTGGTTTAACTACAGATTTTAACTATAAATAAAATGCCTTCTTCTACTTTAAATCCTTGTAGAGTGATTTTATTCTACCAACGGCTAGTCACAGTGAAACGTGTGGGTCTAGTTCTTGACCTAATCTCCCACAACATCTGCTGTGCCACTTTTGTTGTTTTTAACCTCATACTCTGCTAAATAGAATGGAATAATCTAAAATTTCTGCAACAAAATATTTCCACATAATTTCATTTTCCATTGTTTATGAAGAAATTTCCACACTTTAGAAAGATCTGAGAATTTTTTTTAAAAAAAATGAGCTGACAATTTTTCACCCAACTCTAGTCTAAAGACAAAGAATAAATATTTGCACCCTAGTGATTTCCACACAGTTTAATGGCCAGGTTATTCTGCTATGGTAATAGAGTAGACCATGCAGCCAGCTACTCAACGCCAGGTGTCAGGCAGTGGTGAAATAAACTGACAACCCTGAAGACTAATGGACTTGGGTGCTGAAGTCCACAGGGAAGGGTGATAGTCCCCAAGTGGATTAAACTCCATTTGAATCCATCTTGATGGAGGGCAGCAGCTTCATCAGGGGCGTAGCTACCGCCATATCAGCCGTATCAATTATACGGGGGCCCCGGGCCACTGGGGCCCCCAATGTGCGTAAGCAAAACAAATGCAGAGTGGGAGGGAGGCGACGGCCAGGGAGCCTTGGGAGAGGGCGCCGGAAGCGGGCTGGGGGCGGGTGCCTTTCTGGGAGGCCTTGGGCTGCCCCCTCCCTCCTGCCCAGGACAAAGAAGGGAGGGCAGGGCTCTCCTTTCTCCGCTGCTTCTGTCGCCTCCACTCACGCGAGAGAGCGGGGGTGCGCGCGCGGCCCCTGATGAACCAGGGACACTCTGACTGCCGGACGCTCTGGGACCTTCACTGGGGAGGGGGCGGCACGGGGAGAGGCCGCCGAGCGCTGGCGACGCCTCCGGCGGGACCGCAGCAACAGCAGCGGAGGGCACTCTGGCCCGGGAAGAGGCTGGGAGGGCTTTGACGGTCTCTCCCGCTTCCCCGGCCGTGGACCCGCCCTGCCAATGGTGGCAAAGGCCACGGGCAGCAGCCAGCAGCGCGGGTTGCAGCGGTTCCCACCTCTCCTGTTTCTGCCGAAGCCAACGTCATTGTGGGAAGGCCTGAGAAGGGACGGTCTCCTTTGGTGCCCCCCCCAACCCCCAATTCCTCCTGCCCGTTACCCGCAAAAGGGTGGCACTGCTCTTCAGCGCCTGCCTGCCCGCCCTGGACAGGTTTTCTAACGGGAAGCAAAGAGATAACGCAAAGGGGAGGAAAGTTGGACCAAAGGTGGGAGGAGGGCCACGGGGCCCCCAACGTGCATAAGCAAAACAAATGTTGTTGTTGTTCAGTCGCACAGTCGATTCCGACCCTCTGCGATGACCCCATGGACCACTGTCCTCCAGGCATTCCTGTCCTCCACCATCCCCCTCAACTCACTCAGCTCTGTGCCCATTATCTCCACAATACCATCTAGCCATCCCATCTTGGGCCGTCCCCTTCTTCTTTTGCCCTCTACCCTTCCAAGCATCAAGGCTTTCTCAAGTGAATCCTCTCTTCTCATTTGATGTCCAAAGTATTTTAGCTTCATCTTTATTATTTGACCTTCTAAGGAGCAGTCAGGCTTGATTTCTTCTAAGATTGACCCATTTGTTCTCCTCGCTGTCCAGGGTACTCTCAAAACTCTCCTCCAACACCACATCTCAAAGGCGTCTATTTTTCTGCGCTCCGCTTTCCTAATGGTCCAGCTCTCACAACCATACATTGCCACAGGGAATACCATTGCCCTGACTATGCGAATCTTTGTTTGCAATTTAATGTCTCTACTTTTCACTATGTTCCCCAGGTTTCTCATCGCTTGCCTCCCGAGAATCAGTCGCCTTTTTATTTCATGGCTGCAATCCCCATCTGCAGTGAGCTTTGATCCTAGGAAAGTAAAATCTGTAACTGCCTCTACTTCTTCCCCATCTATTTTCCAGGGACTGATAGGGCCTGTTGCCATGATCTTGGTTTTCTTGATATTTAGTCTCAAGCCAGCTTTGTAAAGCGTGCGTTCAAAAGTTGGCAACACCCTACATCGGTTATCGCAGGCTGCGGGATTTCCCCGTTTAAGTAATTTTATGCATTTTTTCTTTTGTGAGAAATCTTTACCCTTCCTAAGGGCCCCCAAACAAATTTTTATACGGGGCCCCGCCAAGGCACGCTACGCTTCTGAGCTTCATCAATCCAGACCTGGGGCTGATGAAGGCTTTGCATGTCAAATGGGCTCAGGACTAGAAAGTGACTCACGGAACTGGATCAGTGGTGTGAGTGTCACGCTGTGATGCGGAAGGCAGATAAAAAACCACTACATTAAATTCTCAGGACAGTCTTCATGGCTGATCACCATGAGGCTCACCAATATTCAGATTCGGATACTGCAGAAGAAGAAGAAGGCATCCACACAGCTAAATTTATCATCTATGGATGTGCCCTTCCCTTTGCACATGTACAGTGTGTTTGTGTAAGTGTAATAAGAAGGGTCAATTGCCCTACTAACCTATTCTTATTGAATGTTTAAAATGCTCCAAAAGTGAAACCAGCTCTTGGAAATTTTTGCTGATCTCCCCACCCACCCACACACACACACATGTTCAGTTCTCAGCATTTGGGAAGCAAATACTGATACATTTTTTTGTAAATCATGTTCATTATATAGTCCCACCTCGGGTTTTCATTCCAAAAATGTCTGCGCTATTCCTTTTTTTAAAAATAAAATAAAAATAAAATTATACATTCCTTGGATGGAAAGTAGTAAGAACAAACATATTTTTAAAGTGATTCTCAACACCTCAGCTGTTGAGAAACTCCCTGACACAGACAGATATGAGTCAGTGCAATAAGTGACTGACATAGAAAGTGAAAGCTAACCAGCATGGTTGAGGCCTTCCTAAATAGATCTAGCAATTCCTATTTTCTCCTTATTCTAAATCTGAGCAATCTAGCTCCTAAAATCTTGTAGGGTTTCTGCACTGTTCAGGTTCAGCAAAGAACATGTTTGGTTCTGAAGCTGTGAAGGATATAATTAGCAAGGATATGAATTTTACAGCTTCTCACTATCTATGAGAAACCACAGGGGGAAATCCCTTCCCTTCCCACCCTCCATAGAAGATTTCATTGTATAAAGTGTTTTCTTTTTCCATTTCCTCTCTCTTTTTTCTTTCAGTGAGACATCTTATTTTATTATCATTTTCCCCCTCCCTGGAAGAAATGTCAAGTTACACAGGATTTTTACAAGTCCTGACAAAGTAGTATTTTTCCTCTGCAGGATTCACCAGAAAGGGCAAAAGATCTCCAAACTACAAGGATCATTACAACTTCTGATCAGAATAGCAACTTTTCTGCATAGGAATTAAGTATTACTGTTTCTGATGAAAGCAAGAAATGTAAGAGGGAAAGGATGAGACTGAGATGATGATTCCACTTCCCTGGGAAGCTGGAATATCCTTCCATTGCAGGGGAAGTTGTGGTGGGAGTCCAGATTTATTGATAATATGAAGATACCTCACATCAGCCAGTGTGCCCTAAGCACCTTTTGAGAGTTCTTCCTGACTTGCTGGAACTTTGCAAGTTGTAGTCCAAATAAAATGCTTGTCCAAGTTCTTCTCTTTCTGCAATTTAGGTTGATAGTGTGATTTTATGGATTGCCGTAAATGTACACAGATAATATTTTTCCTTGATTTTAAAAATATGTTGTATTGAAACAATTGAACAACTTTTACATACATTGTAAATGCTCTGTAAATTGCACAAATTCCGTAAATAAAATATTATCACCTAGTATATGAATGTATCCTAGGACTGCCTTGTTAAATGAACTGGGAGGACTAAATGTTGAAAAACATAAGAAAGATATTATCGTTA
Organism: Furcifer pardalis; assembly: GCA_030440675.1. Taxonomy (NCBI): domain Eukaryota; kingdom Metazoa; phylum Chordata; class Lepidosauria; order Squamata; family Chamaeleonidae; genus Furcifer; species Furcifer pardalis. The sequence goes on from CP126891.1 coordinate 62,262,814, forward strand.
TTATGATGACAGCTGCAAAAAAGTTAATTGCTAAAAACTGGAAAATGAATAGGCATTTAGGATTGGAAGAATGGTACAGTATAAAGAAATGTCAGTGATGGGATGTTGCCAGTTCCAGCCGGTTCCACAGAACCGGTAGGGGCAATCCCAGAGGGTTATCTGGGAGGGTAGAACCCACCCGGGATTGTTCTGTCCTTTTGGTGAGGTGTCTGAACTGGACGCCTTACTGGCAGAATTTTTTTAAAAAAAATTAGAGCCAAAATGGCTCCAATTTAGTGCGCATGTGCAGAAAACAATCTGATGTATGCGTGCTGCAATTGTGAATCATGCATGCGTCAGATTGAATTTTTGTGCATGCATGCTAAGAGACAGCCATTCACTGCCTAGTTTTTGCCAGAGCCAGACCTTTTTGGAGTGGCTCCAGTGGTGGCGGACCTGGGCCTCAGTGCCCAGAGAAGGAGGAGGCTGCAGTTGGGGGTGGCGCGCCTAGCCGGGCAGCCCCAGGCCTCGGCAGCTGCAACCTTTGGTGGCTGCAACCCTTGGTGGGCAGCCCCGAGCCTTGGCGGAGGAGGAGGTCACAGGTGGTGGCGGTGCACCTCGCTGGGTGGCCCAGAGGAAGAAGAGGAGGAGGTTGCAGTTAGGGGGGCTTGTCGGCCCCAACGGTCCCCATGGGGGCTTGTCGGCCCCAAGTCCCTGGGGGGGCTTGTCACCAGCGGGTGGCCCGGGTGGGCCTTGAAGTGCCCGTGGGGGCTCGTCAGCCCTGGGGGAGGTCGTCGGCTCAGCACCATTGGTGGGTAGGCCTCGGAGAGTCGAGGCCCTGGGGCTCATCGGCCCTAGCTGCCATGCTGCTGCACCACTGCTTCCAAGGGTAAGTAAGTGAGGGGTTTGTGTTTTTTTTAAATTTGTGTTTGGGGTGAGTCAGAGGGTGGGTAGGTGTATTTTTATTTAATTTTTATTTTATTTCTTTATTTTATTTCTTTAATTTATTTACGGGTTTGTGTTGTGGATGGGTGGATGGGTTGAGGGGTGTGTGTGTGTTTATTTTAATTTTAATTTATTTATTTTAAATTTTTATTTATTTTTGGCCCCACCCACAACATCATGATGTCATGATGTTGGCTCCACCCATGATGTCATGATGTTAGCTCTGCCCCCACTGTGATGACGTCATGGTGGGGTTGTAAATTTTTTGTCATCCCATCCCTGAGAAATGTGGAATATGGTGATTAACGGTAAACTAGTGTGTAAATTGAAATTGAAAAAAGGTATTATTAAGAAAAATAAGTTTGCTGTCATTTGGGGGAAAATGTATTGAATTTGTGTTGGGAAAATCTAAAGGGGTTAAACAGGGAAAGGAATATATGACATTTTAGAACTCATATAATTTGTATAATTGGCTTAAGTAATTGTTTTAGACAAGAAGTATTGTCCCCTGGGTGGCAGGTCTACATTGTATTTGTACTTATATATTATGTGAAATGATTTTCCTTTGTTATATGTTTTTATGTTTTAAAATGAAATAAAAAACAAAAAAAATTCTGTTACTAACAAAATCCACCAAAATTAAAAATTACAATAGTTGCTACCTTACAGTATGGATTGTTAAAATTCAAAAGCATCAAATGGGTTGTCTGAAACTTTTTTTACCATGTTTAGCAATTATTTTGGCTTTCTGTGATTGCTATTTGTATAGAAGACTGGCTAGATTTATGCAGATTGTCTCAGAAACATGGCACACCTAAACCGCAAAAAGCTAGAGGAAGAAAAACTCTCACTCTGGAGGCAAATTTTGCAAGACTTGGAAACTTCTTATCCAACTGTCTTTATGTGAAATGCGTTCTGTTGAGAATGCCTAAAGGAATGAGAATGAGAAATTTAGCAAGTCTTTGTCACAACCTTAGTCCTACCATGTTTGCCAGTTACTTGTGTCTGTGAAGCTAAATTGGAGTCTTACTAAACACCTGAGGTTTTTTTAGGCAAACTGAACAGATTATATGGAGGATTTATTTTCCAATCCCTCCCCTCTCTAATCATTATGGAATACTAATTTTGTTTTTAAAAAAAACCCAACAACAGCTGCATTTTAACATATGTTCTGTATCATAATTCCTGCTCTGTGTGCAAAAGATCTGGGACTGCTTAATGGGATGGTATCCTCTCTTTTACATTGTTGAAAAAACCATATGAGCTTATAAAATCACTGGCCCAAATCCAATTGGCAGTCCCAGATAGCAGACCCACTTAATGGAATGCTAAATGGTGAGCTAACACATGTGTAAATCCCATTGATTCCATGGGTCTGATCTAGTTGGATCTATCAATTTAATTATGTCTGTACAGTATAATAATAATAATAATAATAATAATAATAATAATAATAATAATAATAATAATAATAATAATAATAATAATAATAATAATAATAATAATAATAAAAACATGTATGCATGACAAAAAACGAGCAGCCTAAACGTTTTTGTAAGCAATGTAAGCAAAAGCTTAAAGCCCCTGTATTCAAACACAGCCATTTTGGGAATGAGGTGTTAAGATCCTTGTGGCAGAGACGTGCAGCTACATGATCAATAGCCTGGCATTATGTATCTGTTTTTGGAGTGGACCAATTCAAACAGCAGGTGGAAAAGCACATGTTTGGAGAAATGTTGTGCATGCATCCAAAAAGTTTCACTACTGGAAGAACAGTCTAGCACATTTTCTGGGACATGTTACTTTAGTATGTGTTTTGAATTTTTACGATGAATAACCTTCCAGATATTTCACATACTATCTATATTAATAGTGAAGTCTAGTAAATCATACAGTTAGAGTAGGCTAATTGTATCAGTGGAGAATTGAGTCAATTCTCCCATGAGTTCCATTGATTATAAAATTACAATTGTTTGTCCTTTTCATTTGAAAAAAAAATGCTGATTTTTTTTGTGATCGATTTTAATCTTAAATTACAAATGGCTTTATTTTGTTTGTTTTTAGAAGAGGCCATATGATAGCCAAGGAAAATGGAATGCAGGAAGGATTTCTCAAAAATTGAAAATAGGGCACAATGCCAAAAAAAATTCAGAAGAATTCATGTAAAGAAAGAACCAGAAAAAAGTTGTAGTAGAAAACTAGTACAATTCCTGTACAGTATTTAAATGTGAGCTTTCTTTTCTTTCTTTTTTTTTTATGTTTTGTTTTGGGCAGCAGCTCCGTCTGGAGACGTAGCTCCGTTGGCAGGAAGTTCAATAGGGCTGGAGCAGACACAGAGAAGGCCCTCCTTCTAGTGCCAGAGAGATGTGCCTCTCTGGCTGATGGGACAACTAGGGAGCCTCTCCAGTCTGCTCTGGTGGGACAGAAAGATGTTCTTTGGGTGAGGTGGTCTCTTAAGTATCCTGGCCTACTACCATGTAGGGCTTTAAAGGTAATAACCAGCACCTTACATACTGGAGACATACTGGCAACCAGTGCAACTCCTGAAGCAGTGGTGAGGCATGTGCATACCACCCACACCCCATCACAACCCGGGCAGCCACATTCTGGATCAGTTGAAGCCTCCGAATGGTCACCAAGGGCAGCCCCATGTAGAGTGCATTACAATAATGCAATCTGGAGGTGACCAAAGTGTGTGTGATCATGAGCAAGGAGTCCCGGTCTAGGAGTGGGCGTAACAGGCGAATCACACGAAGTTGTGTAAAAGCCCTCCTAGCCATGACTGCCACCTGCTCTTTGAGTAGTAGTCGCAAATATAGGCGGACCCCCAAGTTATGCACCGGGTCTGTTTGGGGAAAAACTGCCCCATCCAGAACCAAAGATGGTGACTCCTGAGATAACGCAGGACCCCTGACCCACAACCACTCAGTCTTGTCAGGATTCAGCTGTAGCCCGTTGTCCCCCATCCAGACCCTGACAGCCTCCAGGAAAGGACTTCCACTGCATCGCTATGGTCCCCATGAGCTGAGATATATAATTAGGTATCATCTGCATATTGATGATACCTCACCCCGTGGGAACGGACAATCTCACCCAGCGGTTTCATGTAGATGTTAAATAGGAGAGATGAGAGTACCGAGCCCTTAGGCACCTCATAACAAAGGGGCCCTGGGCTGGACACCTTGCCCTCCAACCACACCAACTGGGTCCAGCTGCTCAGAAATAAGGAAAACCAGGACAACACAGTGCCCTGGATCCCCAATCCTCAGAGCCTTCCCAGAAGGATAGCATGGTCGACGGTATCGAACACCACTGAGATGTCAAGAAGAGCCAGGACAGACGGATGACCCCAATCCCGCTCTTGCCAGAGATCATCCAGCAGCGTGACCAATGCAGTTTCTGTACCATATTGGGGCCTGAATCCTGACTGAAAGGGGTCCAGATAATCCGCTTCATCCAGGACTACCTGTAATTGTCGCACCATTGCCTTTTCCAATACCTTGCCCAAAAAAGGCAGTTTGGACACAGGCCGGTAGTTGGTAAGCACTGTGGGGTCAAGCGATTGTTTTTTCAGGAGGGGGCACACCAAAGCATGTTTTAAATTTGCTGGAAAGACCCCCTCCTGTAATGATGAATTTATAATAGCTTCGACTCACCCGCCTGTCACGGCCCTGGAAGTTTTAACCAACCAGGTGGGGCATGGATCTAATGCACAGGCAGTGGCATGAACAAATCCAAGGAGCCTGTCCACTTCCTCAGGGACAACTGGATCAAACCAATCCCAGATAACCTGGCCAAACTGCGCTCCGGACAACCCCAGCTCTACATTATCCACACCAGGATTAAACTTCAAGCAAATTTGAGTGATTTTTTCCATCAGATAATCAGCAAAAACCTCAACAGATCCCTGCCAACCGGGGCCCGACCTCCCTCTACCAAGGAGGGATCTGGTCACCCGAAACAAGGCCGCTGGGCGATTATCCACAGAGGCAATAAGGGAGGTGAAATATTGATGTTTCGCCACCTCTATCACCACTAGGTATGCTTTAATAGCAGCTCTAACCAGTGTTTGATCAGACTCACTCTAGGTCTTCACCCAGCGGCGTCCCGGTGTAATGTTAGATGATGATTTTGTCCATAACAGATAGATTTTGTACATGACACATTTTTAGGTACAGTAATACACCGTATAACGTGAGTATCATATAGCGCTAAAACTGTATAACGTGACAAGATAACACGATTTTAACGTTATACAATACAGTCGTTCTTAGCAGCAGGGTGGGTGGAAAGCTGAACGGGGTTCTCCGTTCAGCTTCCCAGCCACCCTGCAGCTACGGAGGCAGGGGTGGGTGGCTAGGGAAGCCGACAGGGAGTCCCCGTCAGCTTCCCCAGCCACCCTGCAGCTGTAGATCGGGTCCTCTGATCTCTCTGGAGCAGGCAGGGGACACGATCCAAGGTGTTTCTGGGCTTCCCCGACGTCCTCAGCCAGTGCAGCAAGCCAGAATGTCAGAGTTCGAATCCCGACATTCTGGCTTGCTGCACTGGCTCAGGACGTCGGGGAAGCCCAGAAACAGCATGGATCGGGTCCCCACACCTCCCTGGACCCAGCGGGGGGGTCAGACACCCCAAAATTGGTAAAAAAAAAACCGGATTTTTTTTTACCAATTTTAGGGGCTCTGACCCCCCCCCCCCCGCCGGGTCCAGGGAGGTGGGCAGACACGATCCAAGCTTTTTCTGGGCTTCCCCAACGTCCTGAGCCAGTGTAGCAAGCCAGAATGTCAGAGTTCGAATCCCAACATTCTGGCTTGCTGCACTGGCTCAGGACGTTGGGGAAGCCCAGAAACACCTTGGATCGGGTCCCCACACCTCCCTGGACCCAGCGGGGGGGTCAGAAACCCCAAAATTGGTAAAAAAAAAACCGGACTTTTTTTTTCCAATTTTGGGGTGTCTGACCCCCCCGCCGGGTCCAGGGAGGTGTGGGGACCCGCTCCAAGCTGTTTCCAAAGTTCTCCCACCTCCTTGGAGGCTGCAGCAAGGCAAAATGTCAGGATTCGAATCCCGACATTCTGGCTTGCTGCAGCATAAAAGAGGGTGGGGGAAGTTCAAAATTAGCGCGCATCGGGTCTCCCGACCTCCCTAGAGCTGATGTGCGCTAATTTTGAACTTCCCCCACCCTCTTTTAGGCTGCAGCAAGCCAGAATGTCGGGATTCGAATACTGACATTTTGCCTTGCTGCAGCCTCCAGGGAGGTGGGGGAATTTTGGAAACAGCTTGGAGCGGGTCCCCACACCTCCCTGGACCCGGCGGGGGGGGGGGGTCAGAGACCCCAAAATTGGTAAAAAAAAGTCTGGTTTTTTTTAACCAATTTTGGGGTTTCTGACCCCCCCCCCGGCCGGGTCCAGGGAGGTGTGGGGACCCGATCCAAGGTGTTTCTGGGCTTCCCCGACGTCCTGAGCCAGTGCAGCAAGCCAGAATGTCGGGATTCGAACTCTGACATTCTGGCTTGCTGCACTGGCTCAGGACGTCGGGGAAGCCCAGAAAAAGCTTGGATCAGGTCTGCCCACCTCCCTGGACCCGGCGGGGGGGGGGTCAGAAACCCCAAAATTGGTAAAAAAAAAACAGACTTTTTTTTTACCAATTTTGGGGTCTCTGACCCCCCCCCCCCCGCCGGGTCCAGGGAGGTGGGGAGACCCGCTCCAAGCTGTTTCCAAAGTTCCCCCACCTCCCTGGAGGCAGCAGCAAGCCAAAATGTCAGGATTCAAATCCCGACGTTCTGGCTTCCTGCAGCCTCCAGGGAAACAGGGCTTTTTTTAACATTGTGTGTTCAATGTATCGCACAACGTTAAAAACCGGATAACGACGGGACTTGTGGAACCAAGTCATAACGTTATTCGGGGTACTAGTGTACCTGATTCTTTTGCTAGCCTGATAACTGCTTGTTTATTATTTCTCATCTCTAATTTTTCCTGTGCAGGTGGGTTGCATTTTCTCTCTGCCCATTGTCTAGCACAACAGCTTGCATTTTTTTCTTGTGTATGTTTGCTTCTTGCAGCATGTGGTGTCGAAATTCTTTGTGTGAGGTCATACTTGACCTAGTTATTGCATCTGATTGAACATCAAATGGCTAGAAGAAAAGTCCTCTCTCTCCCCCCCCCCTTCATGTCTTCTTTTCAGCCCTACTTTTGCAAATGCAACTGATTGTGTTGCCTGCTTTTTGGTGTGGGAACTTAAATATAAGGATGCTGATGGGTTTAAACAATTATGTTGATTTTGTCTTTGGTAATGCTTGTTAGGAATATCAGTTTACGGTAAGTATCTGTGCCTAATACCATTTACATTATTTTTCAGCCAAATTATGTTGATTGCTACAGATATCCTCTAGAAGGAGAAAAAAAGTCTCCATTCCTTTTAGGACTTCACTTCAATACTGCAGGTTCAAGCTATTTAACTCAAGTATACATAGCCTACTTTTCCCCTCAAAAGAAGGTGTTCCTCATTGTAATAACACAATATGTAAATATCAAGAAATAATCATTACAATCATTATAAGACATTGCAGCTAAAAAAACATCGAAGAGGAATATTGCACAGGACAAAAGCTAGAGACAACTTTTTATTAAAACAAAATTTATTGGGCAGAACACTTTTATCTAAAAACAGTTGCTAATGCCAATTAATGTATATTCGATGTTTCAGTTGCTGAATTTTTAACAAGTGTTGGTTTTGTTGCATTGTGCCATAAAGTTAATCTGCCGACCTAACAGTTTGAAAGCAAGAAATTTTAAGTACTGGTAGATAAATAGGTACCACTTTGGTCGGAAAGGTAACAGAATTCCATGTTCTCTGGAATCTAGTCATGCCTGCCACATAGTCACAGAAATGTCTGCAGACACAGATAACGCTGCGTCTTTGGCTGTAAATGGAGATGAGCACCACACTCTAGAGTCGGACTTGACTGGCTCTTGCGCAAGGGTGACCTTTTATTTTACCTACTATCAAGTCATTTTCAGTTGATAATGGCCCTGTGAACTAATGACCTGCAAACGGCCCTATCCTTAATAGGCCTGTGCAGGTCTTACAAACTAAAAGTTGTGGTTTCCTTTTTTGCATCATTCCATCTCACCTGTTTTCATCTTCTACTTCCTTCCATTTCCCCTAGCATTACTGTCTTACCCACTGAGTCTTGTCTTCTTATATGCTCAACATACAATAATTTCATTCAAACCATTTTTGGTTCTAGTGATAGTTCAAACTTGATCTGATTTAGGAAAAAAAATTATTTGTCTTTCTAGCAGGACATGGCATGCTTATAACTCTTCTCCAGTACCACATTTTGAAAGAGTCTTTATTTTTTCCTGACAATTTTCTGACAGGATTTCACACCCATCATAATTTCAATGATCTTTGTCCTTGGTCTCTAGTGAGACACCCTAACATTTGTTTGTTTGTTTGTTCAAGCAAACTTTTATGCTGCCCTCCTCAAAAAGACCCAGGGTGGCTAACACAACTCTCAACACCTAAAAAACAATAAAAACATAATATAAAATCAAGATTAAAAGATCAAAAGATTAAAAAAAATAAAAAAAGCTAAAACAAGACAGGGGGGGGGTTTCAAATGAGCCAACAGGCTGGGGCATCTGTCTGGCCCATACCCCACACATGCTCTGCCAGCCAGGTCTTAACCCCCTTCCTAAAGGGCAGTAGCTCTGTCTGGAGATGCAGCTCACTTGGCAAGAGGTTCCATAGGGTTGGAATAGACACGGAGAAGGCCCTCCTCCTTGTGCTAGAGAGGTGCACCTCTCTAGCTGATGGTACAACCAGAGCACCTCTCCGGTCTGCTCTGGTGGGATGGACAGATGTCCTTAAGGCAATGCAGTCTATTAGGCATAATGGCCCACTACCGTATAGGTTGCTGAGTAAGCTCACTATGGTAGTTGATCAGATACCATAGTGAGCTTACTCAACAACCTTGAGATTGAAAGGGAGTCTTTTAGAGTTTATCTGAATAATCTATTGTTGCTAATGGCTGTGTGAAACTGCATTCTTGTGCTTGCTTGTCTGTCATCTTGCTTGACACCAACCCTTCTCCCGTCGACCTCCTGAATTTGGTATATAAGAACATGCCTGTAAGTTTCATTCCTTGTCTGATGAAGTGGACTTGATCCACGAAAGCTAACAGTGAAAATATAGCAGTTAGTCTTTAAAGTGCTACTGTGTTTTTTATTTTTATTTTACTTTATTTTGTTTATTTTGTTTTGTTTTGTTATCTGAGATGCAATAATCCAGTCTGGAGGTGACCAAAGCGTGTGTGATCATGAGCAAGGAGTCCTGGTGTTGAAGCCAGCATAACTGGCAAATTACATGAAGTTTTGCAAAAGCCCTCCTGGCCACCACTGCCACCTGCTCTTCAAGCAGCAGTCGTGAGTCCAAGAGGACCCCCAGATTATGCACTGGGTCTGTTTGGGGCAACACTGCCCCATCCAGAGCCAAATATGGTGTCAGGAAATGACATATTTCCTCATGTTTCCCAAGGCTTGAAATTGCAGTTTTTTAGCTAGTCCTCATAGAGAGCCTCAAAGAAATCCTTTCCCATCTGTGTCTTTCAGCCTACATGTCACGAGACAGCTTGTTGACATTTTAGTGTTATTGTGTTCCTATCTCTCTAGCGTGTTTTGTCTTCACTGACTCCACATGTGTGACAACAATCCATTGTTTTGAGAAAGTTTATCTCTGTTACCTGATTGGCCAAAGCTAACCCACTTGACTGCAGAGTCTCCATTTTGCAGGAAAGTTCGTTAGTTTGTTTCTGGATCTCAATGGCTTAAGACCCTGGCTATGGTGTGGGATTATTCTTTTCTTTTTACAATAATTACCTAATGACCTGGACTGTTTGCTGGACTGATCTTATGTTTACTGACCTTTTGATCTATGCTTTTCCATGGACTTTGCTACATGAACCTGAAGAATAAAGCAGCTGTTTCTCTTTGAAGATTGTTGTTCTTTGACTGGCACACACACAAAACAACACAAAGACATGCTACCAGATACCTCCCTTGTTTTGCTCCATTGGCAGAGCATAGTAAGAGTTCCTTTTAAGCGGCTCAGCTCTCTCAAAGGTGAGGCAAGGGTTAAGTTCCAGTTAAATGGGCAGTAGGCCCAGGAGCTAATGGGAGGGACCCATGCGATGGGATGGCTGATAGTCCGACAGATGGTAGCTCCCGAGATAACACAGGGCCCCTGACCCAGAACCACTCAGTCTTGTCAGGATTCAGCTTCAGCCCGTTGTCCCCCATCCAGACCCTCACAGCCTCCAGGCACCTGGAAAGGACTTCCACTGCATTGCTAGGGTCTCCACCGGCTGAGATATACAGTTGAGTATCATCTGCGTATTGATGATACCTCACCCTGTGCCTAGTTGTTTCATAGTTGCCCTTTTGATTTCATGAAGACATGCATCCAGGGTCTTGTGTGTGAGTAATAGTTATATAATAATAATTTAGTGTCAGAAATTATTCTGGGTTGAAAGGATTTTTGCTGGAGAAACTCCACTCCGGGAATGCCCAAATGAGCCTCTTTTCATGTTAATAAGGTTCATTTATTTATTGTCAAAATCCTATGAGCGGAAAAACCTATGAATAAGGGTAATTATACACCATTCCCCCCTTGTCACTTGCTTCCATTGTGTGACAAATTGTACAAATGGACACACAACTGCTTCCTAAGCTAGAAGAAACTGAGGCACATGAGAGCCATCTGTCAGCATAGATAAGCTTACATCTGAAATGGTAAATTTACACTATGTGTAAGGAATTGGATTCTGGCCAATTTGTCTGTTTCAGTTGGGACTAGCATTTGGAATTTATATGCGCCAAAGCAAGTAATTTTGTTTCTTGGAACAAGGAATTCTTGATATGGCATGCTATCGTTGAGTTGCCATCAGAAGCTATATTTTCAAAAACCATGGTTTATGAAGGAAAGATGCAGCTGCTGAACCTAATGGATGAGCAGGTTTACAAGACAAGAAATGGGTATTCATGTAGTTCTGGATTTAGTACATCTATCTGTATACAAATCTGAAGTTAATTTAAAATGTTTTAGCGTAGTATATACTGAAAACCAGTCTGTAAATTGATTGGCTGAAAATCTTCCATGTATCTTGGTGTTGTTCTTGTATGCTTTGTCACTTCTTTCACTTTCATTAAAAGTTCTTTCAAGTCATCTGCTTTCTGCTGGTGACATGGAATCATCTGCATATTATGACAGGGGAACAACAAGGTTGCAGTTTTTAGTGATAACTCTTACAAGTCTGATTGAATATATTGAAATAAGACCTTTCCAGACACTGCCATACTTTATGACATGTTAAGAGAACATTCTTCATTTAAGAACAGAATTAAACTGTCACTAGACATGAAGAGGAACTGAGGACATGATTTTTCATATAAGAATAGCTGATAAATGTGCAGATAGAGCTATGAAAGGGCTGATCAGTTGTGAGTTACTATATCTCCACACACACACACACACACACACACACACACAAAATAATATGTAGGAGTTCAATACTTATGAGCAACTACAGCAGAAACAGAAGGGGAGGAGTTAGACTCCTCTCCTTTGTCTGTGATGAGTGTATATGGGTAAATAATGCCTGAATAGGTGTTGTAGGAAACTGACAAATTGTAAAGTTAGAGCAGATATTGACCTCCGACAGATTATAATATTTTGTTTTCAGAAGTATCCCAGTTGGATCAGATTATTCTGCTATGGTAATACAGTAGACCATACTGCCAGTGACTCAACACCGATTGCGAAGTGGCAGTTAACTAACATGACAACCCTAAGGACCAATAGCCTTGGGTGGGAAGGGTGATGGTCTCCAAGTGGATTAAATCCCAGTTGAATCCATCTTGATGGAGGGCAGCAGGTTCATCAATACTGGCCTGGAGCTGGTAAGGACTTTGTGTGCCAAAAGGGCTCAGAACCAGAAAGTGACTCGCAGAACTAGATTGGTGGTATGGGTGTCATTTTGCCATGCAGAAGGCAAATGAAAGGTCACTGCATTATATTCTCAGGACAATCTTCATGGCTGATAGCCATGAGGATTGCCAAAATTCAGAATTGGATGCACCATGGCAAGAAGTATAGTGGCTAGGTTTGGGCAAGACAGGTTTTGAACATTAAGGATAGAAACTGTCATCTTCTACATATGAAATGCACAGTCTACTGCTGAGATACATAGTCCCTCCCCTGGATACTCTTGTTTTCAGAGCTCCCTTACTAGACTTTATCTGAACATGCAAATGAGAGCATGTTATTTAACTAAAGATGGTAGTTCACACAAGGGGTCTTTGTGTGTTTGTGATCACATTTCTAAATAATGGCAAAAAATCTGCCAAAGTTTCCATCACATCCTTTTTTACTTCACTTCCAGAATGCAGAATACCGAAATTATACAGTTGCTAGACATCATATATCAGGAGTTTACAACCTTTTCAAGCTGGGGACCAGGTCATTGTCATTCAGCTTTGAGGGCTAGAGGACCACTTTGCTCTGCCTGCATGATAGGGGTGGCCATTTTGTTCCAACAGTTTCAAAGGGGTGACCATTTTGTTTCTCAAATACCCTTGGAGGGGTGGGGGCCACATGAAATGGTACCGCAGGCCAGATCTGCCCCATGGGCCTTAGGTTGGGAACCCCTGCCATATATCCATGTTTTTTCTCCTTCCCAACTGTTTTAAACCCCTCAATAACCCTTTTTAAAAAATAAAACAAGCATGCAAATTGAGCCCATCTGTGTTGGGTTCACTTATTTTCCTAATTATCCTGAGTGAAACATTAACAATTTAATGCAACATTTCAACTTCTTTGCCTTTCTGTGTACGAACACCTGTAATGATAGAACTGTATTATGGCAGAATGCAGTTAGGTGTATGGAAATCAAGCAGCTTGTTTACACTTCCGCACACCATCTCCACCCTTATTCCAGAAGGTAAACGCCAATGGAAAGTCTACAAGTTGGAACTCATGTGGTTCTCTGGGCTTTGCATAATTGTTTCGTTGCCCCTTTGGAAAGGATGATTCAGCACCAGCCTCTGTCTTTGGAACATAAAAGGAAGAATTTGCTAGGTATATCTTTGTTAACGAATCTCCCCATTTCTTTAAAAAGATAAATGAATAAGCAGTTTTTTCATTAATTAGAAAAACAATTATTATTTTAACTAGTATTTATATGGCGCCACAGGTGAACACGGCGTTTTATGGAGTACAAAGTAACAGTTGTTTTCCCACAAGAGCTTACTATCTAAAATATAATATATGGACACACCCACCCACAAAAAGAGATGGAAGGGGAAAATAGAGCAAATGGATAGATAAATTTTGTTTGCTTGCTTAAATAATACCTAGGCTGTCCTAAATACGCAGTATCAAATGGAGTGCCATAATTTTAAAGAACAGATGAATAGAAAGATCTCCAAGGTGCAGATGAGCAATTAATAGTCATCATCATTGTCATTGTCATCATGTGATCTGACCAGCCAAATCTTAGGACTTAACGCCAAGGTCCCCCCCCCCCCCAGGAATAACAATATATTGGATCATGGAGAAAACAAAGGAATATCAGAAACAAGTCTACTTCTGTTTCATTGAATACACCAAGGCCTTTGATTGGGAGGAGCAAAGGATTCCTTCTTGCCTTAAACTGTGAAGAAATTAATTAAGCAGGGTTCTGGTTAGGCCAGACCACCACATATTATTGAAAGCAGGTTCATTTTCTACTAGTAGTCTAGCCCAATCATTAAACAGTCTGAGGTGATTGTCTCAGCCAGCGGCAGTTGGAGAGACTTTTCTTCTCCCAGCCAATTGTCAATTTCTGGAAGATTGAGCTAAATGTACTCATTAATCTGCTTGGAGCAACATACTCTAGCTTAATACAATGTCTTAGATATAGTAAGTAGACCATCCTGCTGGTGACCTGTATTGACATACACTTCAGCTGTTAGACCAAGTAGCTTCTCTCTATGGAAAGGGGAGAGATTGCCTCCTTGTGCTTCTTCTTCTTCTTCTTTAGGTGACGTATCCATTCCGGATATTGGCTATCATCATGGCGATAATCTTCATGTTCTTAACTTCTTGGAAAAGTTCTTCTGAGGACATTCCACTGCAGTCACTCAAGTTCTTCAGCTATGGAGTCCATCTATGTCCAAGGGCCTCTCTTCTCAGGGATCTTTCCTTGCAGAGTGAGTTTAAATATTCTTTACTTTATGTTGTGCCTATGATATGGCCAAGGTATTGGAGTTTTCTTTGCTTAACAGTCTTAAACAGTTCTTGTTCTTTATCCATCTGATGCAACACTTCTACATTAGTCACATGGTCAACCTATGATATCCTTAGCAGCTGTCTGTAGATCCACATTTCAAAAGCTTTGATTCTCTTTTCAGATGCTTTAGTCAATGTCTAAGCTTTGATTCCATATAGCAGGGATTCTCAACCTACGTCCCGTGGGCTGGACCCGGCCAGCAACACCATTCCATCCAGCCCATCACCATCTTCCTTGCATCTTGAAGTGGAAGCGGGCTCATTTACAACAGCCATAAAATGCACATGCACGTGTGCAAACGCGACTGCAGCTGATGTAAAAGCAGAAGTGGGTGCATTTATGACAGCCATGAATTTGCTTGCTTCTGTTTCTGGAGTGCCTGGCCTGGCCCACTCAGCTGTTCTGGAGGAGTGGTTAGGCCCACAGCACAAAAAGGTTGGCCACCAACAGTAACACTGGGAATACATAACATCTCACTATTCATATCTTTGTAGGGAGAGTTAGATATTTCCTACCTGCTTCTCCTCAGGTAGGAAAATGACAGGGGAGGTACAAGCAAGTGTAAGACCATTTTTGTACCCAAGCGGAGAAAATGCTACATGTTTCACTCCAACTAGCAATGATTCTCCACAGTTTCTGGAAAGAAAGACATTTTCTCTCCTCCAGCAATGTGCCCCATTTTACTGGAGATATTAGGAATTGAACTTCCAGCCCTTTACTCTAAAAGCTGGAGGTCTACTACTCATCTACGCCCCTTGTCTGCTTTCCTTTCCACTCCCTGCAAAATTTCCTCAAGGCTGGTTTGTGCTAAATGGTTTGATCTGTGGACCTGTGGATCCTCAGGCACAGATTCCAGCATAACATGTGAACTTGGCGATCACAGATACAGACAATTACAGCAAGCTTTCTTTCATCTGTTGCCATCAGGGAAATTACTGATGGATGCATCTGTGATTGATTTACAGTTTTACAGTGGATAAGCCATACAAAGGATGATCACAAGACAGCTCATGATTAGAAGAAACCATGGAATGTCTATCAGCACTTGGAGAATCTGGTCTTCCAACTTTTTTTTTTTTTTTTGCTGCCTGAGTAAAATTCCATTGCACCTGCACAAAGGAGCAAAAAGAAAACACCAGGGCATTTAGTCACAAGAATAATACCAAGAACGAGGACAATTGTAATAAGAACAATGCTAAGAACAGAGGCCGTAATATCTCTATGTAATTTCTGTAGTGGTTATTCTGGTTACAGTAATGCTAATCCACTCCTTTCTTCTCAGTAGGAACCTCCTCTTCAATTTAATCTTATCTGTCTCCAGCCTTTGTGCTACCAGGCCACCAACTTCTTTTTGAAATGTAGCATTAGTGCAACTGCTGTTTATCTCATCATCTCCAGCAGTCTCAGGTTTAACAAGTCCAGCGTGACCCACTGCAGAACTCCTCTTTATCTTGCCATCCTCCATAATCAAACACGTACAATTGTGGGAACAGGCTCCTGTGCATGCAGGCAAATGATCTGAGGATCTTTCTAACAGTGTAGCTACTGGGGAAGTAGAGTTGCCATTTAGAGCTCAACTATATGGAGCATTCATTTTCCACATCATGTTCCTTCTTTTTTGTAATCCCCTACTACCCAGACGGTATTGCCCCTTGTATTGGTATGAACGTAAACTGTCTAATGTGGGGGGCTATTTTCCCACACCTTTTTCTATCTTTCCAACTCCTTGGAGTCTTTTTGGTTCGATGTCATCATAGGGGAAAGTTATCTGAAACATTTAAAAAGAAACAGTGACAATCAATATTGACTGGGGACATTTTTTTTACTGCTGGCAATGGAAAAATATCCTATACAGCACCTTAAGGCAACAGGTTTTATTGGGGAGCAGAGGAAAACAATGTTGAACACAGCTCCCTTTCTTAGAACCTTAACTACCTTTCTCCAGTGTTGCTGTCCAGACACAAGTATTTTTCTGGCTTCCTACAGTTGAATAAAAAGAGCCAATAGGAGTTGAGAGATGGCCTTTTTCTCCTAAACTCTTTTAAAGCCATCTGGGTTTGTGGTTTTTACACTTCATGAGCTATGGCCATGAATTCTCGAATTACTATCTAGCTTTATCTTCTCTGACATCAGAAGGGAGCAGGTGCAGGTATGTCTCCCTCTCCCTGTGTGGTCATGTTGTTCTTGTATCAGTACAGTAAAGCAGGTTACACAGGGAGATCATAATCTCAAAAGTGATTCAAATGGGTTTGTATTCAAAACTTTCCAGCAACCAAAGACAAAACTAAACACCAAATGTATAAGAATAACACAGATTTACCCTACTGGCCTTTGTTAAGAATTACTGTGAACTAAGAGTTTAGCAAAATGTTCTCTATAACTTCCAATATTGTTACACACTGTTGCTATACTCTGCTCTTACCCAAGTAATTGATTGATTGATTGATAGATTGATTGGATTTGTATGCTGCTCACTCGACTACGTGACTCAGGGCGGCTAACAGCAATCACAATATATCACAATACATTCAAAATTAAATACAATAAAAATACAGTATAATAAAATGCAACAAAACAGCAAAATAACAACAAATACATCAATATCATAAAACAATTACAAACAGTCACTTCCCTCTGAGCAGACAGTTACAAAGCAGCAAAATATCAACAAATACATCAATATCATCCGTACATATCATAAAACAATTATAATACAAAACAGTCACTTCCCTCCGAGGAGACAGTTATAATCACTTCCCTCTGAATGGACAGTTAAGGTCACTTCCCTCTGAGTGGGCACTGGGCGGGGGGATCCTTCCCCGGCCCCGGGAAGGTGGGGCCCAAGGCCAGCTGGGTAATGCATAATGCTCAAGAATTAGGCAGGAAAGGAGTGTTAGCAGTAGCAGCACAATTCTACTTATATAATAAACAACTTCATCAAAAACCTCCACAAAGCGCTAATGCCAAATAATGATTATTTGCAATAAGTTCTTATCCTACTAGTGCTATCATTTAAAAAATGAAATTAATAGAGCTCATGGTGTGCTCAGGCAGATCTATACTATTTAAATCTATGAGTCTTTCTTAAGGAAGTAGGTACTGTTGTTTTCACAATTTCTTAATCATGGCAGTTAAGGCACATCTGATTTTAAGGTCCTGAACAAATATGATCAAGGCACCCTTCCTCCTGTGGAAACAGATCACATGACAGCAAAAGTGCTAATAATATTAGCAATTTTTTTTCAAAAAAAAAAAAAAAGGACAGGACATATGAAAATACAAGGTATCTCAAGTGTGTGTGACTTCAAGCCACACAACAACCGAAGGCTGAGAAGATCTGTAGCAACAAAGGATGGGAACCACTGATCTGGTGATCTGCAGAATGCCAATGCAGCCATTATGGGAAAATATTGTTGGTGTTTGGATCACTAGAAATGACACCACAAATGAGCACAACACATGGTAGATCTCTCAGACTCTATATCCATGTATGGATCACTGAACCGCTATTTCTGTTTTTTCTTTGCTTCAAAGTTTGCATTGTAATGAATACGAGTCATGATAACTTAGCAATTGTTATTTTCCACTGCATGATTCTCCATTTTATTGTCTTTGCCACAGCTTAGAAATCACCTCTGTCCATCACACACATCACATTTACTGGTTAAAAATACTGGAATCTGATTTTGGCTATGGCATTTTGCCATCAATTTCCATATTTTTAAATTTATTTTATTCCAGCTTTATTGCTTCATTAAAATCCGAGCAAACACAAAATAGGTTTGCTGTCTGCTTTTATCCAGAAGAAGAAAATATATGAGAAGACAGTCTGTGTTAAATGATAAAGTTCTGTTTTTAATGTTTAGCCATGTGGTTTCTTCACAGAAAATTAATGAGTTAAAGATGCAAACACACACACACACACACACACACACACACACACACACACACACACACACACACACACAGACACACACACACACACACACACACACACACAACTCAGTTGAGGCATAATTGGAAGCATTTTTGTGACTGAGTTTTAGACTTATGCCCCAAGGATCATAAGCCTTTGAATGCGTTCTTTCTCCTACAAACTTCCTTTGTAAGCTCTAATCCTGTTTAACTTGGATTCCCTACTGTGCATCCAGGGAGAAGAGTCAGCCTGTGTAGCTTTGGGCAAGTTACACATTGCGTCTGCAGAAAAAGGGAATGATAAACCACTTCTGAATATCCTTTACAGAGAAAACCCTAGAAAGGGTCATCATAAAGCAGAATTGACTGGATGGCTTATCATTACTGCCAACTTGCTTTATGGCAAGAACAAACATTCTTAAGGGTACACAAGAGCAAAACCAAATTAGAAGATGGAGGAAGGAGCTCACTGGACATTAAAGGAGGATATAGCTGAAGATCTCAAACCCTTATGTCACTTGGAGGACACTGAATAGGCTGAGGGTTGGAGCTACTAAATGCAAGACCAACATACTCAAGTGAGGGCTGCTGTTGGACAACAACACATGGTGTGAATGTGGAGAGACACAGAATCTGGCTCATTTACTAGTCTGCTGACGAGGACTTAGGTTTTGTTGTTGTTCAGTTGCACAGTCAATTCCGACCCTTTGTGACCTCATGGCCCACCGCACGCTAGGCACCTCTATCCTTCACCATCCCTCTCAACCTGCCCAACTCTGTGCCCATTGTGTGAACAATGCCATCTATCCATCTCATCCTTGGCTGCCCCATTCTTCTTTTGCCCTCCACCTTTCCCAGCATCATTTGATGTCCAAAGTACCTTATCTTCATCTTCAATATTTGACCTTCCAAGAAGTAGTCAGGGTTGATTTCTTTTAAGATCGACCTATTTGTTCTCTTTGCTGTCCAGGGTACTCACAAAACTCTCCTCCAACACTACATCTCAAAGGCATCTATTCTTCTGTGCTCAGCTTTCCTTATGGTCCAGCTCTCACAACCATACATAACGACTGGAAATACCATTGCTTTGACCATGCGGACTTTTGTTTGCAAGGTGATGTCTCTACTTTTAACTATGTTCCCCAGATTTCTCATAGCTTGCCTCCCAAGATTTAGTCTTCTTTTTATTTCATGGCTGCAATCAATCACCATTTGCAGTGATCTTGGATCCTAAGAATTTAAAGTCTGTCACTGCTTCTACTCTTACCCCATCTATTTTCCAAGGAGTGATAGGGCCTGCTGCCATTATCTTGGTTTTCTTGATGTTGAATCTTAACCCTGCTTTTGAACTCTCTTCCTCCAACCTAAGCAAGATCTTCTTTAGATCTTCTTCATTTTCTGCCATTAGGGTAGTATCATCTGCATATCTCAAATTTTTGATGTTTCTCCCAACAATTTTAATTCCAGCTTTTGATTCATCCAGCCCTACATTGCGCATTATGTGCTCTGTATATAAGTTAAATAAGCAGGATGACAAAATGCAGCCTTGTCTTACTCCTTTTC
The DNA here is from genome assembly GCA_030440675.1 of Furcifer pardalis. Lineage (NCBI taxonomy): Eukaryota > Metazoa > Chordata > Lepidosauria > Squamata > Chamaeleonidae > Furcifer > Furcifer pardalis. Next base: position 62,282,540 of record CP126891.1, read on the forward strand.
CTATTCCAAACCACTCCACCATTCCACATCCTGTCCTAACTGTTGCTTCTTGATTCATGTACAGATTTCTCATGAGACATGTAAGATTTTCTGGTGTTCCCATCTCTTTAATTACTTGCCACATTTTGTTGTGGTCCACACAGTCAAAAGCCTTGGTGTAGTCAATGAAACAGAAGTAGACTTGTTTCTGGTATTCCTTTGTTTTCTCCATGAACGTATGTTGACAATTTGGTCTGTAGTCCCCCTGCCTCTCCTGAACCCAGCCTGCACTTCCGGTAGTTCTCTCTCTGCATACTGCTGTAGCCTATCCACAGTGATGGGATGTAACAGGTTCGCACCAGTTCACCAGAACCAGTAGTAACTTTTCCCAGTGTCCCAGAGAACCGGTAGCAGCTTTTGGGGGGAACCACCTCAGGGGCTTACCTTTTCGCCGGTTCCCCCACTGTGCATGTGCACCAAGTGCTTGGTGTACATGTGCGCCTACAGCGCTTGGCATGCATGCACGGCCTCCTTGCTGTCCTCCCAAGCGGGGAGGAGGAAGAGAAGCTGCTAGCCTGAAACTCCCTATAGCCTGCTCCCCAGGGTAAGTGACTCACCTTTGGACGTGGTGTGTTTGTGTGTATTTTAATAGCTTATTTAATACCTTTACCTATATTGATGTACTACCACAGTTCCTAAAAAAGCCTGGTGGCCTGGCTTGGGGTTTTTAAGCAAAGTCTTGGAGTGACCTCATCAATAAGCTACACCTGTGCTGTTCCAATTGCTGTTCCAATTGGAGAACCCTTAAGGAGGTAAAGCTGTTTTACATTTACATTAAGGCATATTATCCTAGAGAACTGGTGCGATCACCATATCCATCTTGCAACATGGAGCTGCCCAGGCACTTATACTAACAGGTAAGTGGTGGATTTGTGTTTGGGGTGGGTGGGTTGATTTATGTTTGGGGTGGGTGGGTTGATTTACTGGTATGTTTGGGGTGGATGTGTGGGTGTTTGGGTGTAATTTAATGTAATTTTTATTTTTTTATTTATGGGTTTGTGTTGTTGGCGGATGGGTGGGTTGAGGTGTGTGTGTGTGTGCGCGTGCATGCGTGTGCTCCGCCCACACTGTGATGACGTCATGGTGGGGTAGTAAAATTTTTGACATCCCACCACTGCCTATCCTGTATTATCTTGAGCATGACTTTGCTAGTGCGTGGGATGAGCATAATTGTTTTGTAATTTGAGCATCTCTTGGTATTGCCTTTTTTTGAGATTGGAATGTATACTGACTTAGGTTTAGCAAACAACAAAGCTAAGAAAGTGGCTTTATTTTGGCAGTCCAGGGTTTGATCAGGACACGAAAGAAGAAGAAGAATCACCACCACCACCACCACCTATGAATTTCATCTACTACAGAATTCAGCACCATCTGAATATCTGGTCTAAAGACTTTCCTAGCTTTCTAGAACAGGCTTTGAGAGTTGCCAGGAGATCACAGGGGAATGGGTATCAACTCTTTCCCACCTTTCTGGGTAGAAGCTGTTCTTTTAATAGAACAACCCATTGGATTCTGGCTTTTATTCAAACAAACATATTTATCTGGGAGATCAGGTTGCTACAGTATGACACAAAGACTCTATTGTACCTATTAATATTCTATTGTGACAGAGCTCTAATCAGCCAGGGCTTGTCCTGCTTATCCCACCTTTATATTAACATTCTCTACCCATGATAAGGAACTAGATCCCAGGTGTTTTGCTTGACATTCAGAACTGGAAACAGGCATCATTATTAGGAACATAAACTTTTCCTGGAATTCTCCTCACCTGAGAAGATGAGGAAAATTCTTCACCTTAGTGACAAGGATGGTGAAGGAATTCCAAGCACTCTTAGCAGGGTTCCTACACTGGTGAAAGTAACATACTGTTGTATATACAATTTATGTATATAAATTGATGCTGTGAAGTTTCACTCCTATGTCTGACAAAGTGAACTTGATCTGCAAAAGCTAACATTAAAATATCACAGTTAGTCTTTAAAGTGCTACAATGTTTTGTTTTGTTTACTCTCTGATATATAAGATTGGTCATACTTCAATACCAGAATGACTTCTGTTTTGTGTAAGAAGGGAGGCAGACAGGGGAGAAGAGACAGAGGTGTATATGGAAGAAGTCTTGGATGAGTATATGGAGAAAGAGGTAAAAGTTTCCTTCAAGTTCTAGAGCCTGATGAGGTCAGCTCTGAGGAATGGATACTGGAGTAGCCAAAGAACAGAGGCACCAAAGAAACTATACAGGACCCTTTCACTGCCCCATGGTTAGGTAAAGGTCTCCCTTGCTTGAAAGCCAGTTGTATCCAACTCTAGGGTGAGGAGCCCATCTCCATTTACAGCTGAAGTGCCAACACTGTCTGAGTCTGCAGAGATTTCTATGGTCATGTGGCAAGCATGACTAGATTCTGGAGTGCACCAAATGATGTTACCTTTCCCGCTGAAGCAGTATCTACTTACAATTTATTGCTTTTGAACTACAGCAGAACCCCACATAATGATAAAACTCTGTTCCATGGAGCTCTTCATTATGTGGATGTTCATTAACCGGAGTTCCCATTGAGCAGGTATACTGCATTGAGCAGGTATACTGAAAACCCTGCATAGCAAACAGGGGCGTAGCTACCGCCGTATCTGCCGTATCAATTATACGGGGCCCCCGGGCCACGGGGGCCCCCAACGTGTGTAAGCAAAACAAATCTTCACCCTTCCTAAGGGCCCCCAAACAAATTTTTATACGGGGCCCCGCCAAGGCACGCTACGCTTCTGATAGCAAACATTTTTTTCGTTATGCAAGGTATCGCCCTTGCACAATGAATGCTTTGTTATGTGAATTTTTTGTTATACAAAGCATTTGTTATGCGGGGTTCCACTGTACTATGTTGGCAGAAGCTGTGACAGAGACAGGAGCAGCACTCAGGGCTTCAACTGCTAACCTGACAAACTTCTGGTCATCAAGCTCAATGTCATAGCCACCAAGCAGGGGCGTAGCTACCGCCGTATCTGCCGTATCAATTATACGGGGCCCCCGGGCGACGGGGGCCCCTACAGCAAAAATTAATAAAAACTTCCCAATTTTTTTTATTTCACAAGGGCCCCCCAAACAAATTTTTATACGGGGCCCCGTTAAGGCATGCTACGCTTCTGCCACCAAGCCACCCAAGTGCTCTCAACCACAAGTTAGATTTATGTGTATTTTTTTAAAAACCTGGCATGGGTTCTGGATGCAGCTATGGGTTCTTGGGGATGTGGCAGCTCACCGGTGATTGTACCCTATGGGTGTCATTGTATATAGCTGTCAGCTTGTTAACTGAATAAAGTTAAGTTACCTGCAGCAATAGCAAGCCTGAAGAGTTGCAATTAGTAAAGAGAAGAAGGCACAAAGGTTCATAGCTGCATTCTTCTCTAGAGGCAAGACAGCTTGTGGGATTGTAGTTGAAGTATCTTACCATGTCAAGACAGACTTGACCAATGAGAACAAGGAATCTAGCAAGTATTCATCCCATCTATGGTCAGGACTGAAGAAACATAGTGGAGAAATTGATTAATTAATTCTCTATATACTCTAATTTTTCTTGACTGAATTCAGGGAACCATGTATAGTTTCCCTTTGCTGTCACCGCTCTAATACTCCTATATAATGAGAATTTGTGCCTGACGTTTTGAAAGAGAGCCTTCTTTGTGAAAGTCTGCAAAATATGGAATGAGCACTATAGAATGTTCTATCTGTTGCCAAGGTTTTTGATTTCCTGGCACGAAACAAAGATTTATTTATTATTTCAAGCCTTTAAACTGTTTAGCTTGCTATATGTTTTTATTCCAGATTATATACTTTAAAGCTGTAGTTCAATAAGGTATTTTGTAATAAGCACTTGTTGTTTTATTGTTCATTAAATCGTTTTCAAGTAATGTTGTTAGTTTCTGAGTGAGCCAAAAAACTCAGAGGTTGCAAGTTTGATTCCCCACTGTGAATCCCAGGTGAAGGCCAAGCCTGTGTAGGCTTGGGCAAATTGCACATTCCCAAGGTGCTACCAGAAAATGGAAATGAATTATCTCTCCCAGCATTCTTCACACTGGCTATACAGCCAGGTGCTGCTTGGATGTCCAGTCCAACAACTGAAATCTTTGAGGGAATTGCAATCTGCTGACCATTAACTAAAGGATGTCTCTTAAATGAAATACTGTACATGAATAAACTTAAATTCCTTAGACAGTTGGCACCAAGGCTCCTAATTGGGGCTCCCATGGGTTTCCCAATAGAGGAGGGCTTGTCTGAGAGCAAAACCTGTGAACGACCTTTGTCTGCACCAATGAAATCTAGAAGCAATCACAGAAACCAGAAAGTGTTTTTTCACATTGGTCCTTTCCAATCAAAAAGTAGACATTATTGTTGTTTCGTGCCATCAAGTCACCTCCAACTTATGAATGAGTGATCACCAAAATGTTCTGTTTTAAGTAATCCTGCTCAGGCCTTACAAATCAAGCCTGTGGCTTCCTTTGAGGAAACCATCTAACATTTAGACTTCCTCTTTTCCTGAAAACTTTACCAGCATGATTGCCTTTTCTAGAGAATCTTGCCTTCTCAAGATGAGCCCAAAGTAAGGCAAATTCCATTTCTGTATTTTTACTTACAGAGATAGTTTAGGCTTCATTTGCTCTAGGACTCACTTATTTGTGGGTCTGCTAAGCTTTTCTCCAACACCATACTATAAACAATTCAACTGTCATCTATAAAAGTGTAGATGATCTTGAGCTTCCAGTGATACATCCTTATCATCTTCAATCAACCCCAATCCTTTATTGTTACCCATCTGAATCTCAGTCTATTATTATTATTATTATTATTATTATTATTATTATTATTATTATTATTATTATTATTATTATTATTATTATTATTATTATTATTATTATTATTATTATTATTATTATTATTATTTCGATTTATATGCCACCCTACTCGGTGCAACTGACTCAAGGTGGCTCACAAAACCCATAAATATAACATTCAACACTATAATCAACAATATGTTACATAATCACAATGCAGCACAGTACATTTGAAATTAAATACAATAGAAAATACAATATGATATGATACAACAAAACAGAAAAATAACAACAAATACATCAATATTATCAGTGTATATCATAGGAACAATTACAAACAGTCACTTCCCTCCGGGCAGACAATTACAAAATAGCAGAATAGCAACAAATACATTAATATCAGTACATGTAATAAAATAAATTACAATACAAAACAATCACTTCCCTCCATGCAGACAGATATAGTCACTTCCCTCCTAGAGGACCACAGGCTCCCCCCCATCCTTTCTCTATCTGAAGGGCTTTTTGGGGTAAATTGTTGGTTTGAAGGCTTGGCTAGTCCAAGTATGACTTAAAAATAAAGACCTATAAGACAGAGACACTGAAATTTTCTATCAGCAGGGTAAGTAGGAGCAGAGATATCACAACTGTCTTCATGATCTGGTGATACATTGCATTTTTCTATACATTACAATAACTTTCTAATTTTTCACCATACTTGAGACACAGGAAAGCAAGTGCTTCAGATGGGAGATTTGTGGTGTAATGAAAGGGCAGCAGATCACTAGCTATTTAATTAGTGATTGTAGTTTTAGAACCAAAGAGAGGGATACTAAAGGCATCTTTAAAACAAATATTATTTTCTAAACTCTTAGTTTTTGCTGACTTAAGTTGACTTGACTGGATGTGATGCCTTGACAAAGAATTTTCAGCCACTTCCACATACTTTATTTCTGAGTGAGAACAAGACAAAACAGCTATTTTCTCCTGTTGGATTATTTCTAATTTGTACACTCTGTCTCTATGCAAAACTAGCATCCTTTCTCTTTGAGAACTAAAGCACACATCCTAGAAGTACTGGCTGGTTGTTCAAAAAGACACAACAATCCTTTCTTGAAAAGTTCAAACAACAAAACGGCAGCACTGTCCTTATATGAAATTTGTTTTGTGTGAAGCTTTTGCGTTAACGCTTTTTTAATGCATGATTTGGAGATTTACTTATTATATGCAAAATACACTCTTCACAGCAATGGCTGTTCAAGAGCCAAGCTTTGATGAGGTAGCTGGAAAACTTACTGGAGCACTTGAAGAATTAGGATAGTATTACAACATCAACCATTTGAAGCCTAATCCAAGCAAAACTCAAGTACAGTCAAACCTCGCATAAAGAGTGTTTCGCTTAAAGAGTAACTCGCTTAAAGAGCAGAATTTTCTCTGAATGTTCACTTCGCTTAACAAATAAAACCAACCAAAAACTCACTTAACAAATAAATTGGGGTTCACAATTCCCCCCCCCCATTGGTCATTTACAATGGTGTTTCACTTAAAGAGCAAACTCGCTTAAAGAGCAATCCTGTGGAACGCATGATGCTCTTTAAGTGAGGTACAACTGTATGTGCTTTCCACCTTTTGCCCCATCCAGAACCAAAGATGGTAGTTCCTGAGATTTTGCAGGACCCCCGACCCACAGCCACTCAGTCTTGCCAGGATTCAGTTGTAGCCAGTTGTCCCCCATCCAGACCCTGACAGCCTCCAGGCACCTGGAAAGGTCTTCCACTGCATCGCTAGGACTCCCATGGGCCGAGATGTATAGCTGAGTATCATCAGCATACTGATGATACCTCACTACGTGGGAACAGATGATCTCACCCAGCGGCTTCATGTAGATGTTAAATAGGAGAGGTGGGAGCACCGAGCCCTGAGGCACCCCATATTGGAGCAGCCTAGGACTGGATATCTCGCCCTCCAACCACACCAATTGAAATGAGGAAAACCAGGACAACACAGTGCCCTGGATCCCCAATCCTCAGAGCCTTTCCAGAAGGATACTATGGTCAACGGTATTGAACGCCGCTGAGAGGTCAAGAAGAGCCAGGATGGATGGGTACCCACCATCCTGCTCCCTCCAGAGATCATCCACCAGCACGACCAATGCAGTTTCCGTACCATATCCGGGCCTGAATCCTGACTGAAAATGGTCCAAATAATCTGCTTCATCCAGGATCTCCTGTAACCGCCATGCCACTGCCTTTTCCAATACTTTACCCAAAAAGGGTAAATTAGACACAGGTCGAAAATTTATTTATTTATTTATTGGCCATTATAGTTGGGTCGAGAGAAGGGTTCTTTAGGAGGGGGCACACCAATGCATGTTTTAAAGATGCCAGAAAAAAAAACCCTCCTGGAGCGAGGAATTAATAATTGCTTTGACCCAGCCGCCAGTCACCATCCTGTCTGATTTGACAAGCCAGGTGGGACAAGAGTCTAATGTGCAAGCAGTGGCATGGACAGTTCCCAGGACCCTATCCACTTCCTCAGGGACAACTGGATCAAACGGATCCCAGATAACATGGCAAGATTGTACCTCAGACAGCCCCAGCTCTACATGTTTCATGCCGGGATTCAACTTCAAGCAAATCTGAGCTGTTTTCCCTGCCAGATAATCAGCAAAAGCCTCAGCTGACCCCTGCCAACCTGGGCCAGTCCCCCCCTCTTACCAAGGATGGACCTAGTCACCCGGAACAGTGCAGCTGGGAGGTTATCTGCAGAGGCAATGAGGGAGGTGAAATACTGACGTTTCACCACCTCCATCGCCACTAGGTAGGCTTTAATAGTAGCTCTAACTAGTGTTCGGTTGGAGTCACGTCGCATCTTCACCCAGCAGCACTCATGGCATCTCTTAGCCCATTTGAGCACACTAAGCTCCTCCGTGAACCACGGGGACAAATGGTGCTCATGAACGCAGAGAGGCCGTAGTGGAGCGATTACATCCAAGGCTGCCACTGACCTCTTATTCCAGAGGTCAACAAGCACCTCAGGCAGATTGCTACAGGTCCAGAGGAATATCCCCCAGTTCCCTTTGGAATCCATCAGGATCCATCAGTCGCCAGGGGTGGGCCAATCTAATGGGCCCCACTTCCCCGCAGTGAAGCCTCGCCCCCTGAAAGTCCAGAGTCACCAGAAAGTGATCTGACCATGGCACAGGTGCAATGTTTAATTTCTGTAATTTCAGATCACTCTACCACCACTCCGACAAAAAAACTAGGTCTGGGGTGTGGCCACTGCTCCTGGTCAGTCCCTGACTTACTTGAGTCAGGCCCACAGCTGCCATGGAAGCCATGAACTCCCAAGCCACCTTGGAGCTAGCCCCCAATGATGGCAAATTGAAGTCCCCCAGAACCATTAGTTTGGGGAACACCAATGCCAGCATAATGACGGCCTCAAGGAGCTCAGGTAGAGAACCCACTACACTGCAGGGAGGCAGGTACATGAGCAGGATTCCCTGTCGACTCTTAGAGCCCACACGCAGGAGCAGGGCCTCACAACCCAGAACTTGTGGAGCAGTGGCTCTGGCGACTCCCAAGGACTCCCTGGCCATAATGGCGATGCCACCGCCCCTCCCCTCCTCCCTAGGCTGGCACACCATCCTCTGGTCTCAGGCAGGTTTCGGTGATGCATGCCAGGTCGGCCTGCTCCCTCAAGATGGAATCAGCAAGTAGGGGAGGCTTATTGCAAACTGACCTGGCATTCATCAGCACCAGCCTAAGGGGGGGCGGGTCACTCTGGACTGGGTACCCAGGAACCAGAGGTGTCACCAGGGGACTAGAATGGGGGATAGCAGTTAAATATCTGACTCGCGTTCCCCAAGAGCAGCCCATCCCCTGGTACCCGCTATAACGCCCCATGCCCGCACAACACCAATTACAGCCCTAGGAACCCCCCTCCCTCTGGACAGAGTGCTGTCCTCTCTCACTGGCTGGCAGGAACTTTCCAAACCTTCCTTCCATTCTCCCCCTTCCTTTATTTAGCTATCAACACCATCACCCATAGTTCCACCACTTCTTCCACCCATAGTTCTGGGCAGAATCCAGAAGGGGTGTACTACCGCATTAAGCTGTAGCATATTCAGCTCCCCATCCTGAATGGCACACAGCAGCACTGGCAGCACTCCCAGCAATGTTTTTTAAAGCGAGCTTAGGCTCGCAGGTGAGGCTTGTCCTTCTTCCTGCCTGGAACGGTGCGTGGAGCCTCCATAGTGATGTGGAGGCATTGGCAGTGGCCCCAACAATGTTTTTTAAAGCAAGCCAAGGCTCACAGGTGAGGCTCGTCCTGCTCCCCACCCGGAACGGTGCAGGGAGCCTCTGTAGTATCGTGGCGGCATTGGCGGCAGCCCCAGTGGTGCTCCTCAAGGTGAGCTGAGGCTCGCAGTTGAGGCTCATCCTGCTCCCTGCCCGGAATCACAGGGAGCCTCTGTAGTGCCGTGGCGGCATCGGGGGCGCCCCCAGCAGTGTTTTTTAAAGCGAGCCGAGGCTCACAGGTGAGGCTCATCCTAGAATAATCCAGGATGAAGGCTAATTCAGATGAGGTGTGAAGGTAGTCACTTCAGTAACTATGCTTCTATAAGTGGATTCATCTCCCATGAACAAGTTAGAATTACTTTCAAAAAGGGGCAAGTCATCAGAATTTTAAACCTTTTGAAGAAAGATTCCCTTTCAACAGTGTGAAGTCTTTATGGTGGTGAGAACCATATATTTATAATTAAAAGGAACACAGTGTACCGTAGAAATGGTGTAATAGCATGCAACTTACCAAGTGACTTAAGCAACAACATCATCCAAGGGCCTCACGGACTGATTTTGTTTTTGAAAGCACTTGAAACAAAGCATCAAGTCAACCCTGCTGTTTCTAATGAGTTTTACTTCATCCTTCGCATGGTCTTGTAAATCTTATAATTTTCACAGTATAGTTAGGTTGCCATATACTCTGCTTCATTTGAAAAAGAACCTAGCCCACTGATGGCAGACCTTGGCACTCCACGTGTCCTGGAACTTTAATTCCCAAAAGCCCTGCTCAGCAGGAGTGCTAATTTGGGCTTCTGGTAATTGAAGCCCAAGAACATCTGGAGTGCCAAGGTCTAGCCTGTAGTTTACAAGACCAACTAGTCTTAAAGGTACTCCCTGTATTTGAAAGGATCCTCTTGAAATTTCAGAACTGAAGTTCTTCCTTGGAGCATACCTATGCTGCCTGGTCCATATATGGTTTAAGCATACTGAGGGGTAAACATATGACATGGTATAAGACTGCTTTTTTAATAGCCCAGTTTAACTCATTCCTTGATACAAGGTCACTTACAATGCCAGTTGACACTCTGGTCATCTTCAGCATTGAATACTGCAATGTCATCAACATGGAGCTACCCTTGAAGATATAGTTGAATATGAGGAAAAACTTCTTAACTGTTAGAGCAGTATGACAATGGAACCAATGACCTTGAGAAGTAGCGAGTTCTCCAATGCTGAGGCATTCAAGAGAAAAATGAACAATCATCTATCACATCTACTTTGATTTGAATTCCTGCATTAAACAGGGGTTTGGATTCAATTGTCTCATAGGCCCTTTCCAATATCTGATTGTATTTTATTTCAGTTGGTTTCATTTAGTGTATTTTTGTTGACACTGTTCATTGAAGTACCACTGCTGTGTGTTATTGGGTTTGAAATATGCTTTTATAATGGAGATTTTAATACCGCTGTTGAGGGGACTTTATCTACGTTATTGTTTTTTTATTATCACCTTATGTGCACTGCCCAAAGTGATGATCTGGTCAATTGGGCAGTATATTGAATTAATGAATAAACAACAGTAATAAGAATTGCCACAAACTCATCTCTTATGTCAATAAGTATAGTAACATAATATTTTGGCCCCATCACATATAGACATGGGTTAACATATTTGAGAGAATTTTACAAACCTAAAGGTGTTTTGCTTTTTAAAAAGGTTGCTGGATATAAATAATAGGATTTGGGCCGTTGCTTTGTGTATATGCAAATGTTTGCAAACTTTACACATGCATAAAATTTAATCAACAGGTTAAATGCATTTAATCAACAGAATGAACATTGTCTTTATATCAAAGACAATGACTTAGGACACAGCACCTCCATAAATAACACACTGAAATTATGTTTGTTAAATGGAACAGAAATATTGTATGTTTGCTTTCCAGAGAACAAATTCAGTAGCAACTAAGCAAAATAAGCAAATAAATAAAGAAATAAATCTTTACAACCATTAGCTAAAGGAAGCAACTCAGGTTGTTTTACATTTTTAAAAGCCGATAAGATACCAGGTTGTTTTAAATGGAGAAGCATGAAACATAAAAGGGAAATGCTATATTGGTTATATAAACTGACAGCTATAATGCCTAGGGGATCCATTGAAAATACAATGGCTATCAAAGTAGTGGATGATGGTGCCACTTGGCAATTTGCATAGAAGGAGCAAATGTGCAAATCCCTCTGCATCACTCCCCCATGCATCTGAGTAAAGGGGGAACTTTTTAGCCTCCTTTGCAAATAATATTTAGTATCAGCCCAACTACTATGCAAAGTGAAGAGGTCATCTTAGGTGAGAGACAGTGGGAGGTGTGGAAGAGATACTGGCTGACCCTTGCTCACTGTTGCAATGCAGAGCTGCAAGTTACACACACCTAATAAGTTAATCTGAAATTTCTCTGGTGAACTGCAGGATAATACTCTATGGGTGGAAGGCAGGGTTCCATTATTGCTTCAGGCAAGAAAATTGTCTTGAACCTATTTGGATTACTTTGAATGCAGCAGCCAAAAGCTGAACTTCTGGCTATCGAGTAGCAATAACTACTCTCCAAACTTATACTAAGCAGAAAGGAAAAGCTTACTATTTCTTGCAATGGGAAATCCATTTAGGAATACAGCAGGAGGAAGCAAAGGAATTAACTAGCAGACTTCCCCATGGTCTTTGGAAAGCCATGTTTGCCCACCCTGACTTAACCTCATCAAAAAGGAATGTGAACATCTGAGTACTGACACATTACAGTGTATTTGGGAAACATAGTAATTGAACTCTCTTGTTGGATTTCAGTAGACTAGGCATTTCTTCTTTGTATTCTCTGTCTGCTTGAGTTCCTCATGCTCTTCTAGCTTTATGTCTCCCTCACATCACAACAGTCTACAAATTGCCTGATTTCTTGTCAATGTTAGCCCTTGCCAGAGAAACAACAGTTAAAGACAATGCATCCAGCCTGTGGCGTACATGTATATTTTACTTCTGATTCCGAGAGAAACAAGGGCGGTGTGGGCCAGATGAATTGGCATTGGGGGCCAGATCTGGCCCATGGTCCATAGTTTGGCACCCCTGATATAGACCTAGGAGAAACTGACAGCAGCACCTCTCATTGAAAGATGTGGTATTGCCTTGAGTGTATCTAGTATTTATTCTGAATATATTGCTTTTCCTCATATATTCCTTGGGTTCCAAGATAACAGTGACGGACAAAAATGACTCACATCTCCTGTGACTGCACTCCTGTAAAGGTTTTCATGCCCTTATAACTTTCTTTTCAGATTTCTGTAATTCTCCCTTTGTAAAACCCCACTTGAGGCCTGTTTGGAAGTGCCGGTTTAGTTCATTTGCTTCACTAGAAACTGAGAACACATAATCCAATGTTTGTTGGCTTCCCATAAGCTTCCAGCTGCTATTCATGGTGTCACCCCTAATTTGCAAAGCTCAACAAATTGGCTGCCTGTAGTATGCTTTTTAGGACACTGGTCTTTGCCCTTGTGCCATAATGCAGTGTAATGTTTCAGATTTTCAAATTGGTTATTTCATGACTGTTGAAAGAAAAATAGCAGGAAGCTATCCAAGAAAATAAACGGATTCTTATGGATGGATTTTGTTTTAATTGTTTTTAATTGTACTATACAGAAGGTGCATCATCCCTGAGATTTTGGGATGTCCCTTTGCATCATCAGCTATTTTTGCATTGTCTTTTTTGTTGTTGTTCAGTCGCACAGTCGATTCCGACCCTCTGCGACCCCGTGGACCACTGTCCTCCAGGCACTCCTGTCCTCCACCATCCCCCTCAACTCATTCAGCTCTATGCCCATTGTCTCTACAATACCATCTAGCCATCTCATCTTGGGCCATCCCCTTCTTCTTTTGCCCTCGACCCTTCCAAGCATCAAGGCTTTCTCAAGTGAATCCTCTCTTCTCATTTGATGTCCAAAGTACTTCAGCTTCATCTTTATTATTTGACCTTCTAAGGAGCAGTCAGGGTTGATTTCTTCTAAGATTGACCTATTTGTTCTCCTCGCTGTCCAAGGGACTCTCAAAACTCTCCTCCAACACCACATCTCAAAGGCATCTATTCTTCTGCGCTCAGCTTTCCTAATGGTCCAGCTCTCACAACCATACATTGCCACAGGGAATACCATTGCTTTGACTATGCGAATTTTTGTTTGCACTGTGACGTCTCTACTTTTCACTATGCTCCCCAGGTTTCTCATTTCTTGCCTCCCAAGAATCAGTCGCCTTTTTATTTTATGGCTGCAATCACCATCTGCAGTGAGCTTTGATCCCAGGAAAGTAAAATCTGTCACTGCTTCTACTTCTTCCCCATCTATTTTCCAGGGACTGATAGGGCCTGTTGCCATTATCTTGGTTTTCTTGATATTGAGTCTCAAGCCAGCTTTTGCACTTTCTTCTTTCAACCTAATCAGGAGCTTCTTTAGGTCCTCCTCACTTTCTGCCATGAGGGTGGTATCATCTGCATATCTTAGTAACATTAAATAACTCATTTTTGCAACATCATGCTGCTTTCAGCAAGTCAAAATAATGGTGCATCTTTTTGGGGAACTGGCTCAACAGCCATGGGATAAATACAAAATACAAAAATAAAATAAAAACCCACCAGACCAAACAAAACCTCCCATTTCTGCCACTGACATAATCTGCCTACATGAAAGCATTGGAGATCTGCTTGTATTTATTATTATTAAACTTATATCCCCGCCCCTCTAGGAAGAAAAAACTTTCCTACTCTGAGTAGCTAACAGCATAAAACCCAACAATAAAACCAGACACAAATTTTAAAATTGTCATATAAATACATCAAATGAAACCCTAAAGGAAAAATCTGTTTGTGACATAGAGAGACAGAATAAAATGCCTAACGATCAGCCATTGGTAAAATATTCCCAAAGCCTCTTTTAAAAGGAATGTTTTCAACTGTTTTTTTTTTTTATGTAGGGAGGGAAGGTACCTGGTACAGCTCCACTGGGAGAGAGTTCCACAACATTGGTGCTGTCACCAAGAAGGATCTTCTCCCAGTCATGGCCTTCCTAGCTAATCTCAGGGTCAGGACCTGGAGTCAGAGAGGAACAAGTGATGTGAGCTGTTGTCCTGAGTGGAAGACGTTGTCTGGTGAGTCCAGGGAAAGTTATCCAAGAAGGCAGCTGTAAAACCAATTGTGAGGGATGTCTCTTCTCCTCTAGGTACCTTGTACCTGATTAAGTATTTATTTACCCATCTTGTGTCAGAGAAAATGTATGACAAACCATAAGGTAATCCATCCATTTTATGTTAGGTTATTTGACAGCCAGTTTGTAGTAGCCCACCAGAAAACTTTGAGATGCTAGTGGAGGAAGTTGTTGTTTGATATAATCATTTACTGAAAGGCAGTTAGTTAGAGAGGGGCTGTAGTGGCTTAGTGATTAAGACTCTGAGCTTGGTGACTAGAAGGTCAGCAGGTGAGCAGTTTGAGACTGGAGTGCTGCATGATGGAGTGAGCTCCCATCATTTGTCCTAGGTCCTGCCAACTTAGCAGTTTAAAGCAAGAAATTGCAAGTAGATAAATAGGTACCACTTCAGTGGGAAGGTAAAAGCATTCTGTGTGCCTAGTCATACCTGCCGCATAACCACAGAAACGTCTGCAGACACAGGCAGCAATGGCTCTTTGGCTGTAAATGGAGATGAGCACTGCACACTAGAGTCAGACACAGCTGGCTTTCAAGAAAGGGAGACATTGACAGCATAGTCTTCTAGGCATTACTAGACTACTGCTTCCATGATCTCCCACCATGGCTTATGCTGGCTAATGCTCATGCAGTAGTATAATGTCAAGGCCCAGTTGGCCATATCTGTTTTGAGCCCACATATTCATTGCTGAAATGTAAAAGAACAACATCAAGCTCATGTGCTAGATTATTTTGAAATATGGTCTCATTTTTTTCTTTTTGTTTGTTTGTTTGTTTTGTCCTTTGAAATCAAAGTGCAACTGGGAGTTTCAAATGAGCCAGTGAAATTTCATCTTTAAGTACTGAACTGCAGAATGAGTAAATTATTTGTTGATATCACACAGCTGATGAAGTTAATTTTTGTTTTATTTTATTTACAGAGTTGTTCTGTCTAATCACTGTAATTAGCTGAATTAATACATCTTAGAGACACTCAGCAAAGAAAACCAAATGCAGATGGCACAATTGTTTCAAATGGTGTACTGTACTGTAAATACAAATTTAGCATATATGCATATGCCACGTTTTCCATGTAACATCGTCTTCTTCTTCAAGTACTGTATCTGTTCTGAATATTGGCTATCATCATGGCGATAGTCTTCTTCTTAACTCTTTGGAACAGGAACATGGTCTAAGAGCCCCTTTTGCCCAAGTGTGTGTGTGTGTGTGTGTGTGTGTGTGTGTGTGTGTGTGTGTGTGTGTGTGTGTGTGTGTGTGTGTGTGTGTGTGTGTGTGTGTAAAATATGAACACGTGCATATGTATATTTCAAGAAGCTTGAGTCTCGCAAGTCTCATGTGTTTGTGTTATGAGCAACAGCTTGACTAATGGCCAGCTTGACCAATGGCCAGATTTCACAATGTGTCACTGTCCATCCTTTCTCCACTCAGTTTCCTACTTTCAGCAGTCTCATTCCCAACCACAGTTACTACCAACATCCTATTCCAATACAATGTTTCAAATAATTAGTGTGCTACTCCAATTAGGCCTCTCAGGGCAAGGAGATAAACCTCCTCCACTGAAAGAGACAAAAACTTGCTTTTAATGTGCAAGGTGTCCCCCAAAGCCTGGGCATCAATTTCCACACATTTTGAGCTGGTATAAGAGCCAACTGACTCACTGCACTGGGTGTGTTTTGCTTGTGTTTTGTACGTCATAATCTCCCAACCTTTCCTTTCCTATCTCAGTGCCCTCAGAAGGATTCAAGCAGTGAAATCCCAAGTCTCCGGTTTTGGGTCCTAAGCAATGGGCTTATTCTCTGCCAGCTCTGTACACTGTGAAGTTGAATATATCCATTTTTTTAAATGTTATGCCATCCATCTGATGAAACTGGCAATATTCCATGAAAAAAAATCACACAATGATAAAGTTGCTAGTTTTCACATAACATCATAACCCCTTGTATTTGCTATAGTAAGCTAAGCTTGGGAATTAGGCCTCACAAATTGGTTTACTTCCCCATTCATAGGAAAATTGCCATTACTAGGGCAGTTAATTCTACATGTCTAAAAATTAGAAACTTGGAACATAGTGCGTATATAGGCCTTCCTTGTTCTTACCTTCAGATTAAATGGCTAAGGAAGATGGAAGTTTTAGGCCAATACAGTAATACCCCAGATAACGTTATGACTTGGTTCCACAAGTCATGACGTTATCCGGTTTTTAGCGTTGTCCGATGCATGCATCGAACAACGCTAAAAAAAAGCCCTGACTTCAGGGACAAACCGAGCAGGCAGTGGGGTACCTTTAAAGCTACCCCCCACCACTGTGACTGCAGTAGGATTGGGGGAAAGCGCCTTTCCCCCCATTCTACTGCAGTCTTTCCCCTCCGTGTTTACCTGCACACTCCGATTGAGGCTTTTTTTTTCCGTCCGAAGGCTCTTTGTCTCTTTATTTCCCTCCCTATACATTTAAACAGGGAAGGGGAAAAGAGAGAAATCTGATTAGTTCTCTCTCTCTTTCCCCCTCCCTGTATTGTCAATACAGGAAGTGAAAGAGAAAGAGAGATCAGCTGCATGTTGGAGCTCCAAAGCAACAAGAAGGTATAGCTGGACTGGATTCTCTCTGAGCAGGCAGTGGGGTGGAGTGTGGGGAGTCCCCAAACTGGGGGTGGGGATGGGGGTGGGGGAAAGGAAGGAGGGAAGTGTCAGGGAGAGTAGCTGTGGCCTCCTTCTTTAATACAATGGATCGGATAACGCTAAAATGAGCGTCTAAAATTAGCATTATCCGGTGCAAATCTTCCCCCCAAATTTGTTGTCGTTATGCGATTTTAGTGTTATCCGGTGCAATCGTTATCTGGGGTATTACTGTACATTTAAAATTACAACCTCATCCCATATCAACTTTGGCCTTCAGATGTGATTGAAGTTAGGACATTGGGAAATTAATAGCTAATAAACAGCTAATAATTGTTAATCAGTAACTTTAACTAATGAATTTTGTGTGCTCGCACCAATGAGGACTATGACTGTAAATTGTATTTTTCCCCTTTTAGTTATAGATTCACCTTTATAAAAATGTGATACAGTAATACCTCGGATAACGCTAAGACTTGGTTCCATAAGTCTTGGTGTTATCCGATTTTTAGTGTTATCCGATGCATGTTAAAATCTTATGCGATGGATCGGATAACGTTAAAGCTCCATAGAGATACATTGTAACCGCACAGGCTTTAGCGGTTGTTATCCGATCCATCCCATAGGACCTTAACGTTATTCGATCCAATTCTCCTCCTCAGATTACTTAACGTTATGCGATTTTAGTGTTATCCGAGATAAACATTATCCAAGGTATTACTGTACTTGTTATACAGTAGAGATCTAACTTTCACTACAAATATCCAAATAGTAAGATGTTATGTATTCCCAGTGCTGCTGTCTGGAGTTGAAGCTTGGACATTGACTAAAGCATCTGAAAAGAGAATTGAAGCTTTTGAAATGTGGATCTACAGATGACTGCTAGGGATATCATGATTTGATCATGTGACTAATGTAGAAGTATTGCACCAGATGGATAAATCAAAACAACTCTTTAAGACCATTAAGCAAAGAAAGCTCCAATGCCGTAGCCATATCATGAGAAGCAACATAAAGTATAGAATACTCCAATGCTCTCTGCAAGGAAAGATCCCTGGGAAGAGAGACCCTGGACATAGATGGACTTCATGGCTGAAGAAGCTGAGGGACTGGTGTGACATATCCTTCAAAGAACTGTTCAGAGGAGTTAAGAACAGGAAGAGTATCGCCATGATGACAGCCAATATTCAGAACAGATATGATAGCTGAAGAAGAAGAATAGCACTGAGCTTATATAGCACTAATTCAAGCATCTATCACATTTTGTCAGCTCAGCACTATTTCACTTCCTAAACTTTAAAAAAAGGCAGCAAAAGAGATGGCTACAAGGTGGTGATAATGACAGAGAAAGAGAATGACAAAGGGGTATTGTGGAACTTCAGCTTCAACTTCCCAGAATAATTAAATATTTCTGAGCCCACCTTGGAAATGATTTAAAATCCTGCATTGAGTAGGGGGGTTGGACTCAATGGTCTAAAAGGCCCCTTCCAACTCAGTTATTTTATGATTCTATGAAATGCCAAGGTAAGAGACAGTTCAACCCAGGAGTCATGCCCTACGTTAAGATTGGGAGGGTGGTACAAAAAATAGAAGAGAAAAGAGAATAAAAAGATGCAACAGAGAAATATATTTACATAAATTTAGCAACTTCCACTGATCAAGCATGCTAGATGAATGTGTTTCTACTGATGCCATTACTGGGAGGCATTTATTATTTTAGCTAGATTTTATCAATTTTCCAATAAGTGCTAGAAGCTGGAAGCTTGTACCTTCCGGCTGGAGTTGGAGTGCATTACCCATCAGGCTTATTTGCCCAGGATAGCTATGAGCAAGAAATGATGGGAATTGCTATCCAACAGCACCTGGAGGGTCCTAAATTTCCCCAGCCCCGTTTGTTAAAGGCAAAACACACATTTAATGAATAAATGAAAAATGCAACTCTATTCATCTACAGCTACTATGATCAGGTTGTCTTGAGATTATGAGGGCTATAGTCAAACACATTTAGGAAGCATAAGTTTGGAGAAGACTGCATTCAGCTGGATAAATGGCCTACCTAAAGAACTAAGCCAAAGATTTTATGAGTAAAAGTGTCTGAGACTATGCTTTCTTTGTCTCCTTGCTTGCTTGCTTGCTTGCTTGCTTGCTTGCTTGCTTGCTTGTGACAAAAAGGCACAATATAACTTTAACATATAAAGCCATAAAAAGAGATGGGATCATTCATAGTAGAAAAGGCAGGGGAACTCTAAGAATGCCTCAAGTTATTTACAAAGTTGTTATAAGTTTATTGTATATGTTTATTAGGAGTCTGGTTTTTTTTGTTTTTGTTTTTTTGAAATATTGGGGGGTGGACAAAAAACAAAAACACTGCAGCACTTTAAAGACTAACTCTTATATTTTTAACATGAGTTTTCATGGATCAAGTCCACTTCATCAGACAAAGGAGTGACATTTCAAGGCATGAGCTTATATACACCAGATACAGAGGTAAAGAGTAATCAATCAGAATGACAGATAAGCATGCATATCAATACAGCTTCTCCCAGCTAGGAGTAGCATATGATCTCTGGTTTGTTATTCAGATTAACTCTAAATGTCTCCTTTTCAATTTTAAAAGCCAGGAGTTGCAAAACAAACACCTGGTATTGAACATATGCTAATGAATTTAACCCAGTGGTGGGATTCAATTTTTTTTTACTACCAACCCTGTGGGCTTAGTAGAGTGGGCATGGCCAGGGGGAAAGCCCTGCATTGAAGCTGAATTAGGACTACTTTATTTCAAAACTTGGGTGGGCAGGGCCAGGCAGAATTTTTGCTACCGTTTTAGGTGAACTGCTGCAAACCTGCTGAATCCCACCACTGATTTAACCTCTTACTGTGTGAGCACATCCTGTTCTGTGGGACATGTTGTGAAAGAGAATATTACAGGAAAGTTAGTGAAGGCGGTATAATACACCAAAATATAATATATAAAATATATAGCAGCATATAGCAATCTATGTATCAAATTTGATAATGTCCCAGAAACCTTTGGCTAATATTCATGTTTTTTGGAAAGTGATAAATCTATTGGCCAGATATCTGTCTGATGAATGAGCTTGTGTAGGTCTGATGTTTATCATTGTGATTATTGGCTATAAAAGATCAGAAATTGTTATGATTTATTTAAACATTTCTACAACTTCATGAGTTCTAATCAGTTTCAAAATACTGTATCTTTACTGAATTAGTTTTTAAAAAGTCATCTGCATAAATGGATAATTTACTTGACAGGTTTCCTGCATTGATATTTTTTGATGCTTGAATCATTCCTAATTAAAGACACTGTTATGACAACCAATGAAAGACTAAAAAGAAAAAGAACAGCAAAAGTAGGCATTTTAATCTTCAGAAAAGAACAGCAGAATTTTATAATTACATTTGAAAGAATGCTGATTGGATCCTCAAACATGTATTGTAAAATCAATGATCTTACTCAGTATGTCTGATAAGCAGTTGAATTGAATGTTTAATAACATGAAATTCACAAAAGACTGGAGATCTTATTTATTCCTCACTTCTTTTCTGGTCAGAGCGCCACAACAGACTGATAACTGGAGAAATGTGTCACATGCTTTGCTTCCAAATTAATTTTTCCACATATTTCTTTGTCCATATGGAACTCTTTGAGATCATTTAGAAAATAATTATTTGTATTTTAAGATTGAAATGAATATATCAATATATATCCTGTGTTTTTGGTGGAACCATTATTCAATCACATAGTTACTGCCTTGGGTCCCAGTATTGCCCTTAGGCTTCAGTATTAGGGGAAAAGATGAATGTGATATGATAAGAGTGTTGGGTTAAGATTCATGAGCTCTGGATTCAAATCCCTGTTTACCGACAGAAACTCCCTGGACGAGGGCAGTAGTCAACTGATCTATCTTGAAAGCCTTATTAGGACCACCATATATCCAAAGCAAGTTGACAGCAATATAACCATGACAAAATGGCTGAAAAGTAGCACAAGAAACAAGCAGGTAAATAAGATTAATGCCTTTAAGGATCAAGAAACTGACATGTAACCTACAGTACCATTCCTGAGGCTACTAAAATGTATGTATATGTGGTGAAAAACCTTTGCTACTAGATGTAGCCATATCTAAAACTGGTAGTAAACATTCAATGTGAATTGTTGTTTTCATTGGATGAATATTGTTGTTGTTGCTGCTGCTGCTGCTGCTTTATGCTGCCCTCCTCTTCCAAAATCATTGTGTCCTTGCTGTAACAAAAATGTTACTTTCAAGTTCTGGTAGCTACATGAAAATTGAATCTTGAAATTTGTAGCCTATTTATTTATTTATTTATTTATTTATTTATTTAATCACACTTTTATGCTGCCCTCCTCAGAAAGACCCAGGGCAGCTAACAAACTCCAAAACACTTAAAACACAATAAAACATAATATAAAAATCAGGATTAACAGATTAAAAAGATTAAAAAAGATTAAGCAAGACACACACAGAGAGGAAGGAGGTCAGATGAGCCAACAGACTGGGGCAACCATCCGGCCCATACCCCACACATGCTCTGCCAGCCAGGTCTTAACCCCCTTCCTAAAGGACAGCAGCTCCATCTGGAGATGCAGCTCACTTGACAGGAGGTTCCATAGGGCAAGAGCAGAGACGGAGAAGGCCCTCCTCCTGGTGCTAGAGAGGTGCGCCTCTCTAGCCAATGGTACAACCAGAGAGCCTCTCCTGTCCCCTCTGGTGGGACAGACAGATGTCCTTAGGGCGATGCAGTCTCTTAGGTATCCTGATATATTGTGTAGCTATATAATACAATCAATCCCTTTAAGAATGTGGGTCACCACCACATTGTTCACCAAATCAAAATGAAGACCATTATGATTTTAAGGCTGCAATCTCACACACCTGTACCTGAGAATAAACTCCATTGAAGTTAGTAGAGTTTATGAATAGTCCTACTTGGGATTGCATAATGAGGGATATTAATAGTAATGTTTTTATCTTTAAAATCAATATGCAGATTTTAGATTCAGCTGGGTGTCTATTGTTTGCTATAATCAACAATTTCTTTTTAAACACATATAACAAAAAATACAAACAATAAAATATGTATTTACTCAAGATATTAACTCTACAAGCACCCACCACCCATAAGACATTAAAATACTTTCCATGCCCAGTGCAATTTAAAAACAGCCTCTAAAATATCTGTTGCTTTTCTTTTTCCATTGGTGAAGATCACATAAACCTAAGAATGCAAAATCCCATGTGTGCATCTTTTTTTAATGATAAAGTAAAGCATCCTGCCAGAAACTGACAGATCTTCTTGATTAAACAATGTGTGTGTGTGTGTGTGTGTGTGTATGTGTTTGTGGGGATTGAAGGTAGATTTGGATGACAAACTTTCTGGCAATGCCTTTCCATCTTCACCTTAAGCTTTCCAGGGTGGCCCAAGATTAGCCATTATCTAACCAAATCAAGCCAGAAATCCAACAAGACAGGAAACGAAGAGTCACATATTCATCCACAACTGCTGGAGGGTGAGATGAAGATAGGAATATAATTATTATACACAATTATGCAGACGTATAGTTTATAATTAAACCACCTGAATATATGTCAGTGTTTTGTGATAACCACCCATGCTTTGTGAAGTGCTGTTGGCCATTGAAAAAAACTATAGTCTGTGGTCAGTGTCCTAAAAGAAGAACTAATAATAGATTGTTGTAACCACCTAACATTTATATATATAAAAAATCATTGAGCATACTGAACTATTACTTTTTGTTGCTTGGCCTTGGAAATCCTGACTAATCTCCCTTGCTGCTCATAATTTGAAAATATCTATATTAAATATAGCTAGCCAACACTGTGATTAAACAGAAGACTATATGATTCAGGACATATAAATGCTGTGTTTCCTTAGAACAACTAGCGTGGATTGTTCAGGCAAGTTGCTATCATTAAGCTAGAGATGTAAAGGAAAGGTGACCTTTTCAGGTCTCCTATGAAAATATTCATTTTATACCTCCCAACCAGCAGAAAGCAACAACAAAAGCCACATTCAACCCAAATCTATTTCAGTAAGATACTTACTTACTTACTTACTTACTTACTTACTTACTTACTTACGTATTTATCAAATTTATATTCCGCCCTACTCGCACAGGCGACTCAGGGCGAAGCACAACCAGCATATGGTACACCATTAGAAACTCTAAAAAAGAATAAAACAAAAATTACAATCAATTAAAAAACACCCTCTCATTCCCTTGACTGAAGAGAACAGAATAAAGGGAATAGGAGTAGGAATAGGAGGATAGATGTAGGATGTCAAATAAGCCAGCCCGGGGGGGGGGGTCAATAAACTATCACTACCCCCACACCATTCCTGCCAGCCAGGTTTTTAGGCCATTTCTAAAAGCCAGTAACTCCATCTGGAGGCACAACTCCAAAGGCAAGGGGTTCCACAGAATCGGAACAAACAGGGAGAAGGCCCTTTTTCTAGTGCCAGAGAGTCGAGCCTCTCTGGCAAATGGTACAACTAAAGAACCTCTCTGGTCTGCTCCGGTGGGATGGACAGATACCCTTGGGGGATGTGGTCTCTCAAGTAACCTGGTCTACTACCATTCAGGCCATTAAAGGCACCTTGAATTGCACCCGGAGGCAAACTGGTAACCAGTGCAGCTACGGAAGCAGTAGGGATGCACGAGAATAATGCCCACATCCCAACACCAACTAGGCTGCTGCATTCTGGACAAGCTGCAGCCTCTGGATGGTCATCAGGGGCAGCCCCATGTATAGCGCATTGCAATAATCTAATCTGGAGGTGACCAGGGCATGGTTGATCATGAGCAAGGAGTCCCTGTCAAGGAGTGGGCACAACTGGCAAATTACATGCAACTGTGCAAAAGCCCTCCTATCCACGGCTGCCACCTGCTCATTGAGCAGGAGTCTTGAGTCCAAGAGGACCCCCAGATTGCGTACTGGGTCTGTTTGAGGCAAACTAACCCCATCCATAACCAAAGATGGTAACTCCTGTGTTGACCGAGGACCCACAACCAACCCACAACCATTCAGTCTTGCTAGGGTTCAGCTGTAACCCATTGTCCCCCATCCAGACCCTCACAGCCTCCAGGCATCTGGATAGGACTTTGACTGCATCATCAGGGTTCCCACGAGCCAAGATGTACAACTGTGTATCATCTGCATACTGATGGTATTTTACCCTGTAGGAACGGATGATCTCACCCAGGGGCTTCATCAGAGGCGTAGCTACTGCCGTATCAGCCGTATCAATTATACAGGGGCCCCGGGCCACGGGGGCCCCCAACGGTAGGGCGGCCAACCATTCTGCATTCTGCAGGACGGTCCTCACCGGCAGGAAATTTCTTTTAAAAAAATTGGAGCAAAAATTTACTGTGCATGCGCAGAAACTCAATCTGACGCATTATGCATGCGTCAGATTGAGTTTCTGCGCATGCGCACTTTATTGGAGCCATTTTTGGCTCCAATTTTAAAAAATAAAATTTCAGAGTCGGAGCCGCAGCTTTTCTGAGTAGCTCCGATGGTGGCCCTCAGAGGAGGGCACCTCCCCTGGGGCCGCCCAGCTCCCACGAGCAGGTTGAGGCCTGCCCGGGCTGTCCGCTGCTCCCGAACTCCCATGGCCTGGGGACACCTGGCAGAGTGCGCCACCACCTCCTCCAGGTCCAGCAGTGGTGACGGCGGCGGCGACAGCAGCAGCGGCAAGCGGCTCCGGAAGAGGAGGAGGAGGCTGCAGTCGGGGGCAGCGCGCCTTGCCATGCGGCCCCGGGCAATGGGGGCTCATTGGCCCCAGGAGGGTAAGTGAGCGTTTTGTGTTTCGGGTGGGTGGGTGGTTTATGTGTGTGTTGGGTGGGTGGGTGGATTTTTATTAAAATTTTATTTTATTTTTTTATTTATTTTAATTATTTAAGTTATTTACGGGTTTGTGTTGTGGTTGTTTGGGTGGGTGGGTGGGTTGAGGTGTGTGTGTGTGTGTTTGTTTATTTTAATTCTATTCTATTCTATTTATTTATTTATTTTATTTTTATTTTATTTTTATTTTTGGCCCCACCCACGACGTCATGACGTCATGACGTTGGCTCCCCCCACGACGTCATGATGTCATGACGTTAGTGCTGCCCCACTGTCCCGCATATAAAGGGCCCCCAAACAAATTTTTATACGGGGCCCCGCCAAGGTAAGCGGGCTTCATGTAGATGTTAAATAGGAGAGGTGAGAGAACCGAGCCCCATAAGGGAGGGGCCTAGGGCTGGACCTCTCACCCTCCAACCACACCAACTGAGTCCGGCCCATCAGAAAAGAGGCAAACCAGGCCAACACCGTGCCCTGGATACCCAATCCTCGAAGCCGTCCCAAAAGGATACTGTGGTCGACGGTATCAGGGTCAACAAACAAGCAAGGTTTCCGAATTCTTACCACCACAACCTCCAACCACTTAAGCCTGGTTTTAAGCCATAGTAATTAACAAAGTATCTAATGGTCACACCTAAGCCCTTTTGTATGACCTTGAGGATGGAGAGTTTTTGTCTTTGTTTCTATAAGATGAGTTTGGAGATATGTGGTTGCTCTCTGCTGAATCAAACCATTGGTCCATTAAGTTGTAGTTGGCAGTGAATATTCAAGAAGGCAGGTATCAGCACCCAAAAACCTCAGGAAGGTACTGAGGGTCTCCAGGTACTGCCCCATGTTCAAGATTCATCCACCTCTCTGTCTGGGCTTCTCAACTCAATTTTGAACTCATGGCAGGCATCTGCAAGCTGTCCACCATTTTAAGTCTGCTGCAATAATACTTCAACATATATTAATAATAATAATTGTGTTCCATCAAGTCAACTCTGACATACAGTGACCTTTTCCAGAATTTTCTAGGTAGAGAATACAAAATGTGGTAAAACCATAAAAACTACTCCAAAAAAGGCATAACAATGCAACAGAGAATCAATTTACTCCTAAAGGTAGTAACAATACAGGAGAAAGAAAAGCTGTTATCAAACCTATGCAGGCATTTACTCAGCTCAGTGACACACTGGTACAGTCACCAAGTCCATTCCCTGGATCCACACTCTCTAACAGAAGCAGACAAAAATGTCCGTCAAAACCAACACAAATATATATTTTTAACAGAACAAATGCAAAACAAATTAACTAAATACACTGTAGGGTGGTGTTTTTTTTTTGCAAATCAATCAAACAGGAAAAGTATCCACACACAAAAAAAGCAACAAAATAAAAATCATGTACACAGTTTCCTTTCCCAAAGGTCAAGAAAAGCAGGCACACAAAGGCAAAATAAATAAATATCAAAATCACCCCAACAAAAGTATAATAATATGAGGATATTTCTGTCCCCCATACAACTTTATGCCTTTTCTTCTCTTATTTGAACCCAGCAGGCAGGCTAGGCACTTAGCAACTATGAACCAAGAAAGGAAAGGGTGGGGTGGGGTGGGATCACCAAAGAAATTGGGGGTTCCTCCAAAAAAAATCCCAAAGAGGTACACTGGCACAAGGATTGACTAAAGCAAAATAAAAGCTCACTGTGTCCCAACCAATACAGATACAAAACTCCCATTTCTCCTTCTGTGACATTCTGATTGGCTGCTGACAGCAGCCCTCATGACACTATTGGATGAAAAATTTATTGGGTAATTTGATAGACAAAAGTTTAAACAAACCAAATAGGAAACACACAAAAAGTATCATGAAACTTTCCTTAATAGGAATGATTGCTGTTAAAGATCTTCTCTTCTGATAATTAATAAAAGAAAATGAAAATGAAGGCCTTTTCTCTGTGGGGTTTTTCCTTCCATAAATACAAAAGCCCATCCCTACTTGGGTCCTCTTGGATATAATATTTACCTTCTCTCAATGTCTTCTGGCAAAGAACTGTTATCAACAAACACCTTTTTGTTACAGTTAATATTTAGCTGGTGTTTCAGTGTCTGATCCTGAGATTTGCCGTCTGGCCAGGTTATCCTGCTATGGCAATAGAGTAGACCATACTGCCAGTGACTCAACACCGAGTGTCAGGCGGTGGTTAACTAACCTGACAACCCTGAGAACAAATGGACTTGGGTGACAAAGTCCACAGGGAAGGGTGATGGTTCCCAAGTGGATTAAATCCCACTTGAATCCATCTTGATGGAGGGCAGCAGCTTCATTAATACTGGCCTTGGGCTGAGGAGGGCTTTGTGTGCCAAAAGGGCTCAGGAACAGAAAGTGACTCACCAAAATGGTTCAGTGGTATGAGTGTCATGCTTCATGCGGAAGCCAGATGAAAGGCCAATGACAGAGGCGTAGCTACCGCCGTATCTGCCGTATCAATTATACGGGGCCCCCGGGCCACGGGGGCCCCCAACGTGCGTAAGCAAAACAAATCTTTACCCTTCCTAAGGGCCCCCAAACAAATTTTTATACGGTGCCCAGCCAAGGCACGCTACTCTTCTGGCCAATGAATTATATTCTCAGGATAGTCTGCATGGTTCAGGTACACAGAAAGAGTCTCCTCAAAGATTGTGCTATTTTTGAACCACAATTGGGCCTGCTCTGGTAATGGTAACCTTGTGCCGATAATCTTTCTCACACTAGGTCAGGCCAAAGGAACTGCAGAATGGACTCACCAAAAGGTGGCTTCATTATGGCAGTTTCAAGACTGGCCTAAACATGGAAGAAGAAGAAATCCTGAGATATCCTTGATGCAGCAGGTCTTTGTGGCATCATTTACTTTCAATGTGATGGAGCCTTAACCTCCAGAAATGGGACTCTTATACTATACAATCTGCAAGAAGCCACACCAGACAATTCTAACTCAAGCAGAACTGCTACTGGCTTCTGGGTAATGAAGTGCTAATCGTAGGGTGTGCTGTTTTGTATGGAAATAAACTGGTTTCCTGAGTGGATAAACCTTAGGGTCAGAAGCCAAGGAGTTTATTCTATCAAGAGACTTGGATCACTTCAGAGAAACACAGCACACTGGCTCTGGCATTGTGATTATGAGAGAAATGGGAATAAAAGAGGGGGGGAACCAGACAGCTGACAAATCTGGAAATTATATCAAAATAACAGACCATAGTAACCTACTCTTAGTGAGAATCAACAGTAAGACAGCATTCGGGTATCAGGGTCCATCTTATAGTTCTTTATATGGTATATAATTCTCGGCCATATGGCAAAGAAAGCTAATTAATGTCCTGGATGATTCTATTGTTGTTACTTCAGCAAATACTAACCTGAAAAATGTAATAAAGGCATTCTTTTAAATATTTTGATTCCTTGCTCAGATTCATAAACTTGCTAAGCCCACATATTTCCTTCTAGCAAACCTACTGCATAACTTTTTGTGTTAAATGAAACAGACTCTATGTATAAAAGTCCATTTTTCACTATTCATTCAAAGAAGTAGACCACATTTTATATGTTTCTATTGGTTTATAAATGTTGTTAAAATGAGGATAATAAAACTGTGTGCTCTCACATCAGTTCTCATGTATGGTGACCCTTTCTGGGATTTTCTAGGTACAGATTACTCAGAAGTAATTAACCATTCCCTTTTTCTAAGGGCTTCTTGGGACCGTGCAGCTTGTCCATAACTACACCAGCTGGCTGTTCTCCTGGGTGGCAGAGCAGGAAAACCACTGAGCTATCCAGCCAGTCTTAACATGAAGATAAATTTCCCATTTTTCATTATTCACTTAAACATACTAAATTAGTCATAATTTTATGTTTCTCCTGTAGAAAACACAAAATTACACGTTATCATTACAGCCTTTCCAGGGAATACTGCTTACTCCATTCTGTTCTGCTTTTGTCAAACAATTAAGTACTGAGTCCAGTTCTAGTCACTTCAGTTTAAGAAGGATATCAATAAGGTGGAACATGTCAAGAGGAAGACAACTACAGTAGTTGGTAGAGGGTCTAGAAAGCCCTATGAAGGAGAGTTGGGGATGCCAAATATTTTAGCTGGAGAAGATAAGAATGAAAAATAATATGGAAGGCATATTTAAGTGTGGAAGACAAAGTATCCTTGTTTCCTGCTGATCCAGATATAGCACCTGAAAAATGTGAATTCAAATTACAGGGGGGGGGGGGAATCTGAATTAACATTGGGAACAACTTCCCCATAGTAAGATCTGTTTGACAACAAAATGTACTTGCTTAGAAGGTGATTGATCCTGCTTGTTGAGTGTTTTTTAAAAAAATGTTGAATGGAATTTGCCAGAAGTATTTTATTAGTGGGTTTTTAAAGTGGTGAAAGGCAGGATTAAATGGCTGTTGGGATCCGATCCCTACCAATTCTACAGTTCTATTAGCCTTATATACATATGATTTAATATAAGAGACATCCATACTGGAAGTGGATGTGGGCTTCATGATCTATGTTCAATACCCAAAGTAGTGAGTTGACTAGGTCAGGCAGTATAGAAACTGAATGAATGAATGAATATCAAAGCATGAATAAGGGGCTGTGGTGGCTCAGTGGTTAAGAAACTCGCCTTGTTACCTGGAAGGCTGACAAGTCGGCAGTTCGAAACCCAGGTACTGCATGATGGATTGAGTGCCCATCTCTGTCCCAGCTCTTGAGGACAAGAAAGGAGCCTCATTTAGGTGTTTCCTGAGGGAAGTTTTCCCCACAAAAATCCTTTCAACCCAGAATAATTTGTGACACAAAACTATTATTATAAAGCATGAATCAACTATTTGCATTTCAGAGTGCCCATGTTTCCTTTGCCATTGATACAGCTGTTTCTAGATTGCTTAGCACTTATTTTGGCATCTTACTTAATGTGTGTGCATGTGATAAAAAAGCCAAATAAAACCATGGAAGCCAGATTTGCAGTTTCCTAATTCTTTTAGTGATAAATGGTCTTGTGAGTAAATGGAAAACAGCGCTTTGAACAGTATAGAATAGTGTTCTTCAAACTATTTTGTCAGTTCCAGAACACTCATCCTCTCCTATCATCATGATTGTTGGCCTGTCTGTCCTGTAAGTGGTTTGAACTAGAAATCAGGCTTGTTGAATTTAGTATGGCTTATTTCCAAATAGATTTGAATAGAATAGTACAATCATGAAGGTACGCTCAGAACCACAAAGAACTTATATATAATATGTAAAAATTTAAAAACAACAGAAGCACATTCTTTTTAGAACTGTCAGCAATCTTCAGCCTAGATTATTTCATCAGTACTTAAACCCACCACCCTTTTTTGCTGCTGTAAATGCTGGCAAGCTAAATATTCTTTGTCCAACTACATCCTATCAACTGCAAACAATATTAAGAACAATGCATTTCCACTATTAGCCTCAGGTTTTTAGTGGGACAGAGTACAGTACAATACAGTAACCCCTCGTACAACAAATGCATTATACAAAAAATAAATCGTACAACTGAATTTTTCAAAAAAAATTGCATCGCACAACGATGGTCATCATTGTATGATGCATCACAGTTTCCCCAGGTTGCATTGTGCCTGGGAGGTTTTGGGTTCAATGCAGCTGGGGGGAAGATTTCTTTTGCTGCTTTGACTGGCAGCGCCAGATAAAAGAATCTCTCTCCCCCCCCAGCTGATTTGACCAGAGCTGCATGTGCCCATGATCTCAGCAGCTGGCTGGCTTTCAGGGCGGCTAGGGCAAGCCTTTTCCCCACCACCCTGAAAGGTATTTTGTGATCAGCAGAGGCATCTCCAGAGATCTGCTTGCCTAGGGAGTGTGTTTCCAAGCAAGCGGACCTCTGTAGATGTCTTCCCTAAACAGTGTGGGGCTGCCTTTCCCCTGGAAAGCATGTTTGCAGGCAAAAAGGCAGTCCCATGCTGTTCAGAGAAGGCGTCTTCAGAGGTCCGCTTGCCTGGAAACACACTTCCCAGGCAAGAGGACCTCCAGAGACCAAAGATTGCAGCACTGGTCAGAACACCTAAACGAGGCTTCATTTCACTGCTTTGACTGGTGCTATGATCTTCAGTTCTCAAAGTCCCGTTTGGGGAGAACCTACCTCTCACCACCCCAGAAAGGACTTTGCATGTGTCCGTTCACAAAGTGCTTTTTGGGGTGGTGAGAGGAATGGTCCCTCTCACCAACCCAGAAAGGACTTTGCATTTGTCTGTTCACAAAGTCTGATTTGGGGTAGCAGGGGAAACCCTTCCTCTCGTCACCCCACAAAGGACTTTGCATTCTTCCGTTCGCAAAGTTCCATTTGGGGTGGTGAAAGGTAGGGTCTCCCCTGCCACCCCAAAATGGGCTTTGCGAATGGATGAACCCAAAGTGCCATTTTTTGGTGGCAAGAGAAAAGGTCTCCCCCACCGTCCCAAAAGGAACTTTGTGATCAGCAGTTTAAGGAATCTCTCCCTGCCTCCAGTTGATTTGACTGGTGCTGTGCGTATTGTACTTGCAGTCCTTTGTGTTCAAAGCAGTTGGGGGTGAGGAGAGATTCCTTTACTGTAGCTGCTTTGAGCATAGCCACCTGTGCTCCACATCTCTGCTTTGGGTTTGAAGCAGCTATAGCAGCCAAATCAGAGAAGGGGAGCACGGGCAGAGGTGCTCAAAGCGGCTACAATAAAGGAATCTCCCCCACCTCCAGCTGCTTTGAACACAAAGCATCACAGGCACGCCGGTTGGGGATTCTGAGGGAAATTGGTTCAGAACCCCCACCCACCCCCCACATCATGCATGGGCAGTGGTCCCATATAATGATTAAATCGTACAACAACAAGCCTAGCAGAACAAATTAAAATTGGCATACGGGGTACCACTATAATATAGATGCATATATTTTGGAGTGAGGATACATTTGGTACTTTCTTGAATAAGAATTATTAAATAACTTGTTAAGCATGCCAGCAACAATTTGAATTTGAAAGGAAAAGTGACCAATGGATCTATATAGATCGAGAGCCTTGAGTGCATAAGATCTTAGAAGTCTAGTTTTAGGTTCTAGATATTTAGTGGTACATTGTATGTGTGGTTCTCACCACATTTTCTCACAGATTCCTCATCTTTAAGAGTTAGGGTGGCAGGTGTGTAAAAGACATTCCTCTACAGAATACACCTGGAATAGCATTATCTGTTGACTTTAGCTGCTGCAGATAGGTGATAATTCCATATTTTCCCCTCTTAAGTAAAAACCCATCACAATATGCAGATTTCATCATAAAGGGGATGGAAAATGTGTATTTGTGTCCATGTACATGCTTGCAAGACTCTTCACAACATCTTCCAGAGAAGAACGCTTCCTTCCAGTCTGGGCTCAAAATCTGGCAGCAAACCAGTTGAACCAGAGTCCATCACACATATGGTCTGATCTTCTATACCTTCCTTTGCCTCAGATGAAATAGAACTATTTGATACTAAAAGAAATAATGAAATAGTAAGTCCACTGCAAATGCATGAAAGCTCTGAAGAACCTCCTGGCTAGTAGTTCCCTGAAATTGCCAGCTGTAAACTCGTGATGATGCTGCTGCTTCATCACTTAGATTGACCTTAGTGCATCAAATTATATATAATCACATGCCTAATCAGAATCAGACACCCTGTCCCTCTGCGGTATTCCTTCATGTAGTCACAAGATTATTTGTGATTACTTGCCTTATCAAAGACAGCAGGCTATTGAGCTTGGCCTCAGTTAGGTCTGCTGCACTAGATGACAAAGGACCAATTCTAAAGCTTGGCTGAATTTGCAGAACAAGAAAACAAAGAAAGATTTTAAAAAGTCTTTTTGGTTTTCATAAAGGAATTATAGACCCAAGATCAGCATGACATCAATCCCCATGACCTATCTGACCTAAAATGTTTCTAAGGCTGAATTCACAGGACCACATTTCTAATAAATCCAAATTAATTCAACATGCATAATTCCAATTTTTAAAAAAGTAACTTCAGGGTGGGGGGGGGGGCATTTGCAGGTGCCAGTAATAGTGGTAGACTGTCAAAACAACTTGTGGAATAATTAATCTAAAACCTACTAACTTTTAATTAGTGGCTATTGCTCAAGTGGTTAGGATGCTGCCTGGGAGGTGGAAGGTCAGCAGTTCAAAACCCTAGTACTACATGACAGAATGAGCGCTCGTCACTGTCCCAGCTCCTGTCAACCTAGCAGTTCAAAAGCAAGAAATTGCAAGTAGATAAATAGGGACCACTTCGGTTGGAAGGTGAACAGCATTCTGTGCACTTCGGTGTCTAGGCATGCCTGCCACATGTCCATGAAAACATTTGCAAAAACATAGACAGTGCTGGTTCTTCGGCTATAAACAGAGATGAGCACTGAACCCTAGAGTTGGCTATGACTGGCTTTCGAGCATGTGCGACCTTTATCTTTACCTTTATCTATTGCATCTTTAG
Organism: Furcifer pardalis; assembly: GCA_030440675.1. Lineage (NCBI taxonomy): Eukaryota > Metazoa > Chordata > Lepidosauria > Squamata > Chamaeleonidae > Furcifer > Furcifer pardalis. The sequence goes on from CP126891.1 coordinate 62,315,911, forward strand.
CATGCTATTTGGAACCAACTCATCGGTGGGGAAGGTTTTTGGCCATTGTTTGTGGAATCCTATCATACTGCAGAAAAATCTAACATATGTTGGACAAAATGTAGCACACAGCGGATATCTTCAGTAGATCAGGTGACTAGTTTCCTGCCATTGAGAGGCTTTCAGAACCATGAAGACCAGCAAAATTACATAACCCTACCCAAGAAGAAACAGAAACGAAAGTGCTAGATATTTACTTCTGAGTTTGAAAAACTGATAATTTTTTACTGATAAATAACCAACATTAGAAGGTGAATTGGTATACATGGAGGCTTCCAGAAGCAGTAATTTGCAGTTTTATTTTATTTATTTATTCTGTTTGCAAAGAAAAGAATTGGAGACTGGGTACATGGTCTTGGGTGTGGGTGTGTGCACTTGGCCACCCCCTTCTAAAGAAAACAGCTTGTTTACATAGAGCTATACAACTGACTGAATCTACTGAATTTGCCACTATTTCACTAGAGTCCAGCAATCAAACTGAGATGCAAAGGACCAACAAAACTACATATAAGGATGCACCAACACTTGAGTAATGGTTGGTGTCCCCAACATAGGTCACACAAACAGAAAGACTTTATGTACTCCTTCCTGTTCAGGTATGAGCATTTAACAGAGATTTTAAGAAGATTTATTTTTGTTGAACCAGAACTCCCAGGATCTACCAGCAGCCATACTTGCTGGTGGCTTCTGAGGGTCATCATAGCTAAGAGATGACCCCCAGAACCTCTTCTTTTACTTTTACTCCTGTTTTTGTAACTGCTCATCAGACCTGTAAGTAAAAAATGCATTTTTTTTCTATTTTAGCTTCTCTTAGACTGATTTTTCATATTTTAAATGCTGGTTAGTGACGGTGACAATAAAGGGAACTAGTCAGGGTGGATTAACCATTAAATAAAATAAACACATGCTTAGGGCATCAAGGGAAGGGGGCACCACAGCAATTTTACATAGCCAAATTTACCACGGGCCATGGGAGGCACATGATATGGCAACAGCAGCAATTTTGAAATATTTCCTTAAAAATTTAGAAGCACAAAAGGGAGATGAGGCTAAAAGAGAGGCAAGTAATATTGCAGATGAAATGCAAAAGCTAGAATTCATTTTTATGTTGAATTTTTGGAATGAGATTTTGCAGAATTTTCACAGCATAAGCCAAGTTCTACAAAATAAGGATGTGAGCTTAAAAACATGTGCAAATCTGTATGTATCATTAGCTGACCAACTGTGCACTTCACCAGATGAATTTGAAAGATATGAAGCAGCTACAAAGGAAATGCTACCAGATGTTGATTATAAGGCAGCTACAACTTGCAAACATATCAGAAAGAAGGTACCCAATGATGGAGATCCACCAGAAGTATATCTGAATGCCAGAAATAAATTTCATATCACCATCTTTTACATAGTTGTTGACAAACTTGAAACTGAGATGAAAAGAAGAGGAGAGCTATACAAAGAAATAACAGAGAAATTTTATTTTCTAAGTGATATGCCACATAATGTCACTTTGTCATCTACTAACATTGAAAAGTACTCTCAGTGCTGTCAAAAGCTGGTTGATGCTTCTCAGCTGAGCTTCAGAAGTTTCATTCATATGTGCGCCACAGGTTCAGTGCAACAAAAAATGTAAAAACAAGATTCAGTCATGCTGAACTTTATAAAATAATTGTAGAAGACAATATTGAGTGTGCCTTTACAAATGTAGACATTTGTTTTTTGTATATTTTTAATATTAATGATCACAAATTGCTCAACCGAGCGTTCATTTTCTCAGTTGAAGTACAGTACAGTATATTTAAAATCCCATCAGAACAACTATGCAACAAGGTAAGGTGGATGTCTTTATTAAGTATAGAACCAGATGTGTTACATAAGATTAGTTTTGAGGATCTGATCAAAGTCTTGGCAATTAAGAATGTAGGAGAAAACAAAGACAAATAAAGTGGAAGTATATGAAAATGAACATTATTTTTCATCTTACTGTAAGTTTTGTTTAATTTCGATAAATAAAATTTTATTTTATGGCTTATTATTGTTTAAATTTTGAATTACATATATATGGGGCCATCAAAATCTTTTAAGTGCTTAGGGCCTCTAAGGGTCTTAATCTGGCCCTGGAACTAGTGCTACTGCTCTCTCATGCTTTTCCTTCTCTGTCGCCTTTGTGTTTTTCTGCTTTGCTAACTAAATATTGAATAACAAATTCCAACAGCTATAGTGCAAAGAAGTGTAGACAGAATGCTAGGAAAGATCAAAGGCAAAAGGAGAAGGGGGCAGCAGAGGATGAGGTGGCCAGATGACATCGTTGACGCATTGGGCGTAGATCTGGTTGGGCTACAGAGGATGGCAGATGACAGAGGAGCCTGGTGTTCGGTGGTCCACGGGGTTGCAAAAGGTCAGACTTGACTGTGCAACCGAATAACTAAATATTTTGTTACAGTGCTTGGTGTAGGCAGCACAGAGACTTTTGTTTCCTTAGTGACTACTTTCTTACTTTTCTATATGAACTCCTATTCAAATGACTGCTCCCTTTATTCTATTTCTAGACTGTCTGTAAATGCACGTGTTTTAGCTTGGAAAAACATGGTTGTTAAACAGTCTGTCTCTGAAATAATCATAACATCAAGGGTATTTTTACATTTAATGAAAGGAATTTATGTGTCAAAAGGTAAGACAACTTGTAATTAATAGGAATCTTGGTGCATGGTAACAAAGAACTTCAAAGGCTTTTGCTGCCCATTGGCTACAACTCAGGTTTTTGGAAAACAACCAAGCCTGACAGCAAATTATCCCTTTCTATGTCATAGCCTACCAGATGTCCATCAAAAGCATCATTCATTGATAAAATGGGGGACTTATAGTTTGTTGATGGTTTGGAAATGTACTGCAGATGTCCAGCTTCTATCTGACAGAAGTACAACATATGCTTGATCTGTTCAAAGAGGAGAAAGGATATCCACAACGTTGAATTATATATGATTTTAAAATATTGAATGTTTGACTTAGAAGAACAGAAAGCATTGGCAAAGCATTGAACTGAGAAGCAAGAAATACTGTGCAGAGAGAACTCATATTTATACTTTTCTGTAATTAAACAAGTATGACCAGGTTACCCTGCTATGGTAATAGAGTAGTCTATACTGCCAGAGACTCAACCCTGAGCATCAGGCAGCAGTTAACTAACCTGACCACCCTGAAGACTAGCAGCCTTGGTGAAGTCCACAGAGAAGGGTGATGGTCCCCAAGTGGATTAAATCCCACTTGCATCTATCTTGATGGAGGGCAGCAACTTCCCCAATACTGGCCTTGGGCTGAGGAGCACTTTGCGTGCTAAAAGGGTGTAGGACTAGAAAGTGGCTCACGGAGCTGAATCAGTGGTTATGGGTGTCATTCTGCAATGCGGAAGGCAGATGAAAGACCACGGCATTATATTCGGACAGTCTTCATGGCTAATTGCCATGATGACTACCAATATTCAGAATCAGATATGGCACAAGAAGAAGAAGAATCAAACAAGGCCTCATGAGCTGGGGAAAAATACCTTTTTGTAGTATTGTTCATACATAAATGATCCAAAGTGACTAGGTGGCTGGGTTAAAAATCTTGTAATATCTTGTCTAAATTTTGCCACTCCTGTGCATCTTGGATGACTCTCACTTAATCTGTCTTTTTCCATCTACAATGTGGCTATAATCGCACTGACCTAACACTATTATAATATTAAACAGTTAAAGTACAACCAAAGGAAAATGAAATTTTGTTGTTGTTGTTCAGTCACAAAGTTGATTCTGACCCTTTGTGACCCCATGGACCACTGCCCTCCAGGCATCTCTGTCCTCCACCATCCTTCTCAACCTCCCCCGCTCTGTGCCCACTGTGTCTACAATACCATCCAGCTGTCTCATTTTGGCCATCCCCTTCTTCTTTTGGCTTCCACTTTTCCCAGCATCAAGGCTTTCTCAAGTAAGTCCTCTCTTCTCATTTGATGTCCAAAGTATTTAAACTTCATCACTGAAAATCTGATATGCCTGAAAAATATATATTTATTCCTTGTTTTAAATCAAAACATTCCACCAAGAACTGAAGATGGCATACACATTTCACTGTCTCCATCATTTTGCTCTTAAAGTGACTCCATGGGGATAAGTTAGGCTGAGAGATAGAGACAAGCCAAAGATCACTGTAGGAGTGGGGTACGGGAAAAGAGCTTCCTCGAAGAGTGGGGTATTTTTGAATCCCAATCGGACGTACCCTGGTAATGGCAACCTTGTGTTGCTAGCTAATCTTTCTCACACTAGGTCAGATGAAAGGAACTGCAGAATTAGTTCACTGAGAGGTGACTTCATTTTGGCAGTTTCACGTCTGCTCTAGACATGGAAGAAGAAGATTGTAGGAGTTTCATGACTGAATATGGAGATATTAATAGATTTCTCCGGTTGTAAGGTGAAATTTTAACTAGTATTAACAGTCTCACAGTCTCTCTCTAATTTAATACTGTGTTAATTAGAAATTACTTATTTGTTTCAGTGATTGTAACTGACTGGTAAATATGCCAGATACATCCACCACTTTACAATCTAAATTTTCCCTATATATCTCACTTCTTGCCTTAAATCCAGAAAACACCCCTTTGTCAATACCACACTAATAGCATTCGCCATTGCTCAAAATAGTCAGCTAGGCACTGGCTGTTTTTGCTTCGCATTGGTTTTTTTGGCCTGCCTCTAAGTCAGTGTATTTATGCCACCCTTTACACTGCTGATGAATCAGGCCCATTATATTGGGTGAAAAGAGCTCAATAAAGCAAATGAAAATTACACAGGAAGAAGCATAAAGATCGCACAGCATTATACAGAAATGAGGAGTGGAGGAAAGAAAAAAAAAGAAAATTGAGTTTGAAGAACCAGGGATCAGAACAAGGCATTGATTTGAAAAAAGTTTTTCTTTTAAAAAAGGAAACATGGTTATTTGCTCACAACAGCCAATTGCTCTGACATTAGGGCAACAGAGAAGTATTCTACAGTCATTTCATGAACTCATTCAAACATGCAAGCACATTATTGTGTATAGATAAGTAAGAGGACTGCAGTGACTCAAGTGGCTAAGACACTGACTAGAAGGCAGCAGGTCAGAAGTTCAATATCCAAATACTGCAGGACAGAATGAGCTCCAGTCTTTGTCCCAGCTCCTGCCAACCTAGCAGTTTGAAAACAAGAAATTACAAGTAGATAAATAGGGACCACTTCGGTGGGAAGGTAAATAGTGCACCATGCAGGTCATGTGCACCATGTGCACCTGCATGTAAATAGTGCACCATGTCTAGTCATGCCTGCCACATGACCATGGAAATGTCCGCAAAAGCAGACAGTGCTGGCTCTTCGGCTATGAAACAGAGATGAGCACTGAACCCTAGAGTCAGATATGGCTGGCTTTCGAGTAATGGTGACCTTTACCCTTAAGTAAGAGGATACACATTTCCAGTGACATTTATCTTTTTAGACTTATGTATAAATGGCACAGGTCATTGTGGCTTGGTGGTTAAGACACTGTGCTTGATGACCGGAAGGTCAACAGGTCAGCAGTTTGAGACCCAAGTGTAATGTAATGGAGCGAACTCCAGTCATCTGTCCCACCTCCTGCCATCCTTGCCATTCAAAAGCAAGAAATTGCAAGTAGATAAATAGGTATTGCTTTGGTGGGAAAGGTAGCAGCATTCTGTGCAGTCCAGCATCTAGTTATGCCTGCCACATAACTGTAGAAAAATCTGCAGATGCAGACAGCGTTGGCTCTTTGGCTGAAAACGAAGATGAGCACTGCCTCCCTCGAGTCAAATACAACTGGATTTCAAGCAAGGGAGACCTATAAGTGATGCAGGCTATTTCTGGTTCATTCTGCTTTCTCATAAATTCAGCTTTTTTTCCCCCTTCCTGTATTCAAGCCTCTCTCTCCCTGTAGTTTAAATACAGGGAGGAAAAAAGACGCGAGGCTTGTGTTTTTCTCTTTCCCTTCCTGCATTGAAACTACAGGGAGGGGGAAAGAGAGAGAGGTGATTGGTTTTCTAGAGAACCAATCACATCTCTCTATTTCCCCCTTACCTGTAGTTTAAATACAGGGAGGGAAGACTGGTAAATATAGGAAGGGAAGACTGCAGTAGCGTTGGGGGAAAGGTGCTTTCCCCGATCCTACTGCAGTCACAGCGGGGGGGGGGGGGGCTTTAAAGGCAGGGAGGTCTCTTTCTTTCCCTGCCTGCCTTTAAAGCAGTTTGTCCCTGGAGTCAGGGCTTTTTTTTTTTTTTAGCGTTGTTCAATGCATGCATCAGACAACGCTAAAAATCAGATAACGTCATGACTTGTGGAACCAAGTCATAACGTTATCCTGGGTATTACTGTAAGTGTGTTTATTGTAATCACTCGGATTCGTTCGAAGTTTAATCCCAGCATGGAAAATACAGAGCGGGGGTTGACCAAAGTACAGTCTGGCCATGTTATCTGGGATCGGTTGGATCCAGTTGTCCCTAAGGAAGTGGACAGGCTCCTGGGATCTGTTCGAGCCACTGCCTGTGCATTAGATCAATGCCCCATCTGGTCATTTAAAACTACCAGGGTGGTGACAGGCAGTTGGGTTGGAGCGATTGTAAATTTCTCATTGTGGGAGGGGGTCTTTCCAGCATCATTAAAACATGCTTTGGTGTGCCCCCTCCTGAAAAAGTCATTGCTCGCCCCCACAGTGCTTGTCAGCTTTGGACCTGTATCCAACCTGCCCTTTTTGGGTAAGGTTTTGGAGAATGCAGTGGCACGGCAGTTAAAGGAGATCCTAGAAGAAATGGATTATCTGGACTCTTTTCAGTCAGGATTCAGGCTCGGATATGGTACGGAAACTGCATTGGTCGCGCTGGGGGATGATCTCTGGCGAGAGTGGGACAGTGGTCGTCCGTCCGTCCTAGCTCTTCTTGACCTCTCAGCGACTTTCGATACCATCGACCACTGTACCCTTCTGGAATGGCTCCAAGGAGTGGGGATCCAGGCCACTGTTTGGTCCTGGTTTTCCTCATTTCTGAAAGGATGGACCCAGTCGGTGTGGTTGGAGAGCAAGAGATCCAGCCCGAGGCCCCTCCAATATGGGGTGTTCAGGGCTCGGTGCTCTTGCCTCTCCTATTTAATATCTACATGAAACTGCTGGTTGAGATCATCCACTCCCATGGGGTGAGGTATCATCCATATGCAGATGATACCCAGCTATACATCTTGGGGAGATCCAAGCGATGCACTGGAAGTCCCCTCCAGGTGCCTGGAGGCTGTCAGGGTCTGGATGGGGGACAGCAAGCTACAACTGAATCCTGGCAAAACTGAGTGGCTATGGGTCAGGGGTCCTGCGTTATCTTGGGAGCTACCATCTTTGGTTCTGGATGGGGCTATTTTGCCCCAAACAGACCCAATGCATAATCTGGGGGTCCTCCTGGACTCGCAACTCCTGCTCAAAGAGCAGGTGGAAGTTGTGGCCAGGAAGGCTTTTGCACAACTTCATGTTATACACCAGTGACACCCACTCCTAGATCAGGACTCTTTGCTCATGATCACGCATGCTCTGGTCACCTCCAGACTTGACTATTGTAATGCACTCTAAGTGTTGCTGCCATTGATGACCATTCGGAAACTGCAACTGGTCCAGAATGCGGCTGCTTGGGTGGTGATGGGTTGCGGGTGTTATGCACATGCCTCACCACTGCTTCCAGAGCTGCACTGGTGCCAGTGTGTCTCCGGGGGCAATTCAAGGTGCTGCTAATTACCTTTAAAGCCCTACATGGGCCAGGATACTTAAGAGACCGCGTCACCCCAAGAACATCTGTCCATTCCACCAGAGCAGACCAGAGAGGCTCTTTAATTGTTCCATCAGCTAAAGAGGCACATCTCTCTAGCACTAGAAGTAGGGTCCTTTCTGTGTCCGTTCTTGCCCTATGTAACCTCCGGCCAACTGAGTTGCATCTCCAGACAGAGCTGTTGGCCTTTAGGAAGGGCATAAAGACTTGGCTGGTGGGGCAGGTGAGGGGTACCTGTAACACGGTGACCCCAGCCTGCTGGCTGATCTGTTCCCCCCCCCCTCAACTTCTTAACTTCTTAATTTTTAACTTTTTTAAACTTTTAATATTTTAAATTTTTATGGGATTAGCCATGTTTTATTGATGAGTTTATTGGATTATTGTGTTTTTTCTACAATACCATGTCAGCTGCCCTGAGTCGCTCTGTGAGTAGGGTGGCATACAAATATGAGCAATAAATAAATAAATAAATAAATACTGAAATTAATCAATTCAAATGGTAAGAAATTAGATTTTGCCTAAACTTTGGAAATAAATTCCTGAAAGTAATGCTTTTCAACTGCAGCATGGACAGCTTCAGAGAGTGGTCACTTCTCCCTCGTTGAATTTTTAAAACAGAGATTATATAACATCTGTCTGTCTGTCTGTCTGTCTGTCTGTTTGTCTGTTTTATCATAAGCCATCTTTTTCTCCATGAGGGATTCAAGGTGGCTCACAAAATTTAAAAGATGAAATTAAAACACAATATTTGTAAAATTAAGAAAAACTTGAGTAATAGTTAAAGTACATTAAATAATAAAAACATTAAAAACTTTTAAAAACAGACAGAACATTAAAACAGAGCATTAAAATCCAGCATTCAGGAGCTCAGTTATACAGTAATTAGTAAAAACCTGCTGGAAGAGATGAGTCTTCAGCTGTTGGCAGAAGGATAAAAGGAAGGGGGTCCACCTAACCTCATGACAGAGAACATCCAATAATCTGGGACCCTCTTGTGATCAAGGCAGCATACCTTTAATGGCAATGGGACTGAGAGGAGGACCTCTTCTGAAAATCATAAGAACTGACTTGGCTGGTATGGGTAGATATGGTCCTTCAGATAGCCTGGACCTAAACCCTATGTGGATTTTTAGCTGTTGGTTTCCTGCTTCAGAATCATTTGGACTCGGTGATGTTTGAGGTTCCTTCCACTTCTACAAATCCATGATTTATTATTCTACTGTCAATTTTAGTCCCAAGCATCTTCAAAGAAGTATGAACACACTGCCTGTTCCTCACTTCTGCTTCTGGCCATAGTTAAAAAGCTTAGAAATGTGGACTTCAAATAAAAATCATTCCCTTTGGAATTGCACAGTACCTCTAGGTACTCATTCTGAGCAAAAGTATCTTGCATTGATGATTTGTTAGTCACTGCAACAGAACAGAACAACAAACAAACAAAAAACAACAATGTAGAATTTCTTTCCCAAGTGCGGTCAAGAAAACCAAAGCACACACACAAAGTATGTTTCACTGCTGTGCCTTGATAAATTTGGCAACCAGCTGTGCTTTTTATGTCCCAGTGTTCTGCTTTCTGTTAGAGAAAACCATTTTGTTCTCTGCAAAACCAGTAATAACAAAGGAGAAATTTCTGCTCCAAAAGTGATATCCCAGGAAGGTGGTTGAGATTAGTAACCCAACAATGAGTTGGAATTAGATTTATTCTACCCTCAAGCAGATCCACTGGAATCAAAACCTGTTGGATCTACTTTAGTTGATGGTATTTCTTAGACAGTATCAGCAGATATTTTCCCCTGCCATCTTGCCATTTAAAATCTGTTTAAGGGGGTTGACCAGTACTACATCTCAAATTGGCTTTTCCACTTTTCCTCCAACTTCCACTAGCACTAAAGTCTTTTACACTGGGTTCTGTTTTCTAATGCCATGTTCAACGTATGATAGTCTTAATTTAGAGGCTATCATACATGATTAAGTGGAAGCATTTAACTTGTTTATGTGGAAATGAATCACACAGAGTTCACTATTAGATGTAACTTTAATGATAGACTTAACTATCATTACTAATGGACCATCCTCAGTGTCAGAGGTGGGGAACCTGAGGGCCTTGGAGTGCTGTTGATCTCCTTGAGGTATTAGCCTACCCTGTGGGAGGGGATGATGGGAGAAGTAATTCTTCAACATCTGAAGCAAACGTCTTCTACCATTGGCCACTAACCTTGCAAAATTTTCAAAGCCCGTGGCTATCATCATAATTTTCTGGTATAAAAAAAGTTCATTGCCCCTCACTAACAACAGGTTTTATGATGCATGTCTAAGTTATAGTCATATGAGAAAAGGAAAAGGAAAAATTCTTCATCCTCTTATTTTCTTTCTATTTCGATTTCCTCCACATTGTGAATAATGTTATAAACATCTGCTAGGTGTGGCTTTTTCCCAACTTAAAAAAACCCTGTTGTGAAAAAGCCATTTTCAGAAAAACTTATATATGAAAACACTTAAGGTTGTGTCCAGCTTAATGCAAGGTGCATCTGGACTTTAAAAATACTACTCCTCTTTTAGAAAATAGTTTGCAGTTCATTCTGTCAATTTTTTTGTTTGTTTCCTCAGCTTTTCTTCTTTTCTTCAACATTTCATCCTTAATTATAGTGAAGATCCATTACCACTACTTTAGGAAGATGCGGTCTCTGAAGCTTTTCTCAGCAGAAATATTAATGTCTTTAACCTCTGACTATGAGGATAGTCTTCTCACTGTGCTGTGCTGGGCCATTTTTAGACCTGGCCCTGGTAACAGTTTTTAGAGGAGCCAGATTTGACATCCATAAGAACTAGCAGGGTTTGGTTGGCAAATGTCTGTTCCAGATATCTAAGAGGCTAAAGCAACTTAACTCTCCTTTCTGAAAATTAGCTACCCTGATCAGTTTATCCTAACAATTAGAAACTGTTGATCAACTAAATTACCAAGCTATTATCTTGCTTCACTGTTGGGTGGCAAGTGAAAAGTAGCCAAAAAGTGGAAATCACCAAACCAGAAGATGGAAGGGGATACAGATTTGTGTTAGAACAGCATTCTCTGTTCATGTGGCACACACTCTAATTGTAGGTATAAATGTGCATTTTGCATGAATTACCGTCAGTTAAATAGAAATGAAATACATTTCCGTTAGAGATATGAAAAATATCAGAGAGTAAATAAAACAAAACAAAAAGACAAAAAATGTTATGAAACTTTAAAGACTAATGGCTGCATTTTAATGTTAACTTTTGTGGATCAAGTCCACTTCATCAGACAGAGAAACAAAAGTTACCTGTTGGATTATACCCCAGAATTATCTAGCCAGAGAACAAGATATTGTTTGAACTCGAAAGAAAGAAATATGAACAGAATTTGGTCCAATCAGCTCTGGAAATAACAGCTGAATTTTGTACAGAAAAGCACTAGATTAGAGCTAGTCTATTTTCTGCTGCTTACAGAGGTATGTTTGTCATGAGAATAAATCACAGCTATATATGCTACCACAAACATGAATAATATGCACTGATGATAGCAAGCCCAACTGTATTTCATTTTAATGTTGAATCGTCAATTGTTCTGCCAATTCAAGATGAGGTGTGTGATGATGCAGGAGATTTATTTTGATGACAAATTCACAGAAATTTTAAAAAGTTCAGCCCTAAATTGGAGAAAATTAGCATTCTACATGTTCTGCAACATAATATGTATAGATTTGGTAAAGGAAAAAGATACAACTGAAAGATCTAGGAACTGGAACTTTTAGAGATTGAGATGTCAAGAATTTTGGCTGTGAAATCAGGTATATATTTTAGAGATAAACATGGCATGCAATGGCATAATTTCAAAGCTAGGTCATTGCTTAAAGAGTGAAATGGTTTTTTTTTTTTGAGAAAATGGATAATTCATGGGCTAAGAAAGGCAGATATCTCATCCAATTGTTTTAGAATGAGGTTTCCTCTCATTCATTCCATAAGATGCCAGACTTCAATCCATTCTATACATTTATCACAGCACCCACAGGAACAAAAATCTCACAAGAATGATAGAATTTCTCATGTATTGTGTTGAACATGTAGAAAATAGAGACCTTAAATCAAAATCTTACTGTTGCTGAGATTTTGATCAAGACAGGCCAGCTCAGCTTGCTGAAACAACCCAGTGAGCAGCATGCAAACATTGTAATTTATATTGCTTTTGGAACAAGACTCTTTTCTTTAAATTTCTTGACATTTGTGCATATCAGAAAATAAAACAAAACAAAACAAATAAAATAAAATAAAAAACACTGTAGCACTTTAAAGACTGTTATATTTTTATTGTTAGCTTTCGTGGATCAAGTCCACTTCATCAGACAAAGAGTGAAACTTACAGGCATGTTCTTTATATACCAAATTCAGGGGCTCAACGGGAGAAGGGGTGTGGGCAAGATGACAGAAGGGGTGTGGGCAAGATGACAGAAGGGGTGTAGGCAAGACGACAGACAAGCAAGCACAAGATTGGAGCTTCACACAGCCATTGGCAACAATAGACTATTATTTGTGATTTGTACAAAATATCTCTGCAGAAAATGTGAATTCTTCTACTTTTTGCAATGCCAATTATGGATATATATGCACACACACACAAAGAGAGCAAGCATAGCACACGAGGATGATGGATAATGAAAACATATTACAACCCCTGTAATGCTGCTGTTTTTATTAGTTTGCACAATATGGCACAACATCTTATTTCTTCCCAACACTCCATATTTCAAACAAATATACAAAAACCAGCCTTGAAAACAACAACACACAATCTGTTCAAAACTGACCAGTGCCTGTGCTTTCTCACATCAAGGAAAACATTTAAGTTGTAAAAGTCTCCCTTGTTTAAAAATCAACTGTATCTGACTCTAGGGGGCGGTGCTCATCCCCATTACCAGCTAAAGAGCCAACACTGTCTGCATCTGCAGATGTTTCTTTAGTCATGTGGCAGGCATGACTAGACACCAGAGTGCATGGGATTCTGTTTACCTTCCTACCAAAGTGGTACCTATTTATCTACTTGAAATTTCTTGCTTTTGAACTGCTAGGTTGTCAGGAGCTGGGACAGAGATGGAAGCTCACTCTGTCATGCAGCACTCAGGTCATGAAGCACTCAGGTAATGAACTGCTGACTCGCTGACCTTCTAGTCATCAAGATCAGTGTCTTAACCACTGTCACTACCGTTCCAGATATATATATATTGATAATGTTTCTACTTTCCTAATTACTTTTTTAAAAAGAAAAATAGAACAACAGGAATGAAACATGGTAAGCTTAGGGAGAAAAACCTATGATTTCCTCACAATATAAAAGAAAAGGGGAGAAAAAGAGGAAACCCATGAATACACAGGCTCCTTCAAAAGCCTTCCAAATATCTAAAAATGTAAATGACATAGCTGTCATTTATAAGCACTACATTCATTTATTGATAATGTAAGATCTCCTGTCCCCTGGATTACTGATGCGGACATTGATTTTTCCAAAGTTGTAAAGTAAGTCTTTTGGCAATAGTAAGGGCACAGAGAGTCCATCTTCCCTGACTGGCTGTTAATCTCCAGGAAGAAGGTACGTAATTTAAAAGTACAGAAGCATCAGCAAAAATTAAAAAATGATCCAATTCAATTAATGTGAGTAATAACTTCACTCCAAAATCAACTTGTGACTGGACATGACTGTATGGTATGATTGAGAGATCCATCAAGAGAATTGCAATGCCAATGCTTAGCTATTTATTCTGACCCTTCTTAAAAAGACATTGTGGTAGCCAATATAATCTAAACATGATCTTACACTGCATAAATGGGGTACACAAAAGAGCCTCCTAGAAAGTTGTGGTATTCTTGACCCACAATTGGACACACAATTGGGCTAATCTTTCTCACTCTAGGTCAGGCGAAAGGAACTGCAGAATGAACTCACCAAAAAGTGCCTTCATTTTGCCAGTTTCACGTCTGGCCTAGACATAGAAGAAGAAGAATTGCATAAGTCTAACTTCAGATCTATAGATATCTCAAGTATATCTCAAGTATATAATGGCAAGCACAGCCTTCCATTATATTGTACATTTCATTTTCCTGTTCTCATCCTGTTCATTTTCTTGTTTATCATATTTATTACCTGACAGTAAACAATTACAAAATTAATGTGAGTTTTTCTTGAATGGATTCAATAAGCATTTCCAAAAGCTGTATTTAAGTACCAGCAGATGATTTTTGTAAATACGGCCGTTGGCTGAAGTAGGAAAGTCATACCTAATCCTCCAGCAGGAATGTGAGCATACCAGAATGGAGAGTACCAGGAGTTCAGCAACCAAGGTACTGAGGAGAGTCTTTTGTCACAGTATGAGATCTTCCTCACGCCGATATCTTGATTTCAAGCTTGTTTATTTTGTTTGTTTGTTTTGACTGTTCATTGGAAGTTAAGTATAAGCCAGTGATGTGCTGGCCCACAGGGATACAGGGACTCATCCCGCTGTGCCCCAGTGAATTGTGCCCCCCCCCAGAGGCAGGCAGCGGTAATGGGAATGTATAGGATTTCTCCCCCCAACTCCCCCAATAGGTGCCCCCATCACTTCCTGTTTACCGCCCTCCCAAAGTGCTCAGCACATCACTGGTATAAGTTAAGTTTGCAAGTCTGGTTGCTGAAGAACTTCTCTGAAGAAAGCCCATCACTTCAGAGAATACCTTGATAACGGCAAGGAATGTTCATTTCCAATAACATAGATAAGGGTTTCCCAACCTTGGGCCTCGATATTCTTGGACTTTAGTTTCCAGTAGCCCTAATCAGTAGATGTGCTAACTTGGGCTTTTGGTAATTGAAGCCCTAGAACACCTGGGGGGGGGGGGTCCAAGGTTGGAAAACCCTGACAAAGAATGTTCCTAAATCCTGGGCACAGGTAGTCTTGGATCTCAATTCCTCTGACTATTTCTCTTTCTGGCATGAGTTTCTGGGGATTTTCTTATTAAAGCAATTGTGGGGGCCAAGTCTGAGAATCACTGTCTTAATGTCTAATTTGACCCACCATGTTTGTTTGTTTGTTTATACATGTTTCTGGTAAAAAAAAAAAGAACCATTCCATTTCCAAATACAGTAAAACCTCATATAACACTAAAACCTGGTTCCACAAGTCTTGGTGTTATATGATTTTTAGTGTTATCTGATCCTCTATGGGATCCATAGAGATACATTGTAACCACACAGGCTTTAGCGGTTGTTATCTGAAGCATCCCATAGGATCTTAATGTTATCTGATGCAATTCTTCCCCCCAGATTCCTTAATGTTATGCGATTTTAGTGTTATTCGATACTAATGTTATATGAGGTATTACTGTACAGATAAATCCGCTTGCTTTTTTGTTCACTTGAAACAATTTATTGTATTCACCTACTTGACACAGCAAAATATCTGGAGGAATAAATATGTAAAACCAAAATGTCTTATTCTGTTCATGCTAGCAAAGAAATTTCACAGAGTAACTATAGTTGGGTCCTCTAAAACAGGGATCCCCCCCCCCAAAAAAAAAAATTCACCATGGACCAGTTTCATGTTAAACAATTTTTCTACAGACCAATAAGCTTGAATATCTGACTGCACACAGGTGGGGGGAGGAGCCCCACTGTAGTTCAAAAACAAGGAGGGGCCCAGCCACCTGCCAGCCACACCATTCGCCTTGGACAGTGAGGTATCACACTCCACACAGGTAGGGGGGCAGAGCCCAAACATAGTTAAGCACCATGGAGTAGGGGCCCGGTCACCTTCCTATCTGCTGTGTCTGAAGCCTGTGCTGTCCCTCAATTCGATGGGCAGACTCGGTGGAGCACATTAAGGGTGAAAGGCTGCTTGGGGCTTCTAGCGCTGCCGCCCCCCACAGTCCAGTTCAGGACAGCCTGTGGCCCGGTACTGGTCTGTGGCTTGATGGTTGGGACTCCTGCTCTAGAATATATTTTGAAGCACAACATTTTATTGGTAAGCATATGGAATAAAAAGCTTTGACCTCTGACAACAGAAGCCAGGAAAAACATGCCATGATTATGTGTTAGTCAACAAAAGTAATTCCAAATAACTCTGATTGGCAGATCACAAAACAAGCATTTCAAGGCCCAGTATTGCAACAATTTCTTCTCCTTTATTCAAAAGTGTACATCCATCCTTTTATGCACTTCAGGTAATGTTTAATATAATTAAGCTAATGGATCCATTAATTATAATTTCTATAACAGCCTGTTATTTATACTAAAAAAAATATTTGGTCATCATTTGGAAATGTACTGAATATTTTCCCCATTACAAGTCAGCAACCAGGAACTGTTGATATGAGAATGGGATGGTCTGTCATTATAGTTCACTGTTATTAAGGTGACCGTGTGTCCTCTTTGAAGGAAGGACAGTCCTCCATTTGAAGTTTTGATGAGTCCAGGCTTGATTTCAAAATAAAGAATCCTGTTTGATTTAAAGCTAAAGGATGGTGAATGTGGATCTTGAAGTTCATGGGCTTAGACTGCAGATTCAGCAGGTACAGAAGTTATCACATCTTGGTCCTCTCCACTGATGTCAGCTAGATTGTAATGATGTTTAAACTGGTTTCTAAAAAACTTGCATTTTGTTGAATGTATGTCTTTTGGGACATAAGAGATCTGGAGGTGGATTTTAGTTACGTCTTCTCCAAAGCACAAACATGAACTCAATCTACAACAGTCTTTCACCATTAGCTAAAGTGATCCAATTGCTTCCCATTCCCCCATTTCTTTTTGCCTTCCCTGAAGGTCTTCTGCATTAAGCCTAGGATTTACCAAGGACATTTTATCTCATTGGGTAGAAGAGGTTACTGGGGGGGGGGGGGGGAGATAATTTACTTAGTTGGGCAGAATCTAAAGCAAAGCAATCACACTTATTTACTGCCCAATAGCGATTTGTGCACTCTCTGGGCAGTTCACAAATTAATTAGCATTTTGTTCCCAACATACTGGGTACTTTACCAACCTCAGAAGGATGGAAGGCTGAGTCAACCTTGTCCTCTGATCAGGATTGAACTCACAACCTTTTGGTTGTAGAACAGCAGTTTATCCACTGTGCCACCAGGGCTCCTTGCAAGTCTACCTTTCAAGACAGGAGTTGGCATGCATGGATTAATCATTTACAAAGATTTAAAATAAATGAAGGAAAATAGAGACCCTCACCCCTTCTTGCTAAATGGAAAATACCACAATAAGCTGAGTTGATAGTTCATTGTAGCTGAACACTGGGCAAATTGTCCCAATTTATTTTCTCTCTCTGGAAAGAATAAATTGCTTGCCTTGCCCTTAGTCCAAGGAAATAACAAAAACTACAGCAAATACAACATCCCGCTTACTCACAGGACTGTACAGCTATGAACATATTATGTTTCCCTGGGTCCTTCTCATTGGTTGCTTGCACAGAAAAGAAGAGGATTTAGCTAAAGCTGTCTCTGCTGCCTCACAAATCCCTTAATATGACGAGACCTGCTTATATCTGAAACTGTCTCTTTCACTCTTGATTGGATGCATATTTCTCCAGTGAGGTTACTTGTTCTGTTGGATGTTATGTCTCTTCTGGCCTCCAGCCACCTTGGCTTTAAAACAAAGGAAGAATTCAGCTATACAGTAGACCAAAGGCTTCAAGGCCAAATGCAGTCCCTTGAGGTACATCAGTAGTGTTCTGCCTGATCTTTAACCCAGAGGCAAGAGATGTGTAGACAGGAAGTAGCTATTGAGAAGGGCTTCATGGCTGTCCACTTTGAGTTATGGATAAGGAAGGTCACTTCTCACATCATCTTCCATCCTTACTTCAGAATTATTTTCTTGTAAAACTGGAGGCTCTCCAGGTACTTTAACTTCTCCTCTGGTCTTATTTTTCAATATTTATAAATATTATATATTTAAATATTTGCTGTTTATTCTTTTTAAGTGGCTATACCTAGGCAACATAATAAAAAGTAGAGACATCACCCTGCCAACAAAAGTCCATGTAGTCAAAGCAATAGTCTTCCTATTAGTAATGTATGGCTGTGAGAGGTGGATCACAAGACAAGTAAAGCTGAGCGCAGAAGAATAGACACCTTTGAACTGTGGTGCTGGAGGAGACTCTGTAGAGTACCCTGGACTGCAAGGAGTTCAAATCAGTCAATCCTGAATGAAATCAACCTTGATTGCTCCATGGAAGGACAAATACTGAAGTTGAAGCTCAAGTCTTTCCACCACCAAATGAGAAGAGTAGATCACTTGAGAAGGCTCTGATGCTAGGAAAGATTGAAAGCAAAGGCAGAAGGGGGTGGCAGATGATGAGATGGGTAGATGGCATCGTTGACGCAGTGGGCGTAGATCTGGGTGGACTACAGAGAATGGCAGAAGACAGGGGAGCGTGGTGTGTGGTGGTCCATGGGATCACAAAGGGTTGGACTTGACTGTGGGACTAAACAACAACAATCTTCTTTTCTTGCTTTCATCCATGCTATGGCAGGACCGCAATACAGTAATACCCCGGATAACGATTGCATCGGATAACGCTAGAATCGGATAACAATGCAAGTTTTTTGGAAAAAACCTGCATCGGATATCGATTCTGGATTATTCTTAGCACTATCTGAGGCAATGGTCTGTGGGTGTGGAGTGGTTTGGGTAGAACTACCCAATCCACCCCCCACCTGCAGCGGTCACTGCGACTGCAGTAGGGTTGGGGAAAAGCCCGTGTCTTTCCCCAACCCTACTGCAGTCACAGAGACTGCTTATGTCTCTTTCCTTCCCTGTATTTAAACTACAGGGAGGCAGAAAGAGAGAGACGTGATTGGTTCTCTAGAGACCCAATCACGTCTCTCTCTTTCCCCTTCCCTGTAGTTTAAATATAGGGAGGGAAAGAGACACAAGCAGTCTCTGCGACTGCAGGTGGGGGGTGGCTGTAAAGGCAGGGAGCAAAAGAAAGAGACCTGATCGGGTCTCTTTCTTTCCCTGCCTGCCTTTAAAGCGGTTTGTCCCTGAAGTCAGGGCTTTTTTTTTTTTTGCGTTGTTCGATGCATGCATCGGACAACACTAAAAATCGGATAACGTCATGATTTGTGGAACCAAGTCATAACGTTATCTGGGGTATTACTGTATTGTTTTTCACTAGATGAGTCTAAATGTGCAGTGTTTATAATCTAAAACTGGGCCAGCTCTATCAATGGTCAAAGTTTTTCCTAGGGATGTCTTTCCACTGGAGTAACAGCAGCAGCAGCAGCAGCAGCAGCAACAGCAACAACAACAACAACAACAACAACAACAACAACAACAACAACTATTATTATTATTATTATTATTATTATTATTATTATTATTATTATTATTATTATTATTATTATTATTATTATTATTATTATTATTATTATTATTATTATTATTATTAAGGATTTTTGAGAGAGAAACTCTGCTCAAGGGATACCTGCAGTGATGGGATGTAACAGGTTCTCACCAGTTCTCCAGAACCGGTAGTAACTTTTCCCAGTGTCCCAGAGAACCTGTAGCAGCTTTTGGAGGGAACCACCTTCAGGGCTTACCTTTTCACTGGTTCACCCCACTGCGCATGCATGCCAAGCACTTGGTGTGCATGCACGCCTAGTGCTTGGCACATATGCATGGCCTCCTTGCTCTCCTCCCAAACGGGGAGGAGGAAGAGAAGCTGCTAGCCTGAAGATCCCTATAGCCTGAAGCTCCCTATTTTTATTATTTTGTATTTTTTTTCTTTGGCCCTGCCCATGACATGACATCATGATGTTAGCTCCGCCCATACTGTGATGACATCACGGTGGGGTAGTAAAATTTTTGACATCCCACCACTGGATACCTGGGTCTTGAACAGCTGACTTGTCAGGCTTCCAGTTAATAACAAGGTGAGCTTCTTAACCACTGAGCATGAGTTTTCCTCCAGATAAACACAGAGACAGATGTACCACCTTTAAGCAGGTTTTCATGATGAGTTTGGAAGTAACCACTGAGGTCTTCTGTAGGATAAGGGACAGGAAAATGTAAACCATTTTTGTTCTGCACTGAAATTTTTTCATTTCACCAAAAATGACCTGAAGTGAACCTTTTAATCAACTGCAATAACCAATTTCAACAGGTCAGTTATTTCTATGACGGGGAAGGTCCAAAGTTCTGTTGCTAGCAGAATCTGAGCTTGAATCACATATTGAACTGTGAGTCAAGACATTTATAAATCTCCTTAATTCTATGGATCTCTAATTTTGGATGCCTGTGTGTTGTAGTGGACAGAGTGATGGATTAGGAATCAGAAGGCCTTGGTACAAAATCCTGTGCAGTGAAGGAAACCTACTGGAGGTGTCGAACCGATAAAGCTACTCCTTAAATATCTCACTTATCCTGAAAGCCCTATTAGAGTCTTGACAGCACATAATAATAACTCTGATTGTGATGAGCCATAGGGTTCTGACCTGTGTGTTAATAATGATTAACCTCTCGGGAAAAGGAATGATGGTAATCCTAAATTAACACTAAGACATTTAGATGGGGATTCAAATCCAGATTGTTTTAGAGCTAAGCATTCAATGCCCTGGGCCTGGATGGGTGAATTACTCAGTTTTGGCTTCTCAGTCATTTTAATCTTTATGTTTTGATGTACTTTCCATCCTGAATATGGAGAAACTGGCCAATTTTAGAAACTTCTTATTAAAAGAACAAGCTGAAACAAAATGTTCTTCCATTCCTATGCAGAGCTAGTGATGCCAACCTGTAAGCAGATTTACTCAAGGAGAAAAGAGATATAAGTCTGCTCAGATAATTTGCAAATGTGTATAGACATATTTTAAGTCCAGTTGATTTGATGCCAGTTCTTGCTAAGTAAAATAGTGGCTGGAGTCAACTCTGCACCCTGCTCTGCCTCTGTCAAAGTATCTGGCAGAGCTACACATCAGCATCCCAATGTGAGACTGAAGCTTAAGTAATTCCCATATTTTTCTACATACTGCACTGCGTCCACAATGTGCCAGGCAAAGTTGGGTGAATGAAAAAAGTTCATTCATCCTGTTTCCAACAAGAGTGTTGCTAAATTGCCATAGTACTCTTTGTCCTTTTGCTGCTCCAGACAATTACAGCTTCTCATCTTCCAAGATGGGATAAGCAGTAATTGTTCATTTGTTCAAAGTTAAGTGCTGGCAGTTTCTGTTCCAGCTTGTTCAAGGATTACAAATCAGCTCCATAAGTCATAAATTATAACATTGGTGTAGTATCATTGGCCTTTGGATTTGTGGACTATACTCATGAGGCAACTTTTTCTTCCAATGGACAAACTGGAACAGCCCAGTTCAAAAGCTGACTTGTGCCTTTCTTTTGCTGGCATATTCTTAAGTAGAAGTTAGTGGAACAGTTTCTCAAAATGTAGTCATAAATATGTGGGCTATTGCGTGTCTCTTGTACCAACTTCCATGCAAGCCTGGTCCTACTTGCCTGCAGCTGGAGTGGAGAGGTTGTTGTATTATTGTATTGTTTTGTATTATGATATGTGTTTTTGTAGGATGAATATGGTATAATTATTGTCTATATTGTATTATTGTGTTTACTGCATAATATTGTGTGAGCCGCCCTGAGTCGGGTTTCCTGACTGGGCAGCGTACAAGTATGAGAATTAAATTAAATTAAGTTAGGCAAACTGAGGCAATCCCCTTGGTTGACAGAAAGTTGACAGCAGGTAAGAACTGTGCATGTTGAAGGTAAGAATTGTGCATGTGATGTGGTCTATACTTGTCCCCATAAAGCAAGTGTCCTGCCACTTTATGGGCTAGATGCAATGTTTCCCAACTTTGGTTTTGGGACTTCAGTTCCCAGAAGCCTAAGTCTTCCCCAAAGTACTGATCAGCCAACGATCAGATTTCAGTTGTAGGAGGGATTACTGTTTGTTGATGAGCTCTTCCATATTGAATTACCTTTGCTGTTTTACTTGGTCTGCTTGCTGGCAGCTCCATCTTTGCACTTGTAACTTTTTTTTGTCTTCTTGTTGGGAGATGATTTCCACCTATTTCTTTGAATTATTTCTCCTCCTACCAGCACCCCTGTCTGTGTTAATGTACTTTCTTGCGTATCCCCCACCCCCTAAATTTCCTTCTGAGTTTTGAAGTGTCACCCCCTACCTCCAAGCAAGTCTCCATAGCTGAATGGGGATTCAAACCCTGAATCTCCTGAGTCTTAGTCTGCCACTCTGTCTGGTGACAAATACAGAGAGTGCCAAAAATGTATAAACATTTTAAGAGAGGAAAAAACTGTATACAAATTGTGATACCAGTAATACCTCGGATAACGCTAAGACTTGGTTCCACAAGTCTTGGTGTTATCCAATTTTTAGTGTTATCCAATCCATGTTAAAATTCTATGGGATGGATCCGATAACGTTAAAGCTCCATAGAGATACATTGTAACCGCACAGGCTTTAGCGGTTGTTATCCGATCCATCCCATAGGACCTTAACGTTATTTGATCCAATTCTCCTCCCCAGATTACTTAACATTATGCGATTTTAGCGTTATCCGAGGTAAACGTTATCCAAGGTATTACTGTACTCAATATATACCGACAAAAGATGAGTACAAGTCATGTTTGACTTCTGCAATTACAAGAGGTGCTCAAAGTGGTTACCATCAGCATCCAGACACTTCTAATCATGGTGAACTACTGCTTGAGCAATGTTGACCAAAGTGTCCACTTGTATTGCTGCAGATGAAATTTCAGTTCCTTCCTGAAGTACCACTAGTGTAGCCAGATTTTTTTTTTACAGTGCACCACATCCTTTAATGTCCCTCACAGATAGAAGTCAGGGGAACATGGGGGAAACTCAATTGCACCTCTTCAAAATGGTCTTTCACTCCTCAAATGACAACCATGCTTCCGCCATTTTCTTTGACTGCCCTGTCTGATGCATGGTGACACTAGTATTAATTCTTTTGAGCAAATGCCATACTACACATTGCTGTCATAATTCAATTCAGCTTTGAAAAGTAAGACATAGGTAAAATCTTTTAGCATGTATATACATTTTTGGCACCTTCTGTATATTAATATAAAACTTTCCAACACTTCATGTAAGGATATGAGTCTGTATTGGATTCTGTGATTAACACTGCCATTGCATCTGTATCAATTCATTAATTTGTTGGATATTTACATTTGTATCTATATTTCCAGTGATTTGAAAGCAGCACACTTGGCTCTCCTTCAACTCCAGTTGATTCTCATAACAACACTGTGAATTAGATTAGGAGAGACTGTGACCATCCCAGTGTGTTTTATTGGCTAAAGGGGGTGGGTGGGTTTGAACCTAGAAGTCTCATGTCTCAGTCCAGTACTCTAACTGATTCTAACCATATCATACCATATCCTTGTAATATAAGAAAATGGCTTCTATGTTTTGCTTGAAAGTAACAGATAAAATATTATATATTCAATGCAATATGTTCCCAATTCATGCTGGCATGTCTCCTCACTGAAATCTCTAATGTTTTGAGCACTTCACTCCTCCTTCTGCTTACAATACAGATGTAATTGCTTCTAAATATGTTTTCAAAGTAGGAAACTTTCCATCCTATATATTTTATATATGCATGTGTATATATAGCTGGAAAGTCTCAGATGCCAGTAATCCTAGAGAAAGTGATTTGTCCAAATTTCTTTTGGCACTTTCATAACATTATTTTCTACCCTGCTTCTACTATTTTTCTTTAGTTGGATTTACTCATATATTTCTTGTAAGAATTGGAAGTCTGGAAAGGAGGAACAGGATTTGTTTTTTTCTTTAAACTACACTAGGTTTATTTGATTATAGATAGCAGGGGAGAGGTTTTTGCCCAGTACATAAGAAACAGTATGACACCAAGATACAAAATGTTGGAGAACTAACTTTCCAAGAGATCAGAGTAAGCAATAAATAAATAAATACGTGCTTGGAATCAGTGTTGAGTGCAGAAAGGCAAAAATGCTTCCCTCTGCCTGTGGTTGAGTATACAGTACTAATTTCCCAGCAAGGCTCACTTGGTAAATAAGTCATCTTGTTGTTTCCAGACACATTCTGCTTATTGGCAATGCCATCATCAATTTATTTTCATTCTGTGTATTCTTTTCCTAGAAAACCATGGAAAGGGTTGATGTAAATCAGAATTGACTTGATGCCACACAGTTATTATTAGTTGGTTAAAGCCCTACAAAATAGTTTAGACCATAATGGGCACCAGAAAGCAAATATTAATGTATGCAATGGGCAGCTCCAACACTAATTTACCTCCAGTAATACAGCTTTTTGATTGTTTTCTAGATTTTTAAAGGGAAAGGTAACAGTTTTAAATTTGGAAAGGAACATCCATGTTGCTAGAAAACCAGAACTTTTAAAAAGCAATTTGAGATCTGGGACAATCACCCCCATATTTTATCCATTTCATCATGATGCATGGAAAAAACTTCATAAGAAAAAGGAGAAGAATGTGCTGCTTGTCCTAAATAAAAATAAGTTTATGCTTGGGGGAGGGGGAGGAAAAGAATAGGGCCAGGAGGTATTGCCATTAATTTTTCCTAATACTCGTCACTAGATTGACCTCTACAGTTTGGTGCTCTGGGACAAAGCCTTCCTTCATCCACTTTAATTAGGGCCCTTTAAAAAAAAAACAACCCTACATGGTAGCTTACAATGTGACTGTTACAAAGATGACACAGCATAACAGGTTTGCCTTTTACACATGGTAGGTAACAGAACATAACGGATAGCATGAACCTGACAAAGACCTATTTAACATCCTACATTATGTCCCAGCTTTATTGCATAGCGACTAAACAGTAGGTGGAATGACTAACTCCTAGGTTTGTTATAAGAATAATAGCCTTGAGTCTATAGTTAACCATTTCCTAAGGTGTGTCTTCCTCCTTCCACTTGCCTTCCTCATTGCAACCAGGAAGTCAACATGAAATAAGTATTAAGTAATATTACATGCTACTCTTTCTGGCAGCTGTTTTGGCTCCAGTATTATGTTTTCCTCTATTTTAAGGTTTTACTAGAGATTCCCAGGTTGTCATTTTCTTTTGAATTTCTGTTTTCAATATCCTACAGTTCAGTCAAATGAAGTAAATAGTTTCCCACCCTATGTTCTTGTCTTCCTTCTAGAGTGTCTGGCAACCAATGTTGGAAAAGGGCTGGTTCAGGGGCAATGGAAAATCTGCCATGTTCTGCCATTAGACTAGGCAACAGCCACCCATGTGATGAATTAGACAACAGTTAAAGGAAACAAAGATTATAGAGAAGGGCTTATTTGCACAGAAACATAGGTTAAAATAAAGAACAGCAAAGAAGGCTTTTATATACTTTGCTGGCTTCTGGATATATCAGCAGAGCTGCAAGTTTGGATATATCTGACCTTTGGTTCTTTTTTTGCTGGCTTTCCTACTAGCAGCAGCTCTCTGGGGTTACAAGCAGAAGTCTTTCTAAAGAAGCCAAAAACTGGACCTGAAATAATTTGTATGCAAAGCACATGTTCTATTAGTGAACAATAGGCTTTCCCCAAAAATGAGGCAGGGCCTCTTGCTTGACTGAAACTTTATGTTATAGACTACTTAGAATAATGATTAATCCAGACCCAGTTCTACTGAGCTACTATGGAATAACTACTTTGAGGGTAAGATTGTTTTCTGCCAACTTTCTAGTCTGATCACTGAATATTTTGTTTTTTTAAGCTAGTGTGTTGGAGCTGGCAGGTATTCTGTAAACCTCCCAGGAGGAGGTCTTTCTTAAAAACTAAACCATTCATCAAATCTCTTCCAGAATTTTCCTACTAAAAGGCTGTATTTTTTCACCCTATTTCTTGCTGTCTCCTTAGCACAGGGATGTGATTTTTTTTTGTTTCATAAAATGCTTGCCAACTCCCCTAGCCTGCAGTTCTGCTGATATACCCAAAAGACAACAACTATGCAGGATACAGGGCTAATCCAGAAGCAATACACTGATGGCATTAAAATCATTTTAAATATATATAAAAGCAATGCTATCATGCTGATGAATATGCAAGCATGAGGGAAGAAGGGGGAGAAAAACAGGAGCAAGAAGGTTATCAAAGATTGAGGAAAATGTGTGGTGCCCCCCCCAACACACACACACACACACACACACACACACACACACACACACACACACACACACACACACACATGTGACATAGGTATTAGGTAATTTTACAGTCCACTGTTCTTGGCAGCAGTTTTGGCTCTAGTATTTTGTGTCTATTTCGGGGCTTCCATTTCCCCCTGCATTTCTGAGTCTTAAATATCCTACAGTATATTATCACTTCATTTTCATTTCACTGCTTTCCTCTCACAGCAAAGCAGAGCAGGCATTGACTACAAAAAGCACTTCCTTTGGGGAAAGAAGTGACCTTTTATAAAAAGAGAAGGAAGGTTTTTAAATGTATGCTTTCCCTGCTTGCAGTTTTCAAACACCTGTTCATGTAATTATCTCTCTATACACTTATTTTCTTGCTTACTGTATAGCACTATATCCATAGATATACAGTAAGCAAGTAAATAAGTGTATAAATATATAATTACAGTGAATTGTTGCTCAGTCGCACAATAGAGTCTGACCCTTTGTGACCCCATGGACCAGAGCACACCAGGCTCCTCTGTCATCCTCCAGAGTCCGAAAATATCTGCACCTACTGTGTCAACAATGCCGTCTAGCCATCTCATCCTCTGCCACCCCTTCTCCGTTTGCCTTCAATCTTTCCTAACATCAGGGCCTTCTCCAGTGAGTCCTCTCTTCTCATTTAGTGGCCAAAGTACTTGAGCTGCTGCTGCTGCATATCTCAGGTTGTTGATGTTTCTCCCAGCCATCTTAATTCCAGTTTGTGCTTCATCCAGCCCTGCATATACAGCCAAATAGCCAGCACTGTCTGCATCTGTAGTTATTTCTGTGGTCATGTAGCAGGCATGACTAGATGCCAAAGCATATGGAAGGCTGTTACCTTTCCCACAGAAGCAGTACCTATTTATCTACTTCCCAATTTCTTGCTTTTGAACTGCTAGGTTGGCAGGAGCTGTGACAGATGACAAGTGCTCACTTCATCACATAGCACTTGGATGTCAAACTGCTGACCTGCTGACTTTTTAGTCATCAAGCTCAGCATCTTAATCACTAAACCACCATGATTCTATGGGCTTGGTGTTGTTCAGTCACAGTCAAGTCTGACCCTTTGTGACCCCATGGACCACAGCACATCATGCTTCCCTCTCATCCACCATCCTCCAGAGTCTGCCCAGATCTAAATCCATTCCTTCAACTATGCTGTCTAACCATCTCCTCCTCTGTTACCCCTTCTCCTTTTGCCCTTGATCTTTCCTAGCATCAGGGTCTTCTCCATTGAATCCTCTCTTCTCACTTGGTGGCCAAAGTACTTGAGCTTCAGCTTCAGTATTTGTTCTTCCAAGGAGCTGTCAGGGTTGATTTCCTGCAGGATTGACTGATTTGATCTCCTTGTAGTCCATGGGACTCTCAAAAATCTTCTCCAGAACCACAGTTTGAAAGCATCGAATTATTGCAGCAAACACTCTCAAATTCAAAGGGACTTTCTCCCATATATGTGGGAGCAGCATATTGGACTCTAGCTTATGGGGGAAACAATCCTAGGAACCCAGCAGTTGGCCTGAATCAGAGTGGATACAGTTCAAATACAACATTTGGAGGAGAACGACACCAAAGCAGGAATCGACAACAAAGATATTAAGGAAAAACATGACTCATAAAAATGACCTTTTCAGGGGGGTCGGTTGGTGGTGAGCCTGCGACTAAACCGACCAACCAATCGAAGTGATCCAAAGTGTGATTGATAGAGGACATGATAACTTTTCTTGTGACATACAATTCTAACAGGTTTACTCACAAGGAGGCCCATGTCTGGCCAAAGTCTTTTGACCAAAAAGAGCAACCACGATGTACAGCAACACTGTAGGGGAGGACAAATGTGTTGAATTATGCTCATTAGTCAACTGAATGCTGTCAGTGTAACTGTCACTATTGAGAGGCAGCTTCTGAGTGCAGTGACATAATCACTTTCCATTTTCCGCCTATGGGTCTTTAACGTTCAGCAACACTGTAGAGGAGGATAAATGATTTTTCTTTATTATTCTGTATGCTAACCATACATTTTTCTTTATTATTCTGTATGCTAACCATGAAATAAAAAGACGACTGATTCTTGGGAGGCAAGCGATGAGAAACCTGGGGAGCATAGTGAAAAGTAGAGACATCACATTGAAAACAAAAATTTGCATAGTCAAAGCAATGGTATTCCCTGTGGCAATGTATGGTTGTGAGAGCTGCACCATTAGGAAAGCTGAGCGCAGAAGAATAGACGCCTTTGAGATGTGGTGTTGGAGGAGAGTTTTGAGAGTCCCCTGGACAGCGAGGAGAACAAATAGGTCAATCTTAGAAGAAATCAATCCTGACTGCTCTTTGGAAGGTCAAATAATAAAGATGAAGCTAAAGTACTTTGGACATCAAATGAGAAGAGAGGATTCACTTGAGAAGGCCTTGATGCTTGGAAGGGTCGAGGGCAAAAGAGGAAGGGGACGGCCCAAGATGAGATGGCTAGATGGTATTGTGGAGACAATGGGCACAGAGCTGGGCGAGTTGAGGGGGATGGTGGAGGACAGGAGTGCCTGGCGGATGGTGGTCCATGGGGTCGCAGAGGGTCGGAATCGACTGTGCGACTGAACAACAACAAATGCTAACCCTAACCCTGGATACACTGTAGCAAGTTTCTCCTTTGAAGTCCTAACCACTTTCCCTTTTGGCTTTCCTTCTTATTGTAGAACTGCTTTCAAGGAATCGTGAAGGAAAAACTCTTTTACTTTGCGGTTTGACTATTTAAATATTTATTAAAAATAGATCCTTTGCAGTTATTTACCTACAAATGTGGTGAATTGTTGTGTGTACAGTGCGCGGCTTATGGATACATGTGCATAGTGGGTAGAGTCGGGGAGAATGGAAAATAAAGGTTAAAAACATCTTTATTGAAAAATAAAGTATAAAAAATAAACACAAATGAAATTGGGATTTCTGATTTTGGGTTAACACAACGTAGCAGTTCAAAAG
Organism: Furcifer pardalis; assembly: GCA_030440675.1. Lineage (NCBI taxonomy): Eukaryota > Metazoa > Chordata > Lepidosauria > Squamata > Chamaeleonidae > Furcifer > Furcifer pardalis. The sequence continues at coordinate 62,344,927 of CP126891.1, forward strand.
CAAGAAATTGCAATAAGATAAATAGGGACCACTCTTTGGCTATAAGCACTGAAACCTAGAGTCAGATATGACTGGCTTTCGATCAAGGAAAACCTTTACCTTAGCTCAGAAAACCTTAGGTTTTATGAATATTTTATGAAAACCTTAATTTCATGAACATAATGTCTTTATTTTCCCCCATTCAAAACATCACCCTTAACTAATGAATGAAATAAAAGAAATAAATGTACTAAATAGCATAATTCAACACATCAAGTTCACGCACTAAATCCCTGACAGTAGTGTCCTTAGACTCTACCTGCCACTTTTTTTTTCACGTAGGTCAGTTTGCTGATCTTTTTCAGTATTTTGTACAACTGTTATTTCATAATTACAAAATCAAAGCCAAAAGTAGTAAAGTAGTTCAAAACTTTGATAAGAATCGCTAAATAACACTTTGCTTCCACTCCCGGATAACAGCTTAGAACTGATAAGTGAACTTTCTGGTCAAATAGAGATTTGAACAGTGCCATGTTTGATTACAGAATTTGGGGCATACCTCTTAACTACACTGTCTTTTGTTGTAGTTGTTCAGTCACTTACTTGGTCTATAATCTATTTCTCCCCTACCTTTATGACTGACCTGTAGTGTTCAACAATCTATGGTCTTACTAGGTTTGGAACAGTTGATTCAGGAAAGCAATAGGAAAATCTCCTAGATGGGTGGGGTGTAAATATAAAAATAAAATAAATAAGGGCAATAAGGTCAAGGAAGGAATGGACTATAGACCATATAGGACAGTGTTTTGAGAATACAGTAATACCCCAGTTAGCATTTGCACTGCATAACACTAAAACCAGATAATGAAGGGGAATTTGAGGCAAACTTTTGCACCGCACAACGTTGGGGCAGAGATCTCTCCTCAGAGTGGTGGTTTGGGGGGGGGTGTACACACCCATCCCCCCCCCAACCAAACCGGTGGTCTGAGCATCCGATTGCCAATTGGATTGGGTTGGCAAGAGAACATGTGCGCATGCACACTTCCCCAACCCAACTGGCAGTCCCAGTGTGCAATCGCCAGTTGGGTTGGGGAGAGAATGTGCACACGCCTCCCCAACCCAACCAGTGGTCTGAGCATGTGATCGCCGGTTGGGTTGGGGAGAGAACGTGTGTGCATGCACTCCTCCCAAACCCAACCAGTGGTACCAGCATGCAATCACCAGTTGGGTTGGGGAGAGAACGTGCATATGTGCATGCCTCCCCAACCCAACCGGCAGACCCAGAATGCAATCGCCAGCTGGGTTGGAGAGAGAACAGACGTGCATGTGCATGCCTCCTCAACCCAACTGGTGGTCCCAGCGTGCGATCGCCAGCTTGGTTAGGGAGAGAAGTGGCGCGCATGCCCTCCTCCCCAACCAAACTGCCACTCTGATGCTTGCAACACTGGTTTGGTTGGGGAGATGGTGTGTGTGCCTGTTCTCCCCCTAAGCAAACCAGTGCTGGTTTGGTCCAGGGGAAGACTGGGCGCACATGCCCTCACCCCAACCAAACCGGCACTGGGCTTGATCCACCTGTCTCTTTGGAAAGGGCAGCCAGGATTCCATGCATGGAATTCCAACTGCCCTTTCCAAAGAGGCAGGCAGATCAGCCCCCTGTTCACTTTCCTTTTCAGAAAAGGAACAGGGTTTTTTTTTACATTGTGCAATCAATGCATTGCATTGAACCAAGTCTTAGCGTTATCCAGGGTATTAGTGTATATTGGCTCAGCTAGCTGGATCCTCCAACACTGTGGGCAGACTCGGATTTTGAAGCAACTGATCTGACCTAATAGAAGTAGCTATTTTGATTCATGAGAACTAAGCAACATCTACGACAAAAAGTGCACAACACTGTAGAAGATGCTTTGGAACAACTAACTTTAGGGATGTAATACAATTTCACAAGACGATGCAAGATGTTTTGGATCAACTAAATCTTAAAACCAACTGAATTCCACAATAGTGTTGAAGAAGAATTTCCGCTAGTCCTAATAGAAGTATTGCTTACCTGTAGATTTTGTTTTGTACTGATTTATGGTGTGATGCAAGCTGCATACGAGACATTAAAAAATACTGGAACAATTGTAGTGATAACACAATAACTGCTCTAGACTGGGATCTGCCAATCCACCCTCCTTGGGCATGAGTATTTTGGAAACAAATTGCAAATAACCATACAGTCCCACACAGGTGCATATAGAGCTAAAGAGGTCACCTATAACTCCAGACTTGCAAGGAGGGTTATCTGGTAGTTACAGATGACCACTTAACCACACATGTGCACATTAGGGTGGTTAGATGTCCATACCAATTGACAGCATGACAATAAATAGCAACTTGTCACAGTGCTTACATTTGACAAAGAATTATGTCTGTTTCTATATTACATGGACAAATCTAGGAATACGAAATATGATAGGTTCATATTTCCCAGTAAAAATATCAGTTTCTCATTTCTTGAAGCTGGTCAAGGGAAGAATTACATTTTGCCTCAGAAACAGGCACATTTCTAAAGCATATGCAGTGGGTTTCACTAAAGAAAATAAATTACACACAGAATTAAAACATATATTTGATAATGGGTATACAGTATTTAAAAAGCCGAGCACCAATATGCTGTGGTCAATATGTAAAATAAGTAAAACGTGAACATTACTAAAGAGGAAATATGTGTAAATTTTATTGTAGGAATCTCCAGAAATCTGAGGCACAACTGGAATGGGATTATGATGGGCAGATTTTCAATCCAATGCTGTCCATCCCCTGAAAGAATAGGTGCTGTTGCAAGAGTCTCCATATTTACTTTTCTGCAACTATTTAGGTACCCTCAATTCTGACCCAATGCACTGGGAGAGATTTCAGAGCTGACATGAGGGTTATAAAAGAGCAAAAAAAAAAAAAAAGGAAGGAATGACCTGCAGTATGATCAGAAGTTCACTTACACAACACTGGACAGTCATTCCATGGAAATTTATATATTTCATGACTAACAGATTTAGTCAGTGAAAAGTGTACCCATGTGTGCTTCCTGTTTTCTTGAGCCCAAACATGAGCTATAGACGACTCTCAAAATATTTCTGAAGCTTCTTTTAAAAGATGGAAATCAGTCAAATGAGATATTAGCAGAGTTTAGAAAGGAACTATTTATTAAATGTCATTGGACATGAGTTACTGCCTGGAATCCTGTTGATTTAATTATAAATGCATAAATGGTGTTGATGTCATCAGGACATAATGTTGACTTTTAATTTAGTTTAAAGCAGGGGTTCCCAATCTTTTCAAGCCGGGGGCTAGGTCATGCTGTCTCAGTCAGCTTTGAGGGTTGGGTGGCCATTTTGAGGGCCAGATGGCCATTTTGCACTGCCTGTATGATGGAGGTGGCCATTTTGTCCCAATAGCTTCAAATGGGTGGTCATTTTGTTTCTCAAATGCCCTTGATGGGGGGCAAATGAAATGGCACAACGGGCCATATCTAGCCCATGGGCCTTAGGTTGGGAAACCCAGGTTTAAAGCTTTATATGCCCCTCTTTGTCAGATTCTGAATTTCACTAAGGATTTTTTTTAACTTTGAGAAGCCTTTGAAAGCCTTGGAAGAAAATATCTGAATATCACCATTTGGGAGTACCAGTAACATTCAGTGGAAGTTATCCAACAGTGCTTTTTGTAAGACTCTGCCTAGTCTGGCCTGAGATTCCCAAAGGTTTCCTCAAGTCAAAGGTGATGCTAAGGAGCCTTGAAACTGGGTGTGGTAAGTTGGAAGTTTTATGCTATATTACATTAGATTAAAGATCAACATCACAGGTTGTTTGCATTACAATTTATGCCAACATAGTTATACAGTCAAACCTTGCATAAAGAGCACCTCGCTTAAAAAGTAACTCACTTAAAGAGCAGGATTTTCTCTGAATCTTCACTTTGCTTAACAAATAAAACCAACGAAAAGCTCGCTTAACGATTAAATCGGGTTTGCAATCCTCCCCACCAGAAGTCAAAACTGGTCACTTACAATGGTGTTTCACCAGTGGTGGGTTGTCAAAAATTTTACTACCCCACTGTGATGTCATCACAGTGTGGGCAGAGCTAACGTCATGATGTCATGATGTCATGGGCGGGGGCAAAAAAATAAAAATAAGCACACACACACACACACCCTCAAACCCCCCCCCCCCCCAAACACAAACCCGTCACTTACCTGTTAGTATAAGTGCCTGGGCAGCACCATGTTGCAAGATGGATATCGTCATCATACCAGTTCTCTAGGATAATATGCCTTAATGTAAATGTAAAACAGCTGTATATCCTTGAGGGTTCTCCAACTGGAACAGCAATTGGAACAGCACAGGTGTAGCTTATTGATGAGGTAACTCCAAGACTTTGCTTTAAAATCCCAAGCCAGGCTGCCAGGCCTTTTTGGGAACTGTGGTAGTATGTCTATATAGGTAAAGGTATTAAATACACATTAAAATACACACAGACACACCACATCCAAAGGTGAGTACCTTACCCTGGGGAGCAGGCTATAGGGAGCTTCAGGCTAGCAGCTTCTCTTCCTCCTCCCCGCTTGGGAGGACAGCAAGGAGGCCGTGCATACACGCCAAGCACTGTAGGTGTGCATCCACACCAAGTGCTTGGCGCACATGCGCAGTGAGAAGGTAAGCCCTGAAGGTGGTTCCCCCCAAAATCTGCTACCGGTTCTTCAGGACACTGGGAAGAGCTACTACTGGTTCTGGCGAACTGGTGTGAAACTTTTGCATCCCATCACTGTGTTCGAAATGATGGGAATTAAACAAAAAAGTTATTTGTTTTCATTCACAACTAAAAGAATCATGAACATAGAAATTCCATAAATTTAGCAGCACAGTTTTAAAGTACTATAGCTTTGCACTATGGACACTGTATTCAATAAAGACACAATTTTAATTTTCTAATATTTTCTAGATAGTTCCCAAGATAACCCATATCACTTTGGAAAATTCTGTACTATACTTGTTGGTGAAATGGAGCAGATGTCATTAGACATACATATCAAACGTTTATCATAAAATATGTCATCTAAAGGAAGGGCATATGTAAAATTTATTGGAGGGATAAGCTTAGAGGAGGAGGATCATAGAGGTTAACATTTTATTTTAAAAGGAACCAAAATAAAACAGTCTAAAAATTGAACCAAAAGGCAAAAATTAGTAAATTTAGTTGTATATGAAAGTTATCACTCCAGCTGTTCTTAAATACATCTGTTCTCCAGGAATGACACAGGGGTGTAGGATCATTCAGTTATTGAGTCACAGAACATGTCCAGACAGAGCATATAGCTCGCTTGTTCGAACTCTCAGAAGGGTTGCTCAAAGTTAAAGCATCCAGATGTTTTGGATACTGGAGCATTCCAACCTTCCCCTGAATACTGCTTTATGAGCTCTGAGTTGCTTCGGCAAGTAGAGTGGCATATAAGTCTAAAATACAAAAAATACAAATGAGCACCTGTCGGGAAATTTTAAGGAGCTCACGTTTATCCAATTGCCAGTGAACATAGATGCTGAGAATGAGCCAAAAGTGAATGCTGCAGTTGTAAATTGTTTGCATCCAGAGAAAAACATCTGGAATGTTGAAATGGTTTACTTATGAGCCACTTCAGTATAGTGGAAATGGAACACTTCCCCTGTTTGTCTGTGAATGGTCAGGGGCAGAGAAATAATGTTATTGAACAGTTTGGGAGATCATCACTAATCTCTCTTCTTTGCATGCAAGTCTGTGTATTGCCAATTGGAACTGTGGTTTTGATTGGCAATACACACACACACACACACACACACACACACACACACACACACACACACAAATGAGGAAAAAATGAATTTAGACAAAATTATGCCTTGCTTCAGCAATGGTCTCCTAAATGCTAAAAAAAATTATTTCCCAACCATTTCCTGTTCAAAGTGTTGTATTCCATTCAGACAACAGGAGTGAACCAGATGGCACATCACTTCCCTCCATGAACAGCTACTGACATTTTTCCAGGCAATCCAACAGCAGAGTCTGAATGCACCCGCAGATACAGACTAACACACTTGTGTTTAAATGAGTCTTCAAAGGCTGCAGCAGCACTTTGAAGAAGCTAGACAAAGCTTTAAAATTGGACAGGCTTATGATGGACCCCAGTGATCTGAGTATAACAAAGAATCTTAGGATCAAACTACAACATAGTTGGGCTTCTTTAAAGTGAAAGGTTGCTTTATTAGTCCAACCCAGTGTTCCCCAACCTTTGGTTTCCGGACTTCAATTCCCCAAAGCACTGATCATCCCATGTACTGACTTAGGCTTCTGGGAATTGAAGTCCCCCTGTGAGTGTGTGACCCATGCTGGGAACCACTAGTCTAGTGAGGGTGAACCTTGGCACTCCAGGTGTTCTTGGATTTCAATTACCAGAAGCTCAAGTCAGCACTCCTGCTGATCAGGGCTTCTGGGAATTGAAGTTTAAGAACACCTGGAGTGCCAAGGTTTGTCATCACTGCACTAGTCTAATCCAATGGTGGGCTCCCAAAAATTTTACTACCACATTGTGGGTTTGGTATGGTGGGCGTGGCCAGGGGGAAAGCCCTGCATTGCATCCAAATTAGGACTACTTTATTTCAAAACTTGGATGATGGAGCCAGCCAGAATTTCTGCTACCAGTTCTGGTGAACTGGTGTGAACCTACTGATGCCCACCACTCGTCTAACCCAATGTTTCCTCTAATAGCATTTGGTAAATTAGTCATGGTTTGTTTTATAATTGGTCAGCTGAAGGGGGGCACTGTTTTGTATCAATCTCTGGTGCCTCAGGCACGTAGCACAGAAAAGTTTGCATGCCTAGAGAGATAACGTGGACAGAAGAAGTACATCTTTGTCTTGATTTGTGAGCTCACGGGCACAACAGTTCATCCCACTTGCAAAGAGGCACGGTAAACAGAAGTGAAGCATACATGTGTGTTGAATCCCAGTCCTGGTGACAAAGCATCAAGGAGAACTCATCTGAATGGAGCCCAGTGACAAAATTATTATGTTAAACATGTGAGTTAAGCAAATTTAGCAACAAAATCAGAAGGTCAGGCTCAACTTTTTCCCCCAATTTCTGCAAGGAAAACAAACAAATAATACTTTGTGTTGGATGCTGGTCCTGCAATAATGGGAAAGGGAAAGGTTTCTTTCCTTATGTTCCTTAACATGGAGATGGGATTTTTCCACAGCAGCTGCATAAGTAGGTTGGCATTTCCATTAAATCATGCACCAAAATCCCAGGAGGTGCAATAATTTATGGAGAAAACTGGTTGTTTGCCTCACTGCACATCTCTTTACATTTGTGTTCGCTGTACAGCAGGGGTGCCCAGACTATGCCCTGGGGGCCGGATGCAGCCCCCGATGCCAATTCATCCAGCCTACAAAGCCCTTGTCGCTCCTGGAAGCAGAAGTAAAACGCACCCATATGGGCATGTTTTACTTCCCCTAGGCCATAGTAACTTGCTTCCTTAGTCATGTGACTGGCAAAACCTTTGGGCACCCCTGCTGTACAGCCTTTGATATTTTTAGTACCTACCTTTTAACATGTAGCTGAAAACTACTTGACGTCCTCCTCACAGCTTGTCTTTCCTTGCTTAGTACACTATCAGGTTGCAGAATGAGGGAAAATCAAAGTAATCATGTCACATTGAATGTTGCTTGAGCCTTAACTCTGACAATATGTCAATATTGTATTTTTAAAAAATGTTTTTGAAACCCTCTGTTTGCAGTTGGCCAATAGTATTTGACGTAAAAGGAAAAACGTAAATGGCAGAGGCATAAATAGGTCTGAAATTGGTCTCTCTCTCTCTCTTCCTTTTTTTCAAAATTAAAAGATACTCCAAAGCAATATTTTGAGTCACAAAGAATAATTCAGACCTGCTACCTGCCTTTCGACTGCCAAGTATTTGTAGTTTGTATACCTCTCTTTAATAAAAAGGAAAAATAAATACCAGGTTGCCGTAAGTGAGGTCATAGTTTCTCAATGTCTAGACATATCCAGTAATCACTGCCTTCGTAGCAGCACTATGCCTTCCATGCACTCGCCTTGCAAACAAAGTTCTTTTACATTTAAATGTATCTAATATACTGATTTTCCAGACACATTTTCATTATAGCACCACAGATTGCTGATTGTGGTTGTGTGTGTGCACACTTCCATGTGTATAAGACTTTTATATGGAATACCACAACACCATGAATAAACAGTACTCCACAAATCAGAAATAACTTGTTAGTCATACTTTCATTATGTTTGGTATCATGCTTCCAGCACCATATTCTTTGAGATTCTATGTCAAAATACGTGGCAAGGGGGTTGCAAAACAAAATGAAAATGGGGCAGAGTTGCTTCTGAGCTACCTGATTATGAAGCAAGGTACAGAAGCGATCTAGTTAAATGGGTAACAAATCTAGGTAGAACCTGGCTACAACCTTCCCCTTCCCTGGAAATACCATGAAGCAGATTTTTGCTGTTACCTCTGCACTGCCCAGACCAATTATGTTTCTCAAATAAAAGGCCTTATTATTCATTGTTTGGACCCACAGAATGTGCAGTTAGCCTACTTCCTCCTGCTGTAGTGTCGTCTCAGCATACATGTCCTTGTATTATGACTCTTCAGGCAGAACATTCATATAAATGTTGCTAAACCCTACAAAATTCATTCAGTGTTTCAATATCAGAATTGCTAGCAGATTAGACTTACTTAGACTTAGATCCTCCCATGCTATGTAGCAAATCAAGCAGCAAGGGACCTCTAATGGTTTCCATCTCGGGCAAGTACTCCGGCATCCTCCCATGTCATTTTCAACCACAATTGGGCATACCCTGAGCAACAGCAACCTTGTGCCAGCTAATCTTTCTCACAACAGGTCAGGCATAAGGAACTATAGAATAACTTCAAGGAAAGGTGGTTTCATTTTGGCAGTTTCATGTCTGGCCTAGACACAGAAGAAGAAGAAAATTTCAGGTTCTTTAAATCTGCCATGAAAGTTCTTCTCCATGTATTTCTAGGGTGTCCTTGTCATTTGGCATTAGGAAGGGTCCAGTTGATTACCACCCTAGGGATCCTGTTTTTCTCCATACAAAAAATGTGGCCTACCATTTGGAGTCTTCTTTGTGCCACAAAGTTACATAATTTGTACAAGCCACTCCTTTGAAGCACCTCTTCATTGATAATATAACAGAATCCAGATCATCTACTGGTCTGCCGATTACTGACAGAAAAATGCACCGATGAGGACTTAAGTTTGCCTTGCAATGGCCAGAAACAAAGCTAAGAAAGTGGCTTCACTTTGGCAACCCGGGGTTTGATCAGGACACAAAATAAGAAGAAGCATATGTAATATGGTCAAAATATCGAATCTTTAAAATTCAACAGAGTCACTTCTGTTGGAAGACATCAAGTCTCTTGTTGATACTTGATGGTGCCTTCCATGTCTCACAGGCGTCAATGGCTGTTGGGATCACTATGGAGGCAAACAAATGGAGTTTAATTTTTAGCGATATAGAGGCAAGGACCAGACCTTATTCATTTTCCAGAAGATACTTTTCCAAGGCAGCATTTGACATTTACCTTTGAATTTCCACTTTGGGCTGTCACACTGCCCAAGTAAGTAAACCTCTCCATTTTCTCTAGCTGCTGTGACCTGAGTATGTTTCCATGTAGCCCAGTTGTGGAGTTCACATGCACCTTAGATATCTAAGTGTTTATCTTAAGGCCAAATTTATTTATTTCTCTATCCAGAGTGTTTGTCGCCTGTTGTAGTTTCAGCACATCTTCATCAAGCAGAGCAATGTCATCAGCAGATTAGTATGTTGCTATATTAGTTGACAGGTCAGCAGTTCGAGATCTGAGTGCTGTGCATGGAGTGAGTGCCTGTCATCTATCCCAGCTCCTGCCAATCTAGCACTTCAAAGGCAAGGAATTGCAAGCATATAAATAGGTATCACTTCAGTGGGAAAAGGAACAGTGTTCAATGCACTCCAACATCTAGTCATGCCTGCCACAAGAGCATGGAAACACTAGTTTCAGTCAGACCAGTGTCACTTGTAATATGCCCCCCAGCAAGGAAGAAATTAAAACATTTGGAAGGGTATATGAGGGAACTCAAAAAGACACTATGCAGATGCAGCTTGGATTCTTGATGTTCAGAGGCATATAAATGCAACAGACATGCAGGAATTGCTAATCGTGATAAAAAAACAAGTCAAGGAAATAAAAATTTGGACAGCTCCGAGTAAAGATGGAATTCACAAATTTTGGCTCAAACGTTTAGTGATACTATACCTTAGATTAGCAGAACAATATCATATACTGCAGACAGGTGCTGTGGATGACTGGGTGTCAAGTGGTTGAACCTTCTTAATTATGAAAGATAATGATATAGGAGTTTCACCAAGCAGCTTGCTCACCAACCATGTTCAAAGTGTTCACGGGTGTATTAGCAGATTTTGTTTATCAATATCTAGCCACATAAAATCTAATGGTGGAAAAGCAAAGAGGGAAAAGTAGAAATTCATGCAGAACAAAGGACCAATTACTTACTGATATGGTGATACTGTATTGAGAAACTGTAAAAGAAGGGAAACCAATTTGCATGTAGTTAGGATTGATTGCAAAAAATAATAATTCAATAGTTTACCACATGCTTGGATAAATAAAACACTCCAGATTTGCAGAATCAGCATCAGGAGATGCTTGACAAGAATGATGAAACAATGGAATACCATCTTAATTGTAAATAGTACCGAGTTAGGAAATTTCAAAACTGGGAGAGGTATATACCAAGGTGATTCTTTTTCACCTTTACTTTTTGTAATAGCTATGATACCACTGGTGATATTGTTGAATAGTATGAGTCATGGAAGAAGATAGTGAAAAAGCTGGCTTGAGACTCAATATCAAGAAAACCAAGATAATGGCAACAGGCCCTATTAGTCCCTGGGAAATAGATGGGGAAGAAGTAGAAGCAGTGACAAATTTTACTTTCCTAGGATCAAGGCTCACTGCAGATGGTGATTGCAGCCATGAAATAAAAAGGCGACTGATTTTTGGGAGGCAAGCGATGAGAAACCTGGGGAACATAGTGAAAAGTAGAGACATTAAATTGCAAACAAAGATTCGCATAGTCAAAGCAATGGTATTCCCTGTGGCAATGTATGGTTGTGAGAGCTGGACCATTAGGAAAGCTGAGCGCAGAAGAATAGACGCCTTTGAGATGTGGTGTTGGAGAAGGGTTTTGAGAGTCCACTGGACAGCGAGGAGAACAAATAGGTCAATCTTGGAGGAAATCAACCCTGACTGCTCCTTAGAAGGTCAAATAATAAAGATGAAGCTAAAGTACTTTGGACATCAAATGAGAAGAGAGGATTCACTTCAGGAAGCCTTGATGCTTGGAAGGGTTGAGGGGACAGCCCAAGATGAGATGGCTAGATGGTATTGTAGAGACAATGGGCACAGAGCTGGGCGAGTTGAGGGGGATGGTGGAGGACAGGAGTGCCTGGAGGACAGTGGTCCATGGGGTCGCAGAGGGTCGGAATCGACTGTGCGACTGAACAACAACAAAATGAGTCATGGATATCAAGCAACAAGGACATCTGGAAGGATTTTTCACCTGTGTATGGACAATCTTAAAGTGTATGAAGAAACAAAGCAGGCAATCGAATCACTTGTGTGCAGTCTTTTATGTTCTTAAATTGGCAATATTGTTGTGGATTTGCAGTAGAAAAGTGTGCAACTTTATCAACAAGAAAATAAACATTTGTTGCAGATTCAGACAGCACTAGCTATATATAAGTGGAGATGATCACTATAAGTGGAGATGATCTTAAGTGGAGATGATCAACATAACTGGTTTTTGAGCAAGGGAGACATTTACCTTCACGTAGGCAGAGTAGTGTTTTCTATAATAGTGAAGAGTGGAGAGCAAATTTGCTGGTTCACCTGTGGATGTTGCCTCTTTCCTCAAAACAAATCTGGTGAGGTAATAAGGGGTAATAATGTTCCAGTCATTTTTCACTAATTTATATCTGTGCGACTGAACAACAACAACAAAAATGTGAATCTGAAACATTTTCAAAACTCAGAGAAGTTGTGGGGATTTTTTTGTACTACAACTGCGTAGCTGGGAGGGGAGCTTGGAGAGTTACTTGCCAGTTACTACCAAAATTCTTGGCACAAGGTTTTTCAGCATGGGAACTGGAAATGGATTTCATCCTCCAGGAAAAGTCTTGATATGTAGGTAGCTGAGTGTGTGTAGGTAGCTAAGTGTGCAGTGTGTTGGTGATGAAACTTGATTTTTTTGCAGCAGCAACATTGCAAACAGATTGTTTCTGAAACTCTGAAACTCAAATATCAAACATCTGTATATCAGATATGCCCAGGAAGTATATTTGAATAACATTTCCTGCTTCTTCACCCAATGCACAAAGATACCTGGAGATCATGCTACATAGCTTGGCAATTCAACCTAATAGGACATTGGTTAAAACAATTTAAAATATTAGTAAAGTTAAATATCACGCAACCAGTTGTGTCTGACTCTAGGAGGTGGTGCTCATCTCCTTTTAGAGCCAATGCTGCATCTGCAGACCTTTCTGTGGTCATGTGACAGGCATTATTAGATGCTGGAGTGCATGGAACGCTGCTACCTTTCCTGCTGTAGTAGTACCTATTTATCCACTTGCAATTTCTTGCTTTCAAACTGGAAAGCTGGCAAGAGCTGGGATAGACAATGGGAGCTCACTCCCCTTGCAGCACTTGGATCTTAAACTTCTGGCCTTCCAACTTTCCACTCATCAAATTCAGTGACTTAACCACTAAGCTACCACAGACCCTTCCCTTAAAATGCAATAAATAAAAGAAACACGATTTAAAGTGCATTAATTTTTAAAAGCTAAAATTCAGTACCCATACAAATCTGACGTGTCTGAAAAATGTTCTTCAGTGTTTAACACATATAAATCCCTAGTTCTTATACCACCATCCCATTTCTGAATGCAGCTCCTTCTGTGCTCTTCCTGTCTAAACTGGCCCATAATGAAACAAGGAGCCTTATACCCACACCAACCTTTCTCTCTCTCTCTTTTTCTCTCTATCTCACACATATTTAGCCCAAGTATGTTATTGTCTCTAATGTGCCATTTCTTCATGTTTACAATAACGAGTCCTCACAAAGTGTGACCTCACAAAGTGTGTAACTGAACATTTCCTGTCTTTCCAAATGAAATGAAGGATGTTTTTTTTTCTCTCTTCTTACAAGAGACATTGAACCAGACATTTCTTGGGAGCTTCCTCTCCGTTGACCTATGCCTGGCTCCTTCAACCTTGATTTTCAGGCCAACTTCAAAAACCTTACTTTCCAAGGCTGCTTTTAATTGATCCCACATGTTTTTAACATACTGTCTGGAGTTCTGTTCAGATGTGATCACCCATATTTTTAACCTCTTTTTCTCACCTCTTCTATATGTTGCTTTCAGAGGCCATAGCCCTAAAAACCTTAAATAAATAAAATGCTTACTTTACATTTCCTGCTTTTCTGCAAAGTTTGGTGAAGTTTGGAATGAGCTTTGGCACCTCAAATCACTTTTGAATTTTCTCTAAACCAGCTGGTGGTAGCCTAAGACTTTTGTACTGTACATGCTCAGTGAGTACTCATATTGTGAGTACTGTACATGCTCACAATATGTATATTATTTGTGAATGGCAAAAACATATTTGAAATTGTGCTTTCATTTTTTTAATGGACTACAATAAAATTCAGAGCTTGCAAGTAAGTTGTTGAAAATACTGTTAGGTAAAGGGTGATCTTGCTCGAAAGCCATTCATATCCAACTCTAGGGTAGAGTGCTCATTTCCATATACAAAGAGACAGCTCTGTCTACATCTGCATATGTTTCCATTGTCATGTGGCAGGCATAGCTAGATGAAGTTGAGAGGGCCGTTTGGGGAAGGTACCATGAAGGTCCCTGACTTCTTGCATTTGGATTATAAAAAGATGTAGCCTCCTGCCTTTTTCCCATGTAACATTCAAGCAAACCAAAACATCCAAGCACACCATGCCAGAGCATCTGCCTGAAGAAGTAACCTTTGAGTTATGAAAGTTTGCAATGTTTTATTTTTTAAGTGACCCTATAAAAAGTATCATCCCTGTTCTGCATTTGTTTGACTTTATGGATGGGTAGCACAGCTTATTTTTGCTAACTGTTACTTATATTTAATTCCTTTTTCTAGTAATGGAGGCTGTGTCTGGCCAGGTTATCTTGCTATGGTAATAGAGTAGACCCTACTGCCAGTGACTCAATGCTTATTGTCAAAGTAGGCAGATGAATGCCCAATTTTGATTGATTCCTCAATCTAAGAAACCTCTATTAGCCCTCTAAAGTCTAGGGTGAAGGTATCTACAGGAAAAGGAGAATTATAGAATAATTGAGTTGGAATGGGTCTATCAGGCCAACTCCTGCTCAGGAATTCAAATCAAAGCAAGTCTGATAGATGGCTATCCAATGTTCTCTTGAATTCCTCTAGCACTGGAGTGTTCATCATCTCCTGAGGTCATTGGTTTCATTGTCATACTGCTCTAACAGAAGACGTTTTTTCTGATATTCAGCTAATATCTGGTTTCCGGTAATTTGAGCCCATTATTGTGTTTCCTGCACTCTGAAATGATTGAGAACAGGTTCTTACCTCCTCCTTTCAAATATTTGAGAAGTGCTATAATATCTTCTCTATGTCTCCTTTTCTTAAGGCAAAACATGTCCAGTTCTTTCAGTCTTTCCTCATAGGGTTTGGTTTACACTCCCCTGATCATCCTTATAGATGAACTTGTTCCCTATGAACTTGTTCCAGTTTGTTGGCATCCTTCATAAAGTACAGTGTCCAGAATTAGACGCAGTACTCTAGGTGTGAGATAGTTAGCACTAAATAGAGGGGGACTAGTACCTTGCAGGTATTGAAATTTATATTTCCGTTAATCGCGGCCTAAGGTAGCTTTGACCTTTTTGGCAACCACATACTATTGACTCATATTCAGATTGTGATTTACAATGATTCCAATAACCTTCTTAAAAGTCTCCCTTGCTTGAAAGCCAGTCGTATCCGACTCTAGAGTTCAGTGCTCATCTCTGTTTCAAAGCTGAAGAGCCAGGGCTGTCTGCTTCTGCAGATGTTTCCATGATCATGTGGCAGACATGACTAGACACCAGAGCGCATGGAACACTGTTTACCTTCCCACTGAAGTGGTCCCTATTTATCTACTTGCAATTTCTTGCTTTCGAACTGCTAGGTTGGCAGGAGCTGGGACAAAGACAGGAGCTCATTCCGTCCTGCAGTACTCGGGAATCAGACTGCTGATCTCCCACCTTTCAGTCAGTGTCTTAGCCAAATGAACCAAGTATTCTCCATCTTGAGCCAAGTATCTTCCATCTTGTAACTGCATTTGGTCCCCCCCCCCCAAGAGTATCATTAACTTCATTCCTTAAGCTTTTATTTTAATTATAGTGTAGAATAGTGATCCCCAACCTTTTAAGACATGGGGACTGCATTAGTGAGCCCAGAACATAAGAGGACAAAATCTAAAATCCAAATTTAACAAAGTTATTAACCTATCAATTTGGATCAGGAGTTCTCAACCTTTTTAAGCTGGTGGCTGGGTCATGCTCTCTCAGACAGCTTTGGGAGCTGGACGTGATGGAGGTTGTGGTAGGCCACATGAAATGCATCTGGCCCATGGGCCACAGGTTGAGAATCCCTGATATATTCCCTGATATATTTAGATAAAAAATAAACACTGAGAGATCTATGAAGAAATGTTAATGCCATGGCTATCTGAGCTCTTCTGACTAGCAAAAGACCCAGAATGGTCAAAATGTTAGTATGATGGGTAAGACCAAGAGTGGGCTGACACAAATTACCACAGAGACCAGAAGAAACAATGTTGCTGTTGTGTTTTTTGCAAGAAAGGGACAAGAAAAATAGCAATCGTTGATGCCGCTTGAGACAGGAAGAACAGTGTGGGTCTGAGGGGAAATGCCTTGAAGGTGATAGCAGTAAACAAGGAGGTTGTAGGACCACAGTTTGTGATCTGCTGTTTGGGGACCTCTAGTGTAGTTCTTAGAATAGGATTAAAGAAATCTGGATTCATAATCCCCACTTGGCCATGAGTAACTTTGAAGGTGACTAGCATATACAGGTATTTTTGCCTCAAATATTATGGTGTTTTTTTAAAACTAATATCCAAAACATTCAGGGGAGGAAATCTGAATTGGTTTGTAGCCCTGTGAAAATCTGGAACTCTTTAGCAAATATTAGTGCTCATCTACAATGGCTTTTTATTCTACAATTCAAAAAATAATATTAATTTTTTAAAGCTTAAATCTTTGCAGAAGCCATGCCTTTGTAATAGCATTGTTTCACTCCAACAGATTTTTTTATTGGTGTGAATTCATAATAGAGAGGGGGCACTTTGGGACAAAGGGTGTGTTCTCCCTCACTTCAAAGCCTTAACTCTGCACATAAAAGTCCCATTGTTTCAAACTAACAATGCATAGATGTGTGTGAAGTCAGAAACTTAATCCAGTACTCCAAATGTTCTAATAGGACGTGAGAGAACCAAGAGATCCCCAAGATAAGAAACAGACTCAGAGAAAACAGTTTGCCAAGAGCCAAAACCATGGCATTGCCAATGCTCCGTGAAGGTAGTCAATAGCTGGACAGGTGACCCTTGAGAATGCCATCCTATTATCTTGTTGTGATAATTTTTGAGCTTATAAAAGGCAGTCCCATCATGCTTTGTATAATGAGGTATAATGACCCCAGCTCACTGGATGATCTGAGCCCCTCTCTTCCTCTACTTTTTAATTAGTAAGATTAGTAAAATGTAACATCTGGTGTGCTTTTAATCTTTTTATATTTTAATCTTAAATTTTAATTTTAACAGTTTTGTATTTGAGTTTTGTTAGGTAGTGTTTGTGTTTTATTGTGATTTTTTAATTACTTGTAAACTGGCCTGAGTCATTGAGGAGGGTGGTGGAGAAATAATAATAATAATAATAATAATAATAATAATAATAATAATAATAATAATAATAATAATAATAATAATAATAATAATAATAATAATAATAATAATAATAATAATAATAATAATAATAATAATAATAATATGGAGGTGGGAAAGGCCAGCATTTAACAAACATATCCTTTACATGTTTTGAATCTAAACAGCCAATCAGCAAGCTAGACGTTTCTTCCTTCTGAAAGTAACTACTGTACCTTTCACTTTGTATATTTATTGAGCTCCATGTTTGGTTCAGTCTGAGTGTTCAGCCTATTTTTTTTCTGACTCATAATGTGTTAGTCTCAGAAAATTAGTAACTCAGTACCTTCTTGCAACTATTATCTGCCTAAGAGATTTTTTATTCCTTTTTTGCAATTCAACTGAAGTGAACTGCTGTATTATATTTTCCCATCTACCTGTATTATATTTTCCCATCTATTATTTGAATAGAAGCCTTGTAAGTAAACATTTTTCATTCTGCTACAGCTCTGCCTGAGTAATTCTTCTTGAGGAACTAAGAAAAAAGGAAAAGGGAATTGAGGAAGTCTTGCATTTCAGAGTTTTCAATCCTATTACTTGATTACATGTTAGCTGCACCACCCTAGAAAGATTATTCAACAATAATAAGCCACCCCCGCCCTCGGACTCTGCTCTCTGCTGGGGCAGAGAGGCCAGCACAGCTGTGAGCACCAGGCCCCCTCCATAGCTGGCGCCCCGCCCCGCCCCAGGCTGGTTTAAAAGAATGCTATTGTGGCGGGTGGCAGGACTTCACCGCCCTTGCCCTTGGATTCTGCTCTCTGCAGGGGCGGAGAGGTCACCACAGCTGTGGGTCCCAGGGGCCCTCCATCACCAATGCCCCGCCTTGCCTTGGCAAGAACGGCATGGTGGTGGGTGGCAGGACTTCACCGCCCCTGCCCTCAGATTCTGCTTTCTGCCAGTGCGGTGAGGCCACCGCAGCTGAGGGCACGAGGACCCCTCCATTGCTGGTGCCCCGCCCTGGGCTGGCTTAAAGAATGCCATGTCGGCATGACTTCGCTGCCCTGCCCTCAGACTCTGTTCTCTGCCAGGGTGGAGATGCCAGCACAGTTGTGGGCGCCAGGGCCCCTCCATTGCCGGCGCCCCACCCCACCCTTCCCCCGCTTAAAGAATGCTATACTTTCTGCCCCCTGGACTTTGCCTTCAGCCAGGGTGGAGAGGCCACCACAGTAGGGTGTTGTTGTGCTTTGGGGTTGTATATCATTCTCACTGTTATGTGTTGTTTTTGTAGGATGTGTAATATATATTTTTGTGCATATTGTGTTACTGGCCATTGGATATTGGTTGTTTATTATTGTTGTTGTTGGATCGGATGTGTATTGTATAATTTTTGTGAATATTGTATTACTGTATATTGGATAATTGTTGCATTCTATTGTTATTTTGCTGTGTGGTTTTGTCTTATTGCATTGCTCAGTGGTGGGCAAAAAAATTCGCTACCACACCGTGGGTGGCCTACTTCATGGGCAGAGTCTACTTTGTGGGCGGAACCTACATCTTGGGCAGAGCCTATGTGGTGGGCAATCTAGTCATGCCTGCCATATTTCATTTCATTTATTCGATTTCTATGCCGCCCTAATCGGTGAAAACCGACTCAGGACAGCTCACAACATACAATCAAACACTGTACAATGTAACAATTCAACAGAACAATACAATATTGCAGTATAATCAAGTATCATAGATCAATAATTCAAAACAATAGAATATCATCAAATATGGTACAGTAAAATAAAGCCCCAATAGACATATGGCCATGTATACATCTGCAAACACAGGCAGCAGCAATTTGGCTGTAAATGGAGATGAGCACTGCACCCTAGAGTCATATATGACTGGCTTTTGAGCAAGGGAGACCTTAAACCACTTGCAGGGACAAAACCTGATGGGCAGGGCAGGGAGGTGGGCATAGCCATGCAATTTTGCTACCCTCCCTGCCCGAAGACCACCCAATTTCCCCACTCCCCTGCCCAGAAGCCTCCCAATTTTGTTAAACCCTCCTCTCCCGGGGTGTGTGAACCTGTTGCTGCCCACCACTGGCATTGCTATATTCTACTGTTATATCATATTGTATTATTTTGTATTATTTTTATTATACTGCTGTTGTTATGGAATATTATATGTATTGATTCTGTGAACCACCTGAGTTGGTTTCCCTGAATAAATGAAATGAAATGAATGAAATGAAAACAGACAAATGTAGAGAGAGACACTTCCAGAGGTTTTAAAAAAATCTTGTGGGATTACAGACATGTTTACACAAATAGATTCTTCAGTTGAACAAGTACACTTGATACATTTAAAGTCTATACAATACTGAATTGTAGGTTCACCATGAGATATAGGTGACATGACTGGATTCATATCATCATGCGGAAAATTATAGTCTGGGTAAAATGAAATCTATAAATTTTTTAGCCTGAGAGCTGGTATAGCTTGACAATGCCTGCCAGTCAGTATTTCATGAATAAGTGGCACCGGAAAATAAAAATATTTTTTTTAATTACAAGAGAGTAAAATAATAAATCGAGTATAAATCGCATATAAATTGAATAAATCAAATCAAATCAAAATCTTCTTGAAATGAGGGAAGAAATTGTGGCCATGGATAGCAAAGGCTATGTCACTGGTTATGTAAAAGTATTGTTTGTTTCTCTATTTAAATTACCAATTTCTTCATTTTGTAGCAAAATGTTGCATCTTATAGAAAAGTCAAAGGAAAAGATAAAGAGGAAAAGATAGAAAAATATGATTTATGGAGTTACATTGTTCACCATTATATGGGATAGAACAAGAAGCTGACAAGGTGTTCAGTGCTGTAATTATTTGTGGTATTATTTTCACATAATGAATTACAAAGTTGCCCATGGGACATGTTTTGCACTGCTTTGCTCTTGGAATCCTAAACTGCTAATTATGACAGTCATGTTTCATTTGCAACGTTGAGCCTAATGTGGAATAGGATTGGTCTTTGTATGGATGGAAAAATTATTGGAAATTTCATTTATATCATTCTGAGCTTTCCAAGCATAGAGCAAGAGAGGAATACAGAGGCGTAGCAAAGGGGTGAGGGGGGCGGCCTACCTCGGGTGGCACTTTGTGGGGGGGGGGCGGTAACACCACTGCCCTGGACTTTTGTCACCACCGGTGCCCTGGGCCCCGCCCCGGGCTGGAGGGCATGAGCCCGACAGTGCGGTGGAGGCCAGGGAGTGCCACTCCCCCTCCTCTGTCTCCCTCCTCCCCAGGCACCACCTCCTTACCACCTGCTGAGCTGGGGTGGCGTGGCGCGGCCCCAGCGGAAAGCACGTCATCGAGAGCCCAGGTGCACGGCTGCCCCGCCTCCTAGCCCTGCGGTAGCAGCAGTGCCTAGGAAGGCAGGAAGTGAGACCAGTGGTTGCTGCGGCCCAACACCGGCTAGGCATTTATTTTTATTTTTTTTCATACTTCTATACCACCCTCCTTGCCAGGGCGACCCAGGGAGGTTTATAACATCACAAAAAAGTTACTTAATACAATTCAAACCCATCCTCCCAGTTTTGGGGGTGGTGGTCCGCTGCCTGGCTGGTGCTGGGCCATGGCGACCGCCCGGCCTCGCTTCCTGCCTCCCTGGGTGCCACTGCTGCCACCAGGCTAGGAGGTGGGGTGGCCATGCATCTGGGACCCCAATGGCATGAGCAAGGGGCTGGGATGGTGGGCGCGGCGCGGGCCCAGTGGTGAGCCTACCATCAGCATCCCATGCGCGTGGCAGACCTGCCTCCTAGCCCAGCAGTGGCAGCTTGTCCGCCTTCAGTGGCAGCAGCCCCCAGAGGGGCAAAGCCAGTGGTTGTTGCGGCCCAGCGCCTGTAGCCAGAGCAGCACCGGCTGGGCCAAGGACCTTCCCCCGCAAGGCCTGGCCAGTGCTGCTCCGGCTACCGATGCTGCTCCGGCCGCTGATGCTGCTCCACAGCAACTGCCAGCCTCACTTCCCGCCTTCCTGGGCGCTGCTGCTGACAAAGGCGGATGAGCTGCCCCTGCCGGGCTCAGAGGTGGAGCAGCTGCACGCTTGGGACCCTGTCGGTGGGCTCCCCGCTGGGCCTGCACCGCCCCAGACTCTGGGCCTCGCCAGCACTGTTGGGGTCCCAGGCACACCCCACCTCCTAGCCTGGCAAAACCCAAAGGTAGGACTTTCCTACCTGGGGGGGCGAGCCTGGGGTGTGTGTGGCAAGTTTGGCCTGCAGCCCTGGGCAACTGAAACCCACCCTATGCTACTGGAGTATATAGAAAGCAGTAAAATGATACCTCCTTTAGGAATCTGTGAATGGCTTAGAACAGTTGCCCCAACCTTTGGAATTTGGACTTCAATTCCCAGAAGCCTAAGTCAATTCCCCAAAGCACTGATCAGCCAATGTACTGACTTAGGCTTCTGGGAATTGAAGTCCAAAACCCAAAGCTTGGGGACCAACTATTTCCAAAATTGTTTGCCAAACTATATCAGCAACCTAGGTACATAGACCCACCTATATACTTGATGAGCTCCAAGGATAATTTAATTCGCAAAACGTATTGGGTGTAGTGTCATTGTAGAAGACCTTGTCAAGGTGAAATGACTTAGCAATATGTAACAACGGGGTACACAGAAAGAGCCTCCTCAAAGATTGTGGTATTTTTGGACCACAATTGAGCGTACCCTGGAAATGGCAACCTTGTGCCAGCTAATGTTTCTCACACTAGGATAGGTGAAAAGAACTGCAGAATGAGGTCACTAAAGCTGGCTTCATTTTGGCAGTTTCACATCTGGCCTTGACATGAAAGAAAAAATGTAACAATGTACCTTTCATAACCAGGATTAGCTTGAGAAAGCCTTGATGCTGAGAAGGGTGGAGGGCAAAAGAAGAAGGGGTGGCCAAAAAATGAGATGGCTAGATGGTATTGTAGACACAATGGGCACAAAGCTGAGCGAGTTGAGGAAGATGGTGGAGGACAGATGTGTCTGGTTGACAGTGGTCCATGGGGTCGCAAAGGGCCAGAATCGACTGTGCGACTGAACAACAAAATGGTTCTGCTAATGAACAGCTTTGCTGTTTTTTGTACAGCCTCATTCTCCTTTTAGAATATTGCTTGGGGCAGCATGGCCTAGGAATGTTTACACTGAGATATTATGGGCAGAGGTTCAACGATGGCCACCTGATTGTAAAAGTAAATCAAATGAACAGTTTTAGGATATGTTCATACTGTACTTAAATGTTGGGTTCTGGAAGCGATAGCTATACATACAGACAAAAAAGATAGAGAGTGCTATCTCTTATCTTTATTTACAGTACTATAAATCTTAGACCACCACCAGCCTAAGATGGAGAAAATTCAATGAGTGATGGGAGGGGGCATAACTCAGGACACCATAACTTCACACTTTGCCAATCTTGGAGAGGGTTGAGAGGAGAGTGAGTAGAAAGATCGCTCCAAATTTGGTGTGTCTAGGTATCTCTGGGTAGTCCCCAAAGTTTTGCTGTCCTCCCCTCATATCACTCATTGAATTTTCCCCAAACCAGTGGGTGGTGGCCTAAGATTTTTGCTCAATACTCTATAAGTACAGTTGTGCCTCGCTTAAAGAGCATAATGTGTTCCACAAGATTGCTCTTTAAGCAAGTTTGCTCTCTAAGCGAAATTCCATTGTAAGTGACCAATTGGGGGGGGGGGGGGGGATTGAGAACCCTGATTTATTTGTTAAGCGAGTTTTTGGTTGGTTTTATTTGTTAAGCGAAGTGAACATTCAGAGAAAATTCTGCTCTTTAAGTGAGGCGCTCTTTATGTGAGGTTTGACTATTTCTTTCTATCTCTCTCTTTTTCTCTGTCTGAGACAGACAGACAGATAGATAGAATACCTGTGTTCTAGCTTTTTTACGGAAGATAGTGCACACCCTGGTTCCAGAGGCATTACCATTATCATTACCATTTCCCAGAGACTTCTATCAAGCAGAGTAAGGTAAAGGTAAAGATCGCCCTTGCTTGAAAGCCAGTTGTATCTGACTCTAGGGTTCAGTGCTCATCTCTGTTTATAGTTGAAGAGCCACCGCTGTCTGCATGTGCAGACATTTCCATGGTCATGACTAGACACTGGAGCCCACGGAATGCTGTTTACCTTCCCACCAAAGTGGTCCCTATTTATCTCCTTGTAATTTCTTGCTTTCAAATTCCTAGGTTGGAAGGAGCTGGGACAAAGATGGGAGCTCACTCCATCCTGCAGTATTTGGGGTATCAAACTGCTGACCTGCCACCTTCCAGTCAGTGTCTTAGCCACTTTAGCCTGTGCAGTAGCATAATGTTAATCCTTCTCTCCAAATACGAACAAATATGTGTTTTCATAACACTATATATACTTTACACTATTTTGCCTTCTGTTTTGCAGTTGTGTAAGTGATTTGAAAGGGTGGAAGTCAGATACATCAATGTTTTCCTCTATAGACTTTCCCCTGTCTAACATCAAAGGATTTACCATTATCGCAACAATAATTTAAGCTGTTCATTAAATGATAAATCTGGGAAGAGATAAGGATGTTTTATGATGCCACTATCTAGGTGTGGTTGATGTTTACTGATATAGGTATTTTTGGAATATAGCCTGCCAAAGTCTTAAGGCAAAAAGTAATTATTCCAATGTATGTTCATTCTCTGCCAGATAAATGTCTTTCCCAAAAGAGTTTGGCTTGTTACACATTCACAGAATGGTGAACAGGAGCTGCCTGGGGGGGAGGGGAATCTATAATGTTTTAATTTTTTTAAAAAACACACACACTTTCCTACACAGTGGTAAATAATTGCTTAGTTTTCTTTGAATTTAATATCTGTGATATCTGTTTTTCCTGCAGTTGATACCATAGTAACTGATCCTGTTTAGCTTCAGACAGTGACTGTTTGAGCCAGAACTTTGTGTCACTTCAAGCAGATTTCAGCAAAAATTATCAGCATTGTGCCTTCTACTTTCTATATTCAAATTACCAGTGGTCATAAACTGGTCATTCTAACAAAAGAATGTCACTTCTGGTAGATGGTGAGAGATTCTAGGGAGCAGGTTCCTCTTCTTCCTCCTCTGCCACATCTGAATCTGAATATAGGCACTCATCATTGTGATCAGCCATGAAGACTGTCCTGAGAATATATTACAGTGACATTTTATCTGCTTTCCACATCACAGTGTGACACCTGTACCACTGATCCAGTTCCATGAGCCACTTCTAGTCTTGAGCCCTTTTGGCACGCAAAGTCCTCATTAGCCCCAAGCCAGTATTGATGAAGCTGCTGCCCTCCATCAAGATGGATTCAAGTGGGGTTTAATCCACTGGAGGACCATCACCCTTCCCTGTGGACTTCGGCACCCAAGGCCTCAGAGTTGTTAGGTTAGTTACTGCCACCTGATGCTCAGGGTTGAGTTGCTGGCAGTATGGTTTGTATTTATGTATTTATTTATTAAGTTTGATTTTTATCACCACACCCTTGCCGAGGCGACTCTGGACAGTTTACAGTCTAACCGATAAGAACACTAAAGTATAAAAGCATCCCCACAATAACAATTAAAATCATAAAAACATTAAAAACCATAAAATACCCCTCCACATTCATAACAGTTAAAAACTAAAACCCAGATTGCCATTCATATGAACCAGCAATGGGGGGGGGGGGGTTTCGTCCATAGGCATCACCCCATACCCACTGGGCCAGCCAAGTTTTGAGGCCTTTTCTAAAGGCTAATAACTCTGACTGGAGGCGTAGTCCGGTCAGCAGGAGGTTCCACAGAGCAGGAGTGAATACCGAAAACGCTCTCCTTCTAGTGCTAGAGAGGCAAGCCTCTCTAGCCATTGGTACCATTAGGGAGCCCCTCTGGTCTACTCTGGTGGGATGGGCAGATATCCTTGGGGTGGTGCAGTTTCTTAAGTAGCCTGGTCCACTATCATGCAGGGCTTTAAAGGTAATAACAAGCACCTTGAATTACACCTGGAGGCACACAGGCAGCCAATGCAGCTCCGGCAACAAGGGTGAAGCATGGGCATAATGCCCACACCCCATTACTGTGTGGGCCGCATCCTCTGGACTTTGGCCCAGCTGGGTGAGGAAGACTTTGGCTGGGAGCACCTGGACTGCCTCACCTGCTGGCACTCCCGAGCCCTGCCCCCACGCTGGGCTGCAGGGGATGCTGTGGCGGGATGTGTCCCTGCTGCCTCAGGACTTCAGCCCAGCCGTGTGAGGAAGACTTTGACTAGGAGTGCCTGGACTGCCTCACCTGTTGGCACTCCTGAGCCCCGCCCCCATGCTGGGCTACAAAAGACCACTGCGGCAAGTCACTGCTGCCACTTTTGGAGCCTTCTTGTGGCCAGGGTGAGAGGCCTGATATTGTTAGATCATGTGTTTGTTATTGTATTATTGAGATTATACTATGTATATGTAACTGTAACTGTACTTTTGTAACTTTGTAATTTTGTTTTGGGGTGTGGTTTTGTTCCATTGCACTGCTATATTGTATGGTTGTATTTATTGTATTGCACTGTATTACTTTTGATTCTTCTATATGTTATGTTACTTTTGATTATGTTATATGTATTGATTCTGCGACCCACCCTGAGTCAGTTTTTACCGAATAGGATGGTATATACATTGAATAAATAAATAATAATATTTGCACCAGTTGCACCCCCCGAATGGTCATCAAAGGCAGCCCCATGTAGAGTGAATTGCAATAACCTAGTCTAAGGATTAGCTTTTAATTGCAATATCTGAAACTTACCTTGGATATCTTGGAGTCATTATTCAGTGAGGAGTCTTTGTATGAGTAGACATCTCTGTGATGACATTCTGCACAACTTCTGTCCATAATGACCTGTCATTTGCTGTTCTTCTCCATGTTAGTCCAACAGTTTTCTTGAGAAAATTTTCCCATCTGCTCCTAGGTCAGTGATGGTGAACCTTGACACTCCTGCTGATCAGGGCTTCTGGAAATTGAAGTTTAAGAACAGCTAGAGTGCCCAGTTTCGCGATCACTGCTCTAGGTATTTTGCAATCTCTCGGATAACAATTCATTATTCTGGCACTCCATCTATTGTCACTTGTGTGTACAACATGGCCAGCCCACCTTAATTTGTTTATCAAGTATTCTGTTACTACTTCTTTTAGCAGTGATCTTTGCCTGGTATTTTTCACTTTACTGCGAAGTGAGATTCCGAGCATTGATCTCTCCATTGCTCATTGTGATTGCTGGAAACAGACTTCAAGTTGTCCAAAATGCAATCCATTTCCCTGTAAGATCACATCCTTAGTCTTTAGAGGTGCCACTAGATCCTTTGTTAGTTTTTGGCTTGATGTAGTTTGAAAAAGATTGACACAACTACTTTCCTGGAAATTTCTTTGCTGTTCAGATCTTACTTCTTACTGCAAGTAAGATCTGAACACCAAATAAATTTTCAGGACTGTAGCTGTGTCAACCTTTTTCAAACTACACCAAACCAAAACCAACAAAGAATCTAAGCAAGGAGCGCCTTTAAAGACTAAGGGTGTGATTGTATGGGGAAAGGGATTGCATTTTGGACCACTTGCAGTCTGTTTCCCGCAATCCCATGATGTATGGGAAACTGCACTTCAATCGGATCCAGAACCATGCCCAAGCTGGATATTTTTTGGCCTACCTGTGGGACTACTACTTTTTGTGGCTGGGCTGAACAATTCCCCAGCTAATGGAAGCTTGCTTTAAGGGAATGTGTTCTTTGCAAAGCAACCCTTTCCAGTTAAATCAGACAAGTTCTTTTCCCACAGTTGGATCATTATATCAGTCATTTTATTTGCTGCCAATTCTACGAATGGTAGCCCAGTTCATCAGATCAAGTTTTGGGCTTCCTGGGGGCATCTAATTCATTACTATGGAAGACATGCTAAAACAGATTGACTTCATCTGATACAGCAAGAATCATGTTTTCTATTCTTAATTATATGTGTATGCACACTGAAGTATGTTTCTTGGTTTTACATGTGTGTAAATTCTCCAAAAAGATATGCCTGTAACTTTTTTAAAAAGTTGAAATGATCAAGTGATCCAAATGTAGTCATGGCACAAGAATGCAAGAGCTAGTTATTTTGCTGTCAGTCTGATTTTTTTTGTGGGGCTGTTCTGTGCATTCAGGTCTCCCGTCTGACCATGGTTCCAATAGGGTTGATGACAAGTCCTTCTATAGGAGAGTTTAATAAGGAAAGACATTCCTTATGAAGAGTAAAAGCAAAGTGGTAACAGAAGTGTTGCTGGAATGAAGGATTTTGGGTGGGGCATTCCACTGAATTGGTCCAAGCTGATTTCTCACATAATGAATATAAAATACGTTGTATATATTTTCTGTATATTTTCCTGTAAAAAGCCATATATTTAAACCAGCAACAAATCTCTCTCTCTCTTTTCCCCACCAATCGTTCTTTCAAAGAACACTGGTCCCCATAATCCAATGAATATATTATTTCCAAGAAGGTCTGCTTTATGTTTACAGGCATTCTGTTATTACATTTAGCTCTACATTCTAAAAAAAATCTCAAAAACATGGTTTGAATATTAAATATAAATCAAAATAATGCTATAACTGTTAACTTATAGCCAACAGTTGCTATTACTGTTACAACTACCAGCATAATTATACTACATTAACTAAAACATGAGGCTTATACTTTATTAGCAATTGCTATGTGTCCTATTTAGGCTACTTCTGTGTCCCATTAGTACAGCATATACTGTGGGTTAAGAACCATTCTTCTCAATGCTTTGTGTATTCACTTGTTAATATACCAACAGTGAATGTGCCTCAAATACCATTTGCCTGGAAACAGCCATTTTTTTAGACAAAAGGATTATTCTCGACCTTACGTCTGTAACAATCTGAATGAAAAATGCCTGCTGAGGATTTTCAATAGTTCTGATCTCTTCTTGATTAAGGGAAAAGAAAACAGAAGAAATTGTACAACTTGTAAACACCATAGAAAAAGATCAGCAGATTATAAGAAGTTATGGATAGTGTATATAAGTGTCAAAATTAAATTTATCTCACAAAGAATTTAGCATCTCTAAGGCTGAACACAGAAGAATAGATGAATTGTGGTGCAGACGACTTCTGAGTCCCCTGGACTGCGAGGAGATCAAATAGGTGAAGCCTAAAGGAAATCAACCCCGAATGGTCCTTGGAAAAATAGATACTGAAGCTGAAGCTCAAATACTTTGGTCATCAAATAAGAGGAGAGGACTCACTGTAGAAGGCCTAATGCTAGGAAAGATTGAAGGCAAAAAGAGAAGGGGATGGCAGAGAAGGGGATGGTTAGACAGCATAGTTGATGTGGTAGGCATGGATCTGGGTAGATTCTAAAGGATGGCAGATGAGAGAGGAGCTTGGCATACTGTGGTCCATGGATGGACTACAGCAGAATCCCAGCAAGACTGAGTGGCTGTGGGTAAGGGGAACCGGTCCTCATAAGGAGTTATCACTGCTGGTTTGGGATGAGGCATTGTTTCTCTATTTCTATTTCTATATTCGATTTATATCCCGCCCCAATCACACAATGCGACTCTGGGCGGGTTACAGATATATCAATACAATACCGCCCTGAGTCGGTTTTCGCTGAGTAGGGCGGCATATAAGTTTAATAATAATAATAATAATAATAATAATAATAATAATAATAATAATAATAATAATAATAATAATAATAATAATAATAATAATAATAATAATAATAATAATAATAATAATAATAATACAATAGAAAAACATTCAGTCAACATAATATCCATTAATACAATAAAAATATCATTACTGCCCCCAACCCCCAGTTACAATTACAAATCAAAATCCCCAAATCCCCAATCATAGTTACAATTTACCCAATTTCAGGTCATTAAAGACACATCATAATTATTATAGAACAATACATTTAAAATGAATAAATAAATGAATAAATCTCGAACTAGTCCTCTCAGCTCCAGATGTCCATTGGGGCGGGGGCAGGTCTTATAGCTGCCCGCCCGCGCCGCACCGCAGCTGGGCTCACTCTCCGGGCCGGACCGGACGGGAGGTGAAGTTCGTTGGGGGTGGCGGCAGGTCTTATAGCCACCCGCCCACGCCGCGCCGCAGCTGGGCTCACTCTCCGGCCGGACCAGACGAGAGGCGAAGTTTGTTGGGGGCGGCGGCAGGTCTTATAGCCACCCGCCCGCGCCGCGCCGCAGCTGGGCTCACTCTCCGGCCGGACCGGATGAGAGGCGAAGTTCGTTGGGGGCGGCGGCAGGTCTTATAGCCGCCCACCTGCGCCGCGCCGCAGCTGGGCTCACTCTCCGGGCCGGACCGGACGAAAGGCGAAGTTCGTTGGGGGCGGTGGCAGGTCTTATAGCCGCCAGCCCGTGCCGCGCCGCAGCTGGGCTCACTCTCCAGCCGGACCGGACGAGAGGCGAAGTTTGTTGGGGGCGGCGGCAGGTCTTATAGCCGCCCGCCTGCGCCGCACCGCAGCTGGGCTCACTCTCCGGCCGGACCGGACGAGAGACGAATTTCGTTGGGGGGGCGGGGCGGCAGGTCTTATAGCCGCCCGCCCGCGCCGCGCCGCAGCTGGGCTCACTCTCCGGGCCGGACCGGACGAAAGGCAAAGTTTGTTGGGGGGGCAGGTCTTATGGCCGCCCGCCTGTGCCGCGCCGCAGCTGGGCTCACTCTCCGGCCGGACCGGATGAGAGGCAAAGTTCGTTGGGGGCGGCAGCAGGTCTTATAGCCGCTCGCCCGCGCTGCGCAGCAGCTGGGCTCACTCTCCGGGCCGGACCGGATGAGAGGCAAAGTTCGTTGGGGGGCGGCGGCAGGTCTTATAGCCGCACGCCCGCGCTGCGCCGCAGCTGGGCTCACTCTCCGGCTGGACCGGATGAGAGGCGAAGTTCATTGGGGGTGGCGGCAGGTCTTATAGCCACCTGCCCGCGCCGCAGCTGGGCTCACTCTCTGACCGGGCCGGACGAGAGGCGAAGTTTGTTGGGGGCGGCGGCAGGTCTTATAGCCGCCCGCCCGCGCCACGCCGCAGCTGGGCTCACTCTCCGGCCGGACCGGATGAGAGGCGAAATTTGTTGGGGGTAGCAGCAGGTCTTATAGCCGCCCGCCCACGCCGCACCGCAGCTGGGCTCACTCTCCGGGCTGGACTGGACGAAAGACGAAGTTTGTTGGGGGCGGCGGCAGGTCTTATAGCTGCCCGCCCGCGCCGCACCACAGCTGGGATCACTCTCCAGCCGGACCGGACGAGAAACGAAGTTCGTTGGGGGCGGCAGCAGGTCTTATAGCCGCCCGCCCGCGCCGCGCCGCAACTGGGCTCACTCTCCAGCCGGACCGGACAAGAGGCGAAGTTCGTTGTTGCCCCAATCTGACCATGTGTGCAAACTGGGGGTCCTCCTGGACTTTGCAGCTTCTGCTCCAGGAACAGGTTATGGCCATGCCCAGGAAGGCCTTCAGGCAAGTGCATGCTATTAATCAATTGTTCCCACTCCTGGACTGGGAGGCCCTGCTCACAGTCACCCATGCTCTGTTCACCTCCCATTTGGACTATTGTAATGCACTCTACATGGGGCTGCTCTTGATGACCAATCAGAGACTGCAGTTGGTCCAGAATGTGGCAGCCCATGCAGTGGTGGGGAGTAGTCATTTCACCCACACCTTGCCACTGAAGTGGGAGCTGCACTAGCTGCCTACATGTCTTTGGGTGCAATTCAAGGTGCTGCTTGTCACCTTTTAAGCCCTTCATGGTAGCGGACCATGATACCTCAGGGACTACATTGTCCCTAGGACATCGACCCATCTCACAAGAGCAAACTGAGAGGTCACCCTTCAGATACCATCCATTGGGGAGGCTTGCCTCTCCAGCACAAGGAAAAGGGCCCATAGTATGGAACCGCCTCCCAGTAGAACTATGCCTCCAGGCCCAGTTGATACCATTTAGGAAAGAGCTGAAGACGTGGTTGGCAAAATGGGTCTGGGGGCCAGGATTGTCAATAAGCTCCCCTTTCTGGCTTGTCTGAGGTTCCCCCTCTCCTGTAACCGATTTTAATGTTAATGTTATATTGATTTTATATTTGTTTATAGATAGCAAAATGGCACAGTGGTAGGCAATATTGCCAAATGTTCTTAAGTGTTTTTAATTGTTTTTATATTGGTTTTAACCTGTTCCAGTGTATGATCAGTGAGGTGCTTGCTGGTCTATGTACACCACCCAGAGACCACTGGCTTAGGGTGGTATATAAATCTATGAAATAAATAAGTAAATAAAAATCACAAAGAGCCAGACTCAATTTCGACTGAACAACAACAAGACCCATGGAGTCATGGTGTCTTAGTGATTGAGATGCTGAGCTTGATGACTAGGAAGTCAGCAAATTGAGAGCCAACTGCTATGTAATGGAGCAAGCACCTGTTGTCTGTCTCAGCTCCTGCCAACCTAGCAGTTCGAAAGCAAGAAATTATAAGTAGATAAATAGGTACCACTTCTGTGGGAAAGGTAGCAAGCAGCATTCCATATGCATTTGTATCTAGTCATGCCTGCTACATGACCATGGAAATATCTACAGATGCATACAATGCTAGCTATTTGGCTGTAAATGGAGATAAGCATTGGCCCTGAGAGATGGACACAACTAGCTTTCAAGCAAAGAAGACCTTTACCTTTATCTGCACTAGGCCCATATATATCTATGTGTCTGTGTGTCTAAATATTATCCTAAACTTTAATAAATTGTTTTGAAACTAAGGCCTTATTCAGAATTTTAACCTGAGGTAGGCAATATTATTATTTTTTGAACAAATCTCTGAGCATTCTGGCCACTAAGGAAATTCCCAGTATGTGGAAATTGTGTTCGAAATTTTAAAAAGCTGCAATGTTCCCAATCTCTGTCACCAGTCTTGTACATCCCTCAAAGTATTGTGTGTTTATTAATTGAGTGGCATAGGAAGGGAGGGCAGGAGGGAATGTGGGAGGAAGGGAGGGAGGGAGGGGAGGAGGAACGAATGAACAGACAAATGGACGAATGAACAAAGGAACTAACAAAAATGATCAGGGCTGCTTTTGGCATATCTCAGGAGATTTTGATGCCTCAAAGGGGCTTAGCTACAGGGAGAAAGTCACAAATTCCCTTGTGTTTTACGCTGTTGGACGGTGGTAATAAAAACAATTAAGTTTAAAAGTCAGTTAAAGAACACAACTGTAGAAGACATAGCTAGAATCTGGTTAGTTAGACTCTTCTTCATTTACAAACTACTTTTCATGCCAAATGCATGCGTAGGAAAACATGTTTTTATCTACTTAAAGAAAGAGTAAAAGAAGCAGGGAAATTGGAAATAGGGAGTCCCAGCTATCCTTGGGACAGATATCCAGAATTTGGGAACAACCTGTCTGTAGACAAATCTGTTTTGCCTTTGTGTGTGTATCATTTGTCCTACATGTGCATTTTGTTTAGAAAAGTGAGATATAAATATTAATCAAAAATATAAATAAAAGTAAACAGCTCTCTGTCTGCTATCATCCTTTATTACTTCTGATACATGAGAAATGGCATCTTGTAAAACTACATGAAACAGAAAGGAAAGCCAAACCTTGTGACATTTATAACAACCTTACCAATAGTTCCAGGGGCGTAGCTACCGCCGTATCTGCCGTATCAATTATACGGGGGCCCCGGGCCACGGGGGCCCCCAACGTGCGTAAGCAAAACAAATCTTTACCCTTCCTAAGGGCCCCAAAACAAATTTTTATACGGGGCCCCGCCAAGGCACGCTACACTTCTGAATAGTTCCCTATCCTTGTTTAAAGTGAGCCATTGTTCCTCACAGGCTTCTGACTTTTAATGGCTCTTTTGAAACATGTTTTTCTTCTGTACCATTATTAGAACATTAACATACTTTTCCCTTCTGAGATTCCTCGGGCACTGCTGAGGAATATGCCATTTTTATTTTAATATCAGGGTGGGTACTTTGTTCAGCACTGTAGGCTGCCTCACAAATGTGTCATGAACAAGAGGAATGTGGTTGATTCATTTGCTTTTCCTTGATGTAGGCAGCATAATATTCAGGGATACAATTGGCTGTGTATTTATATGGTGCAAACTCCAATGTAGTGCTCTTGTTCAGCACTATTCATTCCAATTGTGTCAAGGGAAATCTCTATATTAATGTGCTGTCATGTTCATGGATCATTTATAACACAGGCCTAATCATTGGCCAGGATCCTGTTTATAGTTTATGCATACAGGGAGTCCTAACTACGCAACAAGCTGTCATTGTGATCTGAGGAGGTGGCAGTCATAAACAGCCAGATAGCTATAGCTATTGTTTGTTTCTCTATCTGAGATATTATTTATTTATTTATTTATTTAATCAGACTTATATGCCACCCTCCTCAAAGAGACCCAGGGCGGCTAACAAAGCTTCAAAAGAGACATAAAACACAATATAAAATCCTGTCTAAAATTAATATTAAAATAGATTAAAACTAAGCAAAGTT
The DNA here is from genome assembly GCA_030440675.1 of Furcifer pardalis. NCBI lineage: Eukaryota > Metazoa > Chordata > Lepidosauria > Squamata > Chamaeleonidae > Furcifer > Furcifer pardalis. The sequence continues at coordinate 62,378,574 of CP126891.1, forward strand.
ATAAGATTTTTAAAAAATTCATACATTGAGAGAGGGAGGGGTCAGATGAGCCAACAAGCCGACACAACTGTCTGACCCAAACCCCATACCTGTCCTGCCAGCCAGGTCTTAACCCCATTCCTAAAGGGAAGCAATTCTGACTGGAAACGTAGCTCAATTGGCAGGAGGTTCCATAGGGCTGGGGCGGACACAGAGAAGGCTGTCCTCCTAGGACTAGTGCAACAAGGTCATGCTCAAGATCTTGGAAGCCTGGCTTTAGCAGTATGTGGAGCAAGAACTTCCAAAAATACAAGCTGGATTCCTCCCTGAAATTTCATTTTGAACACTAAGACTTGGCAATCAAACTAGAGTCTCATCAGGCCAGAGAGTCTGGTGCCTGATCCTTGTCTGAAGAACCCTATCAAACTTTATAAACTTCCAGGTTAAATTTCAGAATCTTCTGTATGTCACAGTTAGCATTACAGCTCAGCAGAATGTTAAATCCAGAATCAAGCCATACAGTCATTTCCAATCTTATCAAAATTCATCTGGGTATTAACGTTAAGATCTTTTCACATATGCAATAATTCCACGTAACATCAGCTTGTCTATTTCTACATGCTTTACTTAACAACCTTACTTGAAGGTTCCTTAAGCACAAAAATACTTTCAGGTTGTTGAAAGAAATCCCAAAGTCTCACAACTATGAAAACTGTAGGAAAAAATGCTTAAAACTGTATGAAAAATAAACATAAGCTGCAAACAAATACTTAAGACAGAATTCACTCCAAAATACTCGAGCATATAAGATAAAAATACAGAAATAAAATATAAATTAATTGTTAAAAATACAAAGGCTTACAGCCTAAAAAGGCACATTGAAAAAGCAGAGAATACACCATTTAAAAATAAAAAGTATTATAGCTTTGACCAATCTTTACCCTTTTGTATGTTATCATAAATGATAAATAAAAAATGCCAGGTTGGCGTGAATCTATGGAAGAAAATCTATGCCTTTCTTTACCACTGTTACTGCTACATAAGTCTGAGGTATATGGTGTAGCATTGTGTGAAGTTGTGTTGATCATTGTGCCCCTTTCACAGGATTTTTTTTTTACTGTTATTATTTATACCCTTATTTATAATCAAAAATCATTTGTACAGGATTTGGAGATCCAGGGGTGCAAGACATTTTTAATAGGAATGTCTATTGTCCCAGCACTTTCTGCAACTCAAAGGGCATGTGATTCAGAATCTGGTAGACTAACAACATGATAATAAAAATCTTTATCTTCTAAAGGCTGTGGTACACCTAGGTATTGGATGACCACACTCCTTGAAAAACAGAATACTGCAGCTACAGACAGTGCAAATTGTACGGTCTGAATTCTTTGTTTATGCTTTGCTAATTATTTTGCAAAGTCTTTAGTTAACTATTGCTCAAACCACATTTTAATAGGATTTTATTTTCAGGGCTACTTTCTCTACAATTCTCCTTAATTGCAGTTTCATAGCAATCTCAGAACAAATTCTTTGTTGTCTAGATAAACTGATGTAAGAATTACATAAACTAATGTGAGGAAAACAAACTGTTGAATCTAAATCTATGTTAATTTTACTTAGTTTCCACTGTTAACAAAGTGTGAAATCTTTTTCTATTGCCATTAGGAAAGCTGAACGCAGAAGAATAGATGCTTTTGAGATGTGGTGTTGGAGGAGAGTTTTGAGAGTCCCCTGGACAGCAAGGAGAACAAATAGGTCAATCTTAGAAAAAAATCAACCCTGATTGCTCCTTAGAAGGGCAAATAGTAAAGATAAAACTAAAATACTTTGGACATCAAATGAGAAGAGAAGACTCCCTTGAGAAAGCCTTGATGCTGGGAAGGGTTGAGGGCAAAATAAGAAGGGGGAGGCCAAAAATGAAATGGCTAGATGGTATTGTGGACACAATGGGCACAGAGCTGAGCGAGTTGAGGGGGATGGTGGAGGACAGGCATGCCTGGCGGACAGTGGTCCATGGGGTTGCAAAGGGTCGGAATTGACTGTGCAACTGAACAACAACAAAAGACTAGTCAAAGACTGTAATAAAGTGTGTGTGAGAGAGTAAGCATTGACTGACTGGGCCAACTGATTTCAGAGGAAGCTTTAAAAAGAGAGAGAGGGAGAGAGATAAAATGCTTCAAAACTGGAAAAGAATTGAAAAACTGCTAAATGATTAAATGTAGGTTCTATTTTAAGCTCTTGTTAAAGGTTTGGTCTATAGCAGTTCAAAGAGACTTTAGCAAGAAGAAAATGGGGAGGAGAATAATAGTGTCTTAAAACTAAATCTGAAACAGGTGGAATAATTTGGTATTAATTGCACTCATCTGAAGACCGTATGATATGTATTTTCTGTCTTTAGACTTGGTAAGCCCTCAATTTTGCATAGTTAATGCAATTTAATAAAATATTGCCAGAACCTTGGCATTAGGAGAACCTCAAAGAGAAAATATGAAGGGTCCCTCAAGATGAACTGTGGGGCTATCCTCTGGGGAGCTAGGCTTCTATTTTCCTATCTCTTTTGCTAATGCATGACAGTGCTTGTACAATTCAGGTGTGTTACAAAAGGAGATCCTAGAACGTTTACTTTTATGGACCGTAACACCCAGATTAGCCCAACCATCATAGGGGATCCTGGGAATTCTCATCCAGAAAAACCACTTTTCCAAGCTCTGCATAGAGGATATGGGCTCAAATTCAACCAAGTGGTTTGTGCTGATATCATAGGTTGATTTTAAACAGTAATGGTTAGTTCCATGGTGCCCAATATTTCATGACTACAATAGTTACAACATTTATCAAAAGTAACTAAAGCTTTACTTAAATCACCTAACAGGTGATGAGTATACCATATATTTTCCCAGCGTAGTCTCATGGTGTAACTAGATAAGAGAGAACTCTGCGGCATGCCAGGATGCCATATGCAACAAATGCTCACATAAGTAAATACCAGATGCTATATCATATCAGGCTGAATTCGGCATTAGTAAATGAGACCCAGTTGAATACATGCATACAATCTTGGAAGGAACTACCAACATTGGCACAGATGTTCTGAACATAAATAGCAACTCTTAACTGAGACAACAGCTGTAAGCTTGGTTTCCTCTCAGAGACAGGAAATATTCCCCTTTTCATGAAATGTGACAGTTACTGCAGAAATCTTTGCAATTCTGTTCAGAAAGGAATTTATTCTTTTTTCCTCAACCTAGTGTTTGAAAGTTATCCATTATCATTATTCATTGTGTAAAAAGCATAAAAAGCCCTCAGTCTTGCTGTGTCAATTCACTATATTGCATGATACTTTTCATCACTTTTTAAAAAATCATTAGGATTGGCAGAGGAGGGCTGGCATAAACTGGAAGCATCAGGGTTGTTGGCAGGGAGTCCCAGCCCACCCCAACCCTCCTGGCTAATAGCTCAACCCCACCCCACCCCCAGATGCTAATGTTATATATGGGAATGTGACATTGTTGTACTTGCTGAAATGTTTTGCCCCTCCTGAAAATTTTTCCGCCCCTCCAAATATAGAATCCTGGCTATGGCTCTGGGAAGCATACAGTACTTAGCAAAATGTCTGTGTAAATGACTTTAAATCCCCTAAAACAACTTTTAAAAGAATACATTACTATTTACACCAATATAGTTAATTTAGCGATCTTGACTGATTATTCAATATGTTTAAGCATTGGTTTCAGGGGAATTTGGTAACATTTGATTTCCACTACAGGGCTGTGCAAGACATCTGCAAAGAGATAGGTTTGGTATGCATCTATATGCTACTTTTATAGTAACTGACAATTTCCAAATTTTGCTGCTCTGGGATCTAAGACCTAGGATAGGGAGAAAGATCACTGTTAGGATCATTTTTAATCACCATTTCAAGTGGTGTGAGGATCTTTGGAAAGATAATTTACCCTAACAGGCAATGGCCATACCTAGGGTAGATTCCCCCACAATTCCTCTTCAAAGTTCTGTTTATATAAATGAGGCTTATCTGAACGTGTTTTGTGTTTCATCTTTTCATTGACTTCTACAAAATCAAATAGGTGAGATAACTCTCCACCATCCTTCAGGGAAAATGTAACTTACAAATATGAACTTGAATTTTTCTTTGCTTGTAAGAAAGGGACAAGCGCTTAGCATAAATCAAAACAAAACAGAACTGCCTGATATCTACCTGGCTTCTCTAAAGTTTCTTGCATGAGGGAAAATCTTAAATGGTCTCTGAGATTTATGTCTATTTATTTAGTAAAAGGAAACATAATCTGGGAGTTAGAAAGAGATCAGCGTTGTTTCCTGTTCTTCTGTGTGTGCTGTCTGTCATTTTTCCTATTCTCTAATCCAGTAAGGAATTCCTACATTTCAGAAGGTGAGCTTGTATATAATTTGCAAATATTAGAATATTAGAATATAATACATTCTCATTTTTAAAGCACTTTATTAGGCAAACATCCCTGGGCATCATTCCAGAATTATATCGGAACTCTTTTCAAAGGAAAAGATTAAAAGTGGGATAGTGTCAATCTGACTTGTAATGAACAGGGAGCAAGTGACCTTAGCCCAGTTCAAAGTGTAAACAATTCCATATGTAAAGACATACAATATGTACATTCTCCATTACCAGTAGAGCAAAAGTAGGACTCTGGGAGCAAAGAAGGTGAATCTAAGTGACATAGCAGATGTACAAAAAGTGAAAATAATGTGGAATATAGTCAATGCATGTTTATGAGAAAGAACCACATGTCAGGTTATGGTGTATGTAACTATATTGGAGGATGGTGGAAGACAGAGGTGCCTGGTGGGCAACGGTCCATAGGGTCACAAAGGGTCGGAATCGACTGTGCGACTGAACAACAACAAACTATATTGGTTTAAGAACAGATTATAAGAATTTTTTTCAGCATTGGAAATAGACACATATTTTCTCATCGACGATGAACTTGTAAGAATGGGGAATTTTGCAACCTGACAAAAATCCAACAATCCTCCTCCTCCTTAAATAAGAAAAGGATGAACATATAAATGTACAATAATCTATTGTTGATGAAACTATATTTATTTGAAAGATAGGACATCCATATAAAATATAGGAAGAACAGACCAATGAGTGAGCTGGTACCATGAGTAAACCCACAGACACATCCACTAAACGAATTGCAAAAGTAGCTCATTTGTTGGAAATGTTCCTTTTTTAGGCAACTATTCCCAGAATACCTGAGAGAGTATGTCTGGTGGCCATGCTGAAGGGAGAATCATGGGGATTTTCAAAAAAGAGAATAACTTTTCAATGCCCTTCTTACAATGTAGGTGAAGAAACCATTGTGACTTCTGCTGTCATATTTGTTAGTAGTAGGATCAAATTCACCGTTGGGCAGATGGCATAGGCAGCAGATTTTGAGTGGTGTGAAAGAGGAGCAAATTATGAGCTATTTACTTTGCTGTAATAATATTTCTGATGCATGGGAGGAAGTATATTTATTAGCTATCATTTAGGCACTGAATCACATTAAATATAATTTAGGATCTGTTGAGTTTACCAGAATTTGGAAGTAAGGCATCACAAACAATGTTTTAAAAAACATGCTTCTACTACCTTCATAACGCCACTCTGAGTAGAAACTGATTGTAACTCTAAATGGAGTATATTCCACAGTCTGGAAGCGATGCAGGGGTAGTTCTTCTTCTGTTCTGTTTGTGCCAAGGTGACAATTAAGAGGATGGAAAAAGAATGTGTCTTTGATTCACAGGTCATCACCTTGTAGAATTCAGGTTTTTAAAACTAACAGCTAAAACTAAAATAACTACTACTTTAATTGCTTTTGAGAACCAAACAAAAGGAGGCCCCTTGAGAGATGAACAGCTGCAGAGGCCCACTCAGTAGCAAAGAGAATCATCTTGTGTCGCTCTCAGGCTGTGGCATGTGCTCACCTCACAATTGTTGTCAGCACTCTCACTTGTTTTACAAAGGGTGCAAAGATGGATCTCTTCAAACTGGCCTTTTAAACTTTTTATTTAACGTTTACTCAGTACAGTATTTATTTTAATAGTTTGTTTACAGTAGGTCCACATTATTAGACAGATGTGAGCAGGGGACTGTATTGGAGAATAGAGCCAAGTAGACCACATGTCTTTCCCTTGGCCTCTTAAGTTCATTTGCACATACAGTCAAACCTCGCATAAAGAGCACCTCACTTAAAGAGTAACTCACTTAAAGAGCAGAATTTTCTCTGAATGTTTGCTTCACTTAACAAATAAAACCAACCAAAAACTCACTTAACAAATAAATCAGAGTTCGCAATCCCCCCCCCCCACCAGAAGTCACAACTGGTCACTTACACTGGTGTTTTGCTTAAAGAGCAAATTCGCTTAAATAGCAATCCTGTAGAACACATAATGCTCTTTAAGTGAGGTACAACTGTATACACCCTGGAGGAGAGGACTGTGGTGGCTCAAGTGGTTAAGATGCCGAACTCGCTGACTGAAAGGTCAGAGTTCAATTCCTGAGTACTGCTCCTGTCTCTGTCCCAGCTCCTGCCAACCTAGCAGTTTAAAAGGAAGCAATTACAACTAGATAAACAGGTACCACTTCGGTGGGAAGGTAAACAGTGTTCCATGCACTCAGGAGTTGAGGCATGCCTGCCACATGTCCACAGAAACATATGCAGACACAGACAACACTGGCTCTTTGGCTATAAACAGAGATGAGCACTGAACCCTACAGTTGGATATGACTAGCTTTTGAGCACGGGTGATCTTTACCTTACCCTGGAGGAAGCTGTGGAAATACATAGCAAATAGGAAATCTAATCAGCTTCTCTACATGGAATAGGAGGTCCCATCTTGTTCTATGTGAAATAGCTACAACTGGCCCTATAGGTGAAGCCACTAATTACTGAAGAAGAATACTGGAGTGATGATGAAAGTAGATTCTATGCAGGAGTTCTCTTGGGATAAACAGTTGGATGGCTTTGTGTTTTCTTTTATGGGAATACTCTTTTATCATAAGAAGACAGTTCTCTTTCTGACAATATTTTCTACTTGAAGAATAAAGATAAAGGTTTCTCTTGCTCAAAAGCTAGTGATCTCCGACTCTAGGGGACAGTACTCAGCTCCATTAACAGTCAAAGAGCCATCACTTTCTGGATCTGCAGACATTTCCATGGTCATGTGGCAGGCATGACTAGACACTAAAGCACACGGAGTGTTGTTACCTTTCCCACAAAAGTGATACCTATTTATCTACTTGCAATTTATTGCTTTCAGAGTGCTAATTTGGCAGGAGTTGGGACAGATGACGGAAGTTAATTTCATCACACAGCACTTTCCATTCTCACACCACACCTTCCATTCATAAAGCTCAGCATCTTAACCACTAAGCCAACACAACCCTTTTGCTTGAAGCATAGTCCACTCTGATTTAAGGATGAAGAATCATAAGGTTGGAAATTGGAGATCATAAAGTTGACAATCCAAAATTGTCAGCACCTGAAGAAGGACTATAAAGGTCAACTGGTTTTAAGTTATTGTCTTCCTTGCCCAGTTGGCATGTATGATAGACATGTTTGAATTATACGAGCCATAAAAATCAGCACAGGAACTTGGTTGACCACCATAGGAATAAATAAATACAGAGATCTCTAAACTAACACTAAAGTGACCTTCTTCTGTCACTTGGAGGATCCTGAATAAGCTGAGGGTTGCAGTCCCTAAATCTAAGACCAACATGCTCAAGTGGGGGCTGCTGACAGACAACAACATGCTGTGTGAATGTGGAGAGCCACAGAATCCAACTCATTTGCTAGTCTGCTGATTACTACTGGAAACTTGTACCAATGAGGATTTAATTTTGGCCAATTACAAAGCCAAGAAGATGGCTTCATTTTGGCAGTTTAAAGTGTGGCCTGGACACAAAAGAAGAAATGTCTTTTAAACATGTTGCTAGCTATCTCCTGTGCCAACATGGCTTTCCTTGGGAACTCAATGAGAGCTCTGTAGCAGCTTTATAACACACTTACACACACACATGTCTTGATATGAGGATCTTTTTCCCCTTTTTTTTAAAGCAATGAATGGAAATGGATCACAGAAATATAGAGGCAAACTAGGGAAAGCCAGGACAGACCATGAGGGGATTTCCCATTTCTTTGTCATTTAAAAAAACCATTAGAATAATTCCTCAAGTGCAGACTACCTAAGATACCTTTGAGTTATTTATTAATATTTAAAGAGTTTTTTGGCATCAAGCAGGGAGCATAATTCTTCAAAAGAGCTGACAGCAGAATACATTTGTTAACTAGAAAGATGTGTCTGAACCTTGCCAAAAGAAACAGAGCACTTGCTTAAAAGAAGTTAGGCTTCTTGTTCCTTTTTCAACTAGAATTCTTATTTATCACAAAAGGAGTTTTGCCTGCCATTGTGTGGTTGGGTTGTCATCTCCATCATGAAGACAACACTAAACATAAGAATTTTCTCTTCTCTCTTCCTCTCTCTTTGCAATGCAAGTAACTTTCACATGGTTTAAAGGTAGTTTCCATCTGCAAAACCTACAAAAGGGTTAGACTTAAGAACAAGCCTTTGGACTGGAGTCTGTTTCGTCCATTGTATGTTTAACAAGGTTTTGGATTTATATCCACTTTGTCAGAACTATATTCTTCAATTATAAATGATAATTCAATGATAATTAACTTTCAGTTCTTGGCATCTTGAAGTAGAGAGGAGAAAGAGGGCTGCCTGAAACTGCAATGAGCCTAAATCAACATATGTAGGCAACATTGATTATGTGGACCAGTGACTTAACTCAATAGATCATAGCTTTTAGTGTCCATGTCAACCTAGGGGTTCATTTGTTTCAGAGCACTCTTTCCAACAGTAACAATAATCAGAACTTCTCTCATACAGAAACATGAAGATACAACCATTTCCCCTTGCCTCACCATGTTTTGTGATAACAAAACAATGGACAATTAGGCTACTTATAAAGAGGTAGACAATGTACTGCCAAAAGGAAGCCACCTTTTGGTGAGTTTATTCTGCAGTTCATTTCAACCAACCTACTGAGAAAGATTAGCCAGCGCAAGGTGGCTGTTGCTCAGGGAATGCCTGATTGTGGTTCAAAAATACCACAATCATTGAGGAGGCTCTTTCTGTATACCCCTGTACCTGTATTAACAGGGATTAAAATCATACTTGAGGTTAAAAGAACCAACGTGATCATATCTTAGCTCAATACATTAGGGTGTGTGGGGGAACCTTAGGTTTGCAACCTCCACCCTTTTGCAGCAAGAACAAACAAACCTGGAAGTATTTCATTAATTTTAGTTTCCCCAGACTACATGCTTTAGAACAACCCCATATATAAAACAGTTTCACACTACAGTTAACTATCCCAGGAGGAACAAAACAGAAAATTATAGTTAATGGAAACTATTTATTCCCATCCTGAATGGAACACATAATGAGTGATGTACAAGGTCAAAAGCTGATGCTGAGAAGGAATGAAGGAAGTTATAGTTCAACACAGCTAGACAGCACTAGATATTGGGAGTGAGAGAGCATTTTGATTTTCATCTCCTCACCCTGCAATTTTCACTACTCACATCTGCAAATGAGCAAATATTTCCTTACTTGACTTCTTCCCCCAAAAGGAACCCAAAGAAGCTAAAAGTCCCCAATCATTTCTTTCTTTTTTATTTTTAATTAATTTTTAATACAATTAACAGAAAAAAGAATAGAAAAACATAAACAAAAATCATCACAATACATATCTCTAACATACAAAATACAGTAATACCTCGGATAACGCTAAGACTTGGTTCCACAAGTCTTGGTGTTATCCGATTTTTAGTGTTATCCGATGCATGTTAAAATCCTATGGGATGTATCGGATAACGTTAAAGCTCCATAGAGATACATTGTAACCGCACAGGCTTTAGCGGTTGTTATCCAATACAGTACATCCCATAGGATCTTAACGTTATTCGATCCAATTCTCCTCCCCAGATTACTTAACGTTATGCGATTTTAGCGTTATCCGAGGTAAACGTTATCGAGGTATTACTGTACATTACAATACAATACTAAACATATTAAAGGGGGGGGGGAACCAATATAGTATAACCTTTTTTCTTGTATCTTGTTTACTATTACATATATATTCCTTATCCTTATAGTTTGTAACCACTTATATATTTAACTATATGTTTTAAAACAACAACAACTATATATTTTATTCATAACCTTCTAATACTATAAACATTTCCACTTAAGTACCATCCTAACTTTATATAATAAAAAATAAAAATAAAACACCCCAGTGTTATTTACAAAGCCCTGGAGATTCCAATTTCCCTTTTAACACTTCTCTTCCCAAAAACTAAGTTGCCCTGGTACTGGTTTACCACCTTTATCCTTTATCAGTATATATTCCAGGAAGGGTTTCCATATATTCCAGAATTTATTTTCTTTAATAATACCCTTTTTCAAATTAATTTCCTAAATTAATTTATCATTCAATGCAATTTCCCATATTTCTCTATACCAGTCCTCCATTTTTACCTGGGTATCGTTCTTCCAGTTCCTTCCAATACCTTGTCTTGCTATTGTCAACATAATATATAACAATTCTTTTTTATTTACATCTATATTAATATTATCCACTTCATTCAGTAAGGCAACACCTGGTCCCAACTTCAGGTCCACACCCATTATTTCTTTAATTTCTTTTTCAATATTTTTCCAAAAACCCTTTACCACATTACAACTCCACCACATATGCTCATATGTTCCCAGTGCACTCTTACATCTCCAACACATTTTTGTTTTTGATTTAGCCATCTGGAGCAGCCTAATTGGGGTCAGGTACCACCTCCAAATCATTTTATAGTTATGTTCTTTGACACTAACAGACAAGGTTCTCATAATCCTTCTTTTCCATTTACTTTTCCAACTTAATTCTGTAATTTTTATATTCAAATCTTGTTCCCATATTGTTTTTAACACTTCCTGTGCATTGCCTTCTTGCTTTACAATCTTATATAACTTACTAACCATCCCTTTAACACCTATCTTCCCCTTTCTTATGCAATAAACCATTTCCTCAAATTTTGTCTTTTCTCGCACTAAACTTGGTTCATCTAAATATTTTTTTATTCCAATTATTTACCGATGCAATTTGGAACCAGTTCAAATTCATATTTCTATATAACTCTAATTTTTTTCTTTATCTCTACTTGCCTGTATCCAATCTTTCAGCAGGTACACATAATTTTTTACCAATACTTCCTCCCTTCTTTGATCTATCTTCACTGGAAAATTTTTAAAATCTTCCAATTCTATAATTGGAGATATATCTGGTGCCAATTTTCCTTTCACTTTTTTCCCAAACTTCTATTATTGTCTTTAACATTTTATTCTTAACACTAATCTTTAATTTATCTTAATTCTTTCATCTCATTTTCTTCCCAAATTACCTCCTCTTTTATTAATATCTTAACCATATTTTTAATTGAAAAACTATATAATAATTTTTAACATTTGTTATTCCTAATCCACCATCACTCTGGGGTAAGTACCATAAATTCCCAATCATTTCAATGAGAAAGATGTATATGTTTTACTACTCCACAATGAAGTTTCTAGAATGATGTACGTATAATATATTTACACTGACATCTGAAAAGGTTTTAAAAGAAATCAATACATTAACAAAAATCTGAAAGGAATTAATCTATCAGGAGATATTTGCTTGAAGGAAAAGGAATGATCAACAAACAGAAAAGTACAGGCAGGTAAAGGTAAAGGTCACCCTTGCTCGAAAGCCGGTTGTATCCAACTCTAGGGTTCAGTGCTCATCTCTATTTATTTATTTATATTTATTTTTTAGATTTGTATCCCGCTCTCCTCGGTTTCAACTGACTCAGAGCAGCTCATAGGGTCCCCTAATATCACTACTAAAGTGCAAACAAAAATACAATAGCATACAATATAACAAAACAGTAAAGTACAGTAAATATCATATAGTAGGTCAATACAAATTACACATTAATACACATTACAGTACTATCAAAATACTATGGCCTGTAGTGCAACAAGGCAATAAGGTTCACTAAATGTCATACAGTAGAACAATACACATCATAGTAGAAAACATTATAATGCAAAAACGTCAACCTGCGGCTATAGTCCAATTCCTCTTCCCAGCCAAAGGACGTTGGTCGGGAGTCACAGATTTTGTCAGCTGCTGCCTCCTGTCACTGGTGTCCCTTCCTCCTCTGGCTTGGAGGATGCCCAGCTGTGTCTCCATTCCCTTGGCCACCGGGCAAGAGAAGGAGTCCGTTGAGAGGGGCGGCGGCAGCCCTCATAGCCACAAGCCCCTACCACAGCTGTGTCTCCTCTCCCTGGGCCAGACCGAGTGAGAAAAGGAGTTTGTTAAGGTGGAATGGCCGGGAGGGCGCGTGGCATGGCGTCAGCATCAGTGTCTTCGAACCTCCCATGGCCACAGGAGGCTCCTTTATCCTCCCGGCTGGTGGCAGGGCCAGGAGGGAGCAGGGCTCATCAGCTGCGGCGTCTTTGAGCCTCCCGTGGCCACGAGAGGCTCCTTTATCCTCCTGGCTGGTGGCGGGGCCAGGAGAGCGCAGGGCTCATCAGCTGCATTGTCTTTGAGCCTCCCATGGCCACGGGAAGCTCCTTTATCCTCCCGGCCGGTGGCGGGGCCAGCACTATCTGCATCTGAGATGTTTCCGTGGCCATGTGGCATGCATGATTAAACACTGGAGTGCACAGAACACTGTTTACATTCCCACTGAAATGGTACCTATTTATCTACATGCAATTTCTTGTTTTCAAACTGCTAGGTTGGTAGGAACTGGGACAGAAACAGAAGCTCACTCCATCATGCAGCACTCTGGTCTCAACCAGCCAATCTTCAGGTTGTCAAGTTCAGCATCTTAACCACTGAGCCAGGCTATCCTGATATAGTAAAAGCTGGGGTCAGCTAGGTTGTCAGACCATTGTGAAATCATTAGAAAAGATCTACGATCAGGCAGGATAATATGGGGAAGCTTCTCTTTTGATCATCTTGTCCAAAACTATTTAGAGTTTTGTACACAAATGGCAAAACCTCCAACATTGCTTAGAAGTAAATGGCAGCCAGTGTAGTACATGCAAGGTTGTAATAAAACTTCAACATTTACCACTTCAAGTTGTTATTGTTGCTGTCACTGTTATTACTATTAGTACTGTATAAAAATAAAACCTGCTTATGCCAATTAATTACGGGGCACCTTTATACCAGTCTAATTTCTTTTAATCAGGTAATCTAATCATTCAGTGATCTGACAGTACAACTGTAATTATGAGAAGATACCAGAAGAAATCTTTCTTATTCAAGCTTGTTAGTGGTGGGGTGCATTTGTGCAAAACTTCAATTTATTCCAACACTGCCTGGTGAACAGAAGTTCTATCAGATCATGTGGGAAAGAAGTGGAAACTGGGAGACCACAATATTGCATACTGTTTTATTTCTGGGTACTGGCTGTAATTCAGCAGATTTACCTGTATGGTTTACCTGTATGTACACAGTTGCAATCTTTTTTAAACAAAAAAATTGCTTCAGATTTTTTAATATCACACTATGCGCAAACCTCTAAGAAAAAGAGCCAGCTTGTGTAGCCATGAGCAAGCTGCACAGTCTCAGGGTGCCACCAGAAGGGAGTGGCTAATGAGTTCTGAATATTATCTACCTAAAAACCCAAGAAAGGATCACTACAAGTCAGAATTGACATGATGGCACACAATTGTTGTTGTTATTTAGGTCCCCCCCTCACACACACACAAACTTGTCTTTCCCCTCTATGCCAGCTTCTGGCACAGTATGAACATTGGTTGAGGGAGGGGTGGAAGATGCTACTTATTGGTCCTGTGCCAAAGCAAATTAACAAAACCCAGCTGAATGCCTAGATGTGGTGAAAATGCCAGTCTGAATTGTTGCCTTCATGGGCACAATCCAGAAAATGGCAATCAAGTACATTCACATCCAATCAAAAGGAATTAATCACATACTTAATTCCCTGAATAACAATTATTTCAGCAAGTGTAGAAAGAGAATAAGCCTGGAGAACTTACTCTGAATTGTCCTCTGTTCATTTGTGGTGTATATTTTTGCAGTTACAGTACCAGAAATCACAGTAGTTGTCAGTGGTATTTTAATAGCACTGAAGTTCAGAGACAAGAGTGTGTGTCTTATGTCTACTCAGTTCCAGACTTTAGTAATTGAAGACTCAGTTTAGCTTAGAGTTTATACTGAATGAACTGAGGCTGAGGACAGGCCTGAAGCTTGGAGATAAAGGGAAACTTTACCACAGGCTGTAAAAGTAGCCTTTGGGGTCCACAACTCTGAGAAGTTCTAAGAGAGTTATTGTTCTGACTTCATAGATTTTCCTAGCCACATTCCAATTTTTTTTTTCAAACTTTGAGTTTTGCCTCATCCAAGAGTGATCTAGATTTTGAAGTAGCAGGTGGGGAAAAACTGCCAATCCTGTTTTAAGATCTAGGTTGTTTATTTAACCTGGAAAATGGGAGAAATAGCAATTCCTTGAGAGACCAAATAGTGCCCTGAGAGAAACAAAATGGAAAAACTCAAAAGTGAACTACAGTAATACACTGGATAATGATTGGATCGGATAATGCTAGAATCGGATAACGATGCATGTTTTTTTTTTTGGAAAAAACTTGCATCGGATAACGATTCTGGAAATTATCCTTTAGCGTTATCTGAGCCAATCATCTGGGGGGTGGGGGTGGATTGGGTAGCGCACATTTCCTCCTGACTGTACTGCGCTTGCAACAATTCTTGCAACCCCAGTAGGGTCCGAAGGAAAGGCATCACCCAAGCCGAACTGAGCTGCGGCTAGGGATCGCCAGCTGCACCTCGGTTCGGCTTGGGTGGCAATCCCCCCCTCCACACCTCTTCTCACCACCCGACACGACCCTTAACGCTTCCTAAGGGTAGTGTTGGGTGGCGAGAGAAGGCACTCACTCATGCGCCACAAGCACCAGGTGAGCGTGTGGCTGGCTACCTTCGCCGTGGGATCCCAGCCGAAGCGCAGGTGGGAGGGAGGGACGGAGAGATGGAGTTTACTGATGGCATCAGGCGTAGAAGGAGGGAGAGAAACAGATAGGGGAAATGGAGGCCTCGATGATGCAGGCTCTCTATCCTTTGGCAAGGCAAGGCCAGCTGGAGGCTCGTGGATATAGGGAAGAGCACACACACTCTTTTTAGTGCCTCCCCTCTTCTTGCTGCCGGAGAAATCCTGAGGAGTGGAATTCCTTCTTTATTGTTCCCTCCCTTCTTTTTTCCTTCGGTCCTTCTTTCTTTCCTTATTGGCTTCCCTTCGTTCTTTCTTTTTTCCTTCCTTCATCTCTCGTTCCCTTCTTCCTTCCTTCCTTCCTTCTTCCATCCCTCCCTCTTTCCTCCCTCCCTCCATCTCTCTTTTCTTTCCTACCATCCTTTCCTTCGTCTATCGTTCCCTCCCTCCCTCTTTCTTATTCCCTCACTTCATCTTTTCTTCAGTCTTCCCTCCCTCCCTCCCTTTTTCTTTCTTTCTTTCTTTCTTTCAAAACTGGATCTGCTGGTAGGTCAGAGAGAAAGGTATCCCCTTGTTCTGGTCTGGGCCACAGCTCCAAGGGGATGCATCGTGTTGTGTCTTGGTGTTATCTACTAAGGGGAAAGGCTGGTTGCTTCCTCTTTGTGTGACTGGAGGTTTAAAGAGCACTTTCTGGAAGAACTGATTTTGAAACAAGGACTGCACTCCGTAGGTTGTCTGGGTGTGTTTTCCGTAATAAAAGCAGCTTGAGGATTAGGATCCATAGGACATAGGGAGGATCACTGCCGTTTTGAACTGCTGGACTCTGGGCAGCTCAGAAGCTTCACAGTTGATGTGCAGTCCTACATGTATTTTCTCTTTACAAAACCAAGACAGGTTTTGTAGGGGTTCCTCTTTTGCTAGCATTTCAGCCAAACTTTCTGTTGTTTCTTGTGCGCCTTCTCTTGCCACCTGAAACGACCCTTAGCAAGCGCTAAGGGTTGTGTCGGGTGACGAGAAGAGGTGCCAGATCACGCGCCTTTTCTCACCACCCGACATGACCCTTAGCGCTTGCTAAGGGTTGTGTCGGGTGCCAAGAAGAGGTTTGCCCCCGAAGTCAAGCTGACCCTAGGCTAGATACAACACGATGCATCCCCTTGGAGCTGTGGCCCTGACCAGAACAAGGGGATACCTTTTCTCTCTGACCTAGCAGCAGATCCAGTTTTGTAATCCAAATATACGCACCAACCACTGGTACAGGTGAAGCTATAGTTGACCAATTCTATGAGGACCTACAACACCTCATAGAACAGACATCAAGAAATTATGTCCACATTATCATAAGAGATGGAATGCCAAAGTAGGAAATCAAAAAGTAAATAGAATAACAGGCAAGTTTGGTCTTGGAACACAGAATGAAGCTGGGCAAAGGCTAATAGAGTTCTGCCAAGAGAACACCCTGGTCATAGCAAACACCCTCTTCCAGCAACACAAGAGGAGACTTTACAAACGGACATCACCAGATGGCCAACATCCAAAACAGATTGATTACATACTCTGCAGCCAAAGATGGATAACTTACATACAATCAGCAAAAACGAGACCTGGAGCAGACTGGCTCAGATCACAACCTACTGATCACAAAATTCAGGCTTAGACTAAAGAAAATAGGGAAAACAATTAGGCCAGACAGGTATGACCTAGACACCATTCCTAAGGAATACACACTGGAGGTATGGAACAGATTTAATGGCTTAGAATTGATAGACACAATAATGGCCAAAGGATTGGAAAATATCAGTATATATTCCAATCCCCAAAAAGGGTCATGCCAAAGAATGTTCAAATTATCGAACAATTGTGCTCATCCCACACGGCTAGTAGGGTGATGCTCAAGATAAAACTGGATAGACTGCAGGAGCACGTGGAGAGAGAATTACCAGAAGTGCAGGCGGGGTTCCAAAAAGGCAGGGAGACTAGAGACCACATTGCCAACATGTGTTGGATCATGGAAAAAACAAAATATCAGAAACAAGCCTACTTCCATTTCATTAACTACACCAAGGCCTTTGACTGTGTGGATCACAACAAAATGTGGCAAGTAATTAAAGAGATGGGAATACCAGAACACCTTATATGCCTCATGACAAATCTGTACATGAGTCAAGAAGCAACAGTTAGGACAGGATACAGAATGATGAAGTGGTTTAGAATAGAAAAAGGAGTAAGACAAGGCTGCATTTTGTCACCCTGTTTATTCAACTTATACACAGAGCACATAATTCGCAATGCAGGGCTGGATGAATCACAATTTGGGATCAAAATTGCTGGGAGAAACATCAACAACTTCAGATACGCAGATGATACTACCCTAATGGCAGAAAGTGAGGAAGACCTAAAGAAGCTGCTGCTTAGGTTGAAATAAGAGAGTGCAAAGCTGGCTTGAGACTCAACATCAGGAAAACCATGTTTTCAGTCCCTGGAAAACAGATGGGGAGAAAGTAGAAACAATGACAGACTTTAGTTTCTTAGGATCAAAGATCACTGCAGATGGTGATTGCAGCCATGAAATAAAAAGGCGACTGATGCTTGGGAGACAAGCTATGAGAAACCTGGGGAACATAGTTAAAAGTAGAGACATCACCTTGCAAACAAAAATTCCCAGTCAAATCAATGGGATTTCCAGTGGTAATGTATGGTTGTGAGAGCTGGACCATTAGGAAAGCTGAGTGCAGAAGAATAGATGCCTTTGAAATGTGGTGTTGGAGGAGAGTTTTGAGAGTCCCCTAGACAGTGAGGAGAACAAATAGGTCGATTCTAGAAGAAATCAACCCTGACTGCTCCTTAGAAGGTCAAATATTAAAGATGAAGCTAAAGTACTTTGGACTTCAAATGAGAAGAGAAGATTCACTTGAGAAAGTCTTGATGCTGGGAAAGTGGAGGGCAAAAGAAGAAGGGGGCGGCCAAAAATGAGATGGCTAGATGGTATTGTGGATGCAGTGGGCACAGAGCTGGGCGGGTTGAGGAGGACGGTGGAGGACAGAAGTGCCAGGCAGGCAATGGTCCATAGAGTTGCAAAGGGTCGGAATCGACTGTGCGGCTGAAAAACAACAAATCCCCAGAATCCCATTTGTTTCTTTGTCATGAAATCTAGAAATACAAAATTTATCACAGACATCACTGGTTTCCTGATTTAAACTGGGTTGGTTATGCCTTGAAATAATTTGCCCAGAACCTCTTTTCTTTATTTGTCCTAAAATATTTCCAGAATACTGAGAGCTAGAAACACAGTTGTATAGTATTGTGTATCTTCATTCTTAACTTGTCAAGCAACGCTTCTGATACAACTGCACTGGTTACTTCTGAAAACCAGTGGGGGGCTATTTGTGTTTTTTATTGAAAAAGAAGATAGAAAAAAAATTAGCAATTGTTATTAATATTTACAGTACTGATTTCAGAGGAGGTCGGTTCCTTATTATAGCATGGCACTGTATTTCTTTCTATCTTTTAAAAAGTAGGAGTCTACAGCATTATGCAATTATTTTTATAGTGGATAAATTGAAAAAATACTTAGTACAACATAGTGGAGCAGGTCTGAACAGTTTCCAGTCTCTTCATTTACATGCCTATACAAAAACACAAGACTTCTTAACAAAGTATCAGTGTAGAATCAAGCAATTAAGTTAGAACAAAATGTCCTTAAATATAATTTTTTAAAACTGAACAAGGAAGTATATTATCTGTTGCTAATGAGGAAAAGATAACCATGTTCTCATTTCATTTAATAATGTAGGCACCTTTTGTGAGACCATCTTTCTGCCCATAAAAGTTAGAGTGAATGGGTTCGGTGCAATGCTGACTATTAAGAAGGTTGAAATGCTAACAGTAAAAAGGGTGTGAAAAAATTCCTCTGATGTCATTAAATCTGATACGTTTATAATTGTCACCTCCAGCATTGAACCCAAAATAAAAGACTCTCTGGATGATGCAAGAAAACTTCATTCCCTCACTATTGAACCAACATTATCCTATGAAAAAAGTCCTAAGTGAAGGTAAAGGAAATGCAGTTTTAGCTCAACATCCTTTTATTGTGTACAGATGTTTACAGAAAGGGAGGGGGAAATCCATGTAGCCTATGTTACAGTGGGGGGAAGGAATCAGCAAAGGCTTTCCAGTCCCTTTGCCTGATATCAATTAAGATCATCAAAACAAAATTATCATCCAAATTACAATGTATCAGTTCACTTTTAGAAGGAATGGGAAAGAGGGAGGCTATGAAATCTGCAAACCATCAAACTAACAAAGACATTTTTATCCAATGGCTGGTGCATTCCTGTTTCAAGCAAGCTTTGCAGAGGGAATGGAAACCCTGCTCACGTGGTCAAAGAATCTTTTGAGGTTCAAACCCAATGTCAAAGAATCCTTTGAGTCAAAGAATCCTTTGAGGTTCAAATCCAGAGAGACAAATACATTTTCTCTCTTTCTCTCTCCTTCTTTCTGCAGACCTCAAACTATTTTTGATGGGGGGAAAGTTATCCACTGGGAGATGAAGAAGGTGGCATCACTTGCAGTCAATTTTGGGAAAGTCTTTGCAGTGGGCTAGCTTTTTCAAGAGCGGAATATCAGATGATCCATGTTCAGCTGGCTCCTCCTGAACTATTCTTCAGCTGAGAACTGTTTTTAATTTGCCAAGAGCAATTTAGATTGTTTTGTTTCCTATCATGCTTTGGATTTGGTATGCAGTTGTGTAGTATTGTGTATCTTCATCTTTAACTTGTCATCTGCCTTTACAAAGGAGATTGATTATATCCTTAATTTCACTAAGTTATACTTTATATATACAATGATGAAAGACCAATGCAAAGCATTCTATTTTTCTAACAACCAACTTGACTTCAAGGCAATTTCAAATTAAGAATATTTTTAAAAAGATAAGAAAGAGGCATTTAGAAAACCTTTGTGAATACTGTACACCACAAGTAAACAAATGGAAACACAATTATTTGCTGCTCTGAGTTCCAAGTGTCTCCATGAGGCCTACTGAGGGGGAAATGTTCTATTCAAGAAATGCTCTTATTTTCTTTGACATCTGGAGCTGTGAAACATCTTTCACCCAGAATGAATGCTCTGCTTATATAAGACTCATTTATACATTTCTTTAATCACCCCTTTTTGTCGGGATCCCCAAAAACAGTGAACATACCTTAGACGCTGGCATTCAACTGCAAGACATGTATTCATGTGGTCATCCGGAGTCAAACATAGACCTTCCAACAAAACTAAGACATGGCTGTGTAAAGAATCCATTCTATGTGCCTGCTTTTTAAAAAGAGAGAGATTCCATTATAGTTAAAATTGAGAAATATATGGACTCTGATTTATGAATTTGCAATTTGCAATTCTGCCCTGAAAAGATAGTAGCAGTAAAGAGAAGGGTCTTGATATATTTCCTTAATCAATTATATAACATTTGGATTGAAGCCCATGGGTTGACTTACAACTAAGATCAAGTTCAAAATATAACATCCACCTCTACAATGGTTTTCATCCATTATGCTTATGATCCTATCTAAAACAGAAATACTATGAACTGCTCTGCTGCCATCAACGTCCCATTCCTATCATTGCCACAGAAATAGAGGCAACTGCAGTGGCTGTTGATGTTGTACCATCATCTTCTTTTTCCGAGGATATGTACCTTTGTGGAGAAATACAAGATCCGTCTCATTTACTGGTTTGCCGATTACTGCCACAAACGTGCACTGATGAGGATTTAAGTTTGGCCAATGACAAAGCCAAGAAATTGGCTTCATTTTGGCAGACTAGGGTTTGATTGGGACATGGAAGAAGGAAGAGAAGAAGGAGAAGACATTGCTATCTATTGGAGCATTTTTCCCTCAGAGCAACTCCCCATATCACCCGGTCATCACAGTCAGTGCAGCTCTAGATGCCAACCACAAGGATGGCTCAAAAGTCTTTAACTAGACATAGACAAGGCTTTCTTGGTGGTGGCACCAACACTGTGGAATACACTACTGGTGGAGCTGTCCCAGGCCCAATCTATGGCTACCTTTTAAAAACAATTAAAAATGCTCTTCTTCAAGGCGGCCTTTCAGGGCGTTGTTCCCTTATTAATAAATTAAGCCAGTTAGGTTCAGTCCTGATGTCCTTGGACACCAAATAGTTTAGTTTAGTTTGTGATGTATTTGTTGGTGGTGGGTTTTGATTTGTTGTGGGTATTGTTGTTATTTGTTCTGTTTGTTCACATCCCAGAGTGGGATAACACCCAGATGGGCAATAAGTAAATAAATAAATAAATAAATAAGAAGACTGGTTTGTTTTCTATGATCCTACTGTTGCATATATTACTGGAATTGCCTAGTGGGGGTAAACAGGGGCTACAAGAAAATAATCAGGGTCCCATACAACCTGTTGGTCATACCTCATCCTACTGTGCCCCAGAAACAAGGAAACAATGGATGGTGTTGGACAACTAGAACTTGTGACTCAATGACATAAAGTGATGGAAACCGTTGCTGACTTTTAATCAGAATTTTAAAGGAACTATCCAATTGCTGAACCTTCAGACAGTTTTTGTAGAGTTCATCTGAAGATATGGAGCATGTTCGCAGTCCCCATTGAATTAGAAGTCAAAGACGTCCGTGCCAAATAAATCCATACAACCATA
The DNA here is from genome assembly GCA_030440675.1 of Furcifer pardalis. Taxonomy (NCBI): domain Eukaryota; kingdom Metazoa; phylum Chordata; class Lepidosauria; order Squamata; family Chamaeleonidae; genus Furcifer; species Furcifer pardalis. The sequence continues at coordinate 62,400,363 of CP126891.1, forward strand.
AATTCAGTGTGTTCAATTGTGTAGGCTTGATATTATTACTCACTTCCTTTGAAGCTGTAGGTGGCCACAAAGGCTGTTGTCACTCAAGGAACAGTTTAAAAATAAATAAATGGAAATGTATTGGCTTGCATTCTCTCATTAGTCTTATTTAAATTCCTACTCACACAGAATACAGAAAATTACTCTTCTTCCTTTTTCAAAGATATTTATATACGTGTGTACTGTTCTTTTTGAAACATACATTTCTCTCTGTTCTACACAACTTGTTTAATATGTATTATTGTTGTTTTTGCATTTTCTGAAAATAAACTATAGAAAGAAAACTTCTAACACATGAAATAAATATCTTTAGGGCTTCACACCTTGTGGCTTACAATTTATTTGTTGATCAAACAAATAACACTTTAAATACTGTCTGAACAACCCCTCCTCAGGATCTGGCAGTGTTATTATTTGTTGGGCCAGACCCTAAAATTAGCATTTAATAGAGTAGCATTCACAAGAAAGGGAAGAAGCAGGAAAATCTTTTTTTTTTTTAACTTTTCCCTCTGCAGTTGGGCGGGACTGAGTTTCTGGATTAGATGTCTTGTTTACACAACTCTTAGAAACTTTGGGATAACCTATTATACATCTGTAGAGGTGCCTTATACATATGTAAAGGTCTTTCAAAGTTTGTAAAGTGTTTCATTAGACAGAAAGATAGATGTGCCTGATAACCACGCTAAGGGAGGTCATATTTTCTTGACTGTGCCAATAATGTACTCAGGTTCAGAAATAATTAGTTTGCCAAGATAACAGAACCAATACATTTCAAGACTTACAACTAATGCTTTATGGAAAATATTTAGATGCCACTCTTTAGTATATATTTTTTTGCAACAGCTTATAATGACAAGCACTATAATATGAAGCAAACCATTACTCCTCATCAGGAGAAAAGTGGCCTATAAATACAACAAATAATAAATAAATAAATACATTTTTAAAGGACTGAAGAGCATATAAAAGACTCTTGGGAACATAAGATCTTATTTTGCAGATAAAAAGACATAAAGGTAGGTGCTACTCGATCTATCAAGTCTGGATTTTTCTGCCTCATTTTCTGCATGGGCAAAATACTGTATGTCTGAGCTATGGACCAAAACAGCAAATGAGATTCACGGTAATGATTATCAAATTTTCTTTTGGGCCACAACTGGCTGGGCTGCATGGGAATATTGGAAGTCCTAAAATACAGAATTGTACATCTGTGTTCAGGAATAACCATGAACAATAAAAAATAGGATTTCCATTAGCAGAATGGATAATTCCATTATAGTTCACTTGAAGAGAGGTTTAGGATTGAGGGTGAGTGAGTTCTTCTCTTAGTAAATGTTTAGAAAATTCTACATAGCCATTGGCTTTGGGGACATTGGAAGAGGAATGAACCTGATCCAGAACTTGGACAGAGCAAGAAAGCTGGTAGGCTTCTGAGAAACATTGTGAGAAAAAGACTGAAAAACTTTCACAACCCTCCAGTTATGAAAACAGGCTGAGATAGAGAGAGTGTACTGCCCTGATACATTCAATGCAAAGATGAAATTCAAACAAGGGACATCCTGTTTCACAACTCATTCTTTTAGCCACTATGCTACAATACACTATACCAGTTCACATTTGAGGGTGGGGGATACATTTTCAAAAAATAAGAATCCTACTCAGAAGTTCGAAACAGAATTAAGCAATGTGTGAGGAGGGGGGAGAAGCATGTAGCCCCATCTCTTCTCTCTTTACAGAAAGACTGTCAGTCTGAAAAGGTAAAAAAAACACACATTTTGCAGCTCAAATACTTTGGCTATGAAATGAGAAGAGAGGGCTCACTGGAGAAGGCCCTCATGCTAGGGAAGATTGAAAGCAAAAAGAAAAGGGGGCAACAGAGGATGAGATGGTAAGACAGCATTGTTGACATGGTGGGCATGAATCTGGGCAGACTACAGAGAATGGTGGACCTTGGTGTGCTGTGGTCCATGGGATTGCAAAGGTTCAGACTCAACTATGTGACTGAACAACAAAAACACATTTTGGAGGACTGTTGTTACCTGCCTCACTCCCAGACAAATCCATGTGCAGAGCAAGGGTGGAAGGGATGTAGCAGTTATTATCTTGCTTTTCATGTGTTTGGTTTCAGCTTATTTAAAAGGTCTCAACAGGGATCTAGAGAATTATGGATGGGATGCTGGAATAACAAGTAAACCTCCCTGAATGATCTCATACTTATAATAAACCTTTACAAATCCAAAGATGACATTTCTGACTATAGTTCACAGTGGACAATAGAACAGCATAGACATCGATTTAATATAGAGTTTGGCAATATAAGTAGTTACTTCCAATTTTCCAATAGTGAAGCTCTGGCTACATTACATTACAATTATAACTCAATGCGGAATAATTTCACCACTTTTACAATGCAAGGCCTTTGTTATTTTGTGTGTGTGTGTGTGCGTCTGTGTGTGCGCGCACACACACGCATGTGAGAGAGAGTGAATGAGAGAGAGAGAGAACAACAAAGGAGGATGATTTAATATGATTCAAGTGTTAATTTGTCCTCTTGTGATGTGAGGCTTGTTACAACTATATCTAATTTCTTTTATAAATAACCTTGCAAGCTCTGGTGTAACATTATGCTTATTTAAAGAGTCACTTTGAACTGTGGAAAGAAGGTCCCCATTTTGGTTCTGTAACATAAATATATATATATGTATTACAATTTGTGTGAGGCCAAACAAGATAAAGCATGTCAAAAAGTGCAATATAAATAATGATCAATAAATAGCCTGTTAAAAGTCTCCCTGACAATCTGTTGTTTAGTCACTGAGTGGACATCATAATCGCTCCTCACAGAGGGATGCAATTGCAAAATGCTGACATTTTGTTTTGACACTGATGAAAAGGATATGTCAAATATGTCAAAACAACATTTCAAATTTCAAGGCCTTCCATCAGGAGGCTTGTAGATGCTGTAACAGAGAAGGGGGCTCTTTTGTGGCCCACTTATGGAAACACGGAACAGCATTCATTCTGTAATTCCTGTTACATTATTAAAAGGAATGGATTATAGACTTGCATAATTAATAAACAGCGCTTGAAAGCCTTGTTTGCATAGATGTGCATCTGCACATCAACCACTGTAGTCTTTTTTAAATCACTATGTCACATGTTCTTGGTAGCTTCAATTTTAACTTGTATGTCACATCTCCCAAGGCTGTGATGGTTGTTAGGAAAGGAAAGAGAAGCAGCTAGTGTTTGTGTGTGTGTGTTGGTTTTTCTTTTTGCAAGCCTAGCAAGTAAGTAAGTAGACTGAGCAGGATGTGGTGGGAGAACCAAGCATCCAGGGTTATTCTTATCTTGGAGTGAAAGAGGGCACTGGATCCAGGCATCGGATAGCCTGCTTGCAACCTGATGATACTATTCCCAGTCTGATTCCTGGGGAACCCTGAGATTAAAAAAGGAAGCGAAAACTACATGATGTTGGGTCGCTGCTTGGGGTATTCTGTCATCTGGGAGTGGTGTAGCAGCTACAACAGCCCTCGAGATATGCATGTTTCTCGCAGCTGCACCTAAAGTGTTGGTTGGTTGGTTAGTTGGTCAGTCAGTTGGGGTTATATAGCACCCTTCGGGTCAGAAAACAACCTTCTGCAAACAAAGACTAAATGAATGGCATATATTACTTGTGATATATCAAGATTCTCTGGAATTTTGCTGTCATACAAACACAGCTGATTTCTGTGTGAATACAGCCTTCATATCAGATGATATTTCAGCCTTTCTCAAAAACTGGAAACTACTTTGAGCATGACAGATGGAAAACAGTCAATCAATCAATCAATCAATCAATCAATCAATGATTGACACAGTTACTTATTTGCTTGTGTGCTCATGCAATCACTTTTATTATCACCCTTTTTGCCCAGGCACTCAAGGCAAATGTTAGAATAATGCTATTCTTTCTTAGAGTCAGGAGATCAAAGGAACAAATGAATGGGGGAATGAAGAAGAAACATATTTAAAAATCAACTTCTTTTAAATGGATATGTTTTTCAAGGTTTATCTAATTCATTATATTTCTGTGGCACAGCTGCTTCAGTTATGTTTTAACAGGAAGCCTTAACTGTATACTTTTATCCATACCTTTTTCTTATCTATATCTAATTATTCTCATCATCATCTTAGTGTAAGCAACTGGCTCTCAGTTCTGGGAGAAAGTCAGGACATAAATCAAATGAACAAACTCTTCTATACTAATGTATAACGATCAGGTTTACAGGAAGAGAAATAGCTAAATCCTAGTTTATTCTAGTTAAGCCTTGAAGTCTCATTTTTATTCACAAAAAGTCAGAATGCCCACTGGTGGATAGCTGAACTAGACAAGATATTAGCATCACAATTACAAAGTGATAAAACCTTTTCTTTCTAAAGACTCTGTCTTTCAAAGTTGTGCATTCACCTTGCAGAAGAGGGCCATCCTTATCTTTCAATGACCATATTCCAAACAAAAGCAAGATAATTTGTAACACAAAGAATTAAGAATTCCTACACAGGGATAAACAAATAGTTTTAGCCTCTTAAGAGAGCTCTGCTTCTAACAGTGTAACAAATGAAAGAAGGATGGTTAAAGGAAAGTAACACCTCATACAGTTCATATTCATTCCCACCTTATGTTACCAGTGCCAAACATGGATACAGTAATACCCCGGATAACGATTGTACCGGATAGCGCTAGAATTGGATAACGATGCAAGATTTTTGGAAAAATCTTGCATCGGATAACGATTGTTTTAGCGTTATCTGGTACAATCATGTCGACTACAGAGTGTTTTGGAACGCAGACGGGGGCTCCCTGCTGCATTCGAAAACACCTTGCAGGCGCGCGTCTGCATGTTTGGAAAGGGTACGGGGAAGATCCCCGTACCCTTTCCAAACACCGTGCAGGCGTGCACGCGTCAGACGGGGTTTGGGGAGGGTACGGAAATCTTCCCCATAGCCTCCCCAACCCCCGTCTGACATGCGCGCGCGCGCGCGCCTGCCCGATTTTTGGAAAGGGTACGGGGAAGATCCACGATGCATATGTGGAAAGAGGTGAAGGACAAAGAGCATGAGACAGACCCAGAGGCAGACCCAGAGGCAGACCAGACAAACAAAATGGCTTTGCAGGTTTATTTTATTCCCACTTTAGAGGATGTGGGGGTTTAGTGGCTTGACGACCTAAAGGTCAGCAGGCCAGTAGTTCCAAGACTGGAGTCCTGTGTGGCAGAGTGAGCTTCTGTCATCTGCTCCAGCTCCTGCCAACCTAGCAGTTTCAAAGCAAGAAGATGCAAGTAGATAAATAGGTACTGCTTCAGGGTGAAAGGTAACAGCATTCTGTGCACTTTGGCATGTAGCCATGCCTACCACATGACCATGGAAATGTCTACAGACACAGACAGCACTGGTTCTTTGAATGTAAGGAGAGATGAGCACCGCTTCCTAGAGTTGGACATGACTGGCTTTTGAGCAAGGGAGACTTTTGCCTCTTTACCTTTATTTCCATTTACAGTGATTTTTGACAATGTCCTAAGCTTTATTCAGTTGTTATTTATCTGGGACTTACCAATAGACTTAAAGAGGAATGCATACCTTCTCTCCATTGTTTATTATTTCTCCATTTGCGGAGTGATATGCCTGAAGAAAATCAATTTCTTTAAAATGGAAATGGTTTTAAGGTTTTCCAATTCGTCCTCATGGATCGGCTCTACACATGAGCAACAGCCTGTTTTCCATGCTTCGTGCTCACACTTTAAAACAAAGCAAAGCAATCACACTTACATACTGCCCCATAGCACACAGTGCACTCTCTGGGTAGTTCACAAGTTAATTAGCATTTTGCCCCCAATATGCTGGGTACACATTTTACCAACCGCAAAAGGATGGAAGGCTGAGTCAACCTTGAACCCTGTTCAGGATCAAACTCACAAGCTTTTGGTTGCAGGACAGCAGTTTATCCACTAGGGCTCCTTGTGAGCAGAACCCTTTTCTTCAGCAAAATCATTCTTCATGTGGGAAAAGTGGCAATAAAGCAGAACTGACCATGTTGCTGAGAACCAAGTAATGACTGAATAGTGGAACAGATGGTCTAGTTATAGTTATTACTTCTCAAATATTGTTACTCATATATGAATGCAGGTATACAGAGAGAGAGAGAGAGAGAGAGAGAGAGAGAGAGTAAAACCTCGGATAACACTAAAACTTGGTTCCAGAAGTCTTAGTGTTATCCGATCTTTAATGTTATCCAAATCATGTATCAGATAACATTAAAATCCTATGGGATACATCGGATAACGCTAAAACTTCATAGAGATACACTGTAACTGGCACAGGCTTTAGCTAATGTTATCTGATACATCCCATGCGATGCAATTTCCTCCCGCCCTGATTGCTTAACGTTATGCGGTTTTAACGTTACCTGATGCAAACGTTATCCAAGGTGTGTGTGTGTGTGTGTGTGTGTGTGTGTGTGTGTGTGTGTGTGTGTGTGTGTGTGTGTGTGTGTGTGTGTACAGGGGTGCCAAAACTACAGCCCATGACCTGGATCTGGCCCCTGATGCCAATTCATCCGGCCTTCACCACTCTTGTCGCTCATGAAAGTGGAAGTAAAACACACCCATATGCATGTGTTTTACTTCTGCTTCCATGAGTGACAAGGGTGGTGCAGGCTGGATGAATTGGTGTTGGAGGCCAGATCCAGCCCATGGACCATACTTTGAGCATCCTTGGTTTAAGTAGAGAAAATGGCAGCCTAAAATCTGTCTCACCCTATTGCAAAACAGATTGCAAGGCGTGTTGTACTTCTGCTTCTGGTGGGAGGAACTACATGACCGGCCCACTGAACCACACGACTGGCCCACAGCGCAAAAAGTTTGAGCACCCTGGTTTAATATGTTGTAAAGATCTTTTGTTTAATATGTTGTAAGCTGCCCAGAGTGGGAAGGGAGTCAAGACCTGGCTGGCAGAACATGTGTGGGGTATGGGCCAGACAGTTGCCCCAGTCTGTTGGCTCATTTGATCCCCCTCTCTCTGTTTGTCTTGTTTTAACTTTTTAAAGTTTTAATCTTTTAATCTTGATTTTATATTATGTTTTTATTGTGTTTTAGGTGTTAAGATTGTGTTAGCCACCCTGGGTCTTTTTGAGGAGGGTGGCATAAAGGTTTGCTTAAATAAATAAATAAATATCCCAGAAGGGCAGGATATAAATTGAATGAATGAATGAATGAATGAATATACAAGGAAAGAATCAAGAATAAATTGAGGTTACCCAGCTAGAAGACTTTCTAATACTATACTCTTTGCCATCTCTATTAATAGCACCATTTCGTACTAATTAGTGTTTTGTCTTTCCTGGTTTCAATTTCCTCCGTCAGAAGGTGTTGTTAATGTGATCCTGACATTCAATGTTCTTTCTGCTTCACTTCAACCTTCTGTATTTTTGTTTAAGATTTAAAGGCATTTAAGCAGTGGTGGGCATCAGCAGATTCGCACCAGTTCGCCAGAATCTGTAGCAGAAATTCTGGCTGGCCCCGTCCATCCAGGTTTTGTAATAAAGTAGTCCTAATTCGGGTACAGTGCAGGGCTTTTCCCCTGGCCACACCCACCATACCACGCCCACAGTGTGGTAGTATTTTTTTTGAAACCACCACTGCATTTAAGTATCATTGTTAGAAATGCATCAGCTGTGAAAATTTAATCCCTCCTACAATTTTCCCTCAGTTTGAAATAACCCTTCATCTGCTAGGAAGGGAAGCCTGCTATTTTAGAAAAAAGTACATTGGTCCATTTAAAATTATTTCAGTCCCTTTTCAAGAATAGAGTCTTTCAAAGCAATTGTGCTGTTTTAGGGTGAAAAAAGGGAGGAATGGGGTAGGGAGAGTGAGCGAGGAAAGGGAATGGGCAACGTTTATTTCGTCTTGATCTCTTTACTTGCACAAAGAATATATACAGTTGTACCTCGTTTAAAGAGCATAATGAGTTCCACAGGATAGCTCTTTAAGCGAGTTTGCTTAAGCGAAACACCATTGTAAGTGACCAATGGAGGGGGACTGTGAACCCCGATTTATTTGTTAAGCGAGTTTTTGGTTAGTTTTATTTGTTAAGCGAAGCGACCATTCAGAGAAAATTCTGCTCTTTAAGCGAGTTACTCTTTAAGTGAAACGCTCTTTATGTGAGGTTTGACTGTACATGTATATGGAAAATCATATCTTTTTCCTCCCACTTGAAAGTGTTTTTCATTTGAGGAGGGTCCCTAGTATGGTGGCAGGTATAGTGACCATGTACGAATTATCTCAACAGAAGAAATATGTTGTCAAATGACAGACAAGATGATGGAGATTTACCTATAATTTGCACTTACAGTATTCATGTATAGATAAAGGAGAGTGTTTAGAAATAATGAATTTAATTTAAATGGAAATGCAATATACAGTACTGTATTGTATATTTTGGCCCTAGATTCAGACCCACTTAAAGGGGCCAAGACAGTACAGTTGAAAAAAGAATTTGCTTGCATTTTCTCCTTTAAAAGGTAGGCCCACTTCTTTGGAATGCCTTCCCGGCATGCCTTCCCTTGTTTCAAGAAGCTTTTGAAAACAGCTACACTAATACCTCGGATAACACTAAGACTTGGTTCCACAAGTCTTGTTGTTATCTGATTTTTAGTGTTATCCGATCCATGTTAAAATCCTATGGATGGATCGGATAACGTTAAAGCTCCATAGAGATACATTGTAACCGCACAGGCTTTAGCGGTTGTTATCCGATCCATCCCATAGGAACTTAACGTTATTGGATCCAATTCTCCTCCCCAGATTACTTAACGTTATACGATTTTAGCGTTATCTGAGGTAAACGTTATCCGAGGTAGTACTGTATCTTGAAGAACGCTTTTGGAGATTTATTTGTCAATTAATTAATTTTGCTGTAAGCCTCTAATTTCATTTATCATCATGTAATCTTTATCCATGTTAATTTTGTTTTTTGATGTTCCCGACTGCAAAAGGGCCATGGTGTCTTAGTGGTTAAGACCGTTGTGCTTAATGACTGGAAGGGTTGGCAGGTCAGCAATTCTAAACCCAAGTGCTGCAATCGATTGAACTCCCGTCATCTGTCCCAGCTCCTGTCACTCTAGCAGTTCAAAAGCAAGAAATTGCAATTAGATAAATAGGTATCACTTTGGCAGGAATGGTGTTCCATGCGCTCTGGCATCTAGTCATGTCTGCCAGATGAGTATGGAAACATATGCAGATGCAGACAGCACTGTTTCTTTGGCTGAAGGCAGAGATGAGCACTGTCCCCTAGAGTTGGGCATGACTGGCTTTTGACCAAAACAGACCTTTACTGCCATTGTAGGGTGTTTATTTTATTTTATTTAGAGGGCATTCTGTGCTCATTTTGGTTTTGACTATATAGTGTTCACTGTCAAGAGTAGCTTGACTACATACGTCTAATCCTCCATCCCCGATTGACCAGACTATCAAGGGATGAATTCCTGCTGGTCGCAACTCACTTTCCATTCCTTTCGCTGCTGCACTCTTCTTCTCCAGGTTCAACCAAAACTTTTAATGACTGAGTCTTCCCATCTTTTGTGTGACCTGCCACGGGGTCTTTTTACTCCTCTAGGATACCACTTGGTGACTGTTGCTGTCCAACGTCCATTTGTCATTTGAGAAACATGTCTAGCCCAGTGCAATTTCCATATATGATATTGGACAACAGTTTCATTAATTCTGCTTTATTTCCTTAACATCATCATAGGTTGCTACTCATATCTGAGTATACTTTTTTCTTAACATATAACTAATGAATAAATAAATAAATAAATAAATAAATAAATGAACAAGCTGACATGGTTAATAGAATCATTGGGTCTTTTGTTCATTTAGTTGCTTAGAATTCTCTGATGTGTTTCACAGTTTGATACTAGAAATTTCCAGCTTAAAATTCTCAGACAACAAATCTCAAGATACTGTAGGAGGAAGCCATGCAGCTAAAAAAAATTTCTACTACTATAACTGTTCATTGCATATACACCCCAAATTTTACATAGTCCTGCATCCTCCTTTGATCAATCTTTGCAAGTCTGTAGGCACAGTGGACCCCTGCTTTAAGTAATTAATCCATTCTGTAGGGGTTTCCTTATAGCGATTTTTTTCTTAAAGCGGTTTCCGATAGGAATGCATTGAACGCATTGAAAAACATGGGGGAAACCTATTCTGTAAAGCAATTTTATTGTGATTTTTCCCCTTGAAGCAGACTGTCATTTCCTATGGATTTCTTTCCTATGAAGTGAGTTTTCCTGCAGGCGGACCTTCCTTAAAGCAGGGGTCCACTGTATGCAGTGGAAGAAATGACCATTCAGTATCTGGATTCAAAGGCAACCTCCCTCTAAAGAGCTAAGTCCATTTGCTTTATTACATGATCTCCAGATCAATTTCTGAGCAGTGGTGGGATTCAGCAGGTTTACCCCAGTTTGCCAGAATCGGTAGCAGAAATTCTGGCTGGCCCTGTTGATCCAAGTTTTGAAATAAAGTAGTCCTAATTTGGGTGCAATCCAGGGCTTTTCCCCTGGCCACGCCCACCATACCACGCCCACCATACCACGCCCACAGAGTAGGCAGGAAAATAATTTGAATCCCACCACTGTTTCTGTGGTTCCAAAGAGTTTTTGCGTTTCAGGTGGAGAGCTCCTCTTGGTTAATAATGAGTTCTGCCATGTGAGAAGCCACTGTCAAAGAGAAGCAAAAGTCAATATCTTAGAAGACCTGCCATTCCAGTCTAGCAAGACTATGCACATTGATTTATTTATGAGTAAGTTCAGCTTCCTTCTTTAAGAACAACAAAAACAAAAAAATTGCAGTGGGGTGTAAGGGAATGTATAAAAGAAATGGTCCCAGAGGGAGTGTGTATTCTCATTCCATTGCTTTCTGCTAACAGTAGTGTATTGTCTTTACACACAACTGCAATGTACTATAGTTATTGCAAACACTGTTCGCAAGGGCTTGCAATGGCTTTTTTTTTTTTTTTGGTTTTACATTTCAGTAGGTTGTGCAACCAAACATGCCCTTTACCTTTGTTAAAGGGAAGGAGAAGGTTAAGACGGGAAGCGGAGCTGTTTGGACAAGACCATTGTTGCCTTACAACAATGCAGTATGTCATTCACAAACTGGTTTAATTAAAACAAAACAGCAGAGCAGTAGGGAAATGAAAGTGCTGTGTTATATGCATTGATTTCTGAAGGACTCTTTCCTATGCTGCTGATTTATATTGGCTTCTTTTGAGACAGCATATTTTTTAAAAATCTGTCCTTTGCCCATGTGAACATATGTAATCTTTTGGAAAGAATGTTCTACTTGGGCTTGGGAAATGTAGATTTAACTCCATATCCAACAGCTGGTTTGAGGTATACAGATTAACTGTGCTTATATTTTTATACAAGTGTTAAAAGCCAGTTGACATTATACTGTCTGGTGGCAATGAAACCAAGTATCATAATTAAGGATGCAGATGAAGATGTGGGGCTAGACAGCAAGAAGGTTTTATTCTTAATCATCCTCTGACCAATAATCAGAAACTAGGAGATAAATATGCAGATGAAGGATTGTGGCTATGCATACAGAAAGAAGTATTGTTGTCAGTGACTGGGGTCACCAGTGCTAGGGAACAGACTTGTTTCATTTGATTTGGTATCATTTGTAGGCTGCTTTTGTCCCAGTGAAGGGACCCAAGTGGTTCACAATGTCAAAGCAAGTCATACTAAAAACATAATAAATTATAGATTAAAAAGCAATTACAGTAATGTATTTTAACAATCAGTAAAGTAATTACAAACACTGAAAACTTAAAAAGAAATATTAGAAAAACAAAAAGTTATTAAGAGGACTGTGATGGCTTAGTGGTTAAGACATTGAACTTGACGACTGGAGTGCTGCATGATGGAGTGAATGCCTGTCTCTGTCCCAGCTCCTTCCAACCTAGCAGTTCAAAAGCAAGAAATTGCAATCAGATAAATAGGTACTATTTTGGTGGGAAGATAAAAGCATTTCATTTGTTCGGGTATCTATGAATGGAATATGATTGGGATTTGTTAGTCACAGCTAATATTGATTCTGTTGAATCCAATGGCTTTATTGTAGATATGACTACTGTTGGGCTGAGTCCTTTGTTATACCTTCATTAGCGGGGGGAAAACTAACTATTAGTAACTAACAACTAGTTACTTTCAAGATTGGGGGTGTACTTGCATACCTGCCTGTTGAAACTTGTATGCTGCAGCTAGATATGGCCAGGTCATTGATATGCACCTTCTAATGGCTTTCATAAAACAAGACTCATATCTAATCTTGCCCAAACTGCCATGCTCCAGGATTTGGAACCACAACTCTTGGCTATGATGACTCGGACTGATGTAAATTATAGTCTGAAACTTCTGGAATAAAAAAGCCTGGGGAAGGCTGCTGCACGAGTCTGCTGTAATTACGTGTCATGGATTAATTTTGTTCATGGATTCATTTGTTTTCTAAGAGTAATCACATATACACTTTCAGACTGTGCCCCATCTTTATTTCTCATGCAGCTTCAACAGCAAGTGCTACATAGGAAGAGAAAAGCCGATGGATGCTCCATGTGCATCTTTGTGTGTCTTGTGTTTTGCATTTTTTAGATCACCTGCATAAAACTTTTTGTTCTGCAAATGCCTTACTAGTTTTGGCAATTCACACAGGAAGCGGGGCAAGCAGCCAATACTAACATAAAACAAATAAATTAGAGACATTGTCACATTGCATATGAGAAAAGAAAATAATTCCTCCAGTTCTAAAGGTGCCCTTGTTACTATGCTTTCCATTCTCAGTTTTTCTTTCACATAAGACCAGGGCGGTCAGTATGATGCTTTTGGACACAATTTGTGCAATAAACTGTTTTTGCCTGGTCCTTCGCAGACATTCCAAATTTTGACTAAGATGTGGTTCTTCAATGAAAGCAAAATTGCTTCCAAAAGTTGGGTGAGAGAGACATTCCAGATTTTAAAATAACATCTATTTTTGTGTATTTTACACATATATCCAATTCTGTGTGTTTCAGGATTTGGAAGCACATGACTCTTATGTTTAGTTGATGTTCATATTCACCATCTGCAGACGTTTCCATGGTCATGTGGCAAGCATGACTAGATACCAGAGTGCACGGAACACTGTTACCTTTCCTGCTAAAGTAGTACCTATTCATCTACTTAGTAACACACAAAAATACAAATGTATGCAATCTCTTTTATTGTATGTCACCTGTTCAGTTGATCAAGAACACCTTTGTTAAATTCTTTCATTGCTTGTGCTCCCTTCTTTAGGTAACTTTATTTTGGAATATCTGGATTGCGTGGAATGAGGACAAGAGATAAATTCATGTATTTGACTATTGTAATGCACTCTATGTGGTGATATCCTTGGAGATAGTATAGATGCTATTTGTAAAAGCCAGGAATGTCTCACTGTCGGAACATCTCTCCTTCAGAACAACCACCCACATCACCCAGTCATCACAGTCGGGCAGCTCCAGGTGCCAACACTGAGGATGGCTCGAAAGTTTTAAACTAGAAATAGAGCCTTCTCGGTGGTGGCACCAATACTCTAGAATACACTACCAGTGGAGCTGTGCCAGGCTCCATCACTGGCTATTTTAAAAAAAAAACTAAAAGCATTCATTTTTAAGGAGGCATTTCAGGACATTGTCCCCTTTTTAGCTGGTTAGGTTCCGTCCTGATGCCATCAGATGCTTACTATTTTAGTTTAGTTTAGTTTGTGAGGTATTTGTTGGTGGTGGGTTTTAATTTGTTGTGGATAATTCTATTATTGGTTTCTCTGTTTGTTCACTGCCCAGACTGGTAAGTACCCAGATGGGGATTATAGAAATCAAATAAATAAATAAATAAATAAATAAATAAATACATTGTATTTTAAATATGTACTGGAAATGAAGTTTTTCATTCAGTTGTTCTAATTGATTGCATTATTTCTAACAGATTTTTAATTTGTTTTACTTTTGCTTTTAATTTGCCTTGTAAACTGCTCTGGAACAAATATTTGTGAAAGTACTATATAAATGCCCTAAATATATGAATATATTTCAAGGGGCTAAATAGCTCATTTGATGTTGTGAGTCTCCTATAAGCCTATTATATACGTTCTAGCACTTTAAAACAATTCAAGATCTTTAACCTGATTTGATTTATGATGTCCAATTCAATGTTCATGACCATGACAATATTAGTGCTGGGTAAGCAATCTTTTTTCCTCAGGCCTTATCTATTTCAGTTCTCAGTTTGATGGTATGGGAGGCAGATGGTCAGTATAATCCAATTCTTCTAGCAGTGTGTTGAAGGCCATTTCAGGTCTTGATTAAATAAGCCATTTAACATTTAAAATACTGTTGGAATATGATTAGTATCTGTAAGCACTAACTAAAAAAGAGCATAAAATCACCAACAGCAAGTTAAAAACATCACATCTACAATACTGGGGGTGGGGGTGGGCCTGCAGAATATCAGTTTAAAGATTCAGAAGCACTGACAGATCTGGAAATGACAAAAAAAAACATAAAAACATCTTCAGCTTGTGCCAGAAATACCATAATCTGAGCTGTTCTATCTAGGGAGGACATTTTGTAGATTGTTGTTCAGTCACACAGTCGAGTCCGACCCTTTGCAACCCCATGGACCACTGCACGCCAGGTTCCTCTGTCATCTGCCATCCTCCGCAGCCCATCCAGATCTACACCCACTGTGTCAACGATGCCATCTAGCCATCTCTTTGTCTGCAACCTCCTTCTGCATTTGCCTTCGATCTTTACCAGCATCAGGGCCTTCTCCAGTGAGTTGTAGATAGGGTGATATAATTGGAAACATTTTGCCTTTTGTAGCTGCCTGCCTTACTTCATTTAGCAGGGACACACTCAGGATAGTTTTAGATAGTGCCCTAAGAGTTTGGATTCATAAAAATGGGACTGGGTTCTCTTTCAATTCATCTTGCCCCAAGCCACTGAGGTCTTTCAAAGATAAAAGTTATTTCCAAATCAATTAAATCAGTTTAATTCAGGATAACTGGCCAGAACCTCATTATATTGTATAAGGTTTGCATTAAAGAAGTGTTTCTGATTCAGAATTTATTTAGAAAACAAATCAAAGTGGGATTTTTGGGTTTCTGAATTTTCCAAAGTGAATTGAGGAAGCACAAAGCAATACAATACTACTTGAATTGGATCAGTGCTCTTTGAAGTATCATTTTTCACTTTGGTTAAAATACTGCCGGGTTTTTTTTTTTTTGGGGGGGGGGCAGTGGGGTACATGACAGCTGGTCTCACCTAGGAAACAGAAATAATAAAGTAACCAGGAAACTCAAAGCAGAAGGCAGTTGACTACTCAAGGAGCAATAAAAGCAAATATTTCCTGGAAATCCCAAGGAAGGCTCTGATTGGTCTGATAAATCTGTCCCTGTGATCCCAAGCCATTTTGCATCTTGACAGGAAAAATATTCATCTCTTAGAGATTGTTGTTTACATTGCTTTAGTTTTCTCCATTGGAGCATTGGATATTTTTTCCTTTTCGTTAAGGCAGCTGCTGATCTCTTTCAAATCAACTAAGTGCCTATGTGTGTGAATTTTGTGCCATGGATGTCTTGTGCTTATTGAACAAGTTTTGAGTGAGGTAACTCACATATGATTCATATATTTATTTCACTTGTATGCTGCCTTCCTCCCAATGAAGGGACCTACTGAATCTTAGTTTTTAAAGCGGACGTATTTGCTTTATGATTTTGTGACTTTCATTGTTCCCTCTTCATAAAACCGACAAGAGCAGAATGGGCATGGTGAATTTAATTATTCCTAGGAGAATATGTCCAATTTTTTTAATGGTAGTGACTGTGTCTTGTATGTCAGATAATGTATGTTGACAGAAGACATTATTCTTACAACAGAGGGTGCCCTTTTAAAGCAAGGTGGAATTCATGTACAGTATTTGAAAGATGTTTCCTCCCCCTCCCCCCCACTTAAACACAGACCTCACACCACAAGCTAAGTAAATAAATCTTGGCAGCAATGGAAACAGCTTGGAGGCTGCCACATTGTTTTTTTGCGTTACGGACTACAGGAAGTGCTCAACATGTTGAGCGGCCTTTCATAAAAGCATATTTATATGAAATAAAAATTAAGTGACAGTTTGGCACAAATGCTTCCAGCCTCCTCTCCTCCCTTATAGCTGCCATGGTATTTGAAGAGCTGTTTTTTTTGTTGTTCAGTCGCACAGTCGATTCCGACCCTCTGCGACCCCATGGACCATTGTCCGCCAGGCACCCCTGTCCTCCACCATCCTCAACTCGCTCAGCTCTGTGCCCATTGCCTCCACAATACCATCTAACCATCTCATTTTTGGCCACCCCCTTCTTCTTTTGCCCTCCACCTTTCCCAGCATCAAGGCCTTCTCAAGCGAATCCTCTCTTCTCATTTGCTGTCCAAAGTACCTTAGCTTCATCTTTACAATTTGACTTTCCAAGGAGCATTCTGGGTTGATTTCTTCTAAGATTGACCTATTTGTTCTCCTTGCTGTCCAGGGGACCCTCAAAACTCTCCTCCAACACCACATCCCAAAGGCATCTATTCTTCTGCGCTCAGCTTTCCTAATGGTCCAGCTCTCACATCCATACATTGCCACAGAGAATACCATTGCTTTGACAATACGAATTTTTGTTTTCAATATGATGTCTCTACTTTTCATTATGCTCCCCAGGTTTCACATCGCTTGCCTCCCAAGAATCTGTCGCCTTTTTATTTCATGGCTGCAATCACCGTCTGCAGTGAGTTTTGATCCCAAAAAAGTAAAATCTGTCACTGCTTCTACTTCTTCCCCATCTATTTTCCATGGACTGATAGGGCCTGTTGCCATTATCTTGGTTTTCTTGATATTGAGTCTCAAGCCAGCTTTTTCACTTTCTTCTTTCAACCTAATTAGGAGCTTCTTTAGGTCCTCCTCACTTTCTGCCATTAGGGTGGTATCATCTGCATATCTCACACTGTTGATGTTTCTCCCAGCAATTCTGATCCCAAATTGTGATTCCTCCATCCCTGCATTGCGCATTATGTGCTCTGTGTATAAGTTGAATAAGCAGGGTGACAAAATGCAGCCTTGTCTTACTCCTTTTCCTATTCCAAACCACTCTGTCATTCCGTACTCTGTCCTAACGGTTGCTTCTTAATTCATGTACAGATTTCTCATGAGGCATATAAGGTGCTCTGGTATTCCAATTTCTTTAATTACTTGCCACATTTTGTTGTGGTCTACACAGTCAAAGAAGAGCTGTACCCCCTCTGAAAAGCAAATCCATAGTGTAATTTCAATATTGTTGCCTTCCAATGGGAAACATTCTGCATATGACCTGACCCTCTAACAGAGTGGAGGGTTAAAGAAAAACACAAAGGCAAGTGAATAGACTGTGCAGTGGTTTTCAAATGTGGTTTCCTACATATTCTTGGACTACAATTCCCAGTTTTCAGTATTGGCTGTGCAAGCTAAGGTTTCTGGGAGCTGCAGTCCTCTGTGGAACATGAATGTTTTGCGGAACACAGTTTGGGAAATGCTGAGAGATGATAATTTATTCTTGGGTGTGAATTAGAGTTGGTTTGGGGGCACAACTGGAAGTGTGGGAAGAAGCTCTAGGAAATGAAGATCCCAGATAGTACTGCAAAGTTTCCCATTCCAACATCAAAATCACAAGGGGGTACCCTTGTGATTTTGGTAACTTTAAGAGACACTGTAGTTTCACAGAGTGTTTGACAAAGGCCATGGTGGAAAGGCCAATTGGGAATTATGAGTATTTAATAATACAGTCACTACAGCCAACTCCCAAAAAAAAAAATGCTGACAGATTGGTCCATAGATAAAATGAGGACTGGGCCTTTTGTAAAGCGAATAGCTCTTGATTTGGATGACTTTACCCATGGTGGCAATTTTCAGTATTAAAGACTTGCCCTTCCATTCCACAATCTGCAATAGCTTCTTGACAATGAAAGGAATTCCACAGATACCTTGGGATATTTGGGGAAGAAATTGGGAGATGCCTATCTTTTTAAAAAAAGTTGCTGTGGTTGATGACATCATCAGTCTTATGTAGCATTCGTTGTACAACAGGATTTTAGCCAAGGATGATTTTACCAGTGTAATTGATTTTGGGAAATTAAAGATTGTTTGGCAGCCTTCAACTGCTTCCCTTTGATGAGCCTTGTTACCTTTTGGAGGAGAGAGAGATAGTAAAATTTTAATTTACAAAAAACAAACAAACCAAAAAAAAACCTGCTAGAGCTGATGACATCCAGTTTTACCACTCGACTTCAGCCAATGTGCTATATGGAAGTATGCCTACGATACAATTTGCCAAAATGATTTATATTTTATTAAATAAAATTTTGCTCTAATATGAAGTTGTCAATATTTTAAAACTCTTTGTTTAATCATGTTGAACAGTTTTCCTTTGTCTCTGAAATTCATTTGTTCCACAGGGTCACTTCTAGGCCTTTTAGCTAAGATCACAAGTAGTTTGTAGTGTAGGTCTGGAGACACTGATCTCTTCACCCATTGGTCTTTGAATGCTGCTATTGCTAAACACAAATTTGTGGCCCTTTATTCTGTTGTGCAGGAATGACCCTGTCTGTTGAAGATACAACACTGTGGAGCGTTGTTTGGAGAAGATGGCATACATGGCATTGGAGAATCAGTATGTACATGAATGCTAGATATTATAGGTCACATTATTGAGTCTTATGATAGTATTTCTAGTGTTAACGTTGGGAGTATGGGGATTTATCAATGGGCTTTGCCATAGATCTGGTTCTAGTGTATTGGAGGTCTATCATTGATGGCAGGAAAATTTTACAAGACTGAGGAGTTATTTGTAAGCAAGTATAAACTTCATTCCTGCCCAGGATTGGCTGTGGATTGCCAGCAATGCACGTAAGTGGTTTTAAGTTGTGTCCTCTTTTTTAGGTGATAAAACTTCACCTTTTTTATTGCTTCAAAGACTAAGGAGAAAATATAACATACTGAAAATGCATCATGAAAATAGTGAATATTTGAACGTTAGTCAAGGGTTTCTGGAACATTATCAAATTTGATACACCACAACTAACTGGTTGTTATATGCTGCTATATATGCTGTATGTTATACTGTACATTGTTATATTATACCACCTTCACAGAAACTACTTCAGTAGAATTCTCCTCCACAGCCTCAGGCTACCTCTCAGAACAATGAAAGAACCTGGTGGTTGGCCTGGGCCGCTCACACAATAGATGCTAGGCCTGAAGGGTAAATTCATTAGCAAATGTGTAACGTTAACCATTTACAATTCAACAAGGTGAAGCTTCACAACTAATTTGAATAAAAGGTATTACCAGTAAAAAAAACCCCACATTGATGTGTATACAGTAATACCTTGGATAATGTTTACCTCGGATAATGCTAAAATCGCATAAGGTTAAGTAATCTGGGGAGGAGAATTGGATCGAATAACGTTAAGGTCCTATGGGATGGATCAGATAACAACCGCTAAAGCCTGTGCGGTTACAATGTATCTCTATGGAGCTTTAATGTTATCCGATCCATCCCATAGGATTTTAACATGGATCGGATAACACTAAAAATCGGATAACACCAAGACTTGTGGAACCAAGTCTTAGCGTTATCCGCGGTATTACTGTACTTATATGTCATGGTAACCAATCACTCTGCACCCCTGCAACTGATGTGTATAAACTGATGCCATGAAGTCTCACTCCTATGTCTGATGAAGTGAACTTAAGCTAACATTAAAATACACAACATTTTTGTCTTTTTGTTTTGTTTACTCTCAAATATCATGAAAATAATATAGTAAGTATTGTAAGGTATAAATTAAATCAGTTAAGATTATTGTAGCATTATCCATCCAAAGGTTCTCTATACTAATTCCCTCAAAAATACTGGGAGCGATGTTATTGAGTACAGTATCAGAATTCCTGAACACATCCATCAATTTGGCTGCATTTTAGCAAAGGAACAAGAGATTCTTCTTTGAGGAAGTCTCTGAACTCTTACAATAGAGGCTGTGACTCACAAGCTATTTACTGTATTTGTAATTAAGCCAGTGGGTCACAGCTAGCTTAAGCCTTTATACTTCAATTAGCCTTAATAGTTTGTGGATAGCACTGAAAAACCATTAATCCTTAAGCCATCTGTTCTAGAGCAGGGCAACTGAAGCAGAGAAAGGTATAAAAGAAGGAGGGTGTGGGGACAAACGTTTGGGTTAGGTTTACAGGAGAGGTACTACTGTACTGTTAATTTGAAGTCAAGACTAGAAAATATGGAACCAGAGAAGACCATTTATTTCATATTAATTAACAGAAGACGGGATAATGTGTTATGCCAAAAAGTGCAAGTGCAAGTGATAAAACTAACCAAGATATTTCATAAAGCTTTCAGAACATTTTGCTCCAATCTAAAATCCGCAACTTTTTTTGTTTTTACTGTTTCTGCTTCTTGAGCAGGTGGAATGTTGCCCATCACTTTGTAACAGGCAATGTTTCTCTCATTCATTTTCTATGTGTCAAGCTGCAATTAACCATGGGAACTTTGCCAGTAAAAGTGTTGGCTGCTTACTGCATCTGAAGAAGGAAGTTGCTATCCATGAAAGCTTATGCTAGATAAAACTTGTTAGCCTTGAAGTATTGCAAATTTTTCTTGTTATTCTCATACTGTATTCTGCTGTTTTACACTGCTTTGTTTTACATTGTTATAATAATAACTATATCTACAATAATAAATTAATTAAATAGTTGCAATCCTGTAGAAATTTATCTGGAAGAAAATGTTATTGTTTAAACTCCTATTCCTGTTCACATATGTTCAGCTAACTGCGGATAAATGACAAGGTGCTGTAGCATATATTGGTTGATAAACTAGATGTGTGACCAAGCATATCAGCAAGATGCGCCTCAGCACTGTGACAATTAGTTGCAATTAGTGACAGTAATAACAGACAATAAACATAAGTAAAAAAAATTAAAAATTTTTAAAATGCTGTAAAGACAAAAATAAAGACAAGAGCCCTGGTGGCACAGTGGCTAAACTGCTGTAATGCAGCCAAAATATTATGAGTTTGATCCTAATGGGATTCAAGTTTGACTCACCCTTTCGTCCTTCCGAGGTTGGTAAAATGAGTATCCAGCATGTTTGGGGCACAATGCTAATTATCTTATGAACTGCCCAGATAATCCACTAAGCACTATGGGGTGGTATATAAGTGTAATTCCTAAATTCTTAAAGA
The DNA here is from genome assembly GCA_030440675.1 of Furcifer pardalis. Classification (NCBI taxonomy): domain Eukaryota; kingdom Metazoa; phylum Chordata; class Lepidosauria; order Squamata; family Chamaeleonidae; genus Furcifer; species Furcifer pardalis. The sequence continues at coordinate 62,421,771 of CP126891.1, forward strand.
CTGTCATTTTAATGTGAGCTTCTGGTGGATCAAGTCCACTTCCTTAGATTGAAAAAATACAGAAATACATGTGAACTATGGGATATTTGATTGCCATTGGGACCCATTTCAGTTTAAGTCTTTAGCCAGGTGTATTGTACTCTACTGTACCAATATATTAAATAATTGTGTGCTGTTAAGTCAGTTCTGACTTATGGCTACACTTCCCAGGGTTTCCTAGGTATGAATTATTCAGAAGTGGTTTCCCGGTCCCTTCTTCTGGTGGCATTCCAGGACTGTGCAGTTGCCCAGGACTACATGACTGGTATATTCCCATGGCACTTGCTATAATAAACTTCTGCAAGATGATTACAGGCTCCAAACATTAAATTAAATCTGGTGCAACTTGAATGGGCTACTGAGATCCTAGTCTTCCTTGTTCATTTTGATTACTTATCAGGCACAGAAATAACTATTTTGGATAAGTTCCAGAGATCCATCTTCAATTATCAGAAGAGAAAAGAAAGCCATAGGTCATTATAAGTATATGCTGTGCTGGCAAGTATGTTGTATGCCACCCAGCTACTTCCAAATTATAATGATCTTCACAGAGTTTTTAAGAGATGTGAGATATTGAGATAAAGGACTTACTAGTGCCATCCTCCCACCCAAATGTGTTTTTATGTCTGAGCAGGGATTAGAACTCAAATCTCCAGAGACCTAGACCCTCACCCTATCTGCTCAATGGTGTAGCGTGGGTTTCAGCTGCCCGGGCCGTAGGCCAAATTCACCCCGCTACGCCACTGTTCTGCCATCACAAAACAGACAGGCAGGGAGTCGTGCAAAAAACTATCTCCTCACATGTCCCTCCTGCCACCTTCCATCCCTCCTACCCATCTTAACTTTCGGGGGGTGGGGAGCTGAGGGTCAGGGAAGAGCAGGGAGATAGACAGATAGACGGATAGATAGATAGATAGGATTCCAGAAATCACTGGCTCTTAGAAGGCACTCGCATCTCTCTCTCTCTCTCTCTCTCTCACACACACACATACACACACACACTCACACACAGTGAGAGCACACACCATGTATTAATTTTTGCCTTGCTGGGGGGGGGGAGGGAAACTGCCATTGTTTTCTGATGGTGGAAGGAAGGAAAGCAGCACTTTGGAAAGCCGTGCTAGTTTCCCTCCAAGCACCCGTGCATTGAGAGAGACATTGCAGCTGCCGACTGACGGCTTTCAGAGCTGGGACAGGGAGCTTTCCCCCTTCAGGAGCCACGGCCAAAGGCGGGAGTAGGGAGTGGGGCTTGGAGATGGGTGGGTGACGTGGAGGGAGACTCTGAAACAAAGAAGGGAGAGAAGGCGGGGCCCAGGACATCGGTGGTGGTGGAGGGTCATGGTGCCCGTACCCGCAGCAGCCTCTTCACCCCAGCTGCTAAGAAGTCCGGGGGTGGCGGCGGTGAAGTCCTTTTTATTGTGAAACTTTGCTGCCCCCCAAAAAGTGCTGCCTGGGGCAGACTGCCCCTTGCTCCCCCATGCTACGCCACTGTACCCACTACACCACTGTATCTGCTACACCACTTTGTCCCTCTTTCTAAAGGTGAGCCTAGGTTTAATCCTTGTTGTCTCCAGGGTGAGAGAGATACATTCCTCCCTGATACTCTAGAGAGCTCTTAATAATTAATTTTAATAATAATGCTTTATAACCAGTAGTCTAACATAGTGAAAGGAAGCTTCCAATGTTGTGATGAATATAATCAAATCTTTCAGGCCAACCTAATGTTTTACATGCCACTGTCTTTAAAAGTATTTTAAGGCACTGTTACTCTGGAGTTACCCTGATATGAACTCTCACCTTCAGTACCCACTGCCTAAATACCAAACAGAAGGTTTTTGCCAAGAACAATATTTTGAGGAAAATAACGGCACAAGATGGGGTGCCCAACCACACACATTAAGAACATCTGTGCTAGCTTTATGTTACTCTGCAGGAGAGTATGCTAGTCTGGTGTGGTACAGATCAAAGCATGCAAAGCAGGTGGATGTGGCCCTAAATGAAACAGCGAGACTGGTCACAGGATACCTAAAAACAACTCCAATTCAAAAAGTGCATTACTTAGCTGGGATCCCTCCACCAACATTTCGCCAAGAAAGTGCTGCTCAGAGTGGGTCAAAGCAAGATCCTCGGAAACACACCTGCTATTTGATCACCAACCACCAAAGCCGAGACTGAAATCAAGGCACAGTTTCCTCATAATGTCTCCCCCTGCCCCCAAACAACCAGCCTCCACAGGCAAAGAGCTACCAGATAACTGGGCAGAACCACACGATTCTCTACCGCCTGACCAAGAACAACCATGGTATGTGTGGAAAGCTTTAAACAGACTGCATATCAGAGTAGGAAGATCAAGGGCTAATCTGAGAAAGTGGGGTTTTCCTGTAGCTGGTAGCCTGTGTTAATGGGAAAAGAACAAACAATTGTCCATATGATACAATGCACATGATGCCCTTCAACATGCACTGAGGAGAACCTTATGTTGGCAAGAGGAAATGCTGTTGATATGGCCCAATATTGGGTATTGTCCACTAGTCCTTTTTGTTTTAGGTATGTTAATTTTAGCTTTGTATGTTATTATATGCTGGTAGTGCCTCTGACATGAATAAAGAAAGGGCACTGTTTGGTGTGGTTACTGAAATGGAGTTCGAAAGCAATATGTTGCACAGCTAGACAGGGATGGCGAATATGTGATTCTCCAGATATAGTTTAATTGAATCTCCCACTATTGTCAATAATAGCATTCCTAGCTAACTGTTATCCAACATGTGGAAAGCCACACAATCCTATTATCTGTTCAGGATAAGAAAAAAGTAGCTCCCAGTAGCTGAGAAATCTCATATTTCCAGGTTTTTGAGATTTATTCGGGCCAAGATCCTATAAATTATACTGACTGTTTTAACTCTTGCTGCAAATTTTACTGGTGAATCGCTGCAGTTAAGAAACCAACACAGGTATTTGCTACCATGGACTAGTCACATGGGGACTGCGGTGGCTCAAGTGGTTAAGATGCTGAACTCGCTGACTGGAAAGTCAGTTCAGTTCCTGAGCACTGGATAACGGAGTGAGCTCCCATCTGTCTCAGCTCCTGCCAACCTAGCAGTTCAAAAGCAAGAAATTGCAAGTAGATAAATAGGGACCACTTCAGTGGGAAGGTAAGGAGCATTCTGTGCACTCTGGTGTTGAGGCATGCCTGCTACATGTCTGCAGATGCAGACAGCGGTGGCTCTTTGGTTATAAACAGAGATGAGCACTAAACCCTAGAGTCAGATACGACTGGCTTTCGAGCAAGAGCAACCTTTATTTATTTATTTATTTACCTTTACTAGTCACATGGCTAGGTAAATGATAACAAATGCCTTTACAGACTTCTTCACTTGTGGCAGTTTGTAAAATTAAACTTATCTTGATATAATTATATCAGCCTTACTTTTTAAAATTAATACTTTAATAGGTATCTCGAAATTAGTAGGCTCTATACTGTGATCCTGAGCTGCTAATGAGTGCTTAAAGTACACCTGAACACAGTAAGAATGTTACCTTAGTTGTGCATGAGACAGGTCGGTTTTTATTTTTTTAATCCAAAGATTTTGGATTTTTTTGGATTTTTTTATCTGATTTTGGATTTTTTAAATCCAAAGTCAGATAAAGGCTTGTTCTACCACATTACTAGTGTGGAAGTGAAAAATGTGATAGTTTCCTCAGACCATTAGAAGAATAAGCAGTTTTTCACTGACAGAATAGCATCAGGGTTTAGGAATCTATGCTCCCATGAGGCACAGCTCAGTCAAGTGATCCAGTTGCTTATCATCTTGTCAGCAGTGGTGTTCAGATTCCCAAGAAAGGTGCGCTGATACATCTGGGACACTGGAAGAAATATTTCTCATAAATTGTCATTAAGGAAGACATCAGAAAAGAAATGGGCTTTTATAGCACTTTCACACACCTAAAACTGGATCTGGAGAGGTTCCAGTTTTGGTGACTGCTGTCCAGATTTCTGTGTGGATCTCGTGTTGGTAACGAATACACACATACCCTCAAAATGGCCACCAGGTTGATTATGTGTTGAGCAAGGTTTACCCTGAAAACCCATCTATTACTAACTTGGAATAATAATGCAGAAATCTATTGTTGATGATGCAAGGGCAAATGCAAAGAGACATTTTTAAGAGCGATGGATGTCAGTCTCACAGGCTTTTAGGGAGAACTGCAATTTATGACATGTTAGGATAAACAGTTGGATTATATTTCTGAAAAACGTGTTCCATCAGGTAAAATCATTGTGATTATAGGCTCAAGTCCTTTAAGTAAGGAAGTTATGTGCTAAAAGGTTGAAATTGTAAAACATATATGCTTGTGCTTAACTGCTAATCCTTCTCTGTATCTATGTTGAATAAACTACAAGGAGTTGAGAGGGGGAAGCCCCTCCTCCTCAGAGTAAAACAACAAAAGCATAATGGCAGGTTGGTTCACCTTGAGAAACAAAGACTAATGTACAATTTTCCTTCAAATCCTAACTAACTATTATTGTCTTTCTATTCTACCACAGTGGAAAATATAAAATAAGAATTTAACTAATTTTGGTTTCATTGATATCAATGGGGAGAAAATTAATTATAAACTTAATTCTTTCACATGGAAACCGGTGGGATTGAAGAGTTTTACCATCTGCTGTATCATACCTGATTAATCTTGTTATGCTTCTCTGATCCATCCCAGAAATACATAAAAATGTGTCTTTGGTCAACTAAACTTATTTATTTATATGCAACATAATCCATCCATGGCGTTTAGCATTCCTGTAACAAAACCAGCCAGAATAAAATGCTTAATAGTTTCCTTCCGTATTTCTCCTGGTTCAATTTATACCAAGTAAATGTTGAAAGTCTCAAAGCCAGACAAGTCTTTGAAGAAAAACAATGTAACTTTCCTGCATATTAAAAATTACAGTAATTATTGCATGAGGTCATTTGTGAGCTGGAAATATTTCTTTTAGGATGAAAAGGAATTCCATGAGGTCCTATACGTCTCTATACATTGTGCCTATCAAAAGCATGTGCCAGAATTTTGAGTGCAAGGTTTTTTTTTATTTTTTAAAAAAGGTCTTTGTAAATTATTTCATAAATAATTGCCTGGAAAATAATAAAATATATATATTTTCTTCCATGTTTATTTTGTTTTTATGAAATTTTGCGTAGATCTCTTATAGGTAACTTAACCCACTTGTTTTTAATCTATTTGGGATCTAATTTACTTTAACATGGAAAACACCATGAAGGCATAAATTTTAAAAATATATTTTCCTAATAAGTGTTTCCCCAGGATTTTTCTGGTGGAAAACAAGACAGCTTTGCCATACCATTTATGAAGTGAACTGTGAGGGGGGGAAAAGTCCTCTTACCATTTCCCTTTTTAACCATGTTGTATAAATATTTCTTAGTTAGCAGCTAAAGGGCTTATTGTTCTAGCAATATTCCTTAGAGTGAGAAAAGAGATGCATCTTTAGAGAGTTTAAACTCACCATAAAGGAAGTGGAGTTATTAGGTACTGTACTTTGCATGATAATTTAAATGAAATAACAACCAAGAGATTGGGGAGTATATAATGGAGACAGATGGCTCAAATACACTGCCTGTCATTTCTTTTTCAAAATCAATTTTTGACAATTTTGAATCCCCCGCAATTCATTTTTTACAGCGTTTGGTTTAAAGTTTGGAACTTACTTTTAAAACAAAATAAATTTAATGTACTACTGGAGAGCAAAAAGTAGTTGGTTACTCTCAGTGATGATTTTAAAATAACACTTTATTTGAAAGTAATTAAATAATTAGGTTAAGTACCAGAAATGCAGTGTAAGACAAAGCTTGAGGTACATAATGTACCTAGCAAAGGAGACACACACATAACTTGCAGTGATAAAAGTAACTAAAATAGTTAGTCTCACCATAAATGGAATCAGATTCTCATTTTGTTACAATCACAATGTAACTTAGTAATGCCTTAGTTACGAAACAAGAATCAAGAAATAACTCATTGTACTGTTACTTCCAACCTTTGCTTTGATCCAACTGCTTTCGAGAACATGTGATAAGAAACAATGAATGTTGGCTGTTAAGCTTCTTCTAACATATTTAGACTGCTACTTTACAGCAGAACCCACCACCCCGTTTAAAGCTGAAGGTCTTCCATCTCACTCAACTCATTTTGTCAAAGCTCACATTAAATTATCAAATCAACTGAGTTGCATGTTGAACCATGGAATTATATAGTTTAAATTAAGTATTCTAGAGTGTTCTGAAACCTGCTTGGTCAAAAAGAAAAGAAAAAGATATTGTATAATAACCCTTATTTGTGTAAATTATTCCAGACATCTAAAATTTCCTTAGCAACTGAATTTACAGCTTAATAAAATAAAACATGGAGCATTCACTTCCCAAAAGAGTGCTTCTAGTACATAATAGCAATGTTCTACAGTAAATTATCCCACCATTAAAAATGTAAATTGACCTTAGGAACAGACTTCAAATTCTATCAGCGGTGTAAGTATTACTTCTCTTTGCTTTCCCAAATGAATTTCTTGTGATTGCGTATATAATCAGTCCTTCACATCATATGTTATTAATAGTTCTCAACTCCTTCTTTAAAGCAGCACAGTATATGACTGATAAAGCAACTACATTTTACTTTATAGGTTCACTTCTTGCCCATGTATACTAGTATTCATATTCATGAAGTACGTATCACAGAAACCTTGCAAAAGAAATTAAGCATGAACAAGGAGTGGGTGGTGAAGGCATATGAACGAATAAGTTATGGATCCTTCAGTATTGAGTATAGAATTTGTAAACTTAGCAAAATACTTGGTTTGCAGCCGATTTATTTCTGTCTTGCTTGCTAACTTGAAACGTTTTAACATGCATAGTGCGGGGACTTTCTCTTTCAGAATTACACATGTATAGAAAAATGAAGCAAAATGTATTTTGGCAGAAACAATATTGCTTAGATAATTAGCTTTTCATGTTTCTTGGTTAAATAAGCACGTAAGAAGAGCATGAAGTTTGTTTAGCGCGTATTACAAGGGGAAAACATGAAGTGTTAGATCTAGTTAGATAAGATCTTCTAGCATCCTGCTATGCTTTTATATAAGCGAGGTACCACTGTACATTAAATACTCACTTTCACACACTCTCTAAAGATCCTCTCATTACAGATTTAAAAATTTCACAGATCTTCAGTAATTTATGGCAGGGGGATTTATTTATTGATTGCTTTATTAAAAGATTCTGAGGAACTTTTAAGATTACAGTAGTTAGAATAGACCCACTTCTGCCAGTCTTGTCCGTCCTACAATAAAGCAAAATGCGTACATGCAATACATACTGCATTTGTATGTATACTTATACACACACCATTAACTCTTTTAGAGGTTCACGATTTTTCTTGCAGTATCTCAATTAATGCTTTATTAAAGAATACCCCAAACCATTAAAAAGCCAACATACCAGGCTCAAAACAAATCTCAGATTCTAGAAATTCCATACAGCTTCTGAGCTAGCATCTATCTTCAATGTTTTCTCCTGCTTTCTTTTCAGTTTAATTGCCCCGACTTGTCTTTCCTATTTTTTAAACCCAACTCATATTACTCAAGGGGAACATCTAGGAACCCCTGTCCTTCCTCTAAACCGGCAGAGGAAAGAATCACAACATTGAGGCATCTTGTCTTGTCATCTGATGAGGTAGGTGCTGTGGTGGTTCAATGGTTAAGAAGCTCACCTTGTTAGTTGGAAGGCTGACAAGTCAGCAGTTCAAGACCAGGGTACTGCATGACAGATTGAGTGCCTGTCTCTGTCCCAGCTCTTGGGAACATGAAAAGAGCCTCATTCAGGCATTCCCGGAGTGAAGTTTAACCCACAAAAAACCTTTCAACCCAGAATAATTTCTGACACAATTATTATTATTTGATGAATTGGCCCACACTCAACAAAAAGCAGAAACCAGTATTTGAAGGTGCCATTTTTTTTACTGCAAGGCACTAGCAGAGTTATAATGCACCCATCTACCTCAATCCAAAAAACCCTATTTCCCTGGATCTTCATCCCTTCCGCCTGGATAATTCAGGCAAGAGTCCTGTACACACCTAGTAAGTAGACAATCCTAGTTCTGACCATGGGAATGGACCATGCCAGTTAACCACCTTAACCACTGGGAACACTGGGGGTGTTGAGGTAGGGAGCAGAGGCTACGCCTCCGTAGGTTCAATCCCGGTCGCGTCCAGGTACTACTGGGCCAACTCTTCTTCCCCCACCTCCCCACTGGAGCCTGGCAAAACCGCTGCCGCTCAGCACCCAACCAAGGGACCACAGCTGGAGAGTTTTCCTAGGGCTCCCTTGCAAACTGCGCCTGCGATGCATGTGACTAACAAATAACAACTGGCACTTCTTCCTATAGACCCCCTTTGCAAATCTCCCGTGCGGTGCATTGAAAAATTAAAACACAATTGGTAATTCTTCCTAGACCGCCTCTTGCAAACTTGATTTTTTTTACAAAAATAAAATCGATTTTAATATTTTTTTTTGGAGGGGGGCTTGGGTAAGCGTGGAAACCATCTCCTCTTCGGCAACGGGGCTACAGCGACGACCCCGCTCTCTCTCCCCAACCGAGGCCTGCTCTGTAGAGGCCGATGATGCCTCCCACCTCCATCCTTTCCCCCCCTCCCTCTCTGGGATCCGAAAGCAAAGGCGTGAGAAGGGTTCGAGTATCCCCCCCCCCTGCCTTTGCGCGAACCGCGCGAGAGGAGAGACAGCGAGGAAGAGGAGGAGGAGGAGGAGCCGCCGAAAGAGGCCGGTCTAGAGGAGGGCGGTCCGCGGCACCCGGGGACGCCAGTTCCTGTCTCTTTAAGGGCTCTCCGTCTGGGGTGGCGCTTCCCCTCCCTCCCTCCTCCCTCTCTCCCTCCTGCTACTAAGACTCCCTTTGATATTAATAGTGTTTGGTGTCTTGAAACTGACGTCATGCTCGAAGACTGAGAGGTCCCGACAAGCGATAACATTGCTGATAAAGAGCTGATCTCCTCTCGCCATCTCCATTTAAAAAGAAAAAAAGAAATATAGACCTAGTCCTAGCCGCCTCGCCTGGGCTCCTTTTTTGGGGCTGGTTTGGTTCCCACCCCAAGCCCCAGCCAAGGCAAGGCGCAGCCTAAGATCTCGCTCTGCCTGGGCTTTATAAACACCACCAGCTCCATCCAAGGCTTTGGCGCTTCCCCACTTCTTTTCTCTTTCTCCATCCGCAGAAGGGGAGGGAGATTGTAAAGGTTTTCTCCCCCCCCCTCCTCTCTCTCTCTCTTCCTCCCTCCCTTCCTCCTCCTCCTCTCTGCTTTTCCGCCTCCTTCCTTTCCTTTCCTCTCTCTTTCTCTCTCTTCCCCCCCCCCCAACGCTTTCTCTCTCCCCCCCTCCTTCAAAATAATCCCAACTCTCTTGCAAACAACAGAAAAGACCGGTTCATGGCTCAGGCGACACTTCCACCATCTTTCCAGAGGCTGCGGTTATTCCTGCTATTATTAATAGTAATAATATTGCTGATTAATCAACAGGTAAGCGGGGTGGGGGGGTACGAGGTGGAGAGGGGAAGCGGGGTCGGGGTGTGTGTGGGGAGAGTTTAGGGGTCGGGACAGAAGCAGCAGCGCAGGGTGCCTGTCGTGAAATGCGTTGCAGTGTGTTGTGTATGTGTGTGCTGTGTGAGAACGCGCGTGCGCGCGCGCCGTGCCCGGGTTGGGGGGGGGTGAATGGTAGGGGGGGGGGGGCGCCGCGCGGCGGAAATCCTTCCTTGCTTCTGATGGTTACTGCGTATGTGACTTTGTATCCATGGTCGGGACACATTTTTTCCTTAAAAACACAAACAGCCAGCCTAGCAGCGTATCAATCGCGTCTATCGGTGTGAGTGCGTTTGTGTGTGTCTGCGAGGGCACGCGTCTGTGGATGCGTGTTGCGATGAGCCGTGTTTGTGGGGTAGTGAGATCGAAAGGAATTTAAAAAAAAACACACACACACCCGAGGGGGGGTGGTTTTGGAAAAGGAGGGAGGCTTAAGTTTGTGCTGTTGATGTATTTTCTTTTTTCTTTTTTTACCTAAGAAGAAGCCTAAAGAAGGGAGCTCAGATTTGAGGAATCTTTTTCTTAGGAGGGAGGGTGGCACTTTGGCTCCCTTGTTGGTTGTTGATTAAAATCCTGCCCTTTCTGTTGTGGGTCGCGATCGTGCGGTGCTCCTTTGGGGTGGGAAGGGGGGGGGTCGACTTGGGGAAAACTTGCAGTAGCCTTGCTTGGCGGAGTCCCGCAGGGGTCAAGTTCAGCAACCGAAGAGCGAAACCCTCCCCCCCTGGTTGCCCCCTCCCCCTCCCCCCAACGTCTCCCCCCCCCCCCCAAGAAAAGAAACTTCAGAAGCGGCTGGTGTCTCTTCTACTTCCCTCCCCTCCTGGGTGCAGAGCTTTGATTAAATTCTCTCCCATAAAGGAAAGGGCAGGGGGGGCGGCGGCAGAAAAGCTTTCCACTTTTATTCTTTTTTGGGGGGGGGGGGGGTTGTAGGTTTGCTGGTTTGATCTCCCCCCTTTTTTTGCAAATCCTGCATACAAAAGAGTTTGATGCACAGTTTGGTGGAGCGTTCCAAGTTTTGTTTTGTTTTGCCTTTTTGTTTGGGGGGGGGGGAGAGAAGGTTTGCACTTGGAAGAAGTTTCTCTTCTTATTTTTTTCCCCTTCTCCTTTTTTAATGGGGGCCGTGACCAAAATCCAGGCTCAAGAGAGAGACCATCATGAAAACTAGTAAGTTGGGCAGCGTATGCATGTGTGTGAGATACTTTTTTGTGTATTGTCTGTGTAAACTACTGGAAGGGGGAGGGAATAACTGATTTGGAGCAAAGTGGGGAAGGATGATGGATAAGTTCTATGTATAAGATGAGGAGGGGAGATCAGATTGTACTCTCTCTTTCTTAATTGCAATTACACTTAAACCCACCCACCCCCAAATGTAGGGAAAACAAGAGGTCTTAGTCTGATCGCACCTTTCAAAGGAATTAAGGACTTTCTCCTTTTAAAAGGCCAGGATCCCAAGTTCCTTTCTCCCAACTTTGTTACGAGTTACTTTGTCTAGTTCCCAGTGATTCCCCCCCCCCCTTTTACACTTGAGATCCATGTGACAGATTTCCTCTCCCCCTTCTCCCGGCCCTTTTGAAAGTACTGTATTGAATGAATGAAGAGGTGGAAACTTCCTAAGGCTTTAAAAGCAGCGAAATTTCAGTTATTCAGAGAGTAGTTTGTAATAAACAGCTCATAGGAGGGCTGTGGGGTGGTTGTCAGTAAAGGGTCAAGAAAGGAGCTTTTTTCCTCCCTCCCCCCCTTGACTCTTTTACCCTGGTGTGTCTTCCTCCATCCAATCTCAGTAGCACTTTCCAGGGCAAACTTTTCTTCTATTGGACCAGAAAATTTCCCTCTGACTTTCTTTGGGGTAGGTTTTACTAGTAGTGCATTTACTTGTACAGTATTCAGTTTTCCCCTCCTTTTTTTGATAAACCAAGTTGCACTTAAGATTTTGAAACTTCTGTCAACTGATATATTTTTTTGGCAGCATGTAAACTGGACTATAAACGCACAAAGTGTAATCCAGTGTTTTTTTTAGTTTTCACCAAATGTCAAAGTTCTGGATTTCATTGAGTGAAAGAGAAGGGAAATTGAGGCCAAGGGATGGGAAAAAATTGAGAAAACCCCATAAAGTACCTGTTATCTATTTGTTTCTTTGCCAGTGACCAAGGAGTGTTAGAACAAAACTGGAGAAAGTACAACAGAGGGGAAAACGCAAGTAGAGAATTGGGAAGTCATATTGATAGCCAAAGTCTGAGTTTGTGTGTGTTTGTTTACTGTCTAGCCGTATCCTGCGTTTCACTGCAAATTAATGATGATAGTAAATAATAAGGAATACAGATAGTTTGGGGTGTTTCAGGTCACTCTTGGGCACAATGCTTGTATTAATAAGGCTAATAAATTGTATAGTGTGATTTCATCGTTCCTTCTGTTTAAATGTATTTAAAAGGGATACTGAAAATGTACTACTGGACAAGTTTGTTTACTCTTCTCTTGGTGTTTATTGCCTTAAAGGAAATATTTTACAAATCCCTTCTTGGCAATGAAGAGAAGAAAAGCCAGCCTGGCAAATGTAAAGTATGTATTAGCATTAAAAGTTAGTTTCTTATGGTGAGAAAACAGCAAAACTTTCCAGTAGTTCTTTCTGAACAGAAGGCAGCACATGTCTTCATATTCACGGTTTAACTCATTAGGTGAGAAAGCTCTTTCAAGTACTTTACCAGAGTGATAGATTTAAAAATCTTAGCAAATGTCTACTGTCAAAAGGGAGGAAAAATATTTTTTTCTTTTAAAATTCTTAGCTCCTGAAAAGAAATGCAAGGGCTTTCATCAGAACACCAACTATTTCCTTTAAATCGTGATGCTAACAAAACCGTCTGGAAATGATATCAACATTTTGCAAGATTTGTTTTTAAATGACTGAAGTGAAAGTTGGTTGCCAATATGGCTAATCCAAACAAATGGGACATTTCATTTGTCCCCCTTAAGAAAGATGCACAGAGACTTTACTGTTTCTTTTTAAAGGGGTATAAGTTTGATTAAACCTTATGTTGTAGATTATACATCACCAGTATTATAATATTACGCAGTGGCTTAACTTTACATACATACTTAATTCTCCAGCTATGTGCACAACTTAAACTGAGATGATTCGTTTTAACGGTGTCTCTTTGCAGCAGGCTATGACACTTTTGATTGTGATGGCAATAGCAGTGAAAAATATAAATTCACTTTCTGTAGTCTTGAGTATTTTACAATTCTATTTCAGTGCCAGGTTTAAGCAAATTAATAGTTTCTAGACGCTAGTTTCTTTGATTAGGATATATTGTGGATATAAACTGCTACAGTGATTATTTACTCTAGAGTAGTTTGCAGGAATTTACATTTACTTTCAGAAAGTTGTTGCTTGGGCAACCTGCTATTCCAGGCGGACAAATTTAGCCAGGATTTCTATTGTTTGTTTTTAAATGCTCCTATTTGAATTCAGTGTGTAATAGCTATTTCAAGTTACTGATGAATAGCACTCTGACTACTTTTCTACTGTTAAAGCACATTTTTTTTGTTTGGTTATCTGTAAATAATCTGATATACTTTCTTGTGTATAATAAGGAAGATACCTTCTCCGCTTTTGATATATTCTTTTCGCAGTGATACCTCTTTTTACAGTGTGTCTATAAGCATTTTTTGTTGACAATAACTTCTATAAATTTTCTGTGTTACTTTTCAGTAAGTTTGCACATTACTGCAAACTTTTAAAAAAATCTCCCTCCATTCTGTATCTCTGTTGTGGTAAAAGTGCAGGAAGACAATTTCCATATTGAAGTTCTTATGGAACAGCTTACAGTAGCTGCTCATTAGATTCTAGCCTTCAGACCATAGTTTGATTTTCATGTCGACGAAAACTTTTTAGGGATTGCTTTATATTTTCAGTTGTTAAGATCACTCTGACTACTTTTAGTTAAGGTATGGAAATAACTTACTTTATAGACCCATGCATTGCCTATGCTCAATTATCTAGGTCTCTGCAAAAATTAATTTCAGAAATGTCCTTTTAGCAATATATTTTTTCGAAGCTTCCAAACATGGGTATCATAATGGCTGTTATGTGTCGTTTCACATAACTGGCAAAAGCTTTAGGATGCTTATGCATATGTACAAATGTATGTGGTTGACTTAATAACTGCATTTACATATTATAATTGACCTACCATATCTCACCTGTAGCTGCCTAGCAGAGTTGAGCTAGCAAGCACTGCAGTACTTCACATTAGAAGGTTTATGATGAAGAATTCAAAAATGTTAAATATTTTGAACATATCTGTTTCAAAATGAATACTGAAGAAAATGTTTGCATCGCGGAAAAGCTAACTGAGATTTGATGACGTTTTTAGTGTGCTTTGCCCTTGAAAGAAACTGGGAATTTCGCAAGTCTTGATTTTAGGAAAGTTTAGGTAGGTTTTAAAATCTTTATAATTTATTGGGAATTACTTTTGCTGTAATGAGGTTGGGATCATGCTGTCAGTTATAGTATTGACATCCAACAGGAATATATTCTGATGTTAAGATTTTTGGTTAGTGTTTAAAATGAAGCCATTTATTCCAACAGACTGACAACTTTCTGGTTGGTACAGTATTTGCTAGTTTCCACAGGAAAACTAGAGAGGTAGTTTAGATTTGCATTTTTGGTGGTGTCAGATAACTGCGTGTAGAATTTTTTGCCCAGTTATTGGACTTAACTGTTTAAAATATAGGTGATTAAAATTAGACATATGGTATATACATGAGTTTCTTTTAAACTACAGAAAACTTTGTTGATGTTTACCTTTTTTATGTCAGAAAGAAAGAATCATTTTTTTTTGCTTTTGTCACATTGACTACTGTCAATTATTGTGGCTGTTCCTTAATTAAAGGATTCCAGCCAATTAATTATCTGTTTTTCAGCTATAAACTACTTTGATTGCTGTCCTATGAAAATACCTGCACGCCTTCTCCTTTGAAAAGCTGAAGAAAGCCTCATACTACAATGAACATAAAATAGCCTTTTATTATCTGTTTTTCATATTTTTATTTCATTTACACCTTAAATAATACCACAGAAAGACGTTAACAATTGTCAAGCATTCCATAGATTAAAACTTCATTATACCAACTAATCAATATGGTTTGGTTGATTAACTGATTAAAATTAGTACCTCTTATGATTGACTTTTGGAAAAGTTAATGAAGGCATACCTACTAACTATTTTTGTCTTTCCTTAAACAGATGCCTTATTTTCAGTTGTGATTTATTAAAAAGAGCGGGCATTTTTTTTAAAAAATGATTGTACTTTTCAAACTTCCTTCTTCTATATTTGAAAGAGTAATGGTTTAGTTTTGACAGTTAAAATGACCACCCAGATCTATGCTGATAGTTTCGTGATTAGTTTCATCACTGGTTTGGAGTAAAGAAATAATTGTTTAGTTATAGTGATTTTGCTTCTTGTTATACAGTATTTTTAAAAGCAAGCTTATAGTCATTCAACCTAGCAATTTCCTTTATGAACTCCATTGCTATTAATAGCACAATCCTGTGCTTACTTACCCAGAAATAAGATCTGATGTCTTGAGTGTGAACTTATTTCCAGAGAATGGGAAACAAACAGGATTGTACTGTCAAACAGATGCAATGCAATTCAGAAATAAGCATTCAGAAACCATACTCGGCAAAAACTCCTGTTGAATTCACTTGGCATTACTCCAAATGCCAGTAAGTGGCTAAGTATGCATAGGATGGCAACCTGTGTTCTGTATATATTTGGTAGGAAATAAGCCCCATTGAACATTCTGTGACTTACTAAGCAAATATATATTTATTAAGGAATAAATCCCATTGAGCATGGTGTGAATTATCTCAGAGTAAGCATACCTGAGATTGTAGTGTAATTCTAAATAAATCAGGGTTGGTTTAATCCATTACCTAGTTAGGTTTGAAATTATTGCAGCTAAATAAGGTAAACCCAAATTCTCTTGACAACCTTGAGTAATAGCATGCCCAACATTTTATGATAGTTGAGAATATTGACTTGTTTGGGACATGATCAGACTAATTAATGAAGGCATGGATCATGTTTGTAGCAAACCTATTAAAGTAGTTAAACCACTGGGTACGTTTTCCCAAAGGGGTAATGGCTTTTAAATTTAGACTGATATTCACATGAGTATATAGACATGTTTTTGAAGGCCATGACATAAGTGTCTTCTGCCAGTTTACTTTCGCTGGTATTCAGCATGTTTGTTTTAAAAGGGGTTTTTCCCTACTGTAATCGAGTGTAACTGTATGGCCCATTGGCCCAATTTTAAGCAAGAAAGAAGGGGAAAACACAGTGGGGCACTTCTCCAGGGAAAAAGTTGAGCCTGGAAGAGAATGGAGGCTGTGTGGTAGCATTGCCCTGTTTCCCTTGAGTTGCATCTGTTTGAATTCTAATATTTATACTTATATACTTCCCCCTAGTGAAGTTGCTTCATTTTCAATCTCTTTTATAGTTATTACGTGTGAACAAAAGATAGCTGTTATGAGATACCCATATCAGTAACAACTAACGTACAGAGTCAGATAAAAAGAAATGTCATAATAGAGACTTTACTTGCCATGCGTCTCAAATTCAGCATGGTTTTCTCTGTATCTCATTAACTCTACACATGGAAAAGTTCTATGTACTAGCCCAATTTATAGCATCCTATAATTCTGCTATCAAACATTTTCCTGCTTTTCGGATGTGAATCATGCTGTAAAATATCCTAGCTGAGGAATAATATCCATCAGAGTTTATAACTCAAACGTTTCCCTCCCACACACCCAGTCACCCACACTGAGACATAGATTCTGAGGTTTGGTCATGGCCGTTGCTAAATTCTGGGGTGGGAGGGACGATGATGACATATATACATATTCCATGTTTCAGGGGTTAACTGATTATATTTAATATTTATTTGTTCAGCTTATACAGATATATATGATCTTGTTTTTTAAACCTATAGGTGATTATTGGCATCTTGTATGAGAGAAACATTTTTGCCGTCAAAGCATAGATTTGATTTTTTCCTTCCGCTGAAATATATTTAATAAAAATATTAAATTTTTCAAAATGTAACTCACTGTTTTTTAAACTTGCAATATACTCTTTACAAGAGGCTAGACACCTTCCCCTGGCGGTTTCATTTATATAAGAAGGAAACGTTCTCTCACTCTCATTCTTGTCTTCTCTTTTGCTTTTTCTCTTGTTTTCTTTAAACTGACTGACGTAATGCCAAACTTTGCTTTAAAAGAACAGACAGAAGTAATTGGTAGCTTTTAACTTTTAATAATGTTCTGGATTGGTTTTAGTGGCCTAACTGCCATTTTTTAAAAAGAAGTCAAGAAAAACCAGGCTTGAAGCCTGAAGAACAAAGACTCTGTTGATGCAATTATTTTATTCTTGTTTTCAGTCAGTTACTTAAAAAGAAAAAGGAGTTTTCTCACTACGTTGTGCTAGATGCCTCCAAACTTATTTTGTGTCTACATGATCTGGTAATATAAGTTCATTGAGAGACGTGACATTTCTCCATGAAGTTTCAAAATATATTATTGCTTTGTCCTTAGTTTGTCTTCCAATTGTTTTGTCCTCAATCAATTTGCTTTCTAGTTGCTGTTCTAGGACTACTATACAGGAAAAAAAAGTGTGAAAAATTAAGGAGGCAAAATAAACAAGGGAACTGGATAGCAAAATTGTTCACCATTCTTCTGTACTTTTTTCCTTTGCAAATCTGATATTTAATGAGCTAGGGAATAGATGTCACCATATGTGATGATAGTTATTTCTTAAACTCTTTCATTTTAAGTACTGAAAGCACAGCATTTGCTTTATTATTATTAACCATCGCATTTCGATCCCGTGTTTAGACTTTTCTCACACCACCAGAGTTTTCTGTCTGTAACTAGATTAGGCAAGAGACGTCTTGGTGAAGTTGACGCTGGTAAGACTTCATGAGTTGCCAAATATTAGAATCTCTGAAAGGCTAAGTCTGCTTATGCCAGTTTTTCCTTCCTTTAGGGGAGGTGCTCCACCCAGTCAAAAGAGACCCACCCAAAACAGAGAACTATAATTTAGTGGCACAACTTTTTTAAATGTCAGTGCTCCCTGGAGTTTAAATTGTAGAATTTTATTTATCTTTAACTTTTATTTCATCATCCTTCTGTTCAAGGTTTTTCTTACCAGTGACTGCTTCTTGTTGGGTTGTTTGTTGCGATTCTCACTTGCGAGTGAGACTTATTTCGAAGAGAGAGCTAGAAAATCATCTTATAGTTGGCATGTGATTGGGTTTTTGGAGCAGGGTGGAGGTTGATTTAAGTATATTTTTGGCCCAAACAGTAAATCTGTTGTTGGTAATATATTCTATGTAATAATGACATTGGAAATGAAGTAGGTGGTTGAAAAGTTAGTTTACTCCTTTGAAGACAAAAAACCAAAATTGTTTAATGTTGGTATTTTATGATAACTAATTTTTAAATAAAGAGGCATATAAATCAGCTTACAAAGATGCTACTTAGTCTTCTATATAAATCCATTCCCTCTACATAATTATGTTTGATTTTGTTTTTCATTTCTTTTAACCGGTTAACATGTGAAAGCCGTTCAGTTTCCAAAATGGTGCCTGTTAGATTATACAAAGCATATATATACAGTGAAACATTCTACACATATATATATATATATATTAATAGATTCTTAACTGGGATTTTCCCTTGATGGTTGAAAATTGAAAGTTATTGTTACCCCTAGTTTTTCTTCTTGAAGTAACCCATGTTCTTTTCTGTAATAACATTGAAGAAGAAGATGAGACATAAGGGAAAAGCTATCTTGTACACAGTTTACAGAGCAAGTAGAGTTTGCTTTTTCTCAGAGTTGTTCATTTGTGTGGCTCCACTCTGTACCTGAAGGATGATGTTGAAAGTTAATCAATCTTGCTTCTATTCCTCTGTGAGATTTACTTAAATACTGTGCTTCAGTTTTGCCTCAAACCATTTCAAACCAACCCTGGCCCAAGCATCTACTATTTCTGGGTTCCTGAGAGATTAAGTATGACAGTTTCTATTATATAATGAACAGCAGTATTGTTTGAATAAAGGTAACATATTTTGATTTGTGTACTCCCCCTCCCCCGGCAGTTGGCGGCAGACAGTATTACTAAAAAATGGGGAATGTGAATATCTGAATTGATTTGAAACTTGCAGTATAGAAGTTTTTGAATTAATGGCTCAGTTGTATGTCGTTTGTGTGTGTCATCATGGTTAGAGAATATACACTATTTACATGTATGCATGCAGAATATGCAGTGGGCTTTTTCTGTGAGTAGCAATATTGACATTTATGCATTGACATGTTTTCTTTTTCGGTTGTGTACTGTCTTCATGTGGTATTTTCCTACATTTTAATTCTTGCTAAACTTTAACTTTAAATTCTCTTATGTTCCTGGCCTGCTTTTTATGAATATTCCAAGAGTAACAAGTACGCTTATCAAAATATCAAAGCAATTTAGTTGTTGAAAAAAAGACAGTTCTGGCTCCATTGATTTTTTTTTTATCACTGTTTTCCTCATGAAATATCATAGAGTAAGCATTTGCAAATGTCATTAGTATCCTGTGGTCAGTAGCAAACACCTGACAAGATTTTAATAGAGCAGTATTGTGGTCATAATTAGGGCTGCAGAAGGAAAAAATTACATGTAATGTTTGAAATGTTCGGAGCAAATACACTTCACTACTTTTGGATGTTACTGTTGCCATGATCTAAACAGTCTTCATAAGAACACTAGCAGTCTGTCGTTCTTCTGTCTGATGTTTAATATGGTTTGGGGGACTGTATGTTGTTGTTTTTATGCTACAAGGGTACCAAAAAACCAATTAGACAATTCCGAAGGCATAGATTATTATTATTATTTTTTGGGGGGGACCCACTGGATCAGAAAATTTGCTTAAGATGGAACACACTGATGGGTCTAAAAGTAAAATCTGCACCTTGGCCTAATACTGTTCAAATACAGATATAGCTATAGATAAGTTACAATTATGTGGTTTGTATGAATAATGTACAAAACAGACTAGTTTCAAATCCAGGCCATAGGTTAGCTTTAATGGATACAATCTATTGTTTTTTAAAAATAGTTTATCCAAATTATCAAATCAAATAAAAACAAAGCCTAAAAACCCAAACATGATAGAAGGATTGTAGCACTGAAGTGTTATATGTATTTTTCTTTCCACAGTACAATTATGGACATAACACAGTGCTTTACATTTTACCTTTCATAGATTGTGTGATACATTTGTGAAAGTTGGTCGTAATCCATGAAAATTCAGAGGGAATGTGTCTTTTAGGCATTAATATGCCACAATACGTTTCTTATTACGGTACTTTAGGTTTCCCTTTATGTGACTACCTCTTTGAAATGTGTTAAATCAGATAAACAGATACTCTATTGCTGACTTTCTTTAATAAAGTTGAACTTTTCTCATTGAGTTGAAAATCAGATACCTCTGCTTTCCCTGGGCAAATGGGAGAAAAATTTCAGAGTAGATGATTCTGCAGAAGGAAATTCTGCTGTCAGTGGTGCAGCTTTTCAGATCTCCGGTGTTTCTGATAATGATAGGAAGGAAATCAGGTACAGTGGTACCTCGCTTAAAGAGCATAATGCGTTCCACAGGATTGCTCTTTAAGTGAGTTCGCTCTTTAAGCGAAACACCATTGAAAGTGACCAATTGTGGGGGGGGGGGATTGCAAACCCTGATTTATTTGTTAAGCAAGTTTTTGGTTGGTTTTATTTGTTAAGCGAAGCGAACATTCAGAGAAAATTCTGCTCTTTAAGTGAGTTACTCTTTAAGCGAGGCACTCTTTATGCGAGGTTTGACTGTACTCTCAAATGTGTGTACTGAAAATCTCATTTTGTCAAAGAGAGCATATGATGATCTGACATTTTTTTGAACTAAGTGTAAAGTGTAGTCCATGTTGTGCTACGACCTATGTATTCTGTATGTTTCAGTAACCTGGTGTAATTTAATGCTGTGGATATCAGCTGAGCATCATGTAGGAAAGTTAAAATTATTTTATGGTAAAACTTTGTGCTTCCTGTCTTTTAAAAATAAATCAGACCAAAAGATGCTGCTATTTTTTTATCTATATTGTGTAGTATAGTATTTTTGGTTGAACCAACTGACAGTACAGGATTGAGTTGATTCTGTGATTATAAACACAAATTGATCTTTTAAAATTTGTATTTTTTACTGTGTACATATAGTATGAGATTCTGGCTCTTTCCCACTGTATAAAAATGTTCAGATTCTGTAATACGTTTCCAGACCTAAAGTGATTTTTAAGTGTAAATATACTATTAAATATAAGCACTGTTTTGGGCACCCAGCTAATGAAGCTCTTACCTGAAAAATAAATTGTTTCAGAAACAGTCCTGAAGAGCTTTAGCTGAATTGGGCTGTGAACATGTATTGTTCAGTGTCAAGATACTACTGGAAATAAACTTTGCATCCAGCATGCATCACTTTTGTTGAAGGTCGCAGTAAAACCCTCATTTCTAACCTGAAATGACTGAAATAATTGGATAACTAAATTAAATTAAAAATTTGAACTGAGTTTTCTTTCTTGTATAATAACAACAAAACAAGATAAACCAGGTTAAGAAAAACGTTGTGTAAATGCTAAATGGTGGAAAATATTCTTTCTTTCTTCTCTGTAATGATAATTGCAGTGGCTCAAGTGGCTAAGATGCTGACTGGAAGGCGGGAGGTCAGCAGTTTGATTTCCGAGTACTGCAGGACAGAATGAGCTCCCGTCTTTGTCCCAGCTCCTGCCAACCTATCAGTTCGAAAGCAAGAAATTGCAAGTAGATAAATAGGGACCATTTCGGTGAGAAGGTGAACAGCATTCCATGTCTTGTCATGCCTGCCACATGACTACAGAAATGTCTGCAGAAGCAGACAGCACCAGCTCTTTGGCTTTGAAACAGAGATGAGCACTGAACCCTAGAGTCAGATACGACTGGCTTTCGAGCAAGGGAAACCTTAACCTTTACCTTAATGATGATTATAGTGAAATCTTTAGTTATATTTGGAGGCCGGATGCAATTTTATTAGGGTTCTTCTTCCGTGTCTAGGCCAGACATGAAACTGCCAAAACGAAGCCGCCTTTCGGTAAAGTCATTCTTCATTTTAGTTCCTTATGCCTGACCTAACGTGAGAAACATTAGCCAGCACAAGGTTGCTGTTGCCCAGGATATGCCTGATTGTGGTTCAGAAATACCATAATCTTTGAGAAGGCTCTTTCTATGTACCCATTCATTAGGCTGAAATGATCTGACATACTTTACTTTTATAGGAATATGACAGGCATTTGCAGTCCTTCAATGCTGCTCCAATTTGATACCTGTCAGTGTCTTTTTATGTTGGGTCTGTATAAACACAGAACATGTTCCTTCTGAAATGTATGCAGTTAAGTTCCTTATGTGGGACTTGTTGTAGAAATTGTAAGTTATTGTTTTGTGTTATAGAAAACTTCAGTGAGTTTCATGAGTTTGTAATGATAAAATAAATACAGGCAAAGATGTTGATGAACCGTGTTAGAAATTGGAGGGTACTCTTCTGCTCTTGGTTTTACTTGTGGTTATTTTTATTGTTATTTTTATTTACTCGTTACATTTATACCCTGCCTTTCTTCAAGTGAACTTGCTGTAATGTCAATAGGATGTTCATCGTTAGCAAAAAATAAAAATAAAATAGAAATATAAGTAGGTATTGTGTTTGCTGCATTTGCCTGAAAGAAGTGAAGGGTAACAAATTAGGTGTTGGGCTTTATTTAACTGCTTGAATTATTTTGTGGAAGAGAATAGAAACATGAAGTCAGTGATGAAAATACCGTAATTTTGAGTGGAAAATGAAGATTTAATGGAATACAGTACTCTTAAGCTGGTTTAGTTTATTCCATCTATACCTAATTAAGCAAAACACATCAACAGTGATTATCTTAGTTGAAGACCTAAATGCTGGTGACTTTATCAAAGATTTATGGAGATAGCATTGTTCCCAATAGACTGCTCAGGACAGGTTCTAAAGTGCTGGATCTTCTTGTGACTTATTATTCCACGTCACTATCTCTTTTACATTACTTGTACATTGTAGTAAAAGTACTTTAAATGGTTTTCTAGGACGCCTATAATGGTTTTTGAGTAATCTGTTTTCACTGGGTGTTCCTTTTTTAAAAACTTTTTTGTTTTGTTTTTATTAGTGGTAGTAGAAGCTTTGTCAGACTAGTTGCTGGATGACTCCCTGATGATCTATCTATTACTGTTTGTCTTGTCTTTAACATGTGTCATTAGAAAACCCTGGAAACTAGTTTCAAAGCACCCAACACATACATTCTGTATTTTTAATATATGTTGGCTTAATTAAGATAGCCATCTTTCTATGGTCACCATTCCACATGATATCTAATTCATTTCAATAAAACTGCATCCTGTCAGACTGGATATGGGTAGAACATGGTGTAATCCTGGACATATCTGTTCAGAAGTACAGTCAAACCTCACATAAAGAGCGCTTCTCTTAAAGAGTAACTCACTTAAAGAGCAGAATTTTCTCTGAATGGTCGCTTCGTTTAACAAATAAAACCAACCAAAAACTCGCTTAACAAATAAATCGGGGTTTGCAGTCCCCCCTACAATTGGTCACTTACAATGGTGTTTGGCTTAAAGAGCAAACTCGCTTAAAGAGCAATCCTGTGGAACGCATTATGCTCTTTAAGCGAGGTACAACTGTATTGTTGCTTTCAGTGGAGCTTTTTTCCAAGATAATAAGATTTCATTTTAAAAGCACAACAAAGGTGATAGTTTAACTGCATGATCTGTTGTGAAGATGATGTTGGAACAACATATATCTAATCGGTAAAAGGCCCAGTTTTTCACTACCACAGCTGTAATTATGTTTTATTAGAAGTAACAAAATGTGCTAATGGAGGATACCATTTTGAATATTGAGAGACAATTTCACAGTTGAAAGATCAAACTGAAAGAGTAGTAGGTTTCCGGTCATGATTCTTTGATTAAAACAAATAAAAGAGGTGGTGGTGGAAGGGAGACAGAAAACCTTTGGCTAAATATTCCGGGGGGGGGGGGTTCTCCTACCTCTAGTGCTAAATAGTATTGAACAGACTACAGCTGCCAGTTGCACACCTTCTGTTTTAAGTGACAGGACAAGGGAGAGAAAGCCCAGAAAGTACAGGTCAAGGTCAAGGTAACAGGGAATGTGGAGAAAATTACAGGGTCCTGAAGTGCACTGAGCATACAAATCTACAATACTGTAGATTTCTTTTGCAAGCCATCATTCTAGGATTTAAAACTCCTTGAAGCCTGCCTAGTCTTTTCAACAAGCTATAGTGAGATATGGGATGAAAATGTATGGCCTCTTAGACATTGTTGGACTCGCATCTCCCATAAGCCCCACCTAGTATAGACAACAACAAAGTCTGGCAACTTCTGAAGAGTGTTCTGTTCCCTTTCGCTGTTATAGTGTTTTCATACAAGACCTATTTGCTGTCTACTGGAAAACTTTGATGGATTTTTGTAGAAAGTCAACATCATCGCCTAACTACTTTAACAGAGTTTTCCAAATCTGCTGGTTGGTAATCCCATCTTTTGTCATATACCCCACTAATTTTCTTGAAAGAATTGTATTGTTGATACACCAAGGATGTATGTAGAAACTACCTGTTTCTGAAAATAGTCATGCATATACTTTGGAAAGTTTAAAAATGACTGTACAAAAAGCAACATTCCTTCCCTAATTGAAATTGTATTTTATCTTGTTTTCTATAGATGTTGAAGTAGTGCAGTAGGTAGTTGTGGTCTTCCAAATGCTTTTGAGCTACAGCTCACATCATAGTCAATGGTGAAAAATTATGAAACTTGAAATCCAAATCCATCATTTAACTTTTTCCAATAGAAGCTGTTTTGAAATGGAGATTGAGTGGAGTTTGTATCAGCATGGGTGTGGCATTCCCAATGTCATATATCAGTGATGGCCAACCTTGGCACTCCAGGTGTTCTTGGACTTCAGTTAGCACAACCCCAACTAAGTCCAAGAACATCTGGAGTGCTAAGGTTGGCTATCACTGTCATATACTGTTTGGCCCTTGCCTGTGCTTTCCACACGAAGGTTGTAGGAAGGAAGGCTTTCTGAGTACAGCTGTGTGTGTGAAGACATATATGTGATCTGGAAACCAGATGCTACAGGTTTTCTAATTACAGTACATGGAAGCCTGTACACATAAAGTGGAAAACATTAAACATACCTCCTTCCTGACTTGTTACTGAAGTAGAAGGTACCATATTTTCATTTGTATGTGTGCAGGTTTCCAAGACACCTGTAACATCCAGGTTGCATATCCCTTAGAGGCTTTTACATGCACACTTGTACACAGGAAGCTTTTCTTCCCACAGACCTTCATGTGGAAAACACAGGAAGACTAATCAAGGTCACCTCCAGATGGCGTATCCCCTCCCCCCATGCATTGTATCTTACTTGGCACTGACTGTTACGGTATTTTCCATCTGGAAGACTCCGGTCTTATCTTGGTTCCAACAGTGACAAAAATCTTGAAATGCTTTTGTCATCCCCTTCTAAGGTATGGCACTTTTCAAAAACTCCGCCTTCAGACTGCTATGCAGGCAGAAAAGCACCCAATCAATAATCAATAACAAATAAAATGAAAACAGTAAAGTTCAGGGGGTGGATATCCCAGAGGAGGTTCATAAGCTTTCAATTAATCCTCCCCAAAAGGGAGGGAGATGTCAGAAGAGGAGCTGTAGTACAGAAATACAAGTAATACCTCATATAACATTAGTATCGAATAACACTAAAATCGCATAACATTAAGGAATCTGGGGGGAAGAATTGCATCAGATAACATTAAGATTCTATGGGATGCTTCAGATAACAACCGCTAAAGCCTGTGTGGTTACAATGTATCTCTATGGATCCCATAGGATTTTAACATGCATCAGATAACACTAAAAATCATATAACACCAAGACTTGTGGAACCAGGTTTTAGTGTTATATGAGGTTTTACTGTTTTATTTTCATAGTTTTAAAATAATTCTGAACATTTCCTGAAAAAGAAAGGGGATTTGAGAGAAATGCTCTTTTAATGAAAGTTTAGACACTAATTCAAAGACCAGCAGAGAGTAGTTGAGAAAGAAGGGACCCCCCCCCCCAAAAAAAAAAAAAAAACCCTGAGAAGAATCTTGAAGAAGACAAAGATATATACTGTGTACAAGCTTTTGAGACTTACATATCTTTGGGCAGTATGTTACAAAAAACGGGCAAGGGAAATACTGAGATGTGTGCATCATTTAACCTTCAAGACCTGCTGTTTACATATTGTCTACATACTCTTTAGCTGAGATCATAACATATTAAGTCTTTCCCTGAATGTCCTATAGACATAGGAATGGTGAAAAAGCAAAGAAAGCAAATAAATGTTTCTACATTTTGAAAATACAGTAATACCTCGGATAACGGTTGCACCAGATAACGCTAAAACCGCATAACGTTAAGCAATGGGGGGGGGATTGCATCTCAAAACTTTAAATCCTATGGGATGCATTGGATAACGTTCACTAAAGCATGTGCTGGTTACAATGTATCTCTATGGAGTTTTAACATTATCCGATGCATCCCATAGGATTTAAATGTTATCCGATCCATGCATAACACTAAGGCTTGTGGAACCAAGTTTTAGCGTTATCTGAGGTTTTACTGTATCAACATCTTGCAGAGACACATAGTGAAAATGTGGATTCCAGAGAGTCAACACTCATCAGAGAATTTTGATCAGTGCAAATCCAGAAATGGATTGATAAATTGTGTGTGTGACTTTGCTGAATGTATCTTTGCTTAAATTTTTGGAAGGGAGGGGGGCTTGCATTGAAGACCTTTTTCAAGTTATTCTGTCACTTGTAAATTACACTTTCATATAGGTGTGGTATAGGATAGCAACTAGTGTATTGCGGAATTTGTTTCAGACAGAAAATAAAATTAAAAATAAAAACATTTAAACTGTTGTGGCACTTTAAAGACTGTATATTTTATTATAAACTTTAGTGTATCAAGCCCATTTATTCAGTGGAAGTGGATTTAATCCATGCAAACTCACATTAAAATAGAGCAGTTAGTCTTTAAGGTGCCAGATTTTTGTCTTTATTTTTCTGTTTTGTTATCTGATATGCTTGTACAGACTAACATGGCTGCCATTTTGAAAACAGAATTTCTGATTTCAGTCTCATTCCAACTATGAGCTGCATTAATTTACATAATGATATAATTGTGATCTACCTTTTAGTTTATGTGCAAACTTTGTTGCCTTGGTTAAATGACTGTCTGTCAGCTGTGGCACCAATTTCTTAGAAATGATAATATTGGCATAGCTTCCAAATTTTTTTAAAAAATAATATATGTGAAGCACTTTGAACATTACTTATGGAATGTGTAATTACTGGGGATTTTGTGTGTGTATGTGCAATTTGCTTGACAATTCACTCCTAATGACCAGCAAATGAATTGCAATAATAAATTAAATAATGGCTTTGAAACTGATGTTGGCAAGTCATGAGGATTTTAATTAATTAATTTATCAAACATTATGTGTGTACAAGATTGTGAAATTTTGTTTGTTAAAATTTACTTGTGCAAGTTCAAGCACATACAGATTTTACCCCTAAACACCCTTGAAGATTAAGTTCAAACATTGCAAAAGTTTTTTTAAAACACTTTTAAAAAGAAATATTATTGCAGGTCAGTACTATTTATTTTGTCTTAGATACTGGAGAAAGAAAATAGAAGGTTTATTGGAATATGAATGTGATGTGTCATTTAAAACCAATATTGCTTTTATTTAAAACCAATATACTGTAATGTAGATGTTACTCTTCTAGGCTGCATATGGCTTTGAGTGAATTCTTTTGTTAAGACCTTATTGTACAGACTTTTAGAAAAGCCAGAGTTTTGCTGTTGTAAATAACAATTTTTTTTACAATAAATGGTTCACCTTTGCTACCTTGAAATTGCTTAAGTATTCTAGACATTAATCTACAGAATTCTTTGACATTTAGAAGCACTATAAACATGCATGAACCATCTTCCTTCTTTTATAAGTCTGGCCAACCTGTTGTTCAGTGAATACAATTAAACAACTTTGTGGTATGCTTTTCTGTGTAGGATGCAACTGTAATTGCAGACCAGTGGCAATTATATACTAACAAACACCTTGATTTTTGTTTCGGAAGCCTTCACTGTCAGGGCAGAAGAGGAATTTTCCAAATGCTGAATTAAGACTAGAACATTTGTGGAATTTGTCAATCTATGAGAAAGAATGGCTGTTAAAGTAGGTTTTGCCTTTTATAAGAAGTTAAGAATGAATGTTTAACCTCAAGGAAATAATCAGATATACCTCTGAAAAGAAAGAAAGCAGGTTCAGAGCACGATGGGTACCTTATATCAGTAACTTTTAAATGCATAGGGATCTTCTATTGTTTTTCCTTCTGTAGCACACTGACTTCTCTTTTCTTTTCCTGTGAATGGGAAATGGTCCAGAAATTGCAGTGAGAAGCACTGACTCTACACAGCAGAGTACTTAATCCTTTTTAGCCAGTTTCTAAAATACTTTCAGGACTAGGACTGAGGAAGCTACTCGCCCTCCCCAGTATTAAAAATTAACCTTGGTTTGGCTTTTGGCAGTCATTGTTTCAGAGGGGTGGTGGGGGAGAGAAACTTCCAGTTGGCAAGCAATGTGGGCTTGATTGTAAGCAGGTCAACACTCTTTAAGATTTGAACGGACAGAAGGAAAGAGTTGTTTTTCTAGAAGCTATAATGCTTGTTAACATTTCATTTATTGGGAAAAGCAAAGTTCTTCTGATCAGTTTCCCATGATGTTTTTGTGTCTTCCTCTGTTAAAATCTAATCCTTCTGTGTCCAAAGAAAAACTAAGCTGTTTGCTGTAGCAACAGGATAACCTAACAGGCTATAGGATTTCCGTGCATCTCCCTTATTCCCTAATATCTCACAGATTTTATTTGGATTTGGTTTTGTGTCCGGTTGACGCAGGGAACAAGACATTGGGAATGGGTATCATCTGGCCAATTGAAGTATATGTAATGATTCTCTCCCCCCTTTCTGTCAGGAAGATGTTAATTTCAATGATATTTTAAAAATATCGGATGTAAATGGGTTCGTATACCAGTTCACATTGTTCTTGGTATTTATGATAGTTACTTTGAGTGTAACCTTGTAATAAGATTTTTTTATTTTACCCTTGTTGCCTGTAACTCGTCATTCTGAAAAATGTTTAGTTGTACAGAGAAATAAATTTCAGAGCTCACTGTAAGTGATTTTTTCCCCAGAGGAAAGATTATTCCAAATCCTGAGACTACAGTTCCCAGAGATTTGGAGAGTTCTAATTAAAGAAAAGTAACTTGCTGAAGTTCTGCTTTATACATAACACTTACTTAGGCCATTTAATCTGATGCTGTGCTGCTAAAAATATTTAGTCTAAACAAATACTTTACAAGTAGAGTTTCATGATAAAGGCATTTGGCAATTGACATTATTTTATGTGGGACAAGAGAGTGGCCTTTTTTTTTTTTTTTTGAAATCTCTCAAAAGTCTACATTTACTTTATCTTGGTTTTCTCTGTCTTTCAAGAATCGGAGCTTTCCGTCATTGGGCTGCAAGCTAAATTAGGTGAATTGTCTTGCTCTTAAAAAAACCCTCTCGCCAACATAACAACATTGGTTAGGAAAATTTAGCCACATTTTTCGATTAATAATTTCCAGCATGAGAGATTATTGTCTATGATGAAATAATATTGAGGAATCATTTTGTAGGTAAAAGTGTTCTCAGCACAGTCTCCTTAGGAAAACTGCCTTCTCATAGTTGTGCCAAAGTTTTGTCTTTGGACTTCACAAATGATTTCATTGAATGCCGTGACAACTGCAAGTTGTGTCATCCTTGCGGAATACCCAGGTTGAAAAAAGTGGCTTTCTTGTCCAGCTCTGTTGTTAATAAGTTTTTTTCTTTGTGTTTGTCTCAAATGCTTAACTAATTAGAAGATGATAGTGGTTTATGGCTCCATCTTCCACTCTTCTCATGTTTAAAATGTTTTGATGGGAATTTCATTCGTCTTGGAAAGCTGTAAATTGAAACTCATACTGTCTTAAAGAAAATTCTTAAAGAAAATTCTTTAAGACATGGGGTCGCAAAGGGTCGGAATCAATTGTGCGACTGAACAACAAAACTGTCTTAAATGCAGTGCTTTTATGTCTGTTTACAATTGTTCATAACTAGGTAAATTTCAAGCCGTTTGAAAGATTTTCTCAAGATGCTTTTTATTTTTAATTGTTAAAGCTTTTGACCACATTCTTAGGCAACTTTACATAACAATAACATTACCTGGAGGGCAATGGTCCATAGGGTCGCAAAGGGTCGGAATCGACTGTGTGACTGAAGAACAACAAAAAACAATAACAATAAAACTTTTCTTGTTAATATTTTGGTATTACTAGTAAAATAAAGTACTGTATGTGAAATAGCAATCAGGAACTTTCAGACTTCCAACTTGACGCAAGTGTCAAGTTAGAGAGCACAAACCTTTAAAGAAATATGGTACATATTAAGTGTACACTCCGTGAATTTACCTGGGTGCAGTCGTAGAACTAACTTTAGGCATATTTTCGATAGCTCCATTAAAATCTTCATGACTCTTCTCTTAGACCTGTGTCGTTGATTTAATTTGTATTTATTTATTTATATATCACCCATCTGGGTATTTTCCTACTAGGTGTTTGGTAATTAAACCTTAATGTAGCAGGGAACTCTTGTGCATCTATTTAAACTTATACTTATTTCCCAGCATCCATCTTTTAATGTCTTTTGAACCTGAAAATTTGTTTTCCCACAAGTTTCTGCTCTCAAAAATTGCTGCTTTTGGCCTGTCAGCTTGGCTTTTAAAAATCATTGTTTTGTTCAAGCTCTTTGCTTTGTTTAAGTAGTGAAATTTTAATGAACAAATAATTGCTACTTACAGTTACCTGGTGTATATAACAAATAATAACAGTTCTGTAGCCTAAAGATTAGCACCTGGAGGCCCTGAGGGGAACCACCTGGCCCCCAATTATAATGTGGGGAGTGGTGTCTGGTGTCAGTGGGTATTATTGTGATGTTATTTTCAGAAGTGGGAACGACAGTTTGATGCTCTACCC
Organism: Furcifer pardalis; assembly: GCA_030440675.1. Taxonomy (NCBI): domain Eukaryota; kingdom Metazoa; phylum Chordata; class Lepidosauria; order Squamata; family Chamaeleonidae; genus Furcifer; species Furcifer pardalis. Next base: position 62,452,761 of record CP126891.1, read on the forward strand.
CTCATTCTGTTTGCAAAGAGGATATCTGGGGGGCCAAGGATGTAGAAAAAAAGTTGCAGCAAAGAGAAATAAATAATCTTGTGGTTTGTAGAGTGCAGTGATGATTGTTGTAATGAGACATGTCTACCTTAATGTATTTTTCATACCTACTGGATTCATGGAAATAGGAGAGAGATACGTTACTTACATGCATCTGAATTTTCTTTTCAATACTGTGCCTATATAGTATTAAGAGTCCTCTCTCATAGTATTGAATGAGCTCAGGGAGTAGTAAAAAAGTTATTTTCAATGTTGTAGTAGAAAAATAGTGTCAGTGATACACAACAACATTTTTAGATCTCTCCCCATGCAAGGTAAGCATGTATTGAAGCTTGTTTTAAATAACCCCCTCAACACATTTTCTTGGCTGTTAGTGGCCATAGTGACATAATTGCAAAATTGAAATTTCAGGGCTGTATTGGCCTAATATCTAACCTTGTGGCATAGTAGGATTTTTGTTGAAAAGTCCTTGAATATACAGTAAAACACCGGATAACGCTAAAACTTGGTTCCACAAGTCTTGGTGTTATCCGATTTTTAGTGTTATCCAATCCATGTTAAAATCCTATGGGATGGATCGGATAACGTTAAAGCTCCATAGAGATACATTGTAACCGCACAGGCTTTAGCGGTTGTTATCCGATCCATCCCATAGGACCTTAATGTTATTCGATCCAATTCTCCTCCCCAGATTACTTAACGTTATGCGATTTTAGCGTTATCCGATCCAATCGTTATCCAGTGTTTTACTGTATTCTCTTAGTTCTGTCACTTTCAGAGATTTATTAAACTTTGCAAAAACAAGATGGCTTCCCTCATTTGTTGATATTTTAAGAAGAGGGACAGTGAAAAATAGTGATGCATCAGTTGTTCAAAGATTCAAAGGAATATTGAGATGGTGCTGTCTAAATTACAGAAGATATACTGTATAGGATACTTAAGACCAGAGCGGATCCTCCTGTAAAATTTTGATCCATGAACTACCCATGCAGACATAAAGTAAGTTTTGATGAATGACAGCAGAAACAACTTGTACAGTCTGAGAGGTCACAACTGGGTTGGTGTTTCTGCAGAAATAACTTATTGGTTAAAATCCAGCAACATATCTTCCAGTGTTTTTGGACTTCAGTTCCCATAAGCCTAAGTCAGTTCCCCAAAGCACTGATCAGCCAATGTACTGACTTAGGTTTCTGGGAATTGAAGTCCACCAGTGTTCGACGGAACATAGTTTGGAAAAAGCTCAGCTCCCATCAAGGATCCCAATGCTCCCTTGGGATCCCTTCATTTGTAGGGTAAGTAATTAGTGGCCATAGGAGGGACAGGAGAATAAACTCATTCTAGTAGTGATAAGTATAGGAAATTAAATATTGCGCAATCCCTTGAGGCATAAATTGTGCTAGTTTTTTGGCTTTGGTTCAAAACATTTATATTTACTCAGAGTTTTAAAATGTGGTTAGTTTTTTGTACTAATTGAATAGCCATATATATCTCAATTTTATTGTATTTATTATTAATTTTTACACCAGCAATGTGTTATTTGTTTTTGAAATGGTTTTGTGTTGTACCGGGATCTTTTGTGGCTAAAGAAGTAATTTAGAAATGTTCCAAATAAAAGACAGCATAAAGTTGATCAAAGAGGAGATGAAAAATGATTTTGGCATTGGGCTGTGAAGCTAATGAAAATGGCTTACATATCATGGATCTTTTAGGCCAAAACCAAACCATCACATATGTATTGCAAAACTGTTTCCCCAATGCGTTTGTGGAAGTGGGTGAAGAACATTAGTCATTGAATATTAGAGATCTATATATCAGCTTTATAACTTTACATGGAGAGAACAGAGACGGAAGTGCGGAGAAAATAGTTACACCAATGCAGGTTTGCATGTTACGCGCTAGTGCTTCTCATGGAAACACATACAGCTGAAACAAACAAGGACCAAAGAGTGCAGTTCTTTCAGGGAATAGGAGACTGTTTGATAGTTTAAGTTGAGACTGATGAAGATCACAAGAAGGAAGCAGAAACATAAGTGCAGGCTTTAAAAGTAAGAGTAAGCTTGAACAGCTTGGAGAGTGACTGGCAGTGAGGCATTTAACATGAGATATTGTATTGTCAGCGAATGAGGAAAGGTAGCCTTTTTTCTATGATTGATTGGGAAACTTTAGTGCATGAAGAAAGGTGTATGTCAAGATCTTTTTGAATCAAGCAGTGCTTCTCTGAAGAAATGGTTTTAGGGGTAGGGGTGATGGTTGAGCTGCATAATGGAATTAAAGCATGTTCTACTGAAGCATAAGTGACTTCTAATATATTCATTTCTATATCTAATTCCATACTTTCCTTCCTGTGTTGCTGAGAGGAATGGATATAAAATAAGATGTTATGATGTTATGATGGGAAACTGATAGATTGCAAGAAAAATATGAAACTAGAGGGGCAGTAGCATTGCAGATGGTGTAACATAGAACATAGCCAAAATTTTGTGGTTTTTCTCAGATACTTCCCACCCACTGTGCTGGTTCCATAGTCTGGAAACCATTCCTCCAGATCAAGCCTTTGTGGTATGTACTGTCATTAATTCTCTTGAATTCAGAAAGGCCTGTCTGTGTCTGTACAACTCAGAGTTAGTCTTGCTATATTAGTTAGGCATAGCAATTAAGAGTTGCATTATCATTATTCCTCATATTTCATGTCAGGGAAATCACAACACCAGCAGTTCTTGAAATCTGATTTCTTTCTATAGTTACATGATAGAGTTACTAAGTAAAGTTTATTGCTTCTCAGCCTTTTGGTCAAGTACAGTGTGTAAATTTATAATTATTCTTGTTATTATTAGACTAAAAGTTTGTATATGTCCAACTGGCAAACATTTTGACACTGATTTATATATATAAATTTCTGATTTTGCAATAAAAACAAATGCATCAGCTGAAATAGAATCAAAAGATTTAAATATAATATTAAGAGCCAGCAATAAATCATTAAAGCAAGAAGGAAAGAAGCAAAAAATACAAAGACTGACTGCCCACTAGCTAGAACAGACATTTGCAACCTACAGCCTATGATGCCAATTCATCCAGCCCACACTGTCTGTGCTGCTCTTGGAAGCGGAAGTAAAACACCCATGTATGTGCAAAATGTGCCATAAATCCATTCTGTGCATGCGCAGGCATGTTTTACTTCCGCTTCTGGTGGGAGAAACCATGTGACCGATCAGCTGTCCTGTGTGTGTGTGTGTGTCGGGGGGGGGGGGTCAGGCCTGTGACCTGAAAACATTGAGAACCCCTGAGCTAGAACATAACCTACCATCTAAATTCTATTAATGACATAGGGTGGGTCTCTCTTATATGATCATTCCATGGGATGGGAGATAATTGCTGATCAGGATATTCCTGTATCTACCTGTTTTGCACCATTATGGGCCATTTTATCCAGACGAGGCCCTTAAAAAAGACCATAATAAATGGGAAGAGACATTTGGAATTGGATGCTCCTTTGGGGAGTCTCGTTCTAAGTTATTTAAGAATTTAAAGATTAGTGTGAACATTTTGATCTGGCTTTATTAACCACTGCTGTTGACAACATTGCTAGGGCAATGTGTTCAAAACAATCTATGCCAATATGCATCCTTACTCTTCTGCACTGTGGGAAATTTATGGACTCACTTCTAATTATCCCTTTTTACTTACTTACTTACTTACTTGATCCAATTTTACCAATGGCAAAATAATTATAATAAAAACACAGGAATAGACTTTTGGAATATGTTTTATAAGTGGACTTTGACACTTGATTGGTAGGTAACCTGCGATAGCACCATGTGTTTTGTATTGTGATGTGCTACTAAGGCTGATCAGAATCCCATTAGGAATTTACACTGCTTATGCATAATTGTGCGTACCATAGTGGCAAATCGCTTCTTCTCAAATTGCACAGCTGTTGCATGATCAGGATTGTGATTAACTACTTGTTAATTAGCAGCAGTTTTCTGGAGCGGGTCATGAAATTTCTCTTATGGTAAAGAAATTCCTCAGTATGATTCTGGTTTATGAATCCAAAGAAACTAAGGTCTGCTTCTCCCCCTAGTGCAGGAATTCTCAACCTATGGCCCACAGCACAATTTCATGTAGCCTCCCCTTCCTCCACCACACCAGGAAGTGCCATGTGGTGTAGGAAGGGCAAAATGACCGGCGGCCCCCGAAGCTGCCTTAGGGAGCGTGACCAGGCCCCCAGCTTAAAAAGGTTGAGAACTCCTGTCCTAGTGCAAAGATGTAACACTTGAGAAGACATTTACTTGCATCTTCTAACACTTTTATAGAATCTTAGATTTGAGAATTGTTCACAAAATGTCTGAGAGATATGTGAAGAAAGGTGTACTCTCTTATGTTGCCTGTTTTCTTGTTTGTGAAATACTCTTGATAATTCCCTGTTTGTCTAGCTCTGTTTTGCAGGTTAAATCTAAACTTAGTGTCCTGTTTTGGACGTTTGGACCACATGAAAATATTTTCACATTTCTACTTTGCAACCTGTTATAACATAATAAATGATGTTTTTTTAAAATCATTTGTGGCAAGGGCAGTCTGGAAACTGAGAGCACGCTAGGTCAAAATAAAACAGGAAAGAGGTGTCAAATATGGTTCATGTCGTTTATCCTTCATTAAATGGTCTCTTTCATTCCTCTGTGTATTGGTTATATTTGGATGTTTTGTATGTACTGAACAGAATGAAATGGCAAAGCTTCAAGGTAGAAGGAATACATTTTGAGATGGTTTTGGTGGAGAGACACATTTATAATGCCATGTACTAGCTAGACAGAAAACTAATACTGCAGACAAAGTGCTGAACTAGACATTCTCTTCCTAACAGCCTTTTTCTTAAACTCAAAGAGTATTTTTTTTACTCACGTCATTGATTCATATAGTCCAGTACTGTAAACTTTGACTGGCAGTAGCTCACTATGATCTCGGACAAGCTTCTGTTCTAGTTCCACCTGTACGTCCTTGGTGGATTCCCTTCTTAGAAATAACCAGACCTACCATGCTTAGATAATAGAAACCATTATCTCTAGCACAGTGGTGAGTGGAATTTAAGAGGAGGCGTAGATGTAATTATTCAGTCACAACCTTGTACAGTGGTACCTTGCTTAAAGAGCATAATGCGTTCCACAGGATTGTTCTTTAAGCGTATTTGCTCTTTAAGCGAAACACTATTGTAAGTGACCAATTGGTGAGGGGGGATTGTGAACCCCAATTATTTGTTGAGAGTTTTTGGTTGGTTTTAGTTGTTAAGCAAGGTGACAATTCAGATAAAATTCTGCTCTTTAAGCGAGTTAGTCTCTAAGTGAGGTGCTCTTTATTATTTATTTATTTATTTATTTATTTGATCAAACTTTTGTGGTGCCCTCCTCACAAGGACTCAGGGCGAGTTTTTACTGTACTCCCAATTAGTCTCACAGCCTGTGAATCTTTCCATATATATTGTTTAGAGCAGTGGTTCCCAATGTGGGGTCCGTGCCCCACAAGGGGACTTCAATTCCCACACGCCTAAATCAGTACATTTGCTGATCAGTGCTTTGGGGAATCTTAGATTTCTGGGAATTGAAGTCCAAAAAACCAAACATTAGGAAACGCTGGTTTAGCGGCACTTTTTTGGGATATATGGAAATGGCCTGAGATTCTATAGTGTTTACTGAAGATCCTGCAAAGTGGTCATGATGTATAAAATTGAATGGATTGTGTGGTTCAACAGTTCATTAGCTAAAAGACTCCAGTGTTTAATGTTACCTTTTATTTATTTTTTTACCTTTCTGATTAAGATACAATTTACCTTTATTTTGGTGGCCAGAATTTTGTTGGATAATTATGCGTGGGCAAGAGGAATTGCAGACATTAACATGATTAATTGATGAGGTTCTGTTTGCATATCTGTCACCTACCCAGCACATTTCCTGGTTCAAACCTGGCACCATGTTAATTAGCAACTATTATCTGTGGCAACATCTATAATTCCTTTTGCATGTGCTTAAAAGTTAGCCAATGTTCTGAAAATAATACAGACCCAGTATATGTTTGTAGGAGCATCTTTGGGGAAAGTCAGCAGCTTTCATTGGGAACTTTTATTGGTTAACTGGTATGTGCTGCTTTAAAGGGAGATCCTACTCTAGAAAGCCTCCAGGAAGTGCAAGTACTTTTTTGAAACAAGGTGTACAGCCACAAATGCTCTGTTTTAAGGGAAGGGTTTTTTTTAAAAAAAATTCCTGATTGTGTTCACTGACAAATTTTAGCTTGCTGGTGAGATTCAGCACATTTGTCATTTTCAAGTGGAGGGATGAGAAGTTAGTTTTCAGTTTCATTAAGACAGTACACAGCTGGCTGGCTGGCTTCCTAATCAATTGACTACCTGAGTGAGTGAGTAAGTATCCTGCCAAAAATTAGTGTTAGACACTACTCTAGGTGGTTCATGAGAAACACAGGAAATATCAAACAATATAAGCATAAATAAAATACAGTAGTAACAAAGCAATCAAATAATATAATACTGAAAAACATCCCAGCTTTGTGAACAAGATACAAACGTCAATGACACCAATACTAATAGTAATGAATCCCAGAAATGCTCAAATTCATAGTAGTTTATATATATAAACCTCAATATGCTGAACTTTTAAATTTGCATTTACTGTTTATGTGTAGCATCCATCTTTTTTTATATGGCTCAGACCAGTATTGAGACCGAAACTCCTGGTATGTATAACTTGTATTGCTCCATTATGCTCCTTGCACCAATGAAGCCATCGTTAGTGACTGATTTTAAGACATCAGTAGGATGGGAACGTAAGTCAGAAGTGGAGATGTCAACATGTTTCTGTTATAATAAGTAGGTTAGGTAAACTTATACAATACAGTAATACCTCGGTTAAGAAGCCCCTCCCCCAACCTGGATCGCTAAGTCCCTTAGCAAGCCAGACGGAGGTTTTCTGAACAGAAGCTAGGAAAAAGTTTTCCTAGCTTCTGTTCAGAAACAGCCCCCTCTGGCTTGCTAAGGGGCTTAGCTATCCAGGTTGGGTGGGCCTTCTTAAGAGAAGGTGGGAAAAGGGCCCCAAGCCTCTCTTAAGAAGCCCCCCCAACCTGGCTTGCTAAGCCCCTTAGCAAGCCAGACAGAGGTTTCTGAAAAGAAGTTAGGAAAAAGTGTGCAATTGAAGGCTTGCTGATAGGTTTCCTCATTTGATAAAGCAGTTAAGGTGAATCACTCTGCTCTAAGTTTAACTTTTAAATGTTAGCTTTCTGTTTTGGTTTCTTGGAGTAAATTAGTTAGCATTGACTCCAATTGCATGGTTTTTATAAAGTAAAAACCCGACTTGCGTATGCCTTGAGTTACGTAAAATTTGACTTACGTAAAAGCTAAGTAAAAAAAACAATTTACATAAAAGCCTACAGAACAGACTTTTTGCATAAGTAGGGGTTTTAATTTAGGTGTACATATAGTATGAATGCTGATGGATTAAACTGTGTGGAGATGTTTGAGTAAATCAATAGAATCAATGATTGATTTGCTCCTGTATTGCTGACTGATGACAGCATGCTTTCAGCTACAGGTCTTAAATTGTGTCATCACTGCACAGATACAGTATATCAGTTTAGTATTAGTTTTAGTTATAATGATTTCATTTTATGGAATCCTGGGATTTGTAGTTTCTTAATCTAATTAGAGTTTTCTGTACTATGGTAAGGGGAGTGCAGTGGAACTCCCTAGCAGATAATTCTGAGTGCCACATAACAGTACAAATTCCTTGGGAAAGAGCAATATAGTTAAAAGTTGTATTGACCTGATAAAACTATATAGCACAGATACATGTTTAGATCATGAGCTAAAGTTCTTAATGAATATTTGATTCCTTAAATATTTTCACGTAATAAAATGTAATTCTGTTGCTATATTTGTAAGTTCAGCATACTTTAGCTGCATCACTGAGCTTGAACTAAGCTTCAAATTTGTTTTCCAAGTTCAGAAATGTAAAGGAATATGAAGTTTTATGGATGTCTTCCAGTAAACCATGTATCACCATTGCAGGTGGAACTGATAGGGATATTTATTCCTCAAGATCTCAGCTAAAAACTTGTTCATTCAAATGGAATAATACTTGGTTGTTTCTTGCTGACAATGAATGGGTTCCTGTTGGGATTTTTGAACATGCATGAAGCCAATGGGCATTGCCACCATGAATCCCAGCGGTGACTCGTTAATTGCATGGTAGGAACGACTGAATGTCACACCATTTGCCTTTGACATGTGTAACAAAGCAACAGGATTTCAGCCATCAAGTCAGCTGTTTTTAGTTTTTGACATTCAGTCCAACCTTGCATAAAGAGTGCCTTGCTTAAAGAGTAACTCGCTTTAAGAGCAGAATTTTCTCTGAATATTTGCTTCGCACAACAACTAAAACCAACAAAAAACCTCACTTAACAAATACAGTAATACCTCATATAACATTAGTATCGAATAACACAAAAATCGCATAACATCAAGGAATCTGGGGGGAAGAATTGCATCAGATAACATTAAGATCCTATGGGATGCTTCAGATAACAACCGCGAAAGCCTGTGTGGTTACAATGTATCTCTATGGATCCCATAGAGGATCAGATAACACTAAAAATCATATAACACAAAGACTTGTGGAACCAGGTTTTAGTGTTATATGAGGTTTTACTGTAAATCGGGGTTCACAATTCCCCCTGCCAGAAGTCACAATTGGACACTTACAATGGTGTTTTGCTTAAAGAGCAAACTCGCTTAAAGAGCAATCCTGTGGAACACATTATGCTCTTTAAGCGAGGTACAACTGTGCTTCATTTCTTCTAGTCAAGCAGCAAAGTACTTGAACCTCTCAAAATACAGGAACATCAATTAAAAGCATATTTCATCTCTTGAGAGATGAGAAGAGGTAGTGCCTAAACAACAATAAAAATATAATGGGGCTAAGAGGACAGATTGGAATTGTTGACAGTCATGAACCTGTTCAATTTGAGAACTTTAAATATAATTGTATGTGACCATGGGAACTAATGGATGCCTTTCAAATTATATACAATAGATCTTATTTGTAGTTCTCAACTAAAACATCTTGATCTTAATTTTATATTCAGGTCATGTATTAACATTTTCTGTGAGCTATACTGCATGCTTGTAAATCATCATACAGTATATAGTTTCTTGTATATAAAACCCCTGCAGGCAACTTGCATTAGACCTCCGAGTTAAAATCTGAATATATGTTGTGTTATGAGAAGGTGTATTAGTACAAGATGGTCAAATTTGTTTTGTCTTGTTTCAGTTGCTTCTGAATAAATGTCCCAAATAGACTTAGCATCACAAGCATATTAAAGTTATCAAAATTTTGTCAAAAATTCTGGCTTGTATGGATTAGACTGTTTGGGTTTGCAAATTTAATCCAGAACAATTCATGGTTGTTTAACAGTGGCTTTCAACTGTCTTTACAACAAGGAATACAGTACAGTACCTTGATACTACACTAGTATGTTTGGAATAAGACAAATGCATTGTAGCAAGGGTTGTTTTTTGACATCTTAATAAAGTCGTAATAAATAGAATTCGATTTCACTAGAACTTGCATTTCTGTGGATATGTTTAGGATTGGAATAAGAGGAAGTTCTATGCTAATATGTTTGAGTGCAGCATGGAATCTGTTTTTGTCAGCCTGAATCGTTTTCAGCTGTACTTATGTTTTCAGGAGGGACCCATGAAGTTTTAATGACAACTAGATTCCTTACTATAGTACAGTAGAACCCCGAACAACGTGATGACATGGTTCCACAAGTCATGACGTTGTTCGGTTTTTCACGTTGTTCGATACATTGATCGAACAATGCTAAAAAAAAAGCCCTGACGTCAGGGACAAACCACGCCGAGGTAAGGCTTGGCATTCCCCCCTCCCCTGGGTAGGCACGCGATCGCGTGTCGTTCGGGGTTAGGGCAAGGTACGGGAAAGACCCCCGTCCCCTGCCCTAACCCCGAACGACACGCGCGCGCATGCCCGAAGTTCCGAAAGTATAAGGATCTTTACCCTTTTGCAACCTCGGGTGGCTTGGAGGGTTGCACAGCGCGGCGGCAGTGACGGGAGGATGCGAGGGACCCAATACACTTTACCTCGCAATCTCTGTTTGATCCCAACGTAAGATTATCAAATGGAGTGGGGAGAATGGTCCCCCCCCCTCCATTTGACGAACCTATGTTGGGATCAAGCAGTGATTGCGAGGTGAAATGCAATGGGTGATAGCACCCAATACACTTCACTTCGCAATCTCTGTTTGATCCCAACGTAAGATTATCAAATGGAGTGGGGAGAATGGTCCCCCCTCCATTTGACGAACTTATGTTGGGATCAAGCAGTGATTGTGAGGTGAAATGCAATGGGTGATAGCACCCAATACACTTCACCTCGCAATCTCTGTTTGATCCCAACATAAGATTGTCAAATGGATTGGGGAGAATGTTTCCCCCCCCCTCCATTTGACGAACTTATGTTGGGATCAAGCAGTGATTGCGAGGTGAAATGCAATGGGTGATAGCACCCAATACACTTCACCTCGCAATCTCTGTTTGATCCCAACGTAAGATTATCAAATGGAGTGGGGAGAATGTCCCCCCCTCCATTTGACGAACTTATGTTGGGATCAAGCAGTGATTGCGAGGTGAAATGCAATGTGTGATAGCACCCAATACACTTCACCTTGCAATCTCTGTTTGATCCCAACATAAGATTATCAAATGGAGTGGGGAGAATGGTTCCCCCCCTCCATTTGACGAACTTATGTTGGGATCAAACAGAGCTTGCGAGGTGAAGTGAAATGGGTTCTGTCACCCTTGACGTGTGATCCTCCTTGCTATAGCGAGCCCAGGAAAGAGGCGACTTGGTCGAAATCCTCACCCCCGCAGAGTGGGAGGGAATTTCGGCCAAGCCGCCTCTTTCCCAAGCCTGGGAGACCCCGCGGAAAGGCGCCTCTCCTCGCCCGTATCCTGCGCTAACCCCCACCGACATGCTCCACTTGCCCAAAGTTTCGAAAGGGTAAGGATCCCCGTACCCTTTCCAAACATTGTGGGGGCGGGCGCTGGGGGTGGGTTGGTTTGGGTAGATGTTCTACCCAATCCAACTGCCCCCCCATGCATACGCTTGTATCGAATAACGTGAAAATCGCGTTCTTCGATACAAGATTTTCCCGAAAATCTTGTCGCGCTATTCGGTTTTCACGCTATTGGGTACTCGCGTTATACGGGGTATTACTGTATGGGTACAAAATACTGAATGTGATTTGGAAAGAAACTACATCATTCACCCAACTCTCATTGCTGACATGCAATATCTGGGCACAAATTACACTGTAGTGGTAACATAAAAATCTTACTTGCTTAGACTTAGATCCTTCCATACTATGTAGCATATTGGACAGCAACATAAGAATCAGGCTGAAGAAATTACAACTTTTGGATATCCATGTGAGGTTAATTGTTATGGTTGAGGTTAGTCCTCATCGTTTGAACGGCAGTTTTCTAGATCCTTGCCCATTGTGGCTCATAAAATCATGAGTGGAAATGACAATGAAACAGGCGACTTACTTCATCAATGCATCCTTATGGAAGGGGCTGTTTCTCTTCCTGTCTAAAGAAAATTATTATAAAACCTGTTCCAAAGAAATCTAGTTTAGCAGTGGACGATCTAATTATAGGCCCATTATGAATGTTCAATTCCTTAGCAGAATGATAGAGATGGTGGTGGCTGACTAGTTGCAGGTGTTCTTGGAGAATAGATAGCCTAGATCCATGGTTCCCAATGTGGGGTGCATGCCCCATGGGGGGGGGCAGTTTGATTTTTAAGTGGGACATGTCAAGAATCAGTTATTAACAGTGAATGGCCATTTAGGCTTCCTCCATTTTTTGAATAATAAGAATTATGTGTCATGGGGTGGGACATCATTATTTTGGAGATGCTTAGGTGGGACATGGGCCAAAAAAGTTTGGGAACCACTGGTCTAGATCCATTTCAGTTTGGGTTCTGACAATGCCATGAAACAAACATCATTGGTTGTCTTGAAAGATCTCTTGAAGGCAGACAGAGGGAATGTAATCCTGTTGGATCTTACTGTGGACTTTGATATTGTTAGCCACAATATCCTTTAGGGATGACTATCAAGTTTGGGTCTTGCGGGCTCCAATTTTACTTGTTCCAGTCCTTCTTCAAGGGCCACTTCCAGATGGTACAGCTTCGGGAGATGTTGTCCATCCTTTAGGACTACAGAGTCCCATTGGGATCAGTCATTTCCCCAATGCTTTTTAATATCTATATGATGCGGTTTAGAGAAGTCATTAACTTCATCAGGTCCAAAATGAAGTGGTCAGCAGATATGAACATAGATCTTGCCATGCCTTCTTTGGCTTCCTGTAGCTTTCTTTACACAATTCCTATAAAACAGTTACTTGTTCAGCTTGTTGTTTGCAGTTCTTGATGCTAAGAATCATAACACAAAGAGACCAACACACACGCACGCACGCACGCACGCACGCACGCACGCACGCACGCACACACACACACACACACACACACACACACCCCAGCTCACGTTGGGAACCGCTGCTCTGGAATAAGCTTCCTTCAGAGGATTGCTACACATCATAATTTAATGTCAGAAATTCTTCTGGGTTGAAAGGATTTTTGCTAGAGAAACTCCATTCAGGCAATGCCCGAGTTAGGCTCCTTTCATGTCCCCAAGATCTTTCCCCACCAAAGTGGGAAACCTTATTAAGACGGCACTATACAAATTGTACCTCGCTTGAAGAACATAATGTGTTCCTCAGGATTACTCTTTAAGCAACTTTGCTCTTTAAGCGAAACACCATTGTAAGTGACCAATTGTTGGGGGAGGGGGAATTGCGAACCCTGATTTATTTGTTAAGCGAGTTTTTGATTGGTTTTATTTGTTAAGCGAAGCAAGCATTCAGAGAAAATTCTGCTCTTTAAGCGAGTTACTCTTTAAGCAAGTTGCTCTATATGCGAGGTTGACTGCATAAACATGCTTTCCAGTGGTCTGACCTGAGATGCTCAAATGAGTTTTAATTTGACAATTCATATTAAAGTAGATTTAACTGTTTTTAGCAGGTGACAAAGTTTATTTTATTTTTTTTATGTTTTCATGTGTTGTATTTATTATACTGTACTGTGTTTTCATGGTATACAGTCAAACCTCGCATAAAGAGTGCCTCGCATAAAGAGTAATTCGCTTAGAGAGCAGAATTTTCTCTGAATGTTCGCTTCGCTTAACAAATAAAACCAACCAAAAACTCGCTTAACAAATAAATTTGGGTTCGCAATCCACCCCACAACTGGTCATTTACAATGGTGTTTCACTTAAAGAGCAAACTCGCTTAAAGAGCAGTCCTGTGGAACACATTGTGCTCTTTAAGCGAGGTACAACTGTACTTTCATTATTGGTTGTGATTGAAATAGAAAGTGATATAGAAATAGAAATTATCTTCATCTCATGGTGAAAGCCTCTATTCTTTCCCATATGCAGGTTGAGAAGACAAAACGTATCTGAGTTGTTTCTGATGTGCCAGGATTGACAGTTAACAGTTGCTTTATTAGATTTTTCTAATATATGTGAGAAATAGCAAATGAAGACTTTGCTTATTACTAATCAAAGTGCATTCATGGTAACAACTAATAAAAATTCAAAGCCTTTTAAAACATTGAGCCATGCCTATATGTTCTTAACTGGACACTCATTTGCCTCTTGTGATTGGCCCTTTCAACTATGGGCATGAATATTCATTTGCTGCTTCAGGTGAGTGCCTGGAATTTGTTTTCTCATGTTTCTATATTAAGACGATACAACTCATTTATTCAACACAAATCTAGATATTGGAAATTATGTTATTTTTTAAAAAAATATTTGTGGTCCAGTACTGTTAAAAATGGAGCACCTATGCTGTTCATGACTTAAGTTTAGAAGAGTGTTTTTTGGGCTACACCTCCCAGAATGCCTCAGTTGGCACAATCAATGGCCCATGCTCCAGATCTAGTGGAATGAATATTTGTTACACTATGCACACAATGAGAGATGCTTGTATCATCTAATGGAATTCTGTGACTGGTAGTTCAGGCCAGGCAAAATAAAAATCTCAGCAATATTTATTTATTTATTTATTTATTTTATTGAATTTATTACCCCGCCCCACTCGGGAGAACCCGACTCTGGGCGGCTTACATCGTCATAAAACGGAGGTAAAAGATAAAAACATATAAAATCATGAAATTTAAAAATTATCTAAAATCAATTAAAGTTAAAAAACAGTACAAACTACACGCCAGTATCCCCCTGGTTCAAATCCGAAGTGGCACTCCTTAAGTGAGCCACTTAGTATGGGAACCCGTGTTCCCTGGTCCCCAAATATGTCCTGCCAGCCAGGTTTTCAAGCCCTTCCGGAAGGGCAAGAGCTCCGTCTGCAGGCGCAATTCGATGGGCAGGAGGTTCCAGAGGGTTGGGGCGGACACGGAGAAGGCCCTCCTCCTAGTGCTAGAGAGGTGTGCCTCTCTAGCTGATGGAACAACAAGGGAGCCTCTCCGATCCGCAATAGCTTTCTTGAGAGATTCATTGACAAAAGAGCTTCTGATTACCATTAGTCTAAATGTCTTTAGAAAGGTATCAGGCAAAATTATGATAAATTGACATTCTTCTTCTGTGTATGAATCAATCTCTGGACTGCCAAAATGAAGCCACTTTCCAAGTTCTCATCAGTGTACAGTAAACTTATGAATAATTTGACTTACGAATTGGTTCTGCACTGAAATCCATGCCTCGAGTTATGAACATGCCCCGATTTACGAATTAATTCTTTTTCCTCTGTGTTGCCTTGAGTTGCTGTTTCTTGCTAAAGTTTTCTGAGTTTTCTCTCCATTTTCAAAGCTTCTTTAAGGTAAGGAACAGCGTTTTTGCTTATGCATGCTTTCCTTTCAATGCTGCTATTGTTTTTGGGTGGTTTGATTGATTTTTGGAGGGTGGAGGTGGCCCGTTTTTATTGTTGGAGGGTGGGGTGGGGCTTTTTCTTTATCTGAATGGAGATAAACAAATTCGATTTACGAACAAGGCCATTAAACTGAGTTTATTCGTAACTCGAGGTTTTACTGTATATCTCTGGCAGCAATTGGCAGGCCAGTAAAAGAGACGGATTTTGTGTCTCTCCACATTCACACCATGTGTTGTCTACCAGCAGCCACCATTTAAGCATCTTGGTCTTGTATTTAGGGACTCCAACCCTCAACCTATTCAGGGTCCTCCAAGTGACATAGGGGCGGTTGAGATTTTCAGCTATATCCTCTTTTAATGTTGTTCCTTGTCCAGCAGGCTCCTGCCTCCATCTTCTAATTTGGTTTTGCTCTTGTGTACCCTCAAGATGTTAGACGATCAGGACTGAACTTCATTACGTCTCAGACTTGTATGCTTCCTGTTCAAACAGTATGAAAAAACATGTGTGCCCATATTTGTGAACTGCAGTTTGTTCTGGATACAAAATCTTGTTCTAAAAAATCATTGTTTGATTATACTTTATTTAACCAAAATTTAGCTAAATCTCTGGTTCCTGACTTGGTCTTATTCCCAGTCACTATTGTTTGGTTTATGTCTGAACCACTGTGTGCTAGGAGCAATAAATAAAATGAAAAATAGAGAGATCTTGCCTTCTGGCTTTTGACAAAACATGGCCAAAGGAATCTATTGGGAATAAAATCTGGAGTTGACTGACTTTTCTCTCTATAAATTCGTTCCTACTCTTCAGGTAAATCTTACTCCTTTTAATATATTCGCTCAGTCATGAGACTGAGCTCTTGTTGTTGTTGTTGTTGTTCAGTCGTTTTATATGGTTTTGTGTTATTGTTCCACTTAGCTTTATTGTTGGTTAGGTTTTTATTCCATTTTTCTTGGAGGAGGGCAACTCAAAATAGCTTTTTTTAAAAAACTTGGTTGGTAATTCCTGCTCTAGCATCACTGTTTTTTGTGGCTTGGGGCTTCCTGGATATCAGCTTGTTTTAACTGTTCTCTAATGGTTTTTCTTCCACTGCGGTATGACTGTCAGTTTACGTGTACTTTCTTACACATTTGTAACACGATAGAAGCTCTTTTCTGCCCTGTATGCTCCAAAGCATGTAATACATTCCTCTTTTATAAGTACATTTAGCTTGTCTATGCAGCTCTTGTTTCCCACAGATATATAAAGAGACATACTTTTGGTTAATAATGTGTGGAGTGAGAAATAATGTCACTGAAACTCTAGTAATGCTGCTAGTTCTGTAAAGGTCTGGTATATATTCTTGTTTCTTTACCATATCAATCCTTGAGCAACGAATGCTTAATGTTGTAATCTTTTAAGGCAGGAGAAGAGAGAGGGAGAGGGAGAGGAAGGATTGAATGTTTAGGCTAAATAAGGAACACACTCGATAGAAATAGTGGGCACTGCAGAAGAGGTTGGCGGTTGCCATCTGGTCTGTGTTTACTAATGAAACATCACTTTTCCTGCCTGCTAAATATGTTCAGTACCCTTTTCGTTGCATGAATCAAGTAACGGAACAAACATACATCCACTTAGATTGTAAGTTCCTTCAGTGCAGGAGTCTGTCCTTTTTCATTTCTGGTAGTGTGTGAAGTATGATAGGCCCATTCAAAGCTTTATGTCTGAAGAAACTGCAGTATGTCACTGTATATGAGGGGCATAGAGTTCAGGTCCCTTTATTTTGGGTTGGCTATGATTTTGAGTATAAACTACTTGTTTTGGACTGTATCACCTAGAATCTCCTGGTCCCTAGTTGCCTTTGGTTCAGCAGAGGTAAAATTGCTTGTGTTTAGAAACCTCATGAAAACCTTCAATTCAGTCCAGGAAGGATATGAATAGTCTGGGAGAGACCAACTGTCAAGGGTGGGACCAGAGTGTTCAAATCTTTGTTTGTAACATGTATTTATAGATGCTCTGCAGTGATAACTCTTGGCTTTTGTCATGGACATTTATGTGCACATAGAAATATTGGTACTCTTGCAGTTCCTTACTCCCTGTACTTTTCATGCAGGTCTTGCTTGAAATTGATCTTCCTACATCTTCATTTCTGGGGATTTCTAAACTCTCCATATTGAGAGTTTGCTAATCTCCTTGGTAGAGGGAAATAGTCTGAGATTGCAGATAAAGCATTACAATTCAATTATGAATCTTTATCTTCATATTTTAATTCTGGGAAAACCAGATTATCAAATATTATGCATTTCATCATCAACAACACTACAGGGCAGAGGTCACTGGCCCAAGGTCATCTGGTATACTACTTGAGTTGTTTTGCCCTCTATTGTATGTGAGCAAAACATCATGGCTATCCACTCCCTTTCTTTTTAATTAAATATGAAACAGCTTGTGGTTATCATTATACTTTGTAATAATGATAATGTTGATTACCTTCAGAGAAAGGGAAGAACCCCAAACAAACCAGCATTCCTGCGTTGTTATAATAATAATTTTGTGTCAGAAATTATTCTGGGTTGAAAGGATTTTTTGCCGGAGAAACTCTGCTCGGGGGATGCCTCAATGAGGCTCCTTTCATGTTCCCAAGAGCTGGGACAGAGATGGGCGTGCAAACCGTAAGCAGTACCCACGTCTCGAACTGCCCACTAGCCGGCCTTCCAGCTAACAAGGCAAGGTATTTAACCACCAAGGCATCATAGCCCCCTCAGGTTCATTGATTTTGCAGTTTGCAATATAATGACTGGTTCAAATCCTCTTCTTGTTTTGTGAGATGGTCATGGTTATATCCAATTTGGAGAGAGAACAGTTGAGTTTTGCCAACACTTCCTGGTAGATGCTTAGATACCAAGTGGTGTTTATTCAAAGCGGCTCACATTGGGGCATGTAGTTGCTAAGGAGAGAAATCTGTGTGCTTTAAAGAGAAAACTGGCAGGGTGCCTTTTTGCAAAAGTCTGAACTGCTTGCTTTGTAGCTTCATTCACTCAGTTTCTTGTTGTGAATAAGCAAAGATATATGCAGGGATGCTGTTTGAAGTGATCTGTAGATCGTTGGCACGGAAGGCTGTTCAGAGAATTGGTAGGAAAGACTGTGACAGGCGTAGAAAGTTAGATGTTCCTTGGGAATGATAAAAGCCTCTAGGAAGGAAGTTCTTCAATAATTGGAATAATAGGCAGGGGAAATATAAAAGCACATAGCTTTGCTAAGAAAGATTGAGGTATAACTTATCATTCCAAATGTACATCCCAACCTTGATTTTGTCCTTGCATGATTAAAGAGAAACTGCATGAAATTTTCTCCTCACCATAGGAAACTGGGATATTTTCTGGAAATGGTCTTCAAGAGGATCTTTGCATTGGTAAGTCTTGTTTGCAAATTTTTGTAAGTGGGCAAAATGAAAAATAATGAGAGCTGTTACCTTTGGCAAGGGAAAACAAGCATTGAATAGGTTGATTGTATTCTTGTGAGCAATCAGTCCCTCCTTTGGTGTTTTCTGTAGGTGGATAATAAGCTTCACAAAAGGAAAAGAAACTAGAGGTATTTTGTGCAGGAAATTGTGGTGGTGGTGGGGAAGCATTGCGGGCAAGCTCTCATGAAGAAGGCTGGGAATCCTTGACAGGCTATCTTGCCATTTTGAAACAGTTCTGTCTTGATCATTACTGGGACTTAGCCTCAGTCTTACTTGCAAAGTAGTGACAGAAAAATTGTGTAAGGAAGGAGTCCTTTTTTGGATTGCAGCTCCCCAAATCCTCCATGGACCTCTCATTTCAATGCTAGTTAGAGGTTTTGGACCAACCAGAACATTATAAACATGTGTTCTCTGAGACCAGATGAAGGTCGCCTCCGGTGCAGTAGAAGGTTTATTGTATAAACGATTGATAGAGCTATAGAATGACATAATGTAACTAAAGAAAGCACACTGCTGTCCTTGTGCAATGATGTTCCACCAGTACAACTAGGCCTAATCCTTGAAGACAAGTGCTGGACAGATAGTGATTCCTTTTCATATCTGAAAAGCAACAGTCTGATCAAGACTAGCAGAAGTCTTTAAGGACTAACCTCTCTATGATGAGATAGGCAGAAAGGAATAGAAGGTAATCCTTCTCTGGGGTGGGTTGGCTATTCTGAGTGTTACAAATTCCTTCTCAGACCAGTGTACTATCACCTTCATAAGATAAGCTATTCTTAGAATAGTAGGCTTATAAGTTCAGAATGCTACATGTGTTTTCTTTATATACTTATGTTGCTAATGTTATGAAACAGTTATGAATGGTTTTTACATATTAATTTTCTCATCTAATACATCACTTTTCTTGGTTCAGCAAATATTAATTCAGCCTTTGGGTGGGATGTAAAATTTCAGATGCAGACATAGTAATACAGTATACATGTATGGGTGGGTTATTGAATCTTTCAACCAGGAGTTCTCAACCTTTTTAAGCTGGGGCCCAGGTCACGCTCCCTCAGATAGTCTTTGGGGGCCGGATGGCCATTTTGCACATCTTCTACCACATGGCACTTCCTGGTGTGGTGGAGGCAGTGGGTGTGTGTGTGTCACATGAAATGGTGCTGTGGGCCACATTCGGCCCATGGGCTACAGGTTGAGAGTCCCTGATTTAAACATATAATAAAGTACTGTGACATCTTTAAAGCTAACTTGTTTCAGGATATTTTTTTCATGGATTTTGATCCACACTTTGTGAGACACAAAGAAACCTCTTCATAAAATTAATAATATTTTACAAATATTTTAATGAGACAGTTTCCCTAGCTGTTTTGTTAAAAACTTTCCCTAGTGTACTTATTTTTGAATTGGCAGTTTTGAAATAGACCTATCCCTCCTGCTGTCTGGAGTGTTATAGGGAAGAACTTGGCCAATCTACTCTATCATCTTGCTTTGTCAAAGTAAGATATGCATTTCCTCCCTATTCTGCACCCCCTCTGGAAAAACATCTAGTTTCTTACCACCTCGAGTGTAGCCTTGCTGCTTGACAGTAAGGACTAATAAATGAACAGATGTTTGAGAATAACAGCTGAATTATGGTTTGTCTTTTTTACTTCTAAAAATGCTGAAGAAATGGTTTCTCCCCCAAAGGCTGAAATTGCTTCTGCCTATCCTCTAGCATCTCATGGATGACACTTCAATTGTCAGTCACTCTTGTTTCCCTGTCCAAGGGGACTCCCCTGTTACCCCTCATTCTTCTTAAAAATGCCCAGAAGTACTATTACAGGAAGTTGAAAGAATTACAGGAAGCTGCTGGCTTCCAGGAGGATACATGGTAGCAGCTGGGCAATGAGAATGTCAGTTGTGAACCCATTTTTTATCTCACCAGCCAAGAAATAATTCCACCAGTGGATCATTTGTGCAGTGTGCCCTCAAGTTTGGAAGCAATTCTGTACTAACCAGACATGTTCAGCATTTACTCTCCAGCTCAAACCTCTTCCAAACTGGTTCACTCTAGAGGTGTTGGACATTAAGTCACTTAACCATGGCATGATCATGGTAATATAAAGGTAAAGGTCACCCTTGCTTGAAAGCCAGTCATATCTGACTCTAGGGTTCAGTGCTCATCCGTTTCATAGCTGAAGAGCCACTGCTGTCTGCTTCTGCAGATGTTTCTGTGGACATGTGACAGGCATGACTAGACACTGGAGCACACAGAACACTGTTTACGTCCCCACTGAAGTTGTCCCTATTTATGTACTTGCAATTTCTTGCTTTTAAACTGCTAGGTTGGCAGGAGCTGGGGCAAAGATGGGAACTCATTCTGTCCTGCAGTATTCAGTATCGAACTGCTGACCTCCCTCCTTCCAGTCAGTGTCTTAACCACTTGAGCCACGTACAGACAATTTATTTTAAAATGTGATCCCAAAATATCTCTGTAAATACTTACTTGTAGTTAAATTCTTAAATACGATATATGCCTGAGAGGTTGTTGTGTGGTGTTTTTTTTTTTTTTTTGGGGGGGGCAGCTGATTTCAGTCCTCTGGCTCTTCCAGGCTACAGTTGAATTTCTGCGCTTTTCTATTCTTTCTTTTGATTCTGTTTTGCTGGTCTGCAGAAGGGTTTGTTGCTGTTTTACCCTGTATCTTTTTCTTTTCCAACTAATTTAGTAATTTAAAAAAGGGGGAGCTTGTGCCTATTCATTTCAGATAACTGTTATCTCTTAAAAATCTACATGAGAATAAGTAATTGACTGCATTTGGCTCTGGTACAGTAAAAGAAAGCTGTTTGATCCCTGAACTCTTTTGTACAAACTTGGAAGGGGAAGTTATGGGATGATATGCAGACTTGTTAGAGTTAATCCTTGTGGGTCCTCTTTCTTTCTGTCTCTTTTTTCTCTATTCCTATTTACCCTGCTTAGCAAGCCTTTTGAAACTTTGCAGAGGCTTGGAACGGGAGGGGAGTACCGTGTTGGTATGTATGTTTCCAAGAGTAGCAAAGAACATTTGCTTGGTTAGGGCTTAACATGAACCAAAGTACTTACTGTACATCCATCTGGTGTCCTTTTGTTCTCTATTTGAGTTTTAAATCCATCTCCTGAATCCATATAAACTTTGTTTACACTTTGGTGGCGGGTGGAGGGAGCTATCATTTATTTAGGACCAGAACAATTTCTTTTTTTTCAAAGGAAAGACAAGTAGAATCTTTGTAATTTTAGAAAGCATTTTTTCCTCAAGTATATTAAGCTGTGAATCATTTTTCATGAAAGCACAAGCCAAGACTTCATAAGTCAGAGGCACTATAGCTCCTCCTTCCATTTTTTCTTTTGTCTTTCAACTGATTGAAACCAAATAGTATTTTTGGTGCATGCATGTTTGCCTTTATGTGATCTGCTTACAGATGAATCTTGGTTTTCAGTCACATGAACCTTTAAGTGTGGTGAAGTTTTAGTATGTGTTTTATCTGCAGCTGAGTTTACTTGGTTCTTATCTCAGGAAGTACTCCAGAGCACAGTTTAGTCTTCTACTATATCTTTTCATCCAGCTCTCAGAATGTTCTCTGTTTTCCTTCCTCTGTCTCTCTCAGACAGAACCCTTGTAGTATAGTCCTGAGTATAGTTGTTCAGAACTAAATCCTGCCAACTTTAAGGGGAAGTGCCACAGCTCAGTTGTGTGGCATATAGCTTGTGTGCAGAAGTGGCCAGTTTCAGTTCCAAGCATTAAGAGCTAGAGCGGGAGAAGCCTGTCTAAATTACTTTCTACACTAGATGGACCAGCAGTCTCAATTTGGTGAAAGGCAGCTTCCTATGTTCCAGTGAGACTGATTTCCTAGTCACTTGTGTTTACACGAAGACTTACAAAGGCTTAGAATCATATCCTGTAAGTAGTTATTTTAAAATCAACTGAATATGCTTCCAGTTATGTATCTAACCTGCTCCGTATCTTACACCTATGGTTCCTATTCTAAAAGCCATGTGTTGTTTGCTAGTGAACTACCGGACATATTTAAGATACAGGAAGTTTATAGGGCCATGAGTGAAGAGTAGGCAACTTCCACAGTGCTTTATTCACTTATCTCTAGAACCAAGTCGTATACATCTACACACTGAAAAAGTTGCTTTGGTCCCACTAGTGGCATTTTAGGAAAATTGGGGATATGTTTTGTAGGGATGCTGAAGGGAACATGACCCTCATATTTGAAGAGGGAGGTATTTCTCACCACTACTGTGGTCTAGTGATGATCACTAGATCATGATGAAGATGGAGGACTTTTTCTGTTGTGGTACCCATTTTGCAGTGACTTAGTGGATAAGATGCTGAACTTGAAGATGGGAAGGTTGTCATTTGAGACCCAAGTGCTGCATGATGGAGTGAGCTTCCATTTCTGTCCCAGCTCCTGCCAACCTAGCAGTTTGAAAGCAAGAAATTGCAAGTAGATAAATAGGTATCACTTTAGTGGGAAGGTAACAGCATTCTGTGCACTCTGGTGTCTAGTCATGTCTGCCACATGTCCACGGAAATGTCTGCAGACACAGATAGTGCTGGCTCTTTGGCTATAAACAGAGATGAGCACTGAACCCTAGAGTCGGATATGACTGGCTTTCGAGCAAGGGTGACCTTTATCTACCCGTTTTGTGGAATTAGGCCCTTAGGGAGCTCAGGTAGGTGTGAAAAGCTTCTGCTAACTGTGTACATATGTATTTTTAAAAGTTTCACCTTTTTTTGTCTACTGGTATTTGCTACCATCTCTGGTTATCTTGAATAGGGTATTCAACCACTTTATTATATTGTTCATTTATTATTCTTAATTTCTTATGATTTCATTTTGTGAATCTGTCTTTTTAATCTAAAGTGATATATAACTTAAATGAATAAATGCATTTAGGATGGAATACTGGTCATTAAAGTGTCTGTTTTCAAGAGCAATAGGGCCTTTGAAGATGACAGTAAAGAATCAGAAACACTATCTTCTTCGCTTTGTTTTCCTTCCTTAAAAGGACATATTGGCAGAAAAAAATATTAACTTTCCTTTAGAGTCTGACTTCAGGTGATACCTTTTCCCACAGAAAAATACTGGTGGGGGAGCAGCTATTTTTAAATATCTTTCTTCAGTGTAAGACATCAGTACAACATCAAAAGCTGAGGATGTTAAGGGCTTTGCTTTGTTTGTTCTGCAACAAAATGAGCAAGCGGTCTAATAAATGGCTTGGTTAACACAAAAATCGCATAACAAAACAAATCCATAGAAAATAGTGGCTTGGTTAGCATTTTTTTTCTGAAACGGATTAATTGATTTTCAGTGCAATCCTATGGGAAACTGCATTTTGGTTAACAAATTTTTGTTTTCAATGCATTCCAATCGGAAATTGCATACAGTGCATTCCTATGGGAAATTCGCTTCACCAATCTTTTGTAGTACAAAAAGTCCCAGAGAATGCACTAAATTTGTTAAGTGAGTTTCCACTGTACATCTTTGACAGCAGTAATCTGTATTGTCAGATACTGTATGAGACTTCTATAAATATTTACCAAAGTATTTGGAATAGAACTCTGCTCACATTGCAAGTTGGATCATACTGTTAATGATGAAAAGGGGTTTCAACAACAACAACAACAGCAGCAGCACCACCACCAGCAGCAACGACAATTCATGCCAGAAATTATTCTGGATTGAAAGGATTTTTGCTGGAGGAACTCCACTCAGGAATGCCCTAATGAGGCTCCTTTTATGTCCCCAAGATTTTTTCCAACCGAAATGGTCCCTATTTATCTACTTGCAATTTCTTGCTTTTGATCTGCTAGGTTGGCAGGAGCTGGGACAGAGATGGGCACTCAATCTGTCATGCAGTACTCAGGTCTCAAACTGCCAATTTGCTGGCCTTACAGGCGAACTTCTTAACAACTGAGTCACTGCAGCCCCTCTTAGTGGCTTCAGTTATATTGAAGAACAACTGCAGCCGAAGCCTTGATTTTCATTTTTACAGTGAAGAAACTTGGGACTTCTATGGGTTGGTGTCTCAGTTGTAGAATTACCTTCCCAGAGGAAGTTAAGCAGCTCCTTCATTATTGCTCTTCAAATAGGTTTTAAATGCTATACAGAACAGTACTATTTTTATCTAATTCCTTAGGACTGCTTTTTGTTTCGATCAGGTTGGCTTCCCTTACCACGTTCTTATAAATGTTACTTTAGTACTAATGGAATTGCATTTTTCCATACTTAGGGTTGGGTGTTTTTCCCCCCCAAATTGCCCTGGAAAACTCTTTGAGTCAAAGGGGGAATTCAGAAATATTGTAACCCCAAGAAAACATCAGTTGTCCAACAGAGGTGCATAGTATATGCAATGAAGCAAAACTTTTAGAATGTATTCTATGTTAATTGTAAAATAAATTTTATATGCAATCCAGAAAGCTTACTGGCCTGCACCTGCACCATCATATAAATTGAACTAAATAAATAAATAAATAAATAAATAAAATCATCACTACCATCATCATGTTTATGTTACTAGCCTGCTGAGGGCTAGCAGGGAGAGATGGAGAACGACATTTCAGTGCTGGCCATGGAAAAGATAACTCTCTTGGAAAGCACTGTTTCCTCCTCCTTCTGCCAGCCTGCTTACTTGCCTGTGATGCATTCCATACATTTGCCTGTGTGCATTTCAACCATGCTAGTGCTTAAATAAAAGGCTTTTTAAATAATACTGTACTTGGATTAGAACGTGGATATTTCAAACTACCATTTACAGTATTAGCATTTTCACTGAGGTTAAGAGATCATTTTGATGGTTACACACTGTCATGCTGTTTTTCAGTAACAATATTTTTTAATTACCTCAATTAATTACGGGGCCTTTAAAAAGTAATTTCACTTACTTTTAAAACTTTTGTACAAATCAATCAATTTAATCAGCCAACAAGTGAATTAACAGGTTAATTTTACCAATTACTCCTAAACAGTTTAACCTTTATGAATTAAGTGTTTTCTTGGTGGTGTAATGTTAATGTGCAATGTTAATGTTCCTCAGCTTTGACTTGGATGTATTACTTTGTTTCTCGAATGCAGAAGGTGAATTAAATTCAGGTATTTAATTCGCTTTGGATAAAATATGCAAGGAAGGGGGAGTGGGAATATGTGGGCTAGCTCGTTCCCTCCTCTATTCTCATACTTGATTTGTTGAGAATGACTTTGCACTGTATAGATCAATGGTTCTCAACTTGGGGCCCATGCCCCACAGGAGAATTTTAAATTCCAGAAGCCTAAGTCTGTACATTGGCTGATCAGTGCTGTGGGGAATTGACTTAGGCTTCTGGTAATTGAAGTCCAAAAAACCAAAACAAAAACAACACAAATGTTGGGAAACACTGGTGTAGATGGTGACTTTCCAAAGAGGAATTCTTACTAGATCTACAGATGTTCTCTCTGCTGTAGAACCATAGTAAATCAGGAAAACCATCCTGCAGGCCATATTGTGGAAAACATGGAGAAAGACCAAGGGCCTTCCTGTGAACATCTCCACAGAGTGTAATGTTTGCATTGTGTGGGGCTATGTTCCTTTCACTCCTTTTATTCTCTGTTGCTCTTTCTGAGCGTTTTATCTTCATTGCTTTTACTTTTACACAGACCTCACATCTTCTTTCACCATTGGCTTTGTTGGCCAAGATTTATGGGAGTTGAAATCCATTCATTCCCCAGCTCTGCTGTAGAGCATAGGAAACAGAGAAGTGCATTATCTGATCAGCCATCATCAGATCTGAATATAAGCATACAGTTTTGCTGCCTTAGTCAGCAGTTGCAAATCGGAAATTGCTCTGTAAGGACAGGCAGTTCCCCTGTGTATTACTTAATAGTCACTGCTACTGAGCAGTTTAAAGTTAGACAAAGTGCTCGTGTTCATGTCTAAAAATTCCATGTTGTCAATATTGTGGAGACAGCCTCCTCCCTGTCTCCACCCCGCTTAAGTTCAGGAATGGAAATGTGATGCTAGATTGTGTTGTTATGCAGCAATAATTTTAAGCTGTAAAATGATTCATTTAAAAATATTGTTTGAATTATAGATGAAACTTTACGTACTTTTTCTTTTCTCCAAAATCCAGTGTTGTATTTATGGAAGTTGCTGTTACTTTGAACTGGATGAGAACAGAGAGGTAGAAGTTCAGTAAAGGTCTGTTTTGGCAGCGCTTCATCACTAGTGATATGTATCACCAGTGCAGGGTGGGGTAGGACATAGGAATAATTTAGGAAGGATTCAGGGTTTTGTAATATAAAATGACATCATGATTTTATTATTTTGGTTGTTTATTTATTCTCAATAATCCTATTACAATTTAAAGAAATTATTGTTGTGTTTTGCAGTTACCATAGGAGTTAAATACGCTGCCAATCATGTTGCTGCAATTTTGTGTGTGTTTTCTTTCAACAATATTGCTGCTATGTTTTGTTCAGTTCCACTGTTGAGTCCGACCCTTTGCAACCCCACAGACCACAGCATTCCAGGCTCTTCTCTATTTGTTCCTAAAACTTACCATAACTGTTAAATGTGATAACAGAATCTATGTAAACAGATAAATGCAAATGTAAAATACACTAAATGAAAAATGAATTTTCTGCTTCGCTGCTACCTACCTTCTTTGATAGGCTGACTTGTGGGACATAAGATATGAAAAGTTGAGACTCAGTGTAGTAGGGAATCTATGATTCTTCTTCGAGACGTCTGTGAATCCACACGTTTGGGTTTTGCGCTTGCGCAGAACTCCATTTCGGACTATACCAGAGCTTTGAAAAAAGGAGGGAAAATTTGTTAGGAGGCCCTGCCCACCCCCTTCACAACCCTGGTGCCAGCCCTTTCCCTCCTCAGTCTTTTTCTTTCCGCTGCAGTAGTGACTCCTATGTCGGTTTCCAGAGCTATTTTCCTGCGTCAAACTAGTCTTACTGCAGGTCTTTTCAATTCTGTTAATATAAATCTGAATAAATAAATAAATAAATTCTCCAGAGAGGGATCAGGGTAAGTCTTGTTCTCCCCTCAACTCTTTAATTTTGGATCTACATTTCCATTCCTCTTGTTTAAAGAGGAGTAAAGCAGTCTCTCTCAGGAGACTACTAGATTTTATAATATCAATTTCTTTGTAGCCTTTAATTTGTATTTGCTTGATAGATACTACAAAATATCTTATTGTTGGACAAGGCCATATTAAAGCTTCCTCATTGCCTCATGGCAGTGATACTGCAAACTGTCTTACTGTTAGACAAGGAGCATATTAATGGCTCCTCAGTGCTTTTAGGCCTTGCAACCAGGCATTTCTAGTGTGCCTTTTCCTCCTAAGACCTAGAAAATGGAGGGCCCGGCTACAGCCTAGGCTTTTTCGGGCCTTGCAACCAGACTTGTTCTAACATGTCTTGTCAAAAACATGCCTTCTCAAAATGGAGGGCTCTGCTACAGCTCAGACTCTTTTGGGCCTTGCAACCAGCCATTTTCTAACATGTCTTCTTATTCTAAGGCCTGGAAAATGGAGGACCTTGCTGAGAAAGGCAAGGCTCAAGGAACTTTTAAAATGGCTCCTTCCACCGGCTGCTCCAGTCAGGGATTTAAAACAAAGGCAATTGATTTCCATTGCTTTCATTATGGATCAAAGGATAGTCAATATCCATTACCTGGTATTCAACTTATTGTTCATACGCCAGCTATATTTCTCTGACGGCTTTCCTAAAGGATGTGCCTATTGAGGATATTTGTAGATCAGCGACGTGGTCACAACTCCAACTTTCATCCAATGTTACAGAATAGACACAAGGGCCACACAGGACACCTGATTCAGAAGGGCAGTCCTGTCATTGTCGCTGTAACTGTCTTCTGCCGGAACCAGACGTGAACCCTCCATCCGGCAAGAAGCTTGCTACTCACCCAAACGTGTGGATTCACAGACGTCTCGAAGAAGAAGAATGGGTTACTTACCTGTAACTTTGGTTCTTCGAGTTACGTCTGTGAATTCACACGTGACCCACCCACCTCCCCTCTCTCACGTCTGTGAGGTAACCTGGTGCTAGCTTGGAATGGACTGAGGAGGGAAAGGGCTGGCACCAGGGTTGTGAAGGGGGTGGGCGGGGCCTCCTAACAAATTTTCCCTCCTTTTTTCAAAGCTCTGGTATAGTCCGAAATGGAGTTCTGCGCAAGCGCAAAACCCAAACGTGTGAATTCACAGACGTAACTCGAAGAACCAAAGTTACAGGTAAGTAACCCATTCTTCCTTGAGTTCTCCTGCCCGGAGAACGGGAGGATAGAAATGCAAGAAAATAGATACATCAAATGAGAACTCTGTTGTAAAATGATGCAATTGGAGAAATAAGTCTGATGTTTGAAGAGTAGGACAGTTGCCTTAGATGGAAGATTCACGAAGTTATTGCATATGATAATAAAATCTCCAAGAAACAGGAGAACAAGATAGATAAACTCAGTGATAAACCATACATGTGCCTTGCAAATGGGGAGACTGAGCTGCAGAAAATGTTTAGTATCTTTTGACATAGTAGTTTAAAAACCCTACGCAATTTTCAAACATAGTGACCATGAAGTAGGTCATTATGAGAACTTATGGAAGCCTTTTCTTTTTTTAGTACCTCAAGAATATATCATGGTTTTCAGAACACAGCAACGCCTAGTACATTTCACGAAGACTTCTCACTTTACCGAAGCTGGGTAACAGATGACTTCTCTCTCTCTCTCTCTTTCTGCAATTTCTTGTTTTAGGCATTCAGTTGTTCATTATTTTTAAGTCCAAAATTATCCATTTAGGTTTGATGTAGAATATCATGGAGACCATTTCTTTAATTGTTTTGGAAATGATGAACTCGGTGTTCATTACATATCATGTAAGGTACTACTAAAACAGTTCTTCTAGGTTGAGTGTTTCTTTGTATGGTTACCAGATGTTCCTTCTTGTAGGGAATGCTGCTGACATTAAAGAAGTGTTCCCAGTCCAGACCATTATAGTTGAGCAGGACATGATGCATGTTGGTTGTTTGAGCTTATGTTCATGAAGAACAGAAAATACGTCTTAGAAGTGTTGTCTAATTGCTAAAAGGTGCATACTGTACTGCAGACTTTTTGCAGCAGGAAGACTGCCAAACCTGAACCATTCCTTTGTAGAAAGATGTACTTTGTCTTTTGAACTGATTGTACAAATTGGATGGAGACCGCAAAATGGTGCTCCTTCCGAAGCATTTTTGCTTCTTGAAATACCTCCATGGCAACCTAGAAGGACAACGTGAAGAGATGCACCTTGTAGCTATTTTTCATTTTGTATGTCTCAGATGGGAGCTGAAGCTGGGTAAAAGATGACTGAAAATGAGATCTGAGTTGAAATATATATTCCTGATATAGTAAATAATAACTGATTGTCAGAAGCTTTCACAAATGCTGATGCTTTAAAACAGTATGAAGAAATCAGCTGTTATCATAGTTACAGGACAGAAGTTTTGAAAGTCACATACCCGTATGACTCAAATTCTACTCGTATGTATGTTGAGTCGAATGCTCAAAGGAGCATAATTCTTAGGGTAATGGAAAGTTATGTACCTGTACCCAGAAGAGGGCTGTAAGGATCTCTTTAGTGTTGTAAGCGGGACTGCAAAAAGCTTGCAAATACTTATTTTACTCTCCCAGGTTTAAACCATATGTTCATCCCTTTGCCTCATACCTGAGATAATTGAGATGGCTAGCATCACAGAAATGCTAATATAACATGAATTATTATTATTAGTAAACAATAATTATTAATGTAATAATTGCTTACTATGAAAACAGCAAAGACAGATGGTTCAGTGGATCAAAACATGAATGTTAGGAAGCCAAGGGTATAATAATTTGTAGGGCAGGGAAGCGAAGAAGGCCTGCTGGAAAACAGATATTCAATATCTATCCCAACATTTTCACTGAACTTTCTGCAATCCTAAAAAAACATTTCTTGATCCACTGTACCAATGAGGACTTAAATTTGGCCAACGACAAAGTAAAAAAAAGTGGCTTCATTTTGGCAGTCCAGGGTTTGATAGGGACATGAAAGAGGAAGACCACTGCTTCAGAGTCCATCATTATGAAAGTAAAATTAGTATTTTTCCTCTCTTGATGTTCATTGCTTAACAATAAAATGCATTTAATTACAGTTGCCATTTTGACATCTATTTCCCACTATTGGCCCTTACAACTTTCTGATGTGGGAGTTTTAGTGTTGAGGATTGTAAGTATTTCCTGAATGTCATGTAATATCTTGTTCATTATAAATGTAAAATAAATTGACAATGTAATGATTAAACTGAAAAGTTTTAAAAATTGGGAAGATCTGGGTGTGTCCCTCTGATTTATCTTTAGTTTGCCTGAGCGTGGGGAGGAGATCACTAGTAAGATTCCTTGAATGATTGCCTACATAATTCTAAATTACAATATAATGATAATTCTAAATTACTATTGCTTCTGATCCCCAAGTGCTTGTCTATTCTTCCTTTATTTCAACTTTGTCTTTAAACACTAATTTGGGGGGCCATAGGTAGGCATGGGATCCCATGTAGGAGAGTTGAGTGCTTATCTTTTCCACACAGTTGTCTCTCTGCTGATAGTCTGCAGCAATTTTGCTGATTGGGTTTAAGAGGCTGTTTTACTTGATACAACCATAATCTGTGTTTTGAGTTGTTAGAAGTATATAGGAGGAGGAGATGGACAGTGGCTTTGATGGTATCTTCTGGTATAACTTGTTTGGCAGGTGAATAATTCTGGTAAAAGACTTTGAGGATAGTTGTTTTGCAAGATCCAGTGATCTTATCTAAAACAGTTAAAATCTATTTGATCGATCTACCAATGATTTCATTCAGTGGTAGGCAGCAAAAAATTTTTTCTACCACACTGTGGGCGGAGCCTATGTCATGGGCGGAGCCTACGTCATGAACAATCTAGTCATGCCTGCCATATGGCCATGTGTACATCTGCAAACACAGACAGCACTGGTTCTTTGGCTGTAAATTGAGATGAGCACTCCACTCTAGAGTTGGATATGACTGGCTTTGAGCAAGGGAGACCTTGAATCACTTGCAGGGACAAAACCTGATGGGGCAGGACAGGGAGATGGGCATGGCCACCCAATTTTGCAATCCTCCCTGCCCAAAGGCCACCCAATTTCGCCACCCCCCTGCATAGAGGCCACCCAATTTTGCTCCCCCCCTGGGGGGGTGCAAACCTGTTGCTGCCCACCACTTATTTCATTTAATCAGGTCATTTATTTTATTCTAAAATCAGTCTTAGTTTTTTTTAATGAGCAATAGTGAATAACATTTGATGTTCAATAAACTATGAGAAACGAGAATGTCTTGTTTTAGTTTCCTCTTTCTGCAGGTGACTAGCTTGTATCATGGATAACATTAGCAATGATCCTATAATTCAGGGACTCTCAACCTGTGGCCTGTGGGCCGGATGTGTCCCATGGCACCATTTTATGTGGCCCCCCTCTGCCTCCACCACACCAGGATGTGCCATGAGGTGGAGGAAGGGGAAAATGGCCATCCGGCCCCTGAAGCTGGCTGAGGGAGCATGACCCAGCCTCTGGCTTAAAAAGTTGAGAACTCTTACCATAGTATCATTATATGAAAAATAGTATGCTGCCTCCAGCTGAGATTTAAGGCCACTGTGATTTGTGGTGGAAAGAAAATACAGGACAAGTATGGATTACTTGTTTTAGATCTCATCTGTGAATATGTGGAAAGAATATAACAAACCCAACATTTCTCTTTCTTGCAAGCAAAAATCTGTCTTGTAAAGAAATAGGAATTCAAAACATGTGTACAGTATCAGATTCTAGAAGTATCAAAAAATGTTGGTCAGTGTAAATCCTTGGCTAGCATTTTCACTACACCCATAATTCTTCAGATCTCATTGTAACGTGTGTAGACTTCAACTGTGTAAATTGAGTCAGCCTCCATTCACCCAATCTCTTCTTTGTCTTTTACCCCATTGAGTATAGAGGAATCCAGTCTCTTATAAATCTAATAACATTTCCTTTAAGCTGCTGGACTGACTTTGACCAGAATCTTGTTAAGAAAAAAGTGGAGTTCTGTTGTGGCCCCAGGCACATGGCAGAGCAAGCTTGCTTGCAGCCACTGCACAGGAGGTAAGGATGAGAGTCATATGAGAGTGTGAGGTGTTAAGCAAAGCCATTGGTCAGGAATAGCCAGGTTCAGAAGCAGGTTGTTTGTAGAACTAGAGACAAAAAGATGATTCGAAGGTGTGGTCAGGTTTCCAGGCAAGGGTCTGATATCAGCAAAACAGACAAAGGTAAAATAAGTGCAGTGTAGGGATCCACAATGATTTGCTCTGCTGGCGTGAGGGTGGATTTAAGAGGGCTTACTGCACGAGCCCTTGCTTTCCTCCTCCACACCTGCAACTCGTTCCTTAACACCAGTCTGCACTGTTGGAACATGTTAGGCTCTGCTTCCTCATCACTGGCCTCAGCATCAGCTGGCCAAGCTGCTGTCAAGACTTGATCAAGAAGAGGAAGAAGTCCCAGGCCAAGGGTAGGCTGTGTTATTGACAGGAGGTCTTCCTCCTGGGCAAGAGAAGGCAGACCTGAACTGGCAACAGGCTGAGGAGCCAGCAGAAGGTCTTCCTCCTCGAACTTGTTGTGGTCCAGGGCCACAACAAGTTCAGAAAATCTTGTTAAGAAAGATTGTATTTAGTTTGCTGTCCTGTCCTTGGGATTAATGGTAGAAGAGAGCTAGAAAAAAGGATTGCACTGTTGTAATTGCACACCACATTTTCTCTAATAGGATTTTGTCTGTGTTGCAAGAGATTTCTCTAAAGATACAGCTTCCACATTGCCAAGTCATATTCCATCTGAAGTTGTTAGCTGTGGCTGGCACCTGGGCCAATTTTAAAGGGTGCAAAATTGTGCCTTTTCTATCCTTGTTCCCAAAACCTCAGTACTTTTCTATCTCATTCCCCTAATAGAACTGCAAGGTACTATCAGTTTACAATTTAGTCTGGCAAAGTGATAGGAAATATTTTTTTAGGATACTGTTTTTATGATTAGAATTTAAAAAGAAAGCTGTTTTGTCTTTCTAACTATAAAACATAATGCCAGTGGTTCTTAGCCTTGTGTCTCCAGACGTTCTTGGACCTCTGCTCCCAGAAGCCTTCAGCATTGGCTGTGATGGCCAAGATTTCTGAGATCTGTAGTCCAAAAACATCTGGGGACCCAAGGTTGAGAACTACAAACTACTTTAAGAATCCTGGGATTTGTAGTTTGGTGAGAATTCTGTGCTAGAGAGCTTGACTGCTCTTCATTGAACTACATCAGAGAATTCTAAGGATTGTGTTGTTGTTCAGTCGCACAGTCGATTCTGACCCTTTGCAACCCTATGGACCATTGCCTCTCTTCACCATTCCATTGCATCTACAATAACTTCTAACCATCTCATTTTTGGCTGCCCCCTTCTTCTTTTGCCCTCTACCTTTCCTAGCACCAAGGCTTTCTCAAGTGAATCCCCTCTTCTCATTTAATGTCCAAAGTACTTTAGCTTCATCTTTACTATTTGACCTTCTAAGCAGCAGTCAGGGTTGATTTCTTCTAGGATCGACCTATTTGTTCTAACTGTCCAGGGTACTCTCAAAACTCTCCTCCAACACCACATTTCAGAGGCATCTATTCTTCTGCGCTCAGCTTTCCTAATGGTCCAGCTCTCACAACCATACATTACCACTGGGAATACCATTGCTTTGACTATGCAAAATTTTATTTGCAAGGTGATGTCTCTACTTTTAACTATGTTCAAAGGATACTACAAAAATAAATTATACTGTAGGTTGAAGCCATGACAATTAAAGCTGTATTAAACTGTAACTTTGCACTGTAGACACACTGTTAGTCAACTGACTGGGAATAGCTTCTCTCTTCAGACCCCCTGTTGAACGTGGGAACTGAGTGTGCATCCACTTCAGGCATGCAGGCAAATGGTTGGAAAGGGTTTAAGCCAATCAAGGTTCAACTAGTGGAAATATACACAACATCTGTTGGCAAAAGAGCAAGAGGGAAATGTAAAACACCATATGGTGAGATGAATTGTACACATATTCTGGCACCATATGTTTATAGTTTGGAAAGACTTTGGTGAGGAGGGGTTGCGAGTGAATGAAGAAGTTACATTTTACATGAGCACTTGCTTAAGAATCCTTCAACCGAGACCAGTACAGTTTGATTAATTAAAACCAGATTGTTTTGATATAGACTAGGCAAGAGATGAAATGAATGTTGCATCCCACACTGGAACTCTTGCACAAACTCCTGAAATGATTGAAAGTTTGTCACGAAATATCTTGAAAGCACCATTTACAGTGAATGATATGAACAGAACACACACCCAGGCTTTATACAGGCATTGTTGACAGATCCTTCAAAACTGGTTCTTGAGTTTTTACTACTTTCTTGCTCTATTGTCCATATCTTCTGTTGTGATAAGGTATATGATGTAAAGAGAAACCCTTCTTTTCTACATGTACAGTATGTATATTTGATGCATCCTCTTTCATAATCATGTGATCTAGGCTGTCTTTCAACACTGTGTTTTTCAGCCATTATTTCTGCCATTTGGTTACTTCTGATGTGTAACGCTAGTATAAAACCATCGTATTTCATAGCAGAAATGAACATATGCCTGTCCTCTTTCTCATGTTGTGCAAGGGAAGAGAACTTGCAGAGTTGTTTGGAAGTTGATAAAGAGCAGGTTACTTGTAAAAGGAGATCACACATGTTAGCAGTAAAGACCTACCAGTACTTTGTACTGAAATACAATTAAGCATTTTTAGTTGAACACACAACTAAACTCTAGACTGCTCTCCCCCCCTCCCCCCGAAAGGCAAGAAGAGGGAAGGGTTGGGGAAAGAGCCAGGCTGGGAGATGTCTAGTTGACTGTGAGATGATGGGAAATCAAATTTAAAAAAGTCATTGAAGTATTCCAAAGTATATCCAGACATCTCAGAATTTTTAAAGATTCTGTTTCTTCATTGAGTTGTCTAATAAAAGCTATTTATGGTCTCATTTGTAGGTCTCACACCTCAAAAATGGCTGCAGTGGTTTCAGTGGTTAAGAAGCTCACCTTGTTAGCTGGAGGGCTGGCAAGTTGGCAGTTTGATACCTGTGTACTGCATGACGGATTGAGCACCCGTCTCTGTCCCAGCTCTTGGGGACATGAAAGGAGCCTCATTTGGGCATCCCCTGAGTGGAGTTACTCCAGCAAAAATCCTTTCAACCTAAAATAATTTGACATGAAATTATTATTATTATACCTCAAAAATAATCAAAGAACTCATTATTGTACTTTATGTTCCTATGATTAAAGCCATTTTCAGCTGAGAACAATGGGCTGTGGAGAAAAATAATTGTTTGAATCATTTTAATTGTAGGAAGTAGCCTTTTGTGTGTAGTTTTAATAGAGTAGAGACTCCCGGTGAGTGTGGAAGCTACAAGAAGATGTTGATTGGCTCAACCCCATTTTGTGTGGATAGTGTGAATGAATTTCAACCAACTACTTAAAGGCCATTTGTTACTAACATGTCTCATCTTTGCTGGACATCCAGCTTCTTCTTCACCTAGTTTTCTAAATAGTGCATAAGACATGTTGTTAAATTTCAAAAATGCCCCAGATTCTAAGTTGTAACATGTCTTTGAAGGATCCTACATTTTTAAATTCAGCACACCATTTGAGGTCAATTTGATTTCCTCATGGCTGAAAACTAGATAATGCTTTATTAGCTTGCTTGAAAGGAATAGTTAAAAGAAATTTTCTGGATTTTAATTCGAAGGAGGGAATGTTGCAGTGTCACATCCAACACCTTTGTGTAAGCCAGCATAATTAGAGGGAAAGGGAAGACAGAATAATAAAAAGGGGCATTGTGATGAGTACTAATAGTGGAAGAGCGAGGAGGACAGTCCTTCTGAATTTAAACAAATATAAAAAATTAAATATAGTTATGACAGGGACATTAGATTCACTATGGCTAAAATGGTTTATTCCAGTGGTCAAAGCCTATGTTTGGCATTTCACAGTTTCACTGAGAAGAGTTTTCTGTTTTCTTCTTTTGGTTCTGACTGCTGAATAGCTGCCTTTGTTGTTGAGGCCAATATTTGACTATGCTACTTTCCACATAGGGACTGACTGAGAAGGTATGAGCAGTCCCTTATGAAGTTTACAGTCATAAAAAGTTTGTGAGCAAATTAATGTTAGTCAGTGCATTTTGCACCTTTTTAAAAAAACATTATTTTCAATTTATTGCTTGAGTTCTTTAAACAAAAACATTTTTATTGCAATGATTGTCACAGATTACCTCACCACCATTTTGGAGGGTGTGTGTATTAATGTTGAAATTCCTCCTCCTTGCATGTGAGAAAAAGATAAAAAAGGGTTTGCATTTTTAGATGCAGCTCTTATCATGGTACCCCTTTTTCAGTTAATCTCACAGATATACTACTTTTTTAAAAGAAAAATGAAATGTATTTTTTTCTTAGCTGTTGCATGTGGTTGTTGTCTTTTAGTTGGTTGAGCTTTTACTCCATTGAATTTGAAAACATTTTCCACCATTATAGACTGCATAACAGTTGTCTCCACTGGTCAAGATCAGCATTTTTAAAGTGGCATACATTTTATGATGAGTTTTTCCAGAGCATAATGCCAAAGCAAATCGTTTTTAACTATAAATTTGATAGAAATAGAAATATTTCACCTCTCTCTAGTAATGGTCTAATAACAACAGTAGTCTTTCACAAATAACACTTTGAAATCTTGGAAGTAGTTTCCCAAAATAGGTGGATTGCCACAAATCCATGTGGTGTGCTGGTAACAGGGAGTAATCTTTTGAGCTTTCAGAATTTGCTTCCCCAGGATGTGGTGATGGCTACTAATTTAGGTGTCCTTTAAAAATGTTTGGCAAAATCATGGAGAATAGAGTCTACATTTAGTATGAATCACAGCAATTTAATTCAACATCTGCTCGAATATTACCTCTGAGTAGCAACTGTTGCAACTAAACAGGCAGTAGTAAACATCCGTGCTCCCTGATGCAGTTAGTCTACAGTAGCACAAAAACTTAAAAAACACAATGATAAAACAATAATAGTAAAGCATAATAATAAAAACAACAAAGGCAAAGGAGCAAGTAGAAAAAGTACTAATAACAACAAGGAAGAAACCACCAAAGGCACAGTAAGAGAGAGGCGGAATGTTATGTTCCTTTACAACAGGTTCGCAACCTACGGCCCATTGGGTGGATCCAGCCCATGGTGCCAAATAATCTGACCCCGACCTCGCTCCATCCGCTCCTGTCACTGGAGTCAGCTGCGGACTCATTTACGGTCACATAAGCGCATTTATGACAGGTGTAAATGTGTTTACGGCCATTGTAAACCCATTTACAATGGCAGTGGATGCATCTTACGGCAACAATCCAGCTTGCTCAGCTGTCTGAGGGGGCGTTGGTCCAGACCACGGCTGAAAAATGTTGAGAACAATATGGCCTTCATTAGTTTCTGGAATGTTTGAAGGGCATATATATAATGGAAAGGTGTTCCACATTTGTGGAGCCACCACTGAGAAGCCTGTCTCCTCATGCCAGCCTTTCAGGCTTCCTCGAAAGGCCTCCATCTTTATGAAGAACTTTGTAAGTGGATGAGGCTGTAGAAAAACCAACCTGTAATAAACTTTCAAGCTTAAAAACATCTAGTTAGTGACAGTTTGGTGTGCAATTAGTTTCTAACATTTGGATTTGAAAATTAGCTTTTGGTTTTTAGGATGGACTTGGTAGTAAATAGATTGAATAGAGGTGGCAGTAAATATTAGAAAAGAAACTCGTAATTCTTTGAGGAATTCGAAAGCTTGGCCTGCAATGTGATATATTTGATGATGAAAGTCTGTGTGTTTGTGTGTATATTTTAAATGCCATATAATTAATGGCTGTATTGGCTAGTGTTTGTATTGAGTGTTAGCAAAAGCACTCCACTCCCTGGTTCATGTCCAATTTTTTTCTATATGCACAGCTTGTGGAGAAATCACACAATCCAATCTTTTGTTGCTCTTTCTGCTGCCCTCCCTTTCCTCACAGTTAGGGTAGAGAGAGCGAGAGGACATTTACATGTGTGGGAAAGCAGAACAGCTTATAAGTATGGTGGGTGTCCTTTGCATGGTGTATGCGAGTGTAGAATATTACAATAAAAGGGGTATCTGCCCTGTGTTAGTGAATATTAAAATGCTAAATCATTTGTCTCCCAATTATAATTACAAAATCCCATTAAATCTAAGTATTTTTTAAATTATTGATTTTTAAAAATCTGATCATACAAAGTCAGATACAGTAGTTTGTATCTGAAGAAAGGGCACATTACAAAACCTGTTGGTATGTGGTACTGTAACAAAAAGCTGCTTGCAAATCACTATATAAATATTATTATTAACATATTAACAGTCTACTAAATCCAGAGATGTCTGCTTATGCTGTGAGTAGTGTATGCTGTACAAAAAAATGGTGATCTTACTGTAATCATGGCATTTGGATATGAAAATGATTTCTCATTCACTTTATTTATTTATTCAGATTTATAATGCCGCCCACTCGCCGAGGCGACTCAGGGCAGCTTGCAGTCAAAACAGCGGTAGTATAATAAAAATTATAAAATATAACCTCACAAAATACAAAATACAACCAAACTAGAACACAGACTAACTCCCCTCAGGCCGTTGTTGTTGGGCCAGAGGAGTGGGCGATGTTCTCAGCCACTGCTAGGGCATGGAGTCTTCTCCTCAGGCCCTTGTTCTGGGCCCAGAGGAGGGGATGATGTTTTCAGCCACTGCTAGGCCATGGCCAAGCCTTTACTCCTACTAAAGTCTTACCTGAACCACATAAATATTAATTGCATATGATTCTGATGTACAGTAATACCTTGGATAACGTTTACCTCTGATAACGCTAAAATCGCATAACGTTTAATCTGGGGAGGAGAATTGGATTGAATAACGTTAAGGTCCTATGGGATGGATTGGATAACAACCCCTAAAGCTTGTGCGGTTACAATGTATCTCTATGGAGCTTTAATGTTATCCAATCCATCCTGTAGGATTTTAACATGGATCGGATAACACTAAAAATCAGATAACATCAAGACTTGTGGAACCAAGTCTTAGCGTTATCCGAGGTATTACAGTATAGAGATTCCTTCTGAGGTTTACAGAAATCGTTTACCAGGCATAGTGGTTAAGACACTCGGCTTAACAACTGAAAAGTTGCCTGGTCAGCAGTTCAAGCTTCCGCTGTCTTTCCCAGCTCCTGCCAGCCTAACAGTTTGAAAGCAAGAAATTGCAAGTAGATAAATAGGTGCCATTTCAATGGGAAAGGTAAGAGTGTTCCGTGTGCATCTAGTCATGTCTTCCACATGATCATGGAAACATCTCTGGTTGTAAGTAGAGATGAGCACCACTCCCTAGAGTAGGACATAACTGACTTTTGAGCAAGGGAGACCTTTACCTTTACTTCTTTGCAGGAATGCTTTCGGATCAGGCTGCTTGCCTCAAGTCACCCAGGCTGGTGGTTCTTCTACACAGGGCATAATGGGGATTGTTTATTTATAAATTACAGATTTATGCAGTGTTGGGATTCATTTTTTTTTTACTACCTACTCTGTGGAGATATTATGGTGGGCATGGCCAGGGGGAAAGCCCTGTGTTATTTCAAAACTTGGATGGGCAGGGCCAGCCAGAATTTCTGCTACAGATTCTGCCGAACTGGGGTGAACCTGCTGAATCCCACCACTATTCAAAGGCATCCTTGCTACGCATTTGAAGGCAAAACATTGAGCGAATAAATTTAGCATTTTGTAATTATTTATTTTATTGATTATTTATGAGTTGGATTTATGTCCCATTTTTTCCTCAAAATAATTAAAGGGAGTGCATATGGCTCTCCCCATCTGCTTTATGGCAACAACAACTCTGAGAAGTGATTTAGGCTAAGAAACTAATCCAAAGTTCCTTAGTGTGCTATCTTGCCATGATCATATGAATATAAGATATTTCTTATTTGCTGTAGTAGCTGGGCTGATAAAATCTTAAAGGAATTAACTTTGCTTCTTTCGTTTGAGGAATGGGAATACCCTTTTTGAAAGTTCCCCAAGATAAAATTTAGATATAAATAAGTAAAAACTTGGTGCAATAAGGATAAACTCCCTTCTGTTGTAAAGTAATACCTCGGATAACGACTGCATCGGATAACGCTAAAATTGGATAACGATGCAAAATTTCTAAAGAAATTTTGCATCGGATAACAATCTGCTAGTGTTATCCGATGCAGTCGTTCGTAGCAGTGGGGGGGGGGGCTGGAAAGCTGAACGGGGAAAAAAATCCTACCTTCTTTTTAGAATCCCTCCCCCCTGCCTGGCTTGGTAAGGGTCTTAGCTATCCAGGCCGGGGGGTGTCTTCTTAATAGAGGCTGGGATAAGGGATCCAAGCCTCTGTTAGGAAGCCCCCCCCCCCGGATAGCTAAGCTCTTTAGCAAGCCAGACGGAGGTTTCTAAAAAGAAGGGACCCAAGAGAGAGGCTTGGGTCCCTTCTTTTTAGGACCCCCCCCCCCCCGGCTTGCCAAGCAAACCAGATCGGCCCCCTGTTCCCTTTCCTCTTTGGAAAGGGAACGGGTTTTTTAAACACTCTGCGATCAATGCATCGCACAACATTAAAAACCGGATAATGTTATGACTTGTGGAAGCAAGTCATAACGTTATCTGAGGTAATACTGTATTAGTTTATTTGCAAAGTCCTTATTTATGTGTTTTTCTAAATAGGTGCGCGCGCATACACACGCGCACACATGCACACACAAACTCCACTTCTCATCTGAAAATTGAAATGACAGTTTGTTTTGCCACCCAAGAGTCAGTGACCTCATTACCATTTGCTCATTCTTTTTGGTTAGACAAGGTCCTTTCATGCTTTAATTGGAGTATAAATCAAAAAAGAAAATATGAAGGAAAAGGACAGCTTTTTGTATGAAGAATTTGACAAAATTTATTTTATTTTCTTTATGTATGTACAGTACCTCTTTTTCGTTCAGTGACACCTTCTTCCTCATTTTAACTTTACAAAAACCCTTGAGGTAGGGCAGATTAACCCAGGGCACCAATGAACAAGTAGGCTTTTTATTTCAGATTCTTTATTCATATCAGATCATTGCACAATTTAAAATTGTGGATGTATATGAAGTAACGGTAAAATTGAAACGAATTAAAATGTTAAAATAACTAGACTACTGAAAAACAAAAATCCCCCCCTCCCCCAGAAACAGGTAGCATTATCATGGTCATTTACTAGATCATCTTTTGTTCTTATGGCAGAACATAAATTGCATGCACATAAATGCTGCATTGGTTGAATTTCTCCATGTTAAGACCCATTTTATTTGATTATTCTTTGATCTTCCTGCTTCTTCCTGTGAAGTCTATTAAGTTACTTCCAGATGGTGCAGCTAGAATCTTGTCCTTTCACATATCAATTTGGCAAGGTGTATTGTTTTCCTTTACTTAGGTTTAGCCTGTTATCTTAAGGTTTAGTATTTAGGACTTGAGAAATGTGCAGAAACCTTTTTCTCCATTTTAGCCACCACCTAGGCTAGGGTGTTCATGAAGTGGTGGGTTTTTGTCAGTTGTTTGTTACCACCTCTACAATGCCAGCCAAATAATAGTATTTTCAGTGGGGGTAGCTTTCAGTCAACCAGTAATAATCTTGCATGATTTATTAAGAGCTACATCAACTTGTTTGGTAGGTGATGATTTATACCATACAGCACTAGCATATTCTGCTAGGGACAAAGTCATTGTTCTTATTGATTGTGGAGGTTCATCTCTTTTTGATTGTGTGTCTGACCCAGCCAGTTTTTTCAGGATTTCTTTTTGGTGGTAACTTTCTGTTTGATGTTTAGACAGTGTTTTTGGGTAGATCAGGGTTTGATCCAGAATTTCACAGGGATTCTCAACCTGCGGCCCACGGGCTGGATGTGTCTCATGTGTCGTTCCCCCCCCCCCCGCCTCCATGCTGCTGTATGGTCAACAAATGCTACTACCATTATTTTATATGATTCAAATCTCTCTTCTATATGCTAGGTTAATTTTAAGGTCTAAAGCCTTCCTGTTTTGGAATTAGAAAATGTTCAGTTTTAAGTGTAGACAATTTAATATTATTTGTTCAAGCATTTTGTATTTTCCTATCTCTTTGCTATTCCTACCTCTTCTTATGGCTTCTTCTACTTCCACCAATGTGAAGGCAGTAAAAAGCTAATTGGATTTGCTCTGAATATGCCTTTGATGTTTCTTATTTATTATGCTTTGGTTTGTCTTCCCTGCCAGGAACAATTGGTGTGCTATTTGGTTTGGGGGTTATAGTGACCTTTAGCTTGGACCATTGTCCAGTCTTTTCAATATTCTCCAAGGTTTCAGGCAGCTCCTTGCTATATCAAACTCTGTTATAGTGTCTACCCAGGTTTTTTTTTTGTTTCTGTAATAGTCAAGATCAAATTCATCCTTGATTTTTTGTATGTTCACTCAAAGGATTTTCTTCAAAATATGATATATAATCTAAGTATTGTGTGTATGTTTCCAAAGTGAGACCTGGGATGTAGTTGGTTCAGCACCCTCTTGATGTGGGGGCAACAGAAACAGAAGTTACAAATTGATCATATTCTCTGGTTGTGGAACATTTTGAAACACAACTTTATCTAGCATTGTTGTAAACTTTCCCAGTTGGCTTTTCTGAAGGCATGCTGATTTTTTGTTTTTATTCCCATCCATATATGACTCATTTCTACAAATCCAGGACCAAAATCTTTCTTTCTTTCTTTCTTTCTTTCTTTCTTTCTTTCTTTCTTTCTTTCTTTCTTTCTTTCTTTCTTTCTTTCTTTCTTTCTTTCTTTCTTTCTTTCTTTCTTTCTTTCTTTCTTTCTTTCATGTGTGTGTTTGTGTGTTAATTGAGTTTCTGGTAATGGATGAAACAAAATTAATTTATGAGCTTATTTTCTGTAACTGCAGACTGATTAAAGGAAAGTGTAAAAGTTGGCTCTCCAGTGATTGAAAATGTATGCCATTAGTGGTAGGTATTGTAGATACAGATAGAATACAAAACAAATGCAGGAAGAAGGTGATACCTTTATTGGATCACTCAAAAAATAAAACATTGTGTGAGTTTTCAAGATTCAATATCTTTGTTTGCCTACAGATGGAGTAGTTACAGTGGCCAGAATCCTGTCAGCAGTTTATATGTGTGTAGGCAATCACATGCATTGTGGCATCAAAATATTTCTCATCAGTGGTAACTTAGGGAATGCAAATGTTTATCATAATAGTCCCAATAGCTGGCCTAATTCCAGAAGAAGGCAACAGTGTAGGCAGCTTTGATCAGTCTATTTCATTTGAATGATGGGCTGGTATTTTTAAAGAAAGTCTTCCATGTACAAAGTGGTGGGTTTTTGTATGAAGGCTGACAGGATATGTCGGCTGCTGACTAGGAAGTCTAGTATGGCTTTATAGTTTATTGAGATTGCTCCAGCACTGAGCAGCTGATCTATACTATTTTATTAAGTTCTGTCTTCACCCTTGCCATTATTGGTTTGGCTATAATTTACTGAGTTTTAGTAAATCACAACTTCAGCAGAGAGCATATTATATTCTTGTAATGAGTTTGTAACGACATTAGGTTTTAGTAATTATTAAGGGATTTTAGTAATACTGTTCTTTTAGATAGGTGGCTTGCTGTTGCATGCCAAATCTCAGTAGGTTTTTAGTAGTACAGTAATACCTCGGATAACGCTAAAATCGCATAACATTAAGTAATCTGTAGGGGGAGAATTACATCGAATAACGTTAAGATCCTATGGGATGCATCAGATAACAACCGCTAAAGCCTGTGCGGTTATAATGTATCTCCATGGAGCTTTAACGTTATCCGATGCATCTCATAGGATTTTAACATGCATCGGATAACACTAAAAATCAGATAACACCAAGACTTGTGGAACCAAGTTTTAGCGTTATCTGAGGTTATACTGTATAGTTTCCTTTTATTACCTGTGTCCAGTCTAGCTTAGGATGTGGTGTATATGCTTTTGTGTTCTTGTTATGCTGGTCATGGACTGTAAATAAATTTGAATTTGAATATAGTCTTCTAAGCATTGGCTGCACTACACCTTTGTTTTCATTAACAAGATGCTAGTTGTGCTTTTGGTTATGCACCATTACACAACTGGGTGTGCAGCCGGCAACATGTTAACTAGTAGTAGTTAGCTGCTGCAGTTTATGCAGTTTCACTTATGCATTCATTCTGCTACATCCATAGGGAGTACAGATGTTAGCCTCATTTCTAAAGATGGGGGGAAAAGAGAAACCTTCATAGT
Source organism: Furcifer pardalis (assembly GCA_030440675.1). NCBI lineage: Eukaryota > Metazoa > Chordata > Lepidosauria > Squamata > Chamaeleonidae > Furcifer > Furcifer pardalis. Next base: position 62,497,758 of record CP126891.1, read on the forward strand.
TAACCAGTAAGAATATACCTTCAATGGTCCACGAAGACTTTTTCTTTACTCAGTAGTGTGTATTATAATGTTTATGTTTTAATTTTAATAATGTAATAATATCTAAAATACTACACATTTTATTAATTATTGTATTGCTTGATACTGCATTTAAACCATTGTTTACTGAGATATCGAGGGGGCTTTGGTTTCGTGGGGTGACTACTACATAAATGTGTTAAATAAGTAAAACAGAGGTTTGTGGTTTGAGATGATTCATGCTGCCCCTTTAAAAACTCATGTCCAAATCTAATTTCACAACGTGCATTTTTTCTCTTTATAGTTTTTTTTTGCAAATTGTTAATTCTTGTAGTATCCACCCCTCCCCCTGCGGGTTCATTCATGCCTCACAACAAGCTACACAATTTGTGTATGTACATGCAGATCATTTGCTCTGTTTTGGATTTGTTATTTTGTTTCTTGGATGCTGAACCTCATTAAGCATTAGTTTAATTGGGGGGGAGGGGTGGTGAGAGTGATGACAGGGCTTGACGGTTTAGCTACTCAGCACTTTTCTGAGCCAACAATTTTATCTGATTTATTTCATATCCTCTACCAGGAAGGCACCTGGTTGGTGGGGGACAATGGGCAAGGCAGTCATAGGATCCTGCCCTGCCAAAATTAACGACAGTAGTGGGATGTCTGCCATTGATCTTATCAGTTTGTAGTATGCGTCAATTCAGAAATGCATGAGTCACTGCAGTCCCATTGCTGATTTTTATTGACATGAGAATGAAGAAGATAAGATGAACTATTTCTTGCACTGCTTTTGGGCACTGTTTAGTTCTGGTTCCTAATCATTTGTCTAGAGAGGTGGTAAACATCATCACTGGACTTCAGCTGCTTGCTGAAAAACTTTTTTTTGCATCACTAAAATGAATTTTAAACAGGTTCATCTTATGTCACCTTTTGCCAGCTCAGGGTCAGACCAGGCAAAAATATCCCAACTTGTTTTAGTGAAACAGTGATTCCTAAATAACCAAGAAGGTGTTATTCTCTTAACACTCTCTCACTCAAGTGAGCTTGGTGGTACAGTTCTATATGAAAGAGCAGGTAGTTGTTGTTGGTTTTTCTTTGGTAAAACAGATACAGTAATACCTCGGATAATGCTAAGACTTGGTTCCAGAAGTCTTGGTGTTATCTGATTTTTAGTGTTATCCCATGCATGTTAAAATCCTATGGGATGGATCGGATAACGTTCAAGCTCCATAGAGATACATTGTAACCGCACAGGCTTTAGTGGTTGTTATCCGATCCATCCCATAGGACCTTAACATTATTTGATCCAATTCTCCTCCCCAGATTACTTAACGTTATGCGATTTTAGCGTTATCCGAGGTAAACGTTATCCGAGGTATTACTGTATACCTTTTTCCTCAATTTCTTACATTGCGAGTCCTTTAGACTTGATGTAAAACCACATAAGCATTGCAGAGAGTGTTGAAGCATCAGTATTTTTGGCATGTCAAAGTTTGGGAAACTTTGGGAAACTTTGGGAAAAGCTGCCTTTTGGACTATAACTCCCAGTATCTACCCTCATGTTCATTGGAAATGTAACTCAAAATGTAACTCCAGCCTAGAGGCAAAATGTTTTGTCTTTTCCAGTCTTCACATAATGAACTCTGATTAACTCCAAGATTTCATTGGTGTAGATAGCAGCCCTATTGACAATTACTTCAGGTTCTAAAAAGGGACTTAAAAACAAGAAGGAATAAGAAAACTGAAGTTTGGTACCTGAATGTTTTATCTGGTTCTTTCTTCTGAACATCAATACTAAGACTTTTTGACTTTGAGATAGTTATCCGTGATATGATAATGTATTCTACATCTAAGGTTGTAACTGTTACTTCAATTATTGTTTTATTGTTTTAATTGTATGTAAATAACCGGGAGTAGCAGAGCAGTGGCGGGGGGGGGAGGGTGTTAAAACTGAAGTTGAGAATGTTTAGGATCCTGGATTTTTTAGCTGCACTTAATTATTGACATGGCCTTGAAAACCCTATTGCTTAGTGTAGTAAATTGTATTAAAGTCCATTAAATTAGTGTGGATTGGGTGAATCAACTTCTCCAGAAGTTCCATTGATTCAAATACGCCTACTCTAACTACAACTTACTGTGCTAAACTAAGTCACCATTAGAGTAGGCACACTTTAACCAATTACATTTATGGAGAAATTAATTCATCAAATCTGTGGGCCTATGCCAGTGGCGGCGAACCTTTGGTAGCAAAGCTGTGGCATGCATGCCAGAGGTGACACTTGGAGCACTCTTTGTGGACACCTGTGCAGTCACCCCAGCACAGAACTTGCCCCATTCCTCTGCCCAACAGCCCAATGGGGGCACTTCTTCCCTCCCCCAGCACAGAGTTCACCCCCACCCTTCTGTCCAGCAGGCCAATGGGAGCACTTCATCCCTCCCCACAGCACAGAGTTCGCCCTGCTCTTCTGCCCAGCAGCCCCATGGGAGCGTTTCCTTCCTCCTCTGTTGCTGTGTTGGCACTTTGCGATAAATAAGTGGGTTTTTGGGTTGTAGTTTGGGCACTCGGTCTCTAAATGTTTCGCCATCCCTGGCCTATGCTAATGTAATTTGCTACATTAAGTGACAGAATTTTGGTTAGTAAGAAACAAGATCTTGGCTGGCATGAGAAGGTTTGTTCTATTTTATTCCAGATGAATCTAGGAATGAGCATGGCTAAGTGTGAATGGCTAAGCTGCCTGTTAAGAGAAGACTTGTGATGGTAGTAATTTCACTGAATTGAATTGAATTATTCTGCGCAGAGATTATGTAGTGCTCTGGAAAAACGATACTCCCGCACAACAGTTAAAGTGACTACATAATGTAGATCTTGATTTAGACTTACTGAGAACAATCAATCAAATAAATAATATCCAAAAAGTTGCACCTATTCTCTTCTGGTTAATATAAACTTACATAGCAGTAAATTATCACTTTATCCCTTTAAATGCGCTCCTAAATTCAACCAATTGGCTCTTCCCAGAGTCACCTATTAAAATTCAAGACTTTGGCTTTTTGCCCAATTGTCCACATGGAAACTCCTTGTATACAAACAGAACATAGGAAATGAAACATGTAAATAAAATAGGCAATGGTTCTGGTCTCACATCTTGTGTCCTTATACTAGCACAAGATAGGAAGCATCTGTTGGTGATTGACACATATGTGAAGAGGCTTAAAATGGTTCAGATGGCTGAAAGCGTTTATAGACCTCCAAAGCTGAACCAAAGATTTATGATTTGTAGAGAAAGGGTTGTTATATGTGTTGCTGGACTGAAGGATGATCAGTGTGGGCTTGCTGTGGGGCATTGAGGTGCCAAAGACTTGGTGTGTGTGTGTGTGTGTGTGTGTGTGTTTTTGTGTGGGGGATTTGATCCCAAACACAGATACGAAGCATGCTGGGTGGCCTTGAGCAAACCACAGCCTCTCAGTCTAATACTTCATAGGATGGTTGTTACAATAAAGAAAAATCACTTCTAAATTACAGAGGATTGTACCACTCTCAGTAGCCAGACTGACTGTTCAGAGAAATAATATAATACTGTAGAAACAAAATGGCAGCAGAACAGACTTTTTTTTTGGGGGGGGGGAGAGGAAGAGAAGAGTTTGCAAATGGAGCATTTTATAATGTAAGAAATAAATTCAGCATTAGTTTTTATTATTTTACTATAGCATTACAGTTTTAATTCTAGTTTTTTTAGTTTGTATCTCTCTCTCTCTCTCTCTCTCTCTCTCTCTCTCTCTCTCTCTCTCTCTCTCTCTCTCTCTGCGTATGTGTGTGTGTGTGTTCAGCTTTTGATGGGATTAATTTTGTTCCACATGGTTGTTTTAAAACTGAGAGGGAGGTGTTAAGCTGGAATTAGACATATGCTTTGTATTTGAAACCTACTATCTTAAAACCTAATTCATCTCATATTCCAGAAGACAGACAACTATTAATCTGACTAGTTCTCTTGAGCATATGCTAATAGAAGATACGCCTCTTGCTTAATTTGATTTGAACTAATAAGAGATTTATGTGATGAGAGCTTTTTGAAAGAGACTGCACTTTCTATCTATGAAGGATTTAAACCATCTTATTCTGTAAAGAATCAAGAATAATCAACGCTTATAGAGCACATTTAAATTGGCAAAGAACATTACAAAATGGTCTACCACCCCCTCTTTTTCATCTAAGGTTTAGATTGGAGTGTAGAATTCTGGAAAGCAGGCTTTGCAAAAAGCTAAGATCATGTTGGCAATAGTGGCCTGGAGTATATGAGTGGATGTTGTATGTTTTAGTCTGGAGTAGATGATATTGTTATAGGAATGTTTGATTTCTGTTATTTTTAAAATCAGTGCTACTGGTGATGGTACTATTTCTGTTCCTTTATTCATAAACAGAAACTAAAAGGATAAAACATACTATGCATTTACATCAGATTGAACTTGATCATGGACCTAGTGAAAATCCCATTCCTGGAATTGTTAGAAAAATGTGTACCGTAAATATAGCTAATGGTATTTTAATGATTTCGGAGTGACAGTGGACTATGGTGAGCCTCAGATGTTGTTGGGCCATTGCACTCATCATCATTAAATGTATAAAAAAGGATTACGGGAATTATAATCCAATAAATGATCGAGGCTGTGCTTTGCGCAACCCCATATGTCTCAATCTTTATTATAATCTCTGTGTAGAGTGCTAGGCATCCCATAGTTGAAAAGGGGACAGAAAAGGGGAGCCTGATTTGACAAGTAACTAGAATAGCTCCCCTGCTAGAAAAGATCTAGACTATTCGGCCCATTATAGTTTAACCACCCCACCCCCACCCACACACAAGGAAGGGTGGGACCATGATATGTTCATCATGATCGTAATCTCCTTTTTCATCTTTTTCTTCTTTGACATTATCATGGCTATACTAATTCAGAATGTAGCAGCTCTAAACAATAATGTTGCATTTCATCTAAAGTAGTATATAAGGCTTTTCTCCTTCCTGCATTTATTTTCCCATGGATGATGATCTATCATAATTTGTACTTTGTGCTTTGGATTATATCACCAAAACATTTCTATCTTTCTACCCTTTATAATTTTTTTAAAAAAAATTAGGCATGATTCATTCTGCTCCTTTGGCAAACCATTTCCCCTGCCAAGCCTGCCATGGCTCACTGTGTGGAGCCGGGGAGGGTGGGTTCAGTGGGGGAAGCGAGCTCTTTTTAAAGTCGCCGTTCACCCGGCTCCTGCTGCCATTGATCAACACGATAATTTTGACTACCGACACATAAGATGCAGCCCATTTTTCAAGTGTATTTTTTTTGGGGGTGTGTGTGTCTTATATGCCAGCAAATATGGTAGATGGATTTTCAGGGGGATTGATCAAATTCATTGAGGATAAAGCTCTTGATAACTTGTTTTACAATCACATTTCAGGTACAATGCCTCTGATTGCTGGCATGGATCACAACAGTTGGAGAGGACTATCGCCTTTAATTCCTACTTTAGGTAGTTACAAAACCATTTGGCTAGTCACCAGAAAGGTCTTTAGTCTGATGCAATGGATTCTTATCATATTCTTGTAAAAGTGGCATTAGTTCCATCACTGCATTTGTTTCTCTCCTTACTTGAAAAGAAGCCATATTCTGATGCTTGTGGTGACTGTCATAGCACTTTAACAGACAGAATGTATAACTTCCTTTTCCAGAAAGATGCACTGTTAAATTTATTCTGCAGACCTCTGAGGTAATGCAACTCCCTCTGGGAGTTGAAATTCAGCAGTATCTAGAGCAGCGTTTCCCAAACTTTGGTTTTTGGACTTCAATTCCCAGAAGCCTAAGTCAATTCCCCAAAGCACTGATCAGCCAATGTATTTACTTCTGGGAATTGAAGTCCCCCTGTGGGACACGGGCCTCAACTTGTGAACCACTGATCTAGATAGCAGACTGAAGGAGAGTAATGCAGAAGAGGCAGGACCATAAATTTGATATTGTACAGTAAAACCTCGACTTACATATGCCTCGAGTTTCATAAAATTCGACTTACATAATGATTTTTTCACTAAAACCATGTCCTGCTTTACATAACACAATTTCCATAATAAAGTAAGTAGTAATAGTAATTTCCTATGGGTTTGCTTCAAGTTAAGTAAAACATTCATTTTTCCTATGGGTTTGCTTTGAGTTATGTAAAAATTCATTTTCCCTATGGGTTTGCTTCGAGTTAAGTAAAAAACCGTTTTACATAAAAGGCTACGGAACAGACTTTTTACACAAGTTAGGATTTTACTGTATCTTGTACACCTTTGAGCTCCAGACCAGGTAAGCAGGAGCCAATCAGTTTTGCTATCAAGGATGTTTGAGAGACTTCTCTCTGATGAAAGGGAATTTTTAATTCATGGTTCCACTTTCAAAAGCAGGGAGTGTGGTAGCTCAGTAGTTAAGAAGCTCCCCTTGTTAGCTGGAAGGTCAACAAATCGGCAGTTCGGGACTCCATTACTGCATGATGGAATGAACGCCTGACTCTGTCCTAGCTCCTGCCAACCTAGCAGTTTGAAAGCAAGATATTGCAAGTAGATAAATAGGGACCGCTTTGGTGGGGAAAAGATCTTGGGGACACGAAAGGAGCCTTATTCGGGTGTTCCCTGAGCATAGTTTCTCCAACAAAAATCCTTTCAACCCAGAAAGCACCTTTGTGTGCTTCTGACATGATTAAAAAAAAACTTACAAAAGCTAATGAATCCACAGTTTTTCTGTCTATTAAATGGGTAGATTTTGAGTGATGAGTATTGAGACATGTTCTAGCCAGATTACATTTTAGCGCAGGATTTCTCTGGAAAATTAGCCTTCTGCATCACTCTAATAAAAAGGAAAAAAATACTGATGGTAATGCTTGGTCATTTGTGGTACTTCATCAGAATCTCCAACTGGAGCTCAGCAAAAGCCTATTTTAGCTTAACTGGGTAACAACAATAACAGTGGGTGGGAGAGATGTAGCCCATTACAGGCCTGGGTCTTGGCAAAGTGCCCCCCCCGCCCCTCAAGTTGTCTACTAGATATTAGTTCAATAAGTGTGGATTAGAATCCAAAACATCATATTTGTTGAGCACCTCAAGGCTTGTAGGTTGGGTTGCTTAATATTTTACCTTATCGTATTGTTGGAATTCATCCATTCAGTTAATGAGCTCTTAGCCTCATAATGATGCCAGTAAGGATTAATATTAATGAGTGTGGCTACCAGAATTTCTTCAGTTGTAAAAATATATAACACCTGAATAAAACCATGAAATTGTAAAACATACAAAATGCAAAAAGCTAGAATTCTTCATTTACATAATAAGAAATACAAAGTGCAGAGTTTTCACAGGTGATCAAAGTAAGCGGAAAAAGAAGCGTGGGAAGGAGAAAATCTCATTGCCTAAAGGCTTAGGAAGACTGGTCTGGATATAAAACAATATAAGCATCTGGAACTGCCACATCCAAAGTCAAGATAATTACAATGATTTCCAGCATCTGGCAGAACATGAATAAAAAAAGGAAAAATGAGCAGGAATTGAAATAAAGAAATCTGAGTGTTTGAATTAATGTTTCCTTTAGGTGGGAATATTTTGTATGTGGCAATGATGTTGCATCTAAAAATGACCAAGTGGTGCATGTTTTTTGTTTCAAAAAATCACACAATCTCTCTTTGCCAATCTTAATCTTAATGTGCTAAATTCATGCGCCTGTTCCAAAGTTGTTCTGAAATTGTTCTAAAAGTTCCAAACAACATTCTCCTTATGATGCCTTCCAAACACAATATTGGTTTAAAATCCTGCACATTAGGCATTCAAACCAAATACCGGCAGAATATTCTCATTTTTATTTTAATTGAAAATGAAACATGCATAAAGTTAGTTCATTCTTCAATAATACACATATAAGACAATCAGAACGTGAAGAGATAACCTGTTCATCACTGCATAGTCTATTAGAATGCTCTAGCACAAGGCCTCTACAAATGAATATGTAATTAATTATTTCCTGATTGCATATGCCCTGGGGAGTGGGTAACAACAACAACTATATTTCATATATCTCAACAGATACTTACTAATATATTTGGAAATTAACTTTTAAAAGATTCTTTTTCTTTTAAGTACAGAGAGATTTTGCTTCCCCCACGTTCTGAGAGATTATGTAAACTTAAAATAATTTGATTCTAGTTATCACAGTAACATCATGCCATATAGTGCCTTTCATCAGATGATCACAAAGTTCTCCATAGTCTGTTAATTAATCATATCTCTCTGGTGTATTCATTAAATATTGTATCTTTATCTTCTTCGTGGTCCATGTGATCAACACTAATGAGTTAAAACTGTGTGCTTTGTACTAACAGTATTTTGGTTTAGAATCAGTGTTCTATAGGACTGGTGAGAGATCAAATCCAAAAGATCAGGAGTATACTAGGTTGGGTGATGTTGCTTTCAATGTTAAAAATATACTGTACTTAAATTGCTGTAAACTATTTTTATGCACAATGATTCCCAAAGTGTTAAACAGATCTAAACAGTAGGGATTCTTACTTTTAGTTCTACAGAGTTGCTTTGTTCTTGATAATTCAAAATTGCCAATCTTAATGTTAATGCGCTAAATTCATGCACTGTTTCTTAACTCTGCTTAAGCCACCTGGAGACCCTTTAAATCTGGAAAGACAGAAGTAAAAAAAGAAATAAATGAACAAAGAAATAAGATCTGCTCCCAATGTGCTTTCATTCCTGGCCGTGTTTAGAAAATTTTGCATGATAGCGCAAAGAACTGAAAGGATTCTTAATTCATTTGTAGTCATTAACGAAATCAGGAGATTTAGTAAGTTTATGCCTGGCTTGCTTATAGCAATAAGTCACCCCCATTTAAGAGTATGATGTGCCATCATGGACTGTCTAACTATAAGGACATTCCTTGCTAGATCAAGGAGACCACACTGGCTGAATTTATCAGGAAGACTTCCATTATTGTAGCTTCCTTGTCTTTTTTCCTGTTGAGGAGAGACTGTGATGGAGACATTCACCAGGATACATGTTCGAGAAAAGAATGCCATAATGAGTGGCTGTTTGATTACCCATACTTTCAGAGAAACTAGTGGTATTGTGAAAGAGGTGGAATTAAGATCTTTTCTTTACATCTATATGCATTTTATTGAAGGATATGGAAGAGCAATTGTTCAGTAGAATTCTGTAATATTTATTAGAGAGTAAGCAAAACAGTCTAACAGCAGTCTTGCCAATGATGTTAGGCTGGGACTGAAACTCACCAAAGTGTCCCCGGGGGATCACTTGGGCAAGGTGAAAGCAGAGAGCACATTTCACGGTCTGCCTAGCCAGTGGGTGATGTGATATCTGAAAGGCTAAAAACTGCATGTAGTTGGACTTGATTTCTTGGGTCCATTTGAATGTGCAGAATGTCGTTGTGGAGATGTCTGCCAATATCTGGATTCCTCACTGAATAACGACTCCAAGGTATCCAAGGTAAGGTAAACAAAACAGAAAAATAAAAACATCACTATAAAGACTAAGCTGTATTTTAATGTTGGCTTTCATGGATCAGGTCCATTTCATCAGATATGGTCTGATGAAGTGGGCCTGATCCACGAAAGCTAACATTAAAATACAGCTGTTAGTCTTTAAATTACCACAAATGTTTAGCTTTGTTTTGTTTACTCTCTGGTATGCCTGAAACACAGATTAACAGGGCTACTATTCCAAAAAAGAAAATCATATGTGATATTTGACTCTGCTATTGAAATGGGTGAGAAAGGAAAATCCTTTGGTCGAGGTTTAGTCCTTATCCCATCATTCCTCATAAAGCATACCCCATCTAGTTTTCTAAAAACAGTATTGTGGAAGCAGTGACAAGAAGGAAGAAAAGTAAGGGAGGAGATCAGAGTTTATATACTAGGTCTATTCTCCCAGCTGACCTCGTTAACAGAAACACTATCAAAGACCAGGACAAAAAGCAGAGACATTTGTGATGTTCTCTGTTTTTTGTCCACGTCCTTTATCGTGATCTTGCTTTAAATGGTAATTGAGGAAGGGAGCCTAGGTTGGCCATATGTCCTTTAAGAACTGTTCTCCTTTTAGTGATGTCTGTCCTCATTGATGTTCTTAGTCCTGTTTGTTCAAGCTTGCTTCCCTTTTTTTGGAGAGGGAGCATTGGCTTCACTAGTCTCACCTCTTACTTACCGTATCTCTTGCAAGGGCCTCCCCAGATCTATTTTTGGAAAACTAGATAGGATTTCTTCTTCTTCCATGTCTAGGCCAGACATGAAACTGCTAAAATGAAGGCACCCTTTGGTGAGTTCATTCAGCTGTTCCTTTTGCCTTGTGAGAAAGTTTAGCTGGCAACACAAAGTAGCTGTTACCAGGGTATCCCCAATTGTGATTCAAAAATACTACAATCTTTGAGGAAGCTCTTTCTGTGTACATGACAAGATGGCATATTGTTGTGACAGCTTTCCTGATTTTATTTTTGAAATACTAAATGAGTTATAGTTTTAATTAAAGTTGAGGGGACGGGACATTTCTCAAATGTTTCTGAGAAGACTTCTCTTTCTCCTCACCCATTGCTTTCATTTTAATAACCCCTGTGCCAGTAGGCTTATTTTAAGTAACATAGACTGTATTTCCTCTACAGAATTAGTTTGGCACTATTTCAACTGTTGTTTCTCCATTCTGTGGTGTCCTAGGATTTATAGTTTGGTAAAAGACACATACCCTATTTGCTGGCGTATAAGACCCACTCCCCCCTTAAAATACTGGAAAAATGGAGTGTGTCTTGTACTGTAAATAGTGGCCTATAGTGAGCTATTTTGGCAATAACAGGGGATTATACTGGAGCTCAGCACAGTGCAGATAAATAGTGAAGTCCTTGAACTCACCCAAACTTTCTTAGAGTTTGTCCAAGTTTGAACCAAATGGATTCCGTAAAAGACAAAATATTTCCTGAGCTATGACTGTCCATCTACTTAAGGGCTACTTTGAAGAACTTTCCACAATTGGTTCAATGTACAGGGTTTGTGAACAAAGTAGAAAAGTGAAAAAAAAAACACATTAAAAATAATTTGTTGACCCATAGTTCTAAGTTGTATTATAGTTGGTCCTCACACCTATTTGCATACTGGAATAAAAGCATGGCTACATGTTAAATTTGTTGTGTGAATAACAGCCAACATGACTATTACAAATGAATTCAACAGATCATTGCTTCAGAAGCTTTTCCCTCCTGTTATTTCTAGTTAAATGGCTTTCCTAACTGTTGGAAGGTGAAGAAGAAGGAACAATAGTGTAGGATGCATATAATAATAATAGGCTGATTCTCAAACCATATTATGCAGTTTCCCACATAATATTGACACTGTTATTGTACCTTTTAATTTAATATATGAAGCATAAATTTAGATAAGCTGCACATTTCTGTCTGTTCAAAAACACAGTTGTTTGTGTCCAGTTTTTGGTTTTCAGATCTATATTTTGGGGAAGCAGGGGACATTAACATAATGATTCTTTTGAAACAATCTACAGTCCATTTCTAGTTAATATTAATATCCTTATCCAGTGATGAGAACTGTGCCTGAGATGAATTTAGATGAGACAGAGAAAGAGAGAGAGAAACAATTAGAGATATTAGAATGATGGAATACCTGATTTATAAAAAAGGTGATTTAAAGTGTAATCCTGCAAAGGTTTATTTCTCACCAAATTAATTTCCTCTTATGAAGCCTTCCTCAACTCCTGTCCAAGTTGGTGAATGTGGTAGAAGTATAGAAGTATCCCTTTTTGGGCAAGGTCATCAAAAGGGGAGTGGCTGATCAGCTGCAGGCTTTCTTGAATGAAACCAACTGCCTGGATCTATTGCAGTCTGGTTTTAGGCCTTGTCATGGCACTGAGACCACATCACACTGCAAGATGGCATTCTCCGGGAAGCAGACAGAGGAGCTTCATCTCTCCTGGTGCTCCTGGACATTTCCCAGCTTTTGATACCATCAACAATGGTATCCTCCTGGGTTGGCACTGTGTTGCAGTGGTTCCTTTCTTTGTGAGCGGAGCCAGAGAGTTCAACTTGGGGAGTTTGTTTCAGGCCCATGGACCTTCCGGTGGGGTGTTCCACAGGGGTCAATAATCTCCCCATTGTTTAATAACTATATGAAGTTGCTGGGAGAGGTTATTAGGAGATTCGGGGTTCGGTGTCTCCAATATATGGATGACACCTAGCTGTATCCCTCCTTTTCATTGTCTGCAGCTGATGCGGCCCAATATCTGCATATGCAGATAGCATTGGCTCTTTGGCTGAAAATGGAGATGAGCACCACATTTTAGAGTTGGATATGACTAGCTTTCAAGCAAGGGAAACCTTTACATTCACCTTATATGGATATATATGCTATACAGCAAGGCTATTTTTACAACAAATCTGTATTAGTGGTTTTATATTTTTGGGGATTTATTTGCAAGGGAAGGCTGAAAGAGCAGCTTTTTCATGTCATAAGACATTACGTTAAGGTGTGTGTAGAGTTCAGGCAGATGCGTGGAAAAATAGTACTTGGATCTAAGAGCCTCAATATTTACAATGGGATTTGGAACAAAACAGGTAAACAAAGGGATATGATCTTAAAACTGCCTGCTTGGAAAGCCATAGTTTTTGTTCCTTTTTTAAAAAAATAATGTCCAAGACACAGTGGTAGGATTCAGCAGGTTCATCCCAGTTTGCCAGAACCAGTAGCAGAAATTCCAACTGGTCCCACCCATCCAAGTTTTGGATGGGTGTCATGCAGTGTTGCAGAAGGCAAATGGAAGTCCATTGCATTAAATTGCTCCCAGGACTGGCTGATCGCTGTGATGATCACCAATATTTGCACAAGAAGAAGAAAGGTTGGATGATTCCAACATTAATAAGATCAATGTTTGTGAGAATGGCGAACTTCAAGAAAGAGTGTGTGTGGAAAAAGAGAGAAGAGAACAAGTTTATACTTAACTCCATATGTAATTTGTTAAATGAAGAAATTTATCTCTTTTCACAGTAACAGAGACAGTGCTATCTTTGAAGCAAGCATTGTCATATTTTTTTTATGTTGAAACAAACAGCCTGACCATGAATACGTAATTTAGGAAAGACTCTTTTTTGTTTGTCTTCTTTTGCAGATGCAAAGACCAGCTCTCAAAATGTCTTCTGTGTCTCCATGCATCTTCTAAGCCAGTTGTGTTAACTCTCCAGCTAGTTGACTAATAGAATTAATAACTGTGAAATTAAAAAACACACACAACAAAAAGCATTCTAAAGCCACATGCCTTATGAAGTCAATGCTGGGTATGATTTTACAAGTATGTAATATTCTCCCCCCCCCCCCCAAAAAAAAAAAATACGGAACTGTTAACTGGAAAACTTCTTGGCACTTAATAAAGCATTGTGCAATCTGTTATTTGTCTTAGAGATAATAATTACAGAATGGCTATATGCTTTCTCTGCATTCTCACTCTGTCTAACATGACTTGCCAGTAGATAGTTTCCTCCATTTAGAAGTACTCCAAATGGACTTTTATTTAGATAATATGTCTTCTTGAAAAATGATATTGATAATGCACAAGTACAGAAGAAAGCATATCTTTCTTAAGAGTGCAATAGTTTATATACTTTCCAATGAAACTCCGTATTTAGAAAAGGACTAAAGGGAGAAAGGGAAGGAAGATATTCTTAATGCTTCAGGAGAATTTCTTCCCATGTTTTAACTATTATTTCATTGCTAGTGTTTTTCACATCTTTGAATTGGGGGTGGGGGTCAACAAGTTGATTGTCCTTCTCCCCTCACCAGTCTGTAACTTAAGCATCTCTTTCATGGCTGGTGTTGTAGATTCTGTGAGGGTCTGTGCGTAGCTACAAGAATCCAGCATCAACATTAGAAGAAAAATAGAGGATTTGGACTAACTGCTCTTCCTAAATGCTCCTTCCCAAATTGGGCTGAGGTGATGGGATGGCCGGAATAACCACCCATCCCCTGAAGGGCAGTGAGCACCCTATCATGGTAGATATTTCACCACTCAGTTATTCGATTATAAGGATGTTGTGTTTTCCTTAAGATCTCATTTCTCTCTTGGACTTCACATTTCCTTTCAAGTTGTGAGCCTTGAAATGTAATGAAGTCCTGGTATGAAAACCACGGAAAAGTTGGAGAACGAAACCCAACATCACCATAGCACAATTTACTGTTGCATTGGAACTTTATTTCTTTTCTTAGTGCCCACAGATTTATGACACACTCAAAATCCTGCTCCAGAGGGCCTTGGAGTTTCTGGAGCAGGTCTTTCGAGTGCCAAGCAGAAAGGGGGAGTATCCCTCTTATGATTCTACTGATGGAATTTGTTATTTTAGTAAAATGGCCCCCACTGGATCCTTGTCAACAATTCTCTTTGGAGCACTGCAGTTACTTGTTAACCATGAAGATGGGATTGTAATGAAACTGTTTTGTAATGTGCTACTGGTTATTTTATGAAATCCCAAAAGGGGAAGTGCTCTTCTTTGAACAGCAGCTATCTAATAACATCAAAGACTTAATTTTAATGCCTTGTGTAGCCTGCTTAATCAAAGTGGCAACTTCTAAATTTGTTTCAGTTCCTTACTTCCAAAACTAATAGACAACTACTAATGTTGTTAGCTTTAAACAGAGGGCTGTTTTTAAGAAACTAATCCTGCACTAGGAAAAGAAAGTCACAAATTCCCTTATGTGTGCAAATGTCTGTACTTTGGAACCTCCTCTTCTTATGCTTCTTTCCTTCTCTACAGTTTTTTCTAATAATATTCAAAGGTTTTTCAATAATTCATTGTAAAGCTTTTGGAAGAGTATAATGTGCTTTCAGAACGATAGCGGCTTGTTATTGAATGGGAAGAATGCTAGATTTCTTGTGACTTTTTACATAAAAATGTGTGTAAATCATAGTGGGATTGGTTTACACTTTTTGATAAAATTACTGATTTCATTGCCAGTGCCTAATACATTATTTGGTTTAATTTTCATTATTTAATTTTCATTTTTTTGTCTGACTTTCTCTAATAAAGCCACGAGAGCAGTGTAAATTAAAATAATAAAATAGCAGTATACAATCACAATTAATTTTGATTCAGCCACATGAGAAGGATAAGGTGTTCTCATCATCCTTTACCAAGAAATTAGGCAGTTAATTTAGCAGGATATAGTTTTAGCTAAAATATATTCCCTGCCTTCTAAATCTCTCTCTCGCTGTGTGTATGTTTCTGCAGCTAGCAAAACTATGTTTAAATATGTAGAAGAGGATAAGCTGATTATGTTTGTTAAATTATTTTACTAATTCATTGGTATTTTGTTGTGGTGTGTTTGTCTTCTTGCATTTTTAGATATGGTCCGGAAAAAGAATCCCCCTCTAAGAAACATTGCTAGTGAAGGTGAAGCAGAGCCTCTCAAGTCATCCGGTACTGAAAGTAACAATACTGAACAGAAGCAGGAATTTTCTGCCGGTCAGATGCAAAACAACGCTGAGCCGGGTGAGGCTCCGGAGCGAAATGAGAAAGAGGGGTTTTGCATGCATATCCCAGAGCCATCTCCCAGCACTAGAAAGGACTTGAAAAGCTCAGCAACTAGTGAAAAGGCTGGGTTCAATTACGAAAGCCACAATAAGGGAGGAAATGTTCCATCCTTCCCTCATGATGAGGTGACAGACAGAAATATGCTGGCCTTCTCATCTCCAGCTGTTGGGGGAATCTCAGAGTCCTTGAAGTCTCCTCTCAGATCAGATGCAGATGACACCCAAGATGTGGTCTGCACCCCATCGGGAGATCTGACGGAGAAAAGTGAAGGACATCGCACGTCACCAGAATCTACAGATGAAGTGGTGGTGCATGTGCATGGCGGTCAGAGTGAAGGCCGGGGTTCAAGCCCAGCCTCAATGGCCTCAAAAAACCCACAAGTGCCTTCAGATGGGGACTCACGGCCAAACAAACTGAAAACAGATTCATTGGCTAATGAAAACCCAGATACGGCGCCTCTGTCTCCAGAGCTTCAGGACTTCAAATGCAACATCTGTGGTTACGGTTACTATGGAAATGACCCCACAGATCTTATCAAACACTTCCGCAAGTACCACCTCGGCCTGCACAATCGCACCAGGCAGGATACTGAGCTCGACACTAAGATTTTGGCTCTTCACAACATGGTGCAATTCAGCCACTCCAAAGACTTCCAGAAGGTCAATTGTTCTGTGCTGTCAGGGGTCCTGCAGGACATCAGTTCCCAAAGGCCTGTTTTGCTTAACGGGACATATGATGTACAGGTTTGTATCTTGCCATTTTGGTACTCTCCTGTGCCTTTATATTTGCAGAATTAAAAGCATTGAGGATTACTCAAAGGCAAGCCTATGCTAAGTATAAAAAGCCTGCCCAGTGAATGGTCCTTTTTGGACAATTTGCTTTCTTGGGTAAAGATACTACTGGTGGGTCATAGAAGTGGAGATGTGAGATTTTCATAGCGATTATTTTGAATTCACTTTCTCTTGGTCCCCATATTCGCCTGCAATTGTGATGCACCTTTCCTTAATAATTCTGCTTGCCATATATTATCCAATTATCGCCTTATGGTTATGTTACTGGTAGCTTTGATAATCAGTATTTCTTCTAATGCCTCCTTCCCCTACTCATCAGCTTACTGTATGTTATTTTTTCCTAACATGTCTGGGGCCACAATTTCCTTTGGGAATCTGATGAAAACTATGGATCCATGTTGCAGAAAAACACATAAATACAACAATCCCATATAATTTTCAAAGTATTAGTAGGGAGACAGAAGGAGGAGGTTATTTTCTTGTGTCCAATTCACAGACCCCCTGTGGATCTCCTAGGTTCAATGACCACAGATTAAAATGCCCTACTATAAAGGATCAATATGATTCAAAATACTTACAAATGTACACATGCCATCTTCGAAAAATTAAACTTTTCACTGCAATGACTCAGTTTCTTTGGCAGAATGATCACTACCATTGTAGCATACAAAAGATTGACTGTTAAATCCTGATTTAGTGTTAGGAAAATGGTACTGCTCAAACCTTAGGCTTGTACACAGAAACTCTTCTTAAATAAACCAACCAATGTTTATTATGTCAGAACTAGGAATTGGGGAAAGCTAGAAACCAGGGATAGTCAACCTACTGCCTGATAGATGTTTTGTAAGATGTTACCTATAATCCTGCACCATTGACCATGATAGGGAGCTGTAATCCAACACACTGGAAGGTACTGTAGCAGTTATTCCTGGTGTAAATGATGGTTTTTTGACACAAACTAGATCAGAAAACCACTATTTAATCTTGGTTTGCTGCAGTAATTCCTAGTTTAACCAGTTTGTCCTTATAGTATATAACAATAAATGATTTGTAGTTTAAATTTAGAACTATTTTGATGGTACAACCAGATCAGAAAGCCACTACAGTAATACCTCAGATAACGTTTACCTCGGATAACGCTAAAATCGCATAACATTAAGTAATCTGGGGAGGAGAATTGAATCTAATAATGTTAAGGTCCTATGGGATGGATCGGATAACAACCGCTAAAGCCTGTGCGGTTACAATGTATCTCTATGGAGCTTTAACGTTATCCGATCCATTCCATAGGATTTTAACATGGATCGGATAACACTAAAAATCGGATAACACCAAGACTTGTGGAACCAAGCCTTAGCGTTATCCGCGGTATTAGTGTATTTAATCTTGGCTTGCTGCAGTAACTCCTAGTTTAACCACAGTTTGTCCTTTCAGTATAAATTTAGAATGATTTTGATGGTCCAAGGGAGACTCTTGTTCAAAATTCAGTTGTGAGTCCTACTAGATTATACTCATTTGATCATTTACTCAGTAGTAAGTCAGGACTTGTGTAGATCCCACTGGTTAGTAAGATTTACTCTGGATTCCAGGTTATTTTTATGTTACAGAATTTGAAGTTTGACCTGTCTCATGGTGGCTAGTTTAACTATCTGTCCAAACCTATTTGGCCAATATGATATATGTTTGTTTGCTCCATTAATATCTTGCATACCGCCATTCCACCTAGAAAACACCTATATTACATATATTTCCTGGATACATCTCAAAATTTAAGCCTGTGTGAAGAAAATCTACAGGACAGTGAGAGGTTTCTATGTGCATAATTATTACATAATTTATTATGTACTGGGTCTTCTGGGAAAGAGGAAA
Organism: Furcifer pardalis; assembly: GCA_030440675.1. Taxonomy (NCBI): domain Eukaryota; kingdom Metazoa; phylum Chordata; class Lepidosauria; order Squamata; family Chamaeleonidae; genus Furcifer; species Furcifer pardalis. The sequence continues at coordinate 62,516,042 of CP126891.1, forward strand.
CCACTCTAAAGCTCCAGAAAGAAGCTCTTCTAGCATTTCTTCTTGATACATTTATAATTAGAAATGGCAGGGATTGAACCCAGAATTGACTGTGTAAACCATCTTTGCATCACTGAAGTGCGACCTTCCCTTGAACCCCAATGGATAAGATAGTTCACATTTTATATTTATCCTTCCTGAGCTATAGCATTGTGATTTGGCCATTTTCTGTTAGGACTAATGTGAGCAACTTGTGCTCTTCTGGGTGTTTGAATATAGCTCCCACTTAATAGCTCCCACCTACTTGTCACCATTTGCTAAGTGTCTTTCTGATAGAAATAATCGTTCTGCAGACATGGATCTGGTACCTTGGATATACCCTTAAATATCATCCTAGTTGATGCTATGGCATTGCCCAGTTAGTGCCGATGTATTCTTCTCATGGCAACTGGAGGTAGGTTGAAGATGTAGAAACTAAAGGATGCAACATGGTGTAACAACTGCTTGGCTTTGCATCAGTTTTGAATTATGGTGAACCTTTTCAGGGGAGTATAGGGTGCTTAGAATAGGTTTACCATTGCCCCATTCTTTTGGAGGTACACAAGGCTGTACATGCTGCATCTTTTATTGAAACTCATAGTGGGGAATCCAACTGGTTATGCAGCCATATAACACTCTGATTATGGCTTCATGATGAAAGGCTAGGACAGTGGTGGCGAACCTATGGCATGTATTCCAAAAGGGGCACCCATGCCATCACCCCGGCCCCGCCCCTCTGTCCAGCAGCCCAGTGGGAGCGCTCCCTTCCTCACCCAGCACAGAGTTCACCTCTCCCCCCAGCAGAGAGTTCACCCCACCTCTCTGTTTGGGCACTCGGACTTTAAAAGGTTTGCCATCGCTGAGATAGGATAATCTCTTTAGTGTGAATCTTTCTTTGTGTTGTACTTTTCAAAATAGGAAAAACTGGTAGGTCCTGTCTGGAAAAAAATATGCTCCAGTGGGAAATAACTCTTTTAACTTAATGCAACAGAAATTCAGTATCTTGATTATGTTAAGTGAACAATGCTTGTTATTGGAAGCCATGGCACTTATTGATTTTTTGAAGGAAAAAGGAACATTATATCTCCAGGACAAGCAGTGTAAGTGATCCGTTGCCAGAGCTATAAGGGTACATTTCCGCCCAACAGAAAGCCATATGAGCATTATAAAAGCAATATTCCATAATAAATCCAAGCACACTTCATCATCATAATAGTATGCATAGAGAAACAGACTTGCATTCTTCCCTTAGACACACAGTCTAATCTTTTACAGTTTTGCTTCTGGACACAGAGCTAACAGGATGCTTTATGGAAGAGAGGTAGGTGGCTCATAATTTAGAGTTTTATACCCTGAAGCTATGTGCTGATTTGACTGAGTTCTCATCCAGATTCCTCTCTTCTCTCAATACTTGCTCCCTCCTTGATTCCCTGCCAGCCCCAGATGCAGATTTCCACAACACATGCTTTAGTTTACAATCCTGCTCTCAATCACTATAAGCTTGTAATGGACATTCTTTACTGTTTTACTTGCATTTTGCTGTCATGGGAGGTAGTTTTATAGAATGGCCAAAATCCTGTTGGCGATTTACATGTGTGAAATTGTAGTAAGTCACTAATTAACAAGGTGCTGTTAGCTTTCCAAGTTCAATGTGAAGGGACATCACTGGCATCTTGTAAATCAGTAGCAGTTTGCCACTGCAATGTGTGTGTCCCTTAAATATGTATAATTTTCCAGTGGAATTCTGACCAATAAATGTAAACAGTTCTTTGCCTGAAGAGCTTATGGTTAAAGCCCAACAACATATTACTTTCAATATGTAGCATCCCGTTTTGTGTCTCCTTTGTATTTCTTTGGTGATTACCTAAAGGAACACCTGATTTGAAGTGGAGCTCTATCATGATAGTGAGTATACTTTAACACGTTGTTCTCTACTGGGTTTCCAATCCAGATCAACTATCTCTGCCTGCATTTTTCATATAGTGTCATGAAGTCAACTCAGTTCAACTAAAATAAACTAAACCAGGTGTAATGTGTAGTTTCACACAAAGGTCCTGATCCAGTTTGGATGTCCCATGTACACTTCTAACAAAGGAAAAAGACAGATTATACTCTTTCACAATTTTGCTTTTGACTGCAGAGTTTAAAGATATTTTGAAGAAAAGAGGTAGGCGGTTCATAATCCAGAGTTGCATACTCTGAAGATATGTGCTTAATCTGCTTGAATTCCCATTCAAATCTCAGATTCTTACATTAAAAGTCATTAATGTTTGAATATTTGTAATTATGTGCTGCCTAACTCCCAGATGGAACATCAACGGCTTTTTGGATTCAACTTTTTGATTGTTATATTATTATGTTTTGATACCATCTCGAGCAGGAGTTCTCAACCTTTTTAAGCCAGGGGCTTCATCACACTCCCTCAGACAGCTTCAGGGGCCAGACGGCCATTTTGCCCTTCCTCCACCACACCAGGAAGTGCCATATGGTGGAGGGCCACATGAAATGGTGCACAGGCTGCAGGTTGATGATCACTGATTTTGAGTAATTTCCTAGTTTTGGTTGTAAAATCCATGATAGTATTTGTTTTTTACATTTGCAAACTGCTCTGAGAAAGATGGTTGTAATCTGTTCTTCAATTTCTGAATAGAGTCAAAGTCATTTTTCTACTTAACAGTTATGCATAATGTATAGGTTTAATTTTTCTGTTTAATAGAGCTACTAGCAGTCATCATTCTTTAAAATAAATTGAGTTGTAAAGCTTTTAAAATGTGCATGGTATTCATAGCTGTCAACTTCTGATTAGAAAGCAAACCTATGATTTAAGTGACAGTACTCTGAACAGTAAGTGCATACTTTCAGATCTGAAATATGGGCTATGATTTGCATGCAACACTAGCTGTTTGTGTTCTGTTTGATGCTAGACATTTAAAGATATGGACATTTGCCTTAAGGGATACATTTTCAGGAAACTCATTTAAATGAATGGGATCTGAATACTATTTTTGTGCTGTGTACTCTGCAAAGCTGCTTTAAACCCCCAAACCTTCATATTTGATGTTCTCTTTTCAACAAATAAGAAAAAAAAAAAAGAGGAAGCATTCACTGTCTACAAAGTGACATGCCAGTAAACTGCCACCAGGGCAAACTTGAATAATAATAAGGAAGGCAGTGGTACAACACACTTCATATTGACCAACTAAAATTGCAATGCCATATTAAATCTCTTCCCTACAACACTGTCAAGAAATGTTTTAAATTATAAATAACGAGCAGGGTTGTTTTTACTTTCTGCCAACCACAATCAAACTGTGTTTTAATTTAAATGGAATACTGTGTCAGTAGCTATTTTGGGTTTTGTCTGGATACGGTATGGATAAACTTGTCCTAAGTTTAACTGGAAATGTTAAAGCAAAGTAGCAGATTCAAGTCTTTGCCAGTAAGGAATCTCAGCTTTATGCCATGGAGGATTTTTAGTTACTTTGTTAGAAATATAGTAAAACAACGGATAACGCGAAAACTTGGTTCCACAAGTCTTGGTGTTATCCGATTTTTAGTGTTATCCGATGCATGTTAAAATCCTATGGGATGGATCGGATAACGTTAAAGCTCCATAGAGATACATTGTAACCGCACAGGCTTTAGCGGTTGTTATCCGATCCATCCCATAGGACCTTAATGTTATTCGATCCAATTCTCCTCCCCAGATTACTTACCGTTATGCGATTTTAGTGTTATCCAATCCAATAGTTATCCGGTGTTTTACTGTTATACTCATTTGCAGCTTTATAGTAAAAAGACAGGGCTGCAGTGGCTTAGTGGTTAAGACACTGAGCTTGATGACTAGAAGGTTGGCAGGTCAGCAGTTTGAGACTCAAGTACTGAACGACATAGTGAGCTCCAGTCATCTGTCCCAGGTCCTGCCAACCTAGCAGTTTGAAAGCATGAAATTGCAAGTCCAGTAATACCTCGGATAACGCTAAAACTTGGTTCCACAAGTCTTGGTATTATCCGATTTTTAGTGTTATCCGATGCATGTTAAAATCCTATGGGATGGATCGGCTAACGTTAAAGCTCCATAGAGATACATTGTAACCGCACAGGCTTTAGCGGTTGTTATCCGATCCATCCCATAGGACCTTAACGTTATTCGATCCAATTTTCCTCCCCAGATTACTTAACGTTATGCGATTTTAGCATTATCCAAAGTATTACTGTAGATTAAATAGGTACTGCTACAGCAGGAAAAGTAACAGCATTCTGTGAACTCCAGCATCTATTAATGCCTTCCACATGACCACAGAAACATCTGCAGACACAGCACTGGCTCTCTGGCTGTAAATGGAGAAGAGCACCACCCCGTAGAGTCAGGCACGACTGGCTTTCGAGCAAGTGAGACTTTTACATCTACTAACAAAAAGGCTGGTTCTGATTCAGTTTATGAAAACTGAAATATCACACACATCTGGCCTAAATCTGAGTGGAAGATGGTAGAATCTTGGTGTATCCAATAAGCTGTTGCATGAAAAACTGTTGCATGAAAAAAATCTCATTGGGTAGTACCTACATTGCAAAAACTGCTGATAGTTTTACAAATTGGAAAGCAAATAAATACAGCCATGTATGTAATCAAATGATGTGAATGTGGTACACAGAACTGAGTGCAGGCATTTTTCACTCCATTGATATTTCCTGGGATATCCGTTGTTTAATGTCTTTTATACAGAGACAGCTTTTGCTTTCCAGCGTCTTGGCTTATAACCTCCATCAGCTCTTCTCAACAAGGGCAGTGATAAGTGTTTGTAGGAGTTGGGGGTCAAAATTGGAGAAAAAGGATCAGGTGTTCTCCATCCAAGGCTTAACAGACCCAATAGTGGGGGAAGCCCGTGGTTCCACAATGAATAATAGGATGGGTTTAGCCCCTGGCCCTGCTTGGTCCCTAGATTGCTGGTCTTCAGCAGTAAAAATGATAAAATGGTGATCAAAAGGTATGCGGCCAATAAGCTCTGATCACGGAGAATTGTGCAATCAGATTTATGGGCTGCAAGAAAACAAGTCACCTCTTAAATTTCTTTCCTGAAATATTGTTTTGTTTTTCTTCAGGCCACAGCCTTGAAGTATAAACCCTTCTTACAGTTTTCTAACTTCTATACTGCACTTGGCTCTCTTCTTCTTCTTTGGTCAAATGGTGGTGGTCTAGCCATATGAGGACCAACCTAGAAAGATGAGGACAGCTAAGAATCTAGTTTGTTTGGAAAATCCAGGCTGTCAAGAGGACTCTTTCAGCCCTAAGGGCCAATATAGAGGAATCTGATTTTTCTTTCGTGTTCTTTTATATCTTCTTAACAGTGATATTGTTAAGGTCTTGGTTATTTATAGCCAAGTTTATGCTTGATTAGATTGGGCTGGATACTTTTCCTAGGCGGTATTTTCTGAAAGAAACCAGATGCCCACGATATCTCAGATTGAATAAATAGAGCTAGAAATAAAACAGATCAATGAAGACTGTACTCGTTTAATAAGGCTTGGCAACAAGATACTGCAAGGAACACAAAAAAATTGTAGGAAACAACACAGACACAATGTAGTTAAGATCAGTCCTTTGTTCCAACTAGAAATATATGCTAAAGCAGACCAGACACTTCTATAGGATGCTAGTGATTATTTAAAAGAAGCCTTTGGCTTTGAAAGCATTTTTTCTCATACAAGAAGAGGAATGCTAGCTTTCCTAGCAAATCATGGGGAAAGAACATTAAAAAGTCATTCATGCTGAATTTTAGACTTCATCACTTGTGCGTACAACAGATGTTGATGCTGAACCTATAAGAACTGATTAATATTTTCATATGCTGCAGTAAATACCTAAACAGATTGTATAAATATGCTTCAAAAGGCATGGTTAAATTCCCGCTAGTAATTCATCTCTATCTCTGAGATTCAGCGTTGTGTGGCAGGCAGACTGTGGACTGAGGAAATCTGGGTCCAAGTCTCTGCTGGGCCATGGAAACTCACTGCGAAACGGCAATGGTAAATATATCACAAATTTTTAATATTAAAATGCAACATAGATATTATATTAAAATATCAAAATTTAAAATAAGTTTAAAACATTTTCAAAAACATATTAAAACCTCTTATTAATAAATAAGCAAGCAAGGCATTTTTGAAACCATTTCTGCTTAAAACCCAACAAAATGACAAAATGGAAGAGGCCAACCTAGCTTTTTGAGCCAGTACATTCCAAACCCTATGAGCAGCCCCTGAGAAGGCCTTCTACTCTCTGCTTCCCCACCTGTGACTGCAATTTTTTAAAAATTAAACTGTCCATCTATGATTCCACTGGGGAACAGTGATTTTGGTGCCTCACAATTTCCACCTATTTCTGGCTATATTTGGGTCACTGATTCCAAAAATGCTTTCAGTTATGCCCCATCAGCTCTAGTTTTTTAGATATGGCTTATTCACATTAGACCATACTGGTTGCATATATAACCAGAGGCATAGCAAGGGTGTAAGCCACCCGGGGCGGAGTGAAATTTTGCTGCCCCCCCCCCAAAAAAAAATTTTTTTTTCGCCCACCCAAACTTTTTTTGCCCACCCAAATATTTTCCCACCTGCCCCAAAATATTTTCCCACCACCCCTCCTGCCTCCGGGAGCCCTTGATGTGCGCCTGGAAGGAAAAAAAATGTTTGGAAAAAATTTTTGGGGAAAAAAAAGAAATAAATGTCAAAATCATACTTAAGTTAAGGAGAAAAAAACTAGAATGCAAGCTTCCCTGGATGAGTCCATGGAGCAGCTGCGGAGTTGGACTAGTTTTGGGATGCACAACATCCAGTCTCAACAGTAAAGGAGAGCACAGAGAATGACAAAAAAGGTCAGATTATTTAAATTACACTTGCAACAACAAGAGGAACAGAGCTTGAACAACATCAATAAGTATTATTAAAACAATCAATTTACGAATGGTGAGGCAAATACAAGTGTAGTCATAAGAGCAATGTATAATGACATCATCCATATCTCATGAACTAGAGCTGCTAGAACAAAATGGATGGCATTTTTGGAATCAGCCGCCCCAAAATGCCCAAAATCAGTTGAAAAATTTTAGGCACCAAGAATTTTTTTTTTGTTCCTCAGTGTTCTGTTTAGGGAAATTAACTTTGAGTGTGGTACAAACCTTGAGTGTGGCTCCAAACAATAGTTAATTGCTAGTCTACTCCTATCAAAAACCTAATGTAATTTTTCCATTGCTTGAACATCTTCTGTCAGCAGAACAGGAAGGGCAGCAATTCTCTGTTTCAACCGCTGGATTATATACTCTGGATGGTTGTGGCACTTGCTTCTCAGGAAATGTATTGTGAGGCTTTCATGAAATGAAACCTGTTGTTTCCTAAATGCTTTACCACATACAGTAATACCTCGCATAACGCTAAGACTTGGTTCCACAAGTCTTTGTGTTATCCGATTTTTAGTGTTATCCGATGCATGTTAAAATCCTATGGGATGGATCGGATGACGTTCAAGCTCCATAGAAATACATTGTAACTGCACAGGCTTTAGCAGTTGTTATCCGATCGATCCCATAGGACCTTAACGTTATTCGATCCAATTCTTCTCCCCAGATTACTTAACGTTACGTGATTTTAGCGTTATCCGAGGTATCACTGTATGTTACTATGCAACTTGAACTCAAGTTGCAACCATTCTTATGATTTCAATGCTTATAGGTTGCGTGATCATTCTTTACTGAAACATGCCTTTGGGCACATGTTTTCACTATTTTAATGGATGCCTGAATAAGACTATGCTGAAAGTCACATGTCGGGCTTAATTCATAATTTCCTACTGCAAATTTATTTATGGAGAGAAAGTTCCAATATGGAATCATAAACTTTTATATTGATTCATGAAATTATCATTCATTACCAATTCCATAATAATGGAGAAATAAGTTATGCATTGATCACCACATTGTTTGACAGGGTAGGCAGTTCTTTTGCTTTGCTTGCAAGTTCTCCTAGTTCCTGACTACTATCATGTTTCCCTGAAAATAAGACACTGTCTTATATTTATTTTTCCTCAAGAAGACACACTGTGGCTTATTTTCAGGAGATGTCTTATTTTTATTACTGACCCTCTTCTTTACCGCTCTGCGTAACCATGCCTATCACTATGTCTTATTTTCGGGGTATGGCTTTTATTGCACACCTGCTGAGAAATCCTGCTACAACTTATTTTATTGGTATGTCTTATTTTGGGGGGAAACACAATATGATGAATAAGTTGAGTTGATAAAAAGGTATTTTGTCTGATCCAGCAGGATTTTTTCATTTTTACAGCATGAGCTTTATGATAGTTCCCTAATTTTATGCTCACTCATAATACAAATTCATAATCTTTTTCAGTTAGCCCATCTTTGTCGCTTGATACTGCAGCAAGCAGCAAGGATTTTTGGAAGTATCTGAGATCATCCATGTGTAGGTTGTATTCAGTGATGGGATGATAAAAAAATTTCTACCCCACCATGACGTCATCACAGTGGGGTGGAGCCAATGTCATGACGTCATGACGTTGTGGGCGGAGCCAACGTCATGACGTTGTGGGTGGGGCCAAAAAAAAATTAAAATAAATAAAATTAAAATAAACCCACCCACACACCTAAACCCACCCACCCACCCAAACAACCACAACACAAACCCGTAAATAACTTAAATAAATAAAATAAAGAAATAAATAAAATAAAAATTAAATAAAAATACACCCACCCACCCAAAACACAAATAAACCATCCACCCACCCCAAACACAAACCCCTCACTTACTTACCCTCCTTGGGGCCAATGAGCCCCCATGGCCCAGGACCGCAGAGCAAGGCGCGCTGCGTCCGAATGCAGCCTCTTCCTCCAGAGCCACCTGCCGCCACCACCTTCCGCTGCTTCCCGCCATTGTCTGCCGCTGCTGTCCCCGCCGCCGCTTCCCGCCATTGCCTGCCGCTGCTGTCCCCACCGCCGCTTCCCGCCATTGCCTGCCGCTGCTGTCCCCGCCGCTGCTTCCCGCCATTGCCTGCCGCTGCTGTCCCCGCCGCCACTTCTCACCATTGTTTGCCGCTGCTGTCCCCGCCGCCGCATCCCACCATTGCCTGCCGCTGCTGTCCCCGCCGCCGCTTCCCGCCATTGCCTGCCGCTGCTGTCCCCGCCGCCGCTTCCCGCCATTGCCTGCTGCTGCTGTCCCCGCCGCCGCTTCCCGCCATTCCCTGCCGCTGCTGTCCCCGCCGCCGCTTCCCGCCATTGCCTGCCGCTGCTGTCCCCGCCGCCGCATCCCACCATTGCCTGCCGCTGCTGTCCCCGCCGCCGCTTCCCACCATTGCCTGCCGCTGCTGTCCCCGCTGCCGCTTCCCGCCATTGCCTGCCGCTGCTGTCCCCGCCGCCGCTTCCCGCCATTGCCTGCCGCTGCTGTCCCCGCCGCCGCTTCCCACCATTGCTTGCCGCTGCTGTCCCCGCCGCCGCTTCCCGCCATTGCCTGCCGCTGCTGTCCCCGCCGCCGCTTCCCACCATTGCTTGCCGCTGCTGTCCCTGCCGCCGCATCCCACCATTGCCTGCCGCTGCTGTCCCTGCCGCCGCTTCCCGCCATTGCCTGCCGCTGCTGTCCCCGCCGCCGCTTCCCGCCATTGCCTGCCGCTGCTGTCCCCGCCGCCGCTTCCCACCATTGCTTGCCGCTGCTGTCCCCGCCGCCGCTTCCCACCATTGCCTGCCGCTGCTGTCCCCGCCGCCGCTTCCCACCATTGCCTGCCCCTGCTGTCCCCGCCGCCGCTTCCCACCATTGCCTGCCCCTGCTGTCCCCGCCGCTGCTAGCTGCTGCTTCCCACCATTGCCTGCCACTGCTGTCGCCGCTGTTGCCTGCCACTGCTGTCGCCGCTGCTGCCTGCCGCCTGCTGCTGCCTGCTGCTTGCCGCCACCCGCCCCTGCTGCTGCTATTGCCGCTGCCGCTACCGCCATCGCCGCTCTGAAAAGGTCCGGCTCTGAATTTTTTTAAAAATTGGAGCCAAAATGGCTCCAATTTAGTGCCCATGAGCAGAAACTCAATCTGACGCATTGCACATGCGTCAGATTGAGTTTCTGCACATGCACACTAAATTGGAGCCATTTTGGCTCTGATTTTTTTTTTTTAAAAAAAATTCTTTCGGTGAGGCTACCCTCTCAGAGAACCCTCCGAGATTGTTGCTACCGGTTCCGGGGAACCGGATGGAACCGGGGTCATCCCATCACTGGTTGTATTGTTGTCTGATGGCTTTGAGACTTATGGCAACACACTTAATCAGTATGTTTGGATTGCCAGAGTTAGATGATGGAATTGGAACCAAAGGGAACTTGTTCAGTAGCAAGAGAAGCTAATGAACTAGATAATAACACTCTACTTTGTCAGGACATTTTAGGGTAAATACCCCCCCCCCCCAAAAAAAAAAAATCTCTTCACTGTCAGCATTTAAATGGTCATCCAGGTCTCCTGGAAGAGATAAAATATTGCAAAGTTGTTGTCATATTGGCATAGAAATGGGTTTGTTGCTAAGTGGAGATGGGGGATTTTCTAGCTACTCTCCAGTGTCCTTTCACTGTAAGCTACTCCATCTCTAGAGAACCTTGGCATGTTTATCATAAATTGCAATTGACTTGGTGGCACATAAATTTTAATTAAAGGATGTATGGAGCAAAAGTATGGTGAGAAAGTCTGGGTTAGCAAATGTGTTTTCATTCACAGAATGCTAGGATTCAAGCTGTAACATGCAAGGGTTCTGTGTTACCAGTGCTGAAGGTGATGCTTGCAGGGTGGTGCTACAGTAACTTGCTATAAATCTTTGTATCTGTTCTGACCTGTGTAACATGGAGACATTTTTAATTGTGGGCTAGTTAATACTTTTTAGATGGTACAAAATAGATAGCTAGAGATAACATATTATGGACTAGAAGATTAAAAATAATAGGGAAATGAAAGACTTGGTGAGTCAGAGGCTTGGTAAGAGATTTGAGCTTTGCATTTTCAAACTGAAGATTGAAAATTGTGACCCAAGTAATTGGTGTTCTGTCATTTGATTTTGCAACTTCATTGAGCTGGATTAATTCTTAGTTGATGGAAACAATTTTTAAAAGTGGAAATCTCCCAGAGTTTGCCCAACTGTGAATGATTCATAACCTGTTTTCATCCAGGAAGGCAGGCATCCAGTGCCATCCTAGGAACCACTCCAAATGTTCCCTCCCTGCAGCCAGCAGATTTTGCACACCCCTGAGTGACCACTTGCCAACAGTCACATGCCTAGTAGCACTCTTACTTACAGAGACCTTCCCACATGTGAGAATTTCAGCTTTACTAAGAAGGAGAGCCCTTTTTCTTCACTCCTTGAGCTCCACTTAAATTCTACACATGGAGGCTGCTATACATATAAATCAAATACCCCCAATGTTGATATCCCAATTGAGACCTTGAAATTCTTCTGTTGTTACGGTATTGCATCTACCAGGAGTAGCCATTATAAGTAGCTTTGGTGGTTGCAAAAAATTAAGAGGTGGAAATCCCAGGGCTGCGGAGTCGGTAGATAAATGTTCCGACTCCGGCTCCGACTCCAGCTCCTCAGTTTGTTTACTCCGACTCCCGACTCCGACTCCCGACTCCTCTGTATTAATATGTGAATGTATTTTATACATTCATTGAAGGAAAGAAAGGTTTACAGATAGTATAGCTACTCAAAATCTGAGAACCTTGAGGGTTCAAAAACAAGAGTTTATATACCCAGTAGTAAACAGGAAATGCATGGCACCTCGACCATGCGATGGTGTTACAATCTTGACACCTTGGTATTGGTCTCAGGGACAAAGGAATTCAAACTACACACTAACATTGGCTGATGGCCAAAACAAAACTTAACACTTATCTATCCTCTACCATTGGGTACTCTTCTAAGCCCTCTAGTCTAATGAGGAAAGGTTTTATTGCCTCAGCCTGAACAACAGGCAGGCAAGTTTTAACTGAATCACAGTCATGCCACTTTGTAGGTTATTTGGAGGACAAAGATGGGGGGTCTCTTTGGTTTTATATTTTTCTATTTTCCAGCACACTTCTAAGCTCTTCTAGCAGAGAGGTAGTTGGGCAGAAGCTGAAGATAGGGCAGTGGGAGAATCTAGGAAAGGGCATTTATTATAAAAGATGATTTCCCTAGTAGAATCTCATAGTCATGTTTAAAGTTTAAGCTAACAATCAGAGCTTACAAGTTTTTATAGTCTTAGCTGAATGACAGCAGTTTTTCCAATGGTTTACAGCTTCAGTCTTGGAACTATTGACCCTCCATTCCCTTCCTTTATACAAGTGTCTCAAGTCCTGCAAAAAACATATTTACTTAATCCCTTATCAGTGAGAGGCTAGGTTACGCATGGGTGCTGTGTTCCCTGCAACAGCAGAACACGACACTATAGAAAGTATTAGGTTGGCAACTATGGTTCAGAAGTGTGGAGCATGAGTTCTGCATGCTTTAAGTGACGACAACAAAAATAAATGAGCCACAATCTCCACTGGTTTGCTTGTTCGTATGGTGGGAGAGCTTGGTTGGATGAATTTTTCGAGTCTACACCAGGTGATTTCTACCAACGAGGTATTGAAAACCTTGTTGAGCGTTGGAAAGAAGTTGTAAATAACAAGGGAAAATAAATTTACAGTAATACCCCGGATAATGCGAGTATCGGATAGCGCTAAAACTGCATAAAGTTACAAGATTTTCGGAAAAATCTTGTATCGAATAACGTGATTTTAACGTTATCCGATACAGTCGTTCTTAGCAGCAGGGTGGCTGGAAAGCTGAACGGGGTTCTCCGTTCAGCTTCCCAGCCACCCTGCATCTATGGAGGCAGGGGTGGGGAGGCTGGAAAGCTGATGGGGGGCTCCCCCGTCGGCTTCCTCAGCCACCCCACAGCTGCGGAGGCAAGGGCGGGTGGATAGGGAAGCCGACAGGGAGTCTCCGTCAGCTTCCCCAGCCACCCTGCAGCTGTAGATCGGGTCCTCTGATCTCTCTGGAGCAGGCAGGGGACACGATCTACAGCTGCTACTGGGCTTCCCTGACAGCCAGTGCAGCAAGCCAGAATGTCAGAGTTCCCAGAAACAGCTTGGATCGGTTCTCCCCACCGCCCTGGACCCGGCAGGGGGGTCAGAGACCCCAAAATTGGTTTTAAAATAAGGACATTTTTTTACCAATTTTGGGGTCTCTGGACCCCCCCCCCCCGGGCCAGGTCCAGGGAGGAGGGGAGACCCGATCCAAGCTGTTTCCAAAGTTCCCCCACCTCCCTGGAGGCTGCAGCAAGCCAAAATGTCAGGATTCAAATCCCGACGTTCTGGCTTGCTGCAGCCTCCAAGGAAACAGGGCTTTTTTAACATTGTGCGATCAATGTATCGCACAACGTTAAAAATCGGATAACGATGAGACTTGTGGAACCAAGTCATAACGTTATCCGGGGTACTATTGTATAAGTATTGGTGCTCCGAATTGTGTGTTGCGTGCCATATAGTGAAGCACATGAAAAGCATGTTTTTTCACGGTCACTTAATGTGTTCGTTTTGCTGTTACGTGAGGCACTACATGCATTGGTCTTTATTCTTACAGTAGAGAACTCATTACAGTAATTATAACTTTTTGTGAATTGGGATATTTAAACTTGCTTTTTTTAAAATTCCAATCTAAATTTAGTAGGAGTCGGAGGCGGGGTCGTAGCATTGTTTGCCGACTCCGACTCTAGGTGCCCGAAATTCCCTTGGACTCCGACTCCCGACTCCGGCTCCGACTCCGCAGCCCTGGGAAATCCTTTATGTTTCTTCATTTTAAAATTTTAAAACAGCTCTTTTAATCTCTCACAGTTCTTCACATAGCAATATTTTTCTCCAATCTTTTAAACTGTTTTGGAGCTAAAGGAAATTGATTACCTTGCAATATAATGTATTAAATGACTTTATACATGCCAGCGAATAATTGCCCTTTTTGGCACAACTAACAGTCATCCTAATGATCTCTCCTAGCCTTTGGATTGATTCCAAAGTGGCAGCTTTTAGCTTTAAGCTTCTAGCAGTGTACTTGCATGTTGCATATTGAATATCTAGACCCTCATTGAATACACAGGTTTGCCAGATTGTATGGAGAGCCTCCCTGATTATACATGTGCTATTTTCAAGAGATGCTTTCAAGAGGGAACAAAAACAATCCACACCCAATTCCTTAAGGAACCCCCAAAGCCACTTACATTTTATTTTAGATTCTCTCCAACCAACAGACCTGGATTAAAATGCACAGGCTAGTAAGCTTTGGCATTTGAGTAGTTTTCACTATGGCCACTATAATGGATATTTGCACATGGCATTAGAATGCTGGGATGATGATGCAAAACAACAACAAAAACACTACAGTATGTAAATTTTGAAATAGTTGTACTGCCACTCTCTTAACTACAATGGGGAAAAAACTGAAGGCTTAGGTGTGCTGATCTTTTACTGGTCAGTGATGGTAATAGGTTTGAAGTGTGCAGTATAATAAGTCAAAAGGATGAAAGACTGGAAATTGTTCTAAATGCTCTCATTTAGTCCCATCTTGCCTTCAGTTATCTGAGTTGGAGAGCAGGATAGCAACTTGACATTCTGCTACATTTAGGCCCATGAGCCTGCCAACACTTGCCTTGAGGGGCACAAATTCCTGCTGACTGTGCCACCTACATGGTCTCCATACCTTTCCTTTTCTGAATATCTACTATGTTATGTTCTCTTCAGGTTAAGAAGACTTAATAAACCTATTTTTCCATTTTCAAAAACCACTCAGGGCCATAAGACACAATATCTTCTGGTTCTGATGGTCTTTTTTAAAAACAGAAAAAGAGGACCAAAATAAAATAAATAGATGAACAGTTCAAAAGCAAGAAATTGCAAGTAGATAAATAGATACCACTTCATTGAGAAGGTAAACAGCATTCCACACACCCCGTATCTAGTAATGCCTGCCACATGTCCATGGAAACGTCTGCAAACAGACGGCACTGGCTCTTTGGCTATAAACAGATTATTATATTTCGAATTCTGTACCGCCCTACTCGGTAGGACTGACTCAGGGTGGTTCACAACACATGTAAAATTACAAGTTCATACACAATAAATCAATACTCAATGACTAAAAGTGCCTCATGACTATCAATACACAACATAACTATCCGGGGGATGTTGGACGAAAGTCTGGTAAAGGCGACGGCATGGATTTATCAGCCTGCCGCCTCCTACAGCTGAAGTCCCTTCCTACTGAACCCTAGAGTTGGATTTGACTGGTTCTCCTTCGTGTTGTTTGTGAATGCACACTGATGGGTTCTGCGCTTGCGCGGGAGCCATGTCGGAACTGAAAAGCTGATTGGATAAATTTGAATAGTTAGTACCACCCACCATCTCCACCCGCCCATAGCGCCATTTCGCGCTTTCCACCTCAGTTCTTGTTTTTCCGCTGCTACAGCAGGAGCCTGTTCGAGAGCTCTCCCGTTTTTGTTCCTTTCTTACCGAATTGTTCGGTCGTTCACCGGGATAGCTTTCGGCACTAGAATTTTGCTAAACCCCTTTTCTCCAAAAAAAAAAAAAAGAGAGAGAGAGAGAGAATAAGAAGAAGAGCCGCGAAGGGGTACCCCCCCTTCTAGCCCTTCGCCACCCCTCCGTGGATGGCATCGGCGGCGGCCTTCAAGAAGTGCCTCTCGTGCTCAGCCAAGATCCCGCGCACCGACAACCATTCGAGGTGCCTGATCTGTCTGGGCGAGGACCACCCGGTGCACTCGTGCTTGGCCTGCAAGAAGTTCTCCAAAGTCGCCCTAAAGAATCGGAGGAACCGACTGCAGGCCCACCTCATGGAGTCCGCCCTGGCACCACAAGGCCCAAGCCGCCCGGCTGAGGCCCGCCAAGAGACATCCTCGTCGGCGCCACCAGCCACGAAGAAGCTCACAACCGTTGAGCTCTTCAAGAAGAAAAAGAGCAAGGAGGAGCGAAGGAAGGAAGAGAAAAAGAAGACCAAGAAACACTCTTCCTCCCTACCCCCAACACCGCGGGTTCATCGGCCGTCTCCTTCTGCTTCCCCGGCCTCCGCCGTCTTTGTGGCGGCCGTTACATCGCCGCCACCGTCGCCCCCACATGCTTCGCCGCCGGAGTCACAGGGCATCCCGCCACACCAGGAGACCCCTCCGGCACCACCACAGCAGAGGGCATCCCTGCTTCCTGACGGGAGGAGGGAGGAACGAGAACCGGAGGCCGCCGCACAACCGTTCCTCACACTGGACATGCTGTCCCCGCTCCTGGAGGCCATGACGGAGAAGATCACCGATAAGGTCATCGCCACCATCGGACCCCCACGAGCCACCTCCAAACGGAAGGCTGAACACGTGCCCGCAGTCTCCAAGCGGCGCCGTGTCCCATCCGTGGCCTCTCAACCGTTGCCGCCGCCGCCACCATCCGTCTCCGGGGAGGAACCGAGTTCAGCCAGGCCTTACTGGTCTGACTCGGACCCCGAGGCCTCACTGCCACCCCCATCCATCGGCGGGGTGTCTGGAGGCTCAGACGAATCATCTGAGGGAGAAGGCGAGGAGGAAGACACGGACGATCTTCCTCCGGTCGACGCCGAGAAGTCCCCAGTGGAGCAGGTCGGCACCAAGGAACGCCTGCAGCCGGAGGATCAGAAGTCCTTCACCGCCCTCCTTACCCGCATGGGCCCGATACTGAACATCAGGGCAGAACACCCACCGGCTCCATTCGTGGACGAGGTGTGCGGGTTGGCGGACACCAAAAAGATCTTGCCGGTGCACCTACCCTTCCTCCCTGCCGTCACCCACTCGGCCAAGACGGTTTGGAGCAGGCCAGTATCATCCCACGTCGTCTCCAATCGGCTGGACGGGATATACAAGCTCCTCGGCGAAGAGGGTGAGTTCCTCCATACACACCCCATGCCGAATTCGAGGATAGTCAAGGCCACCCAGCACCGCACCGCCGTGCACAGCGTCCCTGTCCCGTCCACGAAGGAAGGGAAGAAACTGGACGCCATCGGACGGAGAGTCTACGCCACCTCCTCCCTTGCCACCCACGCGGCAAATTACGAGGCAGCCATGGCGGCCTACAACATCAAGCTGTGGGGTAAAGTGGAGGCCTCCTTGGACAGACTACCCCCTGATCTACACGCCAAATTCGAGACCCTCTCCGAGGAAGGGACTCAGCTCAGTCAACAGCAGCTCCGAACCGCGCGCCACATCTGCGATTCAGGGGCCAAGACTGTGGCTGCCGCCATACAACTCCGTCGCCATGCATGGCTCAGGTCGGCCGACCTGCATGACGACACGAAGAAGCTCATCGAGGAGCTCCCCTTCGACGGGAAAGGACTGTTCGCCGCGGACACGGACAGTGCCCTTAACGAGCTCCAAAAGGACATTGCGACGTCCAACACACTTCGGCTTGGCTCGACCAGCGGCTACCAACGCAGGTCCTCCTCGGGGTACAACCAGGACTACCGCAACCGCCAGTCCTTTCGTCCCCAAGACCAGGCCAAGCAACAATACTACAAACCCCGCAAACACTACAACCGCTCGCGCTTCCAGAATCAGGGCCAAAACTCCAAGCGCCCCGATCGGAGGCAAAAGCAACGGCCTTGACTGTCACCGAACCGAAGATCCTCCCTCCACCCATCCGATGCCGTACGTACCGCTCCGGAACTTCCTTGACGCTTGGGACTCCATAACCACCGATCGGTGGGTACTGAAAATCTTAGACGTTGGCTACGCCATCGAATTCGAGAGATGGCCAAGCTTAGGGCACATCCGCACCACCAACCCGTCCCCCCAATTGCAGGAGGAACTCTCAGCACTTCTGCTCAAGGGGGCAATAGAACCAGTCGCCTCGACATCTCTCTGCGACGGATTCTATTCCAGGTATTTCATCGTCAGCAAGAAGGACAGAGGGCTCAGGCCCATCATGGACCTCCGTCGCCTCAACAAGCACATCCGAGTGGCAAAGTTCCGCATGGTCACGCTCCAGACCATCCTCCCCCTTCTGAAGGCTGGGGACTGGTTTGCAGTAATCGACCTCAAGGACGCGTACTTCCACGTATCGATACGCCAAGATCACCGCAAGTTCCTCAGGTTTTGCATCGGAGAGCAAGCCTTCCAGTACACCTGCCTGCCATTCGGTCTCTCCACCGCGCCGAGAGTCTTCACAAAATGCATGGTGCCGGTGGCGGCGTACCTTCGCACCCGAGGCATCCAGGTATTCCCCTACATAGACGACTGGCTGATAATGGCCCCCTCTGCAGACCAAGCACGGAGGGATGTGCGTTTCACCCTCAAGACCATGGAGGATCTCGGTCTTCGCATCAACATGAAGAAGTCACGCCTAGAACTGGCCCAGGAGATGGACTACATCGGGGCGATCCTGGATGCCACGAAGGCAAGAGCATTCGCCCCTCCCCAGCGCCTGGCACACATCAGATCGCTGGTCCATCAGTTTCAGAGACGCCGCACGGTGAGTGCCAAGTCAGCACAGAGACTCTTAGGCCTCATGGCCTCCACCACGGCGGTCATACCGTTTGCCAAGTTAAAGATGAGATCACTCCAGTCATGGTTCCTACACCTCTTCAACCCCATGGTGGACGATCCAGGCAAGCGGCTCGCGCCAACCCACGAACTCAAACAGCAACTACAGTGGTGGACCAACCACAAATTCGTGGCCATCGGAAGACTATTCCTGCCTCCCGCGCCATCAGCCCAGATCACCACGGATGCGAGCACACTCGGATGGGGAGCATGCTGCGGATCCCTGGAGATAAGCGGCAAGTGGACACGACAGGAGCGAGCACACCATATAAATTTCCTGGAACTGCTCGCAATCTGGAAGGCCATGAAGACCTTCCAGGCCAGCCTCCGGGGAAGGGCCGTCCAAGTTGCCTCGGACAATACAACAGCCCTATCCTACCTCAACCGACAAGGAGGGACTCACTCACCATCCCTACTCTACCTGGCTGTCCAACTCTGGGAGTGGTGCCTCCAAAACCACATCCTACCAATCGGAGTGCACATCCAAGGGACACTCAACACGACAGAGGACAGCCTCAGCCGCAGGACCACAGACAACCACGAATGGGAGCTCAACGCATCGGTCTTCGAGCTCCTGTGCAAACGATGGGGCCATCCACAGATGGACCTCTTCGCATCCGAAACCAACGCGAAGTGCAACCTATTCTGCATGAGAGCCGGAGTGGGCCAGGGATCCATGGGGGATGCCTTTATGATCCCTTGGCGCGGACGCTTCCTCTACGCTTTTCCACCCTTCCCGCTTGTCCAGAGGGTCCTAGTTCGCTTCCGGCAGGAGGGGGCCCGAGCCATTCTAATCGCGCCAGCATGGCCCAGGCAACACTGGTACCCACTACTCGGGAAACTGGCGACGGACTCGGTCACTCTTCCAGACGACCCGTCACTCCTCCACATGGAAGGGGGCCAGATGCTTCACGCAGACCTACCGAGCCTCCACCTCACAGCCTGGCTCATAACCCCAGAGTGAGCAGGATCCTGGAGCAGAGCAGGAAACCCTCCACATCCAAGTCCTACAAGAACAAGATTGAGAGGTTTAATGCGTTCCTCAGGGATCAAGGCAAAGAACTGGCCACAGCCTCCCTAGAGGACGTAATGAACTACCTGCTCCACCTCGCTGAGACCGGCCTGGCACACTCTTCCATACGTGTACACCTGGCCGCTGTCGTCGCCCATTCTCCACCTCACTCTACCCTTGCCTCAGCCTTCCAGGACCACACCATGAAGAGGTTCCTCAAGGGTCTGAAGAACGTTTTCCCCCCTTCAAGACCACCCACGCCTCAATGGTCCCTGTCCATTGTCCTGGAAGCCCTGATGAAGCCGCCCTTTGAACCACTGGCAACAACCGGCATCCACCTACTCTCGTGGAAGACTGCGTTCCTGGTGGCCATCACCTCGGCCCGCAGGGTAGGAGAGCTTACAGCCCTCAGGAGTGACCCTCCTTTCCTTAAGTTCTTCCACGATAGAGTGGTCATGCACCCGGACCTCTCTTTTCTCCCCAAAGGGGTCACGGAGTTTCACCTGTCACAGGTCATCACCCTACCTGCCTTCTTTCCCAACCCTTCCAGCACTCAGGAAAGAAGTTGGCACTCCCTGGATGTGCGAAGAGCGCTGCTCTTCTACACACAACGTACCAGAGAGTTCAGACAATCCAACAGACTGTTCATCGCCTATGGCGGTAAATCCAAAGGCCGGGCGCTTTCTGCCCAGCGCCTCTCCAAATGGATTTGTGAGACAATCTATCTGGCCTACCGCCTGACATCGAGGGAACCACCACCCCACGTCAGGGCTCATTCCACTAGATCCATGGCCGCCTCCACCGCCTTCCTGGAAGGAATCCCGATGGAGGATATCTGCAAAGCCGCAACGTGGTCCAGGCCACTCACCTTTGTCAACCACTACAGACTTGACACCAGAGCCATCCCCGACTCCAGGCTGGGTCGCTCGGTCTTGACAGCAGGTCTCCGCGCTTCAATGCCATGATGACCTCCTGACCTTCGAGTGTATCCTGGGACCAGACCACATCTCCACCAAGCGGCACATCTCATCACAGCACCAGCTACCCACCGTCCAGGTAAGCAAGCTTGCTAGTCACCCATCAGTGTGCATTCACAAACAACACGAAGGAGAAGGACAGGTTGCACTTACCTGTAACTGTCGTTCTTCGAGTATGTTGTTTGTGAATTCACACAACCCACCCGTCCTTCCCCTCTTACTGCTGCAGGGATGAGATACCATTATCCTCTGTACAGTTTTAATATTAACTGAGGTGGAAAGCGCGAAATGGTGCTATGGGCGGGTGGAGATGGTGGGTGGTACTAACTATTCAAATTTATCCAATCAGCTTTTCAGCTCCGACATGGCTCCCGTGCAAGCGCAGAACCCATCAGTGTGAATTCACAAACAACATACTCGAAGAACGACAGTTACAGGTAAGTGCAACCTGTCCTTTTCAAGCAAGGGTGATCTTTACCTTACCTTAAGTTAGTGATCTGAGGTTTAAGATAGAAGCTGATTTGGCTTGTTAATATAGAGTAGAGTTCAATATTTAAACAGTATATAATGGTAAAAGGAGAAATAGGATTGTGTCAGAAATTGGTGAGTTGCTAGATTTAATTAAATTATGTGTCATCAAAGAGATTTCTAAGCATTTAAAAAAAATCAAAGAGGACTTACCAATCTCTCCTTTTGAAGGCACTCTGTGATTGTCCAGCTTGTTAGAGGCTACACAGTGATGTAGCGTGGGTTTCAGCCACCCGGGGTGTAGGTCAAATTCACCAAGGATGCTGGCAGTGGGGAAGGGTCCTATTTATTGTGAAATTGTGAAATTTATTGTGAAACTGACCCAAAAAAGTGCCACCCGGGGTGGGCTGCCCCCCCTGTGCCTCTGAGGCTACACATAGCTTTATCTGTCCCACATTCTCTTGGTGATCTCCTGGGAAGCACAGCAGGAATTTGAACTCTCAACCCTTAATACTCAAGCCAAATGCTTCAACCAGCTGAGTTATCCCAGTTTTTGATCAGAATGCTACATGTGTACACATCTTTTATATTTCTGTGGGTGTTCTCAATATCATTGTTCCTCAACCTAGAGTCTACAAAATGTCTGGCACTGAAAAATCCCATCAACCTTAAACTGACATGACAAACATGGGAGATCATGGGGATGATGTTCACAACATCTGGAAGGCGCTGAGTAGAGGAAAGCTGTTTAATATTTGCATTCATTCTCTTTTCTGAAATGCAACATATGGATCCACATAATTTTCCAAATGTGAACACTGAACTGTCATGGCTACTTTAGTTTATTCCATTCATCCTCTCTTTGTTCAAATTTTTTGTTGAATAAACTAGTTTTTTCTTTTTATCTGATGCACAGATTGTGCATAAAAAGTAGCATATCCTTTGCTCTCTTTCATAAATGAGTATTCATTTTAAATAATAATAATAAATTCTCAGTGAAATATGAACATAGCAGCTAATAATCCATTAGATTTAGAGCCATATTTTTCTGTTAATTTGTTTTTAACTGGGAAGCATGGGATGGTGGTGGTGGTGATGTCGATGTCAATGAAGTAAGTCATTATTGTAGCAGCTGGGCAGGATTAGATAAAACTGCAATATAATCTTCATTTCACTTGTTGCCTGAGACACATATTTTCTCTCAAATTAATTTGGTATCACTATTTTGTAGCCATGTTACTGTGTTGCTGCAAAAGTCCTACTATAGTTGTGTAGCAAAAGTAGTTATCTTTGTTCAAATAGAGATAATCAGGTGATAATCTCTTCTTTTGTTTCCCCCTATGAGTGAGAAGGAGACTTGGTTGGTGCCATCCAGGTAGAGTTGCCACATGCTTAGCTATTAATCATAATCATAATGAAAGCACTGGAATTAGAAATTTAGTTTGTTGCAGCAAGAAATAACAAAGAGTTCCAAGCACATTATATTTATTATATCATGAGATTTTGCTGGTTTGTAGTATACTTCATTAGATGAATTGATCATTAACCAGCATTTTTTTTAAAAAAATTATCTAGTTAGAAATGGGATTATGAACAGTGAGATTAGATGTATTTAAATGCAAGCAATAAATAAATGTTGCAAATACTCATGAAACTGTTTTGTGTTGATAAATGAACGTCTTAGCACTTAGTCTGTTTCCAAACTCAGTGCAAAGTGCTTATTATGAAATGTACAGTCCTATATAAACCTTTGATCTAGGCTGACAGACCAATAAAATCTTCTTTGGGTATTAATATAATCTGAGGAGGTCCATACGTTCATTCTGTTGCCTCTTCATGGGTAGCTGTAATAGACCTAAGATAGGACATTTCCTGTGAAGCTAAGATAGCCATCTTTCTACTACGTTTTTGGAGACTATTAAAATCTTTTCTTTTTAGTGAAATACCCATATAATTGCTGCGCGCGCGCGCGCGCGCGCGCACGCACGCACGCACGCACACACACACACACACACACACACACACACACACACAGAGACAGACAGACAGACAGACTGACAAACAGTCTTTTAAATCTTTATGATGTGTTTAATCATGTTTAATTGTTTATGATGTAAATATTTTATTTTAATTCCTGTTTGTATGAGCTACTGTGGTGACTTAGTGGTTAAGGTGCTAAACTTGACAACTAGAAGGTTGGCAGCTCAGCATTTCAAGACCCAAATGCTGCATGACAGAGTGAGCTCCCATCTATGTCCCAGCCCCTTGGAAATTGCAAGTAGATAAATGGGTACCATTTCAGTGGGAAGGTAAACAGCATTCTGTGCGCTCTGGTGTCTAGTCATGCCTGTCACATGACCACAGGATCATCTGCAAACATAGAGAGCACTGGCCCTTTGGCTATAAACGGAGATGAGCACTGAACCCTAGAGTCAGATATGACTGGCTGTTGAGTTGCATGAGACATGCTCGATCATTTCAGTGGCATAAAATGCAAGCAATGAATCAGTCAGTCACTCAACAGGCAAGCCTGTTAAAGTGGCTGAAATCATGTTGGCATACTTGATGGTGAAGAAGATGGGTGGTATAGAAATACGATAAAAAAATAAATAAGGCTGAAGACTTCAAGAGCTGCAGCAGTTATTTAGAATAAACAAAACATTTTGATTTCCCAAAGCTCCCTAGGTTCTTGTGGAATCTCTTTCATTTCCACAAAGAAGTTGGAGATCTGTGGGAGAAGTCCTTAACCACTGGCTATGTTGATTTTTGGTAACTAAAGACTTCTCCCTCCTGTCACACAAATCCCAACAGTTATCTGTCAATGAAGGGGATTTCATGAAAGCTTTAGGATTCTTTTAGACTAGGGTGGGAATTGAAAGTGGATTGTTTATGAAAAACTGCTGAAGTTCATGATATGATTAGCCTTATGCAGGACAGCGTATGGCAATGAAATTTCAACTTGTTGAGATACGATTGTATCACCCTATAATACCTACTCCGTGGGTGTGGTTTGGTAGGTGTGGCCAGGGGTAAAGCCCCGCATTGCACCCAAATTAGGACTACTTTATTTCAAAACGTGGGTGGGCGGGGCCAACCAGAATATCTGCTACCGGCTCTGGTGAATCCCACCACTGCCCTATACAATTCTGTGGTGATAGAATGGAGCCACCTGATGAATTGTAAATCAGAGGCTACTCTCTCAAATCACGCTTTTTAGCTTCCTTGGTCCACAACATTTAGTTTCATCTCATTGACAGAGTGTTCTTAGACACTCTTCTTTTACTGGCTTTAGAATGCTCCCACCTAAGGTGTTCCTCTTATTTATTTGCATAAAGATTAGCCTGTTTGCCCCGTGCAGAATCCAAATGCCTAGCTTGTAATTTAACTCTGCTATATACAGTTCTGTCCAGATGATGAGGCCACTGAGAACAGATGAGGACACTTGAATGTGAGATCAGCAAGAATTAATAAGAAATAACTTTCCTAAGGAGTGTTAAATACTTATTAAAACAGGGTGGGATTTTTGACACAGCTAATAATTATACCGAAAAGGAAAAAATACTTTCAGAGAGAATAATACATTTAAAATTAAGTTTAATAGTGATATATTATGTTAATAAATCACACACATTACCATATATCACTTTGTAATACATATTTATTAATATATATTAATAAAACGTCTTGCATCTTATAATAAGTGTATTGTGGCGCTTTAGAATATGTTTTTTAAATTGCTGTTTCTGTTTTGCAAACTTATCACAGAATCACTGAGTTGGAAGGGGCTTTTTAGGATATTGAGTCCACCCCCCTGCTCAGTTCAGGAATCCAAATCAAAACAAATCTGAAAGATAGTTATCCAACTCTCCCTTGAATGCTTCCAGGGTTGCAGATCCCATTGCCTCTCGAGGCAGTTGGTTCCATTGTTGTACTGCTCTAACCATTAATTTTTTTCCTCTGATATTCAGGCTGTATCTGGCTTCCTATAGTTTGAGCCCCTGACGTTTTGGCTTTTTGCAGCCTCCAGGAGGCTGGGGGAACTTCAAAAATAGCGTGCATCGGCTCTAGGGAGGTCGGGAGACCCGATGCACGCTAATTTTGAAGTTCCCCCAGCCTCCTGGAGGCTGCAACAAGTCAAAACGTCAGGATTCAAATCCTGACGTTTTGGCTTGTTACAGCCTCCAGGAGGCTGGGGGAACTTTGGAAACAGCTTGGATCGGGTTTTCCGACCTCCCTGGAGCCGACAGTGGGGTCATAGAGCCGGAAATGGGTAAAAAAAAAGTCCATTTTTTTACCCATTTTGGGCTCTCTGACTTCCCTGCCTGCTCCAGGGCGATCAGAGGACCTGATCTAAGCTGTTTCTGGGCTCCCAACCAGTGGAGCAAGCCAAAATGTCAGGGTTCAAACCCTGACGTTTTGGCTTGCTGCAGTTGCCGAGGACGTCGGGGAAGCCCAGAAACAGCTTAGATCTCCCTGGAGCAGGCAGGGAAGTCAGAGAGCCCAAAATGGGTAAAAACTGGACTTTTTTTTTTTAAACCAATTTTGGGCTCTCTGACTTCCTTGCCTTCTCCAGCGAGATCAGAGGACCCGATCCACAGCTGCAGGGTGGCTGGGGAAGCTGACAGGGACTGCCTGTCGGCTTCCCTAGCCACCCGCCCTTGCCTCCGCAGCTGTGGGGTGGCTGGGGAAGCCGACGGGGGAGCCCCCCCATCAGCTTTTCAGCCACCCAACCCCTGCCTCCGTAGCTGCAGGGTGGCTGGGAAGCGGAACGGAGAACCCCATTCAGCTTTCCAGCCACCCTGCTACTATGAAGGACTGTATCGGATAACGCTAACAGATCGTTATCCAATGCAAAATTTCTTTAGAAATTTGAGTATTTGTTGGCCATTATTTGGGATGTTTTTATTAACTTCAAAATGAGGAGGGAAAATCTTAACCAGTTTATTTGAAAGCATAATTACTTAAACAGAGGAAGCCAACACCAGATCTTTATGTAATGCCATTTAGCAATAATTGAATCATTATGTGAGTTTTATTTAGCTCTTCAAGTCAAGAAGCTGTTGTAAACGCATTTACGACAGCTGTAAATGGCTGAGGACCACCAGTCTGGCTCCTTTAACCTTCTGAGGGAGTGTGACCCGGCCCCCGACTGAAAAAGGTGGCAAACCCTGGTATAAGGAGAAAGGATAACTATTTTTTTCTGAAAATTACAAGAAAAACACCCAGAGAAATAGTAACTTGCTTTCCAGTTGAGGGGATAAAAATCTGTTCTTCTATTGTGTGTGTTTTCACTAAGAAATAAACCCCTTGAGAGGCAACTGTGGAAAACCCAGGCTCCTCTTTATGAGTTTACTTATTAAGGGAAAAATTAGAGAAGCTTGTGGGTTGATTCCAAAATATATTAAGTGTCTCTGAAGGATTAATCTTTGAAAAATGGATACCATACACATTTTCACACCTTCAGTATGAGAAGTAAAGCAATGATGAAAATCTTAACACTTCCCCACAATTTGGCTTTTAAACCAGGCTGTAATCCATTAGTGAGTGTTGTCCCATTCAGGGAAACAGGATTTTCTGATCAATAGATTTTGGAGGATTATTAACCCAGATGTCTAGAAGCAGCAAATAGAATTTCATTGTTACATAACAGGTGTGGCACTTGTGGGAAGAGCTGAAGTGTTTCCTCCAATAGAGGAAAGACTTCAGCAACCCAGGCTTGACAAAAGTTGGTCTCTTGTTCATGAGATGTGTTCATCAGAGCATGAGAACGGTTAAGTGATAAATTCCTGATGATGTAATCTTTTTCGGGACATGACAGAGGTTCTCTGTCCCATGCTATTATGGTTTTTCTAAATTTTACTAAATGAAAGCTCTTGCTTGAAGGATGTCTACATTAAGAAATCTTCATGCTTGAATACACATATTGTAGCATTTCCTGGGAGCTAAAATTAGACTTAACTTGTTGCGTTTATCTTGTAGAAGGCAGCAGTTAGCCTTTGCTGGAGTTTCTCTTATGAGTTATTTGCTTCAAACCACATTTGAGTTTTATGTGTTAAGAGTAAGTCTTAACCAGGTCTTGATTCAACTGCCTAACAGACAAACAAAAACTCTTCCCCCCTCCATTGATGGGGATAAATTTCAGACTTTCCTTTCTGTAAAGCAGTCTTAAGCAAAATAAGTCTCTTATGGATGGCTTTGAAAATCTTGCTCCTATCCAGCTCCTCTGCCCCTGCCAACAGAATGATTGTCCCTACAAAGGTGAGTTACTACTCCTTGGAGCTTTTAGGAACATCTGTTCACCTTTCATCTATGCCATTTGCAATGCTTAACATGCACACACTCAAAACTAGAAGTGAGATTTCTGGCTACTTCCTTTTTAATATGTGTGTGCATGCATGTATATATTCAGCGTTTGTGCAAGTCTGTGCTACTTCATGTGAATACTGGTGCTAGAAAATTTACCTTCAGAGCCACCAAAGTCCCCTGGCCCTGCTGTAAAGTCTAGCATGCTATGAAGTTTGCACCCCATTACAGAATACAGTTCAGTACTGACCACGTTTCATGAAAGAGAGTGAAGGCTAACACTTAACAAATGTTTGTAACAGGTCTGCTGGACTTGCTCAGACATCACTAAACCCATTTGTTTCTCTCTCTAAACTGACACTATTTATATTTTCTGCACTGAAACCAAGAATGGATCTTAATGACATCTTAAAGACTAACAGGACTCTGTTTGTTCAGTTGAACTGACAGCAGACTACCACATCTAGCTCTCAAAATATTTGTGTGTTGTTTATACACCATTGAAATATCTAGATATAGGACTGGTATTCTGAGGTAATACTTCACTGCCTCTTCTATTGCAGGTGGTTCTGAAGCTATTGGTCATGGTGGTTTTGGGTTCATATAATTTTTGTGATTGTTATCTTGCTATTTGGCAGTATCCTCTTCATTTTCTAGTCCTTATGCCCATGCTCTATTTATCTGTGTTTTTTATTAAATCTGGTTGATAAGGAATAAATATAACTCTTATTTATTTTATTTTATTTATTCATACTTGTTTATTGCCCTCCTCCCCGAAGGGACCCAGGGCGATTTACAACATATATTAACAACAGCAACAATTTAAAACCAATTAAAAGATTAAAAAGTTAAAAGAAGCTTTAAAAAATTCTGAAGAAAATATTTCCTTTTCCCCTTGCTATTTCCTGTTAGCTGAAGCATGTGCTCTAAGCCAGTCCTTCAAAGTGGGATCTCTGTCCCACAGTTGACTTTGATAAAAATATTATTCCCTAATGTTATTTGAGGCATCTCTGAATGGTTGCCCAGTAAGTGAGTGGTAAGGGTATATTTTGGGGATGAGCAATCAATGTGTACATTATTCCCTTTCACAGATATTTTCTATAGAGTCAGCATGTTCAAATATTGGTTTGTTTTCCCCCACTTCTTCCCTGCATAGGAAAAGTAAATGTTTCTGTGGCTGATGTCCTCCCTTTGATCTTTTGTAGGTGACTTTAGGTGGGACCTTTATTGGCATTGGACGTAAAACTCCAGATTGCCACGGCAACACCAAGTATTTCCGCTGCAAATTCTGCAACTTCACCTACATGGGCAATTCGTCAACAGAGCTGGAACAGCACTTCTTGCAGGCCCATCCCAACAAGATAAAATCCACTGTTCCTGCCTCTGAATCGAGCAAAGCCTCAGAGCGGAACTTGAGCAAGTCCAGTCCTACGGTTCGATCCTGTGAGGCAGATTTGGGAAAGTGGCAGGACAAGATCACCATAAAAACTGGAGATGACACTCCAGTAGGTTATTCGGTGCCCATCAAGCCTCTTGAATCCTCAAGACAAAACGGTACGGATGCCTCCAGTTACTACTGGTGCAAATTCTGCAGCTTTAGTTGTGAATCCTCCAGCTCGCTGAAACTGTTAGAGCATTACAGCACGTACCATGGGGGGAGCCAGACAGGGGGCCTTCAGCCAGATCGGAATGACAAGCTCTCAAGGGGGTCGGTCATTAACCATAACGACTTAGCCAAAAATGCAGATGGAGAGTTAGCAACAAAGACTGAGAAGGGCTCTAGTGTGGCGAAAAAGAAAGACTTTTCCAGCTCAGGAGTGGAGGACAACGTGGTGACAAGCTACAATTGTCAGTTTTGCGATTTTAGGTACTCTAAGAGCCATGGCCCAGATGTAATTGTGGTGGGCCCTCTTCTGCATCATTATCAGCAACTACACAACATTCACAAGTGTACCATTAAGCACTGTCAGTTTTGTCCCCGAGGCCTCTGTAGTCCAGAAAAGCATCTTGGAGAAATTACTTATCCTTTTGCTTGCAGGAAAAGTAATTGTTCCCATTGTTCTCTCTTGCTCTTGCACTTGTCCCCTGGGATGCCAGGAGGCTCCAGAGTCAAGCACCAGTGTCACCAGTGCTCTTTCTCCACCCCTGATGTAGACATTCTCCTGCTTCACTACGAAACTTCCCATGAAGCCCAGGTGTCTGAAGTCAAGCAAGAAGCAAATGCTCTGCAAGCGGGGGATGGACAGCTGACTGTCAAAGAAAACAAAGAACACTCGTGTACCAAATGTGACTTTGTCACTCAGGTTGAAGAGGAGATTTTCCGACACTACAGGTAAACACACCCCTTAGAAACTGGTGGTAAGTGCACCTATGTGCATCCTTTTTCATACAAATGTGTTTCAATTTATGTGCCAGATGTGACCTATTTAAATGCTTGCTGATATCTCAGTCCTCTCTCTATGAGGGAAGAACAAAATATTGACCCTTTTCAGAAGCATATAAAGTAGAGAATAACAGATGCCTCTCACTGACCTCCACATAGGCTGGAAGATATCAGACGTTTTACTACCAGGAAGTCAAAATAGAGTGAAGTTGAGTGCATTCAGAGAGTGAAGGGGACAAAAAGCTTCTTTATGACAGATTGAGGATCATATCCAACCAAGTTGAGGTCAACAAACAAGGTATTCCCTTCTGTTGACATGATGTAGGGAAGGGGTGCCCAAACTTTTTGGGCCATGAGCCAGTCACATGGTTCCACCAGCAGTGGAAGTAAAACGCACCTTGCAATCTGTTTTGCAACAGGATGAGATAGATTTTTAGGCTGCTATTTTCTCTGCTTAAATCAGGGGTGCCCAAACTATGGCCCGTGGGCCCTGACACCAATTCGCCTGGCCCGTTCCACCCTTGCTACTCCTGGAAGCAGAGGTAAAATGTGCCAATATGGGCATGTTTTACTTCTGCTTTCAGGAGTGGTAAGAGTAGGACAGACGAGATAAATTGGTGTCGGGGGAGATAAATTGGTGTCGGGGGCCGGATCTGGTGTAGCCTGATGTAGGATTTGTAATACATGTTAGCTTGGATGAATAGTGATCATTGTTAAGATAATGGACCATGGAGGTACAGTTGTACCTCGCTTAAAGAGCATAATGCATTCCACAGGATTGCTCTTTAAGCGAGTTTGCTCTTTAAATGAAACACCATTGTAAATGACCGATTGTGGGGGGATTGTAACCTCAATTTATTTGTTAAGCGAGTTTTTGGTTGGTTTTATTTGTTAAGCGAAGTGAACATTCAGAGAAAATTCTGCTCTTTAACCGAGTTACTCTTTAAGTGAGGCGTTCTTTATACGAGGTTTGACTGTAGTTTGACCTAAAGTGTTTCTTGTTCTGTGAACAAGGCATTTCTTAAATGCATGTAATGGAACAGGAAATATATGTTCCTCTTTTCTTCTCCTAGATGTCTTAGCTCTGTTATTTACAGTGCACAGAATACATTTTGCTGTAAGCATCAGAATATGGTATGTTAGACATCTAAAACCTGCAACTGCTTAAGTAGTTTTGTTGTTCAGTCGCACAGCCGATTCCAACCCTTTGCGACCCCATGATCTATATCTAATGACTATATCAGAGGAAAACCCCAGAAGGACTTAAGAGATTTACTCAATTTTATTTAGACATAATTTTAAAAAAATACTAGGAAGAAATTAGTTAAATGGAAAAATATTGCTCTTGGGTTTAGAGATTCTTCTTACAGAATGGTATTATTTGTTTTAAATTGTAAACCTATTAAATTACTTTTTGGATTTTAAAGATAGGCTCTGAATTCATCTACAGCAGCAAGTAAGTGTCATATTCTAATAATAAAACAAATTATAAAATAATTGTAACTGAAATATGAAAGCTATGAAAGTAATTAATAAGAGGGGTGGGTAAGTTGTGCCATTATCCAAGCATGGTTAAAAATGCTAAAATGTCACTGTGTTTTGATGGAAGAGTTAAATATGTGCCAGTACATTCTAGTCTGTTCCACCAAAAAAAACCCCACCTATATTTTTAAAATACAGTAATGAGCCATTATAGACTATGCAGGCTGTTTTTGTATAGAACAGCTTCTGAAGAATCTGGCAAATTGCAAAGGAGCTACATACTGGTACATGTATTCCATTTGTTCCTGTTTTGTTCCTCTCCACAAAATAAATACCAAATAGAAACAAAACAAAATAGCAAGAGGATCAATATATTGTCCAATTGGGTAACTCTCACTTGTAGTTTCCAAGTAAATCAGGTTTATAAATCAAGAACAAACCCTCATTTGCAATCCTAGCTTGCAAAAATCTGTAGTTTGAACAGCATTGCTAAGCAATCTTATCAACCTTCTGAGTTTGTTTAGCAATTGTATGAGAGGATGAGTGGAACTAAAACAAGAATAAAAAACCTGTGCATCTCAGTATACAGCTCATTTATAGTAAGGCAGGATTCTTTGGAATCCTGTCCTGTCATTCTGTGTGGTGGCTCAGTGGTTAAGAAACATGCCTTGTTAGCTGGAAGGTTGGCAAGACCCAAGTACTGCATGATGGAGTGAGCACTCATCTATATCCTAGCTCCTACCAGCCTAGCAGTTTGAAAGCAAGAAATTGCAACTAGATAAATAGGGACCACTTTGGGGAGGAAAAATCTTGAGGATATGAAAGAAGCCTTGTTCGGGCATCTCCTGAGCAGAGTTCCTCCAGCAAAAATCCTTTCAACCCAGAAAGCACCTTTGTGTGTTTCTGACATGCTTTAAAAAAATTATGTGCCAAAAGTAAACAGGTCAGACATTTAATCCTTGTATCATCCCACCAACTACTCAAAGTGGTAATAGCATTCTAAAGTTTCAGACTTTGGAAGATCTTCCCTGTCCTAAGCTCCTTCTGATTTGAGATGTTATAAATTGAGCCTGGAATGTGCAGAGCATTGGCTTTGTTGTTTAGCCATAGGTCCTGTTTTTTTTTTTTTTGTTAAAGGTTGAAATCCTGTTTCATGTTTTAAGCAACAACTTGTGTAGGTCCACTGAATCAATGGAACCTATGGAAGCTGACTCACCTTGCTAATTTAGAATGTAAAGTTTCCACCCAAGTTATAGTAGAAAGAGAAGTTCAGTGGTTCCCAGACACTGGGTTGCCAGAAGTAGTTGAACTATAATCTAATCATATCAACATACAGGGCCATTGGCTAGTTGCGATGAAAGCTGTAGTCCAAAAGACTTTGGAAACACAAGACTAGGAAGTATAGCCACAAATTTTGCTTTTGGCTTGAATCTTTAATTCAGTACTACCTGATCTTTCAAAAAAAGGGATAATAATGCTAACCTGCTGAAATGGGCTTCTTCCATGTCTAGGCCAGATGTGAAACTGCCAAAATGAAGGCAGCTTTTAGTGAGTTCATTCTGCAGTTCCTTTTGCCTGACCTAGTGTGAGAAAGCAGTTTACAGAAGTGTATGCCAGTGAACACCTTTTGACATCCAAGTGTCACAGGGCACCCTGTATGATTCACCTGAGTATTCCCATGCCTACTCCTGTTAGATCTCTCAGAAAAACTTCAAGATGAGTAAACATATAAAATTAAGTAATATATTGATCCCAGCCAATAAATATGTAAAATATGTGTGCTTAACATTCTACAATAGACTGACCAACCAATTCTGCTTATAGTAGTCTAAAATACATTAGAAAGCAAATGGGGAGGGGGCATTAAAAACCTGTTGAAAAAAGCAAGTTTATAACTTGCAGTAACCAAAACCAACAAATAAATAGAGATGGATTTTTACATTCTTCCTCATAGAGCATACTGCTACTGAGAAAGACCTGTTCAGTAACATGGCAATATGCATACAAGGAACCAGGAACATGCAAGCTAGTAATGTTAGTAACATGCTGGTGGGGGAAATCAGTATTCAGTTTGTGTAGAGAGTCCACATGAGTAGATTAGTCTCTTCTTTCAGACCAGTAGTTTTTACAAGAACAAAAGTAACAATGGAAGCCATGGGGCTTCTAGTGTATCTCTCTTCTCATGTACTTAATAACTAGATTCTTCTAATTGATTATATAGGATTGCTTCCTCTCTTGATCATTCTCTTAAAAACCTTGGCTGGTGACACAAGACAGCACACCTGAACCCAAATATTTTCAAATCTTGGTTAGAGTTTTCTGAGAGACATGGTGCTTAAGGCAGTCCAGCATGGGAAAATGAAATAGGTAGCCTCTGGTTTTGTTTCTGCTAGATCTTTGCATTCAGTGAAACAAAACGAGCAAAGCTTAGTTGTCTTACATCTTTGCCTTTAAGACTTTGGGCTGTTTTTTGTATTACTTTTGAAGTGGGTGGTTTATTTTACTTTGGTTTTCTTCATGTAATAAAGTAATCATGTCAGTGGGACACCCTCCAACGGAATTGCAAGCTGTCAATTACTATTACTGTATATTACTTCCCAACAGTCCTTTCACACATGAAAACTTAGGCAAGGTTTATTTAGTGTTGAGCTTTGCAATCCCCAAACAATAGCATATACTGGCTTGCCATAGCACCAAATACTTTGGGAACCTGTGATTTTTAGCCATGTATTGGCACATTTACTGTCTTGAATATATATTTAATAAACATCAGGAAATGTAAAAGACAGGTTGAGATAAAAGGGGAAGGCACCTGGATGTTGCTCAACTGTTAGCTATATTGACTACATCTGAAGAGCCCATAAAATAATGGCGCCTCTTGATCATACTTAACTAACAGTTGTGGCCCACACAGTCTGCAGGCTCCAGCAAGTAATTCCCTCTTCATTCTATCCAAATGAGCTGTAGGGGTGTTTTTAGGATTAATTAGTCAATTATTATAAACAGCTTTGAAGATGAAAAGCAGTTTCTATGTCATAGGTGGTATTATGATTTTTATTAGGGCAGCTCTGGGCCATATTGGAAAACATGAATACATGGCACTTTGACCATGCTTTGACAGCTGTTCTTAGATTCAAGATGTCTCAAGTGACTGAGAAGATTCTCCTTTAGTTGACATTTTCATGAGTTTAAATTAAAATGTGCCTTCCCAGGAAAAGATAAGTTTTTTCCCCTGAAGTGGAAATTTAGACTATACAGTATAGTTTTTATTTAGACATTTTGGTTATTGGCCTAGTTTTTAAAAGAACTGAGCGTCATATAGCTCCCATTGACGTCAGTGGTATATAATACAGGGGTGAGGGGGGGAATCACACCACTTACTTATTTAGGTGACTAAATATGCTTTTGAGAATCTAAAATTAGGCTCTTGCACTTCAGAAAATCTTGGCTAGAATTTTAGAAACCTTCTGGCACAAAAAACCAGCATTTACTGTGTGTGTGGGTACACACACACACACACAGAGAGAGAGAGAGAGAGAGAGAGAGAGAGAGAGAGAGAGAGAGAGAGAGAGAGAGTATATATGTATGCATATTTTACCCCCAAAAAATATGATTTCCCCTTATTATTATTATTATTTGGGGGGCTCTTCTCTCTTATTATATAGTTAAAGTTATTTTCGAGATAAAACTTGTTTTTAAACTATAAATAGAAAATTGGAGAGTGTTATCTTAAAATTTGGGTAAAGTGTTAGGGCTAGTTCAGTACATATGCCACTGTACCTGAACTTTTCAAACTTTGTTTAAAAAAAGCACCTTGTGAAAAATTATAAGAAAAAAAAGTTCAGTTATAAATAACCAAAGCAAGGCAAAGAGATGGAAAATAATATTTTCCTATATAACTGATCATAATTAAGAAACCAGGTTGATATAATTATTATTTAGCAAAATAACAGCACAGTTCTATATTTGTTTGCTTGGAAGTGTCATTGAGTTTAGTGGGCCCCCAGAGGTGGTTGTACTCTAGCTCCCATCACTCCCCAAGCTGGTTGGGCCTAATGGATGCTTGAATCCATGGACACACTCTGCTGAGGTGAATGATTATAAATAGGATACAGTAATACTGTACCTCGGTTAGCGTTTGCATCGCATAACGCTAAAATCGGATAACGTCGGGGAATTTGAGGCAAACATATGCATCGCACAACATTAACATAACGTTCTGCAATGCAAATGTTTGCCTCAAATTCCCCAGTGTTGATCTCTGCCCCAAAGCCCGCAGGGCTGAAGTCTAGCTCTGCAGGATTTGGGGCAGAGATCTCCGCTCAGATCGGCAGTTTGGTTGGAGGGGACGGCATGCAAACACGTTCTTCCCCCAACCAAACCGGCAAGCCAATGGTATGCTGGGACTGCCGGGTTGTTGGGGGAGAAACCATGCACGTGCACGATCTCTCCCCCACCACCCCAGCTGTCCTAGGCGATCACTGGGACTGCCGGGGTGTTGAGGGAGAAACTGTGCATGTGCACGATCTCTCCCCCACCACTCCAGCTGTCATCGGTGATCTCTGGGACTGCTGGATTGTTGGGGGGGATGACCGTGCACGATCTTTCCCCACAACCCCAGCTGTCCTGGCTGGGACTGCCAGGTTGGGGGAGAAACCATGCACACCATGATCTCTCCCCCAACACCCTAGCTGTCCTAGGCAATCGCTGGGACTGCCAGGGTATTGGGGGAAAGATCGCTTTCTCTCCCAACACCCCGGCAGTCCCAGGCTATTGCCTGGGACAGCTGAGGTGGTGGGGGAGAAGTCGTGCCTGTGCACAAACCACACCTGGATTGCTAAACCCCTTAGCAATCCAGGTGGAGGTTTTTGAAAAGAAGCTAGGAAAATGTTTTCTTAGCTTCTTTTCAGAATCAAGCCCCCTCACCTGGCTTGTTAAGGGACTTAGCTATCCAGGCTGGGTCTGTGTGTGTGTCTTAAGAGTAGCTGGGAAAAGGGTCCCAAGCCTCTCTTAAGAAGCCCCCCCCATCGCTAAGTCCCTTAGCAAGCCAGAAGGAGGTTTTCTGAACAGAAGCTAAGGAAAAGTTTTCCTAGCTTCTGTTCAGAAACACACACACCCCTGATTTGCTAAGCAAACCAGATAGCCCTGTTTCCTTTCCTCTTCAGAAAAGGAATGGCGTTTTTTTAACATTGTGTGATCAATGCATCATACAACATTAAAAACCGGATAATGTTATGACTTGTGGAACCAAGTCATAATGTTATCCGAGGTACTAGTGTACTCTATCTACTGAAACACATTGAACTCAAAGGGCCTTAACATCTGTGAAGACAGAGTTATGATTTTGTTTTAATCATTGGATAATTTGGTTTTCTTCCAATGCAAGACCTGAGGTTCTTTGCAGCATTATTTATTTATTTATTGGACTTATACCCCACCCATCTGGAATGGACTCACACTCTGGGCAGCTTACACCATTAAAAAAGTGAAACAAATTAAAACAGACGTAACTAAAAATACTGTAGCTAGTTGCAATTTTAAAAAATGTGAAACAACTGAACATAAGCAGTGAATTAAAACAATTAAATGCATTTGAAAAAACTACAGGAAGAAAAGAAAATATATAATACCACTGTTAAAAGACTCTTCGGCAATAGTTAGTGGCCTATGTAAATGAAAAGTCTTCTCTGTTGATGGAAAGAGAACATGACATGTTTAGCTTTCCTTGGGTGGAAGGTCCATAGTTTGTGAGCAAATACTGTGAATGCCTTTTCTTTTATCCTCACCAGAAATGCCTTTAAGGGAGACGGGACCAAAATAAATAATTCCTTTAAACTACAGCTTGAGGGCGAGATCTGGCTCCTGTGGCCAATTCATCTGGCCCATGAAGCCCTCATCGCTCCTGGAAGTGAAAGTGAAACACGCCTGTATGGGCTCATTTTACTTCCGCTTCCAGGAGCGACGAGGGCTTCGTGAGCCAGATGAGTTGGTGTCAGGGGCCAGATCTGGCTCCTGGGCCATAGTGACCAGCCCCTGAACCATTTGAGTGGCCCACAGCCCAAAAAATTTGGGCGCCCCTGCTCTAAAGATACCAGACAAGGGAAGCCTCGTATGAGGAGATAAAATCTTCTGAAGAAATACAAACATATCTTTGCAGATCACATTTCAGATGTACTGAAACTCCAATTTCTCTGCCTTTTCCCGTCTCTGTACTTGCCTTCTGGATTTTTCTATATATATTTCCCTTTCTCTGTCATATTTCACTATTTTTTAAAAACCTTGTTCTGGCCTGAGTCCACCATTTCCTAACCATGGAGACTGATAGTAAGTTATAGCCTTGCAGTCCTCCTTCTTCCTATTAATGAACTTACCTCCCCAGACCTTTAACAAATCTCTTTCTTATTCCACTGTGCACTTCTGCACTAGTGTAAGATTCTCTCTGCATTGCTGCTGGTCACAACTGCGCTTGTACTCTGTGGTTAAAACCATGTAATACAGTCATACCCCGTATAACGCGAGTACCGTATATCGTTAAATCCGCATAACGTTACAAGATTTTCGGAAACATCTTGTATCGAGTAACGCGATTTTAACGTTACACGAAACAGTCGTTCTTAGCAGCAGGGTGGGTGGAAAGCTGAACGGGTTTCTCCGTTCAGCTTCCCAGCCACCCTGCAGCTACGGAGGCAGGGGTGGGGTGGCTGGAAAGCTGACGGGGGGCTCCCCCATCGGCTTACCCAGCCACCCCACAGCTGCGGAGGCATGGGCGGGTGGCTAGGGAAGCCGACAGGGAGTCCCCGTCAGCTTCCCCAGCCACCCTGCAGCTGTAGATCGGGTCCTCTGATCTCTCTGGAGGTGTTTCTGGGCTTCCCCGACGTCCTGAGCCAGTGCAGGAAGCCAGAATGTCAGATTTCGAATCCCGATGTTCTGGCTTCCTGCACCGGCTCAGGACGTTGGGGAAGCCCAGAAACACCTTGGATCGGGTCCCCACACCTCCCTGGACCCGGCGGGGGGGTCAGAGCCCCCAAAATTGGTAAAAAAAAAGTCCGTTTTTTTTACCAATTTTGGGGTTTCTGACCCCCCCGCCGGGTCCAGGGAGGTGTGGGGACCCGATCCAAGGTGTTTCTGGGCTTCCCCGACGTCCTGAGCCAGTGCAGGAAGCCAGAATGTCAGGATTCGAATCCCGACGTTCTCGCTTCCTGCAGCATAAAAGAGGGTGGGGGAAGTTCAAAATTAGCGCACATCAGCTCTAGGGAGGTCGGGAGACCCGATGCGCGCTAATTTTGAACTTCCCCCACCCTCTTTTATGCTGCAGGAAGCCAGAATGTCGGGATTCGAATCCTGACATTCTGGGTCGCTGCACTGGCTCAGGACATCGGGGAAGCCCAGAAAAAGCTTGGATCGTGTCTGCCCACCTCCCTGGACCCGGCGGGGGGGTCAGAGACCCCAAAATTGGTAAAAAACGTCCATTTTTTTTACCAATTTTGGGGGCTCTGACCCCCCCGCCGGGTCCAGGGAGGTGTGGGGACCCGATCCAAGGTGTTTCTGGGCTTCCCCGACGTCCTGAGCCAGTGCAGGAAGCCAGAACATCGGGATTCGAAATCTGACATTCTGGCTTGCTGCACTGGCTCAGGACGTCGGGGAAGCGCAGAAACACCTTGGATCGGGTCCCCACACCTCCCTGGACCCAGCGGGGGGGTCAGAAACCCCAAAATTGGTAAAAAAAAATGGACTTTTTTTTACCAATTTTGGGGGCTCTGACCCCCCCGCCGGGTCCAGGGAGGTGGGGAAACCCGCTCCAAGCTGTTTCCAAAGTTCTCCCACCTCCCTGGAGGCAGCAGCAAGGCGAAATGTCAGGATTCAAATCCCGATGTTCTCGCTTCCTGCAGCCTCCAGGGAAACAGGGCTTTTTTTAACATTGTGTGTTCAATGTATCGCCCAACGTTAAAACCCGAATAACGACGGGACTTGTGGAACCAAGTCATAACGTTATTCGGGGTACTAGTGTACTGTTATGATGAGAATTTTGTTAGTGTTAACTGCAGTCTTCACCAGTGCTTAGAGGAGTTGCTCAAAGTTAAAGCAAACTATTTTGTGTCATGACTATGACACAAAATGAACCCCAGGCCCCTGCCAAAGCTTCAGGGTCAGGAATTAATCCAGGCTCATGCCTAAACTGAGAGCCTGGAAATACCTGTTAATTTCCCTCACCCACCAGTGTTTCTTTCTGCACAAGTAGGGTGAAGAATTTTTAGAGTAATTTGCACAACTGCAATTGACATTATGTATTTTTGGAGCAAGGATTTGCAAACTTGTGTGCATTTTGAACAGAGGGATACTTTATTTATTTTAAAAAAAAATTATTACAAAGTCCAGCACACCAAGGTCCTGATCCGTGCTGGGAAGTCTGTGCGCTACTGTAGTGCTAATAAAACAGTATCATGTTAGCTCATAAAAAGTATTCTGTTTCTATGGCATACACAGGAAATTGGCAACATATTGTTCCAATGTGGGAACATATGTTTTACATAGTTCAGTAATACAGTACTTTGCATGGTCTGCTTGAATGAAAATAGGCATGTGTGTTATTCCAAGGTATATAGGACACTTAAAACGGCTATACTGAAGACTATGTATTATGTAGTTTCTCATCTTTCTGTGTTGAAAGCTTCATGATTGATCCAAGCTCCTACCTCATTTTTTTCCAGATTTCATACATAGCACAGTGTAATACTCGATCACACAATCTTATCATTTAAGCTTCATTAAGAAGAGCTGTAAAAGAACAAATATAATTTTCCTCAATATCTGGGAGTGAAGAGCTTTACTTCAGAGGAGTCTTTGTATCTTAACTTTGTTCTAATTATGGGAAAGATTTTGTTTAAAAAAATATTTTAGGGGTTTCCTGGAATATAGCTTATGAGTGGCCAACATAAATTTCTTTTCAACAATTAAAATTATTTATCTCTTTTCCATCTATAGATATATTAAACCTTGGCAATATCTTATCAGATGCAAAAGCTCACCTACAAAATCAAATTGCAATTTTAAAACTTCACAAATATTGCCCCTTTCAGTTAATTCCAACGAAAATGATAACATGCTTTCTAGTTTTCATGTAATGTCTATTTTCTTGCTGAAGTACATTGATGATAAATTTAATCACGAGTTCTATCCTTTTGAATAATTTCCCCACATTCAATAATAACTTGTTAAACAAATATAACTATTTTGGATGTTGGCATCTGAATATTTTTTGCTTTAAATGTTAGCAATTTTTCTTCAACTGATATATAGTAATACCTCAGATAATGTTAAGACTTGGTTCCACAAGTCTTAACGTTATCCGATTTTTAGCCTTATCCGATGCATGCACCAGATAACGTTAAAATCCTATTCAGGTGGATCAGATAACGTTAACTCCATAAGCAACAGAGGCTTCAAGGGAAAGTCAAGGAAACATGCTGGAAACTTAAAGAACTTTAAGAAATAATTGTCTAAAGGGTAAATACATTACAAAAACATGCCAGACCACCCTGACTTTAGGGGAACAAAGCCATACAGCATTTTTAAATTTTTGAAAATTTTATAAAGTACTGTTTTAAAAGATCTGAACAGAAGCTAGGAAAATGTTTTCGTTTAGAATCAGCCCACCTACCATTGCTGTAATAAAGGAAGCTCCCTAAGGGCTTTGCAGGATGTGAAAAGCTTAATTGCTTTGTAGGTGAAAGGTTTCAGTCTGCTTGTTTTCCATTGACAATGCATGAGGCTTGCGGAACTAGAATCTTGGGTTCAGACTGTTTAGAATTTAAAGGGGAAACTTCATAAAGGTAATTGGGTCAATTGTCTCTTTGCAGTTATTTTTCTGCAAAGTGTTCTGGGTTACACTGGGGAAAGGATCCTAAGCCTCTCATAAGGAACCCCACCCCCCATCACTATGTGCCTTAGTAAGCCAGACGGAGGCTTTCTGAACAGAAGCTAGGAAAATGTTTTCATTTAGAATCAGCCCACCTACCATTGCTGTAATAAAGGAAATTCCCTCAGGGCTTTGCAGGGTGTGAAAAGCTTAATTGCTTTGTAGGTGAAAGGTTTCAGTCTGCTTGTTTTACATTGACAATGCATGAGGCTTGCGGAGCTAGAATCTTGGGTTCAGGCTGTTTAGAATTTAAAGGGGAAACTTCATAAAGGTAATTGGGTCAAATTGTCTCTTTGCAATTATTTTTCTGCAAAGTGTTCTGGGTTACACTGGGGAAAGGGTCCTAAGCCTTTGCTTTGCTAAACTAGCCAGACTGGTTTTTGCAAGCCTTTGTTATTCAAATGTGGCAAGCTTGAGAGCAGGCAGCCCCTCCCTTTCTCCCAAGAGAAACTGGTGAGTCACAGTCATACCTCAGGGAATTTGAGGCAAAGGTTATCTGATGGATTGGATAACGTTAACATAATGGTTAACATAATGTTATCCGATCCAAATGTTTGCCTCAAATTCCCCAATGTTATGCGATTTTAGTGTTATCTGATCCAGTCGTTATCCGGTGTTTTACTGTAGTAATATTATGATGAACATTTCTGTAATAATCATAATAATTCTTATTATCAAGTTCTCCTCAGATAGCTTCTCCTTGACAATCACTGAAACAGTTTCCCTAAAATACTGTGAATTCCATAACCAAATGATGTTGTATATACAGTAATACCCCGGATAACGCGAGTACCATATAGCGTGAAAACCATATAACGTTACAAGATTTTTGGAAAAATCTTGTATCAAATAACGCGATTTTTAACGTTATCCAATACAGTCGTTCTTAGCAGCAGGGTGGCTGGAAAGCTGAACGGGATTCTCCGTTCAGCTTCCCAGCCACCCTGCATCTACGGAGGCAGGGGTGGAGAGGCTGGAAAGCTGATGGGGGGCTCTCCCGTTGGCTTCCCCAGCCACCCCACAGCTGCGGAGGCAAGGGCGGGTGGCTACGGAAGCCGACAGGGAGTCCCCGTCAGCTTCCCCAGCCACTCTGCAGCTGTATATCGGGTCCTCTGATCTCTCTGGAGCAGGCAGGGGACCCGATCTACAGCTGTTACTGGACTTCCCCGACGTCCTCAGCCAGTGGAGCAAGCCAAAACGTCAGGGTTCGAATCCCGACATTCTGGCTTGCTGCAGCCTCAAAGAGGGTGGGGGAACTTCAAAATTAGCGCACATGGCGTCTCCTGACCTCCCTAGAGCCGATGTGCGCTATTTTTGAAGTTCCCCCACCCTCTTTGAGGCTGCAGCAAGCCAGAATGTCGGGATTAGAACCCTGACATTTTGGCTTGCTGCAGCCTCCAGGGAGGTGGGGGAACTTTGGAAACAGCTTGGATCGGGTCACCTCACCTCCCTGGACCCAGCAGGGGGGTCAGAGACCCCAAAATTGGTAAAAAAAAAAGTCCTTTTTTTTTTTTTTTTTACCA
This sequence comes from Furcifer pardalis, assembly GCA_030440675.1. Lineage (NCBI taxonomy): Eukaryota > Metazoa > Chordata > Lepidosauria > Squamata > Chamaeleonidae > Furcifer > Furcifer pardalis. The sequence continues at coordinate 62,558,741 of CP126891.1, forward strand.
ATTTTGTGGTCTCTGACCCCCCTCCCCCGCCGGGTCCAGGGAGGTGAGGAGACCCGATCCAAGCTGTTTTTGGGCTTCCCCAACATCCTCAGCCAGTGCAGCAAGCCAGAATGTCAGGATTCGAACCCTGATGTTTTGGCTTGCTGCACTGGCTGAGGACGTCGGGGAAGCCCAGAAACAGCTTGGATCGGGTCTCCCCACCTCCCTGGACCTGGCGGGGGGGGGGGGGGGTCAGAGACCCCAAAATTGGTAAAAAAAAAAAAAAGGACTGTTTAAAACCAATTTTGGGGTCTCTGACCCCTCCCCCGGCGGGTCCAGGGATTTGGGAAGACCCGATCCAAGCTGTTTCCAAAGTTCCCCCACCTCCCTGGAGGCTGCAGCAAGCCAAAATGTCAGGATTCAAATCCTGACGTTCTGGCTTGCTGCAGCCTCCAGGGAAACAGGGCTTTTTTTAACATTGTGTGATCAATGCATCGCACAACGTTAAAAACCGGATAACGACGAGACTTGTGGAACCAAGTCTCAACGTTATCCAGGGTACTAGTGTAGTTTACAAAGCTACCAACAGTCCCTTCTTGAATAATATGTTGTTGATACTAGCTTGTATCCCTACAATTGTCTGTTGATATAAAACATTATTTTATGGAGATTCAGCTGCTTTTGGATCAGTATTTGTTCTCTCGTGGCCACAAAAGTGCCCATAGTTTCTTTTGAGTTGGGTAATATTTATGTGTTCAGCATAGTTGAATATTAGGGTTTGGGGTTTTCTTCTCAAATCAATGGTTATGATACAATCAAAGTTGAAACTTTGCCCCAGTAGCGAGTGAAACTTGTGCCTTTGGATAAATATTTAACCATAAATTCACCAGTGGGGAATTTTAGACATGGAGAGGTTCTCAGGTTTTCCTGTTCATCTATTATTATTATTTTTTTTTGGGGGGGGGGACAGTTTAGCCTTTGAGAGTTTCCCAGAGATATTGGAGGTACGCCTTGTTTACTTGATGAGATAAATTATGCTGACCAGAAGAAAGAGATTGCTCCTTGAAATGCTCTTTGACTGCAACAAGCATTATCGTTGACCATTGACTGGGACTAATAGGAGATTATTTTTTATATCTTACCTTTGCACTGATGATGTGAAGGCACTATATGTTAATGAACTCCCCCCCCCCCTTTATCCTTACAATAAGCTACTGAATAAGCCAGTCAGGTGATGGAGCGTGATAAGCCAACTAGGAAAAAAAAGGACTGTTTAAAACCAATTTTGGGGTCTCTGACCCCTCCCCCGGCGGGTCCAGGGATTTGGGAAGACCCGATCCAAGCTGTTTCCAAAGTTCCCCCACCTCCCTGGAGGCTGCAGCAAGCCAAAATGTCAGGATTCAAATCCTGACGTTCTGGCTTGCTGCAGCCTCCAGGGAAACAGGGCTTTTTTTAACATTGTGTGATCAATATATCGCACAGCGTTAAAAACCGGATAACGACGAGACTTGTAGAACCAAGTCATAACATTATCCGGGGTACCAATGTATAAAACTTCATCTAACTTTGTGCTTTGTCCAATACTTAGTTAAACATGATTAGCTTATAAATGATTAGTTTCCGTTACAAGTGTCTTATTAAGTGATTTAATCCGTATTTCCTTCTTGTTCTGTATTGTATTGAGTTTGCAATGGTGAGGCATTTAACACTGACTTGCCGAGCACAACAGTAGATGATCAGAAGAACAAAACAAAATTAAAAAAGTATGCAGGTTGTAGGTGGGCGGCCGTAGGCCCATAGAAGCATTTCTTACGCATTAGAAGACTTACCTGGGTGACTTACCTTAGACTGTTGTCTCCTTTTGGTTGTTAGTCTTGCTCTGAATGTTTTGACACATTTTCTTCAAAAGAACATGAAAGGTTGTGTCATTCAGTCTTATATTGGCTTTTTCATACCTTGAGAAACATGATTACATTATGTTTTAAACTCTTCCTATGCTGAGATACCAGGTAGTTTAGACTGATGGGGAGAAATAACTAACACTGCCCTCCCTTATTTATTAGTGACAGTTTTAAATTAGTTTTAAAAAGATCTTATTTTTATACAATCCGTTCTCACTATGAGTAGTTATGTTTACAAATCTGTTGTCTATCCTTTGCACCTATGTTTTCCCATCTTTTAATCAAGAAAAATGTAATTTGTTCATTTTTGTATCAAATAAACTCATAAATTAGATGTTTGTAAGATTGCTGAAAAAAAGAAAGCCTGAAAGCAATACACCAAAAATTTAATTTTTTTATTCATAAGCGTTTTTTTCAATTACATAATCTGTGTAACAATATAAAGTTGTACCTCGCTTAAAGAGCATAATGCGTTCCACAGGATTGCTCTTTAAGCGAGTTTGCTCTTTAAGCGAAACACCATTGTAAGTGACCAGTTGTGGGAGGGGGGGGTGAGAACCCCGATTTATTTGTTAAGCAAGTTTTTGTTTAGTTTTATTTGTTAAGTGAAGTGAACATTCAGAGAAAATTCTGCACTTTAAGCGAGTTACTCTTTAAGTGAGACACTCTTTATGCGAGGTTTGACTGTCTTCTCTATAAAGCAGCCATCTATACCTGGTTTATTTAAGCATCATCTCATACAAATCTGTGCTTTAGGAAAAACAATGACCCATGAATAAAATTATTGGCTTTCCTGCATAAATTTTACAAGGGTGTTGATTAAAATGCCCCCTATATATGGGTCAAAGGTGATGTGAAGAATCTGTATATAATTGACAGTGCTTAGATATCTAGTTGTTTTAGAAAGAATCAAAACAGGACAGATGTTGCACGCAAATCAATTAATTCAGAATTGACTGGTAAACTGCTTCTGTGTATTGTGTATCTAGAAAACCCTTCAAAGGGTCACCATCAGTACAAATTGGCTTAACAGCATGCAATTATCATTAGAAAAAGAGAGGGACTCTTAATTTTAGAAAATATGTTTTCTGTTACGGAATCACTACTAACAGCTATGTTGTTGTCTTTTTGTGATTGATTTCATCAGTGAAAACATTACAAGATTTTGGGAAAAGAAAGACACAAGAGGAAGCTTGTAATGTGTAGAAAAACAGGAAAGGAAGAAAGGTTAGGAGAGGAAACGGAGGTGATAGATAGTCTAGGACAGGTTATAATTACAGTTGACAAATACGGATTCCATAGTTGAAACTGGGATTCAGGATGGGTGTTATTTCTGGAAGGGCTGAAGGCCACTATATAAGGAAGCTTCTGTGTTTTTCTGTTGTTTTAGGGAAAGCAAAATGAATTGAAGCTATTTAGACATTGTAATGTTGTTTCTCTTACCCTTTCTTAGGAGAGTCCACAACTGTTACAAATGTCGTCAGTGTAGTTTTACAACTGTTGACACTCAGTCCTTACTGGAGCACTTCAACACTGCACACTGTCAGGAGATGGACACCACCACAGCCAATGGGGAAGATAGCCATGGAGTAGCTACTACTCTCAAGGAAGAACCTAAAATGGATCTCAAGGTCTATAGCCTGATCAATGCTGCAGACCCAAAAATGTGGGAACCTGTCTCTGACAGTATTGTGAAGAGGGAAAAGCTGGATGAGAAGGAAGGATTGAAGGAGAAATGTTGGCCTGACGGGTCCAGTGATGATCTTCGCAGCACACCTTGGAGAGGTGCGGACATTTTGAGGGGGAGTCCATCCTACCCCCAAACAAGTTTGGGCCTTCTGACTACAGTGTCTGTTGGCCAAGAGCAGCCAAAGCCCTTAAGGGATAGTCCAAACGTAGAAGCAGCCCATCTTGCACGGTCCAGCTCTGGCATGCCTGTCGAGACCAAGGGTTACCTGCAGGGGGTGCCTCAAGGAAGCGGCGAGAAACCCGGACCACTCCCTCAGCAATATCCTGGATCTGGCGATAAGTCAAAGGATGAATCTCAGTCTCTCTTACGGGTAGGAAATTATACTTCTGTTTTTTATTGTTCCAGTGCATATTTTGGATTCATTTCTTTAAATAGGTTCTCAGAAATTCAAACCTATGTGGAGACCCATATTAAATAATTGCAATCATTTTCAGAGCCATTTTGTATGAAACTACACCTGGTTGTTGTGGCAGTAACTGATCTTTGTTTGTCTTTGCTCTTATGTTTAGTTATACTGAATTAATCATCTCTGCTGAATTCATAAGGTGATGTTACATTTGGAAAAGTAATGTACAGAACCCCAGAAGTCTGCACATCTGTTACAGTGAAGCATCTAATCACCTCCTAAATTTTAAGATGGTTTGACAGTTAAGAAAATCATCACTGGATCAAATAGCTGAATATATGAAACCTGAATCAAATAATAATAAAAAGTAGACATCAGGATTTTTTTATAAAGTAGAACACCATATAATTAAATATAACACTTGGTGCTTGCTTAGTTTTGTTGGAAAATGAAGGAAATGAGAAAGTAAAACTTGGGTACTTCCTTTCTGCATGTCCTTTGTGGGTGTTTTTTTGGTCATATTCTCAGCATAAAAACTAACCTATAATGAAGCAAGGTAAGATAACACTGTAAATTGTAAATTCCCATTCCACTTTTATTACTTTGTGTTGTGAAGTGTTTCTTTCCTTGATATGCGGAAGAACTTGTGAACAGTCGTGTCTTGAGGAGTTATGCTATCTTTGTTACAGCATCCAGCTGTATTTCTCTCTCCCTCACTGCCCCGAATTTCATATTCTCTAATCATGATGCCAAATAGGTAAATTCTCAGCCCTTTCCCCCTACTATTTAAACAGCTATATGATCTTGAGTTTATTCAGGATTAAATATTAGCTCGAGAGAGATTCAATCAGAGAGATGTCAAGAAGTGATTAAGTGATGTAAAAATCCAGGAATTTGTCGTTGTCAGCTGTAACTCGTATCTGAGAATGCATTTTTTCCTGAAGCAGGAAAAATGCCATTGGTGTGAATTTGTTTAAGGTGGATCCCAGCTTCCCATGAAATGACACACAGACTACGATCACAGAGCCATCTCCTGCGGCACATATGAAATGAGACATGCAGGATTTAACACCAGGACTGCAATGGACTGCCGCAGCCTTGAGGAATTGACAAGGTGCACCTTCACAGCCAGTCAAACCGGCATGGCCTCTTTTGCCTCCATGACCATTGGGAATCAGAGTTCCTCCTCTGCTCATTTTACCATTGGGCCCAATCTGATGGTTTCCAGTGCCATTTTTTCCACTGAGGTGACCATCACCCCACCTAAAGCAGTTCATCTACCCATAGCCGTTGGCCCCTTTAGGGAGTCAGGTTATTTACCACCATCTGACACTCGGCATTGAGTCACTGGCTGTATTGGTCTACTCCAGTGGTCTGCAAATAGTGGCTCTCCAGGTGTTTTGGACTTCAATTCCCAGAAGCCCAAGTCAGCACTACTGTTGATCGAGGCTTCTGGGAATTGAAGTACAAAACACCTGGAGAGCCACTATTTGCAGACCAAGGGTCTACTCCATTGCCATAGTGGGATGTCCGGCCAGACTGTATTATTAGTTAAAGAATTATTAGTTAAAGAAGCATGGTTGGACATTTAATATGAAACTTCATTAGCTGCAGTAAAATTCAAAATAGTTCTAAGTTGCTATTTACTTGTCAAACATATGGATTGCACTCATTAATAAATAATGGCAGCAGTTGCAACAGTGACAAGAAATTTTAAATCCTTCAAAAGAAAATGTTTCGAACTCCAGCAGAAACTATGAGATTTTAAGGATTCTCATTTAGAATTTAGGGGAAACTGATAATTGCAGTTTGAGTGATATAACTCACACTTACCCATCTTTGAGAGGAAAATAACCAAACTTTTGTTTAAAACAGCCAGACTTTCTTTTCAAAGAGAAATATTCAGAACATATTCTAAATATGTAACCTTATAGTAGTGTTTGATTAATTTTGCACTATTCAAGGATATTGTATGGGTGAAATGGGTTTGTAGATTTCTGAATGTTTTGGCATGGGTTAGAATGGTCTTTGAGTGAGAGATAGAATCAGTAAAGTAAGCCACAGCTGTAATTGTTGAGCATGGTTCTTGGAAATTGAAGTTTTTGGAGGTCGCTAAAGGGTCACCAGAAATCAGAAACAATTGGGCAACCCATAAAAGCAACATAAGGATGGAGACTAGATTGGAGTAGGGGTTCTATTGGAGAAGCAATGAGAAGGAAGCAGGAGATATTTTAAAAAGAATCACATGATTAGGGATTGGAGTATAATATTTGAGAACAGTATGAACATCATATTTGGGGGGATTTGAGGTTTACAGCTGTTACAATAAGGTCACCTGACAGCTTTTGATTTTTGTAAATAAACTAACTGTCCACCTAATTACACACATATATGGATAGTTTCAAAAAGTTATAAGCAAATCTTATATTTTGCAGTTTGCATGTTTTTTTAACTGAAGTAGTCATATACAGGGTGTCCAAAAAGTCACCATACATAGGCACAACTGCATAACAACAGATATCTTGGATATCATGAGCGAGGGAAAAGACTATGTGTGCGTAGAAAGAGAGGGCCAACATGTAGAGAATACAGTAAATTGAAGATGTTTTGTAAGATTTTAATGAATATTTTGTTTGTACAGGTACATTTAGTTCGTTTTCCATTTTTCCTATGTATGTTATTTTTGCATTTTGCACCCCTAAAATAGGGAAGGTAGAAACTTCTGGGTATTTTAGCAGGTGTCGTAAATGTGCCAAAAAGGAAAAAAAGTCAAAATAATTCAGCAGTAAAATGGGAACCAAATCCTTGATTTTTAAAATTCCCTTTGGAAAATCCTGCTTACCACAATTTCTCTTTCCTGGACATTACTGTGTGATTTAAGTGCATGTCTCTGGTTTTGTGCTTTTGCGTGCATGTACATTTTTAACTACAGCTACACAAGCAATTTGTTCAATTTGATCTATGATAATTTGATAGCTAGAGTTAATAATTTTTGTGAATCTGAAGCCATTCTCTTGAATTTGGAGAAATTGGTGGTGGTGGTGGGGGATCTGTGAAGGTTTGCCAACCTTCTTTCCAGACACAGGATGGTTCTGTGCTGCTTTTTGTTCTGCTTTGGATTCCTGGTGAATGAGGAAGGAGGGTCGTTGCAAAATGAGTGCATTGAATAAATTTATTTTAGTCATATATTTTTCGAGCAACCATTTTCTGAAGTCACTTTCACACTTGAACTGAACTATTCACTGGCACAATAAAGCCTTAAAATTTCTGTCCCTCTCTTGTCTTAGCTTAATTTGGATTTATCACTTACAGATTTGTCGATGCAGAATGAACCTTGTTGTTCAATCACACAGTCGATTCCGACCCCCTGCGATCCCATGGACTATTGCACACTAGGCACCCCTATCCTCCATTATCCTTCTCAGCCCACCCAACTCTGTGCCCATTGCATCAACAATACTATCTAGCCATCTCATTTTTGGCCGCCTCCTTCTTCTTCTGCCCCCAATCTTTCCCAGCATCAAGGCCTTCTCAAGTGAATCCTCTCTTCTCATTTGATGTCCAAAGTACTTTAGCTTCATCTCAGCAGTTCAGTTCCTGAGTACTGCAGGACAGAATGAGCTCCTGTCTTTGTCCCAGCTCCTGCCAACCTAGAAGTTTGAAAGCAAGAATTAGCAAGTAGATAAATAGGGACCATCTTGGTGGGAAGGTAACAGTATTCCATTTGCTCCAGTGCCACATGACCACGAAAATGTCTGCAGAAGTAGACAGCGCTGGCTCTTTGGTTTTGAAACAGATGAGCACTGAACCCTGGAGTCAGATACGACTGGCTTTCGAGCAAGGGAAACCTTTACTAGGGAGCACTTAGGGTTGATTTCTTCTAAGATCAACCTGTTTGCTCTCATTGCTGTCCAGGGGGCTCTCAAAACTCTCCTTCAACACCACATTTCAAAGGTGTCTATTCTTCTGCGCTCAGCTATCCTTAATGTTTTATTTTGAATAACCTGAATTGTCAGGTAAAAATAGATGTAGTGTTTCTAATTCATTGTTTTGGCCAAGTGTTTTAGAGCATTTAAACAGACAACTATAAGGCTATCATATGTTGATTTGTGGTTTTATATTGAGTTGTGGTTTAGCTATGTATTTTTAAATTGTGTATGTAAGCCGCCCAGAGTTGGGTTTTTTACCCGATTGGGCGGGATAATAAGTCGAAGGAAATAAAATAAATAAAATAAATAAATAAAGTTTGGCTTTACAGTTATTCTTGTGTTTTAGCCATGGGATGAACAGCCTAGTAGGCTGATAAATTTACTCAGCCTTTTCTAAGGTTACCTTGTGAAGTTAAATTGAAGCTAGGGAACTCCTAACTCATTTTTGAAACCAGTTCATTACACAAACTCTTTTACTTATATAATATTTATTATGGTTTGGTTGCTGGGTTTCCACCCTTTTTCTTCACAAAGGCACTGAAGAAGTGCTTCAGGGGTTTTGGAATGCCATACTTGGCCTTTATCATCTAGCAGGATGAATAATCACAAAGGCGCTGTTCCAGAAGTAGTCCTGATTGATATTTCTGACACAGGAGTCTGAATTTGTTCTTCTGGTGTCATTTTGAAACTAGCAGGAGCTAGTAGACAATTGCAGTTGAGATAAGAAGCAAAACCAGTGATGGGATGTAACAGGTTCGCACTAGTTCGCCAGAACCGGTAGTAACTTTTCCCGGTGTCCTGGAGACCCAGTAGCAGCTTTTGGGGGAAACCACCTTTGGGGCTTACCTTTTCACTGGTTCCCCCACTGCGCATGCATGCCAAACACTTGGTGTGCATGCACTCCTACAGTGCTTGGGACGTATGCACAGCCTCCTTGCTGTCCTCCCAAGTGAGGAGGGGGAAGAGAAGCTGCTAGCCTGAAGCTCCCTATAGCTCCCTCACCTTTGGATGTGGTGTGTGTGTGTGTGTGTGTGTATTTTAATGTGTATTTAATACCTTTACCTATATTGATGTACTACTACAGTTCCTAAAAAGGCCTGGCGGCTGGCAGGCCTGGCTTGGGGTTTTTAAGCAAAGTCTTGGAGTTACCTCATCAATAAGCTACACCTGTGCAGTTCCAATTGCTGTTCCAATTGGAGAACCCTTAAGAAGGTGCTGCTGTTTTATATTTACATTAAGGCATATTATCCTAGAGAACTGGTATGATGACCATATCCATCTTGCAACGTGGTGCTGCCCAGGCACTTATACTAACAGGTAAGTGATGGGTTTGTGTTTGGGGTGGGGGGGTGGGGGTGTATTTTAATGTAATTTTTATTTTATTTATTTATTTAATTTATTTATTTACGGGTTTGTGTTGTGGGTGGGTGGGTTGAGGGGTGTGTGTGCTTATTTTTATTTTATTTTATTATTTTTTCTTTGGCACGTCCCACGGCGTAATTACATCAGCTCCCCCCACACTGTGATGACATCACGGTGAGGTGGTAAATTCTGACATGCCACCACTGAGCAAAACAATAAGTTGTACTGGAGTTTCACAAAGGAGGCTTATATAGGGTTTTGTGTTAAAAAGCAGTAGATGTCCATTTGGTCCTCCCCCCATAATAATAATAATAATAATAATAATAATAATAATAATAATAATAATAATAATAATAATGGAGGTATGCCTAGGATACTTGTTCTGTTCTGAATTGACAACATACAAAGTGATAAATGTGATCTTTTCAAAGGGTGTTTGAAGTTTGAAAGTTAGAAGTAGAAGAGGAAATCACTCTTGACCTTGGACAGAATCACCAACAAGACTGAAAGCTTATAGCAATAGCAGTAAGAATTTCACTTACATAAAGGGTCTGCAGTGGCTTAATGGTTAAGAAGATGAATGTGATTACTGGAAGGTCAGCAGTTCGAGACTCCAGTGCTGCATGACTGGATGAGCTCCCATCTCTGTCCCAGCTCCTACCAATCTAGCAGTTCAAAAGCAAGAAATTGCAAGGAGATAAATAGGTACTACTTTAGTGAGAAGGTAAACAGCATTCCGTGCACTATGGTGTCTAGTCATACCTGTCACATGGCCATGGAAATATGTGCAGACTGTGGTATTGCTTGCTCTTTCACTATAAATGGAGATGAGCATCGAACCCTGCAGTTGGATACAACTGGCTTTTGAGCAAGGGTGACCGTTACCTTATTGCCTAAAGTTTTTAGTGCACTCTGGCCAGTTCACAAGGCAATTAGCATTTTGACCCCAACATGCTGAGTATTCGTTCTACCAACATTGGAAGGATGGAAGGTTGAGTCAACCTTGTTTCCCATCAAGATTGGATTCACAATGTCAACAGTTTTGGCTGAAATATGACAGACCACACCACTAGGGCAAATTGTAAGGAATTTTTATTCCATTTATAATACTTCATCACTCTTCACTCTTCTGATCTCCTCAGACAGAGCCACCTTTACTACTATGTATGTTCTCAGTTCAGCATGCCAGATTCATCCCAGGTATGTGTCTCTATAGAAGTCAAGATAGGGAAATAATGGTGGCAATTCGCACCACTCCCATTGTGATAATTGATTAAGCTCATTGGATAAAATTTTCTGTAACATCTTGTTGTTTCAGTAAGGGAACCTTTTAAAAAGAAGAAGATAAATCCTTGACATATTGTTGGGTTATGTTTACATAATGTTTGAGTTCATGAAATAGAAGAGTAGATTCCAATGAACTTCTTCTTCTTCTTCTTCTTCTTCTTCTTCTTCTTCTTCTTCTTCTTCTTCTTCTTCTTCTTCTTCTTCTTCTTCTTATTATTATTATTATTATTATTATTATTATTATTATTATTATTATTATTATTATTATTATTATTATTATTATTATTATTATTATTTCGATTTATATGCCGCCCTACTTGATGAAAACCAACTCAGGGCGGCTCACAACATAAAATCGAATACAATATCATAGTTCAATAATACAAAATCATAGTATCATAGAATACAGTGCAACAAAATAAATATAAACACAACATAATCAGAATACAGTCCATAAACAATATTCAGTACCGAATGGACAATAAACAATATACTCACAATACAATCCATACCCAGTACAAGAAGAAAAAAAAATATAGTAATCAATTTAACAATGTACAATACAAAATACCATTCCAATGTTAATATACGTCCTCTCTAACACAGCCGCAATTCAGTCCTGGTGCAGCTGCGGCGAAAACCTACCCCCTCTCCCTAGGTAGTCTCTGGGCGACGGCGGGGCAAAGTCCAAGTGTTCTGGCTTCTCTCAGCCCGATCGGCTGAGAATGAGAAGACCAAGGGGGCCAGGAAGGAGGGCGGGAGAGTCTTCTCACCGCCCGTCAGCTGGCTCTTCTTATCGGCCTCCGGCCAGGATGGCGGGGGCTCGGAGGGAGGGCAGCAGCAGACGACTGCAGATTTTTAACAAATTCTATTTGTGTGAGAAAGTGGAGCTGTGGTGGCTCAGTGGTTAAGAAGCTTGTCTTGTTAGCTGGAAGGCTGGCAAGTTGGTAGTTCGAGACCCGGGTACTGCATGGCAGATTGAGCGGCCGTCTCTGTCCCAGCTCTTGGGGACATGAAAGGAGCCTCATTTGGGCATTCCCTGATCAGAGTTTCTTCTGCAAAAATCCTTTCAACCCAGAATAATTGGTGACACAAAATTATTATTAATATTATTATGTGTGAAAAAGAGAACTAGAGGGAACTAAGACATTGCAAATAGACTGTAAATAATTCCTGTTGGCAGTGACAAAGCATGAGTAATTTTTTTTAAAAAAAAAATAATTTAATTCATGTGTGTGTGGCCCTACTTCAAAGATATATTTTATGCCATGAGCCAACTGTCTCTTCTTTCTTTCTTTCTTTCTTTTTTTTTAAAGAGGCAGCTAAAAAATGATCCGGTTATTTTTGAACAATGAGGAAGTAAGGCATGATTTAGTTTTAAATTATAACAATAAAATTATAACTAATAATGGCATTACTCTAATGATGTTAAAGTTATTGGACAAAATCCTATTGGTGTAGTTACACCAGCATAAACTGGATCTGGATTCTGGAAATAATACCTTTAAATTTAATTGTTTAATTATTTTTCATTATTTAGAACCAACTTGATGGTTCATGTCTGTCTGTCTGTGAGGTTCAATGCTGTGTGGCAGGTCCAAATCTTTGTTGGGCCATGGAACCTCACTGAGAAATGGCAATGGTAATTATATCACACATTCTTAAAATATCACCCTAAGTCATAAGTGACTTGAGAGCACATAGTGCATAAACACAAACCTATTTCCAGGTCTCATTTATATGGCAGGGGGATATTAAGAATATGATAAAAATCTGTGGTTGAGATTAAGAAGACTTAGGATACTGTGTTACACACACTCAACCTGGAGTAATCCTCACTCAAGACAGGGAAATATATACAGTAATACCCCACATAACATTAAAGACTGGTTCCACGATCTTCAACGATCCCTTCTTCCCTTCCATGGCGAGCCAGGCTCTGCCTGTGCATGCTCCTTACTCACCTTGGGAGGGAAGAGGAGAAGTGATCTTCCAAGGCGAGCAGGGAAGGTGGGTGGGCGAACGTGCGCTTCCTTTCGGGGAAGGGATCACAGTGTCCGATCCCTGGCTTGCTTTGGGGCAAAGTGGGCAAGCGGCGTGGCCGCTTTCCCCCAAAGCAAGCCGTGGATCACAGCATCCAATTCCCAGCCTCCGGAAATCTCTGCCCCCGAAGTCCACCGGGCTGGTCTCCAGCCCTGTGGGCTTTGAGGCAGGGATCAACGTCGGGAAATTTGAGGAAAACTTTTGCATCACACAACATTAACTTAACATTGTGTGGTGCAAAAGTTTTCCTCAAGTTTCCTGATGTTATCCAGTTTTAACACTGTGTGGTGCACACGTTATCCAGGTTATTACTGTATATCTGAAGGAGCTTCAACAGGGTTCCATTACCAGCAGTATCACAGTTCTTGCTGGGCTGTAGCTATTGCTGATAATATTCAGTGAAGCTTTCTAGTAATATATATCCTCCTATACAGATTTATTATTCCGAATAGACTGGAACACAGTCAGCATTATTTTGAAATACACAATATTTTGTGTACATTAATGTATGTGTGTAGGTGTGTTTATCAAGGACAGCCAACTATAATTTATTACTTTCAAGTCTCTTTGATTTTAAAGGGGAAATTTAAGATTGTGCCTGATTTTTTTATTATTATTATTATTATTATTATTATTATTATTATTATTATTATTATTATTATTATTATTATTATTATTATTATTATTATTATTATTATTATTATTATTATTATTATTATTATTCGACTTGTATGCCGCCCCACTTGCCAAGCGACTGGCAGTTTTTTCTTTGAAAGCAGGAGAATTGTGGATTTTTATTTGACTTGTATCATTATCATCATCATCACATACAATGCAAAGTCAAACAGTATAAAAACATTATAAAACAGAGGAAAGTCTTGAGTTGGATGTTACGTGGCAAGGGAATCAATTACAACACTGTTCAACATCAGAACACTTGGTGCTTGTCAGGACACTCTCTTTTAAGCAGCACTACTTGAAGACCAAAGCTAAAGTTAGTACAATGAAACAAATCATCAGGAAACTCATAAATTATAAATGAGGAGCTCAACCATCCATGCCGTGTACATCAGCTTTGGCCGTGAGCATCTCCGCAGCAGAGTCTGCTGCTCCAGTATGGAGCACATCCACACATGCAAAACAACTTGACATGAAGCCATGCATATAGTGACAGAATGCCTCAAACCTACCTATGTTGGGGAAAAAAAACCTCTTGTTGGTATTACTCCACCAAAGAGAAGTAACAGTGGATGCCACAGAGAATTAAACAAGAGAAAGATCCTCGACACCCTCTGAATAGTTATGAGCCTCAAGTCTGTCAGCTCAGATCCAGGAAGAGCTTTATGGCAAGACCAACATGCTCATGTGGGAACTTCTGGCAGACAACAACATGCTGTGTGAATATGGAGAAATGAAGAGTCCAGCTCATTTGCTGGTCTGTCGATTGTTGCTAGAAAAAAACTTGAGTTTGACCAACGAGAAAGTCAGGAAGGTGGCTTTATTTTGGCAATCCAGGGTTTGATCGGGACACGGAAACAAAGAAAGAATAAAATAGATACATGTTCTAACCCAAAAATTAAGTATCTGTTAAATAAAAAAGGTAAAGGTTTCCCTTAGATAGAGGTGTAATATATATGCTGGTCCCAATATTGTTGTCTTCTGCATTCCTGGTGGTGGTATTTCAGAGATTTGCAGTTGGTGATAATAATCTATTAAACTCCTCTGCATTGTTCATAGTGTTGTTGTTGCTGCTGCTGCTGCTGCTGTTGTTGCTGCTGTTGTTGCTGTTGTTGTTGTTTCTTCCATTTATGTGCCACCCTGTAGTGCTGAACATTCTTTGGGTGGTTCTCAAGGTAATTATGCCAACTACACTCCCCCCCACCCCCGAACAAACTGAACATTGGCTTTTGGGTTTTACAGAAAGATTGTACACAATGCATTCTGGACCTTGATCAAAAGGAAAAAGCAACAGCTTCTGAAATAGTTTCTCTTTAGCTGCATTTCATTTTCCTCTCATTTCCTTTTTCGCTGTTAGGGATCTTTCAGGAAGTATTTATAGTCAGGGCTATTCCTTGCTATACAAGTTCTTTAATTAACTAAGGGAGACTCAGCGGGTGTTGTGTCTTACTAATGCACATAGCTATGTTGGGTCAAAGCACTGCCGAACTCCGTCAGCTTTGTTAGCAGCACCTGTTTCTACAATTCAGTGTTTGGGGATATGTGGAGGTTAATTTCTAAGTATAAACTACATCCTGGAAAAACCTAAAATAATAATTGAACAAGAAAAGTGTAAAAGAAGCTGATTTGAAACATTTGCCGTCAAACTGTTGATCTCACTTGATTTAAGAAAAAGCTATAATGTGGCCTTTGAACTACAGAGGTTTATATTTTAAAGTAATGTATTTAAGTAACCTATGAAAGAACTTACAGAGAATCTAATTACATTTTAACATAGCTTTCTTTAACTGTGATTGCTACCTGCCAGAATGAACTTGCAACGCAGGGAGGCATTATATATCATTCCTTGTGCATGAGTAATCAAGGATGGGCAGAAAGTAAAACTCAAAATTTAAACCACCTCAATTAAGTTGATATCTTTGAATGGCATGGATTGAGTTTAAACATTGATGGAAAAGGAGGAGCTATCAATCAATGGCCTAACCCTCTGGGTGCTTAATTAACCACAGCAAGATATGTTTTGGAAAGAAATGTGTAGAATTATATTAGGGACTAAAATCATTATTTTGGGTGTGATGATGTAATAATATTGTCCATAAATATTACATTAAAATGACAAAAATGTGAGTCCATTTGCAGAACAAAGAGATTTTTATCATGATTGTTTTTTTCTCTTTTCCCCTTTTTCCAATTTTTGTCTTTGTTTTTCTTTGTTTATGTTACTGGGATTGAAAACAAATCAATTTAGACTGGGTGTTTGCTTCAATGCTCCGGTGTATAGTCATGCCTGTCACATGACCATGGAAACATCTGCAGAAGCAGACAGCGCTGGCTCTTCGGCTTTGAAACAAAGATGAGCACTGAACCCTAGAGTTGGATATGGCTGGTTTTCGAGCAAGGGAAAGCTTTACCTTACCTTTACCTTGCTTCAATGCATGTTCAGAAATATCTGAATTGTCTTTTTTGCCTTAGAGCACATCAGAAAGTGCCTAAACATCTTTGATTCCATTAAAAACCAGCTCTCTCTCCTTTTCCCACCTGAGATTCTCATCTTCCAGCACTCTCTCTTGTTTCATTTTTACTCCCTTCTTATAGGAGTTTCAAGGTAAGAAACATGGTTTACCTCTGCTTCCTACTTTCAAGGTAAGAATTGTTCAGCAGTGATTTACCATTGTTATCTTCTGGACAGGGCTGACAAAAGTTATCTTAAGCATCACTCACAGTAATGACAAAAAATAGCCCATGGTTGACTCCTCTGCCAATATCATCAATCTCTGCCAGTTAGCTGTCGTCCTCATAACCATTGGAACTGTCCATTCTATTCACTTGATGTGGCTGTTACCTTGAAGACAGTGGATACATCTTAGTCTGATATGGGTATGGACTGAAGAATAGCTCCCAAATTTTTACTTGTGTTAATTCTGGTATGCTGTGCTCCTAAATTTTCAAATTTATAAAATATGAAGTTTAGTTAGGTGGTGTCCATATCATTTTATAGAACTGAAGTGACTTAGTGGTTAAGTCCAGATGATGACCAAAAGGCAGGCAGGTCAGCAGTTCAAGACCTAAGTCCTGCGCAACAAAGTGAGCTCTCGTCTGTCCCAGCTCCTGCCAGCCTAGCAGCTTGAAAGCAAGAAATTGAAAGTAGTTTCGGCAGGAAAGATAACAGTGTTCCGTGTGCTCCAGCATCTAGTCATGCCTGCCACATGACTATGGAAATGTCTACAGACTCAGACAGTGCTGGCTCTTTTACTGTAAACAGAGATGAGCATTGCACCCTAGAGTCAGATATGACTGGCTTTCGAGTAAGAGCGACCTTTACCTATGCATATCTTTCCTCTTCTATTCCTGCTAATACTTTTGATTATTATTTTTCCTTTACTTCTTTTTTCTTTCTTATTTTAGCATTAGACGAAAGATAATTCGGACTTATTTGGACTATATTTGCCAGGAGCGAGAAAAACTAAAATTCAGCTCAACAGATAGACAGACAAATAAATAAGTACTGTAATATGAAAAATATTCTGTGTAATCTTTCCTTGTGTGTTTGAATTTGCAGCTGCCATGTCAAACTAAGCTTGCTAGTGTGGGATTAATCAGGAACACGCACACGCACATGCACACATTGTAAAACACACACACACACACACACGTAAAATTCCGGTGAGGAAATTCCATCCAGCATAGTGAATTCTGGCTAATAAAAGGTTAGTCTTCAGATGCCACATGACCCTACCTACCTACCTACCTACCGACCTACCGGACTTATACCCAGCCCATCTGGGGTGGACTCCCACTCTGGGTGGCTTATACTATTAAAAAAAGTGAAACAAAAAATATCTCACCACCCTTATTTCCTCTGCAGATAATTGCCCAGCAACTCTGTTTCGGGTGACTAGGTCCCTCCTCGGTAGAGGGGGGCCTGGCCCTGGTTGGCAAGAGTCAGCTGAGGACTTTGCTGATTATCTTGTGGAGAAAATCACTCAGATTCGCTCAAAGTTTAACACCGGCATGGACCCTATGGGTCTGGAATTGACTGGATCGCAGTCTTGCCATGTTATCTGGGATTGGTTTGATCCACTTGTCCCTGAGGAAGTGGACAGGCTTCTTGGATCTGTTCGTGCCACTGCTTGCCTATTAGAGCCATGTCCTGCCTGGCTGGTCAAGATGTCCAAGGCGGTGACAGGCAGTTTGGTTGGAGCAATAGTCAACACATCTTTGTGGGAGGCGGTGTTTCCTGCACCATTAAAACACGCTTTTGTGTGCCCTCTCCCTAAGAAGCCAGGACTTGACCCAACAATAATGGCCAACCTCCCCTTTTTAGGGAAGGTTTCGGAGAAGGTAATGGTGTGGCAGTTACAGGGGGTTCTAGATGAAGTGGATTATCTGGACCCCTTTCAATTAGGATTTGGGTCCAGATATGGTACTGAGACTGCATTGGTCGTGGTATTGGATGATCTCTGGCAGGAGTGAGATGGAGCTCATCCCTCCATCCTTGCTTTTCTTGACCTCTCAGTGGCCTTCAATACTGTCGACCAAAGTATCCTTCTGCAATGGCTCCGAGAAATAGGGATCCAGGGCACTGTGTGGTCCTGGCTTGCCTCATTTCTGAGGTGCCGGACCCAGTGTAGTTGGACGATGGGATGTCCAGCCCTAGGCCTCTCCAGTATGAGGTGCCTCAGGGCCCGGTGCTCTCATCTCTCCTATTTACCATTTACATGAAACCGATGGGTGAGATCATCCGTTCCCATGGGGTGAGGTATCATCAGTGTGCTGATGATACTCAGGCATACATTTCGGCCTATGATGAACCAAGCAATTTAGTCAGAGTCATATCCAGGGTGTCTGGAGGCTGCTGGGGTCTGGATGGGGGACAATGGGCTACAACTGAATCTCAGCAAGACTGAGTGGCTATGGGTCGGGGGGGGGTGTTATCTCGGGAGCTGCCATCTTTGGTTCTAGATGGGACTATTTTGCCCCAGACAGACCTAGTGCATAATCTGGGGGTCCTCCTGGACTCGTGACTCCTGCTCGATGAGCAGGTGGCAGTCATGGCCAGGAGGGCTTTTGCACAACTTCGTGTTATATGCCAGTTACACCCACTCCTAGATCGGGACTCCTTGCTTGACTCCAGACTTGACTATTGCAATGTGCTCTACATGGGGCTGCCCTGGATAACCATTCGGAGGCTGCAACTGGTCCAGAATGCGGCTGCCTGGGTGGTGATGAGGTGCAGGCGGTATGCCTGTACCTCGCCACTGCTTCAGGAGCTGCACTGTTTGCCAGTGTGCCTCCGGGTGCAAATCAAGGTGCTGGTAATGACCTTTAAAGCCCTACGTAGTAATGGGCCAGGATACTTAAGAGACCACGTCACCCTGCGAACATCTGTCCTTCCCACCAGACCAGACCAGAGAGGATCTTTCATTGTGCCATCTGCTAGGGAGGTTCGTCTCTCTAGTACCAGAAGGAGGGCCTTCTTAGTGTCAGCTCCGGCCCTTTGGAACCTCCTGCCAATTGAGATGCGTCTCCAGATGGTGTTGCTGTCCTTCAGGAAAGGGCTAAAAACCTGGCTGGCAAAACAGGTGGTGACCCCTGCCTGCTGGCTGATTTAGTAAGAACACACTCTCCCTCTTTTAATCTCTTTTAATCTGTAGGGGACGGAGTAATTTTTGGTGGCAGTTTTAATGGGGTTTTTATTGGTTTTTAAAATGTGATTGGTTTTATTTTCTGTGAGCCTCCCAGAATCTTCAGAGTTGGGTGGCAATATAAATCAAATAAATAAATACAATAAAGCAACCATCACCTACCTAATCAAAATCAGAACTGAGGACCCCAAAACCTTGTGAAAGATGGGCAATGGGGAGGGGGGGTTCTCCTATTTGGTCTTCAACAAACTGCTAAAGGCTTCCTCAAACAGAAAGGTTTTCAGTTGTTTACCCAAACAAATCTTGTCTTTATTCAGTACAAATTGTTAGGATTTTGTGAACCACTAATAACTCTGAACTTATAGCAAATCACACTCAACCCTCTTCAGACTTAATTGTAACAACAGCAACAATGACAACAGCAGCAGCAGCAAAAGCAGTTTGCAGTTGGGCACTTCAAAGTATCCCTTCTCCTGTCAGTACATGACTAAAAGGCTTTGAGGCAGATAGCGCAAGGTGAAAAACACAAATCAAAGGCATGCTTAACATGCAACTATTACAACCTTATGAGACATGCGAAGAATAATATAACTATGTATTTGTGGGTTCTTCTTTTGATGAATGCATGTTAGCAGCTGCCTTTCATTTTTGTGGTAATGTAAAGCTCTGAAATGCAGCTGGAAGGTAGGGAAAAAGGAGAAAGTTACCCTGGCTGTTATGATTTTTGTGCATTCTTGCCATAAAATAGCAGTTGACCACCAAAAGACTGAAGGCAAATGGTGGTGGTGGTAGTGGTAGTGGTGATGATGATGGGGTAGTGATAAATAGTAATCATATTGTGCCATCAAGTGGATGCCAACATATTTCCAGAGTGTAAACTACTTAAGAGTGGTTTGCTAGTCTCTCTTTCTGTTGGCTGCCTAGGATCATGCAGCTTGCCCAAGGCTGTACACTTATGTGGACAAAACACTTAGCTCTATCTCAGGAGTTCTCAACCTTTTATAGCCATTGGCTGGGTCACACTCCCTCAGTGGCCATTTTGCCCTTCCTCCACCACATGGCATTTCCTGGTGTGGTGGAGGCGGTAGGAGCACAGTTTCAGCTGTGACCATTCCAGCTGACTAAGGACATGGTGAGTAAGCATCTCTGTAAATCCCACCAATTCAGTGGGTCTCTTCAAAGCATCTACTGGGTGGCAGCCATTGCTGAAGGTGACATTGGTGGAGGGGGCAATGGCAGTGACACTCAAGCTAACTTTTGCTAGTACTACAGAGAAGATGGCATTGGCAAATCCCTGCTGATTTTTTTCTTACCTTGAAATCTCTATGATGAAACACTCCAAAATGAAACAAAAGATAGCCTCAAAAGATGAGACTTTCAGGTCAAAAAATCCTCAATCAGCTAGTTAGGAAGAGCAAAGGGTAAGGAGGACTACTTCTGTTACTAATGGTGCAAATAGAGTAAAGCTGGAAGGACATCTAGTGGCTAAGGTGCACAGAAGAGAAAGGAAAGTCTAGTGGAGAGAAAGTTCAGTGGAATTGAAACACATACAATTGGAAAAAACAGAATTTGAAAAGAATGAATCGAGGTAACCTGGAAGCCATAAAGCAAGAAACAGAAAGTGTAGACATTGCAGTGCTTGGTATCAGTGAACTAAAGTGAGCTGTAACAATATTTTCTGCCAGACAGCTACAAGAATGACTGTGATATTGTGACAAGTTGTAGAACAGGCAGCTAGAGGCCATAACACAAGCTTTAACCAAATAATATCAGTCAGACTCCATAGAAAACTTACAACATGATCATTACTCAGGTCTATGTTCCAGTTACAGATGCTGAATAAATGAAATTGAAATCTTTTATGCAAGAATCTAGGAGGAAAATGATCACATGCTTAAACACTGGTAGACTTGATGTCATGTAACAAGAAATAGACTGAAACTAAGAAATTCAGCTTCATAAGAATGTCGAGTCGGCTTTAGGAGTCTTTCGCATGGCTCATTGAGACATAAAAGATTGTAGATGTTCCCCAGACATTGTGTAAGATTATTTTGCTTTAAAAAACTGAATATAATTAACAAAACAAAATGGAACAAAAACTATGGGCTCAACATCTGGGGCTTAATGGAAAAATAGAATACAATATTTGAGATTTCTGGTTCTTGTAAAGAACTTGACACTTGCCTCAGAATCTTTGTATACATGGGATTGTTTGTCCTGAATTTTCTACTACTGTGTTCATCAGTTTCAAAGAACCAGAATGGAACAGCCTCTATTCTTAATTAAAATACATTTTTTAATACCAAGCACTAATCAGAGATGTTAGCCAAATGTTTTATGGACTTGATGGTAATAATTTTAAAAGCAAAAGAGTATGTTGCAAGCCTACTGATTTTTCCATAATGGAAAATTACATTAGGCTTTTCAGAAGTTTTAAATCTGAGATGATTTTCTTTTGAAATCCTTTGGATGCCCGGGAGACTATTAACGTCATCCTCTCTTAATCAGTTTGGCCTGTATTAAACAGGGTCTCTAAAATTGGCTGTTTGTGGCCACTTTCAAAGCATGCACATTTGCCTTTGCAAGAGGGTGAAGACAGACTAGGAAATGCAACAGTTGCTTCGTTCCTTTAAGCCAATTAGGCAGCTGCTGGTATTAAAGATCAGCAATAGCCACCCCCAATCCTTCCTCTTGACACCCACCCCCATTAAGAGACTGAGTTGTGTATGCCGATCTAGCCAATATCCCTTAACTTATCCTGTTCCCATCAGGAGTGCTAAGTAAAATTGAGATGTCAATTCCCAGGAAATAATCAGGGAAGTTATTATTAACTCCAGGTTCCACATCCTTCAAAGACAGACACAAGTAGAGCAGGTTACAGTACTCTTATTGTGGTGTAATTGGTCACTATGCTAATCTGTCATAGGGATAACCATTATTTTAATAACAAAAGCCAAAGTATCTCTGACTAGTCAAAGATATAGGTGGTAGGGTTAAAATAAGATCATGACTAATAGTATTAAAAGATGAGGCACAAAACAATTCAGTCCCTCCCCCCCCCCTTCATTTTGGTGAGAGGATTTTAAGAATTTGTATAACTTTCCATAAGTACTGGTAGCTTTACTTAGTGGCCATCATTTCTCATCCTTGGCTGTGTTGGCTAAGGATGATGCATAGCAAACAACTTCTGTAGAACTGCAGTTTCTCTACAACAGTTAACCTCCTTTGGTAGAATAAATGAGGATTCAAGCTGCTTAATTCTTGATTTTCTTGGTAATGGATAAACAAATGAGAAGAAGCAAAGACATCCCCACGGCTTTGAACCATGATTTTGGATCATTGGATCATCAATCTCCTAGCTTCTAAGGTTTCATCAGACATTACCTACACCACCTTTTTACCCATGAGGATTTCTGTCCAACTTTTGCCTCCTCCCAATGTAAAACAATCCTCTTTATGAAATTTTGTTGATTTGTTTTAAATAGGAAAAACAACTACTCAATGTATGACATTCGTATTATTCTAAATTCTAAAAGTCAACATAATTTTAACTTATATCTTTGGAAGAACTTAATCATCATTCTTGTCATCGTCCCCTTCATTTACAAAAAGATTTCTGGAAGCTGAATTCAGTACCCAGTATACCCATCTGTCTTTCTTTTTTTCAGAACAAGTACAAATTACAATGCAAGTCCCTGAAATTTGTCCTTAGTTACTAAACTGTTATTGTTGCTCAATGAAATAAATGTTGCACTTGCTATGCCCTCCTGCTGTTTCAACAGGTTTTTAAGATTTTTCTTCCCTGACACTCTGTTAGGTTAGATTGAATGTTTGTATTTGCTCTTCTCTGTAGGCAAAATGATCTAGACTTCAGCATTTTCTAAAGAATGTGGCATGTTCTGTTTAAGGTAGCATTGTTCACAAATATCAATGCTTAGTTTTTGCAACCTGGACATCCACAATTATAAGATTGAAACTGAACTGGGAATGATACAATGCTTAATGTAGTCAGTAACATGAACTGCTAAAAGACATTTTTAAACCATATCTCAGATTGACAGGTGGGAAGAATTTTTTGGTGTTTTTTTTAATCAGTTTATCAGCAGATGGCAAGAATAGTTTCAATGGAGCCCATCTGCCCATCCGTTTGTGATAGTGAACAAACTGAAAATTAGATTTGTTGGAGAGCATCTTGAGGGAAAATAAGGATAAACTCTAGGTTAATATCTGCTAGATCAGACAATAATATCCATTCAGATTTTTTTTCAAGGCAACAGGCCTATTTGATTGGCTCTTATATTGATGCATCACCCAAGACTCTTCTGAGGTATGGGTGTGCCTTTCACACAAGCTTGTATGTTGGCAGCTCTTTCATCAGCTGGGCTCATGATTGTGTTTGTGTGTAGAGCAAGAGGTTATTCTATGCATGGGGGAGTACTGGCACAGAAACAGTAGGCAATCACCTAGAAACCCAAAGGTCCTTGCCTATTGTTCTGGTTCATTGCCTGTAGTTTTTGTTCTTGTTTCAGGAAGATTCTCCTTTTATGCAAGATCAGGCATGGCAAAGTGTATGTGTTTTTTAATATGCATCCCCTAAAGATGTTAAAAAATATTTGCAAATCTTCTTGTCCTTGACAAAAAAGGGTGTTGTGACACATTGATGCTCTAATAAAAAGCAAACAAACCTGTCAACCACTTGAAGATTTTTTTCACTCCCACACAAGAGCAAAAAGACCAACCAGCTACAACATGAGCAAAAATCTATGGCTAATATCCTCTTGCTTAAATATTGAGAGGAAGAGAAATTGCATAGGTCTCACGCCCACTGTGCTAGGTTCTTCCCAGCATGATCCTTCTTGCACTGGTCCATGTTAAAACAATAGGATATTCATCCCCTAAAGTGGCACATCGGATATGCATCTCCTTGCATCTTTTTCACAGAAACACTTCCAACAGTTTTTCATGTCAAAGTTCCACTGTATATAGGGAGAAAAACCACACAAAAATTCTTGTAAATTTGTCTAGTGAGAAGAAAACTTTTTAAATGTTGTATTCCTCATGGAGTGACTAAAAGCAGATTTATATTTTCACTCCCCATAATCTTTTGTGCTTGAGACATCTTCAAACCATGCAGTTAGGAAAATATAAGCAGTGTGGAAGGCAACCTAAGGCATACTTACTGAGGCTTGAGCATGGCTTGCACAAGATATTGAGCTACCTGAGGCAAAGAACAAGATGGCTTATTTTGCATTAAGAAAACCAACTGTATTAGCAACTGCATCTTCATTCAATAACATTTTTCAAGGCCTTTTGTTGTACCTGTTGTAGCCTTGTGCATGCCACATATAAACACACGTGCCATTCCCTTATCTTACTGCTGTATTCTGAGGTCTGCTGTTTGCTGTGATTGTATTGCTGTGGCCCAGGGAGTGAATCCCCAGAAAATAGGAATTAACCTTAGTAAACATATGCATCACATTGTATAATATTTAATTGTCTTAGTCATAGTAATAATCAATATCCATGAAAAAAATAAAACAGTGAATTTTCATGTAATGTCTACCAGTTCTAGTGTTCTGAGTTCATTATGGTCATGGTGGGAAGCAAATTGTCGTCCTGTTAGGAACTTTGTCTGGTTGTCAGCCCTAACTTGGGCAGTACCGTTGGATCAGCAAAACTGTTGATTCAGTAGCCCTGCTTTAGCGAGGAGGAAGAGTTGCATTTACGGTAGCTCTAGGTGTTTGAATTGAGCTAGAGCTATTTGTCAGGCACAGAAATTTTTATCCAGCAAAGTCAGGCTAAGGGGAGGTTTGTTTAGGTACAGTTTTCTCTCAGCTGGTCAGCTGCCCCAGGTCAGTAGCTGCTCAGGAGTTTGAGACGATCAACTGCTGTACAAAGCTCTTCTTTGATCTGGTAGCCATGGTCAAATATTGGAACACACACACCCATCCAAATAATATATCTGGATACATTTTGGCAGGAATCACCACAGTGAACTTTGATATAGGACATTGGTGGCAAACATATGGCATATGTGCCAGAGGTGGCACACAGACACCTCTCTGTTGGCACATGTGCTTTCAAGAGAGCCCCACCCAGCAGCTTCCCCATCACCCTTCTTCCTCGGCCAATGGAAAGGAGAGGGCGTGGGGAGCAACTGTAGGGAGAACACTCACAGGGGGTGAAGAGCACCCACGTGACTTCACCAGAGGCACGCCAGTGCCATCACATGGGTGTGTGGGCATGCACAGTGCCTGCCTGCATGCCGCCTCCTCTTCCTTGGGCACTCAGTCTCTAAAAGATTTGCCATCATTGATATATAGGATATTAGGGTTACATGAATAAATTGCCTTTTCTGCTTGAGACTCATAAGAAGAACTGATCATTCAGTGGAGGCTGCACTCCTATGAGCTGTTTTCATTTCTATTAAAGGAATGGAAGCTTACAACTTATCCTGTGTCAAAATAGCTGGGTATAATAAGATAGATGCAAGTGAGACATTTGCCCATCTATTAATATATCAATCCCTCAGTTCTCCTCCTGCTGTTTGAAGTCTGGTTAGTTTGAAACATTCATTGGTCATCTTGCTGATGACAGTCTTACAACAAACAAAGGGAGTTTTGATTTAGAGCTGGGACACTATTTAATAGTCTTAATTGAATTTTGCTCCCTTTGTTGAAGCACCTACTCCAGATTATTAATAATCATGAGACGTTCTCAAAACTATAGTGGTGGGAATGTCATAGAATTTATATAGTTTCTATTTTTTTAAGCAGACCAACCAATATTGTACTTGCTAGGTTGATATATGGATCAGAACACTGTTGATGGTTAGATTCCTGCATCTTCAAATTACGTGGTATTGGTTCTTGATTTAAAAGAACAGAGTTACATTTAAATATCATTTTTTTCTTCAGTTTAATCAATTGTGGAATATGGGATAGAACAGAGTTGTGATGAACGCATGTGAAACTATGAATCTGAATTTTCCTTAGCAGGGAATCTTAAAGATTCTATAGTAATTGGATGTGGTCCGTTTTCAGTGCTGGGATTATACAACAAATGTACGTGCCTGTCTTTAAAACAAAACACACACAGAGAGAAAGTGATTATGTGATTCCCAGTATCTATCAGTTTTGTGGGCATACAGGGGGACGTATATTTCTTATTTTACTATACTGTGTAGAATGAGCAGGGAGGTGAGGGGATTAGACCTAACAAGACCTTCCATTTTTTAGTTTGGAACGGCTGTTATTCACAGTGAGTAGAACCAAATGTTCAATAAACGCTAATTTCCTTTACTTTTAATTTAATCCAGTCTGTTAACAGTATGACATCTGTGGCTTACTGAGCTGTGATGACACTTCTGACACAAACAAATGGTTTTACTACCAGTCATGGTGGGTCAGAATGGTGTGAACAGCCTATGGAAATAAGGATGGAGCAGGAGATAAAATGCTCTTAAGGCTAGTCTAGCAAAATGACAGTGTCATTTCTCAGCACTGCGATGTTGTTAGCCATACGATACTCCTTCCATCCCTCGGGATGGCAGAAATGTTTGCAGCCATTTGTTTCCGAAAGAAGGTTGATCTTTTTCTTTCTCTCTTCTCCCCCACCACTTCCCTAGGCCTTCTCAACAGATTTTAGGACCTTACTAGGCATTCATTTTTCTGCCCTATAAAAATTATAAATAATTAAAAAGGGGTTTAAGTTGAGGAAATTACCAACACCTACCTGACTGGAGACCTTGAGAATCAATGACAAAATTGAAAATAAACACTGAGTGAGTGGAGAACATTTTTAAAAAATTGAAATTAGCAGCAGTTTCTATAAATACATTTGATATGTCTTCACTAAAGATAAGTACGTGTGGAGGTTCTGTTTCACCACATTTACAAATGATTCCTTAAAATGATTTTACAAACAGATATCTCCTGGAAGGAAGTATTATTGATTATTATGATAGAAAAATAATAATATTGAGCCTTACTATGTTAAGGCAAGATCCAGTCCTATATAAATTATTCCTCTGGTTTTATCTTTCCTCATACCCTATCCTGAAAGGTAAACTGAGAGTCTTTTTCTTTGTCACCTATTGAAAAACAATTCTGAACTCAGTACAAATCTCTTTCCAAAGTGAAGTTCTAAAGCCTTGTTTATTTCAAGGTCAAGGTTGCCCTTGCTTGAAAGCCAGCCTTATCTGACTCAAGGGGTTGGTGCTCATCTTCATTTACAGCCAAAGAGATGTTACAGCATCTGCAGACGTTTCTGTGGTCATGTGGCAGGCATGACTAGACGTTGGAGTGAATGGAATGCTATTACATTTCCTGCCAAAGCAGTACCTATTTATCTACTTTCAATTTCTTGCTTTCGAACTGCTATGTTGGCAGGAGCCGAGACAGATGACAGGTGCTCAGTTTGTCATGCTACACTCGGGTCCCAAACTACTGACCTTCCAGTTCTCAAGCTATGTCTTAATTACTAAGCCACCACAGCCCCCTTTTGTTTATTTAGAAATCCTAATATGAAAAATGCATTACCACCATTCCGTCAACAGGATAGATGAGTCCAGTTCAACGATTCTCTGTTAGCTCCTTTCTTCATGCAAGTAAATGACAGTTAAAATGGTATGACTGCAAAGGTTCATAGGCCCTTGCTGCTTCTAAGCTATACTGAAAAACATTCTAGTTTAATGTGGGTAGTTTTTCCAGAATAGGACGCTTACCCAACTGAGAATTGCAGGCAATGAAGTCTGTCTGCTTTGTTATTTTGGAGTTAGTAAAAGACTAATAATGGCAACCAAGTAAAAATATTTGAGACTTTCTGAAGGCTTAGTTTGTCAGTGATGACAACAAAGAGGCATTCTGACTGATCAGCCTTTATTATTTCATCTAGGATTTTTTTTCCTTAGTAAGGAAGTAGTTTTTATAATCTGGCATTCCTACATTCAAAGCTTTCAGAACATGCTGTGGCAGCTTTGTAGAATTGTGAAATGCCACATGAATCAATGGCCTATTTACTGAATAAAATCAATTTGTTCTTGTCTAGCCTGAAAAAGTAAGGAAGCTGCCACTGAACTCAGGATTTGCCTTCCCTCTTGAAACCAAAGTGGTCAGATGAATATTGGTCCCCAGCAATGTATTATGAGAGTAGTTGATCATAGAAACTGTGTGCGGACAAGCACTATTGCAAACCTTTGGTTTTCTTTTATCTAGTTGGGGTAGGAGAAGTAAATAATGTGGGATGCAGCTGCATCCCAATGTTCACTATCATGACCCAAGCCCAATACAATTTCAGGTTGAAATCCTTGACACTGAAGAGTTGTCCTTAAATTTGAAAGAGTTGTGGAGATCCCAGTTCAGGATACCCACTACACATTTCCCCCATAAAAGATAACCTTTATTGCAGTGGTTGCAAACTTATGGCACGGTTGCCAGAGGGGGGGGGGGACTTTAGAGCCCTCCCTGTGGGCACATGCACCATTGCCCAGCACAGAGTTCACCTCTGCCCAGCAGCCCAAGAGGAATGCTTCCTCCCTCCAGCACAGAGTTTGCCCTGGACAGCAGCCTATTGAGTTTGGGCACTCGGTCTCCAAAAGGTTTGCCATCCCTGCTTCATAGCATACAAGACATAGAGCATAGACCTAGGTGTTATCTTGAAACTTTTAGGGACTAAGCTATGGAATTGTCCCTTCTTCCCCAAAGATCTGATTATATGATACCTTCACTCCTTTATACAGCAAGAAATTTCACTGTTGTGTTACTTATATCTAATAAGCTTTCATTTTGTGTCTGAGTTGGATTGTAATCTTACATGGAAACAAATCTAACTGTCCTCAAGGCACCACTGTTTTTTTGATAAGTACATGAA
The DNA here is from genome assembly GCA_030440675.1 of Furcifer pardalis. Taxonomy (NCBI): domain Eukaryota; kingdom Metazoa; phylum Chordata; class Lepidosauria; order Squamata; family Chamaeleonidae; genus Furcifer; species Furcifer pardalis. Next base: position 62,587,531 of record CP126891.1, read on the forward strand.
AAAGGGACACATATGGCTGCATCTTTAAAAACTCATATAGATGTTACAATGCACTGTGAATGGTTTCACCTTAGAAGATTGCTCAGAAACATTAGTTAATTCAGTGTCAACTAAAATTGATCCAGGACATGAGCTAACCAAGTTAGTTGTTAATGTTAGTTGTATGAAGAATTAATTGCTTTCCCCCAAAAAAATACATTCCAAGTGCCTTCAGTATTAACAGAAAATGTGGATGTTAAGGTTTGTCTGCCTTTAATTAGTAGATTCTGAGGAAGGGTAAAAGACTGTTGATTTTTTTTTTGGACAATGGCAAGGAGAATGCATCAAATAGTGAAAATGAATAAAGCAAGTAAATGCTTTCTTCTCTTTTCTTTGCTTGCATGGATTAAGAATTGCAAAACTTTTCCCCTTCACCTAGCAGAAGAGTAAACCATATTCTGCTGGTGCCTGAAAACTCAACAGTTGTTGCATAAAAGTGATTAACCATACAAATTACACAATTTCCACAAATTTTGTACATGCACAATTATAGTATTTTGTGGAAGTTGCTGAAAGCTATAATTACAACAGTTTTGTTGCATGAACTTTTAAGAATCAGGAGCACCAAACATGTCTTGCATTTGCTTTGAAAAATCATGTGCAGATTTATATGGATTTATAAATATTGCCACAAGGACCTTGTGTGTAAATAGCAAGAACCTTGATGAAGACAATAACATTTTGTTCTTGTTTTCACTACTCTTGCAAGTCTTTGATTGTTCTCACTGAAGTACCTCGTAGTATTGAAAATGAAGAATGTAATGAGTAGTCCTCAAACCTTATCCTGTGCGAAGTATCGTGTGTATAAAGTGCACATATTTTGTTATGGTTTTATTTTACCAATCCACTGCAGCTTGAAATATAAATTGTCCTGAGTTGTCTATCATTACCAATTGTCAAAGCTTCAAATAACTTTTAAGAGTGGATGCTTAATAAATAATTCAGTCCAGGAGATTTCCCACTCAGTGATCTGGTAATCAAAAACTGCCCTGAAGCACCAGCCTTTCAAAGAGAAATTGCAACAAGAAAAAACATCTGTTCTTTGAAGACCCCACAAAAAGAATGTTGCATCCCCTCCCCTCCATTCATTCCACATGGATGGTTAACTAACATGCAGTGTTTTCCTAACTGAGGCAGGTCAGCAATGCCGTCCTGCCAAAGCAAAGCTCTAGCATAGTACGCTAATGTGTAACATGGGGAAGAAAAGGCAAATGAACCTCACTAGGAACTTCTGGATGTTCAAAAGTATCATGCATTTATTACTGTTAAGGCTGTAGAAAATGACTGATAGTCTTACAGGTTTTCACAAATCAACCCAACGAATACTGATTTTTATAGTATGTCTCTTATGAGTTAAGTGTCAGTATCAGCTGCAGGATATCCTAGAGAAATATGGCCCTTTAGCTGCAAGGCATGATACATGGTCTTTCAGACGCCTTAGTCAAAACAACAGTTGATTTGAGTTGTATCTGCTGAGCCTCATTCTCTGTATTGTGACCAAGTGATGTGTTGATCCTATGGGAGGCCACTTGGGACTATGGGAGACCTCCATGGTCCACTATTGGGAACAGTTGTCAAGCATTTTCCTCCATCACACTCATGTATACCCATATAAACTGGATGGGATTTTACACCAACCTTTGTGGTAATGCAGACTGCCAGCCAAAAACACGGGGTTTTGTGATCACACACCACTTTCCTTCTTCTTCAGGTTTTACAGTCCTGAGCAAACTAACTGTTTCCATTTCCCCCAAATGTCTTTATCAAGGGTCACCAGTTTTCCTTGGGAAGACCATAAGTACAGTATAATGGCAACAGTGCTTTCTTCTTAGTTGTGATCAGGAAATTGCCTAGTGTACTATTTGATCAGTTGTTAGTGAAGCCAGGAAGGGTTAATAAATAAGAAGAATAAAAGTGACCTTTGACAAGTTTCTTTTTTAGATAACAACTCTTAGTTCTTAGTTCAGGGGTTCCCAAACTTTTTGTCCCACGGGCCGGTCATGTGGTTCCTCCCACCAGAATAAGAAATAAAAGGTATCTGTGCATGCGTAAAATGCTGCCATAAATGTACCTGAGGCTGTTGTAAACATGTTTATGACAGCCACAGGTGTATTTACAGCAGCATTTTGCGCATACGTGGGCCCGTTTTACTTTCACTTCTGGGAGCGGAGCGGGCAGTGTGGGCCGGATATTTTGGCACACAGGCTGTAATTTGGCCACTTCTGTCTTAGATCAACCAGTTCTCAAAATCTCAAACAAACAAAAATGTTGTGAAATGTTGATCTCACTTCATTCACAGGTATAGTTTGTGACATGAGATAGAAAGGCAGGTTTTAAAACTTTAGTATCGTATATTAAATGCCTGACCTTTTAGTGGTTTATTATTTAGTGGTTTCTTCCATCTTGTTCTAATTTCTTTTGTGATGTGAAATAATATGTCTACCAAGCTTTCCAAGTTTATGTCCAAATTTTCAGCATTGTGAAGGCAATTGCTCTTACTGTTTAGTCCTTACATAGTTGAAAATAATGCAGTTGTTTTCCATAGGGAAAATTGTTATGCGGGACACCATTTGCCCCCCAAAACCTACTTGCTATGTGATTTCATTGCTATATGGGGCAATCGTTGTATGAGGCTTCATTGTACAGTACTTTGCTTTAAATCATTACCATATATATACAAATATAAGATGATTTTTTCAGCACCAAAATGTGCTGGAAAAAATAGATTCAGCTTATACTCGAATCATCTGCTCTGTTTTCCTGGCTGGGAGATCTGTACATTTGAGACCATCTGATGCTGTGATTTATCGAGCTTACGAGCACTAGCAGAATGTGAGTATCCCTTTGAATGTGCACCACTTCCTGACTGTTGTCAGGAAGTGGTTAGATCTGGATCATGCCTGCAACCATGATCTTATCTTTTTTTCTGCCAACAACGGGCTTTCATGTAGAAGTGATCCAGGTGGCTGAAGAGCAAGCCTTGATCACTTCTATAGCAGGCAAAACACTCTCCCTCCTGTCCCGGTGCCCGCAGCATTTACCAGCCTCTCCTGTGCCTCTCCAGTTAGAAATGGGTAATCTTGGACCAAAACGCAAACACCAATCATACGAGGCTGGTTTATTTTGATTATTGAAACTCACTAGTAGTTGTTGCATTTCCTACCCTAGGCTTATACTCAAATTAATCCGTTTTCTTGGTTTCATAGGTAAAAATTAGGTACCTCATCTTATATTTGGATCAGCTTAGACTTGAGTATATGGTACATTGTATTTGACACCTTCTAGACTGACTATATAGGACAGGGGTCAGCAACCTACAGCCCATGGGCCCGATCCAGCCCGTGGCATCAATCATCTGGCCCATGCCCTCGCTCCAGCTGCCTCCGCCATCACCTGAAGTGGCCGTGGACGCTTTTACAACAGCTATAAACACATTTAAGACAACCACAGACACTTTTAGGGCAGCATTTACGGTGGGGGGAACACCAGTCCGGTTCCCTCAATATCTGAGGGAGTGTGACTTGGTCCCTGACCTAAAAAGGTTGCCAGCTCCTGATATCAGGGGTAAAATGAATGATTGATTCAGTGAGTACTTTTACTTCAGTGAGAAATGATCTGATTTCTCTGGTTCTTTGTGTTGTTGACCTGCTATTTTGACAGCTTTACTCCCATTGCTGAAGTCTTAGAATAGCTATATTGTTTATATCTCAGCCATTTGCAAGATGACTCTTGCCTCTTCCTCTGGTTTATTAAGTTTTTGCTTCCATAAATATGATAGTTTGGAGGACCTGGAAAATTGCTAGAATGAAATGCCATACCCTTTTTTTGTCCCCATAGGGTGGAGTGAGAATGGGATTAAGAGGGATAAAGATCCTTGAGCAACTGAATCAGTTAAGCATACATGGAATTTCACTAACGTATACAAACTCTTTTGTTTTTATGAAATAATGGGAACATAAACAATATGCTGAAAGTTTGATCATGATAGTATGCTGAAAGTCTGACACCCATAAATATAACTTACACAATATCAATCAACAGTGAAAGACTGGTCACAGCCTTCTTCCCCTCCCCTTCCTTCTCCTTTTCCTTAAAGAGGGTGAACACATCTTAGAAGGAATACAGTTAAGCCAACCATTTTCTAGCAGCCACACCTCCTTTTCATCCCCGTTTGTATTTTTTGCAGTGTTTTATGATGAAAGATTTGACAAAAAAATGCTAAATGTCAAGTCTCAAAGGTAAACTCAGTACTAAACATGTAACTCCACAATGGTTATATTAAGATCTATCTCCTAATTGTTTACCACTTTTTGCAGAACGGCACTTCATAGGAATAGATCTGAATATCACTCAGGTGTTTTCAGTCAATAAAGGTAAAGGTCTCCCTTGTTCAAAAGCCAGTCATGTCTGACTTTAGGGGGTGGTGCTCATCTTTATTTACTGCCAAAGAGCCAGGACTGTCTGTGTCCGCAGAAGTTTCCATGGTTGTGTGGCAGGCATGGCTAGTCTCTAGAGTGTCTAGAACTGTGTTGCACTTTTGATTGGAGTTGTTTTTGTTGTTGTTGTTCAGTCGCACAGTTGGTTCCGACCCTATGGATCATTGCCTCCCAGGTACCTCTGTCCTTCACCATCTTCCTCAGCCCGCCCAGCTCTATGCCCATTGAATCTACAATACCATCTAGCCATCACATTTTTGGCCGCCCCTTCTTCTTTTGCCCTCCACCTTTCCCAGCATCAGGGCTTTCTCAAGTGAATCCTCTCTTCTCATTTGGTGTCCAAAGTACTTTAGCTTCATCTTTACTATTTGACCTTCTAAGGAGCAATCAGGGTTGGTTTCTTTTAGGATCGACTTATTTGTTCTCGCTGCCCAGGTAACTCTCAAAACTCTCATCCAACACCACATTTCAAAGGCATCTATTCTTCTGCGCTCAGCTTTCCCAATGGTCCAGCTTTCACAACCATACATTACCACCGGGAATACCATTGCTTTGACTATGCGAAATTTTGTTTGAAAGGTGATGTCTCTACTTTTCACTATGATCCCCAGGTTTCTCATAGCTTGTCTCCCAAGAATCAGTCACCTTTTTATTTCATGGCTGCAATCACCATCTGCAGTGATATGGCCCCAGATAAGTATTTTTCATTATTTATCAACATATTTTAAAAAAATGGAAATTGATCAAGCCAGGTCACAATGTTTTGGGCTGACAGCTTGGACTTCTTTGTTTCCATTAACCATTTCTTAAGTGAGACTCCCTCTCTCTGTAGATAGCTGTGGGTTTAACTGGTCCTTCCCTTCCCCTTCTGCCCTTTGCTGTGAACCCTGTGGTTTTGTGATTAGCATTGGAGCCCTTCTTATTGTGTTTGGAGAACCTTTCCCTGATTGTGGTGTGCTCGACCTTGACATAAATTTGAAATAAGTACTTTGGAAATGGTTAGTCTTTTGTAAAGGGTGTGTGAGAAATCTTGCCTGACCAGGTTTGCTACAGAAGCCAATGTCAAATTGTCTTGCCCCAAGTATTTTCCTATCAAAAGTGGGGATGAGAAGAAGGAAGGATGAGTAGATACAGCACAGGGTGAGGGGAGATGCATCCATTCAAAGAACTCTCAACTTCGAGAGGCTGTGATTTTCAGGCTGGGATATCAGAAGCTTTGGAGGAAAAAAAATCTCAATGCTTTTTATAATCAGGTATTTTATTCACTTTAATCTTAGTTTTATTTATACTTCTACACATTTAACCATGGCATGCCTACCTAGTGAACTTTAATTTTTAAAAAAGGAAGAAGAAAAAGATTTACAGTAGAAAATAACAATAGACAGGTATGTCATTCACAGAAGTCACATACTCTTGTGTTGCCTGTCCAGGCTGGTTGGCTTTTACTGTAATCTGTTTAATCATGCTTTTTGCCTGAGGTGATTAGCAACCTTTTCATGTAAATCTGAGCCATTCCCATAAAACTAATGGAAGAAATGGGAGGTGTCATTTTCTTTAAAAAAGCAACAGCCTAAAACCAGCAACCTACTAAGAAGTTACACATTTGTTTTCATTGGTAAAGTCAGCACTGTCTTAAGAAGGTAGATAAAGTATGTAAGTTGTCCTTTCTCACATTTCTTTAAGGGGAGAAAAAGGAAGACATTTATGACCTTTGAAAATGGAAACAATATATTATCTTGCTGCCTAGGAGGCCTTTTTCTTGAACAGCCTATTGAAAATATTTAGTCAAGTCTTTGCTCACAGCCCTTGGCCAAAAAGAGGCTATGGCAATTCCCAATTAACCTTCAAAATAGAGATTCTGTGAGCCCCTGTTCCTCCCTTTTTAGTAAACTTTATGTTAATTGGAGTAATGCATTCCTTAAAGCCTTTTGTGCAGATTTCATCATGCATGGCCCTTTGATTGGCAAATGTGTTTGGAGAGGTTTTCCATGCATGTGTACTTTCCTGCTGGATTTATTTTCTGCCTCTCACCCCCACCCCCACCCCAGCAGATTTGCTGGAACAAACAAAACTAATGGTAGTATTATGCGAAAAGCTAACAGTGTTTTATATTCTCCCCCATTCCCCTCCTGTCTAAGCAACGAGGACTCTGAATTAATAAAGTGCCAAGTGACTGGAATCCAAGGAGAGGCATGAAAAGCCGAAAGCAAGCTTCTCTTTTGAGCAAAACAATTGGAGTGAGCGGAATGCTTCAGAGCTGGTCTCCACACAGGCTCTGTGTCTTGTAGGAGCTGTGATTTATTTAATGGAAGCATTGACTTCAGGGGGCTGGGCTGGGAAGGCCGAGGTGTTTCTTTCCTTTGATCCTTCCATTGTCAACAGTTAGAATTATAGCTACTTCTCCAAGCCTGGCGAACTCATGACAAATGCTCTTGCACCTTTAAAGATGGTGCCCCCACCCTGACAGCTAGTTCTTTTCCTCATCAAAGGGTTAGTTAAAGGTTTGCTCTCCGTTACAAGCACACAAAGCTCATTGAGTTGCCAGTGAGACAGATGATGGACCTAGTCTTCAAAAAATTCAGCTCCCAGGAAACCAAAGGCATCTATCCTCTAAACTCTTTCCCCAACAATCTCTTCTCAGCTCTTCATTTTGTGTCATTGATCTCATGCATCCTGAAAACACCCTCCCCCCAAAAAATAGATAACTCAAATTTTAATTCTAGCCAAATTATAACCCATTTTATATTTAAACCACACAATTCTTCTCCTCTCTTGCCTACTTGTACTGAAATGTACATCTTGTTTACAAGATTTTGTAACTTCCCGTGACTTATCACTGTTGTCTTTTTTTTTCTCAGCAAGGCAGTGCTAACATTCCATACATTGCCTGTCAGAGTTCAGGAATTAATGATATTAAAGGCTAAATGGACAACCTTTTAAAACCCAGATCGTGTTTGGCAACAGATGATGAGTAATTCCTAATGAATTTAGTGAAACCATGCAGAACAGACAGAGGTGCAAACATAGAGTGTGTATATTGAGAATTTAGGTGAAAACTTGGTGAAAGAACAACACTTTGATTACAAGGGTTCATTCATATCTGTATTTTCAAGTGTGTAGATTGGGACATTGAAGATTGTATGTAGATTGGGATATTAACAAGGGCTTATCAGCGTTCTTCTCCAAACCAACAAGGATGGCAAGGAGTTTCTTGATACTTTCAATACAATCTTCTCATAAGTTGGAGTGATATTTTGTGAAAAAATGACACATTTTATGCAGATTTTCATAGTTTTCAGAATTGCACAAATTGTATCAATTATCCACAATTTGCCTGGCTTGTTAAAGTCTTTATTTAAGCCATGAACAGGTTGTCTCAATGTTTCTTAACAAAGAGCCAGTCATGTGCTTGCTTTATGTGAGTATCTGCTTTGCTTCTCTGGGTTTATAAATGTACAGTGGTACCTACACTTAAAGAGCATAATGAACTCCACAGGATTGCTCTTTATGTGAGTTTGCTCTTTAATCAAAACACCATTGTAAGTAACCAGTTGTGACTGGGGTGGTGGTGGTTGTGAACCCCAATTTAGTTGTTAAGCGAATTTTTGGTTGGTTTTAATTGTTAAGCAAGGCGACTATTTAGAGAAAAATTTGCTCTTTAAGCGAGATTTTACTGTAGTTACATTTTCAGAGAAATATTTAAAAAGTAGAAAAGATTAAATGTGGTTTGGGAGGCCATGTTCAATGTAGATATTTACATTTTCTATTTACTTAGTAACTGGTAGATACTTTTAATGAAATTTTAAATGCATTCTTGATGTCTTTATGGCAGTGTCTTATCAATGCAAAGATTGTGAAGAGACTCAGTTTTCAAGAAGACCTGGGTGTGCTATGTCAGATGCAGCATGAATAATCACATGAGAAGTTGGTATTTCCCCCACAGATGTTTTGCAAAGAGAGCCTACAACAGTGTTGGTGAATCTTTTAGAGATGGAGTGCCCAAACAGAGGGGTGGAGTGAAATCTGTGCTGGGGAGGGAGGAAGCGCTCCCATTGGGCTGCTCAACAGAGGGGTAGGGTGAACTCTATGCTAGGGGAGAGAGGAAGTGCTCCCTTTGGGCTGCTGGTCAGAGGGATGGGAAAACTGTGCTGGGGGAAAGAAGTTCTCCCTTTGGGCTGCTGGGCAGAGGGGTGGGGTGAACTCTGCTGGGGAGAGGGAGGGTGCACTCCCATTGGGCTTCTGGGCAAAGGGACAGGTAAACTCTGTGCTGGAGGGAGGGAGGAAGTGCTCCCATTGGGCTGCTGAGTAGAGGAGCAAGGTGAAATCTGTGCTGGGGTGATGGCGCGTGTCAACAGAAAGACCTGGGAGTGCTACGTCTGGCGCACATGCCATAGGTTCACCACTACTGGCCTACAACTTCTTGTTCTAAGAAACAACACAAGGGTTGATTGCTATACAGACTTTCCACTATAGTATCATACAAAGTCAACTTTATGGGTTGGAATAACATACTTAAAAAGTAGATTTTACATTTGCAACTTTCCTGCAAAAATTGAAGTTATTTTGGCCCCATAGCCAGTGCAGATGTACAGGACAATGTCAAATCTCATATTGGGTGCCTTTTTAAAGAGGTCAATTATTTGCAACTTGAATAAATGGAACAAGAAGCATTAATGAGCAGGGGTTGAAACACTCAATTTTCTTCAAAATGACTGTACTGAGTCCACCCACTAGGATTAACATTGTAAGGAATCCAGGCTAGGAATAATGGTGGTTTGTGATCCCCCCTTCCCCGTATGAGCTTGTGTTTCAGCACAGATTGCCAGCATATATAACACCAGCTGCTTTTCACAGTAGGATAAAAAATAACAATAATGAAATACAAGTGGCAATTATTTATATTAATAGACTTGATAGTACTGAACAACCATGGCAACAAATATGTAGGGTTACATAATGACTTTTAATCAACATTTGGAATTATTAGAAGGCAAGAGGAGCATGATGGCAGCTTCCTTTAGCCAATACAGCTTTTCCCATGTCAAATCCAGGAATACCGCTTCTAGGTGCAGTTTTATACAGACTTCTTTCATGTCCCGATTAAACCCTGGGCTGGCAAAATGAAGCCACTTTCTAGGCTTTGTCGTTGGCCAAACCTAAGTCTTCTTTGGTGCATGTTTGTGGAAATTTTATACAGACAATATTACCTAATCGTACTACAGCTTACCAGTAGAATACATAGCTGGAAAATCATCTTCAGGCAATAGGTCAAGGTAGCAGGTGATCAGCTTGAACAGGCTTTCCAACCTTGGGCCCCCAGGTGTTATTGGAGTTCAATTACCAGAAGCCCAAGTCAGCAAACGTGCTGAGCAGGTCATCTGGGAATTGAAATCCAAGAACATCTGGGAGCCCAAGGTAGGGAAACCCTGAGCTAGAACAAACTCTAAGCTCCATAGAGTGAAGGTCGTACTTTTTAAAGGCAAATGGTCTTGTTCCGACAGTTCTTCTACCATTTTTGGCTTTGGTCGACAGTTATCATTAAGAGGACTGACAAAATTCAGAACATTCTTGTAATAATGGTCCAAACCATGGGATTCAAATGTCAAAAAGGTTATTCTTACTAAACATTAGGAAGAATTTGTAGGAACTCTTTTGACAGAGGAATGTATGACCTTGGAATGTCATTTGCTGAATGTTTTAAGCCTGTGGTTCCCAACGTGGGGCCCACATCCCACGGAAGGACTTCAGTTGCCAGAAGCCTAAGTCATTATGTTGGCTGATCAGTGCTTTGGGGAATTGACTTAGGTTTCTGGGAACTGAAGTCCAAAAACCAAAGGTTGGGAACACTATTTTAAACAGAACTTGATCAGAGATACAGTACTTTAGTTTATTTATTTATTATTTATTAGTTCAAATTTATATTGCAGCCCACTCGCCGTGGCGACTCAGGGCGGCTTACAGACAATACAATACATTACATTACAATATGTTGGGGTGGGCACAGTGGGAAGGGCGGCAAGGTCCTCATCCTGCCCTGGCTTCTTCTTCCCCGGCAGTTAGTATAGGCATAGGGGGAGGGGTGGCAAGGTCCTTATCCTGTCCTGGTTGCTTCTTCCCCTGGCAGTTGGTATAGGCACAGGGGGAGGGGCGGCAAGGTCCTCATCCTGCCCTGGCTTCTTCTTCCCCAGGCAGTTGGTATAGGCACAGGGGGAGAGGCGGCAAGTTCTGAATTTCTTGTATTAACAGAAGGTTTGATATTTGAGATCCCTTTCAATTGTATAAATATGTGCCTAAAACATTGGTTTTGACTTACTCCTGTGAAAGGCAGAGGGAGATATTTCACAATTAAATGCTTCCTCGTGTCTTTTTAGTCTCCTATGTAGCAATGGCAATAGCTATTACACTTACAGTAATACCTTGGATAACGTTTGCACCACACAGCGTTAAAACTGCACAATGTTGAGGAATCTGAAAAAAAAGTGCACCACACAACATTAAAACCCTATGGGATGTATTGCACAACGTTTGCTGAAGTCTGTGTCTGTTACAACATATCTCTATGAAGATTGACGTTGTGCAATAGATTCCATAGGTTTTTAATATTGTGTGATACATATATCACACAACGTTAAAAACCGCATAACGTTAAGACTCGTGGAACCAAGTTTTAACATTATCCGTGATATTACTGTATACAGTAAAACCTCATATAACACTAAAACCTGGTTCCACAAGTCTTCGTGTTATATGATTTTTAGTGTTATCTGATCCTCTATGGGATCCATAGAGATACATTGTAACCACACAGGCTTTCACGGTTGTTATCTGAAGCATCCCATAGGATCTTAATGTTATCTGATGCAATTCTTCCCCCCAGATTCCTTGATGTTATGCGATTTTAGTGTTATTCGATACTAATGTTATATGAGGTATTACTGTATATTGTCACATAGCACTTAACACACTATCTGGGCAGGTCACAAGTTAATTAGCATTTTGCCCCAAACATGCTGGGTACTCCTTTTATCAGAAGGATGGAAGGGATGAGTCAACCTTGGATCCGGTCAGGATCGAACTCACAATGTTTTGGCTGCAATGTTGGCTACACCACTAGAGCTCTTCCATATATATTCCTCTCATCACATAGAAGCTGTGGGAGCTACAGGGCAAAAAAAGGAATTCTTTAATTATTGCCAATCATCATTTTAAATGACTTTATCTTTGGGGGAGATTTTCAGTAATTAAATACTTCCTGCTTCCATTCTACTACTGCAGTGAAAGGGATTGCATTGGAGTCTGAGAGGCCTAAGGAAAGAATTGGGGGAAGCATTTAATTACCAAAAATCACCCCTTTGCCTGTGAAGTCATCACACATGTGCAAGATTTAAGCCTGTGACTTGAAGCATTTGCATTTTTATTAATATGTGAGAAAGCAGGTTGCTATTTTAACAATGTTTATACAATGGTATGTGTATATTTGCTGTCACACTCAAACTAACTTATCCTCCCATCATTATGGCCAACATGTCTTCAATTAATTTAGTAAGTATAAAGTGTTATGTAAATGAAGGATGATCAAGCGCATGGTAACTTCTGTCTGCTGCTCCTAAAAAATCAGAATGTGTTCTGGTATGATATTCTTATCTGAAATATGTGTGCGTGAGAGATAATGTTGGTAAAGAATACAGTGAACTGCATGGCCTTGCAGGATTTTCAGCTTGGATCCTCAGTTTAATGATATTCTTTATCCAACACTTCACTTTTGGGAGTTTCGTTTCGTTTTGGTTTTCAGTTTAGCCAGGCCTTTTCTATAAAACTAAATTAGTATCTCACGGGGCAGATTTATTTGTCTTTTGACTTTCCCCTAAATATCTCATACTTCCTGGGTCAGACCTAAGACATGTTTCGTCCTGTGTTCTGATCTAGCATTCTCTTTCCAGTCACATGTCATTGTTAGGCTAACAGACAGTTACATTTATGTAGGGCACCCAGTACATTTCCAGTTTCCTGCATGTGAGCCTGGCATTGTCTTTGTTTATAAGCAAGGTCATTAGAATGTGTCATATTTAAAATACCATATTTGCTGGCATATAAGACCCACTTCTCCCCCTCCCCTAAAATACACTGGAAAAATGGAGTGTGTGTTGTACTGTATATAGTAGCCTATAGTGGGCTATTTTGGTATTAACTGAGTGTGTCTTATACTCCAATGCATTTTATATGCCGGCAAATATGGTGTATCATGCTTTTGTTCATCTGTGTATAATATTTTTATAGATTAACCCTAGGAAAGGTTTGCTCATAGTCCTATTTATGGGTGAATGTATGTTCTCTCTTTTGCAAATGTTAGTGCTCTATAAACTGAAGAAGCAGGGGATATGTGCTTGTTATCACAGGACAGTGTAAGGTGATCATGCCTTTATTTTTTCTGAAATCAGTGTTTTCTGAGGTTTGCTGCAATCATGTGGGATTTATAGCTAAGAGTGAGTGGATAGAACTGCAGAGGTCATTGATTTAAAGTGCCCAAGAGTCCTTATTTTTCATATCTATAGCAGTGTTTACATGACTTAGTATTTATTATCACAGTAAAGCAGAGCAGAAATAACTAAGTAGACATCAATTTTTTAATCAAAATTGAGAATTGTAGGCTCAGCAAAACTCAGAATGATTACATCTGGCATGGGAATTTTGTGAAAGGGGCTGAATACAGGATGAGTATCCCCCTCCCCATCAAGTCCACCAATCTCATTCCAGAGCTTTACCATTCTCCTGATAGGAAAATAAATCCTCACATTTCCATCTGGAAGGTAGTCAGAGATAAGAGCTCTAACATGTTAAGTGTTGAAAAAGGTTCAGCGAGGAAAAACTCTTTATCTCTAATCAGCTGTTCAAGATTTAGATGACCAATGATATGGCAGTTCCTTCAAACTTGCTATTAATGGAAACTTCACAAATAGGTTTGAGTAACAAAAGCAAAATAAAACAAAAATGAAATTGATGAAATTGTTGCTTCTTGGGTAGGTTTGCCAAGTCTGCAGCTTTACATTTCCTGAGATTTCGAGGCTAGTCCCTAAGACTGGTTTAGTAGTAAGCAGTGGTGGGATGTCAAAAATTTTACTACCCCATCATGACGTCATCACAGTGTGGGCAGAGCTAACATTATGACATCATGACATGGGCGGAGCCAAAGGAAAAAATTAAAAATAATAATAAAATAAAAATAAACACACACACACACACCCTTCAACCCACCCACCAACCCAAGGACAGCAAGGAGGACAGCAAGGAGGCTGTGCATACGCGCCAAGCACTGTAGGCATGCATGCACACCAAGTCAAAAGGTAAGCCCCGAAGGTGGTTCCCCCAAAATAGCTGCTACCGGTTCTCCGGGACACTGGGAAAAGTTAGTACCGGTTCTGACGAACTGGTGAGACCCTGTTACATCCCATCTCTGATAGTAAGCTATGATAAGGGGCCACAGTGGCTTAGTGGTTAAGATGCTGAGCTTGATGACCATGAAGTTGTCAGGTCAGGAGTTAGAGACATGAGTGCCCGTCATGTTCCCCAGCTTCTACCAACGTAGCAGTTCAAAATCATGAAATTGCAAGTAGATAAATAGGTTCCTTTTCAGCGAGAAAGGTAACAGTGTTCTGTGCTCTCCAGCACCTTGTCATGCCTGCCACATGACCACTGAAACATCTGCAGATGCAGACAGTGCTGGCTCTTTGGCTGTAAACGGAGATGACAACCACTCCCTGGAGTCAGCCATGTCTGGCTTTGGAGCAAGGGAGAACTTTATCTTTACAGGCTTATGATGTTACTGGATTGGTCATTGTAAGGTCATAGAGCTGTCACAGGCAAGAGTTGGGAGAAAAGGAAGCACAACATACATACAAACACTTTCCTGCTAAGCCAGCAAATCCTGGCGCCAACTGAGTGTGGGTGCCCAAGCTTGAAAGACAGCTCTCTTAGACCAGGCTTTCTGTTCTTTGGTCCCACTCATCTTGCCTTTTTTTCCCTCTCACAGCCTGGAAACTCAGTGAAAACAAAACAGTTCTCTAGGAAACTGGCCAGTTCCTTGACACTTGGTCACCCTGTCCTTCAAGCTTTTAAAAAATGGAATGGGAGCTTATATTCCTCAAGCTTGTATCAAGCTAAAGATACCTTTTTTATTGCACACTTCTAGGTGTTTGGCAATCCACTGTTGTTTGCAGTCTTTGTCAGGTAAGTTAATTAAACGCCAAAGCCTTTATTTGGACTAAAGGGACACAACTTAGTCGAGTCAATGCTTGGTTGGATCTTGATTTACTACAGTCTTAGCTCCTGTGGCTGTCAGTAACAATAGCAATCACATTTATATACCACCCGATGTCAGTAGTTGGAAAAGCATGCAGTTCCTGGTTCCATTTCTAAGTTATCCATAAATCTCATTGTGTGGCCTTGGCCAAGGAAAACTTCTTTATCCAATCTTTCTCACAAAGTTATTGTGAGATGATAAGTGAAGGTGGAATGAAACCTGTAAGCTAACTTGAACTCTTAGGTCTTCCGGCCTAGTATTACCACTTCAAGGGCAGGTAAGGGAATACCAGAAGGAAGCCAATTTCTAAATAAATAAATAAATAAATAAAATGCAAGATGAAAAAATGTACCACACCCAGTCTCTCCCACATTCCCCGCCCTAATTTGCATTTTAGAAGCAGATACTTGCTCCTTTGTGAAAGATAAAACCTTTATTCCTGATGAGTCATTGTGAAACTTGATGAAAGAAAAGGGCCAAATATGTTTATTTTGAATAGGGTAATGGTGTTTCATCAAGTCTGCCGTATTTGTTTCCTGAGTAATGATAAGCAAACATGATACATTCAACATAGCAGTCATTTTGGAGATCATAAAGGCCAAATTAAGTTGTGAATAGAATTGGTCTTTTTGAATAAACAACTTATGGAGTTGACTCACCAAACCTTCATTGATTCAATGAACCTACTCTAGCTGTAACTGTTAAAAGTAACAGGATTTCAGCCAAATATGTGTTATTGTGTTAAAACGGGGGTTCCCAATCTAAGGTCTGTGGGCCAAATCTGATTTCATGTGCCCCACCCCCACCCCTCAAAAGGCATTCAAGAAACTGTTGGGACAAATTGGCCACCCCCATCATGCAGGCAGTGCAAAATGGCTGTCCAGCCCTCGAAGCTGACTGAGAGAGAGTGACCCGGCCCCTGGCTTGAAAAGGTTGGGAACCTCTGTGTTAAAATTAGGGATGATCATATAGAGCAGATTTTCCCAATCTTTGGTTTTTGGACTTCAATTCCCAGACGCCTAAGTCAATTCCCCAAAGCACTGATCAGCCAATGTACTATCTTAGGCTTTTGGGAAGTGAAGTCCCCCTGTGGGGCATGTGTCCCACATTGGGAACAACTGCTATAGAATACAATACATAGGGAGTTATCCTGTAGAACCCTTTTGTAAACGGAAGCTTTGTTAGTTCTAATTGTGCTATTTACACTGGGAAAAGAATGTCAAAGCCATTGTCTGTACCTCAGATCAAGAGGCCCTGGTCTCACAGTGGTTAAACTGCTGTACTACATCATAAGTTTTATCCTGAGCAGGACTCAACTTTCCCTGGTCTTGGACCATAATAAAGATATGATTTGATTTGATTCAGCTTTCCATCCTTCCAAGGTCAGTAAAATGAGTACCCAGCATGTTGGAGGCAAAATGTAAAATAACTTGTGAACCATCCCGAGAGTGCAGTAAGTGCTATGGGGCAGTGTATATAAATGTGATTGCTTTGCTTTTTTGCATTTAGTTAAGGTGAGGGTTTCTTTAAGAGGAACACAGGTGGTCCCTGAAATTGGAATGAATGTGAGGGCTACCAAACTGCTACTACGTATGGCTGCTCTATCTGTTCCTTAAGAGCCGAAACAACCCAATTTAAATAAATATCCATGTAAGAGTTCCCAATACAGTAATACCCCGGATAACGCTAGTGCCGCATAGTGCTAAAACCGCATAACGTTACAAGATTTTCGGAAAAATCTTGTATCGAATAATGCGATTTTTAGCGTTATCCGATACAGTCGTTCTTAGCAGCAGGGGGGCTGGAAAGCTGAACGGGGTTCTCCATTCAGCTTCCCAGCCACCCTGCAGCTACGGAGGCAGGGGTGGGGTGGCTGGAAAGCTGACAGGGGGCTCCCCCGTCGGCTTCCCCAGCCACCCCACAGCTGCAGAGGCAAGGGCGGGTGGCTAGGGAAGCCGACAGGGAGCCCCCGTCAGCTTCCCAAGCCATCCTGCAGCTGTAGATCGGGTCCTCTGATCTCTCTGGAGCAGGCAGGGGACATGATCCAAGCTGTTTGTGGGCTTCCCCAACGTCCTCAGCCAGTGCAGCAAGCCAGAATGTCGGGATTCGAACCCTGACGTTTTGGCTTGCTGCACTGGCTGAGGACGTCGGGGAAGCCCAGAAACAGCTTGGATCGGGTCTCCCCACCTCCCTGGACCCGGCAGGGGGGTCAGAGACACCAATTTTGGGGTCTCTGACCCCCCCCCGCCGGGTCCAGGGAGGTGGGGAGACCCGATCCAAGCTGTTTCTGGGCTTCCCCGACATCCTCAGCCAGTGCAGCAAACCAAAATGTCAGGGTTCAAATCCCGACATTCTGGCTTGCTGCAGCCTCCAGTGAAACAGGGTTTTTCTTAACGTTGTGTGATCAATGCATCGCACAACGTTAAAAACCGGATAATGACGAGACTTGTGGAACCAAGTCTCAACGTTATCCAGGGTACTAGTGTAGTTTACAAAGCTACCAACAGTCCCTTCTTGAATAATATGTTGTTGATACTAGCTTGTATCCCTACAATTGTCTGTTGATATAAAACATTATTTTATGGAGATGCAGCTGCTTTTGGATCAGTATTTGTTCTCTCGTGGGCACAAAAGTGCGCATAGTTTCTTTTGAGTTGGGTAATATTTATGTGTTCAGCATAGTTGAATATTAGGGTTTGGGGTTTTCTTCTCAAATCAATGGTTATGATACAATCACAGTTGAAACTTTGCCCCAGTAGCGAGTGAAACTTGTGCCTTTGGAAAAATATTTAACCATAAATTCACCAGTGGGGAATTTTAGACATGGAGAGGTTCTCAGGTTTTCCTGTTCATCTATTACTTTTTTTTTTTTTTTTTGGGGGGGGGGGACAGTTTAGCCTTTGAGAGTTTCCCAGAGATATTGGAGGTACGCCTTGTTTACTTGATGAGATAAATTATGCTGATCAGAAGAAAGAGATTGCTTCTTGAAATGCTCTTTGACTGCAGCAAGCATTATCGTTGACCATTGACTGGGACTAATAGGAGATTATTTTTTATATCTTACCTTTGCACTGATGATGTGAAGGCACTATATGTTAATGAACTCCCCCTCCCCCTTTATCCTTACAATAAGCTACTGAATAAGCCAGTCAGGTGATGGAGCGTGATAAGCCAACTAGTGAGTTTCATGACCCATTGGGCTACAGAACCTACATTGCTCAAGTTACAGCCCACCACTCTCACTATACTTACTATAACAATACTTGGCAACATATATTCTAATTATGCTATATTAATTCAACATCTCTAGCAAAAGATCAGTTCTTAGACTTTATTAAGTCATAAATGGGAAACAAAAAGTAAAGTATATATTTTTAAAAAATTAAGAGAGGGATCCATGAATTTAGCATCCTCCACCAGCTGTTGTTTAACTCCAGCTCCCAGCATCCTTCATGTTTGTCTGTCTGCTGGACCTAATAGAAATTGGAGTCCAATAACTGCTGGAGAACCCTTGGTTCCTCACCCCTTTATTTTAAACTATTTTATATTAAGCTAAGTACAGTACTCCACTTTAGACATCTGAAGTACAGAGAACATGGGAAGAGTGAGTTAATTGTATTAAACAAAACAGTAACGGTCTTCAAACCTGTAATATACAGATGTATGATAGCAGTAGTGCATCATGTTAGAGCCATTGACAGATAAACTTTCAACCTATATATCTTTTTATTTTATTTTGAATGTGTTAAATTAGCAAGCCCTCATACCTCATACTGAGAAGTAAAATGTTAGTACTGTAATTGGATATGGCACTGGGGAGTATGCTTGGTATCACAGGATTAAGGACTTTCTGTCCCTATAGCCCAGGAGTTCTCAACCTTTTAAAGCTCGGGGGCTGGGCCATGCTCCCTCAGACAGCTTTGGGGGCTGGATAGCCATTTTGCCCTTCTTCCACCTTATGAAACTTCCTGGTGTGGTGGAGATGCCCCTCCCACATGAAATGGTGCCATGGGCCCCATCTGGCCCACAGGTCAAGAATCCTTGCTATAGCCACTCAGTCTCACTACTTTTCTTATCTTGAGGTGGGTAAGGGGGGTGGAAATCAATTTTGGTATTGATTAGAAATTCCTGCCTACCACCGGATTCCCCCAGCACTCCAACTTTAGGCTTGGCAGTACTCCTTACATTTCAGAATAAAAAAAATGGTAGGCACTAGAAAGCAAGGTGCCTTACTTTCAAGGGAAGAGGTGCCACCACACCCACTGAAATACCAACATGTCTAGATCAAGGCAAAAACTGTTTTTCAAGTGCCACAAGCTCTGAGCCCAAAATCTAGGCAGTTTTTTGAAAGGATTTTTGAATTTTATTAAAAGAGAGGGGGGAAAGGTTTCTCAAAATAGTAGAACAAATTATAGAGGCAGGATTGTGACTAATCAAGAGAAACAGGATAGAAAATAATCAAGCTGGCTAGCCTATCTGACATTCACATCTTGGCAGAGAGTCAGGTTAGCTCTGGGACATACACAGAGTGTGACTCCAGCACAGTACTGAAGAATGGGAGATGACAAGTGAGCCATTGTTTTTCCTAAGTGGCAAACTATCCTCATAGACAAAGTACCCCCTCCTTCTGATTGAGACTGAGCCAACTAATTTACTTTACAATTCCTTTATATGCCTTAATTTTATTTATTTATTTATCTGCTCGTATTTATTTACCACCCTCCTTACCAGGGCAATTCAAAGTGGTTTAACATCACATATAAAAAATCAGCAACAAATTTGAATCAAAAATTCTAAAAGATTTAAAATAGACAGGCTAAAATTGAAAATTTTAAATCTGACTCTTAAAATTTAAAAAGAAGTTAAAAAGGAGTTGAGGGAGAGAGGGAACTCACACTAAACAGCAGGCTACCCCATGCCTGCCTTGCCAGCCATGGCCCATTCAATTAACATGTAAAGTATAATTTTGTTGTTGTTGTTGTTAGTTCAAATTTATATTGCCGCCCACTCGCCGTGGCGACTCAGGGCGGCTTACAAAAATACATTACATTACAGTACAATATGTTGGTGTGGGCTCAGTTAATTTAGACAAGCATCCAGCATGTTTTCATGGAAGGCGAAAAGACTGGTTTTTGAAGTCAAAAGATAAGATTGAGGTGCTAGACCCATTTAACATTGCTTTGATACTCTCTCAGAAGAAGACAAATGTGTGGCTATCGGTTGGTTCTTTAGACAGAAGAAATCAATAGCAATTACACTTGTATACTATCTGATAATACTTTTAGTACTTTCTGGTAATTAGCCTTTTGCCCCAATACACTGTGTATTCATTTTCGCTACTTTAGAAGGATGGAAGGCCCATCAAGATTGAACTAAAAATGTGAGCAGAACTTTGGCTGAAGTACACTTGAATTGGAGGTGTGATTTCTCTTTAGTAATTAGCAGATGTTGATGGCTAGCTTTTCCAAGGCATATACACTGAAGCTTTTAAAGAGTTTTTTTTTTTGGTAGAAGAATTCTGTATTCCATGCCCCCTAGTAGCTTCTTCACACATGTATAAGCTGATTCATATTTGGTTGTCCTGTCAGGGACCAATAATTAAAGCTGAAGAAGGATAGTCATTAGTATCTAGAACATGATTCAGAGACTATGAGAGATAAGGCCTTGAGGCACACCTGCAAAAAAAAAAAACCCAAAACTGACTGGCATAAGAAGACATGGAACTGTATTAGGGTGTGTCTGTACAGAATAATTCTGTTGTTTTTCTATGGTGTGCAGCAGTTTGAAAGATGCTGTGAAAGAATGACAGTAAAATACAGTAAATATATTATCACTTCAGATTGGCCTTCCAGACATTCATATGACTACTCCTTTTTTACATGCAATTTATCTTACTAAATGGCAGAGTCTTGGCAAACAAATAGCAGATGTACAGTACAAACTTTCATTTTCTCATCATAGACCTGACTAATCATTTAAATCATTTTGCTGGAAGCATCACAGTATTAGTAATCTGTCCTGTTTCTTTGAACTCCCAAGGATACGCTTGTATAATGTAAAAGAGTTTCAGTGTCTTTGATGATGAGTCAGTATATATTTTTCACACTCCGGTCCCTCCCATCGTCTTTCTCAAAATGCAAAACAAAACAAACTACAATTCTCACTGAAAGCCTCTCTGTCACTTGTGGTAACAGATGTATTTGACAGTAGAGTAAATAAGAATAGACCAGGGGTTCTCAACTTATGGCCCACACTCTTGCTCCAGCTGCTGCCACCAGAATTGGCCGTGGACTCATTTATGACCATCGTAAACGTGTTTACGACAGCCGTAATTGAGTCAGGGGCCTCCGTAAACATATTTGCATCAGCCATAAATGAGTCCGCAACCTTTCTAAACACATTTATGACAACCATAAATGTCACATTTTACTTCCACTTCTGGGAGAGGCGAGGGTAGCATGGGCCGGATGATTTGGCCCAACAGGCTGGATATAGCCTGCAGGCTGTAGTTTGTCTACCCCTGTTTTAGATCTTTCCCCCTTTTCTGTTTGTACTGTCACTGCCTTTTACAAACAACACTTGTAATATTTACGCTATCTGTGCAAAGAAAATGCTAATTTTGAATATGAATAACCCTGCTCTCTCTTGCAATAACTAGTACTTGCTCTGCAAGAACCATTTAGATACCTCTTCTGCATTTCCCAAAGATAACCTCCATGAAGTTGATTACAAAAGAACAATCTTTGACAGGGAAACTAAGGCATGTCAGGTTTCCCTGTAAAATAATAAATGTTTTCCCTCCTTCTGTACCTAAAAGAACTTTATTCTCCAGACATTAATTAGTATGCCAGATAGGAATCTGTGTGAAAGACATCCCTACAGTCTTGTTTGTCAGACTTTCCAAGCTTTATTATTTACCAAGTCCAGCTTCAAATAATGGTTTGCTTCACTGAATTCCTTTTGGAGTGTTCCCATTAAATTAAAACATTTATAAGAAAACAGTTTTATTCAGGGATTGATTTTTCATTCCTGTGTCTATTGATTGATGCTCATAGATGTTTCCTTGGGGATTCAGTTTCTGATGGAGCACTCTATATTTCTCAGTTCTATTGTGGTCATTCCAAAGCAGACAACAACACGTGCTGTGAATGTGGAGAGATACGGAATCTGGCTCATTTACTGGTCTGCCAGTTACTGCCAGAAACATGTACCAATGAGGACTTAAATTAGGCCAACGATAAAGCCAAGAAAGTGGCTTCATTTTGGCAATCTGGGGTTTGATCAGGACATGAAAGAAGAAGAATTCCAAAGTGAACCCTGGTGTGTGTGTGTTCCAGAACACGAGGAGTTTATGCAATAAGTAGGCATACCTGTTCACTGCTGCCTTGTTTTTGCTGTGCTTGGGGAGACGTTCTCCAACAAACTCAGTTAAAATACCTCTGTAGTATGGTGTGCTCTTCTCGTTCCCTCTGGTACCTTCAGCACCTCTGTTGTTTCGCAGAGAGCTGATGTTTCAATGGGAAATTTTAGTCCATTTGTTGGAGTTGTAATAGTCGCATATATTTGTATTTTTATGGTTGGTATGTTATTGCAGGACAAAGTGTGATAATCCATAATAAACAAAGGTCTTCCCTTGCCTTTCACTGGAGAGATGGACATTCATGTTTTTGTTTAAAACATCTTGGTAGTATTTATAACATCTGACCATATTGTTATTTTGTATTCCGGGATGGGATTTTCTTGACGTTATATTGTTATATTGTATACTACATTATATTGCCGTCATTTGAGAGGATGTTGTATCTATGATATCTGATCATATTGTTATTTTTGTATTGCTGGATATGATTTTTTTGATATATTGTTATATTGTATGCTATATTATATTGTTAGATATATCTCTACATTGTATTGTTGGATTGTACTGTTATATTATTGTTTGATTGTATTGCCACATTATCACTGTTTTCCTGTGTGGTGTTCTATTGTTGCTGTTTTCCTGTGTGGTGTTCTATTGTTGCTCTATTATTGTATTGTATTGGTGATTGTATTCTACTTGTTTTGTACACCACCCTGAGTTGGTTGAATCAAGTAGGGTGGTGTAGAAATCCTAATAATAATAATAATAATAATAATAATAATAATAATAATAATAATAATAATAATAATAATAATAATAATAATAATAATAATAATGGACAAGTAACCTGTACCTACACACTCTGCAAGAACCATTCAGATACCTCTTCTGCATCAATCTCATCTTTTGACCATTGATAGTTGTGGATGACAATAGAAGAAATTACTTATGTAGGGTTGTGTAGATTATTGACAGTCTCTCATTTTATGCCAGCTATAGCTTCATAACTGAAGGGAAAAATATAAATGTTTAGTAATTAGAATGACTCCATCCCTGTAGTATTATTTTGAATTGAATAGATTCAATTGTTGACTGATGTCAATGGTTTGAAATTGTTTCTTACAAATGTGTAGTTTCATAAACTACTTATTCTTGACATACAGTTTTGGGGGAAATTGTGCCTTCTTCCCACAGATATGCATGCAAACATGTAATGATCACAGCAGGTTAAATCACTAAGAAAACTTCTTTGAGAGAAGACATACATTTTCTTGGTTGTCATTCTCTCCAAACTATATTTGTGTTTTCTCCTTTCTCCTCCTCTTCCCTCCTATCTCTATAATAAATCTTTTAGAAACAGAAAGTTTCAATTTTACAAAAAGTCCTGTCAGAGATTAATAATATAAATCTCATTATCCTGTTACTTTCATGCTTGCAAATGACAGAAGAGAAACAGAGATTTGCCTACCTTTATTCCTCTATCCTTTATTTCCATAGTACAAAGATGAAGACTGTTGAGTATATTCTAATAAATATATCACTGATATTATTCAAAGACATATGCGTCATTCTGAGTTTTTATTCTGTAACCAAGAAAGACCTACACCTGTGACAGATGAAGTCATCCACAGACAAAGATAAATTGTTGGTCTCTTCATTAATCTTTGGTAGAAATCTTTACAACACCTAG
This sequence comes from Furcifer pardalis, assembly GCA_030440675.1. Classification (NCBI taxonomy): domain Eukaryota; kingdom Metazoa; phylum Chordata; class Lepidosauria; order Squamata; family Chamaeleonidae; genus Furcifer; species Furcifer pardalis. Next base: position 62,611,353 of record CP126891.1, read on the forward strand.
CAAGGGATGCTCTCTCGTAAACAGTATGTATATAGATGCTAGCCATATGCCTTCATTTTGTTTGAGACAATGTCCAGCTTTATGATAACAAAGAAACCACACTGTTAACATTAAAGCACTTGTGAGTGGAATGAATACCTCTGAAGCATATATTTAATGATTGCTCCAATAAAACTGTTGCAATAGGAAAAGAACCTAGAAAAAATGTTATTTCGATCGAGCCATTTTGCCTACCCTAATTGTACTTAATATTGGGCATGGTTGAGAGTGCACACGTGAGAATAGAAGTGCCTTGTAAGTGGCTTTCTTCAAATAGATTTATTGAACACTATGCTAATTCAAAACATTGTAAATTATCCCCAGTACTCCCATGATTTAATTAAGATTCTTGTTATGTATATTCTTGGCAAATTTTGCCTAGAAATGCTGTCTTGTAAAGTGCAGAAAGCACCCTGGGTGTGGGGTGAGAAAAGAGATGAAGGTCATATCAGAAGAAAGTAATGCCAGATATTAAAAAACCGCAATATGTCATACAGCCTAGAATCATTAAATCTCAAACAAACTGACATTATATTTCAAAATGTTGCTAATGTAGAGCTATAATTATAGAGCTATATTTGCAGAATGTTGTAACTCTCTAGAGAGGTGTGAATTTTCCCATACTTCCCTGTTTCCAGATATTTTAACTGTAAGACAGTATCTTCCTTAGATTTGGAATTCAAATGATGTAAAAGCCATGACCATTGATTAGTAAGTCTAAATTTCACACCCCACCCCACACTCCATTTAAAATTACATCTGATGGTATGCTGGACCTGATCTTTCTCTTTTTTACTTTGATCTTGTAAAGTCTTATGGATATTGCTCTCAGGTATTCTAACTGATTCTACTCTTGGTGATGGTTCAGTATGCAAAGTATTTGAAAGGATCCAGAAACTCATAGATATGTTTATCATATGATCTGGCAAAAGTCAACAACGTGCCATCACCATATTCTTAGAGTAGAGCATCAGGATGTACTCTTTGCACTAAAAATATGGCAGTAGTTATTAGTACTTTGAAGTATAGTTGTTTATGGGAATGGAGGTCACATTGGAGGACTCTGGTTCATATCCCTTCTCACCAACATAAAAGTTTACCAGCCAAAAGCATGTCCCCCCCCCTTCCCCCTCTACTGCAAATTTTGATTCTTTGCAGTATCTGTGATTAAACATAGATCAGCTCCAGGGGTGAACCTTGATGAATGCTAACTATTTTTTTTTTGTTCGTTAGCCTTCATTTGAAAAGCAGGTTTGATACAGATTTGCAAAACATGATTAAAAATGATTCTGGTCAGTTGTAAGCACAGATGACATGCATCACTTAACAGAAGAGATAGGGAAATTTGTGCCTTACATTTGAACCATTTCTAGGTCATGAAACTACCAGAAAAAAAGAAGGCATACTGGTTTTGGCTATGACACCACCTCATGAAAGTGATCTTTTTCACTGTCTTTTACAGCTGTCTTGGTTAACGACTGCCATGACTAGCTAAAAAGGAATAGTGGTGTAAACCCGGATAAGTTATTACTGAGTATTATTGATCTCATAGTGTCTGAAATAATGATTTCTGTAAGTGAACATGGCTCATTTTGTTGTTACTGTTTATACATTTCTTCTGACCTAATTGCTTTGTGTTGGATGGATTTCTGTTTCCCCTGATTTGCCCCTGTGGGAAATACAAGCTTTGTTGGTGTTACATAGAGGCATGCTGGCCCTAATTTTTCCCTTTTGACGTGAATTCTATGAACATCTTAGGTTTCGTTTGGGTGGTCTGGCAGCTTTTGCAGTGTAACGAAAATCATGTACTTTTGAGAAGCTGCAACACCAAAATTAAGGCACCCATGAAAATAAGGATTATATCATTTGAAAGATCATCTCGTCGACTTTAAGAATTGGTAGAACACAAAAACTCCACTGGCTCCTACAGAGTAGCATTTTTACTTTATATTTTAATATGGTACCGTACTGGCTACTTTCTTTACATAAACACAAATAAACACAAGCACATGTGGCTATTGTTTTTGTCCATTTTGAAAGACATGGAAAGAAATAGGGAAGACACTTTGCTGAAAGAGAGTGCTAATTAATTACCGGTTAACCAGATGTTTATCATGTAAGGGTTTTTTCCAGGATAGTAATACCTCAGATAACGTTTACCTCGGATAATGCTAAAATCGCATAACGTTAAGTAATGTGGGGAGGAGAATTGGACCGAATAACGTTAAGGTCCTATGGGATGGATCGGATAACAACCGCTAAAGCCTGTGCGGTTACAATGTATCTCTATGGAGCTTTAATGTTATCCAATACATCCCATAGGATTTTAACATGCATCAGATAACACTAAAAATCGGATCACACCAAGACTTGTGGAACCAAGTCTTAGCGTTATCCTAGGTATTACTGTATGTATCAGAAGGAGAGAGGTGGGAACTCCCCTGAGGTCTGTAGACTCATCTCTTGTAAAGTGTGAATTTTCCCACAGGACTGTAAAGCAGATTTGCAGTATTTCTGTTCCAGCTGACTTCAGTACAATTGGCTTTGCCTCACGGTATCATTGAGGCCTGTGATGACATGGCATGCATTTAGAATAACCCTGGGAGAAGTTCATAAAATAAATATCACTGGAAAGTTAGGTAGGAATTAAAGACAAATGCTGGGTCGCAGTGGGGAGATCACGCCTTTACATTTTGTTCAAAAGCATCTCATCCTGAAACAATAGTAATGATTGTGATTAGTTAACAGTAGCACAGAAAAACATGCATTTAAAATTAACCTGGCAGAGCATTTTTGGTGTCACCCTGACTGATGTGTACATAGTCCATTCTTTTAAAATTCAAGGGAGCTTATTTGAATTGTAAATTGGCAGTGCATTCACATCCAAGCTTTATTGTGTGCTAGTGTGACAAATTACAAATGGAATATTGGCTGAGCTTCCCTCTCTTGAATTCTTTTCCCCTCCCTTTCTTCTTCTTTGCTAGGCTCTGCCACTATTACCCTTAATCTGTTTTGCAGAAACACTGCAGAAGATGGTTCTGGACATGTAAAGTACATTAAGTTTCATTGTTGTGTTTAGCAAAACTGTGTGGCTTCTTCGACCTGTGACTTCCCTTATTGGTCGTAATTCAATACAGTCACTACTACTTTTGTAGCATGTTGTGTGTGGATTTAAGGGTTTTGAACCAATTCAGACCCTGGCATTTCATTTCATAACTGTTAGTGTATAGAATTTTAGCTGATTTTTGTTATTTAAAAGTCAGTCTTTTAAGAAAATGGATAAAATGTGATAATTAGAAAAGAAAAGAAAATGTCTCTATATCTGAGAGAAGACACATGACATCTTTTAAAGAAAAATGATGGTGTCAAATGTTGCAACTGAATCACACATCTGACACTAGCTACCATGTTTTCCCGAAAATAGGACTTCCTTCTATAGTAAGGCACCCCCCCAATTTTCCCCACCTCAGAAATATAAAGGTGCCGCTGCCGCCCCCACCCCCCCGAAAATAAGGCACTCCCCTAAATCTTGCCCTGGCGATCCTCTGTATCAGCAATAAATGTGTACTGTATTCTTCATCATGGAAAAATAAGACATCCCCTGAAAATAAGACCTTGTGCATATTTTGGAGTTTTAAAAAATATAAGACAGTGTCTTATTTTTGGGGAAACACGGTAGCTCAAGGAAACTACATTAAGGATATGAGTTGTTAAGGTGCTAACAACTTTTTGGTTTTTTCTGCCAGCTAACTTGGCTAAAAATAACAAAGGGTTTTTGTTTTGTTTTTTTGGCCAAAGTTGGTCTTGAAAATGGTCCTTTCTCCTCTGGTGGAGCTCTAATCAGTTGACTTATTGTGAGAAGTGATAGTTAAACATATGGTAGTTAGGTAAAAGTAACGGTCACCCTTGCTTGACAGCCAGTTGTATCTGACTCTAGGGTTCAGTGCTCATTCTGTTTATAGCCAAAGAGCCAGTGCTGTCTGTGTTTACAGACATTTCCATGGACATGTGGCAGGCATGCCTACGGATTGCACTGAAATGGTACCTATTTTATTTACAGTACTTGCAATTTTTTGCTTTTGAACTGCTAGGTTGGCAGGAACTGGGACAGAGATTGGAGCTCACTCCGTTGTTCAGTACTCGGGTCTTGAACTCTGACCTTCCTGTCTTCAAGATCAACGTCTTAACCACTAAGCCACTGCAGTCCCTATGGTAGTCCCTATGGTAGTTACATGCTAATAAAACCTCAGTATAACCTCCGTGTAGCTGAAGAGCAGCAATTGTCTCCATTCTACATCAGACCTACAGACTCTGTGGTTCCTCAGATGCCGATAGACTTCAATTCCCATCAGCATTGGTGAATAAGGAATGATGGGAGTGTTAGTTTATCAAGTTCTTTGTAATTTTTGGATTTCTCATCCATGTTGTGCAGATATAATAGCTGCTGTGATTCAGTAGACAAAAGTAATAATTTGAGTTCTGAATTTCAAGCTCAGTTGCAGAGAGGCTTGTTTTATCAAATCATTGCCTCTAATTCTTTGAGTTATTTCTGTTCCCTTCTTGGCTTGCTTTTAATTTGCTTCAAATATTTTAGTATTCTACAAATTTCTAATAGAGTTTCTGGAGCTGTTTACAAATGGCAAGCAGACTCAATAGGCAAATTAGTGTTGCAATCATTGGCTGCAGTTCTGTGCATGATTACCTGGCAGTAAGTCTCATTGAACTGAATAGCACTGATGATTGGACAGAACAATGCTTTGAAAAAGAAAGGGAAAAGGAAAAAAAGTAACCTCGTTGGAGGATAATCAAGGGCAAGGACAGTTTACCTTTGCTCTTGAATCTTCTATGAAGGAGACTTTATGTGTCAGTTCAATGAATGGAACTTTCACTAATTAAAGGAATAGTGAGACCATGCCCTCAACTTGGAAACACCACTTTCTAAAACATTTTAAATAGGTACTTTTTCAAAGTACAATTCCCAGAATCCCCCATGTGTAGACTACCATAGCTGCTATAACTGTGTGATCAGGGTACTATCTTCCGCATTGCAGGTGAACACACCATATACCATACTCTTTAATCACTGGGAGGCCCCTCTAAGTAAGTAACAATTTTATGGTGGAAGGGGCACTTAGAGGTTTTGATCTAACTAGTTTAGGAGGTTCTATGAAGTTATTTATACCGTATATATCGAATATAAGCCAACCCGAATATAAGCTGAGGTACCTAATTTTGACCTGAAAACCCAGGAAAATAGATTGACCCAAATATCAGCCGAGAGTGGGAAATGTAGCAGCTGCTAGTGAGTTCCAATAATCAAAATACAGTCAAACCTTGCATAAAGAGCGCCTCGCTTAAAGAGTAACTCGCTTAAAGAGCAGAATTTTCTCTGAATGTTCGCTTCACATAAAAAATAAAACCAATCAAAAATTTGCTTAACAAATAAATCAGGTTTCACAGTTCCCTCCACCAGAAGTCACAATTGGTCACTTATAATGGTGTTTTGCTTAAAGAGCAAACTCGCTTAAAGAGCAGTCCTGTGGAATGCATTATGCTCCTTAAGCGAGGTACAACTGTACAGTAATACCTCGGATAATGCTAAGACTTGGTTCCACAAGTCTTGGTGTTATCTGATTTTTAGTGTTAAAATTCTATGGGATGTATCGGATAACGTTAAAGCTCCATAGAGATACATTGTAACCGCACAGGCTTTAGCGGTTGTTATCCGATACATCCCATAGGACCTTAGCGTTATTCGATCCAATTCTCCTCCCCAGATTACTTAACGTTATGTGATTTTAGCGTTATCCGAGGTAAACGTTATCTGAGGTATTACTGTACATGGAAATATGGTATAATTAATTAAATTGTTGGTGCATCTCAAACTGACACAGTTTTGGGATCTTCATCGTCATTGACCCGAGTACAAACTGTTTCCCCTTTTGGGGGCTCATTTTTGGAACTAAAAAACTAGACTTATACTCGAGTATATACAGTAGAACCATGCAAATAGTAAAGAAAACACCAATTTTGCTAGGAGAACTCAACTCAATTGAACTATGTGGGGCTTGGCTGTGTTCAAGTTAACACAGCAAGGCCTTCAGTAAGCCTCAGTAATATCAGTGAGCTTTGAGGACTGAGTACAGTGACACTGTTAGCAATGGAACCAGCCTTTGCTACTACTGAGCCACCTCCTCTTTTGCCACTTGATATCATCAAGGGCCAAGTGGTTTCGTAGTTAAGATGCTGAGCTTGACAATCAGAAGGTTGGCAGGTCAGCAGTTTGAGATCGAAGTGCTGCGTGATGAAGTGAACTTGCGTCGTCTGTCTCAGCTCCTACCAACCTAAGCAGTTCAAAGGCAAGAAATTGCAAGTAGATAAATAGGTACCATTTCAGCAGGAAAGATAATAGCAGTCCATGCACCTAGTCATGCCTGCAGCATGACCACAGAAACATCTTTAGATAGGGAAGAGAAACAGCACAGAATAAATCAAGAGCTTGGGAGGAACATAAATGTAGAGAAATTGACACACACAAAACCCACAATCTGCATACCAAGATAATTTTTTTTACTATGTTCAGATCAGGGCTTTTACAGAACATCTACAGGGATATAGATGCATACTCAGGAACAAATGAGCCATTTCTGGTAAATCTGTTGTTTCACCATCCGATTACCTATCATGGCAGCAGCTCTCTGACATTACAAATATGTTGGACGTCTTGTTGAGATTTGTATGTCAGGTGTGTTGGATATTGTATATACTTCTGGGGTGTGTGGGTGGGTATGGTGGGAATTGTCATAACAAGACTTGCCACTTTTTGATAAGCACAGCCAATTTATACCATAGTTAGGTTTGGTCGGTTTTGCTTTGGTATGCTCAAAGTCGGGCCAGGTTATCCTGCTATGGTAATAGAGTATACCATACTGCCAGCAACTCCATGATGAGCGTCAGGCAGTGGTTAACTAATCTGACAACCAAGAGGATTAGCGGCCTGGGAAAAATCCAGAGGGAAGGGTGATGGTCCCCAAGTGGATTAAATCCCACTTGAATCCATTGATGGAGGGCAGCATCTTCATCAATACTGGCCTAGGGCTGTGGAGGACTTTGCCTGCTAAAAGGTCTCAAGACCAGAAAGTGACTCACAGAGCTGGATCAGTGGTATGGGTGTCACGCTGCAATGCAGAAGTCAGAATAAAGGCCACAACATTATATTCACAGGACAGTCTTAATGGCTGATCACCACAATGATCGCCAATATTCAGAATCAGATAAGGAAGAAGAAGAAGATGCTCGGAGCCAGCTGTGTTTGCCATGCAGTAACTAATGGAAGAACCATTCGTGCATCCAAAGTCAAAATAGTCATGAGTTTCCCCAACGTTTGATAGAAGAGGAACAACAAAATATCAATGCTGCAAAATATGTGAGATAGAGAATATTTCTTTATATTGCTACTCCCAGAATCTGGCAAATGACAAGGTTGCATAATTAGTGTAAAACTGTAATCTAAACAAGTAACTTCTCTCTTCTCCATAAATAATGCAATCACATTTATTTTGTTCTGGTATATGAAGTTTTCAGTAATTAAACTAGGAACAAAGGAGTTCAAAGAACAGTCCCAATTCTTTGCAGTGCTATCTTCTTCCTCTGGTCTTTTATATCAATTTGCTCCACTTGTCCCTTCCAAAAGGAGAGCCTTCTAGCACCAGTCACTTCCTGCTCAAGCTTAAACTGACAGATTTATGTCAGCTCACCATGGTTGTGCAATGCACTGTGTGGCTCACAAAGGAAATAGGCTTCTAGCTATTTTAAGGTTTCTTTTGTTCTGTGCATGTCCATTGATTTCTGTGCGTTCTTTCATGTTTCTTTTGCATGGAGTACATGTCTCTTCAGCATTCCCTGCCCCCTCTGCTACTCTCTGAGTGCTTTTATTTGTGCAGAAAGTGAGTAAGATCTAAAAAAGCTGCTGATTAGGTTGAAAGAAGAGAGCGCAAAAGCTGGCTTGAGACTCAACATCAAGAAAACCAAGATAATGGCAACAGGCCCTATCAGTCCCTGGAGAATAGATGGGGAAGAATTAGAAGCAGTGACAGATTTTACTTTCTTAGGATCAAAGCTCACTGCAGATGGTGATTGCAGCCATGAAATAAAAAGGCGACTGATTCTTGGGAGACAAGCGATGAGAAACCTGGGGAACATAGTGAAAAGTAGAGACATCACCTTGCAAACAAAAATTTGCATAGTCAAAGCAATGGTATTTCCGGTGGCAATGTATGGTTGTGAGAGCTGGACCATTAGGAAAGCTGAGCGCAGAAGAATAGATGCTTTTGAGATGTGGTGTTGGAGGTGAGTTTTGAGAGTTCCCTGGACAGCAAGGAGAACAAATAAGTCGATCCTAAAATAAATCAACCCCGATTTCTCCTTAGAAGGTCAAATAGTAAAGATGAAGCTAAAGTACTTCAGACACCAAATGAGAAGAGCGGATTCACCTGAAAAAACCTTGATGCTGAGAAAGGTGAAGGGCAAAAGAAGGGGGCGGCCAAAATTGAGATGGCTAGATGGTATTGTGGATGCATTGGGCACCGAGCTGGGCGGGCTGAGGAGGATGGTGGAGGACAGAGGTGCCTGGAGGACAATGGTCCATAGGGTTTCACAAAGGTTTGGAATTGACTGTGTGACTGAACATCAAACAACAATGCCTAACACAGACACTTGAGATGTACATTCTTGGATTTATAAACTTCCAAATGTATTGCACATATTTAAAAGTGTAAAAGTTTTATTTGTCTTACATTCATGTTTCTTAAATTTTCAACTAACCATTCTGTCCAGTATAAAGTTAAGCTATGTAGAGTCTTTAGCATCCAATTTCCTGACATTTTAAGGACAAATATTTGAGACCAGGGGTCAGTCCTTGTAATGTCTCAATGATGGATTAAGGAAGAGTTGGAAGTACTTCTTAGCTGCAGGTTTACTGTAAAAAGGAGCATTAGTGGAGACTGGGGAAATGAGTCTAGAAGTTAAAACCTGGTTAACCTTATAATATGGCAATCCTGAGTTGGAGAAAATGTTTTTCACAGTGTAGGATAATTAGAAGATGAAAGGGGGAGCTCACTGGACAAAGAATAAGATTAAAGAAGGATATAGCTGAGGAACTCAGTCTTCCTTATGTCACTTGGAGGAACCCGAATAGGCTGAGGGTCAGAGTGCTAAATGTAAGACCAACATGCTCAAATGGAGACTACTGGTGGACATCAACACACTGTGTGAATGTGGAGAGATACATAATCCAGCTTCTTTACTGGCCTGTCGATTACTACCAGAAACATGTACTGATGAGGAATTCAATTTGGCCAATGACAAAGCCAAGAAGGTGGCCTCATTTTGGCAGTTTAAAGTTTGGTGAGATCTTGAGATAAAGTGGAGTTAATTTCACATGTTGCTAGTTTTCACTTGTTGCTGGGGTAGAGGAATTAAGAGTTGAACTTTTGCATTTTAAAATATGTGTGCATACTGAAATTCTGGACTTTGCTGGTACATTTGTTTAAAAGATTGTGTAGTCCTGCTGGAAGGAAGAAAGGGTTGCAATAATAAACCTGGTCTTCTCTTTCTCTCACACACAGTTTCTGGCTACTTCAAGCTTTCCTCACTTTAGTAATTTTTGATGAGACTTGGAGTAGGGTACTTACTTACTTACTTACTATACCACTCATCTAGTGAGATCAACCATTCTGGATGGTTTAATTAAAATTAGCTGCCCCCATCCAAATCCATTGTCTAATCTAATAAACTAGTTAATCCTAACTAATCTAATGGAAACCAGACCAATTTACCAGCATCTGCAAGGAACTCTTGGAGGAAAAAAGAGTTTTATGAACAGATTTCCACACTCTTCAATGGAGAATAGAGTTAATAAAGAAGAAAGGGAGAGAGAGAGAACCTGAGAATAAGAAAGTAATTTGGGTGACACAGTATAAGTCTTTTCTTTAACAATTCATTATCTGTTTTCCGTTTTGCTGGCCACATATTGATTGGCTGATTACACTGTTAGTTCTGTTTTTGCTGTCTTCTCTCTCACTTTGTCTGAATGCTTCTCTGACTATGAAAACTGAAGCGAAGAGAATTATGTGTGTTTACTACATGAAAAGGTTTATTTTCATCCTTCCTTGTCCTTTGATTTATGCATAAGAACCTAACAACATAAGGCACTCACAAGTATTTTAGTATGGAAGTATTAATAAAATATGGGGGTCGGGAGTCGAATCATATGGCAAATAGTGGAATAAATTTTAAAATGAAATGAAATAAGAAACACCTATAGGCAAAGATAGGTGAACTAACTTTTCATAAATTACTGTATTGTGTCTATTTGTCCATCTGTACATCCATTGCATACAGGATGCATGTAGAATACATGATAAATCATCATCCATTCATTACACTTCTATACAGTCTTCTTCTATACAGTCTTTTCCCAATAGGTTCAGGATTAATATCATTATTATAGTTCTTGAATTTTCAGCAAAAGTCCTGTTTTCCTACAGAACTATAAGACCAGTCAGAGACAATAATCGTCCTGTGATGCCAAAAAATTCTCCAAATTAGGATTTAGTGCAGGGATTCTCAACCTGTGGCATACGGTGCCATTTCATGTGCCCTCTCTTCACCACACCCAGAAGTGCCGTGTTGAAGGACAAAATAGCTGTCTGACCCCCAAAGCTATCTGAGGGAGTGTGACTTGGCCCCCAGTTTAAAAAGATTGAGAACTCCTGATTTAGTGAATGTTCACCACTTGGTGTCATTATCATCAGCAGTAGCAGCAGCAGCTGCTTCAAAATTGAATACCAGCTAGAAGTGTTATTTCATTCTCTTAACATAGCTTTGTGCATTTTGCAGCTTTTTCTGCTCTTGCACATAAGGTGTTTCTGTGTTCACACACCTAAGGGTATGCTGAATTCCATCTTCAAGTGATCTCTGAACAATTTCCCTACAATTTTCATAAACTAGTAAAGGTGAAAAATTACGTAGATTTCATTTTCATTTTACCTTAATCTCATTATGTCTGTAGAAGGACTACCTCCACCCCATACCAGTTTTTTTAAACTATTTCCAGAGGGACACTTTACTGTTAGTCCCCTTGAACTTGAAAGGCTGAGATACAAAACTATCCCACTATGATTAAGCACAATATTAGAAACCTGCATCATTATAGGTGAGATTTTATGATGAGCAACTTCACTCTAATCATGATAGTTCATCAGTTTAATAAAGCATATGTTGTCATTTGGCTATAGAAGCTGCTTAAGAACATGTATGTTTTTATTTAAAAAATCAATTTTAAATATGTTGAAAAGAAATAAACAATTAGGCTAGTAATTAATTGTTACCATTGAAGTGAGAATTGGTTTTCAGTCATTACTAGACTGTTTGTCTGTCCTTGTCTTCAGGATTGTTTTTGCAAAAATTCCTGCACATAATGAAAAGTTTAACTTGTCAAGTTTACATTTCAAGGCAGAGTCTGGAATATCAAACACTACAAATGATAATTAGCAGCACCTGGAAATCATTTGTTCCTGGAGGTTAAGCAAAGCATTCCCCATCCCTTTAAAACAGATAGGTTGTTCACCCATTTGGGTCATGGTGACCATTTGAAGACCACAGTGGCATGATGGTCAATGATTTTGTCATTAAGAAACAGTATCAATTGCTGTGTGTTTGGCCAATAGGCACGCTGTTCCTTTGTTACACTATTGTAGTTCATCCCAGCTCTACCCCATTATCATACAGTAGTTCTAGAATGATGAGGATGCTGCCAGGGAAGGAGGAAAGCTATGTGAAAGGTTTTGCCTCAATATTTTTAAAATATTTTTTTTACAAATATTACCCTGTAGAAGCCAAACAGGTTAACTGACAGTGCCAATTTCAGGACAAGAGTGACCTTTGGCTGTTATTCTGTGGAGGATCAACCATAGTGCAAATCTTCAAAATAGTTTGTTAAACATTACCTCTAATTATATTTTTTTGCAGTGCTCTGTGCTAAAATTGCAGTCCTGCTTTGCAGTTTTAACTCAAAAGACATCCAAACAGTCCCAAACTTCTGCCAGCCAAAATATTATTTTGTTGGTAGAACCTTTTGGTGATGGCTAATCAAAGAGATTTTCCAGCAGAATGATCTACTGTGTTGGCAGAAGACCTAGGAGTGGAGAAGCGGCTTGTGGAATAAATTGAGTTACACAAGGTCCAAATGACCTCTCTGTATAACCTCATGACAGCAGAAAGTCAGTGTAGGAAATTCCAGTGGCATTTCCTCCACTGAGGGGACCATCACACCACCTAAAGGGGCTCATTGCCCATAGCCGTTGAGTCCTTTATGGAGTCACGTTATTTACCACCGCCCAACATTCAGTGTAAGTCCCAACATATGTACAGTGCAGATTATTAAGAATCAGTAGTTGGGTTGTGGATATCTTGGCCATTAATGGTCTTGCCCTTAGGCTATGAGCCTTTATTACACTGGTTTTCAACAATTCATCCACCAGATGTATTACCATTCCAAAATCCTTGATGATTGACCACACTTGATACAGCTTCTTGGAGTTGAAGTCCATAACATCTGGTGAACTAAAATGTGAGAGCTGCTGCTATATCTGTTTATCATGGGGTAATTTTCACCAATTCATGTACACAGATCCATCTTAATACATATGTACCCACCATGACCACACTGATAATGAACTATGCCCTACCTTGATTTCTGTCATCTAGTGTTATAGAAGATTTAAACATACCAGATATAAATTTTAAAAGAATTGAAATTCAGTGGTGGAGGAGGCCATAACTTGATCTGAGTATACTTTTGTTCCTGCCCCTGGGCACTGGGAGGCCTGGTCTTGGAGGCCAGCTGGTTCTGGGCTGCCTTCACCCTCCAAGGCAAGCAGGAAAAATGCTGTTGGCATGAATTTGTTTAAGGTGGATCTCAGCTTGCCAAGAAGTGACCCACACACTATGATCTCAGAGTCATCTCCTGTGGCACATATGAAACGCGACATGCAAGATTTAACACTGGGTCTGCAGTGGACTGCCACAGCCTTGAGGATATGGACAAGGTGCGCCTTCACAGCCAGTCCATTTGGCATGGCCCCTTCCATCTCCATGACTGTTGGGAATCAGAGTTCCTCCTCTGCTCATTTTGCCATTGGGTCCAATATGATGGTTTCCAGTCTATGTTGGTCTTGGACTGTAATAAAGATTAGGTTTGGTTTGGTTTCCAGTGGCATTTCCTCCACTGAGGGGACCATCACCCCACCTAAAGGGGCTCATTGCCCATAGCCGTTGGCTCCTTTATGGAGTCACGTTATTTACCACCGCCCAACATTCGGTGTTGAGTCGCTGCCTGTACGGTCTCCATTACCATAGCAGGATGTTTGGCCAGACAAATTGAAATTAGTGAGATGATAAGCACAACTATAGGCAAATATGCCTTAGAAATGATATTGCAACTCAGGGCTATTTCAACTTTAGGAATCTATAGGCTGGATTATGTTGTTAGGCATAGTTTTGTTTTAGCTTTGTTGCCAATTATGCACTAAAATTAAATGTTTGAAGATATAAGATGGTTAAAACTTTGGGGAAATGTCCCATGTTTTGAGATATTGTGGTCACAAATGGTTTTATAGTTGATATAAATGTTATCTAGATTACTAAAGGCAAGGCACCATCTGTTGTAAAATAAGCTTCATGTTTCTTTATAAGTAGAGGAGGAGTTAGAAAAGCCATTTTTCATGGGTTTCTCCTCATTTTAAAATGTATGTCCTCCCCAAATTTGTTTTCCAAGTTATGCTTGGCAGGTTTAAAAAGTTCTAAAGAACCATGTGAGACTGAGACTGATTTCCAATCTTTACTTTCTTTTATCTTTATCTTTCTCTCTCTTCATTCCCCCCCCCCAAAAAAAAGAGGCTTGCAGAGAAGATGGAAAGAATCAGAAGAAAGCTGAGGATGTGATTGAAATTAGGAAGGCTCTTTCTCTTCTTTCATGATGTAATTCATGTGTGTGCAAACAGTTGTGTACCCCATGCAGAGAATATTGAAATGAATAACTTTCCAAATTCAAATAGAATGTGAAAACTTTTGCTTAAAATCACAATGGAAAAGATTAACAATATACAAGAGCCAGATAAATTTGATACTTAGAAAAATGTTGTTGTTCTAGTCATCCTTTTTCAACAGTTTTCTTTTAGTTTGCTTGTGAGTACTTAAATGTAGGGGAAAATATAGAGTTTCTTTAACTGTGTACAAACTCTAATAAAGAAATATTGAATCCTTATGAAATCAGGACATATGGGATATATTCATGTATTTTTGAATTATGTTTTTATCTTCCATTTTCCTGATCAGTTTCTTTTTCCTTTTTTTTTTTGTTTCTCTTTTCTTGGAAGTTGAGTATCGTCATGGCTATAATGACTCTGGATGTAGCAGCTCTAAACAGTGATGTACTGCATCCAAACAATTTCTTGGGAGTTCCTGGGATACATAAAATATATAGAACCATATTCAAATCCAGTTTCTCTTCTTAATGAAAAACAAACAAACAAACAAACTACAAGTCTTTCCATTATTTACCTCCATCAGCTTTATTATGGAAGCAGCCAATAACAAACAAACAAACAAACTACAAGTCTTTCCATTATTTACCTCCATCAGCTGTATTATGGAAGCAGCCTGATTTGATAGTTGCATCTTCAACTATTCCAGCAAAACAGCTGAGTGGAACATTAAGACGGAAATTGGGACTTACTGCAACAAGATTAGTGTGCTTCTGCAACTATAATTATTATACTTGATCTTATACAGGAGCCCTGGTGGCACAGTGGCTAAGCTGCTATACCAGGGGTTCACAGCCTATGGCCTGTGGGCTAGATCTGGCCGGCAGCACCAAGTAATCCAACTTCTGATCTTGCTTCATCCGCCACCACTGGAATCGGCCATGGACTTGTTTACAGCCACATAAACACATTTACGCAGCAGTAAAAGAGCCCGCAGCAGTCGTAAACACATTTACTACACCTGTAAATGAGCCCACAGCCATAATAAATGCATTTACGACAGCCGTGGATGCATTTTTACGGCACCAGTCCAGCCCGCTCAGCTATCTGAGGGGACATGGTCTGTCCTGCAGCTAGAAAACATTGAGAGCCCATGTGCTATATTGTAACCAAAAGCTTGTGAGTTCGATCGTGTCCTGGGCACATGGTTGACTCAGCCTTCCAGCCTTCTAAGGTTGGTAAAATGAGGACCCAGCATGCTGGGGGCAAAATGCTAATTACCTTGTGAGCCACTCAGAGAGTGCACAAAGTGTTAAGGGGCAGCATATACAGTGGTGGGCATTAACAGGTTTGCATAGAAACCCAGCAAGGGGAGGTAGCAAAATTGGGTGGCCTTCGGGCGGGGGTGTTAGCAAAATTTGGTAGCCACGCCCACCTTCCTGCCCTGCCCAGACTAACACAGCTGCCATTTAAAAAGTTTTATTCTGTGCAAGCATATCAGAGAGAAAATAAATCAAAAAGACAAAATCATTGTGGCACTTTAAAGACTAACTGCTGTATTTTAATGTGAGCTTTTGTGGATGAAGTCCACTGACTTTTTGGCTATAAACAGAGATGAGCACTGAACCCTAGAGTTGGTAATGACTGTCTTTTGAGCAAGGGCAACCTTTACTTAATACTGCTGTTTTACTGCTGTTTTGAAACTTGTGTAAGTATAATTTTTAAAGTTTACTTTTTTAACTTAATTTTAACTGAATTTTTAACATTTTAACATTTAATTAATTGTAGTCTTAAGTGTAATGGATGAATTGAATTTTAATATGTACAAGGGATGTCGGAGTGCCAGATCAGCTGGATATTTACTATGTACTGTTGTTTTAAGTCATGTCTTTTTTGGTAGTGTTGTAAGCCGCCCAGAGTTGGGTTTACCTAATTGGGGTGGGATAACAAATTGGACTAAATAAATAAATAAATAAGAAGATCCCTGATTGGTATTCAAATTTGACGTCAGGTTTTTTTCCCTGCAAGACTCTAGGGTGCAGTGCTCATCTCCATCTACAGCCAAACAGCCAGTGCTCCCTGTGTTTGCAGATGTATGCATGGCCATATGGCAGGCATGAATAGATCGCCCACAGCATAGGCTCCACCCATGACATATGCTCCGCCCACGGTGTGGTAGTGATTTTTTTTGCCACCCACCACTGAGTATATAAGTATGATTGCTTTATTTGTTTCTGAATTACTTAAAGTGGACTAGGATGGTACAACAAGTTACCATACTATGGAAATAATTTAAGGATCTTTCTTTCCTCTATTTAGACATTTGGTGAGATGAGAAGGAAGAGACCTGCTGAGAAAAGGCAACAAGGAGTCTTGTGGCACCTGTAAAATTTAACAAGTTTTATTGTACTCTACTTGAGCTTTCATGAACAAAGTCTGCTTCTTCAGATGGAATAAGTTATTCAAACCACAAGTTTAGGTGTTTGATTGTTATGGTTGTAGGTGTAGGATAGAATGATATGACTGTCTTGTTAACACACTTGTTTACAGAGGAAAGGGACAATAATAGGACTGTCCAGTTAGATTGCCTGTATATGTCCTGAAATGTGATTAATGCACGTAGCTTTGTTTTCCTTTATGCCACATTAAGGTGGTGGTTGTGAATCATGCTTTATATTTAGATGCAGGTAAAGTTGAATACTGGGTGTCTTTTGAAAATGATGAAGTAAAATTGTTTTACTCAAAATGAATGTTTACTAAAATGTTTTTTTTTAAATTTAGTATCTGTTTCTTTCACATGGTATTCAATAACCAGAATTCAGTCCTAGGTCCACTAGCTCAAAAAAAAGTTGTGCATATCTGACCTTGTTTTTTTGGGGTTTTTTTAGAGATTCATTTGTGGGACTCCACAGTTTTAAGTGATGAATCAGCCACAAGTCAGGAAATGAAATACTTTATATTTATTTCTCTGTGCAAGTAAGCCAGTGCTAATACAAAGTCCACTTGCATGGATCACCTTTGATGCATCAGTTTTAAACATGGATCCCATGTTAACTGGATGTAATGTGTATTTGATGTAATGTGTCCTTGATGCTGGGAAATATCGAAGGCAAAAGGAGAAGGGGGCAGCAGAGGATGAGATGGTTTGATGGTATTGTTGATGTAATGGGTGTAGAGCTGAGTGGGCTGTGGAGGATGGGGTGCCTGGCGTGCGATGGTTCATGAGGTCACAAAGGGTTGGACTCAACTATGTGACTGAACAACAAGAACAACAAAAATGTGTATTTGTGGGTATGTACTGTTATTGGCACTTTGAGAGGTTATTTATAGCATAACAAAGATGCACACAGGCATTCTGAAGAAACTCCTTAAAAACATTCATAACCAAAAAAAAAATGCAATGAAATATGGTTACCATCCAGTGCACCCATATCAAATCTTTTTGAAGGATACAGATCTATTGTATAAAACAAGGAGATAACTTCAAAAGCAAGGAATATGTTGTAGTGAGGGAAAAGCAGTCAACTGAGAGAACCTAAAGATCAAAGGCAGAATATCTGATTTTAATGATGCAGAACATATGGTTTGCCAAAAACCTTTTGGATTAAAGCAAATAGCTAATGTAATCAAAGGCAACTGAGCCTTTTGTATGGACCCAAAAGCAGAGTGTCAAAGAACAAGAGGCAAATGCTTTAACTTGTGCTTCATGCAGTATCCCCCCACCCACCAACCCTCAGTGTATCACACATGGCATAAGAGTACTAAAAGAAGACCATAATGAGTAAATGTGTCATGAAAAGCTAGCATGGTTTTCTGGAACTAACTTACTCTGTGTTGAAGTAGTGTGATGGACATTAAACAGGATGACAAATGTGGTGCCAAGAGCTAGAAGATCAGATATATTTGAACCATCTTCATAAAATTTCTGCATGGACTTTCTGGCATGCATGTATTTTATTAAAAAATAGGGGGGGAGAGAAGAAAAATGGTTTTCAGAAGCTAAAATGATTAAAAGAACAGAATGAGAAAAAATAAGACAGTAATGTAGAAAAAGTCTTACAGGGGAAAATAGGTGTTCATAGGTTTTTTGAGCTATGTATATATTGTTAAGAACAAAACACAGATACTGTACACATATACAGTATTTGAAAATATTTCTTACTTCCTTGTGTTTGTCTGGAGGCTTAATAGAATGGATTTCTTTGTCTTTTCACTATACTGTATTAGAATAGTTCTGTTTAGCTTGTGAACTATGAGGTGAGTCCCAGGACTGGCATGGAAATCTCCAGCGGAGACCCTTTTTTATTAGGTAATACTGTGAGAAGTATGATTCCCCCCCCCCCCAAATCTTTATTCTTAGAAAACACCTGGAATTTTTCTTAACCATGTCCCTGATGCACTGTCTCCATGACACCAACTGAGCTATAGGTGTTTATAACTTTAGAATTTATCACTGAATGGTCTGGTTTTTACCCTCATAGAAGCTATTTAGACTATCCTAACCTTTGTCTTGTAAATGTGAGGTTTGCAGGAAGAATGAAAAAATCATTCACACACATACACACACCATGACAATTTGTCAAGGCTTTTCGTGCTAATGCTCATAAGCAGAATGTAAACATCTGTACCAGCAACTCTTATTCAGTATTTTGTTGTTCCAGTGTGAGGATGAAGGAGTGACATCTGAATCCTATTAAAGCAAAAAAAAAGGAGCAAAAAACTACACTGGATCATAAAGGTTATTTGGCTTTGAAGGGCTTGTAATGCTACTGCTCTAAGCTAAACTTTGGAATTTTATTTTGTATTGTTTTTAAGCATCTAAGACAAAAATAGAAACATAACTACAATGTTTTATCTTCACTGTCTTTGCTTTATGATGTTTAAATGAGAGCCCTGGTGGTGCAGTGGTTAAACTGTTGTGCTGCAGCCAGACGAGGGCTCAAGGTTGACTCAGCCTCCCATCCTTTTGAGGTCAGTAAAATAAGTACCCAGCATGTTTTGGACAAAATTCTAATTAGCTTGTGAACCACCTAGAGAGTGCACTAAGCACTATGGGGCAGTATATGTCTAATTGCTATTGCTAAATGAAGATAGTTGTTTGCTGTTAAGTGTTTTTCAGCATTTCCAATACTGATTTTAAAAGCTTTTGCCTGCCACAAATACTCTACAGTTTGATCAGTGTCGGACCTCTAACTAATACTGGATTTCCACATGAATATTGTAGCCAAATCTAGTATATAATGGTGGTATGTCTCTCCATATCAAGGTTCTTTGTGTGTTTATCTCTGACTCCTCAGAGAAAACCTCCACAGGTGGATTTTGAATCACTGAGAACAGTGGATTCAAGTCAGTGCATCCATCCACATCAGTTGACCCATGCAAATTATTTGTCACTGGTTAACCCTAGCCCTACGTATCAATAGTGAAAAGTTGCAAACAAAAATTCATCTAGTCAAAGCAATGGTATTCCCGGTGGCAATGTATGGTTGTGAGAGCTAGACCATTAGGAAAGCTGAGCACAGAAGAATAGATGCCTTTGAAATTGGCCCTGGAGGAGAGTTTTGAGAGTCCCCTGGACAGCAAGGAGAACAAATAGGTCAATCTTAGAAGAAATCAACCCTGACTGCTGCTTAGAAGGTCAAATAGTAAATATGAAGCTAAAGTACTTTGGACATCAAATGAGAAGAGAGGATTCACTTGAGAAAGCCTTGATGCTTGGAAAGGTGGAGGGCAAAAGAAAAAGGGGGCAGCCAAAAACGAGATGGCTAGATGGTATTGTAGAGACAATGGGCACAGAACTGAGAGAGTTGAGGAGGATGGTGGAGGACAGAAGTGCCTGGCGGACAGTGGTCCATGGGGTCGCAAAGGGTCGGAATCAACTGTGCGACTGAACAACATAACCTATGAATAATATAAACAACTTTTTTTAAAGGTTCAGAAGCAAAGTCTTCCCCATTTTTGGGTAACACTTTATCCAAGGGGATTGGCTTAATGAAAATGCTTTAAATGTTTTCAGGAGAATGGGAAGCCTGCACAATGTAAATGCCTTATTTCTATTCTAGAAACACCAGAACAAATTATTTAAAAGTAAACAATATAAACAAACAGATGTGGATGGCAAATTTATAGATCAGAGGCTTAGGAGTGGTTTCCCATCATAAGAGTGCATACCCATACATTTCTTTTCTGGTTTTTATTGGGTACATATTGCAAATTATAGTATTCTCCAAACCATTAACTAGTGAATCAACTGCATCAGTCAGCTCTTTCCTGTTTGATGTGGGAGGCTAAGTGGATTTGGGTATGTCTGGTTAGCCAGGTTGGAGTCGGCACAGTGACGCACCAGCAAGAGATTTGGCTTCTTAGTTTTAGAATGACCTATACCTCAGTGTTATAACACCTGCAATTCATGCTGAAGTCCCTAGTACAGTGGTTTCCAACATGCGGCCCAGGTCCCACAGTAGGACTTCAATTCTCAGAAGTTGGTCAGCTAAGATTGGCTGATCATTGCTTTGGGGAATTGACGTAGGTTTCTGGGAATTGAAGTCCAAAAACCATAGGTTTGGAAACATTGCCCTAGTATCTTCAGTTTAAATATCTTGGATACCTTGGAGTCATTATTCAGTGAGGAGTCCACACAATGGTAGACATCTCCACAATGACATTCAGTTTAAATATGCCTCTTAAACCTTTGAAGGCTAGTTAATGTCAATAATGTTGTGCAGCTAGACAAACCTATATTGTTTTTGCATTTGCATGGCAATCTTCAATGGTTTGATATTGCAGAATAGAGTAAAATAAGAATTATATTTATTTGTCTAAATCCCAGGGTTTTTTTTTTTAGCAAATTACATATTAACTGGTTTTTCTAAGAGCTTGAAGTCATATGCATACTTTCTTTGGAGTAAATATTGTTCTGTGCTTCGAAACTACCTTTTGAATATGTTTAGTATTACAACTGTGTTTAGAATTATGACACAGTTGACCCTCTGAGTTTCAGACGTAGATCCTAATGCACAACTCTCAGTTAAAAAAATAGCACCAAATGTGTCTAACCAGATCTACTGGGTTACATTACATGGCTGTATGCCTTTATGTAGAGATGTCAGAACATTCAGCTCTGTCCTTAATACCTTTAAAATAATGGAATGCTTTCTTCTTATGCCACTGTGGTGAGGTCAGTGTGTAATCTGTCATTCAACACTCCTTGAAACACATACTTAGAAACTGGGCACAGTTTATTAACACACCATCAAACTTTAACAAAAAACATCATTTCTATCTATTTTTCATTTATAGCTGTTTATTTTCTTTCATAAAGGAAATAACATGTTTTAAAAAGTCTTGACACAGCCTCAGTTGCAGGTATACTTTTGTGTGCATCAATGTGTGTGAGAGTATATATGGAGTGCCACATAATTGTAGAGTCCAGAGGACAAATATGCAGCCACAAACTGAGGTCTCTTTTGAGCATCTTCTTTGGGTTCACTTGGGTTGACTCCTTGATAATTATGTTCTTCTTACGTAGCATAAGTAACTCCTTGTATCACTGGAATGATTTGTTCTTTCTGAATATAGCACTTTACCACAAATTATAATTAAAGTTGTTAAAATACTTGACTCTAGATAGTGTAGAGGCTCAGTGTGCAAAAGTCCCTGTGCTGACATACTTGTAAATGAGTTGGGCTGGCTGACCTGGTTACTATGTCTGGCCAACCATCTGCTATCCACTGTAATTTGTAGGAAAGCAGTCATTTAACACCTTTCTATATAAGCACGTAGAAATGCAGAATGGTAAGTCACAATTTTGTCTGCTCTGCAACTGCTGTTAAAATGGATTCTGCAAACCAGAGCGCTCTTCCTGTCTACATCATCAACAGTACTGATGCACTGAAGAAGAAATAAACAAAGAGCACTTGGGTTGCGCTGCTTGGCTCATAGAGTAGTGATAATGCATGTAGTACATTCTACTCATATTGCTGTTTATATCCAAGGTCAGGACAGTAACATTTGGTTACATATGATATTCCTTTTCTAAATTGGAAATGAAAAGTTAACATTCAAAAGTTCAAGCAAAGAAATCTGTAAATAACATGAATATCCTAAAATTCTGTAGCTTCTGGGAAGGAGATTAAAGAACAATTTTAGTCTCTTTGACAGTGAGTTTGCATGAGGCTTTCAGAATTGACTAGATTAAGTGATGCAAGGACCAAAATATATACACTAATACCCCGTATAACGTTATGACTTGGTTCCACAAGTCATGACGTTATCCGGTTTTTAACGTTGTGTGATACATGCATCCAACGCTTTAAAAAAAGCCCTGACTTCAGGGACAAACTGAGCAGGCAGTGGGATGCCTTTAAAGCTACCCCCACCACTGTGACTGCAGTAGGGGGAAAAGTGCCTCCCCCCACGCTACTTTAGCCTTCCCTCTGCTTATTTTCTCTCCCGACTAACAGCTGATCAGAGGCTTTTTTTTTTTAAACTAGGGAAGGGGGGGGAGAGAGAAATGTTGTTTCTATAGAGAAGTAAAGGAGGCCAAAGCTGCTCTCCCTGTCACTTTGCTTCTTCCCCACCCCCACCCCCACCAGCTTGGGGACTCCCCACAGCCACCCCACTGCCTGCTCGGACACAGAGAATACACCCCCCAACTCTGCTTACCTAACTTCATGAGAAAAAAAGGAAGGGGTAAAATACAGCGATGTGATTGGATCTCTATGTCAGCTGACATAGAGATCCAACCACATGAAGGGGGGGAATACAGCGATGTGATTGGATCTCTATATCAGTTTTTCCTGATAGATTATCTCAGCAGTGAGCACTGTTCATTAGAATATGTTTTGCTGTTATGATCCAATTCTGATTTTTTTTTTTGGAGCAACTTTTGGAATGTCATTTCAGACATACATTTAATTGTTGAAAATTTTTGATTCTGATGTTTAGGCTACATTGGAGGCAGTTGTTTACCCATTCCAGCATCTGTTTTATCTTTTGCAATGAATAAAATGTAAAATAACACTCACATTTAAAATAACACAGTTTGAAATTCTTAAAGGAATAACAGAGTGGAAAACAACCTCTTCTTTTATCCCTTCAGCCTAAATTTAAGATGTTTAATGATTGCAAGATTGGCATTGACTGAGCAAGCAGGTTCTGGGTAGATAATATTCTGGTTGTATTGATGGTGAAGTTCAAGATAACATGTGGGAGATATGTGACAGTTCATAAGTAATTAAACAGTAATTTTCATGCCTAGATTCCAGAGTCATGTCATGTCACCATTAGTTGAACAATGATCTAGGTCAGTGATGGTGAACCTTTTATAGATTGAGTGCCCAAACAGAGGGGCAAGGGTGAACTCTGTGCTTGGGGGAGGGAGTAAGTGCTCCTATTGGGCTGCTGGGCAGAGCAAACTCTGTGCTAGGGGGAGGAAGTGCTCCCATTGGGCTACTGGACAGAAGGTTGGTGCCAACTCTGTGCTGGGGCAACGGCACATTTACCAACAGAGGGCTCTTAAGTGCTACCTCTGGCATGTGTGCCATAGGTTCACCTCCAGTGATCTAGGTAACAAGTCTAGGAAAGAGGCCTTACAATGTCACTGCCCACTAGAATAGACAACAATGCATATAACATGGTAGATGAACTAGAGATTCGATTCAATACAAGACACTTTCACTGGTATTTTTCCTGAACTTCCCTAAACTTGCCACTTCCATATCAGTTCAAAAATTTACCTAAAAAGTGTTTCTTTCAGCCTGCTTCTATTGTTTCTGAGATCTGAAAACACCTGTAGAACAACATACAGTAGTCTCACTCGTTGTTGAAAATCTGTCTTCTGCAGGGCCTGGAATGTCAAACTGTTCTGTTACAACTCCAATAATCAGTCTGTATGGCTAGTTGTCTTATTAGCTAAAGCATGTTTCTAACAATTTTTGTCAAAAAAAAAAAAAAAAAAGATAACCTTTCCAAGACCCAGGCTTCATTTTGGTTACATCTGGCTTTGAGAGAAGGAAGCCTATTTGTGCATCTGGCTGCTGAAAGGCATTGTTGCTACTGTTCCTTTCAT
The DNA here is from genome assembly GCA_030440675.1 of Furcifer pardalis. NCBI lineage: Eukaryota > Metazoa > Chordata > Lepidosauria > Squamata > Chamaeleonidae > Furcifer > Furcifer pardalis. The sequence goes on from CP126891.1 coordinate 62,635,506, forward strand.
TGCAATTTATTGAGGATTGCTTGTTATCAGTGGTGGATGTTAATATTACAGTGGAACTTCAGTTAACAAACGGCTTGGTTAACATAAAAATTGCATAACAAAAGGAAATCCATAGAAAATAGTGGCTCAATTTAAGGAATTTTTTCCAGAATTGATTAATTGGTTTTCAGTGCTTTCCTATGGGAAACCATATTTTGGTCCCATTTTATTTTTCAGTGCATTCCTGTGGGAAATTGTATGCAATGCATTCCCATGGGAAATTCAGTTTAAATCATTTTTGCTTTAAGAAATGTCCTGGGGAGCACATTAATTATGTTAACTGAGGTTTTACTGTATTTTGTTTTGATCTTTGGTGAGGTGGGATATAAATGTCTAAAATGAATGCACAAGATTTTAGAAACTTATTTCCCAAGTACAGTAGTACCTTGGATAACGATGAGACTTGGTTCCACAAGTCTCGTCGTTATCCGGTTTTTAACATTGTACAATGCATTGATCGTACAACGTTAAAAAAAAGGGTGGGGGGACTTCAAAAATAGTGCGCATCGGCTCTAGGGAGGTCGGGAGGCCCGATGCGTGCTAATTTTGAAGTTCCCCCACCCTCCTGGAGGCTGCAACAAGCCAAATCGTCAGGATTTGAATCCTGACATTTTGGCTTGTTACAGCCTCCAGGAGGGTGGGGGAACTTTGGAAACAGCTTGGATCAGGCCTTCCCACCTCCCTGGACCCGGCAAGGGGGTCAGGGAGCCCAAAATTGGTTTAAAAATGTCTGTGCTTCAGGAGCTGCGCTGGTTGCCAGTATATTTCCGGGGGCAGTTCAAAATGCTGGTAATTACCTTTAAAGCCCTATATGGTAGTGGACCAGGATACTTACGAGACCACCTCACCCCAAGAATATCTGTCCGTCCCACCAGAGCGGATGGGAGAGGCTCTCTTGTTGTTCCATCAGCCAGAGAGGTGCATCTCTTTGGCACCAGAAGGAGGACCTTCTTTGTGTCCACTCTGACCCTATGGAACCTCCTGCCAATGGAGCTGCACCTCCAGACAGAGTTGCTGCCTTTTAGGAAGTACATAAAAATTTGGCTGGCAGAGCAGGTATAGGGTACAGGTTGCACCACGACGCCAGCCAGCTGGTTAGTGTGAGTTCCCTCTCTTCCTCAACTTCCTTTTAATTTCTTTTTAATTTTAAGAGTCAGTTTTAATTTTTTCAATTTTAACCTGTCTATTTTAATTTTTTTAGAATTTTTGATTTAAATTTGTTGCAGATGTTTTTATATGAGATGTTAACCGCCCTTAGTTGCCCTGACAAGGAGGGCAGTATATAAATTCGAGTAAATAAATAAATAAATCCTTGAATTTTTTGAGTCTCCAGAGGTGAACAACTTTGAGGCTAGTTGCAATTTTGCTTTCTTCACAATATCTTCTGTCTAGCATCATTACAGGGCATTGTGGTAGTAATCTTCAAAAAGAAGGTGGAGAAATTTTGAAACAAAATCTGTGAAAAATAGCTTTCTGTTTGTAGGCAATTAGAAAGAGGGAGAAATCTGAATTTCTAAAATGAGAAATATTGACTCAATATTGTCATCTCTCATTTTCAGCACCGCAGTACTTCTGCTGTTTGTTACACAGTAGCTTCCATACAGGTCATGTTTTGGTATGAGTGAGGGCAGTGTTGTGACCAGTTCTGAGAAGAAAAAAGAAGACAACTTTCCATTTGCCCACTTCATTCTTGGGTCCTCTTAGAATTCCTTATACAGTATATACATTGGGTTTTTTAAAGGTAAAAGTAAAATGTCTCCCTTGCTCGAAAGCCAGTCCTATCTGACTCTAGGGTGCAGTGCCCATCTCCGTTTACAGCTAAAGAGCTAGTGCTGTCTGCAGATGCTTCCATGTCATGTGGCAGGCATGACGAGATGTCAGATTGCACAGAAGACTGTTACCTTTTCCGCCAAAGCAGTACCTATTTATTTACTTGTAATTTCTTGCTTTCGAACTGCTAGGTTGGAAGGAGCTGGGACAGAGATGGGAGCTCATTCTATCATGCAGCATTCAGGTTTTAAACTTCTGATCTGCCAACCTTCCAGCCATCAAGTTCAGCATCTTAACCACTAAGCCCGCATATAACAAGGTAGCCAAGAGGGGCAGCAGTTGCTTCAGGAATTCTTTCTTGCTCTGCAGCTTCCCTGGCTGGCTGCTCTTCCTCTTTGGAAAAAAATTATCTGGAAGATGTTACATTTAGATATATTGCCCTGGCTTTCAGGAAAAATGAGACTGGTGGCTACCACAGGAAAGATAGGACAAAAGAAAGACAAGGCATGCATGCAAACTCACCCTCATCATTGAGAGTATCTCTGAAGTTCCTCCTCTTCTGAAAAACAACATAATTAATTTTCTGTCGCATTGAATGAGAGTGGTGAAAATTATCATGGGAGACGTTTTTATGCAAAACCTTGAAAACAAATCTGGGTAGTTTCCAGTCATTGCCAATGAGTGAGGCAAAGGGTTCTGTCATAACAGTTCTCAGAACACCACATATAAATACTTGTACAGTATTACACTTGTGGTCAACTCAACATCTCATTGTACTGTGAAGGGATTATAAGGCAGCAGAAGAAAATGGCCTTGAAAGACCCATCTTCTCACAATCAAGTCATTTCTGGCCATTACCACACCCCACTATTTACATTTGTCTCAGGCCTGACCTAAATTCCACTGGACTGAATGCAAAGAGTCCCTTTGATTTCCTTTGAGGCTGTTCTGCACCAGTTAGTGAACCTCTGAATTGTTAGGAAGGAACTGCCAAACCAGTAGTTCACACAGCAAATTGTAGCAAAGCTGAGAAATTAACAGAAATAAAGAAACCCTTTTTTGTATTTGGGATTTAAAGTATTTAAGGAAATGTTTCTGAACCCACCACCCCCAGAAAAGGGCAAGACTAAGATTATCTACTGTCTCATTAGTGTCACTTTGGGCCTTCAGTTGTCAATATATTTTTTTTATTTTGGAAGTCTTTAGGTACCTGGAGACTGACTGTCTTATCACATACAGTTGTACCTCGCTTAAAGAGCATAATGTGTTCCACAGGATTGCTCTTTATGCGAGTTTGCTATTTAAGCGAAACACCATTGTAAGTGACCAATTGTGACTTCTTGGGGGGGTGGGATTGCGAACCCCGGTGTAATTGTTAAGCGAGTTTTTGGTTGGTTTTATTTGTTAAGTGAAGTGAACATTCAGAGAAAATCCTGCTCTTTAAGTGAGGCGCTCTTTATGCAAGGTTTGATTGTACTAGAAACTGGTGCAATAATAATTTTGTGTCAGAAATTATTCCTGGTAGAAAGGATTTTTGTGGAAGAAACTCTGCTCAGGGAATGTCCAAATGAGGCTCCTTTCATATCTCCAAGAGCTGGGACAGAGACAGGTGATCAACCTGTCATGCAGTTCCCAGGTCTTGAACTGCTGACATGCCAGCTATCAAAATGAGCTTCTTAACTACTGTGCTTTCCTGTTACCTTGAGAACTTGTGTGTTTTGAGAAGGTAATAAGAGTGTGAAATGTCCTTCTGGCCAGCAGATGAAATTAAGTGTATGCATGAAACAACCCGGTATGAGTTGTGTAATCTTTAGTATAAAAGTCATTTTGTATTTGAGGGATACAATAATAAATTCTGCTTGCTGCACCAGGTTCCATCATTTAGTTTTCCAAGGAACAACCCTGGAAGGAATTGGTGTGAAAGGGAGTGGTTTCAACTGTGGTTGCTTAGTACCATATCCTTCTAAACGTATGTGGTATAAGAAAGGCACATTTCCTACATCCAGGGATTTATTTCTTCTTTTTTTAACCTGGGAGTGGAATTGGGTTGGGTTGTTTGTTGGCATGACCAGTTTAATTTTGATGAGTAGAGTGAACCAGACATAAAATATAAACAAGTGACTTTATTTGATTTTTTAAAGATCAACAGAACAGGTAAAGTAAACTAATCTTTTGCTTAACCTTTACCCAACCGTTTTTGTAGCACTATCTTCCAGTGTTAAAAAGACATGGGTGTGATCTTCCCTGAACCATAGGTTATTATCTAAGTACTGTAGTAAGTCGACTTGAAAGTGTGCGTGCACGTGTGTGTGTGTGTGTGTGTGTGTGTGTGTGTGAGAGAGAGAGAGAGAGAGAGAGAGAGAGAGAGAAATAAGTCCTTCACTCAAGGAAATAATACAAATTACCCATTTAAAAATCAAATGTAACAAATAAAGAAAAGTTAGTTAAAACAATCTGTTTGATAATCATAATTTAATTTCTGGGTTTACTGAGTCTTTGCAAAGTATCCTAGAACATGCTATAATGTGCGAAAACTAACTCCAAGTTTCATATATGATGAGCAGCCATTGAGAGTCACCTCTGACTAATCAGAAGAATACACAAGTAGTATGGATGAGAGTTTGATCTCAGCTGAACTTACTTCCGAAACTAGCCTATAATGAGATATATAAAAACTTCCACTCTTGAGTTTCTTACCAACACCACATTTCTTCCCTCACAGTTGGGCATTGAGGATGCAAAATGAGAATGTGAATGAAATGGAAATTTAGAAAGCTAAACAAAGTAGGAAATGAAGTAGCATAATTTCTGTTTAATGGAAGGTCACACTCCACAGCTATTAAAGATGCAGAAGCTTTTTTCCAAGGGAATGCGTGCATTTCCCTTGCATCTGTCTGGTGCTTATGTAACCTAAAGCAGTTGCAAAGATGTGAATACTTCTAGCTAAGAATATCTGTCTGAATGGTAACAGGAACTTTGAAGGTCAAGGCATGCAGGAGAGCAAAGTGCTAAAAGTATTTTGATGTTTCATAGGGTTTCTTCTGGTTTGCAGGTGTAAGTAAAGCTTTAGTGTTCTTTCATAACCTGATCTTTATCCCATATGGATAAAGCACTTGTGTTTGAAGGCAGAAAAAAACTATCTTCAGACCTTTAGAGAATGGATTGTGTACAGAGGAGATTCAATGATCAACTTAAGGCAGATAAAAGCAAGTGTCTAGATTTAAGGCCAGACCGCAAATAGGAATATAGAACTGTGGCATGAATGCTATCACCCTGTAACTTGATACTATTGGCTTTATATATGTCTATCTATGTATACTCTATTTTTCCAATGGTGGACTATTTCTGTACTGTTTTTCCAACAATGTGGAGTAACTGCAGAAAGTTATCTTGCTGGTCAACACCCAAGTTGTTGCTTTCAGAAATGTGAAGCTGAACTTTCCTGTAGATAAACAGCAAAGAGTAGAAAAGAACTTTATAATCAAATGATATACTGTACAGTGCCAGTTCTGAATCAAAGATAAAGTTCCAAAGTTAATTTGGAGACTATGCTTAATGGATATATACTCTTCATTCTGATGAAGTACTTGTTCATATTTGTTAAGCCTAACCTTGGGTATTGTATCCAGTTTTGAACACCATATTTTAAGAAAGCTGTAGATAAACTGAAGTAAGGTTGAAAATAAATACCTGTGAAGAAAGGCTGAAATAATTGAGCACAATAGATATTAGCCTTGAGAATAGAAGACTTAGGAGAGACGTGATAGCATTTCAAATATTTGAAAGGTTGTTATACAGAGGAGGGTTAGAATCTGTTCTCAGTCATCTCAGGACTCATAATAATGGCCTTAAGTTGCAAGATGTCAAATTTTGGTTAAATATCAAGAAAAACTGCTTCACTTTTGACAGTAGCGGAACCATGCACCTTATGAAATGATGTGCATTTCATCACTGGAGACATTCAAGATATAGTTAGCCATGCACCAGATATCCTTTGATTTGGATTCCTGCATTGAATTTGGACTTGGTGGTCTAGTAGGCTGTGACAGAATTGAAGGAATGGGGAGGGCACTGAACATACAAATCTTCCATTAGAAGTTTTAGATGCTTCTATGTATGTTACTGTAAATAGCTGGCTTGCCAGATGTCAGCTGAAAGCCAATGTCTAGGGCAGTGATGGTGAACCTTTTAGAGATCAAGTGCCCAAACTGCAACCCAAAAAACAATTATTTATCGCAAAGTGCCAACACAGCAACAGGGGAGGAAGTAAATGCTCCCGCTGGGCTGCTGGGCAGAGGTGCAAGGCAAACTGTGTTGGGGTGGATGGAAGAAGTGCTCCCATTGGGCTGCTGAGCAGAGGGGTGGGGTAAACTCTGTGCTGGGGGAGGGAGGAAGCACTCCCATTGGGTTGCTGGCCAGAGGGACAAGGCAAACTCTGTGCTGGGGCAACCACATGGGTGCCCACAGAGAGAGCTCTGAGTGCCACCTCTGGTACGCGTGCCATAGGTTCACCATCACTGGTCTAGGGTTTGGTGTTCATCTCTGTTTTCAGCCAAATAGCCAGTGCTATCTGCATCTGCAGACATTTCCAAGACATGTGGCAGGCATGACTAAACACCGGAGTGCACAGAACACTGTTTACCTTCCCACTGAAGTGGTATCTACTTGCAATTTCTTACTTTCGAACTGCAGGAACTGGGAAAGAGATGGGAGCTTACCCTGTCGTGCAGCACTCTGGTCTCAAACTGCTGACATTCCAGTTGTTAAGTTCAGCATCTTAACCACTAAGCCACTGCAGTCCCTTCTAAACCAGGGGTTCTCAACCTATGGTCCAGGGCTAGGTGCAGCCCACAACATCATTTAATATGGCCTGCCTCCACCACACCTGGAAGTTCCATGTGTGGCAGGCAGGGCAAAATGGCCATCTGGCCCTCGAAGCTGTCTGAGGGAGCGTGACCTGGCCCTCGTCTTGAAAATGTTGAGAACCCCTTCTCTAAATTATATTCAGGTTCAGCATAAGTAAAGTGTGTTGCTTCAAAAGGCAGGAAAAAGCTAGGCCTTCTCCCTATATTTCTCCTTTACTTATGTGGAAGAAGCATATCTTTGAGACCCTCTTCTGTGATGGATTGCCAAATGGGGAAGATAACTGATTTTTCTGCATTCCTGCCCACATGGATACCCTCCACAATAATCGGGGCCATTTTCTTTAGACATATCACTTCCATGTAAGCACAGCTAATGAGAGAGGGGTGGGAAGTCCTCTCCTTGTCTCATATACTGTACTGTATTGTTAACATCTTGTTTTCCTCCTCCCGAAGAGGGCTATAAAAGCTTCAGTTCCTGTTCCCTCACATCACAGGACAGCTTCTTTATGCAGTACAGCTAGGATTTCCTTCCTCTTCGGTTAGCTATTTTGCCCACATGACAGTGCAGTTGAGGGCCCAGCATGCTTCAGAAAAAGACCTTCTGAGCTGCTGCCTCTGTTTATAACACAGCCAGTCACAAAACTTATTTTAATAGGAGTGCTGTTGAAAAATGAAGCTTATGAGTTCTGGTTATTAACGTAAGTATGAGATCAGGATGAGGCAGGCAGCTTTACCATCCTTTCAGAAGAGAGAGTAGGGTATTGTGGTTTGAGGTTTGTGTTATTGTAAATCAACATAGGTGAAGTGAGTCTTTCAGTTACAGTAGGAAAGGTGAATCATCATTTACAAATTGACTCAACCATTCTGTCAGTGTCGACATTTAAAAAAAACTACCACATGCTTTCCAGTCAGGGTGGCTCTCCAGTTATTTCTAAAACTGTTAAAATCTTTTACTTCCTCCACTGTTATGGTTTTTATTTTCTACTAAATCTCTGCAGTAAAAAAATACACTAACAAAACTTCACTTATTACAATATTTTCATATATTATGATCTTCTGGTTCCTCTGCCATTTTTGACTCAGCAGAAATCTTTTAATCTCGGTCCATCTCTTTCTGGACACAGGCACATTTTATTTGGGATACCCATGATTCAACAGCCACTAGCAATTAATTCTTGCCAGACAAGAATTTAAATCTTTTGGAAAAGCACAAGCAAACAAGACTCTACGCCAAGGGGTTCTCAACCTTTTAAAACTGGGGGATGGATCATGCCCCCTCAGACAGTTGGTGGGCCAAACTGGTGTCCCCCCCTGCCACCGCCACTGGAGGGAGGGAGTGATGCCCCCGCCACCAACACTCCTACCATGTCACCAGTCCAGGGCGCAAACACTCACCCCCATGCCAACACCGATGCTTCCTTGCTTACTGGCCAGTTGTGGGTGAAGGCCCATGCTCAGCCAGAGAGGCACCTGGGAAAGGCACGGGTGGCTGCATGCATCTTCCACTTCTGTTTCCACTGCCGCCACTGCTGCCTTACAACATCCACCCTTCTGGGAGCATGCCAACATCTGTCCTGTTAGGGACATGCCAAGCCAAGTGGAGAGGGAAAAGATGGTGGCGGCGAGGGTGCAGGCCATCGGTTGAGAACCCCTCCTCTAAGCTTTTATTCCAGCATGATTGTTTAGGAGACTACAAGCCTTCAAGCTCCGATGAAGGATTTCAGGCTGCTTTGCAATGTTCAGACAATAAAAACAGTCTTTTAGTCAAAAAACAGAAGCAGTGGCTGCCTGTGGAGAAGGAAGAATTACCCTTTTACATGAGAATATAATACAAGATTTGAAAGGATCTAAAGATGGGATCGATCAGCAAAAAGGTGCATATTTGAACTCTTTCATAAGGGTAACTTTGGTGGTTGTGATCTCCTTTAAAGAGACTCTTCTGTCCATTGAGGAATTATTCCATCTCACCACCAGAAAAGAGTAGTCCTGCTGCTGTATCAGAAAGATCAAATGGGGTATAGACCAGGGATCAACTGGAGCACTATTGTCCATACATCATGTAATATTGGGGAACAGATATGCTCCAAGTACACAAACTGCAAACAATATGTCTGAGTGATCACACTCTTTTTGTATCTCAATCAGAGCATATAAAGTTGTCCTTGACTTAGATATGCACATGCTTCTCCTCAGCTCCTTGGAGCTGCTCAGCATAATTAACAGGCTCATGACATGTAGCTGTCACTGGATTCTACTAATTTAGGTTCCTGGAGGATAAAATAACACAAAACCTTCAGGCAACTACAAAAGTGAGGAGAAATCTTAACCTGACAGACAGTGATGATTGTCATCATTTTTAAATAATTGGGTGACAAATCATGTCCCCATAGTTGTTTAGTGTCTCTTGTCCCTTTTCCATGCTGAGCTACTGATTAGGTGGCAGCACAGCGCTAGAAATGCCGTCCAGACCATGTCTGTTACCTTTCAGAAAAGATTAGGTATAACAGAGATGAAGTAGTACTTCATGAGTGGCCACCAGGAAATAACAGAAATCAACACATGGAGCTATAAATAAATCCTACCTAGAAAGCCACATCCACTCAGGAGTTGAATTGAGGCAGCTTCTTATTTGGTGCAATCAGCAAAATTCAAATTGTATGAGTTAGATGATCATCATAGATAAAATCATAGAATCGAATGTAGTTGACATGGACCTATATCACAATCCAGGATCAAGGACTTTCTTCGATAGCCACACAAGCACACTACTCTTCTTCTCTTGGAATGTCTGAAGTAAAGAAAGGATCAGTTGTGATTATTATTGTAAGTCCCTTATCTGCCCTGTATTCTCCTAACAATCCAGTCTACCTTGGACTTGGCAATGTGCCAGTGAATTCAAAATTAACAAAACCCACAAGGCTGAGCACTGGGAGCCAGTGTAATCACTGCCACCATAGTTAATAAAAGAATATAAAAATCTCCAGTAGTTGGTTGAAGATCTAAATTTAAGTATTACAACCCTTTGAGACAGAATTCCAGGCAGGTGCTTGAAATTATGTTTGTGGGTTTTTTAAAACAAGGAAGGAAAGAAAACCGTTAAGAATGCAAAAGCCTAGAAATCCCACATATTAAAATGATTTTTTCCAAAATTATGGACCAAACTTTTTAGACATAACTATGGACATTCAAGCAGAACACACCAGAAAACAACAAAACTAGTTAACTTATCTATACTCACACCTTGTCAGAGATAAGTCAACTCTGTGATATGCACAGAAATATCTCTTCCCAGTACAGCATCAAAGTACAGCAAGGCAAAGAGCAGGTTCAGCCAGCATTACTCCTAAGAGGCATGCTTGGCTTGTGGACAAAGTCTCTCCTGAGTGAGACTAAGGCAATTTACTAACTAACTTTTCCCACTATATACCTTAATGACCCATTCAATTTGATGCCTTTAATATGCATGACCTGTATTTATAGAAAAATATCCATTTGGCTTCTTCCTTTCACAGAGCAGTATTTATTGCAGTCTTTCTCTGGGCAAGGGAAGTAAACAACTTTTGAACTCACAGTTTAAGCCTGAGGTGACAGTCTCCTCTCATGTCTTTTTAGCAGTTGTCAGTTAAATTGCATCATGTCAATTTGAGCAATTATTCTTTTCATTGATGGCAAAGTAGGGTATAACTAACTTTCTATCAAGGGTGACCGTTAAATAGTTTCCTTCTTCAGGTAAATCTACAAAACATGAGTTCATCTTCATGGTAATGATCTAAGGCAGTTGTTTCCAACCTTTTTTTTAGCCATGCACCACCTAAGCATCTCTAAAATCCTGACCCTTCCCCCCCCCCAAACATGTAATTCTTATTATTCAAAAAGTAAACTATTCACATAGAGGAAGCCTACCATTAACTCATCAATAGCTCATTCTCTAATTGCCCCCCTTGTGGGGCTTGTGCCCCGGGTTGGGAACAACAGATCTAAGGTATCATGGGATTTGTAATTTGGAGGTCTACTACCCCTGAACTACAGCAAGAAATTCAAAGTACTTCGCTATTCTACAGAACCCAAATCTCTTTAGGAAGAAGTCATAGCAGTTACAATGGTGTCAGTACATTTTACTGATATAAATAGACCTGGAAATTAAAGTTTCAAAAAACTGACCAGGGTAGATAAACACCAACATAATTCTCAAGATATCGAGCCTAATTTGTTTTTTTTTATACTGTTGGGAAAAATATATCAAAAACTACAGAAATGTTCTATATGTTTGTAACTTTTGTAGATGAGGAAATGTTTTAACATCAAATTTGCTCAAATTCTCATTGCTCCACGGTTATTTTTGTTCCATCCTGGTTTTGTATCAGACTAGGAATCACTTTTTTCCAGTCTACATGAAAAGCTGTGTGACTTTTTATCTGCTTTTAAAACATATGTATTTATATTCATTTTACAAACACACACATTTCTGTATACATTTTTCTAAGACACATATTTTGGAAGTGATTGTTCCTTTGACTGATGTCTTGCTATGCTCATTTTTCAAAATACTTCTGTGCACTGAACCTATTTATTGATTCAAAAGTGTGTATTTTGGAGTTCATTTCCCCCAGATATGCACATGTATTCAAATATGTGTGGTCTGTATCACAAAATCTGAGGAAGTATAGATTTCACAATCTGTGTTCTCTTTATCTTTACATTCAGGAAATGTTTTTGATAAGTTCACACTGAAATATGAGTAAAACATTTCATCCCTAGTATAATTTGCCAGATACATGTACCGTGTAATGGATACATATAAGGTGGCATGTTAAATTAAGCACTTTTAAACTCTGGAGCTCATAGCATAAGGTACTGCAAATTTTTATACTGTATATATGGAGTCATGAATACAACTTCCCAACGTCATTTTTTTCCAGTGGTTAGATTTCCCAAAGAAAACTCAAGTTTCTTAACTAGCTTGCATTATAGGTCAAGTTTATACAGCATTGTAAAATGGTTTTGGCTGACAGCAATGTTAGCTGAATATTTTATAGATTCTGTACTGTTTAAAAAGTGATACTTTTGTATCAGCAAAGAAAGGAATATGGAGACAGTATAGGGTCACGGGCCAGGATACAATTGCTAGGAGATGAGTTCTTATGAGCCGAGGTTTGTTGCAGTTGAACATCTGGTAAGGGATTGGTTCCATCTGTGTTGAAAAAGAAAGAGAGAGATCAGTCTAAATAATGACCAGAATCAATCAGCCGTCAGCCTGAAAGTCATGTACGGTGGTACTGATTTGTTAGACAACCAGAATTGCCAGCACCTTGCATAATTTGGCACCAATTGACAAAGAGTAGACTGTTTTCAGCTATGGACGGTTATTAATTTGACCCCATCAAATATTCTGCAAAGTGAAATCAGCTGTCTTGTTTTTTGTCCCTGTGCCTACTCCTCTCCTTTTCAACTCAGTTGTAATTGTTTAAGACAAACTAGCAAGCTCTTGGCCTCTTAACTTCACAGAGGAAGATACACAGTCTTTGATCCAGATTGGTATTCTCATGTTCAGCCTTGGAGCGATTTATGGAGATTTACTCACAGATAGACAGTGTAGTTATTACAGGCTAATGGAAATTAACTCAATCTCTTTGATTTTTTTTAAAGTCTAGTTTCTCAAATTTCTGCACCAACCCCACCCCCAACAATAAAATGGGAAAATAATTGAACAGTTCATTTACACCTGTTTGATCTTGTACCTGCTAAAATAGAGAGTTAAGATAGGCTGGAGCAATGAAGGTAAAATCATATACCATACTTTACCTGCTTCTGCACACCCTGAAAAAGTGTCTGTATCCCAACAACCACATAGTAAATAATCAAAGGTGAAGCAGTGTCCTATCTGTCCCTATAATTTCACATAAATATTTTAAATTATTTAAAAGTTTGGAATACTTTCTAGACAAAAACCAACCATAAAATAAGATTACAGTAAATTGATATAATATTGGTGTGTTTCCAAGACATTATTTTGAAATACATATACAGTAATACCTCGGATAACGTTTGCACCAGATAACGCTAAAACCGCATAACGTTAAGCAATCGGGGGGGGGGGGGATTTCATTACATAAAGTTGAAATCCTATGGGATGGATCGCATAACTTTCGCTAAATCCTGTGCCAGTTACAATGTATTTCTATGGAGTTTTAATGTTATGCGATTTATGTGATTCATCCCATAGGATTTTAACATTATGTGATGCATGTATCGCATAACATTAAAAATCGGATAACACTAAGACTCGTGGAACCAAGTTTTAGTGTTATCCGGGGTATTACTGTACTTAGAAATCCCTGAACTCTCCTTTAACTCGAGTTATGGGTATTCTGGACATGATACAGGATATCCATGAAATGAGTTTACCGTGTGAATGCTGTGAATTTTTAAAATCGTGAAGCAATTGAATCAACTGAACTGGATTGCGTAAAGATAAGAGTGGTTATCTAACTTGTAATTTTCTTGCTCGAAAAATTCCCCCCTGGAAGGGAAGCATATTGAAAATGTCATTGTATACTTTGCTCTTTAGGACACAGGGTGAATTCTAGAAAACCAAAATTCAACTTGAAAACTATCATGTGGGCACATAATTCCTTTTGTGCCAAGGTGAAAATGCAGACAGGTTATCTTAATTTTTTAAAATCAAACAAAATGTGCAAGTAGGCAATATTTTTGTTAGGCTCAACTATAACTTCACAAATTACTCCTTATCAGGGTAATTTGTGAAGAATTGGGGAAGGGGAAAACATTTGCAGATGTTTCTGTGGTCATGTGGCAGGCATGACTAGATGCTGGATTGCACAGAATGCTGTTACCTTTTCCACCAAAGTGTTACCTATTTATCTCTTTGAAATGCCTTGCTTTCGAACTGCTAGGTGTGCAGGAGCTGAGATAGACTACAGGCACTCTCTCTGTTGTGCAACACTCAGATCTCAAACTACTGATCTTCTAGTCATCATCAAGTTCTCCTTCGTGTTGTTTGGGGATGCACACTGATGGGTTCTGCGCCTGCGCTGAATCCGGAGCGGAGCTGGAAAGCTGATTGGATAAAGAGTTTTGAATGTGGGACCGCCCACCATGCCCAACCCCTTTAGGCGCCATTTCGCGCTCTCCCCTCAGTTTGCTTTTTTCCGCTGCGCAAGCAGGAGCCTGGAAAAAAAGCTGTGAGTACTTTACTGAGATTGTCTCAGAATCTTCCAATTTTTCCTACCTTACAATTTTTCTCGGACTAGGGGACTTGTTCCCTTGGTCCTCGTGTGGCTGGGGCTCGCCCTCAGCCGCCGGTAAAAAAAAACAAAAAACAAAAAACCAACATCTCGTGTCGGGGCCTCCCGGCCGGGATAATTTTTTCTCTTCGGCCATCTACTTCGGTGGATGGCCTCAGCGGCAGCGTTCAAGCAGTGTCTGTCCTGCAAGAGAAAGTTCCCTAGCTCGGACGGGCACGTGCGTTGTCTTCGCTGCCTCGGGGAGAGTCACCAGGTCCAGACCTGCGAAGTCTGTCGCGGCTTCTCGAAGGCCGCCATCAAGAACCGCCAGTACCGCCTTCAAGCCTACCTCATGGAGGCCGCACTGGCACCACCGGCTCCCCCAACTCCAGAGCAGGCCGCTTCCACGTCTGCTCCTTCAACCTCCGCTTCTTCTTCCAGGCCCTCGGCCTCTGAACTGTTCAGGCGGAAGAAGGAGCAGGAGAAGAGGAAGAAGGACAAAAAAGAAAAAAAGAAGCGCCGTAGCTCTTCGTCTTCTCTTCCTCCGACCCCGGCACCGGCTCACCCTTCGCCGCCACGCTCCCTAGCATCCGCCCCGGTCGCAGCTCCACCTACGCCGGGTAGGATGTCGACCGAGGCCCGGGACGCCACGCCGGAGAGGGCCCACAGCCCTCCACCGCCACCGGAGACTCCTCCACCTGTACCACCGCACAGGTCTTCCTCCCTCCGCAGCCCTTCCGTGGTTCCTGGTCCGGCTACCGAACCGCCGCCCCAGTTGAGCCTCATCGCCCCGTAAATCGAGGCGATGGTGCGGAAACTGCACGCCGAGCTCCAGGGCCCCCAGACGACACCGTGGGAGCGCCCTCTGCCCTCACCACCAGCCACGGAGGCACCACCGCTCCGTGAGGAGGGCCCAGCACCGAAGCGGCAGAGGGTGGAACAGGCGCGGTCGGAGGCCTCTCTCCCTCCGTACCAGCTGCCTTTGCCGGGGAGCGATCCGAGATCCGCCAGGCCGTACTGGTCGGACTCGGACCCCGAGGTCTACCTGCCACCGCCCAGCGTCTCGGAGCGGTCAGGAGACTCCGATTCGTCGGATCAGGAGGAGGAGCAGCATCAGCCACCGCCGGTTGCGGTCGACAAGTCCCCGGACGACAACATCGGCGCCGTCCACGGGTCCCAGCCGGAGGATCTGAAGACCTACACCGGACTGATCACCCGTCTCGGATCCACCCTTGGGATTCGGGCGGAGGCTCCCCTGGACGACTGTGAGGATGTCGTCTGCGGCTTGGCCGACCGCAAGGAGTTGGTCCCCGTCCGCCTCGGACTGCTCCCTAAGATTGCTAAAGCGGCCAAGGAGGTGTGGAAGAAGCCGGTTTCTTCTCACTCCGTATCCAACAGAGTGGACTCTATGTACAGACTGCTGGACGATTCCAACTTTCTGCACATTCACCCGGCACCGAACTCCCGAGTGGTCAAGGGCTCCCAACACCGGACGCCGATCAGCAGCACTCCCATCCCGTCGACCCAGGAAGGGAAGAAGCTGGACGCACTGGGCAGGAGGTTCTACGCCAATGCCTCCTTGTCCTTCCGTGCGTCCAACTACGCGACGGCCATGGGAGGCTACCAGTGTCGACTCTGGGAGCAAGCGAAGTCGTTCAAGTCACTGCTGCCACCTGATCGACAAGCGGACTTTGAAAAACTCTGCATGGAGGGCAACCACCTCGCCCTCCAGCAAATCCGCACCGGCCGCCACGTCACCGAGTCGGAGGCGAAGAACTTGGCCTCCGCCATCCAGCTCCGTCGCCACGCCTGGCTCCGTTCGGCTAACCTGCAGGACGATGTCAAGCGGCTCGTGGAGGAGCTTCCCTTTGATGGCGAGGGCCTCTTCGCCAAGGAGACCGACACCTCCTTGGGAGAGCTGAAAGGGGACTACGCCACGATAAAGCAGCTCCGCCCTCCACACCGTGGGTCCGGCCGTTACCATCAGGACCAGCCATCGACGTCTCAGGCGGGCCCATCCTATCAACCTCGCCCGCCACAGAGGCAAGGGGACTACTCCCGGTACCAGCCCTACCGGCAGCGCCAACAACCCAACCGTCCACGCTACCAGCAGCGGCCTCAGACTGGCAAGCGGACGGAACGGAAGGGCAAACAACGTGTTTGACTCTTCCGTGACCGAGACTCTACCCTACCGCCCCCTATCCGACTACCTATCGGCGTGGTCTGCCATCACCACAGACCGATGGGTTTTAACCATCTTAGACTCTGGCTACGCGATCGAGTTCGAGAGATGCCCTACTGTCGGACGGATCCGCATCACCGATCCATCCCCACCGCTCCAGGAGGAACTAACAGCTCTCCTAGAGAAGGGCGCCATAGAGCTGGTCGCAGCGTCGGAGTCTCACGAAGGGTTCTTCTCCCGATACTTCCTTGTGGACAAAAAAGACGGGGGGGCACGTCCCATCCTGGACCTCCGTCTTCTCAACAAGCATATCGACGCGAGGAAGTTCCGGATGGTAACTCTTCACTCCATCCTTCCGCTGATCAACCACGGGGACTGGTTCACCGTCATCGACCTGAAGGACGCCTACTTTCACGTGTCCATCAGGAGGGAACATCGTCGTTTCCTCCGATTCCAGGTGGGCGGCAACATCTACCAGTACACATGCCTACCCTTCGGCCTCTCCACCGCTCCGAGGGTATTCACGAAGTGCATGGCACCGGTGGCTGCTCATCTGCGACTGCAAGGCGTCCAAGTGTTCCCGTACATAGACGATTGGTTGATCTGCTCCCCAACCCAACAAAAAGCCAAGGACGACGTTGCACATTGCCTTGCCCTTATGCAGAGCCTCGGTCTACGGGTCAACTTCAAGAAATCCCAGTTGACCCCCACTCAACGAATAGAATACATCGGAGCCGTTCTAGACTCTTTGGCTCTAAGAGCCTACGCTCCAACCAAACGTCTGCTCGACATCCGCACAGTGGTGGCACGGATCCAGGGCAGACGTCGGGTCCGTGCGAGGGACGCCCTCCGTTTGCTAGGACTCATGGCGTCGACCACGGCGGTGGTCTCGCACGCCAAACTCAAGATGCGCTCGCTCCAGTCGTGGTTCCTCTCCTCCTTCGACGGCACCCACGACAACCTCGGGAAGTGGCTCACACCGACTCCCGAACTCCGAGACCAGTTAAACTGGTGGACAATGGACCAGAATGTGACCGCGGGGAGACTCTTCACCCTTCCCGCACCGTCCATCCAAGTCACCACCGACGCGAGCACCCACGGATGGGGCGCGTGCTGCCGCGGACTACGGATTCACGGCATATGGACGCCCGAGGAAGCCGACCACCACATCAACTTCCTCGAGCTGCTAGCGGTGTGGAAGGCGATGAGGTCCTTCAGACCGTCGATCGCGGGCAGTGTGGTGCAGATCGCCTCGGACAACACCACGACACTAGCCTATCTCAACCGGCAAGGAGGGACCAAGTCTCTCTCCCTCCTCTACCTGACCGTCCAGATGTGGGAGTGGTGCCTGAAGGTACACGTGTTCCCCATAGGTGTCCACATCCAGGGCACCCTGAACTCCGATGCAGACTCCCTGAGCCGCAAAGGGACGGCGATGCACGAGTGGGAACTGGACGAATCGGTGTTCGACCGCCTGTGCCGACGGTGGGGCACACCGACCCTAGACGTCTTCGCGTCACAAGCCAACTCCAAGTGCCGCCGTTACTGCTCCCGAGCGGGGATCGACCACGGATCGGAGGGCGATGCCTTCATGGTGCCGTGGCACCAGGAACTGCTGTACATGTTTCCACCGATCCCTCTCATCCAACGGGTCCTGATACGGATCCGTGCGGAGAACGCCTGGACGATCCTGATTGCCCCGTCCTGGCCGCGCCAGCCGTGGTTCCCACTACTCCAAACCCTGGCTTGCGATCGTCTCCGCCTACCCACCGATCCGAATCTCCTCCGCATGGAAGACGGTCGGATCCTTCACTCGGATCTGCCGAGCCTACACCTGACGGCCTGGCTTATCCGCCCAACATAACACGGATCCTTGATCTGTCCAGGAAACCTTCCACACGGAAGTCCTACGATGCCAAGTACCGTCGCTTCACTGACTTCCTAGCATCCAGCGACCGCACCGTGGACTCCGCATCCCTGCAGGACGTCATGTCTTACCTCCTGCACCTAGCCGAGTTGGGATCCGCACATTCATCATTGAAGGTCCACCTAGCTGCTGTGGTCGCCAAGGCCCCACCTTCTTCAGTATTGTCCTCCGCCTTCAGAGACAAAACTGTTAAAAGGTTCCTTCAAGGGCTACGCAACGCCTATCCTCCAGTGAAGATACCACCCCCCCAGTGGTCCCTCACTACAGTGCTCACCGCACTCACGAAGGCACCTTTTGAACCCATGGCTTCGGTGGACATTAAGTTTGTCTCTTACAAGACTGCTTTCCTTGTAGCTATCACTTCTGCCCGACGGGCAGGGGAGCTGGCAGCCCTTCGGTCTGACCCTCCTTTTCTCAAGTTCTACCCCGACAGGGCAGTGTTGCACCCAGACCTGACATTCCTGCCCAAGGTCCTGACTGAATTTCACCTGGCCCAAGCCATCACGCTTCCAGCATTCTTCCTGAATCCCTCGTCTCCACAAGAGAGAGTGTGGCACTCGTTGGATGTCAGGAGGGCCTTGCTGTTTTACACCCAGAGGACTGCGTCCTTCAGGAGAGCAAAGCAACTGTTTGTGGCTTATGGTGGCAAGACTAAGGGACAGCCTCTGTCTGCCCAGAGACTATCTAAATGGATCTCAGGTACCATTTACCTGGCCTATCAGATGTCATCCCTGCCACCTCCGCCTCATGTCCGGGCTCACTCCACCAGGACACTGGCTTCCTCCACTGCATTCCTAGAGGGCATCCCGATGGAGGATATCTGCAAGGCTGCTACTTGGTCCAGGTCCTCCACCTTCATCACCCACTACCGGGTTGACACAAGGTCCGCCCCTGATGTCAGACGGGGCAGGTCCATCCTGACGGCTGGTCTCCGATCTTCTTCGTTGATGACCGCCCATCCATGATGACATCGCGCTCTCCTGCATCTCAGGACGCCGGCTGCCCACCATCCAAGTAAGTGAGCTTGTTAGTCACCCATCAGTGTGCATCCCCAAACAACACGAAGGAGAAGGACAGGTTTCACTTACCAGTAACTGTCGTTCTCCGAGTATGTTGTTTGGGGATTCACACAACCCAACCCTGCCTCCCCTCAGGGCTGCCGGCCTGAGATGGCCTTATGCTTAGCGGGCAGCTTTAATATCAAACTGAGGGGAGAGCGCGAAATGGCGCCTAAAGGGGTTGGGCATGGTGGGCGGTCCCACATTCAAAACTCTTTATCCAATCAGCTTTCCAGCTCCGCTCCGGATTCAGCGCAGGCGCAGAACCCATCAGTGTGAATCCCCAAACAACATACTCGGAGAACGACAGTTACTGGTAAGTGAAACCTGTCCTTCAGCATCCTAACCACCATGACTCCCTTAGTCTATATATTCAGAGAAAAATCAGCCAGTCACTGAAGTTGCGCTCTCACTGTCCCTTGTCTGTAGATTCCCTTGCAAGCCCCTTTAGAAATGGTTGGAGGCTTTTCCGTTTGAAGAGAAACCACTAAGAATTCTGTTGAGTATAGTCAGACTGTTCATATTTGTAGAGAGGGTCTCATCTTGGCAGTGTTTAGTTGTGCTGGAGGGAAGGGGAGAGGCAGTGTTTTAGATATGTAGTGCGCCAGCTGTGTTTTTAAAACAAGTGGTAAGTACAAAATGCTGCAATTTCTCTAATTACTGTAATTAAATGTCTAGTGTTGATTAAGAAGCTTTTTGAAAAACATGCTGTAATATTTTAAATATTATTTCTTAAAATATTTGTATCCTCTGATAATGCGTTAGCCATCTTTCAGATGACACATACTAATTATTTTGGATTCTCCTATTTCTTTGAAGAAGAGATGTTAGAAGGAAAAATCTTATTCATATGAGTGTGCAATGTTTTCCCACATGAACCTGTGTTTGGTTTGGGATCTTTAGAGCAGGGATTCGCTACCTAAGGCCCATGGGCCAGATCTGGCCCATGGTGACATTTCATGTGGCCCCCTCCAAGGGCATTCGAGAAGCAAAATGGCTAGCTCCATCACGCAGGCAGAGCAAAATGGCTGTCCAGCCCTTGAAGCTGACTGAGAGAGTGTGAACCGGCTTTAAAAGGTTGGGAACCCCTGCTTTAGAACAAAGTAACTCTCAGTTCCACAATCCTTAGAAGCACATTTGATAGGAACACAAGAAAAGGCTCTCTTGTTGAGTGCCCCCTGACTATTAAAATCCTTACCAAGGGAGGGAAGGCTGTCTCCTCTTACTATCCTCCAACTTGTGAGTTTGCCATTGAGAAATGATCCCCATCAACACCTGGTTGGCTATTGTATGTACTGTACTACTACTAATAATTTTGTGTCAGAAATTATTCTGGGTTGAAAGGATTTTTGAGGAGGAAATTCTGCTCAGGGAATGCCCAAATGGGCTCATTTCATGTCCCCAAGAGCTGGGACAGAGACAGGCTGTCAAACCATCTTGCAGTACCCAGGTCTCGAACTGCTGACTTGCCAGCCTTCCAGCCAACAAGGTGAGCTTCTTAACCACTGAGCAACTACAATCCATATTGTATGTACTGAAGGTAGGATAAGATAGGTCATCAGTCTTATCTGCAATGGCTCTTACCTAGTTATGTGCTGCTGTCTTATTTCTCAATAATCTTTCATTCCAGAGAGCAAACAATTTTTGCTTTGTGACAAAATCTGCAAGATACAAAAAAAAAGTCCCTCTTTTTTTCCTTGCAGTGTTTACACCTCAGATGAGTAGCTCATCATCAGTAATTTGTTCCTGTGAACAAGTGTTTTTCAGTCTTGACATATCTTGCTGGGGCTGATGTTTTATTTGGCTTTTTCCTTATGCATAATGAAATGCCTTTTGTGAGAGAGTTCCTTTTATGTTCTAGAGATGACTAGACCACTTGCTGTGATGCTTGTGAGATCCTCTCTCTCCTCATATGAAGT
Organism: Furcifer pardalis; assembly: GCA_030440675.1. NCBI lineage: Eukaryota > Metazoa > Chordata > Lepidosauria > Squamata > Chamaeleonidae > Furcifer > Furcifer pardalis. The sequence goes on from CP126891.1 coordinate 62,656,510, forward strand.
TTCTGGCATGGGGTACAAATCATATGCTTCTGCCATTTCATCTGGCTTTCTTGCAGTTCACTATAGCCAGCAGCTGAAAGTGAACAGAGCGGTTGAACCAAGCTTATTTTTAGGGCAACCTGAATTCTTACCAACTACTATCCCTAAAAGGCAGAGGAAATGCAGAATGCACTTTGTGGCCTGAGCAGAAAAAAGCATTCCAGAATTTCAGAAGCCCTTCCCTGCAGCTTCCAAATTTACTGTGTTAATGTTTGTATCGTAAATTTGTTTTGATCAATAAAATCTCTGCAGTTTACTATCTCGGTCTCTCAGGAAAAGGCAAAAGTACAAGTGAGTATTATCTACAATTCAATCAAAATCAACTATGAAATTGATTCATGATATGAGCTGTAAAGAGAAAAACGAATGCTTTATTCATTCTTTTATTCTAGATAGAGACAAAGAGTGAGGCATGTTTTATTGTTGCCAGACATCCCACAATGGTAATGGAGTAGATCGTACAGCCAGTGACTCAATGCCAAGTGTCAGGCGGCAGTTAACTAACCTAACCCCCTAAAGGGCCAATGGCTATGGGTGGATGAGCCCCTTTAGGTGGGGTGATGGTCACCCTCAGTGGAGGAAATGCCATTGGAAACCATCATATTGGGCCCAACGGCAAAATGAGCCTGATTCTCAAGGTCATGGAGGTGGAAGAGGCCATGCCAGATGGACTGGCTGTCCATATCCTCAAGGCTGCTGTGGTCCATTGCAGTCCCATTGTTAAATCCTGCATGTTGCACTTCATGTGTGCTGTGGGTGATGGCTCCGAGATCATACTGTGTGGGTCACTTCATAGCAAGATGGGATCTACCTTAAACAAATTCACATCAGTGACATTTTTCCTACTTCAGGAAAAAAATGCATTCTCGGATATGAGTTGCAGTCGACGACCAATTAAGAACTGAGAAAGTGTAATTTGAATAGAACCTGTTGTGGGTTTAAAATTTTACCTCATTTTTTATTTGGTGAGACTTAACTAGATAGGAAAATAATGTGGGAGAAGGAAACCAACTTGTTGGGAAAGTCAACATCAGTAAGTATTTACCAGTTCCAAATTTTGCATCTGAAATACATGTTACTGTGTCATTTTTAATTAGTTTATTCTGAGTTCTTTTTTTTTTAATCATGGGAGAGGTCATCTCCTGACATCCCGAATGATCGTTTTGCTCATGTGCCATTTTGCTTTAGTGGCAACAGCCATCCAACTTTTCTTTGGACATTTTTGAACCACTAGAAGCCTTCCTATCAAAGCTCACTTCTATGTTAGATGAACTAGTGTTCTTAGTACTTCATGGTACTTAATTCACTACCTGCTTGGTTATTTAGTTCTAGTACCTTTGATCATTTTTTTAGGACTTCTGCTCTATCTGGCAAAACATGCTTCTTAGTTATCTGTAACTCCTTGATAGTTGCTCTTAATTGTTCAGTGAAATCCCACTCTTAAAACAAAAAAGCCTGATTGCGGTGCATATATGGATAGTTTACATGTTGAGCATATAAATTATAGGTAACCAATTTGAATTATTTGAATAAATTTAAATCTACTAGCACCAGATTGTGTGTGTAGCATTGGAAATCCAAACTGCTCTTTGTTTTTCAGATGTGTGTACAGAGTGCTTGAAGATGTTGATAAGTTTTTTGTAGATCTAAGTGTTTGTGCATTACACGACTCATGCTTTTAATGAAACCCTTAAGCAAATTGTTTCTTTAAGCACCAGAGTCCGTTTTCCATTGTCTCTCCTTCAACACACAATTTATCTGAAGCTATAACAGATTCAGTGTCACCAGCTCTGCTTTTACAATGTCCATTGCTCAACTTTGGCAGTCAAGTTGGGATATGCTATCTGTTCAATGTTGGTATCATGAAGCACAGAGGACTCTTTCTCTCCCCTTCCCTCCTCTTCCCAGATGCTCTGCACTACCAAATAAGGGGAAAACATGTGTTTCTCAATGCTGTGATAAGTCAGAGGTATAAGTTACAGCCCTACCATAATGAGAAAGGAATGCAAAGTGCAGCCTTCTCTATCGACTTGGAAGATGTTTACAGAATACAAAGAAAAGGCACTGAAGCACTGAGTTACCACCAAGCAACTCTGTGTTGATGGCAGAGAGCGCGAGAGAGAAACCATTAAAAATCGCTAATTCTATTAGGAAGAGATTCTGAATGATTTCTTATAATTCCCTTGGCCCATTAGAAAGATCCTTTGGAATGGGAGCTAAAATTATATGACTTCACATTCTATTTCTTTTTACATACAGTAATACCTCGGATAACGACTTCATTGTATAATGTTAAAATCGGATAACGATCTGTTAGCATTATCCGATGCAGTCATTCATAGCAGCAGGGTGGCTGGAAAGCTGAACAGGGTTCTCCGTTCGGCTTCCCAGCCACCCTGCAGCTGTGGAGGCAGGGGTGGGGTGGCTGGAAAGCTGACGGGGGGCTCCCCTGTCGGCTTCCCCAGCCACCCCGCAGCTGTGGATCGGGTCTCCTGACCTGCCCAGAGCTGGCAGGGGGGTCAGAGAGCCCAAAATGGGTTTTTTTAAAAAGTCAATTTTTTCACCCATTTTGGGCTCTCTGATCCCCCTGCTGGCTCTGGGCAGGTCGAGGGACCCGATCTGTGCTGTTTCCAAAGTTCCCCCACCTCCCTGGAGGCTGCAGCAAGCCAAAACGTCTTTCCTGCACCAGTTTTCTCCCCTTTAATTCTATCTGGGGTCTGCTTTGTTTAATCCTGTTGGCTGTGAAGAACCACATGATTTTGCTGATGTCATTGGAACTATGACTTGATGCCACTATGAAAAGTTATAAATGAAATTGTACCCTTCCTTCCCCCAGTTATTGAGTCTAAAAGCAGTGTGACCAAATAACAAAAGACAGTGTTGTAAAGGAATAAAAAGGTACAGTCAAACCTCGCATAATGAGCATTTCGCTTAGCGAAAAACTCGCATAACGAGCAAGTTTTTCGCTAAGCAGTCTGACTCGTATAATGAATTTTTCGCTATGCGAGTCGGACTTTTCCCTATGGAAAAACTTGCACAACGAGCGTTTCTATGGGGAAAACTCGCATAGTGAGTCAGACTCGCATAGCGAATTTTTCACATAGCGAACAACCTCGCAGAACGAATTAAATTCGTTATGCGAGGTATGACTGTATCTAATATTGTGAAATTACGTAAATGTTGTGTGGAATGCCCCAGTTTTTTCATTTCTCCCTCCTACTTTCATTAAATATGCTACTTTCAAAACTAATGTTGAATTAGATGTTACTATACACAGTAAAAGTAAAAGAAACTCTTGCTGATTTTATACTGTGCAGCTTTTGTCATCTTAAGAGCACAATATACAGTACAAATCTCTGGAATGGTTTGTTAATGTTCCGATTTTGTTGGCAATAAAACCTGTGAAGTGGAAGATAATAGGGATGCTTAAAATGCTTGACATAGCAGTTCACTGGAGTTCCAAGTTTTCTTTTCCTCTTCATGTTCCATCATCCTTCTCCCTTTTTTGGGTGTTAGTGTATTTGATTTGGTTAGCTTCTGCCTAACGTTAAGGTGAGGTGCATATATTTGTGATGTGTCTTTTTAGGTGTTCTAATCTTTTTACTGTGCTCTGTCTGGAGGGGAAAAAAATAAAACAGGAAATGAGTCAATGGAGAAAAACAAGGCAGTCTTAGCCAAAACAACTTTTTTCAGTATGTTGCTAAGTTTCTGACTACTGAATAAGAAATAAATAAATAAAAACAAAATAACAGTTCCTTGCTCTCAGAAACCTAAAAGATGTAAAATCGGAAGTCTTTTGCTCTGCCAGATTACAAGGAGTGGGTGTCTGTTCTCTGAGTGCTTAAAAGTACTTTGTGTTTTTTAAAGATAATATTTGTTTTTTATTTGTTTAGTTTTTTAAAAAAAGAATTGAAATAAACAAAGTAAAATGGGTTTGTTCTTGATAGGGAATTTAGAAGGAGGAGATGATGGTGGGCTGATGTATAGAGAGAAATAGGCTGTTTGTCTGGAGAGTATGGGAATTATAAACGAAAGAAAGGAACTAAGCCTAATAGAGGTGATAGAGTGTTCTCTTGGCAGTATGCAGCATCAAACTCAGTCAGATTTACTTTTTACTAAGCATTGATGGGACTTTCCTGCTTGTCTTTATATGTGCGAGAGATAGCATTGGGGGAGGCTGTCAAGATGTGAAGAAATATGGGCATGTGTACAGTCAAACCTTGCATAAAGAGTGCCTCACTTAAAGAGTAACTCGCTTAAAGAGCAGAATGTTCTCTGAATGTTCGCTTCGCTTAACAAATAGAACCAACCAAAAACTTGCTTAATAAATAAATCAGGGTTCGCAATCCCCCACCACCACCAAAAGTCACAATTAGTCACTTACAATGGTGTTTCACTTAAAGAGCAATCCTGTGGAACACATTATACTCTTCAAGTGAGGCAAACTGTACTTTGAATGTGAGACATTGGCTTGATTAACATTTCCATATTTCTCTTTCTATGGTTTAAGCCAGAGGTCAGCAACCTACAGCCTGCAGGCTGGATCAGTCCCATGGCACCAAATCATCTGGCCCTCGCTCCAGCTGCCACACCCGCTGCAGTTGGCTGCAGACCCATTTATGACAGCCACAAACACATTTACAACAGCTGCGGCGGGGGAACCACCAAGAATGAGTCCTGACCAATGTCCAGGGTGTCAGGATTCTCCCAACATCAATTCTGAATTTGGCAATCCAGGAAGAATTGGAACCACTGTAATACAGTGCTTTCAAGATTATCCAGAAAGTTGTCCATAAGGATACTTTGGTTGATAGCTTCAAAAACCACTGAGAGATCCATCAGAACCTACAAGGGCACACTTGTCCGGTCCAGTTCCTGGTACAGGTTATCATGGTGAGCCAAGCCATCTCTAGAAGCCAAACTGAAATTGATCTAGATAATCTGCTTCATTCACGAACCACTGGGATAGCACCACACACTCCAAAAACCTTACCCCAGAATAGAATATTTGAGACTGGCAGATAATTATCCAATACAATTGGATTCAAGGAAGGCTTTTCAAAATTACTATTGCCTCCTTTACACAATTTAGTATCTTACTTTGTTACAAGGAGGCATTCACTGCTCCAAGAGCCATAGCCAGGATTCTAGATGTGGGTGGGCAAATATTTTTTCAGGATGGGCAACAAAGCCTCTTTTCAATGCATTCCTATGGGAAATCACACTTTGCCAGGATGGGCAAACTGCTAACTCAGGGTGGGCAAAGCTGACCCTGTCTCTCCCCCCTCTGGCTATGGCCCTGACTGCTCCCCTAATCTGCTCAACCAGTCCCCCTCTGATTTTACAAATCAGGAAGGACAAGAATCTGGTACACATGGTACACAATGTTAAAAAACATTATGACAGTAACAGGTGGCAACGAGGATAAACTAAAATCTTTTTTTGCAACCTGAAAGGTTGACGTAGAGTTAACTATTTTAATTTTTTAAAGCAGGAGTTCTCAACCGGGGGCCGGGTCACGCTCCCTCAGACAGCTTTGAGGGCCGGATGGCCATTTCGCCCTTCCTCCACCCAATTGCACTTCCTCGTGTGGTGGAGGCGGTGGGGGGCAACATGGAATGGTGCCGTGGGTTGCATTTGGCACACTGGCTGCAGGTTGAGAATCCCTGTTTTAAAGCCTGTTACAGGAAAGTTTCCTTCCAAAATTGTCAATCGATATAACAACTGTTCCTCAAATATTCTGCTTTATACTTTTAAACATGTCTATAAACAATATATGGTTTGAGGAAGAAGAAATCGCTTTCCTTACTGTTTGGCAGAACGACAAAGATGAACAAGATGGCATAGTGAAAAGGAAATGAACATTCATTGAGGAATAGCTTGGGAACTTCTCTGGAATCATGTTCAACACAATACACTAGTACCTCGGATAACATTATGACTTGGTTCCACAAGTCATAACGTTATGCGGTTTTTAACTTTGTGCGATGCATTGATCACACAACGTTAAAAAAAGCCCTGTTCCCTTTCTGAAGAGGAAAGGGAACGTAGTGGCATCCGGTTTGCTTGGGGAGGTACCTCCAGCCAGCCAGATCCCAAAGCAGGCAACCCAGGCGGGCTGCCTGCTTTAAGATTAGGCTGGCGGGAGGTGCCTTTCACTCCCAACCTGCCCGATCTTAAAACAGGCAGCCTGCCTGGGTTGCCTACTTTGGGATCGGGGTTGCTTGAGGTGCCTTCCACCCCCAGCCGCCCCACCCCAAAGCAGAGAGCCCGTAGCCCTGGTTTGGCTGGGGCGGGGAACAGGCATGATGTTTGCCTCAAGTTCCCAGACATCCAATTTTAGCGTTATCTGAAGCAATTGTTATCTGAAGCAATTGTTATTACTGTACTGTCTAAACCAGTTTTTCCCAACCTTTGGTTTTTGGACTTCAATTCCCAGAAGCCTAAATCAGTTCCTCAAAGTACTGATCAGCCAATGTACTGACTTAGGCTTCTGGGATGTGAGGTCCCCCTGTGGGGTCTGTGCCCCACATTGGAGAACATTGGTCTAAACTTATTCTAGACCTTAATGTGGCTGAATGATTGTGTCTCCTTGTTGACCTTTGGAGCTATTCAGTGTCTCTGGATAAATATCTGAAATATGTTCCTAGTTGGTCAGTTTGCATTCATAGCCAAGGAGGTTACTCTGACATAATGTCCAGTTTATTTTTATTAGGAAGAAGAGAGAAAACTGGCTTAGAATTTTCTATAACAGGGTGGGCTTTTACTCTAGTGGCTTTCAATGTTAAGAAAACTTGCAAAAGATCTGTTTCCATATCTCCTGCCATCTTTGATTTTACATACAATGGCGTGCGTGTTTTGTGTGCGTGTGTTTGCAATGTTGAACTTACCTTGGAGCAAACCCAAGCAGCAGGTTATATTTAAAGAGGGAGTGGCATGTTAATTTCCATCCTTAATATCTTCAGAAAGGCATGACAAAATAAATAAATTAAGCTAGATCCGATAATTGATCTAAACTTGATATCTGATGAGTCTTTCTGAGTTGACTGGCTTCCCTCAGGGTTCATCCCTATGTAGTCATTTCAACCTTGTTTCATACTCTTTGTCATATGTCAGTATTTCCCCTTTTAACTACTTGCTGCCAATGATTTTTTCTCCCAGTGTTACACAACACTCTCCAGACTGATATCAAGAAATTAACATCAGTCACACAGCTGGAGTTAGACTACTTCATGAGTTTATTTAAGTCATTTTTCCTTACTATTAAAATGTTTCAATTTGGGTCATTTCATGGAAAGTAAAACTAGGAGATTGTCCCTTCCCCTGCTTCTTTCCTTTTAGACAACCACTGTTTGCATATGTTTGAGTTTCCTTTATGTTTTTCCTTCATCACTGGCGGTCTATCTTGTCCACCCTTGCAAGTTATGAAATCCTTTACTATGTATTGATCACACATAAACAGGAATTGGTCTACATGTATTTTGAAACAAATCACTTTTTGTCTTAATGTATGAATGAAAAGGCAATTGAAAACAAACAGAAGCCAAATATTTGTGATATATTTCCTTTCCACCCAGCCCCAGGGGCTTAGGGTGGATTTACAAGAAATGATGATACAGTACCATTGTTTTAATTCTGTCAACAACCATGGGCGATGGAGAGACCTGCCCTAGGCCACCTATGGAGCTGTGTGCCCGAACAGGATTCATGTCAGGCTGTTCAAGAGCCACATGCCTGAGTGTCATCTCTACTCCCACACTGTGCACACTGTGTGCTCTTTAGTTTTTAGATAAACCATAGGGGTGTTGTTCTATCCAGAAACATCCCACAGCAGTGCATCTGGTTGATAGGACCAAGACTGAGTTGTTTAGCCCCTACACCTCACTTTGCACAAACCATGGGCCCTGTCCTAATGAATGGTTTCCTAATTGCCTGGAGGAAGGTCTTCACACCTGTAGGTGTAGGCATGCAGGTGCCCCTTTTTAGATGTCATGGTGAATCTTGCAATGTCAGAAATGGGGCAAGCAGATGTGTTTCCCCAGTGGTAGGATTAAAAAAAAATTACTACCTACTCTGTGGGCATGATATATGGGTGTGGCAACGGGGGAAGCCCTGAATTGCACCTGAATTAGGACTACTTTATTTCAAAACTTGGATGGGTGGGGCCAGGTGGAATTTTTGCTACCGGTTCTGGTGAACTGGGGTGAACCTGCTGAATCCCACCACTGGTTTTCCCTTCTCCCATTCCTATCTTTAGCATATGTGTGGAAGCAAGTCAAGGAAAGGGATCAGCTTGGCTGTTCATCCAAGGTAGGGCTAGAAGTGGTTTACTTACTATTCCCTTCTTCTGGGGAGCACTCTGGGACTGTGCAACTGGCCCCAAACCATGCAGCCTGGCTTTTCTCCTACAAGGTATAGGAGGGAATCAAACTTTCAACTCTGGCTTATTACCCAGTTGAGCTACTCAGCCAGTTTCTAAAGCACTATGTAAATGTTAAGCTGCAGTTTAAGCTTGGCTTAAGTAATCTTCCAGTGTGACAGCTTCTACAGCAGAGTCTCACTGCTGACAACCTGGATTTCTGCCAACCATAATGTCTACTTATGTGGAGAGGCAGCAGTTATACAGAATCTCAATCTCTTTGCATTATTGCAACCCATCAGATAAAAATGACACCTATGGAGGACCTAAACTTACTTGATGCTTCTTTACTTCTGCAGGATAATAATAATAGTCCTAGTCCTTTGAAAGAATGAGTACAATTCCTGAGATAATAGTTAAAGCCTTGCTATTAAGATAAAAAGTCACAATTAAAGTAAACCTATTTGAATCAAGAGAATTTACAGAGGAGTTGACCCACCAAATCCCCACTGATTAAATGGACCTACTCTAATAGTTCTAACTTATTATATTACACAGTTTTTTCAACCAATATGTGTGAAGAGCTTTGCAGATTCTCAAGCACTGTGTAAATGCTCCGCTATTATTTCAGCTGGGCTTGAAGTGATCTGCAAACACTAGCTTCTTGCAAAGAGAAATTCATTACTGAGACACAGGAGTGCATTTCTTCTTCTACCCAATACTTTTGCATACCAGGAGGTGACTGATAAGAGACCTCAAGCTGTTTGCCTTATAGTTTATTGTAGACTTCCTGTATTGTGTCTACTGTTAATCACTCAGAGACACAGGAAGAATATAGGACTATTAGACAGTTCACTAGATTTCTTATGTTATCAACATTGTTAGGTTATCTTAAAATTGCTTAAAGGGCATAAATTGCATGAATCTAGCACAAGGAGGTTATCAAGATGGGCATTAATTCTGCTTTTCAGTGTGTTTGGGGAGCATCCACATATCTTGGATGCTGGAGCAGTTTAACTCTCATCTAATGCGTGTCAGTCCTACTTTTGGTGTGCTCTCTCTTTAACATATTCCCAGCTGCTTCCGGTGTAAATTTCCAGTATTGTGAAGCAGTATATGAGCTGCTTCAGGATGTTGGAACTTGAATGCTTCCCTTGATTGTCTACAAATGGTCAGGGAAGTGTAATAGGTTTGTTTACGTCTGGTAGATCTTTGCTGAAGTAATGTATCACTTCCTTTAAATTAAGATATATATATATATCTTTGTCTGTGTAATGACGATCAAAACCTGGCTGTTAGCAGTTTCTCAACTGGTAATAAACATAAATAATTTTTTAAAACCAAAAAATGAAGTGGTGCATCACATCAACGATGATCTTCCATAGTGGTGGCGAACCTATGGCACGCATGTCAGATGTAGCACTCCCAGCCCTTTCTGTTGACACGCACACTGTCACTTCCTCCCTCCCACAGCACAGACCCCTCTGCTCAGCAGTCCAATGGGAGTGCTTCCTCCTTCCCTCAGCACCAAGTTTGCTCCACCCTTCTGCCCAGCAGCCCAGTGGCAGCACTTCCTCCTCCCGAGCACAGAGTTTGCCCTGCCCCTCTGCCCAGCAGCCCAATGGGAATGCATCCTCCCTCCCCCAGCACAGAGTTCATCCCACCCCTCTGTTCGGGCACTTGGTCTCTAAAAGGTTCACCATATCTGATATAGCAGATGTATACAAAATAATAGTAAGTATTATTCCCTGGAGAAATAAATATTCAAATTTACAAAGGGAAATGAACAAAAAGGATACAGAAAAGCATAGTTGAGAGGCGTTGCTTATGAAAAAATAGAGAATAAACAATCACATTACATTTTTCATTTTAGCCTTGTCACCATAAATATTGTTTGATATATGTATCTTTTCTTGACATTGAATCTCTTATGGTATGGATGGATCTTGTCACTGAAGTAAATAACAGTTTGTTTCCTTGGAAGCAATTGGAAAACAGAATAAAAACACAACTTACTGTTTTTGAAAGTTGTGTAAGATTGTCATGGCAATAAAGACTTGCTTCATGTTTCCGTGGTTACTGAAATTATAAAACTGATTTAAGAAGAATCAAAGAGACACTCTAAAGGAAGGAATTTCTCCCCAAAACATACATACATACATACATACATACATACATACATACATACATACATACATACATACATACATACATACATACATACATACATACATACATACATACATACATACATACATACATACATACTGTGTGTGTGTACAACGTCCAAACTTTAAAGACTAAAATATGAGGAAAAATCACACTGCTGTTCAAAACTATCTTTACCTGAAACTACAGAAGGCTGTTGTGACTATTTTTCCTCATTCCATTTGGCCATAGTTTTCTTTCAAGCATAGACATTTCAGAATTCCAACAATGAAATATGATGGAACTGGTAGCTGGAGTTATTTCATTATTACCTTCACGGAAACTACACTTAGGCATAAAAAGGCCAACCTTTTTATGCCTGACCATGCCCCCTGACAGCTGAGTGGGCTGGACCACCACCACGGAAACAGAAGCAGGCACATTTATGGCTGTCATAAATATGCCCACTTCCACATTTATGACAGCCGCGGGTGCATTTGCACATGTGCTGGCATGCTTTACAGGTGATTTAAACATTCCTGCTTCCACTTCCGGGTGCGGTAGAGGCAGCGACAGGCTGGATGGAATGGTGTTGTGGGCAGGGTCTGGCCCTTGGGCCGTAGGTTGGGAACCCCTGACTTAGAGGAAATGTCTGTGGCCTTTCTCCTCTGTCCTCAGTTTCTACACTTGGAAAACTATGCATCTGCTACTATTGATCTCCCGCTGATAATCAGTAGTGCTGCTGCTGGTCACCTGGTGATCCTGGAAGCAACAGTCTGCTGATTGGTATCATCACTTCATTTTAACCCATTTTATTTTATCTTACCCATCCATCCATCCATTCTATTTTATCCCATCCCCCATTTATTGGGAACAGGTTAAAACCTGTGGGAATTTAGAAGAACCTTCTAATAGGGTCTCAGAATGGACTGATTGATCTGCTCCTTGTACACAATTTTTTGGAATAGTAGCCGTGTTAGTTCAGGCATCTCAGAAAACAAAAGAAACAAAACAAAATAAACAACAATAGATTATTCAGATAAATTCTAAATGACTCCCTTTCAATCTCAAGGTTGCTGAGTAAGCCCACTACGGTCTCTGATCAATTTGTGACCTGCATGTCAAGGGGGGGGGGGGGCAAACACCTGTACCTGGTTTCTTTCTGTTTTACTAAAGAGAATTGGCAGGAAAGTTGTAATATAAAATCATATAGCAATCTGTGTATCAAATTTGATAATGTCCCAGAAACCCTTCACTAATATTTAGCCCCCTATAATGGGTATCTAACAGATGGATGTATTTGATTTCTGCTGTCTCCCTTTCAATCCTAGTTTTGTTCCAGAATTGCAACTTGTACACAACATGTTTCTATACGATCATCACACAATCATCCCAAAGAGCAGGCTGTATGTTCATATAGACAGCCTTCCATTTAATTCTGAGTAAGACCTTTCAAATCCCATGAGGATCTACTTTTTGGCTAAAGTATGTTGGAATGTACAAAGCTCCAAAAGAATGAAACACCACAAGTTTCTTTTGTTTGTAATTAGGGTGTAATAAATTTACACTACAAAGGAGACATAGAATAGTATTGAGTTTTGTGTATTTTTTAAAACGTATTTCCTTATTTGTTTGAAAGAGCATTTTAGAGGCATTTTAGTGATTCCTCCCCCCACCCCAATTTTAACATTATGCTCTTAGCAGATATAAGAATTGCACTTTTTTTAAAAAAACAAGCAACTAGCAATCATAAGGTTTGCAATTTTTTAAAAGAAAAAAAATTAGGTTTCATAAGATTGACAGCAATAAATGGAGGGGGCTTGTAAGAAGTTATACCATGGAATACCTTTTTTAAAATGTAATTTTTCAGTCCCTGGGATTTCACTGTAAATAAGCAAAATGAGGGGAGGAACAACCATAGAAACAGTTTCCCGTATTACTGAAGGGAAAAGTCCTGTGGCATAATACAAGTCTAATACATTTAATATACCATAGATTTTTGTATGTTGTAACCTGCTTAAGCAGATGCATGGAGTATTATCTCGAATTTCAGTCATTATGCTGCCTGATGATAGCTTCAGTTTTGCAGAGTTTTTCTTTTGTATTCATTTCATCTAGTCTTGCATCTCTAGACTGTTTTAACAGACCATTTAAGAGCACTGCATGTTGCAACAAGTTTTAGGAATTAATAGCGGCCAGGTAGTATTAATATGTTTTTATTATATGTTTTTAATGAATGTCTGCTTTCTGTATATACTGTGCTTTCTTTGGAAAGAAGCCCTGGAAACAAAGTATTAAGAAAACACACTGCTCTCCTGGAATGTGCATATTAGCTGCAGATTATTTCCTATTAGCAGATTAGCTATGAGGCTATTGGCTCAAAATAAATTGGGCGGGGGGGGGGGAGTTGAGTGTATTTTGCTTTGTAACTGATTCACACCATGGGAGGTGCTTGGCCCTGTGATTGGTCAAGAAGAATTAACTACCGTTGCCATGGCCACTGGAGTCTAGAGTGCCATTGTTAACTTTGTAGCAATCCATAATGGGATTTTAGAGCACCGACTCCCTAGTTTTGTTAAGGAAATAGAGAAATGGTTGGTGTATTGGAGAAGAGTGGCCAAATAATTTAAAATCCTATCGATAAAGAGGGGTTTCTGTGTGCCTTTTTCTCTTATTTTTCTCATTATTTCATTCAATCAGCAGGTGTTTCTGGCTCACTCCAATGGCTACTGTCAATTTTCTATGGTTGTGTAATCCCCCCCCCCCCAAAAAAAAAAAAATGTTAGAGTCAGTTCTTTCAGGCAGAATTTGGCAGTTCTTTTCTGCTGCAGCTCTACACAACAGTAGTTGTATATACCTCTTGCCAAACTAAAAACTGGGCTGTGCATTGCTAGCCGGGGGGGGGGGGGTAGGCTATAAGCCCAGAAACCACTGAGACATGTTTTGTTTTGTTGTTTAAAGGCTTGTTCAGCAGTAGCAATTGCTAATGCTGCCAGTTTTTGCAAACACACACTGTGAAGCAGTTGTCACCTTCCAGAGTTGCATGGTCCACCTACACCATGGATAGCTCCATCCTTAGCATACCTTTCTGTTGTCTTGTTGTTACCAGATAAGTACACCTACTTAGGCATTTGCTCAGCATCATGGAAGCCAGTGCGGATTGTGGTTTAAGATCACACACTGTTCAGTAGTTTGGCCAGAGCTTGAAGAAGTTGCTTTTGTGGGATTATAACTTTTTCCCAGGAGAAATAGTGCATCCTGTTACTGATTTTGCCTTATCAGTTGCCATTTTGACTTCAAATTTCATATCTGGCCCCTCGTTAACTCAACGTTTTTCAACATTAAAAAAAATAGAATATGCACCAAACATACTCTCTGTTTTATTTTATTCCTCATATGCTGGGAACAGGTTTTCTTTCTATCTATATGTACTAACATAGATACAGTACCACCATTTAAAATTATATCAGTATAGATGTTTATCATTGATTCTGCCTTGTTTGGATTGTTCTGGTTGATATTATTGTTTTGTGGGCTGCCTATTTTATTGTTGTAAGCCACCCTGAGTGGTGCTTGTGCCAAATGGGGTGGGATATTAAATAAATGCATGCATAAATGTATGCATACAAACAAACAAGTCACTATGCAGTTTTTTTTGGTAGGCATTTATTTTTATTTTATACAATCCATTGTAGCTTGTACAATTTTATTTCAAGCTCCTTTAAGAACTCTAATTGTGTTACATGGGATGTAATGTAAAAGAAAAAAGAAAATAAATGGCATTTATTTACTTACTTAAAGTTTATACATCACACATTTCCTCTAGTCTAGTGCAAAGTACTGGTATTCTCAGTAGTAACGTATGGTTGTGAGAGCTGGACCATAAGGAAAGCTGAGCACAGAAGAATAGACGCCTTTGAAATATGGTGCTGGAGGAGAATTTTGAGAGTATCCTGGACAGCAAAGAGAACAAATACAATAAGTTGATCCTGAAGGAAATCAACCCTGAATGCTCCTTGGAAGGACAGATATTGAAGCTAAAGTACTTTGGACACCAAATGAGAATAGAGGACTCACGTTAGGAGGCCTTGATACTGTGAAAGATCAAAGGCAAAGGGAGAAAGGGCAGCAGAGGATGAGATGGTTAGATGGCATTGTTGATGCAATAGGCGTAGACCTGAATGGGCTTTGGAGAATGACAGGGGAGCCTGGCATGCGATGCTCCATGAGGTCGCAAAGGTTTGGACTTGACTATGTGACTGAAGAACAACAACAAAACTGCAAAGACCCAAACTGGTTCCTACCCCTTCTCACTCTCTCTACTAATATAAATGCCACCAGCATCTCTCAGCATCACCTCCCAGATTGGCATAGCTAGCTTTCCACAAAAGTAGCTTTTCCCATCTCTGGCCATTCAAAGCAGCAAAACGCATCAGTTTGAAACACACATACACCTCACACAGCCTTTGTTTGGGCCTGCAGTAGTGTGCTAATATGGCAAAATGACTCTCTCTCTACAAAGCACCTACATTATTTTGTTTTCATTTTAATTTTAATATAACAACCCTGGTGGCACCATGGTTAAACTGCTGTACTGCAGTCTAAACTTTGTGAGTTCAGTCCTGATGGGACACAAGGTTGACTCAGCCTTCCATCTTTCTGAGGTCGGTAAAATGAATACCCAGAATGTTGGGAGTAGAATGCTAATTAATTTGTGAACCACCCAGAGAGTGCACTAAGCGCTATAGAAGTGTAATTGCTATTCCTATTTTAATGTTGCAAAAGCTATATGGTGACTTTACCCTAAACCTGGGGTGCCCAAACTTTTCTGGCTGAGCGCTAGTCCTGTGGTTGAGCATGCCGGTCATGTGGTTCCTCCCACCAGAAGTGGAAGTAAAATGTACATACACATGAGCATAATGTGCCTGCGCATGTGCATAATGCTGCCATAAATTACCTACGGCTGTCATAAACGTGATTATGACAGCTGTGGGTCATTTATGGCAGCGTTATGCATATGTGCAGATGCATTATGTGCATGTTCATGCATGTTTTACTTCCGCCTCCAGGAGCAGCAAGGGTTCAGCATGGGCCAGATTAATTGGTGCTGTGGGCAGTGTCTGGCCCATGGGCTGTAGCTTGGGCACCCCTGCCCTAAACAGATTTGAGCCATGGGCTCTTCCTATAACAGGGAGGAGTAAAACTTTTCCTTGCAGAGAAATAAAGGGGAGGAGCACTAAAATGTAATTATTTTTAATTTTGTAAAATGTTTCTAGTGTTTGAAGAGCCTTTTTACAATGATTCTCTTTCGTGAAAAAAAGCTTGTAATAGTTATCCAAAATAAAGAGAAAGGGAAAGGAAGAGGGAGAATAAAAAGAAAATCAACCACCTCTCCATCACTGGGTAATAAAAGGAAATGCTAAATTGTCTTTTACATTTTCCATGGAACACATTGATTTTCCATCTTTAATAGGAAATTGTTTATAATAAATAGTGCAGGGGCCTGTGTTTAATCTTGCAGCTGTAGATCACTAGAACTTTGTTTTGCTTTAAGAAGGACTTAGTAACTTTTGGCAGGTAAGCAATTTTAGAGTAGTTATTGCTCCCTTAGAAAGCAATATAAATGTTTACTAGTGAAAGCTATTTTATTTCTTTTCTGAGCCCAGAAATTGGAGCTGCTGTCACCATAATAAAGGAATAAAAGAATCTTATTCACTCTGAAAGCTGAGTTTTTCAAGCAGTGTAAGACAAACATAAAACCTTTAAGTAGTGTTCAGTTTTAAGCAATAATGATTTCAGTGTGCCCAACCATGAGGATGTTCCAGCACTGCAGGGCTGTTTTTCGGAAATTACAGGAATATCGGAAACTATTGTGTGCTACTGAACAGCCAGGGCAGCTGCTGAGCAATAACAGGAAATGCAATCAGGAATACAATTACAGTAATACCCTGGATAACGCGAGTACCGGATAGCGCTAAAACCGCATAACGTTACAAGATTTTCGGAAAAATCTTGTATCGAATAACGCGATTTTTAATGTTATCTGATACAGTCGTTCTTATCAGCAGGGTGGCTGGAAAGCTGAACAGGGTTCTCCGTTCAGCTTCCCAACCACCCTGCAGCTACGGAGGCAGGGGTGGGGAGGCTGGAAAGCTGACGGGGGGCTTCCCCCGTCGGCTTCCCCAGCCACCCCGCAGCTGCGGAGCAAGGGCGGGTGGCTAGGGAAGCCGACAGGGAGTCCCCGTCAGCTTCCCCAGCCACCCTGCAGCTGTAGATCGGGTCCTCTGATCTCTCTGGAGCAGGCAGAGGACACGATCCAAACTGTTTGTGGGCTTCCCCAACGTCCTCAGCCAGTGCAGCAAGCCAGAATGTCGGGATTCGAACCCTGACGTTTTGGCTTGCTGCACTGGCTGAGGAAGTCAGGGAAGCCCACAAACAGCTTGGATTGGGTCTCCCCACCTCCCTGGACCCGGCGGGGGTGGGGGTGGGTCAGAGACCCCAAAATTGTTAAAAAAAAAGTGTACAGTCAAACCTCACATAAAGAGTGCCTCGCTTAAAGAGCAGAATTTCCTCTGAATGTTCGCTTTGCTTAACAAATAAAACCATCCAAAAACTCGCTTAACAAATAAATCGGGGCTCACAACCCCCCCCCCAAGAAGTCACAATTGGTCACTTACAATGGTGTTTCACTTAAAGAGTAAACTTGCTTAAAGAGCAATCCCGTGGAACGCATTATGCTCTTTAAGCGAGGTACAACTGTACAGTACAGTAATACCTTGCATAACAAATTTAATTCGTTCTGTGAGGATGCTCACTATGCAAGTTTTTCGCTATGTGAGTCAGACTTGCATAGCAAAAATTCCAGTGGAAAAACTCACATAACGACCTTTTTTAGGGGGAAAAACTCGCATAGCGAATTTTTTCGTTATGCAAGTTTTCCCCCATAGAAACACTCGCTACGTGAGCATTTCCATAGGGGAAGTTTGAGTCGCACAGCAAAAATTTTCATTATGCGAGTCAGATCACTTTTTGAAAAACCCGCTCATTATGCGAGTTTTTTGCAAAGTGAAATGTTTGTTAAGCGAGGTTTGACTGTCCTTCTGTTGTCATTCTGTGCTTCAAGTCACTTTCGATTTATAGTAAGCCCATGAATTAGTGACTTATAAAATATTGTATCACTTAAAGTTTTCCACAGTTCTTGCAAACTTATCTTATTGAGTCAGTCTATCTCATCTTTAGTTTTCCTCCTGCCATCAACTTTTCTCAACATTATTGTTTCTTCCAGTCAATCATGTTTTCTCATGATGTATCCTAAGTCCAACACAGTTTAATTGTTTGGAAAGTACAAGCTTGATTTGATGTTGCCTTTATCTATTTGTCTTTGTGGCAATCCACTGTGTCCATAAAGCTTTCCTCTATACTCCAAATGAACTGATTCCTGTTAAGCTTCATAACTGTCCAACTTTCACATTTATACATACTATTACTTCTGTTACTATTATTTGGTAGTGTTATTTTCATGCCGGACTTCATATTTATGTCACTTCTGAGAATTTTTCACAATAAAAGTCTAAAATATGGGAGATTTACATTCTCAGAATCTCTCCTAACAGGGATAAAGTATTTTAAAAAGTATCTTTTTTATCAGTGCAGATGTGGAGGGGGGGGATCAAAGATTTATATTTTTGGACACCATATTCTATTTTTGCTATTTCTAGTTGGTCAATGTCACTGTACCTTTATCTGCTTTTGTAATAATCAATTCATTGTCAGGACAACTGTATGTTTTGTTTTGATTGTCATATATGGGAGTGTTTTTTTTTCTTGATTGCACAAAACTTTTGTTGTGAGACCTGCAATTGAAATCTGCATGCTGAATAAACAACATATATTATGCTTAATTCTAAAACTAATAATGTTCCATTCCCAAAGAAGCAGCTGAACATTGCAATTAATGGATTAAAAGACAGGATGAGTATTTTGATACTTTGATGAAAACATAAAGAAATAATTGTTTCCATCCATTAAAAAAAATCTAAATAACTATTGTTTCATCTTGTCATTGTGAATAAGGATGTTCTCTCTTTGTCAAGGTGATTTAGTTTAATTTCATTTAGTCCCATTACAATAGAAAGGAAGAGGAAGAGAGGATGAAACATATTTCTTGCATTTGCCTTGGAATTATGAAATTACGTAATTATAAAAGCATGTACGTTCTCTATCTTTTCTTAAAGGTTAAACTTTTATTATACACAGGCTCAAACATGTAACAAATAATGAAAGACTAAAAAGATAATGTATCTTCTTGGCTCACATGAGAAACAGAGCCAAATATTCCCTGTGATAGACGATGTGAGAACTATTGTCTGTAGTTTCAATTTCTTTTAGGAAGTTTTCCAGCTGTCCAGTAGTTTGAGGTGTATAACACAAGAATGTTTATGAATTGTTGCTTGGAGACCATCAGTTGCCCTTCAAAAATATAGTGTCTAATTTTCTAATATGAGATTGTGGAATTTAAAAAAATTGTTCAAAAGTTAAGCCCAATCTAGAACGTTGGATAAACAGTAAAGCAGGCATATTGCCTTCATGTTTAATTTCCAGAAGAGAAATCCAGTGAGAAGCCATGCTGAAAATTGATTTTTTTAATAAAAGCTTATTCCAAAGAATCAGCCATGTCAGTCTTATCTGGGTGTGTTGGCAAAATTAAAGGGGAGAGGAGGTACTTTAGCAAATTTGATTTTGTGTGAGGTTTTGTAGACTCATCCATTTCTCAAGCATATTATTTCAAAATGAGTACCTAGCATGTCGGGAGCAAAATGCTGGTTGCTTGTTAATTTATCCAAATAGTAAACTAAGAGCTATGGTATGATATATACGTGTAATTGCTATATTAAACTCATCTGCAACTAGAGGGTGAACCCAATTGTGACAATATGGTGTTTGTTATGTGTAAGGCATGAGAAGCCAAGTACATATTATATTTGCCTTGGCATTATGAAATTATATAATTATATTGATTCCAACAATAAAGTGCCTTTCCAAACCTGCTGCCAATGCATGTTGTTAAGGTTTTAAACCAGGGATGCTCAAACTATGGCTCACAGGCTGGGTCCAGCCCACCGGAAGTGCTCCGACATCACCGGAAATGCAGAAATCAGTGCATTTTCAGGCCAAAACATGTCAAAAATGTGCCAAAAATTAAAAAGGGTGCAAAAATGCTTCTCCAATGTTCACTCTTCCAAAGAAACCATTGGAGACTGGAAAAGAACCCAGAAACGTGACACGATTTCATGTACTGCTGTTGCCATTGCCACCGGCAGAAGGAACCACATGACCAGCCAGCACAGCTGACTGAGGTGGGAAAAATTTGGGCACCCCTGTTTTAAACAAGTAACACTAAAGGTAAAGGTTTCCCTTGCTTGAAAGCCAGTAGTGTCCTACTCTAAGACATGGTGCTCATTTCTGTTTACAGCCAAAGAGCCAGCATTGTCTTCATCTGCAGACATTTCTGTAGTCATGTGGCAGGCATGAATAGATGCGCACAGAACACTGTTACCTTTCCTGCTGAAACAGTACTTTATTTATCTACTTAAAATTTCTTGCTTTTGAAGTCCTAGGTTGAACAATTAGCATCATTTTAATGTAGACTTTATCTTCAAACAAGTAGAGAAATTCCTCCCTATCTGGAAGAATTTTGCCGTTCACCATTGAGAGTAATATTCAACTACATAAACCAATTAACAACGCAAATTATTGTAACTATTTCAAAATCTATAAAACAAAAGCTGCTAGTTGACTTTCCTTACCAATTGGTACCTTCCAAAAAGTGGCTTAGAGGGGCATCCTATTCTACCTCTAGGGATCAAAACAGTTCCTCAGCAAGGGTATCTTGTTGGGTCTTGATTGTGTATTTTAAACTTCATTTTATAAGGGTAACACATAAACATCTAGAGAAAATGAAAGTATGTAAATGAGTGTTGTTTGGGCCAGCAATATGTGTGTCATGCTAGTCACTATTTTCATTCTCTGTAAGTATATTCCCAATCTTGTAAATTTAGTTAGTCAGTAGCTTCCTATGCATCAGTTACTTGATGTTTCAAGATAAATGAAGAATCACATTCAGCCTTAGAAAGATTAGGAGGAATGAAAATGGTAGTGCCATGTTATCCAGTTCAGTTTATGTCTTTAGAAGGTCTTGACTTTACCAGAAATAACTCTTGGAAAAACACTTCCATTACAAAAGTCTTATCCAGCACCACAGTTCAAAGGCATCTAATCTTCTGTCCTCAGTTTTCCTTATGGTCCAGCTCTCACAGTCATTACATCACTACTGTTTCCAAAAGAAGTGTCGGGTTGTGAAAAATGCATTATAACCTGGAAGGTGTAAAGAAATGACCAAGCAACAAAACTTTGTATGCTTGCAATTTTTCATGATCATCTGAGTCCCAGATGAGTTTGGGGTTTACATTTTTTGCTCACGGTCATCACTGGTGCCTACATGGTAACATAGCAGCATGGATATTTAGCTGCAGAGCTGGGTATTTAGTAGGTATTTAGTTGCAGAGCTGGAGGCTGGGAATTCCCCAATGAGTCTCCTTGACAGGGGTTGGAGAAGATGATCCATAGGATCCCTTCCAGTTCCGTAGTTCAAAGATGGTGTGGTGGTGGTGGTGATGATGATGGTGATGATGATGATGATGATGGAGACATCCATACAAAAAGCCTGTTTACGCTTGTTTATCATTGTGTGATTTATATAGGTCAATTTGTTGAAATATAACAATAAAGACTATTGAAAACCTGAATCATCTAAGCAAATTTGTACATAATCAATGAATTATAATCTGTCTCTGATTCAGTATGCTGCCTCAATTTGCTGGTGTTGTATCACATTATATACACACAACAATTCTAAATATGCACACTTTAGTTAAATAATAAAACAAATGGGGAGTAGTTGATATGTAATTTGCCATTAGCTGTTTTGTTTCTTGGCTTCTAAATTGTATTGCCTCCTACATCCTAGGGCAGAGATTCCAAAACTTTTTGTGCCGGGGGCCTGATCAGGTCCCTGGAACAGCTGTGGGCCTGACTATGCCCCCGGAAGTGGGCAAGTTTGCACATGTGCATCAGGAACCACTTCCGGGAGTAGTTCTGGACACGTTTTTTATGTCCAAATGTGTCTGCGACACTCCCAGAAGTGGTTCAGTATGCGCATTGGTGGATGCATCTCCCATCCTCTTCCAGGAGCAGAGAGGGCATCATGGGCCTGATGAATTGGCATTGGGGGTCTGAAATTGGCCCGTGGTCCATAGTTTGGCCACATCTGTCCTACGAAATGTAAACAAACAAAACAAAAAGAAGATGAGTGTTTTTTGGTAAAGCTGATGAGCTTTGGTCATACATGTCTCCCAAAGATTACTTTCAAAATTGTCCATTTTCCTTTAGTAAAGTTTTAATTCATACTGATTAAAAGTTTCTTATCCCCCTGTTTTAAGGTTCCAGGGCTCTGTTGGGGGGCCCTATTGCCCTGAGGAAAAGTTTAGGACCATTAGGAGATTGGTTGGGACAGATCTTTAAAAGCAAAAAAAAAACACAGCTGGATTGCTGCCCTGTAGATAGGAACCATAGCCACCAATCTGGCAACAATGTTTGATGTGGAATTGAGGTCATATCACTAAGGAAAAAATGGATAAACATTCAGCTTCATTTTTAATTCGAACTGACATAATGTTTCAGATATTCTCTGATATATCAGCTTCTGTGAAAAAAGATGATATCAACTAAATATTATGGGTTCAACCGACACACATCTTTGGGATGAAGCAAATTCACATTATTATTTTTTTAAAAAGCAGGGCTGGAGGGTAACTAATATAGCAACAGACTAAATTTTAATCAGATTGTTTTCAAAACTTTATTAAAGGAACTGGCAAAACTTTGCTAGGGGAACTTGCAAAACAAGAGATTTCGTCCTTTATGTAATTATTACCATGAACAGGTATTCTCATAACTGAAATTACTCTGAGTTTGTGAGCGTGGGTGTGCGTGTGCGTGTAAAATGCTATCATTTGATTTCATTATATCAAACTCCTCGTGTTAGAGAGGAACCCACTGTACATATCTTATATTCTTTACATCTGTGTTTATCAGATTTTGGTTTTATCTCCTGTACTAATAAACCTCTTCATATTGTCTGCTCTGATACCATTCACTCATTCATTTTTTATTGTGAATATTGGGCTTCAAATCTTTTATTAAACGTTGCTATGTGTTTGTCATCCTTTTGATAAAAACAGCATATTTATGTAAGGAGCTTAGTCAACAGAATGGATTGGGTTTTATATGTCATACCAATAGTTCATTCTAGTAGAATTTGAAATCCTGTTTTAAAATAATATGATTCCTCAAATCCCATGTTAGCTGGTGTTCCGTGAATTGTAGTTTAAAAGGTAACTTTCTAAACTCTGTCTAATATTGTCTGTCTTGATTGACAGTGGTTTCTGAGGTTTTCTACCAATACTATCTGAAATCACATAACAAGAAGTACCAGTAATTGAAAGTCCATCTCCCTTGCTCATGCAAATAATGTAATCTTTCAGTAAACTAGAGTTCTTCACCATCAGATTATTCTAACCGTCTTTCTTGTTACTTGGCAAGATTTTATTAGTGAAGTCCAGAATCATTGTAAGTACAATTTTTTTTGTATGAAAATGCAAACGTTCTATTATGACAGAGTGCATATGATCTACTGCCATGATGTCCTTTCCCTATACAAGTAAAACCTCATATAACACTAAAACCTGGTTCCACAAGTCTTGGTGTTATATGATTTTTAGTGTTATCTGATGCATGTTAAAATCCTTTGGGATCCATAGAGATACATTGTAACCACACAGGCTTTAGCGGTTGTTATCTGAAGCATCCCATAGGATCTTAATGTTATCTGATGCAATTCTTCCCCCCAGATTCCTTAATGTTATGCGATTTTAGTGTTATTCGATACTAATGTTATATGAGGTATTACTGTAATTGAACTAAAATAGTGCTTGCTTGATAGTTTCGATTGCCAGTATATTTTTACAGCATTGTCCATATAGCTGGCAGGGCAGATATGGGGTGCGGGAGGGACTATGACCCCAGCCCACTGATTGATTTAAGCCCTGCTTGCCCTCGATTAGTTTTTAGATTTTGATTTTAAAGTTTTAAATTGAGGGTTTTTTAGGAATGTTTTTAAGAGTGTTTTATTGTGGTTTTTTATGAATTGTGAGCCACCCTGGGTCACCTCCATGAGGAGGGCAGTTGATAAATATGAATAATAAATAAATAAATAGTAGTGGAAGGGAAATCAGGAAAAAGTGTTTTAGGGCTGACTCTCCAGAGAAGGGAGAAGATATTCAAGGCATTCTGCATTAGTAATTTTTTTTCTTAAAATGTGTTCTGTCTCATCATCTGCAGTATATGCTTCCTAAACATATAAATGTTTAGCAGTGTGAGAGTCATGTGCAAATTTACACATTTTGCAAAAGACAGCCATCTGCTGTTGCATTATAATTCAACATCTCTTCCTTGTTCATT
The DNA here is from genome assembly GCA_030440675.1 of Furcifer pardalis. Classification (NCBI taxonomy): domain Eukaryota; kingdom Metazoa; phylum Chordata; class Lepidosauria; order Squamata; family Chamaeleonidae; genus Furcifer; species Furcifer pardalis. The sequence goes on from CP126891.1 coordinate 62,680,634, forward strand.
CTCAATCTCCCTGCCACACACACATTCACACAGACACTTGCAGAGATCTCTAAAAAGAGAAAGTTTTAATTCAGCCAGTTAAAAGTTGTTGCCACTCAAGAGAGAAATATCCAACAAATTACCTGTAGTTTTGACACACAGTTTTAGTTTCCATTTCCATAAGGAGCAATTTGATATTTCAACCGCTTGATTTTTCTTTTTTTGATTTTGCTTTCTTTCCTCTTTTTTTTTTTTTTTAAAAAAAACTCTTTTCAGACAAATGGAATTCTGCAAAAGCTTGCCAAAATTCTGAGTCATAGGGACTGCTTCTGTTCTGTCAAAGATAATAGGAACTTTGCCATTTTGCCATCAGTTAGAGCAGGAGTGTTGGCCTCCCAAAAGGTTTAGTTTCTCTCTCTCTCTCTCTCTCTCTCTCACTCTCTCTCTCACTCTCTCTCTCACACACACATTTAAATACAGTGGTGTTGCATTTTAGTTTTATGTGTTTGTTTAAGAACACCCACTGAAGACAGAGTTTAAAAGATCAATAGTATCTCCTCTCCTATCACTCTGTTGTTTTGCTTGATGAGTGCTTTCACATGCACAACCAGGTGTTGGACTAATGACGGGAACAGAACCTGGCAAATGGCAATCACCCAGCGAACTCCCCATCCCACCCCAGCCCGTTAAGAATGATTCATACAATTGGCTACAGCTCCTACAGCTGCATTCATGATGCGTAATATTGGGTGACTATCCTTTGCTGTATCTTGGGATTCCTGCGATCACAGCTGCCAGTTGAGCAGCCCTAAAAATGGCAATTGACACCAGACTTTGCAGCACCACCCAAATGTACAGAAGGGGAGGCTATGTCATGGGAATGAGACAGTAGATCTGTACAATCATTTTGACTGTACTATCAGTCATGTTACTTAACTATATTTTTATATGAACTGATCCTGATATTGCCTATGACAAGGTCGTTAAACAAAATATATATGCACACACAGAGAGAATAAGATCTTTCAACAGCTGGTGAGTATTGCTATTCATTTTGTTTCTTTTCCATTTTTTATCCAAACAACATCCAGATCTTGCTCAAGTTCTCATAGTATTGTTCTCTGTAATGTTCTAATACAAAGTTAGGTCAAGATGGTGTTTGGCAGAGGAAAGAGAATGAAAGAAAGTACTTCTTCACACCATGTACAATTAATATATAGTAAAATCTTTCAAAAAGAGTGCCTCACTTAGAGACTAACTCACTTAAAGAGCAGATTTTTCTCTGAATGTTCACCTCACTTAACAACTAAAATCAACCAAAAACTCGTGTAACAACTAAATCAGGGTTCGCAATCCCCCCCACCAGAAGTCACAATTGGTCACCTACAGTGGTGTTTTGCTTAAAGAGCAAACTTACTTAAAGAGCAGTCCCATGGAACGCATTATGCTCTTTAAGCTAGGTACCACTGTATAAGGTATCACTGAAACAAGATGTGGAATAATGATAAATGGAGACAAATACTTCAAATTCCCTTTCTCCGATTTTTATTCCAACGTTAATCATCAATGAATTTTTTGACCAATATTTTTAGTTTAGATTGATGAACTTCATAAAAATAACTTTGTACATACAATGTGTTCATCTTATAATTGTAGAAATTCCCTTTCTACAACTCTAGACAATGGGTGGCCAAACTTTTTGAGCCATGAGGCAGTCATGTGGTTGAACCGGCCAGTCATGTGGTTCCTTTCGCCATAAAACGCAACTGCGGCTGTCATAAACATGTTTATAACAGCCCCAGGTGCATTTATGGCAGCATTTTGTGCAGCTGTGTTTGTGCATGCATGGGGTATCCACTTCCACTTCCGGGTAGCATCGAGAGTGGTGTGGGCTGGATAATTTGGTGCTGCGGGCCGTAGTTTGGCCACTCGTGCTCTAGATAAATGCCAGGCATTTGAATCAGAATTGTTTTTCCTTGGAAGATGGAAGAACCGCCTAGAGTCAGGTTCACCTGATTGGGGCAGGATAATAAATCTAAATAAATAAATAAATAAGATGAGACAAGGGATGTACATAGCAAAATGTTCATTTTAGTTTCCTGTAGGTTTCTTCCGGGGTGTGCCTTGATCATTTTTGTTTTTGTCTTGTCCTTGCATTTACTTTGAAAAGGACCTTCTTCTTTGGTTCATTTCATTTTGGATTTGCCCATTTGCTAGTTGTCCAAAAAAGTTCTAGGTAAAGGTAAAGGTCACCTTTGCTCGAAAGCCAATTATATCCAACTATAGGGTCAACTGTTCATCTCCGTTTATAGCCAAAGAGCCAGCACTGTCTGTGTCTGCACATGTTTCTGTGGTCATGTGGCAGTCATGACTAGATGCCAATGAATACCTATTTATCTGCTTGCAATTTCTTGCATTCTAACTGCTAGGTGGCAGGAGCTGGGACAGAGACAAGAGTTCACTCTGTTTTGCAGCACTCGTGTCTCAAATTGCTGACCTTCCAGTCGTCAGATTCAGCTACCCAAGAAAGCCCCGAAAAAAACTCTAAGGAACTGTAAAAGAGAAGGGGCACAGGCAAGGCAACATAGAATTAATTTATCCTAAAAGTAAGTAGTAGTACAAGCAGCACAGAAAGCCTACAGAAACCTTACCAAACTACAGTAATGCCTCAACTAACAAAAAAAACCCCTCTCAATATGAACAGAAATCCCAGGGAAAATAATGCTTTCATATACACTAGTACCCTGGATAACGTTATGACATGGTTCCACAAGTCATGACGTTGTCCGGTTTTTAGCGTTGTCCGAGGTATACATCGAACAATGCTAAAAAAAACCTGAGAAAAGGCGCTCGCACGCGCTTCCCACAGTGATGGGAGGGTGTTCGGAGCATTCCCACTCCATCTTTAGATATTTTTTGGTCATGTTTTGGCAGCGCCAGAAGCTCCCACCACCACCAGGAAGTACTAAAAATTCTCCCTTCCCTGCAATAGCTGATTGTCAGGAACTGGTGACAATTACCAGAGCTGGCCACTAGAGTCCGATGTTGGAAATGTGCCAAATATGCATTGAAAACCAAATACAATTGATTCCAGAGTCAGCAAATAGTGGTGGTGTGGGGGTTGGGGTGGTGTTATTTTATCTGTTCAAAATTTTATCTGTTCAAAATTTTATCTGGCGAGAACGGGATGGAGGTCATCCATCCGTCCTGGCTCTTCTTGACCTCTCAGCGGCTTTCGATACTGTCGACCACGGTATCCTTCTGGGAAGGCTCCAAGGATTGGGGATCCAGGGCACTGTGTTGGCCTGGTTCTCTTCATTTCTGAGGGGCCGTACCCAGTCAGTGTGGCTGGAAGGCGAGAGGTCCAGCCCTAGGCCCCTGCAATATGGGGTGCCTCAGGGCTCGGTACTCTCGCCTCTCCTATTTAACATCTACATGAAGCCACTGGGTGAGATCATCCGTTCCCACGGGGTGAGGTATCACCAATATGCAGATGACACCCAGCTGTATATCTCAGCCCGTGGAGATCCAATTGATGCAGTGGAAGTCCTATCCAGGTGCCTGGAGGCTGTCAGGGTCTGGATGGGGGACAACGGGCTACAACTGAATCCCGGCAAGACTGAGTGGCTATGGGTAAGGGGTCCTGCGCTATCTCGGGAGTTACCATCTTTGGTTCTGGATGGGGCAGTTTTGCCCCAAACAGACCTGGTGCGTAATCTGGGGGTCCTCTTGGACTCACGACTACTGCTCGAGGAGCAGGTGGCAGCCGTGGCCAGGAGGGCTTTTGCACAACTTCGTGTAATACGCCAGCTACGCCCACTCCTAGACCGGGATTCCTTGCTCATGATCACACATGCTTTGGTCACCTCCAGACTTGATTACTGTAATGCGCTCTACATGGGGCTGCCCTTGGTGACCATTCGGAGGCTGCAGCTGGTCCAGAATGCGGCTGCTCGGGTAGTGATGGGGCGCGGGCGTTATGCTCGTGCCTCACCACTGCTTCGGGAGCTGCACTGGTTGCCAGTATGTCTCCGGGTGCAATTCAAGGTGCTGGTTATTACCTTTAAAGCCCTACATGGTAGTGGGCCAGGATACTTAAGAGACCGCATCGTCCCAAGGACATCTGTCCGTCCCACCAGGGCGGATTGGAGAGGCTCTCTTATCATTCCATCGGCTAGAGAGGCGCATCTCTCTAGCACCAGGAGGAGGGTCTTCTCCGTGGCCGCCCCGGCCCTTTGGAACCTCCTGCCAACTGAGTTACGCCTACAGGCAGAGCTCCTGCCCTTTCGGAAGGGCCTAAAAACCTGGCTGGCAGGGCAGGTGTGGGGGTCCAGGAACATGGGGTCCCATGTTGGGTAGCTGATATGATGGGACAGCCACCCCTCCCTCACTCTTTTAAACTTTTAAAATCTTTTTAAACCTTTTAACCTTTTTAAATCTTTTAGATTTTTGTAAATTCATGGTTTAATTCTTTTTTAATTGACTTTTAAGTAATTTATGAACTTTAAGGTTTTAATTTATGAATTTCTGTAAGCCGCCTAGAGTCAGGTTCGCCTGATTAGGGCGAGGTAATAAATCTAAATAAATAAATAAATAAATAAATAAATAAAAACTCTTTCTAAAGTGCACTTTGGAATTTTTCACCATGTTTTTGCCACTTTAGAATGAGTTTTGAGCAGCTAAAAGACTTTTTTTTGGCTTTTTTCTGGAGTTAAAAATAAAGGAGTGAAGGAGTTAAAAATAAAGGAGTTAAACCTGTACCAGAACAAGCTTACTTTTGGGGAAAATGAATTGCTGCAATTCCTGGACAATGTATATAGCACACGGGTGAAATATATGTATGATTTATGTACTTTTTTTTAGTAAAATGTATTCTTTAGCAAGAATGTAACAAAATAATTCAAGCTTTGATTTTTTTTGTATTTGTTGTACTGTAGTACTGTATTGTTTTCTTTTTATGTTATTCTTATTCTTTTTGTTTGAAAATTACAAATAAAAATTATATATATATAAAAAAAGAATGAGTTTTGAGCAGCTAAAAGACTTTTTTGGCTTTTTTCTGACCTCCAGAGTGCATTATTTGATTTTCAATGCATTCCTATGGGAAACTGCACTTACAATTTTTTTGGGAAACAAGGAATGGATTAATTTTGTATCTCAAGCTACTACTGTACTGCGAAAAAGCAGAGGCAAGATGATTTTTTTAAGCAACTGTTTTTCAGAAGTTGAGTTAAGACCATGAGAAAGCAAAAAAGAGTTATTTTCTGAGGGTTTTTCCATTGTTTTTTCCTAGTGTGTTTGTTCTGACTTTTCATTTTTATAAAGTATTGTTTTGGTCCCCTACCCATTCATTGCTAAAGGAATGTGTAGCTACACACAAAGTGCACCGTAGCCTATTAGTTCCAGATAAAGTAGGCCCATTGAACATTGGGATTGACATAAATATTGCTTTACCATTCAGCACTTGATTCAGTAGGCTTCCCTAGTTGGGACAAGTAATACTGATCAATGTGATAAATCATGCTGGCTGGGACATTTTGAAATTCAGAATATTTGCTCAAATGTGTAAAAATGCTTAGGAACAGGAGACATGAGCTATTCAAAGGGTTCTGGGACAAAAATGGGCACAAATATTGAGAATCTATAATGAATCTTCCTGTGTTGGTTTGTGTGGTAACCTAAATTTTATGGTTAGCTGGAATGTCTTGAATAACTTTTTTTTAATTAACAGCAATAATTGGGCAACCATGTGAAATATTAAGTGGCACCCATCAGCCAAATGTAGCCTTGTAGAAGTATTAATTTGGCTGCCATATCCTTTAGGACTTTACAGAAAGACAAGATTAGACATCAATAGTGGCCACAAAATATAAGTGGGGGATTTTTAACAGACGATGGAAAGACATTTAACCTAAATTTAGATAAGAAAATTTGCATTCAGGTCTGCACCACACCAAAAATGTGAATACAGAAAGTTTTATTTTGATCTTCAGTACGACACACGAATAAGACCGTTTAATGTGATTTGCCTGCCTAGAAAAAGAAATAGACTCAAGGCAGTTGTGAGGAAAGGTATTACATCTGTGAAATATAAAAATTGGTTGTTCAGAGTTGGTAGATTAGTAACTGAAGTAGGTTCTGCTTAAGTAAAGTTTCTCAAAGTGCCAAACAATGCCTGCCTGTTAAACAGCCTCTAGCTAATCTATCAAGTGCTTTAACTAACAGGAATGTTGATGCGATTGCCTGCATGACTGCATGATTAAATGAAAGGGGGAGGGGGACTTAGAAATATTATCTTTCATGCATACATTATCTCTCCTCTCATGTGCCTGGAGGTTATTTCTTTGTACAAGTTTCCTGAATGTGCGTATCGCCTTGAGTGATCTTGGTAGGTGTGAACTGGCAACTTGATGAGGGAACACTTCCTTTTTAGGCTGGGTCCCTTTGTATGGATCTCTATCAAAAGATGAAATCAACTCAACCACTTCTGTACAGGCAATGTGTTGTATTTAATCATTAGGAGATGTTAAACGGCATGAACAGGATGTAAACCAGACTTCTGCATTTTCTGCAAACTAAAAATAAATAAGACATTTATTCATAAGTAAATTACAAGAAGTGCCCAATCAGTAGAAGAGTTCTGTGACATTTTAATTGGACATAACAAAAGTATTCCACAACTAGATTTTTATCCCTATTCCTCATAGATCAATGTAGCTTTTCCTAAGAAGTATGCTGAAAATGGCAAGCATTTTCCTCCTAGTCCGTTTTATTGAAAGAGAAAGAAATTTAAGCCATTCCTGAAGTGTCTTATAGAATTAATAATATAACTGAGCAAGCAACTTAGCTCTGAGAATGATTTCAAAGCAGTGCTATGAGATGTGTTATAAAAATTAACATGACAAATATTTGTGACATCATATGGCAAATAGCCATGAATAATTTAATTGAAAGGGAAGATATTTTGGATTTCTACCACAGGCCAAATTGAGATTACTTATTTTCTTTCAGAATAGATGTCCATTGGCAGAGAAGCAAAAGAGAGAGAGGCAGAAGGCTGAATATCAGATGTCCAGTTAATTGTATGATTTTAGGATCATCAGTCATTAAACATTCTGTTGAAATAATTAATACTTTTTATTTATTTCTTATAATAGTTACTGATGCTGACTTAATGTGATTGTTGTTTTAAAAAATTACAACTTTTCAGAAACCAAGACATTGAACTTCTGCAATTCTCACATTTTGTTGTTAATGTGTTATCAAGTTCCCCCAACTTATGTCAACCCTGTGAATGAGAGATCTATGAAATGTCCTGTTCTCAACAGCCCTGTGGAGTTCTTGCAAACACAAGACTGTGGCTTCCCTCACTGAGTCAATCCATCTCATGTGTGATTCTCCTCTTTTCCTGCTGCCTTCCACCTTTTCCAGCATTGCTATCTTTTCTAGAGAGGCTTGCCTTCTCACGTCGTGCTGAAAATAGTACAGCCTCAGTTCCATCATTTTTACATCCATAGGCAGTTCTGGCTTGCCTTTCTCTAGGACCCACTTGTTTTATCTTTCTGGCAGTCCAGGGTATCTTCAGAGCTCTCCTCTAACTCCATATTAATTCTCACTTTAAACACCTATTTAGCTATTAAAAATATTTATAGACATCTTCCTTATAGAAACCTTCTTTCTCAGGTGCCTTATCCGTTCCGGATGGTGTGTGTGTGACCACTTACTTTACTTTTACTTTTACTTTACTTTACTTTTTACTTACTGTTCCCAGGATCTCCAGTGTTCATAGCCCTCCACCCTTCTTCCAGTCTCTTAAAGGTTGAGCTTGACTTAAATTTTACTTTATATTTGAACCTTTGTGTGGCTATAGCCTTGTAAAAGGAAACTGAGAGTTGTTATGATAGCACTTTTCAAAGATACAGTAATACCTCAGATAACGTTTACCTCGGATAATGCTAAAATCGCATAACGTTAAGTAATCTGGGGAGAAGAATTGGATCGAATAACGTTAAGGTCCTATGGGATGGATCGGATAACAACCGCTAAAGCCTGTGTGTTTACAATGTATCTCTATGGAGCTTTAACGTTATCTGATCCATCCCATAGGATTTTAACATGCATCGGATAACACTAAAACTCGGATAACACCAAGACATGTGGAACCAAGTCTTAGTGTTATCCGAGGTATTACTGTAGTAGTAAAAAGAAGGTTCAGGATATGTCCTTAGTCATTGCAGAGTGCAAGTTGTGTCATAACTGGCTGAAATTACACGAAGCCAAATATAGGCTGAATATCAGGGGGGAAAATCTTAACTGTTAGATCAGTATGACAATGGAACCAATGACGAACGTTCCAATGCTGGAGGCATTCAAGAGAAAACTGGACAATCATTTGTCAGATTTGCTTTGATTCATATTCCTGCATTGAGCATGGGGTTGGACTCTATGGCCTCATAGGCCCCTTTCAGCTCAGTTATTCTATTTTTTTATATTTCAAGCAAGACAAATATTATCTCTACAACTTTAAAAAATGGTTTTGGGCTGAAAGAAAGCTCTTCTGGAGGTGAATGTACATGAAGAGGTTCTTATGCTTATCTATCTGGATAGAACATTGCATCCCAGAATACTTAGAATGCACCTGAGTTTATCAGGCAATTTAAACAGTTGTTGTAACATGCAGTACAATTTATCATAATTCATCTTTCCCACAGTACATGAGACTCCTAGACTGGTTACTCACATTACTGACATTGGAGTGTGAAAACATCATTGAGCAGGGGCCATGCAGCTTCATGTTTTATTCATTACATGCTTTATGAAACTGTATCTTTTTTTGGAGGGGGGAAGTATACTTTACTTTTGGCATAGTAAAGTCAAAACCAGTCCAAATGGCCGTCAAGTCCATTTTCGGAGGGGAGGGGGCTGTTCTGTTTGTTGGGCTCCACAAAGGTCCTAGTCATCTTCCAATGCATGTCTTTTGAGCCCACATCAAGGGCTTCAATTTTTTCAGTCTACCCTCATATATGTGTATGGATGCTGGGAATGGCATATATGTGAGCCTTGCAACTATCAATGCTGATTCCAGTATGCCGAAGGGGCTAACAAGCACTTCCCCTGATTCAGTTAGCAATGCACACAACACAGGGGTTTTTTTTAATTTAAATGAAGTGATGCATCATTTCAGTAATGACTTTTGTTGTTGTTGTTCAGTCACGTAGTCAAGTCCGACCCTTTGCGACCCAGTGGATCATTGCACACCAGGCATCCTTCACCATCCTCCTCAACCCTACCAGTTTTGTGCTCATTGCATCAACAATACAATCTAGCCATCTCATTCTCTGCCTCCCCTTCTTCTTTTGACCTCTACCTTTCCAAGCACTAAGGCTTTCTCAAGTGAATCCTCTTTTCTCATTTGATGTCCAAAGTACTTAAGCGTCATCTTCAATATCTGACTTTCCAAGTAGTAGTCAGGGTTGATTTATTTTAAGATCGACCTATTTGTTATCCTTGCTGTCCAGGGTACTCTCGAAACTTTCATCCAACACCACATTTCAAAGATGTCTATTCTTCTGCACTCAGCTTTATTCAGCTATCAAAACCATACATTACTACTGGGAATAATATTGCTTTGACTATGTGGGCTGCTGTATATGAGGGGAAAAAATCACTTCCCCAACTGTTTGCCACTTATCAGGGGAAGTGTTTAGTTGATTCAACGAGTTGTTTTCTGCCTAGACAGAATGTGCCACTTGTGAGCCAAAGCTTTTACAGCTGATCGAGAAAGACAATCTGGACAGGTCCTCACTCTGATCCCAAATATTTGGGATATGTACCATTAATGTGGAAAAAGAATTGAAGAAAGGAGAACCCTACCAAAATAAAGTAGTCATTGTGCTGTAATGGTCATTGTATAGGACTCTGATTCCGGACACCTGAGTTGAAATCCATACTGTGTGAATGTGAGCCACCTGCTGTCCTTCTCAGCCTGTCCTCCTTCATCAGGTTGTTATGAGCCCTGGTCACCCAGTGGTTAAACTGCTGTACTGCAGCCACAACTACTGAGTTTGAGTGTGATGGGGCTCAAGGTTGATTTCCAAGGTCGGTAAAACGAGTACCCAGCATGATGGGACAAGATGCTAATTACCTTGTGAACTGCCCAGAGAGTACACTAAGCACTATGAGTGTGTGTGTTTGTGTGTTTGTTTGTTTGTTTGTAAAAACAAGGAGAATACAGTCATTGTCTCATTGAAAACCGTGAGGTAAAATATCTTTAAATTATTTTGTTGACTAACATTTCCCAAATGTAAAAACTAGCTCAGGGCCCCATGGGTTTTTTCAGTGTGGTGGGATTAACTGAAGGAGATGGTGGGACTTTCCTTCTTGCCTTGGGATATGTTAGTATCCAGATGAAATTTATTGACTTCAGTGTGAATGGAAATAGAATGTTGCTTGTTAATCATCATTCAGGGGGTTGAGTGAATCTTGCATTTTAAAAATTGAAGTTTTTATTGACTCATTAAAACCTACTTTGTCTGGTTTTCTTTTTGACAATTGAAAAGTGGCTTGTTCTTCCTTGAGATAGCAAGGTTGAACAGGTATACACACGTAGGCTATGGCAATAAATCTGTCCATGCTTAGATTGCACAGATTGCAAATCATTTGATGGTAAAGATGACTTGGCAAGTTGGCTGTCACTCTCCCCAGTTACTATGCAACTGATTTAGGGTTTATTTCCTGTTTAAAATTGCCTCATCTTGTGGCATTGGTCTGTGGGTGGACCATAGGAGAAGGGGTTTTTTACATTTGTACTTTTCAGGAAACTGTTTAAGCCAGTATATATTCATTTTAAAAGTGGAGTACAAATCAGATTTCCCCAAACATTGGGGAAAATCCTGAGGCCTAACATAGAATTGCTTGGGAGCTGATAGTTAACCTGAATTTTCTCTTCCAAATGGATTCATGCATATAATAAATGGCTATAATGATATGAAGGGGCTTAGTGGTTCAGATGCTGAGTCTGATGACCGGAAGTTTGGGAGGTCAGCAGTTGAGACCTGAGTGCTGTATGACAAGAGTGAGCGCTCATCATCTGTCCCAGCTCCTGCCAACCTAGCAGTGCAAAAGCAAGAAATTGTAAGTAGATAAACAGGTATTGCTTTTTTTGAATCAACCAGTTCTTGAAGGGAGAGGGAGATTCTATTACCTCCAGCCTTTTCATATCATTGTTTGAAATGTAGTTGTGTGGAGCAATGCTCATCTCCTTTTATAGCCAAAGAAACAGCACTGTCTCTGTATACATGTGGCAGGTGTGACTAGACACCAAAGTGCACAACACACTTGTTACCTTTCCTGGCAAAGTGGTTCCTATTTATCTACTTGTAATTTTTAGCTTTCAAACTGCTAGGTTGGCAAGAACTGGGAAAGATATAATAATTTCATGTCAGAAATTATTCTGGGAGAAACTTTGCTCAGGGAATGCCCAAATTAGGCTCCTTTCATGTTCCCAAGAGCTGGGACAGAGACGGGTGCTCAATCCATCATGCAGTACCCGAGTTTTGAACTGTCAACTTGACAGCCTTCCAGCTAACAAGGCGAGCTTCTTAACCATTGAGCCACCTCAGCCACCGCTGGGAAAGATGACAGGAGCTTACTCCACCACTCAGCACCCAGGTCTCAAACTGCTAACCTGCCAGTCTTCCAGTTGTCATACTCAGTGTCTCAACCACTAAGTCACCATGGCCCCTTCATATCATTACAGCCATTTATTATACGTGACCTAATGTATAAATGTGTGAAGAGACTGACAAAGGGGAAGAATATACCACCTCAGACCTACATACATACATTTGTGTTCTTGGACTGAAACTCTCAGAATTCTTCAGGTTGCATATCTGCTTGAAGAAATCTGGGAGCTGTAATCCAAAAATTCATATTGGTGCACTGCTACCCCTCACCCCACCCTGTCTGAGTTCCTGGGTTAGCTTAAGACCTTGTGACTAAGTAGGAAACACTGGCTTTTCTGTCCATGGAAGGCAAGTTTGCATGCACTAGCTCTTTTCTGCCATTTGCACATTTACTTCACAGGAGTATTTGTGAGTTGTTCATGTCTCCTAATGTTCACTGTGGTTGTGGTTGCTGAGATTATTCAAAAATTATATCCTCGGCGCCCCCCCCCCCACCATATTGTTCAGGAAGACATGTAATATAAAGAAAACTACATTAAATATTTTTAAGGGCTGGCCTTAGTGTGGAAGACCCAATTTTTTGTTGTTGAGTTGTTCTAAAACCTACAAACTTTAAATATTTTAATAAATTAGAATCATGCATCCTATCAATCCTGAATTTATGTTGTATTGCTGTTCTGCTTACATTTCAGTGCTTTAATATTGTACAGGGCTGAAGCCATGTAGGAATAGAAATCATCCATGTCATCTTTATTTAATTTGTTGAATATTTAGCCAGCTAACTAATAAGTGACATTCTCAACAACCAAACTAACCTAAAATAATATTATTTAAACTGTATTCATGGTCCCACCACTTTCCTTTACAGAGCTTTTATGTCTTGACAGCTGAGTCATAGAAAAATGTCTTAATAGGAACTGTTATTTTATCATGGTTTGTAATGACTGGAAAATCGTTCTTGTCGAGGATCTCTTAAAGGCACAGAAACCTCTGACTGGAAAGGAATCAACAGTCCCAAGACACCACCTATCAAGTTTTGTGATATCATCTGGCATTGCATTTATGTACCATCCTCTGGAGAAGGACCAGAAGAATAGTGCTGTACGTCAATAGAAGCCTGACAGATCCTGAATTGAAAGTTTTCAAAACAAGGGAAAGAGAAGGGCTGCTTTTTAAAAAAAAATGTGGTTCTGCAAAGTACTTCTGGCATAACCTAAATGCATAAGACCTCTAGGAGGCAGTGCTCATCTCTGTTTACAGCACTGTCTGCATCTGTAGACATTTCCATGGTCATGTGGCAGGCATGACCATATGCCAGACTGCACGGAATGCTGTTACCTTTCCTGCCAAAGAGGTACCTATTTATCTACATGCAATGTCTTGCTTTCAAACTGCTGGGTTGGCAAGAACTGGAACAGACAATAGATGCTCAGTCTGTCACGTAGCACTCGGAGCTCAAACTGCAGACCTGTCAACCTTCTGGTCTTCAAGCTCAGCATCTTGACCACTAAGCCACTGCGGCCCTTTTAAGAAACAGTAGCACACTGTTACTGGTCATTATACACCACCATTTGATCTTTCGACATGTGTTTCTCTCTGAGGCATTGTGTAAAATTTAAACAATGGTCCCTTACTCTTCAGAGTGCAAGCTGTTGAAGAAAAGAGCAAGTAGCTATCCATAGAAATTGGGCAGTGGTTCCCAAACCTCTTTTTACCATGCCCCACCTAAGCATCTCTAAAATCCTGATTCTCTCCCCCCTCCCATGACATATAATTCTTATTATTCAAAAGGTGATCTATTCATTTGGAGGAAGCCTAAAATGCCATTCACTGTTAATAACTCATCCTCAAATTGCCCCCCCCCCAAATAAAACTGCCCACCTGTGGGGCATGTGCCCCATATTGGGAGCCACGGATATAGGGTCTTGATCCAGGGCCCGCATGTACTTATTCACAGTAGAGGCAACTCATGCCAGTGAGATGGGGGAGCAGAGCATCTCACCCCATAATTAAATTTTACGGTAAGACTTCCTCCCATATATACAGTAAAACCTCATATAACACTAAAACCTGGTTCCACAAGTCTTCGTGTTATATGATTTTTAGTGTTATCTGATCCTCTATGGGATCCATAGAGATACATTGTAACCACACAGGCTTTCGCGGTTGTTATCTGAAGCATCCCATAGGATCTTAATGTTATCTGATGCAATTCTTCCCCCCAGATTCCTTGATGTTATGCGATTTTAGTGTTATTCGATACTAATGTTATATGAGGTATTACTGTATGTTGCTTATGGTTCCCAGATGGAAGTACCTTGTTAATTACAGTATTATTTTGCTGCATGTGTAACTGTTTTATTATTTATTTTAAGTTATCTGTTCTCAATGTTTGAGAGGGTTATAAGCAATAGCTGCATGGATATATGGAGAGATAACTGATGCACTTTTCATGTTTTGCCTTTTCTTTAAGACCACATACATATGTCACCTTAAAAAATGACCAAGTTCTATGCCACATATTCTTTGATTGCATCTGCTTAGGTATGCTGCAGGCCACAAACACATGACAGAACAAAACTGGAAAATTCTGTTGTTTTCAAGAGAATGGATTAACATGGCAAGCTTCCTCTTTAAAAACCTTGTAAATTTGACATATCTTGTTAATTATTTTGCTGGAAAACTAGTTTACAGTGTATATGTTATAGATCAGAAGTGAGGATCTGTGGCCATCCAGGTGGAGTATTGGATTGTAACTATAGTCAGCTTTGTGCATGGTGGGAGATGCAATCTGACAACATCTGGAAGATTGCACATTTCATATGAATGCTTTTTAACGTGGTATTGTAAGTTTTTTAAAAATTTTGCTCTAAATAATGTCAATTACATAGTGCATTGCCATTTATTATACTCCCAAGAACTAAATATAACACACACACTTCCAGGAACTCATAAAAGACCTCCCTTTCCCACCCTTACTCCACTCCCATTTTTCTTTGGCAAAAGAATGAGTTTTTAATGAATACAATACGTGTGTTTCATTCAGCTCTAGTGAGTGTAAGAAAAAGTATGAGCCTACAAACTGCTGTTCCATGTGATATAAATGGCATATCTCCACTGATAGTATGCAACTATTTTTAAGCAGAGGTTGTGCATTTGCTTGCAAATGACTCCATTTAGACAAATGTTTGTAAGTATAGTCATCTCCTTATTTACAAGTGAAACATATATTGCTTGTTTTTTCTCTTTGTAATGGGTAAAAACAATTTATTTATTTGTTTGTTTATATTTACATCCCACCCATCTGGGTTATTCTCCCACTCTGGGTGGCGAACAACAGATTATTATTTTTTTACAAATGATATACAGTTAAACATAATATACTATACAAAACCAACAAACAATAAACCAAACAGAATAAATTATAGACAAAAGGCAATAAACAATAGCAGTACCCAAAAAATAACATACACTGGTGATGGTAACATATCCAGTTAACAAATGAATAAATTTTGTGTCAGGAATCGCTCTGGGTTGAAAGAATTTTTGCTGGAGAAACTCCACTCAGGGGAATGAGGCTCCTTTCATGTCCGCAAAATCCTTTGGTTAATTAAATCTATTGTTCGGCATTTGGAAGGATCCGTTTAAAAGGTTCTTTCAAGAGAAATGATTTCAGTTGTGTTTTTTAAAATATAGACAAAGATGGATGTTAGTACAGCTCAACAGGTAGACAAACAAACCAGTAGCCCTTCCACCAAGATTTTTCTTTTTCTTTTATAGGTTCATTTCTTTAAGTGCAATATTCTATACAGTACTTTGCTTATGGTTTACAAATATGAAAGAAGTGGATATTACATCAAATTTAGAGGTATGCCTATAGACAAAAGGAATTTTACTTTGAAAAATATCCAGATCTGAAATTGAGATTGTTAACCACCAACGTTCTTCATGACTTTTAAATTGGCAGATGGTAGTCCATTCCATAGGGGACTGCAGTGGCTTAGTGTTAAGACACTGAACTTGATGACTGGAAAGTTGGCAGGTCAGCAGTTCAAGACCTGAGTGCTGCATGATGGAGTAAGCATCCACCATCTATCCCAGCTCATGCCAACCTAGCAGTTCAAAAGCAAGAAATTGCAAGTAGATAAATAGGTACCACTTTGGTGGGAAGGTAAACAGCATTCTGTGCATACCAATGTCTAGTCATGCCTGCCACATGTCCATAGAAACATCTGCAGACAGAGACAGTGCTGGCTCTGGTTGTAAATGGAGATGAGCACCAAACCCTAGAGTCTGATATGACTAGCTTTTGAGCAAAGGTGACCTTTACGTTGTCCATTCCATGCTGTGTTCTTTTCTACCTGTTTAGGGCATATCAAGAATACAACCAAAGCTTCCTGTTGAATTTTAACTGGTCATTTTATTGGTATTTTAAACCATTGATTAGTCTTTTCCAATGTGTTTTTGTTATTCCACTGTTAGACTATTTGAACTATAGTACCATTCCGAAGCTTAAAAGAACTGTTGGAAAAGTTGAAAATTTTTGTTTCTCATGTACGCCCAGAGGGTTAAATCAAATTGAATCTGAGGCTAAGATATACGAGGTGGGAGGAGATAATGTAATTACATCTAGCTTTTGATAAACATTTCAAGTGCTGCTTCAAAGGACAGATGTGGCTCTAATCTAAAACTTTTTGATCCAACTTTTCTTGATTGCATTGAGCTTGAGATGTGTAGTTAAACTTCTGTGTTATACATTGCACTTTGATACCGAGCATATTGTTTTACTTCATTTGTATGATCTGACAAGCTTCATTATATAATAAACCAATTTAAATAAATCTTAGACATAAAAGTGATCCTGACAAGAAGGGGGGACCACAATACATACAAATGATATATTGGTTAGATGTTGTAGAAAGAATGAAATAATCTCTTTTTCTCTCTACCTCTGCCTCCCTCTCTCTCCTTCTGTTCATTCAGGTTTTCTTTTCTTTCTTTTTTCTGAACATGTGTTTTAAATAAAGCTGCAAGGCATTTTCCAGTAACCAGGGTTGTATTACAAAAACGAGTTAAAGTAAAACAAAAGGGAAACCTGTTTCAACATTTTATGAAGTATTGTCATACATTGTTGCACACTTCCAGCTGGAAGTAAATGTGACATTTACAATGCTAATTTTTCAAAAGCTAGCCCTTTAAAAAACATATACAGGGTTACTTGGAATGATTTGTACATGTAGAAGGAGCCAGACTAACAAGCTACTCGACCAAGAATGTTATTTGAGTCCTAATGGTCTTGGGGCAAATGGGGTTTCTGGGAAATTATTGGGACCAGTTTTAAAATTGTTCATTTTATCCTGATCTGCTACCAGCTATAGATCGACAAGTTTATAGAATATTGGACCGAGATTATTAATAGCACTAAATTAGTATAATGAGGGCAGAGTTACAGGTCTAGCAAACACACTTCTACTAATCAAAGAAGGATCCCTACGTGATTGCTTATATCTACCCTATGAACCTAGCATTAAGGAATTTTAAGGTGACAAAATTGTATTACAGTACAAGGATCCGCACCACTTTGCTGGTCGATTCATGTTGAGATTGGTGAATGTGCAACATCACAGAGAAAAAAACTGTCTATTTTCTATTTTTAGAAAACCCTCTGGGCATTTTTAGAAAAGGGGCAGGTGAGATTGAAAGTGCCTAGATTTGTTAGATGGGGTAGGGGTATCAAACATGGCTGGCAGGGCAGGTATGGGGTGCGGGAGGGACTATGACCCCAGCCCGCTGGTTGATTTAAGCCCCGCTTGCCCTCAATTAGTTTTTAGATTTTGATTTTAAAGTTTTAGATTGAGGTTTTTTTTAGGAAAGCTTTTAAGAGTGTTTTATTGTGGTTTTTTTATCAATTGTGAGCCACCCTGGGTCACCTCAGTGAGGAGGGTGGTTGATAAGTATGAATAATAATAAACTAGATGGTTTCATGATTATTCTTTCATAAGCCGATGTTTCCTGTGTCACTGCAATGTATTCAGGGGGGAAACAGAATGCATGAAGAGGACAAAGCTGTGTCTAATGTTGTTTGTCTCAGAATTAAGCTCAGTTCAGTTGAGTTCAACAGGACATCAGTCTGATAATTTGCTGCAGCCTCAATCTCTGCATGAGGTTCTTCACAATATAGAAATGGTAGTTTAGCTGTTTGGGGCATGCTGAGATGATACCAGTTTTGATTTCAGGAGTGACTAAGAAGCTTGGATTCTGCTTCCTTTAGTTTTCTCTGGCTGTTCTGAATGTTTGTTTGAGATGATAGTGAGGATTGGATTCAGAACCTTAATATTAAAACTCTTGTGTATGCTTCCTAGACCAAACTAGAGCTTGACTTGGAAATGCAGCCTCCTTCTCAAATTCGGAGATTTCTGAATAGCATCTCCAAGGCTCAGGAATAAAAGTTCTGGTGCCATACCAGATAATTTTGTTCATTATGCTGGATTTTTCCTCATCTTCTCCGCCTCTGACTCTTTCAAAAGTGTTTTAATTGCTTCCCTGTTATCTTTCTTTCTTTATACTGTTTATATAACTGTTCTTATATAACTTTATATAACTGTTCTTCTAAAGAATAAGAATGACAACCAAATATTTAATTACCTTCACTTCAAATCAGCAAATTTTAAGGCTGAAAAGGGAGGCCAAAAACACCTGGAAACATTCATATATAGTTATTTCTTTGTGTGTGTTATATGTTTTATCACAAAAAATGGAGGAGATCCTATTATTTCACTCTATCAGAAATTCACAGAAAAATCTTTGTCTGCTATACTTGTGACATTTGTGAACAATCTCATCTTTGTATGCAAAAAAAAATTAAAACAGTGGTTTTGCTAAATATAATTACAGAGTGTGATTATCACTATATAGAACTTTTTGTGTCAGCTTAGTACTTTTATGTTTTGTCATTATTTACATTTTTTAAATCAGTTACACATGTTTCAAAAACCTTCTGAAGGTATGCAATTTCTCTACTCCCTGAGGAAATGCAATGTTCTTTTTGTAAGTTATTTATCCATTTGGTTGAGTCCCAATTTTTATACAGTTAGAAGATTCACAAACTGTTCCAATTAATTAGCATCATAGGTTTGACATTGTAGAAATAAGAAAGAACCGCCATTGTACTGTGATATGATTAACCTTTGGCAGGTAGACCAGTACTTACACAGAATGATATATTTTTACACTCTGATTTGGAGAAGAGAACAAAAAAGATCTTGTGTACAAATGAAGCAGAATTGCCCCAGTTAATTCTTTGATGGAAATAAAAGCAATTGTCCAAAATGACTAAGATAGTTGTACAGTTTGCCTGGTCCTTTGCATCTCTTTTGATGAGAAAAAGCAGTGTTTCCTGTCTCACTTCAGCCTGGATGTGAGGAACCTTATGGGCCTTGAAAATTCTTCTTCAAATCAAGATAGCATAAATAGATGAGAACAAAGAATTTGTCAAGATTTCATTACATCCCAAGTGTTGGTGAATGCTGTCCAGTCACTCTTACTAGTGGTTTATTTTGCACTGGGAGAGTCCGCAATTTCCTGAGATTCAGAGACCATGCAAACCACTTTTAGATCTAGATTTAAAACTAGAGGTGGCAGGAATTTGTAATATAGAGCAGTGGTTTCCAACCTGGGGCCCACGCCCCACAGGGGGACTTCAATTCCCAGTACATTGGTTCATCAGTGCTTTGAGGAATTGACTTAAGCTTCTGGGAATTAAAGTCCAAAAACCAGAGGTTGGGAAACACTGATCTAGAAGCACCCCAACCCCATGCCCTTTTTGACCCCCAAAGTAACTTCCGACTTTGAACAAAGCCCAGCCAGGCATAAAGCAGTTCAGAGAAGGGGAAAATGTAATGCAATTGCGCCGCTGCCACCCCAGCTCCAGGATT
This sequence comes from Furcifer pardalis, assembly GCA_030440675.1. Lineage (NCBI taxonomy): Eukaryota > Metazoa > Chordata > Lepidosauria > Squamata > Chamaeleonidae > Furcifer > Furcifer pardalis. Next base: position 62,700,231 of record CP126891.1, read on the forward strand.
GACAAGAAACATTTTTTAGTACAAAGATTTTAAGAACAACCCAAAAATTATCAGGGAGTTGTCCAAAGCAGTTTGGTACATCTGATAGGTCACATTTTGCCCCCTCCTGGTTTCACTATTTGTTTTGCAAGCAAGAGTGGCAAAAGAATATGTACCAGCTTATCACTCACCATGGGTAAGTCAGGGTTCCTGTAAATTCCTGGCCAATTGTTGGTGTTATACAACCCTCCACCCCTTACATTTTTGTAAAGTGTTCCACGTTATGATGACCCGTACTCTGTGCATATGTCTCAGTATACAGTAATACCCCGGATAACGTTATGACTTGGTTCCACAAGTCATGACGTTATCCAGTTTTTAGCGTTGTCCGATACATGCATCGAACAACACTAAAAAAAAAGCCCTGACTTCAGGGACAAACTGCTTTAAAGGCAAGCAGGGAAAGAAAGAGACCTCCCTACCTTTAAAGCCACCCCCTTGCGACTGCAGTAGGGGGAAAAGTGCCTTTCCCCCCCCCACACACACACTACTTTAGCCTTCCCTCTGCATATTTTCCCTTCTCCAACTGCCAGCTGATCGGAGGCTTTTTAAAAAAAAACTGCAGGGAAGGGGGGGAAGAGAGAAATGTGGTTGGTTCTATAGAGAAGTAAAGGAGGCCAAAGCTTCTCTCCCTGTCACTTCGCTCCTTCCCCACCCCCAGCAGTTTGGGGACACCACACTGCCTGCTCGGCCACAGAGAATCCACCCCAGCTCTGTTTACCTAATGTTCTTGAGCTGCAATCTCCACGCTGTGTTCTTGCTTTACTTCCTGAATTAAAAAAAAGGGAGGTGGGAAAATACAGAGATGTGATTGGTTCTCTAGAGACTGCCAGCTGATATAGAGAACCAATCACATCTCTGTATTTTTCCCCTTCCCTTTTTTTTCAATTCAGGAAGTAAAGCAAGAACACAGTGTGCTCAGTCCGAGCTCAAGAACATTAGGTAAACAGAGCTGGGGTGGATTCTCTGTGGCCGAGCAGGCAGTGGGGTGTCCCCAAACTGGTGGGGATGGGGGTGGGGGTGGGTAAGGAGCGAAGTGACAGGGAGAGAAGCTTTGGCCTTCTTTACTTCTCTATAGAACCAACCACATTTCTCTCTTTCCCCCCCTTCCCTGCAGTTTTTTAAAAAAAGCCTCCGATCAACTGGCAGTCGGAGAAGGGAAAATAAGCAAAGGGAAGCCTAGGGGAAAAGGCAGGCGGGCGCTGGGGAGGGGGTTGGATTGGGTAGATGTTCTACCCAATCCAACCCCCTCCCCACACACACACGATTGTACCGGATAACGCTAAAAATCGCATTATCCGATGCAAGGTTTTTCCAAAAATCTTGCATCGTTATCCGATTCTAGCGCTTTCTGGTACAAATGTTGTCCGGGGCATTACTGTATGTTAATAATGTTAATGTGAACTGTGTGTACACATGGTTTGTACATACTTAAAACTTCTCATTCTTAATTCTCAAATTGTAAAAATGGCAATAGCATTGACGTACCGCCAAAGTTTACTTTACATAGTAGCAATTTGTAATGCGATTGTAACTTCTTTGTAACCATTAGTTTTCAAAGAGATGTGATACCGGTAGTTAAGACTTCCAATAAAATTCCATGTCTTAAAAGAAAGCAGAGGAGGATATATTTTAGAAAAACTTGGGTTTTAAGGGTTCTTTTTTACTAGTTTCTCCAAACCCTAGAGTCGGATACAACTGGCTTTCAAGCAAGGGAGACATTTACCTTTACCTTGACCAGTCCTATGTTCACTGCATGTAAATTGACCAACAGTAGGCTCCCCCTTCCTTCCAGGGTTGAAGAAATCATGTCACTTCTTTTCTCCCTGAGTGAGAAGAAGGGGAAAAAAACCTCCTAACCAGAGACCACTAAGGAAGGAAGGGGGTGGGGTGGGAAAACAGCACTTGGGAAAGGATTCCCTTTGTGTTTCCCTTGCTGCTACTATAAGTCCCAGAATCCACCGCCAGTTTCAGCACTGACCACGTCACTTCCCCTCCCCTCTGCCCAACCATTCACTCGCTCTCTCAGTCAGTCTCTGAGGGGGGAAAGAGGCATTTATTTGGCAGAGGGAGGGAGAAAGAGTCTCCTTGAGAGTTTTCACCCCCGCTGCCATTCAGGACACCTGGAAGGATGAGGAGGTGGGTGAATTATGGGTGATGAAGGGAGGGCCTTAATTGGGGTGTGTGGGGAGGTTTCCCCCAAAGCAAAAATAAGCCTGAAGAGACATTGGAGGAGAGACCAGGGAGGGGGCTTTCCCATTGAAATCCAGTTTCTTTCTTTGGCTTCTGCTGTTTCTCTTCAAATCAGGGAAAATGGAGAAACCACATGATTTAGGGGGAGGGGTCAAACTAAAGTCACGGAAAGCCTCAGAGGGGGAGGGGGTCAAAAAGTGGCCTATTGCAGTTTACATGATATTTGAATGGTCCCTAAAACCTGGGGTTATGACAGAGGTCTGTTCCAACAGCTTCCTTTGTAACATGGGAAAAAAATTGTAACCCAAAGCACGTTTTCCCATAGGACTGGATTGAAAATTTTAAAAATCCCGATTAGACCAAAAATAATAATTAAAAAAATACAAACCCCCCCCCCCACAGAAATATATAAAATGCTAGATGCAATCATCCCCCACCCCCACAAAAGAAATGGAGTGATCTCCCTACCTTTTCTATGCCATTTGGGGACCTTATCCGATGCCAGCACCTCTGCAGCAGTAAGCACTGCATTGTGAGTTTTGGTAGAGGGGTGACCATTTTGAAATAGTTGTGATGGCCATTTTGGAATTCAAAATGGCTGCCACAACTATTTCAGAATTCAAAATGGCCATCCCCTCCACCCGAAGTCAACAATGCAGTCCTTAATTCAACGTGCGGTCGTAGTCCGCAGCAAACATAACCCAGGGCAGTCATATGCCGGGGTTTTACTGTACCAACTAACAAAGGTTATTTCAAAGTACTTGTATGATTCACTGTTACATCTTGTATTGCTCAGTTCTAGAAAATGGGCTTAAGTGGTTTTCTAAACATTGTCAAATAAAATTTTGAATCCATAGGATTCTGAAAAATCCTTCTAATCACAAGTGCTGTTCCAAATCATTCCTCAAGATAATTACATTTCTGTTTCAAGTGAGTTTTTATTAGAAGACAGGAACTTCAGTAAGAGGCATTTAGAACCTTTAACTTATGTTGCTTATTTACATAAATATGACAGTAATTGTAATTAGTTTATCATCATATGTTCATAAAATAAAATCACATTTGTATTTAGAAGTCATACTAAAAATAAAATATGAAGTCATCAAGTAAGATATTATAGCTGTAAAGGTTGATGAAAGACCAAGTGGCTAGTGTTCCCTTGTGGAATTAAACATGTCAAAACAACTTATACAAATTCTGCATAAAAGCCATCATAACTGGGGGAAACCTTCAAAAAGAACCAAGTTTTTGACTGCTGTGACATTTTCTAAAATTAAGCTGTGATATACAGTAATATGAGGGTTTTTTTCAGAGCTTAACCAGATAATAGAAGCTAAGTAACCACCTAACATTGGTGAATTAGATGCATTTTGCATCTAATTGACAGCTATGCTATACACTGAAGTCCATACACGAGGCAGAAGTAAACCAATACTAATTTGAAGTTGCAGGATTTTGAGATAAGCCAGGATTTCTAAGGTTCCCACAAGTGGAAAATGTGCATTACAAGTAGAAAAGTAGTTCTACTGGAGTTGGATATCATTGTTATGTGTCAGGACATCACATCTGATGGTCACATCATGAATTAATGATTTTTAGAACGTCCTGTCATTAACAGCCCTCCCTATCTGTTACAAAACTGAAGGCTGTAATTTTCTATATTCAATCTATCTCTTACTTGGTCTTCCTCCTTTTTTTTGTTTCTGGCAACTTTTGTGCAAAGAGATGTCAACTTGGTAAAACCTCCAACAGTTCCACTCCAAAATTGAAGCTGGAGATTACATTTTGAGGGAATTATATCTCCTCTAAAATTTTCTGTCTGGCAGACTAGTTAAAGATTGAGATGCATAGGTGAGTAGAGTGATGGTCTAGACTTAGGTGACCCAGATTCAAATTGCTGTGGCCATGAAAACTCACTAGGGTGGGGGTGGGGATGGGGGTTAGAACTAGTTATACCATTAATTATCTCACTTACATATAGTGTAGCCCCCAAGACTTTTTTCCAAGCAAAGGGGAGGGTACTTTTAAAGGTGAAAGTAGACTCATTCCCCCTGAGGAAAATCTTTTTTTTTTTTTGGGGGGGGGGGGGGCAACTATAATGAAGCCAGGGGCCACAAAAGCACTAGTGGGTGTCCACACATTTTCCTGCACCAGCATATGGTTGTCTCCATCCTACATTGGTTTATCTGTTTATCTATGCTTCCATATAACTATTACTCTCCTTTGAATAGCTCTTAGCCATTGCTATAAAGGTTTGTGTTTGTCATGTCCAAAGTGACTGTTAGATGATCCTAAACCAGCCACTATTAAGCATTACTGTCATGATGGAATGTTTGCATTATTATTTTTTAACATTTCACATCCCTCATTCTGTCTGTCTGTCTGTCTGCCTTAAGCTGTACACCATACATGTAAAGAAGTGGGTTACAATCCATGAAAGATGATGTCATTAGTCATTAACGTGCCACAAAACTCTTTGTGGAGGAATCCTGTCTTCTGAAGTATTTTTGAATGACAACTCCCAGAATTCCCTAGGGAGCAAGACCATTGTGGGTTTCTGAACTTCCTAAGATTGGGTTTGAAAACATTGTCATTTGTCTACTTTCCCTATATGGAAAATAGCATGGAGCTCCAGAGGGGCATGTAGTATTGAGAATAAGATAATGTAAGCATGGATTTGTATGGACAGTAATAAAAGTCAGGTTTCTGTCATATATTTAATCCAAGGTAATTTGTCTAATCTGAGTCTAACCTCATCTAACATATAAGTAAGGCACAGTATGGTAACATCTTACATTTTCTTCTTTGAGAGCTTGTAGACCTGTTACATTTATAGCTTTTACCTAGCTGAGTAGCTCTGTGGTTTCTTTATGTACAAAAGGTCAATTACAATTAGTACTAGTGGATTAAGTCTAAGACCCAATTTAAAGCTACATGTAAATGCAGCAATCAGTGTTAGATGATAACAGTTGGAACTGACAGGCTACTTGATGCCTGTAAATGCTTTGGGCACAATCCAGCTGAATTTAAGCATATTTAAGTGGCTTTGAGATCCGCACATAAACTTGATTTTCCCACTGAAACAAATGGGATGAGGTTCTTTGCTGAATTTTGTGCTTTGACTTAAATCATAAGGAAGCATCACAGTTTCACAGACAGGAATGTTATTTGTTATTCCAGCGATCGCTCATACTAGATTATCAACTGAAGTAAATGAAAGAATCCCATCCTCCCCCTCTCTCTCCTACGAGAAAGGCTTATGCAGAAAGCCAAATCCTCTTGCATGGTTATGTAGGCAGAAAAGAGATAGAATAAGTGACAGTACTAAATTGCTTCTAATTAAGCAGTCCCTATTAGGATTCCTCATTGAACACTAGTGACATATGATCAGGAACCCACACAGAGATGCATTAATTAACAGTAGTTTTACTTTGTGAGTTACACTGTTCCCTTTTTCTGATATAATGGTTTGCCTTAAAAAAAATTGGTGTTGATTAAGAAATGACTTACCTATCCTGCCCAAATTGCTATGATGAAAATGAAAATCAAGCAAACGTCGTTTTTTTAAAAAAAGTTGCAGGTAAAGTCTAAGGACACTACCATCGGATTTAGTGTGTGAATTCAATGAATTGAATTATGCTCATTTATTTCATTCATTAGTTAAGGGTGATGTTTCAAATGGGGGAAAATAAAGACATTATGTTCATAAAATTAAGGTTTTCATAAAATCTAAGGTTTTCTGAGATAAGGTAAAGGTCACCCTTGATCGAAAGCCAGTCATATCCGACACTAGGTTTCAGTGCTCATCTCTGTTTATAGCCGAAGAGCCAGCGCTGTCTCTGTCTGCAGACATTTCCGTGGACGTGTGGCAGGCATGGAACACTTTTTACCTTCCCACCAAAGTGGTCCCTATTTATCTTCTTGCAATGTCTTGCTTTTGAACTGCTACGTTGTGTTAACCCAAAACCAGAAATCCCAATTCCATTTGTGTTTATTATTTTTTTATATTTTATTTTTCAATAAAGATGCTTTTAACCTTTATTTTTCACTCTCCCTTACTCTACCCACTATGCACACGTGTCCATAAGCAGCCCACTGTATACACAACAATTTGCCACAGGTGAATAACTGCAAATGATCTATTTTTAATAAATATTTCAATAGTCAAACTGCAAAGAAAAAGAGTTTTTCCTTCATAATTCCTTGAAAGCAGTTCTTCAATAAGAGGGAAAGCCAAAAGGGAAAGTGGTTATTTATTTATTCAGATTTATATTGCCGCCCACTCGCCGAGGCGACTCAGGGCGGCTTACAGTCAAAACAGCAACAATACAATAAAAATTATAAAATATAACCTCACAAAATACAACCAAACCAAAACACAGACCAAACCCCCTCAGGCCATTGTTGTTGGCCCAGAGGAGTGGGTGATGTTCTCAGCCACTGCTATGACTTCAAAGGAGAAACTTGCTACAGTGTATCCATTCTCACAACAATGTATCTATTCTGGTGTGGAGAGATACTCTTTTTTTTTTAAAGGAAAGGTTAGAAAGAAAGTGTATTTTTTTCTGAAGTCTGATCCAAATTGTATAAGTGTCACAAGAAAGGTTATTATGTCCTCTATCACTCACACTTTGGATCCCTTTGATCGGTTGATCGGTTTGGTTGCAGCCTCACCACCAACCAACCCTCCCTCGAAAATGTAATTTTTACGAGTCATGTTTTTCCTTAATATCTTTGTTGTTGATTCTTGCTTCAGTGTCATTCTCCACATGTTGTATTTGAGCAGTATCCACCTCAGGAAGCTGTCATATTCAGTTTCTAATGGGGTTTTCCCTTTTATTTTTGTGTTTTTTGACATTTTTTGAGTGGTTTTTTGTTAAAACGCTTCATAGTTTTTCCCCCGAAGTTCAATTTCAAATGTAATAGTGTCACCACAAAGGAATTTATTTCTTCTTTCAAATGCACTTTGGGTCACATGAATCAGTTGTGTGGTTTGGTCACTGGGCCGCTGGAAACTGACCTCCCCCAGCGAAGATTGCATTTTTTTCAAGACAACTTTCCGAAGTGATGACATCATTGCTTTGTATTTTTGGCCAATGGCTCTTTACATTTCTGATAGTTGCTGAGCCAAGCTTTCAGTCGATGTAACCATTATTTTTGTGGGTGCTTTGGTTTTGTGGCGGCGGCTCGTCGAATGTACATGATTTTCATTACATCGCAAAAGCTGCTAGACCACCCAACTGAAACATAAGACGTTCATAGAATTCATGTGAAAAAGGCTTTGCAGTTGCTTCACTGTGAACAATACTTGATCCAAGCCTAGAGCTTCCAGTTTCAGCCAAAATGATGTGTTTTTGCAGTTACTGGGAAGTTTAGGTGGAGTTATACAAACAGTGCTATATAGGCCCTATCCGTAATCGAAATTCACTGAGTTGATTTTTGTCAATGAACCCTGAGTCACCAATGAATAGATGTTTCTGCTGAAACAACCAGCACCCCATGTCCTTCTGCAACATTGGGTAATGGAAATATGTTAACTTGGCTATCAAAGTCTTAACAAAATGGCTGCATTATTGTGCAGATTTCATTTGTTAGATCAGGAGTTCTCAGCCGGGATCCAGGTCACACTACCTCGGACAGCTTCGGGAGCCAGATGGCCATTTTGCCCTTTCTCCACCACATGGCACATCCTGGTGTAGTGGAGGTGGTGGGGGCCACATGAAATGGTGCTGTGGGCCATATTTGGCCCATGGACCACAGGTTCAGGATCCCTTGGTTAGATAAATCTGAGTCTGTTTAAATGGATACATTTCAGTATCAGGTATGTGTTGTACTGTAGCCTGTACAGATGTTTTTTCTTATTATTAAAAAAAGCCCCTAATATTAACAAAATCTCAACATTTTTCAGCAACCTAATAAACCAGGGGAAGGGTGTGGTTATATCGATTCATTTCATTCATTTCTAAAAGTCCTGTTTATTTATTGCTGACCAATCTTTCTTTAAAAATGCACCACACTACTGTGAGATTGAAAAAAACCCTGTTATTTTAAAGTCTGAAAAAATTGATTGCACCAATTGAACAGATGTGAATGATAAAGACAGGCATTAGAACTGTTTGCTCAAGAGCTGGATTACTGACGATAGCACATATTATATGGCAGCCTGTTGAAATGATTTAGTTCGGAAAGATGCAGGCTACCTTATTTTCGACCAGAATGATGGATTCTCCTTGTACATCTGTACTCCTGGAAACACAACAAATGCCATCACATTTATAAAAATAATTGTCAAGTGATCGCCTAATTTTACAGGCAATTTGAGACTTATCCATGCGTCCCACAGTCCGGGCGATTGGAACTCCCATTATAACTTATTCTGTGGTATCACAAAAAGCTCTTGATTCACTTCTCTCCTGCCCGCCCCCCCCCCCCCCGTTACAAATCCCCCATTTGCCTTCTGTTGCAAAAACAGCTCTCTCTCTTTTTTAACGTTATCACATCAAAAAGAGGAAGCATGCCATTGTCTAGGAACTGCCTTAGATCTTGTCATGGTAAATCACAAGGCAGCATTAATTTATTGTACTATTTCATCCAAACAAGAGACTCCCATTTCCTTTTTAGAAATGTAAAATATATATACATCTCGAGTTTGGTGAAAAGATACCGGTAAAGTGATAACATCTGGCTGAAGCAAATTGCTGCCAGCTAAAGAATGGCTTCCTCTCAGTGGGCCTGACCAGAGAGTGATGTTGTGCAGATGTGCAGCCAGGCCTGACTGTAAAAGTTATAAACATTGTCATAACATTGTTGGACTTCTCTAGTATTTCCTGTCTTCTGCTTAACACTTTATTACTAAGTCTGGCCGACAGCCAAGGGGCAATGCAGGGAGTTTTGGGGCCTCTGGCTTGAAATTTAAAACAAGCCCAGAATTCATTGGGTTTCATTTGATATGTGAACTCTGATAACTCACACTTGTTAAAATAAAGCCGCTTACAATTCAAGTTAGATTTACACAGGCTTTGAAGGAGGATGGTAAAAAAAGAGGAGGGGAACACTCACTTTTTCCCCCTCTCACTCCCACCCACTCAACTCCCCCTTTCCTTGCTTCTCTCCTTTCATAACTTTACTGTTTGGCGTTTGGTAGATATGGAGGGCGGGAGGAGGCGACTGAGGAGAGGAGAGAAGAAAGAGATTTGGAGCAAGGAACAGCTGATTCAGAAGCTGGACAGCTTACAGAAAACTTGTGTTCATTTCCTGTATTAGACGCAGTTCCCCAGGCAGAGAATAGGCCTTTCTTTCAACGCTTTGGAGCACGTTTTTAATTTTGGCTTCCATTCAGATTAGAAAGGCCGCTTGAGGCTTGTTGCCGATACATCATTTTTTTATTTTTATATATATATATGTATAAAACCAACCCTAAAATAAATATGAGAAAGCAAAAACAAACAAGACACAAACAAGAGTGATTTTTCTTAAAGGTTATCTTATGCCAGGCTTGAACAGATATATCCATTTTTTAAAGGCAATTGCACAGACACTGACAAACACAGAAACACACACACAGCCCTCCCCTATGGCAACGTAGCTGTGACAGACTGGCAGTTTTCTGTTTTTGTGGGATGTGTGTGAGGTTGTGTTTTTTTAAAATATATATATAAACCACAAACTGTGGTTAAGATTACATCAGTTCATGAAGCCCTGGGTCTTGTGGGACTTCCCTAAAATGATCTAGTATGTGCGTTGGCACAAAATGATGCTTTGGGCTTGTTGTTTGTCTGTAGTAGTCTAATGCTTTTGAGGGTTGCATACGTTGGTTCTTTTCCTACACAAACCTTGGCTTTATTTATTTTTAATCCAAATTCTGTAGAGTGTAGACCATCGTAAATGAAAGATGGTCCAGAACATTTCGTAATGCACTTTCCTCTTCCTCCATGATTGTAGGTTTCCCGATAGTGCTTCATCAAACTATTTGGGGTGGTCTGCTGCTTTCCAGAAACTTTTTTTTTCTTTAAATATCTCGATTTACAAGACAGCTCAACTTTAACTCTGTACATCTAGGACATTTACAAGGGAACTGGTGGCTGTTTAAGTAGCTATATGCCTGTATTATATATACCGGTAGTTTACCTCAGAATGCAGGGGACGTTGACGGAGAGAATTTGTCCAGATCAACTAGTTCAGGGGTTCTTAACCTTACCACATCACGGACTGGAAAACTCCCCCTCCGACGGGACAGCAGGCTGGACACATGGTCCTCCCTGCCACACATGCTGTCATAAACTGCAGCGGGTGCATTTATGCATGTGTATGTGTGTTTGCACAGCTATTGTAAATGTGTCCACTTCCAGGGTCATCACTCTGGGCCAGATGGAATGGCATCAGGGGCTGGGGCCGGCCCGTGGACCAAAGGTTGCAAAACCCTGAACTGTAGCAATTTTAGTCTCTTTTCAGGACTAGCCCTCTAAATGAAATCAGTACACATTTGACTGCCAAATAAACATGTAGACAGAATTCATCACAGTTCAACAGTGTGCAAGATGATAAATAATCTGTACTCTGGCCTGCATTCAGTATCTGATGAATGCTGAAATTGTTTCCCTTCACCCCTAAAGTCCCCGCAAACCTGCTCTGGGCGGCTTCCTAGCTCTCCATGATGGGCTTTTTGGATGCTCATGGAATGAAGATTTCCCACTCCTGCTCTTCCCCCAGCCAGAAGTCCAATAGTCTCAAAGCACCACATTCCTTGGTTAAAAATAACTTGAAATTCAAAATGTTTTTGAAGGGCTGTTTTCAGACTAGATGGCATAGTATAGATAAAGGTCTCCCTTGCTCGAATGCCAGTTGTCTCCAACTCTAGAGAGTGGTTATCATCTCCGTTTACAGCCAAAGAGTCAGTCCTATCTGCGTGTACAGATGTTTCTCTGTTCATGTGGCAGGCATGACTAGACACCAGAGACTACAGAACGCTGTTACCTTTTCCACCAAATCGGTAGCTATTTATCTCCTTGCAATTTCTTGCTTTTGAACTGCTAGGTTGGCAGGAGCTGGGACAGAGACTAGAATTCACTCTGCCATGCAGTGCTCGAATCTCAAACTGCTGACCTTCCAACCTTCTGGTCATCAAGCTCAGCATCTTAACCAATAAGCCACCACAGCCTTAGGTGGCTTAATGGCCATTAAAAAACCTCCAAAGGGAGAGAATTCCATAAACTTGTGCCTATCATTTGCCTTCAATGTGTACTGCATTTCACTAATGTAACTTTGTGGTAATAGTACTGTATATGTCGTAGAAAGTCCCATTTGAATTGTGCTTTTCTCTGTTTTACCATGTGCTTAGCCCCTCAAAATGGAGAATGGGTACAGGTGGGAGTATGGTACATACATTCCAATCTGACTCTGAAGTATGTAAATAAATCACTATTGGCTAAATGTTCCCACTTGAGAAAAATGATACCAGGATAATAAAATCACTGTCGAGGAAACAAATCACTCTTTCACCATTGACTAGCAGTAGGAGGGCCTTACAGGATGGACTTGTGAGTCAGATAAAGGCCTACGGCCTAAGCAACCAGTTAAGCTTTCTTTATTTTTGTGTACAGTTGTACCTCGCTTAAAGAGCATAATGCGTTCCACAGGATTGCTCTATAAGCGAGTTTGCTCTTTAAGCGAAACACCATTGTAAATGACCAATTGTGTGTGGAGGGGAGGCAAACCCCAATTTATTTGTTAAGCAAGTTTTTGGTTAGTTTTATTTGTTAACATGCAGAGAAAGTTCTGCTCTTTAAGCAAGTTACTCTTTAAGCGAAGCGCTCTTTATGCGAGGTTTGACTGTACTTAGTTAGAGTTACTACTTTTGCAACTTTGATTCCTTATGCTATACTCATTACCTTTAATTTCTTAATAAATTTAATTAACCTGAGACCCTTTGTGTCTTTTGACTTGGGACTGGGGTTGACTGGACCACGCAATTGTGGCCACATCGAATTACCTAATTCAGATACCCTGCATTCTCACTAGCCCGGCCAAGGTTGGGCAGACACTGCTGGTAAGAAGGTAAAATGGTGAGGGGTAACAGGAAGGCATATTAATGTCCCCAAAAGGAGGGTCCATTACATGACAGTACAGTAATACCTCAGTTAGCGTTTGGATCGCATAGCCCTAACATCGGATAATGTCAGGGAATTCGAGGCAAACATTTGCACCGCACAATGTTATGCAGGCTTTGGGGCAGAGATCTCTGTTTAGGTCAGCAGTTTGGTTGGGGGGAGAGGGCATGCGCGCCCGTTCTCCCCCCAACCAAACCAGCAATCCGATCACACGCTGGGGGTGTTGGGGGAGAAACTGTGCATGTGCACAATCTCTCCTCCAACACCCCAGCCTTTCCTAGGCAATCACTGGGACTGCCGGGGTGTTAGGGGAGAAACCGTGCACACAACAATCTCTCCCCCAACACCCCAGTTGTCCTAGGCGATCACTGGGACTGCTAGGGTGTTGGGGGAGAGATCGTGCGTGTGCACAATATCTTCCCAAACACCCCAGCCTTTCCTAGGCGATCGCTGGGCCTGCCGGGGTGTTGGGGGAGAGATCGTGCATGTGCATGGGTTCTCCCCCAACACCCTGGCAGTCCCAGGCAATTGCTTGGGACAGCTGGGGTTTTGTGGGAGAGCTCCCCCCTCTGCCTAACTTGCTAAGGAGCTTAGCTATCCAGGCCGGGGGGAGGGGCTTCTTAAGAGAGGCTGGGGAAAAGGTCCCAAGCCTCTCTTAAAAAGCCCCCCCCCCCGGCCTGGATCACTAAGCCCTTTAGCAATCCAGATGGCGGTTTCTGAAAAGAAGTTAGGAAAAAGTTTTCCTACCTTCTTTTCAGAACCCCTCACCCCACCTGGCTTACTAAAGGGCTTAGCTACCCAGGTGGGGAGGGAGTCTTCTTAAGAGAGGCTTGGGACCTTTTTCCCAGCCTCTCTTAAGCAGCCCCCCCCCCCGGCCTGGATAGCTAAGCTCCTTAGTAAGTTAGGCAGAAGGGGGAGCTCTCCCCCAAATTGCCTGGGACTGCCAGGGTGTTGGGGGACAACCCGTGCACATGCACGATCTCTCCCCCAACACCCTGGCAGGCCCAGCGATCGCCTGGGAAAAGGGCCCCAAGCCTCTCTTAAGAAGCCCCCCCCCCCCCGGATCACTAAGCCCTTTAGCAATCCAGACGGAGGTTTCTGAAAAGAAGGTAACCAGATCCCCCCGGCTCCCTTTCCTCTTCAGAAAGGGAACAGGGCTTTTTTTAACGTTGTGCAATCAATACATCGCATAACATTAAAAACCGGATAACATTATGACTTGTGGAACCAAGTCATAACGTTATCTGAGGTTCTAGTGTATATACTGTAGTTCTTATCAACCATTTTCTTGTTACATGATTTTACTGATATTTGTATTTTTTTTAATTTCTAAGTGGTTCTATGTTTTTTGGTGTGTGGGGAAGGGCACGGTATCACAGCTCCAAACAAAAAAATAAGTATGGCTGATGATGTGCTTGAAATCTGGGTGGAAGCAGAAATAGAAATGAGACAGGCTGGATATTACCAAGCTATGAGTAACACTGGCCAAGCTAGTAAAATCCAGATTTTCATATCCAATATGGCATTTTGCTGAAGAATAGCAAAGAGTGTATTGTGCATATGTCATTGTTTTGCAAAAATGATTTTCTCTGCCAGCCATAACTAATAATTTTGCTCTAATTTACCTCAATGGGAGATACAGTAATAGGTATGCCAGAGCATTCACAGCACAGAAATAGGTTTGTCAAGACTGCTGGGAAATGAAAAATACTTTAATATGCATTAAATAAAAGTCTTGATCACACTACAACAATCCAATTTGAAACCATTTACCTCTGGGATGGTGAACCTTGGCACTCCAGATGTTCTTGGACTTCAATTCCCAGAAGTACAAGCCCCCTGTGAATCCACACGAATAGGTTTACTGTGATTCATCTAGCCCGCACTGCCCTCTTTGCTTTTGGAAGCGGAAGTAAACATGCCCGTACTGGCACGATTTACTACTATTTCCAAGAGCGACGAGGGCAGTGTGGGCCAGATGAATTGCTGTAAACCCATTTGTGGGCCACAGGTTGAGAATCCCTGCTCTAGTATATGGAATGCCATGTGCTTCTCTCATCTGGCATTGTCTGATTGTGACACAGATCGCTCTGTTTCAAAATGAGGTAGCAGCATAAAAATCCATAGAAAATATGTAATATGTTTCAGTTGCTTGAAGTATCAGCACACATTTTGGATTGAATGAAGCCCAAGAGTTATGAATGCCTATTTGTTTCATTTTGCCATGTTTAGAATTCACTTTCTAATTCCACACTGTCATCTGAGCAGATGGCAAAGTGGATCGCCAAGGTGGGTTGCAAGAAATGGATTTCAGAAAACAATATGCCACACTGACATCTTATCAAGGAGGAATGCCCTTCTGAAATCTACCCACTCATATGAAAATATGTGATATACAGTAATACACCGGATAATGTTATGACTTGGTTCCACAAGTCATGACGTTATCCGATTTTTAGCGTTGTCCACTGCATGCATCGAACAACGCTAAAAAAAAAGGCCTGACTTCAGGGACAAACCGCTTTAAAGGCAGTCAGGGAAAGAAAGAGACCTCCCTGCCTTTAAAGCCACCCTCCACCCGCAGGGGTCTCTGCGACTGCAGTAGGGTCGGGAAAAGCACCTGCCTTTTCCCCGACCCTACTGCAGTCACAGAGACTGCTTGTCTCTTTCCCTCCCTGTATTTAAACTACAGGGAAGGGGAAATAGAGAGACGTGATTGGTTCTCTAGAGAACCAATCACATCTCTCTTTTTCCCCCTCCCTGTAGTTTACATACAGGGAAGGAAAGAAAGACACAAGCAGTTCTCTCTCTCCCTGTAGTTTAAATACAGGGAGGAAAAAAGACACGATCACATCTATTTCCCCCTTCCCTGTAGTTTAAATACAGGGAGGGAAAGAAAGAGACAAGCAGTCTCTGTGACTGCAGTAGGGTCGGGGGAAAAGGCAGATGCTTTTCCCCGACCCTACTGCAGTTGCAGAGATTGCTGCGGGTGGGGGTGGATTGGGTAGTTCTACCCAAACCACCCCACACCCACAGACCATTGCATCGGATAATGCTAAGAATCATTATCCAGAATCGTTATCCGATGCAAGTTTTTTTCCAAAAAACTTGCATCGTTATCCGATTCTAGCGTTATCCGATGCAGTCGTTATCCAGGGTATTACTGTATGTATGTATTGTTTCTAAGCTGATAGGACTGCATTCCAACTCTCCTACCATCACTATCTTTATATTTTAAAAACACATTACTATACATGTATAGCATGGATAACAATGCTGTTTGTGACTTTTCAGCTGGAGTCCCTTAAAACAAAAAAATGTGTAATGGATTTTGAATGGCTGTGCATCAATTAGAAAATATTTCTTCTTTTGGGGGTTCAGTGCCATGACCCACTTTCCTCCTCAGATTTTCTGCCTGAAACTCAACACATTTACTGTGTTTTTTGATATGGCTCCCTGTTTTTAGATTAATTGTTTACTGAAATTCTAGATATAGCATGCACGTTATACTCATCAATCTAGTTTTCCATTCATTATGTCCATTTTTCCAGTATGCTCTTTCTGAGAGAAGAGAGAGAGAGAGAGACTCAACAAGGACTACTAAAAACTGAAATCATGGAAGCTTGGTGTGAGGCCAACAGGCATCAACTATGCTGTTAGATTGTGTGTTCAGCTTCAGCATTACTCAGACTGTTGTATCCACTCCGAACACTTTGGATTTGTTTCCAATGAAAGATTTGTTGTGGATTTTCAACAAGGCTCCTGTGTGTGTATGCCATGCTTAGTAAATATTGGCCTTTCAGTCACACTGAATGGTCTGTTAATTTCCCCAAACTGCAAAGTGAAGAAAATCCATTTCACTGACTTTTGTTGCCATTGTGATTATGTCATTTGTTTTTTGCTCCACACAGAAACAAAACATTTTTTAAAAAAACTTAATCAAGCCATTTCTATTTGGAAAGCAAGAGTACAGCAGGCTGGACAAGAATTCCATTTCCTTAATAAAAAAATACTAAATATTAAATTGGGATAGACCAAAAAAAAAAAAAAGCCACACTGATACAGCTAAGTGGCAGGAGCACCTCTGAAATTTATGTTACAGTACAGCAGGAGTTATCAACCTTTTTAAGCCAGTCCCACTCTCTCAGACAGCTTCAGGAGTTGGATGGCCATTTTGTCCTTCCTCCACCACATGGTACTTCCAAGTGTGGTGGAAGCAGGGGGGGGGCACATGAAATGGCGTCATGGACCGCATCTGGCCCTTGGGCTGAAGGTTGAGAATCCCTGCAGAACAGCATGAAAGGGCAAAGAAATAGCATATTGACGGCTATCTACGCTACTGCATATTGTATTAAATCCAGCCAAATGGAATAGTATAAAATGGGCAATGGGATGAATTTGTGGTGGGGGAAGAAATTTTTTTTTGTTATAAAGCAAAAGCAAAGCAATCACACTTATATACTGCCTCATAGTGGTAAACACTGATCAAGAGTTTGGAAAAAATATTTTCTTACACTGTCACTTCCATAATTCCCATGTTGACTGTATGGTCTAGGACAGTGGTTCCCAACCTTTTTTTGGGCCATGCCCCATCTAAGTATCTCTAAAATCCTGATCCCCACCTGGGAGATATAATTCTTATTATTCAAAAAGTGAATTCCTATTCGCATGGAGGAAGCCTAAAAGGTATTAACTTGATCTAAATAAGCTTTGAATTGCCCCCGTTAAAAATCAAATTGCCCCCCTGTGCAGCATGTGCCCCATGTTGGGAACCACAGGTCTAGGAGTAAGGAGGCAGCTTTTATAAATTTTGCAATTTTTGTGGATTTTCTGCCTACTATCAACCTTCTTTTGCAGCGTGCAGTTGCGGGAAGCAAGTGCCATTTGTACTGGCAACTGGTTATGGTTGCTATTTGTTTTATGTTGGTGACCCTATAAATGAGAGAACTCCAAAATCCAACATCCCTGTTCGGTTCTTCTCAACTCAAACTTATGGTTTCTTTAAGGAATCTATGCATCTCACATTTGGTCTTCGTTATTTCCTGCTGCCTTCCACCTTTCCTGGCATTATCTTTTCCAGAGAATCTTGTCTTCTCATTATGTGTCCAGCCTCAGCGTAGTTACTTATGCCTCCAGAAATAGTTCAAGTTTGATTTATTGTAGGACCCACTTGTTATTCTATCTGGCTCTCCAGGGTATCCACAAAGCACTCCTGCAGCACCTTATTTCAAATGTGTCAAATTTTTACCATCAGGTTTCATTAATATCCAGTTTTCACACCCATACATGGGAATCAGGAATACATGAATGTGGATGATGTCCAACTTGATGATCATTGTTAATTCTTTCATGATTCACTAATTTCAATTTCTTGATTGTCAACAGTAAAATCATGATTTCTTGTCTTGTTAGTGTTCAACTGCAGTCCTGCTTTAGCACTTTCTTCCTTCACTTTAATTAAATGTCATTTCAAGTAATTGCTGCTTTCTTCCCATATGATGGTGTTAACCACATATCTTAAATGACTAATATTTCCTCCCATCAATTTTTACTCCACCTTCATCGGAATCTAGTCCAGATTTCCATATGATATGTTCTGCCTACAGGGAGGGCAGATAAGAGGATGATATGCACCATTGACTCACACCTTTGCCTATAAGAAACTATTCTGTCTTTCCATATTCCATCCTATCAATTGTTCTTATCCATAATACAGATTGTGAATCAAGACAAGTACTTAGGCACACCCATTTCTTTCAGAATAACCCATAGTTTCTCATTGTTGACACTGTCAAAAGCTTTGCTGTAGCCCAGGGGTGCCTAAACTATGGCCCACAAGCCAGATCTGGCCCACAGCACCTAATCCAGGCTGTGCTGCTCACAGAAATGGAAGTTAAACATGCAGCACCTGTGCAAAATGCTGCCATAAAGCATCCGTGGCTGTTGTGCTTTATATGGGTGCTTTATATGGCAACATTTTGTGCATGCATGGACGTGTTTTACTTCCACTTACAGTGGGAGGAATCACGTGACCAGCCCATGGCCTGAAAAGTTTGGTCATCTCTGCTGTAGTCTATAAAGCATGGGCTCTTTGTTTTATATTTGATGTAAAGAAAGTAGAAACAAAATAAGCATTTTCAGTCATACTTTATGGAAGTAGTTGTTCCACAAGCTCTCTAAATTCTATTCATTGAAAATACCAACACTGGGTGAAACATGCTGTATTACCCTTTGGAAAGAGGTAGAGTTTGCTCTCAGAAATCTAGAAGCACTGATTTGAGAACCTTAAAAATTAATTACTCATATATCCTGCACATTCCTTGTTGGTGACTCTGTGGAAAACCGTGTTATGCATGTTTTCTGGTAAAGGGCAGCTTTGTATGAAAAAGAAAGAAAATGTCTAGAATTAGCTTACCAGGTCCATGTGTTGCCCATTTGCTTGTCAGATATTTTAAGGGCAAAAGAGGAGGTTTGAGTGACTGCCAGTTTGTCTTAAAGTATGGTTATAAAGCTAATTAGAAAAGACGAGAGCTCAACTGGATCTGTGAAGGCAATTATCTGGGAAACTTTTGTGTCATGCTTTATCTTTATCAGATTATTCCTTCTCTTTTTTGGCACTTAACATGAAACGAAAAGATTTTGAAAAGCGCACAAGGCTGTTGCATTTTAGAACACGGAGCTATAAGTATTAAGGTAACTACATATTGTACCAAAGCCGTCTTACCCTATTGAGCTGTATATTCAAAACCAGGAACATGTTCTTTAGCAGGAGTCCCACTGGCTTTTCCTGTATTGCTTAATTGAGTTTGCATAAATGAAAGCAAATTCATGTTTAAAATTAACATGCCCGAACAGCCAGTGGTGCCTTCTGCTGTTTTAATTGCAGTTGTTCAAATATTATCCATTTGTATGTTAGCTGCAGAAGATTAGAAATCACTGTTGCTGTTGTTTCACCTTGTAGACAGCATAGGATAAAGGATATTGGAGAAGGGATGCCAAGGGCTTACCTTTTCTAAATAAAATAAGAAAGTAATGGTTAGTTTTCCAAATAGAACCCTGGAATCTTTTATCTGTTCTCCAATGAAATGGATGGAACTACTTACTGTCTTGCAAGCATTGTGTTTCAATGGGCTGTATATGTGAAGATATCCCAGTGGATTCAACCTTTTGCTTCTTGGTGCTTCTTCTCCCCCTTCTCCCCCTCCTCCTCCATCCATGTCTAGGACAGACATGAAATGCAGCCAATTTTGGAGACTTCATCCCATAATTCCTTTTGCCCAACCTAGTATGAGAAAGATTAGCTGTCACAAAGTTGCTGTTGCCTGGGTTATGCCCAATTGTGCTTCAAAAATTCCACAAACTTCAAGGAGGCTTTTTCTGTGTACCCCATTTTGCTACTGACAATAATTATATAAGAAGTATTAAAATGAAAAGCAGGTGCCATACCTATTGATGGGTCTGTGTCTAAATCCTTGTGTACATGCTGCAAAGGGAGGGGGGAGTAGGAGAGAGAGAAGTGGCATGTATCATGGCCAGAGTGTGCTTGAATGTGTTTGACATTTTAAACAACAGTGCCAACTTTCCAAATCCATGCCCTACGGAACAATAATACATCAATACAGTAATACTTCACATAACGAGCAAAATGCGTTCCATGCAGTTACTTGTTATGCAAGTTACTCGTTCAGCGAAACACATTTCCCCTCACCCTTCGCAAGTGTCCCGCTGACACATGCTCCGCAGCAGGGAGGCACTTGCGAAAGGGGGGGGGGACTTTCCAGTACCCTTCCCAAGCTCCCTGCTGACGTGGGCGTGCATGCGGGGCATTAGTGAAGGGTACGGAAAAGGTTCCCCCACTCTTCCCAAGTGCCCCGCACATTGGGAGAGCTGGTTTGTTTGGAAGGAGGTCGGGTTGTCCGATCACCTCCAAAACAAACCTACACTCACATCTGGGGCGACCATTCCAGTACCCTTCGCAAGCTCCCCGCTGACGTGCGCGTGCATGTGGGGTACTTGCGAAGGGTACTGGGAAAGTACCCCCACCCTTTTCAAGTGCCCCGCTGCTGAGGAGCATGCGTCAACGGGGCGCTTGCAAACGGTGGGGGGACATTTCCAGTACCCTTCCCAAATGCCCTGTTGACTTGCACCGTGCATCTGTGGAGTGTGTTTGGAATGCGGCGGGGGATTCCCCTGCCGTGTTCCAAAACACCCCACAGAGGTGCACTTGGGCGTTTTGGAACATGGTCTGGGGAGTCCCCCGCAGCATTCCAAAACACCCCGCAGATGTGAAGCTTCTCGTTAAGCGAGTTTTTGCTCATTCAACGAAGCAGACCTTTTGGGGAAAAGTCTGTTCGTTAAGCGAGATGCTCGCTATGCGAGATGCTCGCTATGCGAGATGCTCGCTATGCGAGGTATTACTGTACATAGAACTGTACATCACTCACCTTGCTATAACTAACACTGTGTTTCAAAGCACTTTCTTGTCTAAACCTCAAAGCAAAATGATTTGATTTTGTTGTGCTTGGAAGAGAGAATGGACAGAACTGAGAAGTCCGTCGAGTGGGATGAAACTAGGGAGTCATGCTTTCTAATTACCTATAAATAGCCTGTGTAAAAGATGCTGGTGATTTTTTCCTATAACTAATGGGGAAATCCTTATTATTCTACCTGCTAAACAAACAATAACATGACCAGAAGATCAAAAATCTGCAACTTCCTTTGTCAAATGTAAGAATATTATAACTCTGGCCAGTGCTTTGCCATAGATGGCAAGATATTTTTGTGAATTTTTAATGATCTGCTAATTACATTTCTTCTCTTTGCCCTCTGCTATTTGGTTTTGGAGGTCTATGGAAATTGAGTCAGTGAATACAGTGAAGTTTAGACTAGTCTGCTGCAAATAGTTCATGATTATCTGAGAGCAAAACATAGCCTTCAGGGAAAAACTGAAGGGGTTTAGAGGTGGTGAGGAGAGTACGAAAGCCTTTAAAGCATCTGACTTGGAACGATAAACACTGGCTGCCTGAAAAACAAGAATAATGAGGCCATTTTTCACTATTTTCATTTAATGGATTCCAAAATAGTTACCTCATAAAATAAATAGTTTTAAGTTTCCACATTACTTTGCCTTTAATCCTTATATGCAATGAATTCTCGTAAAGGAATAAAGAATGCTTGTCCCCTCAAATATTCTGCACTGAATCTACCACAGAGAGGCTGATTATCTTTCTATCTCAACAGCAAAGAATCATTGAGTGTACCACAGAAACACAATTTTTGCCAAAATTGCTCTTGTCCTATGGCTGAGGCCAGCTTTTGTTAAAACGTTCCTTCTATATGTCCCGAACTGTATAAGGCAGGGGTTTTCAATGTTTTTCCACCATGGGCCGGACCACACCCCCTCAGACAGCTTGAGTGGGCTGGACATGTGGTTCCC
Source organism: Furcifer pardalis (assembly GCA_030440675.1). Lineage (NCBI taxonomy): Eukaryota > Metazoa > Chordata > Lepidosauria > Squamata > Chamaeleonidae > Furcifer > Furcifer pardalis. Next base: position 62,722,005 of record CP126891.1, read on the forward strand.
CACCCCACTCCACCGTAAGCGTTGCTGTAAAAATCCGTCTGCGGCTGTCATAAACACATTTATGACAGCTGCGGGTGCATTTACAGTGCATTTTCAGCTGTTTTCACCACTTCTGCCAGCAAGGGCGGCACATTTTTGGCTATTTTCACTGCTTCTGGCAGTGGTGGTGGGAGGGAGTGTGGTGGGCCACATGAAATGGCGCTGTGGGCAGGGGCCGGCCCACCGGCTGTAGGTTGTGAACCCCTGGTATAAGGTACTATTTCTTTTTTGGTACTAGTTTCACTAGAGTTGCTCACAGAACGATAAGAAGATGGCATTCAATATCATAGGCATTCGTCATAATTATTTAATGATGCAAGAAGCATCCTGGGACTTAAGCTGTTTGTTTTCCTTAGCCCTGAGGTGTTGTTCCCTTCTCCACTTTTTCCTAGTTGAACAGAGGATCCAACCTGCTTTCTCTTGTTTTGAGAGAAGGTAGTTGAGTTCTCCTTCGTGTAGTCTGTGAATCCCCACTATTGGAGGGTTCTGTGCCTGCACGGAGCCATTATTGGAACTTTCAAGCTGACTGGAAAAAAGTTTGCATGTTAGGGCCATCCACTGTACCGCCCACCCTTTGGTGCCATTTTGCATTCTTTCCTTAGTTATCTTCTTTCCACCAAATCAGCAGGAGACTGTTGAGAGCTCTCTTCATTTTTTTCGAATCTTTCATCAGAAAGAGCTTATTTTCACAGATAGTTGGTTCATTTTCTTCAATTTTTTTTTTCTGGAGAGACTCCTCCTCAGGGGAGCATCTCCAGACCTTCGGGCCCACTTCTAAATTTTTCAGGCTGTTCGTCCCTTGCGGGGCGAGCAACACTATACTCTAACTTGAACAATTTTTTTTTTCTCATAACCAGTTTTCAGTGTCGGTCCTTTTTGCAAAGGACCAGCAGATTTGCCATTTGTCTGAATAATTTTGGACTGAATAATTTTTTTGGCAATCATTGACTTTGATGGCAATGGCTGCCTTCAAGTGCTGTAATATAAATTCTCCATTGAAAGCTCATGGTAGAAGTGTTCACTTGGGGTCTTCTCCCTGCTTTCCATATCAGAGAAGGGAAGGAATTACCACCATTAAATTACTTCCTCCATCACCCTTTTCTCTATTTTTTTTTTTTGAATAGTAGCCATATTAGTCTGTGCTTCAGACATATGGGGGGGGGCAGACACATTAAGAGGTTAAACTCATTAGCATATGATCAATACCAGGTGTTTGTTTTGCAACTCTCCACTTTTAAATTTGAAAAGGGGACATTTAGAGTTAATCTGAATAACAAACCAGAGATCATCTGCTACTGCTAGCTGGGGGAGACTGTGTTGATATGCATGCTTATCTGTCATTCTGATTGATTACTCTTTACCTCTGTATCTGGTGTATATACTCACGCCTTGATATTCCACTCTTATGTCTAATGAAGTGGACTTGATCCACGAAAGCTCACATTAAAAATACAGTAATACCTCGGATAACGTTTACCTCGGATAACGCTAAAATTGCATAACGTTAAGTAATCTGGAGAGGAGAATTGGATCAAATAACGTTAAGGTCCTATGGGATGGATGAGATAACAACCGCTAAAGCCTGTGCGGTTACAGTGTATCTCTATGAAGCTTTAACATTATCCGATCCATCCCATAGGATTTTAACATGGATCGGATAACACTGAAAATCGGATAACACCAAGTCTTAGCGTTATCCAAGGTATTACTGTATAGCAGTTAGTCTTTCAAGTACTGCAGTAGTTTTTTTCCTCATATGCCTTTTCTTCAATGATGAGAAGTCTTGCTAAGAGTAAGAGAACCTATTGAGAATGAATTAAGCCTACAAATTGGAGGTTTCTATCTAGATTTAGGGTGTAACTGTGTAACTAATTTCAATTCAGGTGTCCATCTCATGAGTTTTGGTTGCTTGCTGATTTCTGGAATGCTCTTCTCCTTAGGCTCCCCCCCCCCCCAGCATCCATGTACTTCAGAGCAGCTATAGAACCTAATCCAATACACCTTTCTACATCTCTAGGTATGTTCTATGCAGACACACAGTATTATTCAGGGCTTGCTTATCCCACCCTGCTTAAAGAAGCATATGCATTATTTATTTTCAAAATGAATGGTGTTGTGCATGTGGTTTCTAAGTAGGGCATGATTATCTTTAAAAAATATTTTCAGCTGACTCTAAAGAAGCTAAAATGAAATGCCACCACTTAGTAGTTGCAGTTACTGACCCAAATTATACTACTTCCATTTGGTGCAATTTCATAGGAATTACAGATGTTCAGTGCTGTCCAGGGTAGTACAAGTTAAAACCTCCGGCACATATTGCATGGGGATCGTCAGGTTGGAATTTTAAAAACTGCATAGCTGCCTGGGGAATTCTAGAAACTGCATGCCAGAAACACAAATGTGCACATCTCTAGTCAGAACAGAAGTGTTGCTGAAGAATTATTCTTCTTCCTTGTCTAGGCCAGATGTAAAACTGCCAAAATGAAGCCACCTTTGGGGAGCTCATTCTGTAGCTCCTTTCACCTGACCTAGTGTGAGAAAAATTAGCCAGCACAAGGTGGCCATTGCTCAGGGTACGTCCAATTGTGTTTCAAAAATACCACAGTCTTTAAAAAGAGGCTCTTTCTGGGTATCCCTGCTGAAGAATAATAAGATATGATCAAAAAAAATAGAGAAAGAAGGCTTCTTTCTATGTTACCTAAGTTGCCTCTTTACCTAATATATCATCCCTAAACTGGATTGTCTTGCACACATGTTTGGCCAGTTCTGGCAGACACTGCAAATAAAATACTAGCTCTTTTCCAGCCCCCGCCATGGAACTCTGTATACCAGACCAGTCTTTTTGGCCAATTTGTTTGTCTGCACCTCTATATGTAGTATGACCACAAGAATTACAGTGGTAAAATAAAATGCAAGCTTAGAATGTAGGTCATTTTTGTAACATTACTTTCCACAGTCATATTAGCTTCTCAGCTTGATTCTTGACATTTAAGGCCCAATGAACTCATCTGGATCGTAATTTAAAGGAAGTAGGGTTGCAACTTGTGTTAATTTGAAGTACTGTATTGTATGAAATTATGTAGTGAATCATCCCAAAAAGAGTTGTTGTTTATGAAATACAGTAATTAGTTTCCATTATATTTCCAAGTACTTTCAAGTCATAATTTAGTTTTTTACAATTCTTTCCTCAATAATTCTGCCTAATGTTTTTTTTTAAACTTAGAAAGACAGTTTGTGGTACCATCTGCTGGCCTGTGGCACAAACCATGTTCATCTCATGGTCATGTCCAAATCCATAGCAGAGTTCAGGAAACAGCTCAAGCCAGCACTTGAGCAATGGGAGGTTTCTACTACCCATTTTGTAAGGCCATACAACAAGGGTTCTCAAACATTTCACACCATGGGCCAGACCACGCCCCCGGATAGCTGGGTGTGCCAGTCCTCCCACCATAAAACGCTGCCATAAAATGCATCTGCAGCTGTCGTAAATGCATCTATGACAGCTATGGGTGCATTTATAGCATCATTTATGCATGCACAGGTATGTACGCATGTCCGGGTGCATTTTACGGCTGTCATAAATGCATTCGCTTCTACTTCTGGTAGCAGCAAGGGCGGTGGCAGGCCACATGAAATGGCCATACAATCACAGCAGTAAAAGTACAGTGTTATCTCATAGAACAATGTTAATCCATTCCAAGGGGCTTATTGTTGTACGAAACAATTGCTATACGATACATGCATCATATAGCGATTTCCCCTATGGGATGCATCGTACAACGATTTTTTATTTTATTTTATTTTATTGCTAAGTGGTTTTTTCCATTGAAAAATTATGGTACGATTATTTTCCATAGGGAAAATTGTTGTGTGGGACACCATCCCCCTCCCCCCCCCAAAAAAAACCCTAATTGTTATGCGATTTTGTTGCTATACTGGGCAATTGTTGTATGAGATTCCACTGTAACTTGTCAAAAGTTAGAGTTAAACACAAAAGAAGTGATAGTGCCCTTCGTAAAACTGCAGTTGCAGTGCAATTCATTTATATTTTCATTACTGGGAAAGAGAAATAATTACAACTGAATGGTTATGTGTCACTTGTTAGCTACAGTTTCTATCCTCATAGACAAAATTAAAAGGTAATAAAATAAAATATAATTTATTTCAAAGTAGCACCAGTTTAATGGAATCTGTGAAGAAGCATTTATTTTTAATTATTCTATTTGTACCATCTTTTCTTTACATACTAGTAATCAGGCTTTCTGATCCTCTTAAAGCAAGGTTGCCTCAATTGAAATATCCCCCACACTTTTTTGTAAAAACCAGATGAAGTTTGTAGTGCTAGATAATTAAAACAAATCTTGAATAAACTGTTTCATGAAGATAGGAGTTTGATGGCTGGGTATATAAAAATTGTAACCAGATGTTATGCAGAAGCCACAGCAATATAACGATTGTGTGCTTTTTTTTCAGCCCAAAGTAAAAATATTCTAATTGAAGTTGTCAGCAGGAGTGAGACTAATGTGCCTGTATTTGATTAAATAATAGTTTATTTAAAATTCAGTGTGGCCCAGATTTGGACAAGACTGAAACAGGGGAAAAACCTCGAGTGTGCTTTTCTTTCTTTTTTTCCTTCTTTTTTTCTTTTTTTGGCCTGAATAAAGGAGGAAAATAGGCCTTGTGAAATGTTAACAATTTTGTGTAATATTACCAGTTCCTGTCATTATCAATTGAGCATTTTTACCCCATCAGAATGTTTGGTACCTAGCATTTATTACCTTTTCACACATTTGTCAGAGGACAGACATGGGGGGGGTTAAGGGTGCCCAGGGGTGACCCCTAGGGCCCTCAAAGTTTTGAAGTATGGCCATGCTTCTAATGAAGCTGTAGCTTGATAATGTATGGTAGCTGGCGAACAGTCCTTTTAAAAAGCCACCTTCCAAGTAGAGACACGGAGTGGAACAGGCTCATGGGAAACCGCTTCATAAGTTATTTTTACTTTTTAACGCCCTTAGGTTATGAGAAAACAAATGGTCAATTATTCCCAAGCCTCAAACTAGGGTGCAGGTGTGCCTCCTCCAAAATTATCCTGGCAACCCATTATCTTGTCTCAAACAAGAAGTCTTATTATTATTCTCACTCCGTCTCTACTTACCCCTTTCATCCCTCTGTCAAGGTTAAAATGTGCAGAAGTATATCCAGTAGCTTATCTCCACAGCGTCTTGGTTTTCAAACTCCTCCCATCTTTCTCCAAAGATGAGGCGGTTCAATGTCTTTCAGAAGTTTATTTGTAGAAGCAGATGTAAAATCCAGATACACAGAATAATAAAAATAGATGCACAAAATCTAGCTAAAATAACTTTTGTTCTGACTACACTATGAATGATCCGAGATGGGTCTCCTAAATCTACACTAGATTTAAGAAACTAATAAAATAAGAAATGACTCACTTTTCTAAGAAAAAGCATTTCTTCTCAGAGACTAAGATCTTTGCTCGGCTGGTTTCAGCAAAAACTTAGAAAATGTGTTGTGCCAGATGGCCCCCATCTCTGTTTAGCTAGGCTTCCATCCCAATCTTGAACAACAATAGCACCCACAGAATCTGGGTAAGGTCCCCCATTAAGCTCTCTGAGAGTTTATATCATATTCCTAGGAGATTTCCCCAACCTTAGGAATGTCTATTTCCATAAACTATTACATGTTATTGATGTAAAACTTTCCACACAGGTGTTCTTTTCCATGATGTAAGATTTCCACGCAGATGTTGTACTCCTGAGTGGGCACAAGAATGCTTTGTGTGTCACTTTTTACCTTTCCCCTTTGATGATGTGAAAGTGTAAAAGTCCCTGTCAAAGTGTAGATGTAACAGGTGAAAGTTTCCTTCCCATTTGGAATGGGTGGAGTTCCTCCCCCTCCTTGGAAGGTGAATGTCCATTAATGAACTAGAATTTATCTAAGTTCCAATACTTTTCAAGCGCTAACAGGCATGCTTGAAAAGCCTTGCAGGTGTCTGTCTTATCTTAATGACTCTGGTGTATGGGTTATGTAAATTGAATGTCTGTCACTTTCCATTACTTTCTTTGAGAGAATCAGGCTTTCTCAACCTAAATATCTGACTATAACTACATAATAAATGAATGCATTAAAAAATAACTCAAAGGATTTGTAACAATCCCTTGAATTCCTTGACAGCATTAACTGGCTAAATAAAGAAATGAAAAAGCTAAACAATGTGCCATAGAAATGTTAGAACTGTTATAGATGTTTCGGAGTGCTCTGTAAAAAAAGGTTTCGTTATTCCCTATGGCAAGAAAGATACATAATTTTGTACAGATAACATTCATTTAAGAAGTGTACTTGAAGCAGCACAGATGATCCCTGTCTTTTAAGGAAACTGTTCTTAAATACTGTGGAAAAACAACAACATAAAGTGTTCTCTACAGCAGTTTGATAGTGGTCTGTAGAAAAGTGTATCACCAACTAAAAAAAAAACTAGTACAGTAGTACTTTGAGTTATAAACTTCCCATGTTACTAAATTTTTGTGATGTGAATGAAAATCCATTGAAAATAATGCCTCAAGTTATGAATTTAAATTTGTAACTCGAAAAGTGGTTTCCCATAGGAATGCATTGAAAACCAATTAATCCATTATGGAGGGCAGAAAATGGGGTTTTCAGTGCATTCCTATGGGAAAGCACATTTTGAGTTAAGAATTTTTCATAATACAAAACGTTCCAAGGAATGCATTAAATTTGTAACTAGAGGTACCACTGTATTAATTTAAGATATCATTGCCACCCAGTGAAGGAGCTTGGATTGCTCACATAGAGCCAAGTGTATGCAAAGTCAAAAGCATGCCTTCCTCACAAGGAAGGATAGTTAGTTTGCCATAGGGCTTAATATCAGGTTGTCCCAAGAGAGCTGAAATCTTGGATGTATTTTGGTCATGGTGAGCATCAATCAAAATCTCTTTGCATGTATGACATATGTCCATTGGCCAATTTACTGTGGTTCCCATAATGAGAGCAACTTTAGAGGCACGCTATGATAATTTTGGTGCTATTTTAGCAGCAATCTCTTAGAAAATAGCACCCAAATTATCTTCGTGTACCTAAGCTTTGCTTGGGGTCTAGAAATATAACTCTTAGATAATAACCATTGCTTTTAGGATTCAAAAATAGATCACTTGAGATCTTTCCAAAACAGCGATTTCTACTTTAAAGCAATCTGAATGCAATAGTGTACGAGAGTATATTGGAACTAAAGCTTGAAGGGTATTTTAGACTACAATTTGCAGAAACCACAAGCAGAGATATTCTGCGCATTAAATTCCAAGAAGTCGGTTTTCCAAGTTAAGTAGAATGCTCCCTTTACATAAAGATGGAAATCCAGTTTTTTATACTGATGGACCTTATCTGGCTACCACAGGGCTCATGGCATTTGCCAAGCATGAGGTTTTCTTTTCTTTTTTTTTCCAGTTACACTCTTGTTTTCATGCCATCCAAACCACAAAGTAACTCATAAGAATGCTATCAATGCTTTAAAAAAGGAATTGGGGGGACTATTTTATTGTTTCCTTTGTAAGTTCAAGATTAAATCTAGCCCTTATATATTGCACCTAAGCTTGGTATTAGATATTAGATATTTCAGTGCATTAACACTAATTAGTGCTGATGCCTATGGTAGATTTCTCAGGAATGGATGGCTTTGTAGGTTCTCATCATACATCCCAAAATAAACAACACCCTCCCTCCCTCTGGACCCCTCCCTCCGGACGCCGACGATTGCGGGCGGTCAGAGGATGCTCCCTCCCTCCCTCTGGATAACGATGCAAAATTTCTTTTTTAAAAAGTTGCATTGGATAATGATCTGTTAGCGTTATCCAATGCAATCATTCATAGCATCAGGGTGGCTGGAAAGCTGAATGGGGGTTCCCCGTTCGGCTTCCCAGTCACCCCGCAGCTGTGGAGGCAGGGGAGGGGTGGCTGGAAAGCTAACGGGGGCTCTCCTGTCAGCTTCCCCAGCCACCCCGCAGCTGCGGAGGCAGGGGCAGCGTGGCTGGAAACCTGGTGGGGGGCTCCACCATTGTCTTCTCCAGCCACCCTGCAGCTATGGAGGCAGGGGCGGGTGGCTAAGGAAGCTGACGGGGAGTCCCCATTGGCTTCCCCAGCCACCCCGCAGCTGCAGATCTGGTCCTCCGACCTCCCAGAGATGGCAGGGGTGCCGGAGAGCCCAAAATGGGTGGAAAAAACTTCCAATTTCCACCCATTTTGGACTCCCCACCACCCCTACAACCTCTGGGGAGGTCAGTGGATCCGATCAGCACTGTTTCTGAAATTCTCCGACCTCCCGAATCTCGACATTTTGGCTTACTGCAGCAGTCAGGGAGGTCAGGGAATGGCAGGAACAGCGTGGATTGTGTCCCCCGACCTCCCTGGAGATGGCAGGGGCGACGGGGAGCCCAAAATGGGTGAAAACTGGAAGTTTTTCTCACCCACTTCGGGCTCTCTGACACCCCTGTTGGCTACGGGGAGTTCGGGGGACCTGATCCGCACTGTTCCCGACCTACCGGGCACTGCAATCACAGCATGCGATCGGCGCTTCAGTTGGGAAATTGAACCGGTGCGCGTCTGGTTAAACCCCCAACCCAAGCAGCTGATCTCACGCTGTGATCTGACTGCCTCTTTGGAAAGGGCAGATGGGATTCTACTCATGGAATCCCCACTGCCCTTTCCAAAGAGGAAGGCTGATTGCCCCCACTTCCCATTCCTCTTCAGAAAGGGAACAGAGATTTTTTTAACATTGTGTGATCAATGCATCACACAACGTTAAAAACTGGATAATGACAAGACTTGTGGAACCAAGTCTCATTGTTATCCAAGGTACTAGTGTATTATATCTGACATTATTGTTGTTTTTACTATGTTGCATTGTTATGCTCTATTTTTAGCCACCCAGAGTCGCTCTGCGAGTGGGGCAGCATACAAGTCTAAAAATTAAATTAAATTAAAATGGAATGTTTTGATGATGGAAGTTAAATGTTTTCAGGATGGATTATAGATTTACAGGTTGAATGCATGCCAGTAGGGTGTCTAACAAAAAATAAGAGCAGAACTACAGTATCTTCATTTGCTATTAACAATACTGTACAGTAAAGAGAAGATTTGTCTTTTTAAAAAAATATATATGTGACTACCCTATGGATCAGTGTCTAACTGTATACCCAGCAAAGTACGCCCAAAGGATTCTGGCCCTTGTCCCTCAGCCATTTTTTTGTTCTGTTGTTATTTGCATCTTTGTTTTGCATTTTGTATAGGTGAGGAGTAAAACTATAAATATAATTGTTACTCTTGCATTTATTGTTCTCATCATCAACAATAACAACATTATTACTCGATATCATCACCATCTGGAAATCAGTTTTCTAACAGAAAGGACTGCTGTACATATTCAAGGTTTCCATGCAATTCTCATTCATGGAAAAGTTTTGAAATGTATATTTTGTAGAACATACTCAGAGATTAATCTTTTCTAAAAGCTTTCTTTTCCCCTTAAATTAATGTATCAGGAAGCTTTCCTGTTAGATGCATTTGGCATTTCCCTGGAAACCTGGCTGCTGTGGTTCAACACTTAGGCAAGGGAAGGAGGGGAATTATCTACAAATCTGAGAAAATTTTCATGTTTGGCCTTCTTCCAAATTATAAACAGCTGAACTGATTTAAATAAAGTTTTTTTTTTTTTTTGGGGGGGGGGGGGGCTCCTCACATCTGTGCTGAGCAATTTGTGTGCCAAATTCCAGCCCAATGTGATTTGAGACAACCAATATATTAAACACCCAGTCTAGGAACTAAAATGGAAATACTGACAGACCCTTAACTGTAGTGGTCCCTTCAGGCAGTACTATTATAGTTTACTGGCTATGAGGATCCAGACAATTAAAGATTGACTTAGTAGTAACATAGTTTCAATTATAGATCCTTTTGGCTTATTTTGCAAAGCATGTACTGGAAATGTACATAGATAAGTCTAATCAGCAACAAGTGGTGTTGATGGAAATCTAATTCCCTATCAACCTACAATCCATGGGCCAGTCATACTTCCTCAGACAGCTGATCAGGCCAGATGGCCATTTTTTTTCTCCCTGCAAGATGGGGTGGCCATTGTTAGACAGCCATTTTGTCCCAATAGCTTCAAATGAGTGGCCATTTTGTTTCTCCCTGGAAGGAAGGAGAGGGAGACACCAACCCTCAATGGAGGCTTCAGACCCACTCCTCCCCAACTGACAATAATGAGATTAATTGCCTGATCAGGAAAAGGGTGAGTGGGCTTTTTAACGAATCTAGTCCTTCCTTGTGGGGCTGGAGGTTATCCTTGGGGCTGAGGTCTTGGAGGGGTGGGTTGGATGAGACAAAGCCAGGAAGGAGCCCATCAGTTATCTCCCCCCCCCCATGCCATTTCATGTTGTCTGCCGCCCTCGCTTCCACCGCCACCGGAAGCTGTGCCATGTGTGGTTCCTTTTTAATGTAAACAACTTTGAAATGCTGTTTACATTAAAAAGGAACCACACATGGCACAGCTGGTGGTGGTGGGAGCAAGGGCAGTGGGCCACGTGAATTTTTGCCATGGGCCAGATGCAGCCCACAGGCTGTAGGTTGAGAACCACTGATCAAAATCATAGCCTTCTTAGAGTGACACTATGATTAAAAAAAGCTGGGTTTTATTAATGGTTAGGAATGAGCGGCTAACATGGCATGGATAACATATTTACAATTATGCAATCTCAGATACAGCAACAACATAGTATAAATATAACAACATAATGCAACAATCAGTACAGTCAAAAAAATAAATGAAAATACAATACAGTCAGGGGATTCAGTCCCTATAACAATGAGATATGCTCTCTTCCCTTCATATTGCCAGTCTACATTCCTGCTCCATGGCTGTGAAAATTAATCTAGTGTGTTCATCCGTGTGTGTTTTTTTCCAAAGAGAGAGAGATTGTATTTTTTTCCCCTGGAATTACAGTTTATAAGTGAATGACTTTTAAGTACATAAGGACTAGTGGTAAATAAATCTTGTTGACTTGATTTGGAGTTAAGTTTTTTGAAGCCCTGAGGGCCTCCCTTTCTAGCTCAAAAGACTTCATGATCGCTGAGTTCGAAGAGCCCCAAAGAACTATGTATTTACAAAGTATGGCAAAAAGAGCAAAGAGACCACTCCTTTCTCTCCCCCTCCTTTTATTCCCTCAGACAATTTGGCCCTTCCTCTGAAGGACTCTAGCCAATCACTACACAGTACTCCATGTCCATCAAAACTTAGGTTTCATTTCCCCATAGAACACAAGATTGTTTTGTCTACCACACAGTTCTTCCCAGCAACAGCCCAGAATGCTTCACTGCCACCTCCCCTCAGTGAACTACACACAAAAATCTCCATTATGATTTAACAAAAACAATCCTGCATTTCTATTCCTAGATTTCATCAATGCTTTCAAATGATTGGTCACAAGGGTTGGATTCTTTTTCAGAACGTAGAGATTGGAAACCCTTCTAGTGGTGAAAGAGTGGGTCAATACTGCATATATATTTTAGCTCATAATTCTTGCTGCAAGTAGTTATGCCTTAAGAAAGATGTTTCAATCTTTCAGGCTGGCAAAAGCTGATACAGAAGCTGTGAAAACATGAAATAACGGTATAAGAGGCATGTCTGCATGTCTGTCTGAGGGCTGATTCAGATGCTAGCAAGAGCCAGATGAGCCAGGGGTCTTGATATCCCTTATTCCTTATTTTTAACAACTTCATTCTCGATGTATAATGAGTTGAGGCCAAGCAGAACTGAGCTATGTGTTGCTAAATAATATGCATGGAAATTCTCATTCATTGTAGGTGTTAATATAAAACACAGTACTTAAACCATAACTCTAGATCAGCAACCAGTTGTTCAAAGTACCCTATGTCCTTGAACTTAAGGAAAATAAAATCTACAAATAAACAGTTGCAGGATCTGTAGAAATATAGAATGTCTCATCCTGTTCAACATGCCACTGCAAGTAGTCATCTCCAAGAAAATTTGGAAGGAGGTAGAAATATTCTTCTGTCAAATCCAAATGGTGGACATGCAAAATAGTTTCCATATAATTTATACCACATGGTCAACAATGAGCCTATTTAATTAAACTTTTATTGATCTCCAAGGAATATTTTTGGAAATCAGTTAAATTTTTTCAAGATTAAAAAGGAATAGATACAAACTTATTCGCTAAAATCAGGCTATACAATGTCAAACTGTATAGGAGCCAAGTGTATGATATATTGATATTGTATTTTTATTTATTATGCTGTCATATGATATTTCTGGTTATGATTTATTGCTGTTGATTCTAATTATTCTGTGCTTGGGGATTTCTTGATAAGTTTTTGTTGGTTGATACTTTGTCACTTGATATTGTAATACTGTTTATTGTTCGCTGTGAGCCGCCCAGAGTTGCCGTGGTTGAGTGGGGTGGCATAGAAATCAAACTATAAATAAAAATAAATAAATAAGTGTATTAACTTTATACAGTATGTTTGTCTTTTATCGTGTTACATTTTCTCTGGATATATTTCTAGTTAGTAAATGATAAACAAATATAGTAAAATATAAATACTGTTCTTTCAAAAGGGTGCTGTGTACAATTGAAGCACTGAGATTTAGATGATACGGTAAGGTGTAATAATGATTGTTATTTTATGGTATTGGGGCGGTGAGAGTAGGAATTTGTTCCATTGACATTCTTGATTTTATTACCTTTACTTAAAGCACCACAACCTGTTACGCTAATGAAATTGTGTTCGTGGTTTAAAAGGGCAATTGTTAGTCTGACTTTTGTACTTACTGAAAAACATTTCCCCAATCTTGTTAAATTATTGCACTCATTTTAGATTTTTATGGCCATGTAGGTTACCAGCCCTCCTTTCTCTATTTTTCATTCATTTTCCTCTTATTGATGATTAATGGGGGATGTCGAAAGTTAGAGTGAGCAGGCATAAGCAAAGGCAAGATCATAATTAGTTTAGCTGACGAGGGCCTCTGATAGCACTTGCATCTGGATGGAAAAATTACCCTATAGGGAACTGGCTGATCACCAGGTCTTTTTAGTGATACATTGTGAAACACCCTATGAATCAAATGCCCTTTCAATGCCAAGAAAGTGTTCCACACTCCAAGCCAAAATTATGTCTGCAAAAAGCTTTCCATTTGAAATGTATCAGAGTACAATTATAAGCATTGTATTTTCTTGGCACCAGTTTTCCCCTTCTTTGCAGTATAAAGTTCAATAAATTACCTACATTTGACAAAACCTTGAAATTTTGATTTACAGGGGTTGTAATTTTTTAGATCTTAGAACAAAATCAGTTTAATCTTTTACTGAAACTGTTCTCCTTTCACACTTTTGCAAGACAGAAAACTTGTAATTAAAGTTTATTTTAAAATAAGAATGATGAAATAGTTTGGGGTTTTCTTTTCCCTCTGAGCTGGGGAGAAATGGCACAACAAGACAGCCACGTCATTGCCCACAAACACGAGCTTGGTTGTTGTTATTGTTTTGTTCTTACCGAAATGAAAAGTTTAATGATACCATTATGCTACGGAAGGAATATAACAAGCTCCTCTCATTCATCTATGGCCCCAGTGCTTGAACAGGATGATTAATAAAAGCTACAGAATTCAGTCAGCATCCCAATTAATGTTCATATTTTGTTTGAAACTCGTCAAGTAAACGCTTTTCAGTGAGCAGGCAGTGTTGCCCAGTTTCATCTCAAGTTCAAAAGTAGTATCATTAATAAAGCCACTGTTTTGTTGCTCTTTAAATGTAGCAACATTGGGGGGGGGGACTAAATAGTAGGATACATGGATTTTAAGATTAAAGACATTTGTAATTCTGTGCTGTACATAATGTTAACAAAGTGTTGACTCTTATAAGAACTGGTGAGAGGCACTACGCAAACTGGAATTAATTTGAAAAATGTATTTTGTCGTTCTTGTTGCTATAATAGATTGATTGTTAGCTACCACACTTTTAAAATAAAACAAGAGCAATTGCTATATTAGGAGTGCACATCGCAGTGTGTCAAAACAGAATATTGAAGTTCAGAATTGGGAACCTAGTCATTAAAAGGCATAAATGCTAAAGTTCAATAAGTTAAAGCTACCGTTACAGAGGATGGAGAGAAGCAGTGGCATTTTGCACACCTCATCCATCACTGTAGTGTAAATTGTAATGAAAATCAGCGGTGCCTATTAAGCACAATTGAACTTGACCTCATTATGGGCAGTCTGGTTTTATACTATCAGTGGTTGCCAGCCTAGAAACAAAATCCCTATGTTGATTTGTCCTGACTCCACAGATCATGTGACTAACCTTTGACCTTCTGTTTTTGTTCCCCCTTCACCCATTCTCAGAGACGTAGAGGTTCGGGTGTTTTTTGTGCCAATTGCCTGACCACAAAGACTTCTCTCTGGAGAAAGAATGCAAATGGAGGATATGTATGCAACGCGTGTGGTCTTTACCAGAAGCTTCACTCGGTAGGAAGAACTTACTTGTTTTAATATAGGAAAGGTTTTAGGCAGCTTAGCTGAAGTTGGGCAGCTGCGGTTAATTTCAAAATTGTTCTCTCTCTCTCTCTCTATTTCAATATGGTCACTCATAGTCAGATGTGATTCATTATGAACAAAGCTTGTACACCATGAAGAGAAGTCACTACTATAACTTCCCAATGACGAATTCATTATTATGATGCAAAGTAGAGAGAAAAACTGAGAATGTTTCTTTCCCCTCATTCAAGAAATGCATTAAAACAATGTTGTAACAAAACATGCCCCAATTCCTTGATTCTAAGAGGAATCTTGAAGCTGAGTGGCAGAACACTTCATCTGAAGTTAAGTTGTTATGGAAAAAATTAAACTGAACATTAGAATTAGAAAAAGTACTCATTATTAACACTGAAATTTGAAAAATGTTTTAAGGTTTTAAAGTAACACTATTAGCATGTTACATAAAAGGTTAGTTAAAACCTTATGTTAATCCATTCTTGCTCTCTCCAAAAGGAAAGGAATTGTATAAAGCTCTTCCCACTGAAAAAAATCCAGCCCCAAAATGGGGAATCATGATGAGAGAGCCTCCAGGGGGTGTAGTTTTAGAGGTACAGTAATACCTCACATAACAAATTTAATTCATTCTGCGAGGCTGCTCGCTATGCGAGTTTTTCGCTATGTGAGCCAGACTCGCATAGTGAAAATTCCAATGGAAAAACTCTCATAACAAGCTTTTTTCGGGGGGAAACTCACATCGCGAATTTTATCGTTATGCGAGTTTTCCCCATAGAAACGCTCATTATGCGAGTTTTCTATAGGGAAAGTCTGACTTGCATAGCGAATATTTTCACTATGTGAGTCAGACTCTTACAGCGAAAAATGTTTCGTTATGCGAGTTTTCCCATAGAAACACTCGCTTATGCGAGCGTTTCCATAGGGGAGGTCTGACTCGCATAGCGAAAATTTTCACTATGCAAGTCCGAATCGCATAACGAAAATATTCATTATGCAAATTGGATCACTTTTTGAAAAACCCCACTCATTATGCGAGTTTTTCACAAAGCAAATCGCTCGCTAAGTGAGGTTTGACTGTATCAGTGGTTCGCCCCCTTATTTATATTATGATGTCTTTTGTCTAGATCTGGGATTCTCAACCTGTGGCCCTCAGGCCAGATGTGGCCCACAGCACCATATAATGTGCCCCCCCCCACTGCCTCCACCACATCAGAAAGTGCCATGTGGTGGAGGAAGAGGGAAATTGCCATCCGGCCCCTGTAGCTGTCTGACCCAGCCCCTGGCTTAAAAAGGTTGAGAACTCCTGGTCTAGATTCTAGGACTTATGTTTTCCAGAAGTTCATGCTGATTTCCTCAGCATTCTCTTGCAGTTTGCATATATGTTCAGAAACAAGCTTTCTGCATTGCCTCACTGATGATGGCATGTACACAATCACCTCTGTTCATATGACAGTCAAGAGTTGAAATGAGTAACCTGAGAGCTATGTGCAGAAAGTGTCATGAGATGAGAAGAGTCATGAGATGCATGAATTATTGAGTCTTTATCATTTCTGATAATTGACCTGGTCTTTGTGCGACTGAAGAACAACAACTTTGTCTCCTAAACTAATATTTTCGCTATTTCTCATCTTCTAGAATGGAGCTTATAATATCAACTTTGTTTTTATTAGGAGCTAAGTATCTAACAACCAGATCATGCAGGGTATATTTGCCAGAAATGTAGCAAAACAGGTCTTTAAAACTAAAACATTACTCCTGGTAGCCCTGGTTCTCAACCTTTTAAAGCTTGGGGCCGGGTCACACTCCCTCAGACAGCTTCGGGGGCTGGACAGCCATTTTCCCCTTCTTCCACCACATGTCACTTCCTGGTGTGATGGAGGGGGTGGGTGGTCACATGAAATAGTGCCACAGGTTGAGCATCCCTGCCTTAGACTTTTCTGTATGTAATCTATCTAGTTTAGGACAACATAGCAGGAGTCATGTTGCCCATATTATTTGAAAACTGAAGACAGTGAAATCTTGGCCATTCTATTTCCTTCTGTTGTAAAAAGATTAAAAATCACCTGGAGATCCACCAACAGATCAAGATCTCTCTTCTGTTCGTCTCAGTTCTAAACATATGTAGAAGTTGGAATGTAGTTAGCCACTGGTTTTTGAGCTTCTGACAAAATTCTCCATCAAAATTTATAACATCATGTTTATTAATATATATCAGAAAACAAAATAAAATTTAAAAAATAAAATAAAAATAAAATAAAAAACACTGTAGCACTTTAAAGACTAACTGCTTTATTTTTATTGTTAGCTTTCATGGATCAAGTCCACTTCTTCAAACAAAGAGTAAAACTTACAGGCATGGTTTTTATACACCAAATTCAGGGGGTCAAAGGGAGATGGGTGTGGTCAAGCAAGATGACAGACAAGCAAGCACAACAATGGTTAGGTTCTTACATTGATCCCGTGGGGTATACTTGCCACAAATGTAGTAAAAATTGTCCAGTTTGTTAACAAAGCTGCACCTATTCATCTTTACCTCAAAACAACTTCACTATGGCCTAGCTGTACTATCCAGTAAGATGGTTTGTCACTAGAGACAAGCCCTTGGTCCATCTCACTTTATGTAACTATTTCTGACATCAGTTCATTGACTTGCCCAGACATGCCCAGCCGCTGCTGGAACATGCATGCCAACAGGAGACGTGATTTAACAGAGTCGGCAGGAGGCATAGTGGTAGCTGCAACTGTTATAATGTTCCCATATAAATATACATTACCCAGTTACTGACCATTTCAACAGTTATAGCACACCTTAAAATCTGTACATGATAGGCAAATTCTGAGTTCAGATTTAGAATCAGCACACTCAATACCATGTAAATCACTTGTGTTATTCCCAGTAGCAAAATCATTGTTGTGCAGTGTTGTGATCCTAGTAATCACAATTTCATAGTTCAGGGAAATGATAACTAATTCTTAACAAATGCTTTAACAAAAATATTTCATTGTAACATAGCAAAGGAGGAGGAACACAACAACAGGTATATAGGTGCAAATCTGTCTCGTAGGACAAGATAAACAAACTAGGCCATAACATATTGTAGAAACAAGACAAGGTCCTATATGAGGATAGATAGTGAATAAGACATCACTTCATGAATAATTTTCTTTCACCTTTGCTGGAAATCCAGTCATATCCAACTCAGGGTTCAGTGCTCATCTCTGTTTATCGCCAAAGACCCAGCACTGTCTGCATTTGCAGATGTTTCTGTGGACATGTGGCAGGCATGCCTACGGTAATTGCGAACTACCGACCAGTATCTAACCTACCCTATCTGGGTAAGGTGTTGGAAAAGGCTGTGGCACAGCAGTTACAGGAAGTTCTGGATGAAGCGGATTATCTGGACCCTTTTCAGTCAGGATTCAGGCCCGGATACGGTACTGAAACTGCACTGGTCGCTTTGGTGGATGATCTCTGGAGAGAGCGGGATGGAGGTCACCCCTCTATCCTTGCTCTTCTCGATCTCTCAGCGGCCTTCAATACCGTCGATCACGACATTCTTTTGGGAAGGCTCCAAGGATTGGGGATCCAGGGCACTGTGTTGGCCTGGTTTTCCTCATTTCTGAGGGGCAGGACCCAGACGGTATGCCTGGAGAATGAGAGGTCCAGCCCTAGCCTCCTCCAATATGGGGTGCCTCAGGGCTCGGTACTCTCTCCTCTCCTGTTTAACATCTATATGAAGCCACTGGGTGAGATCATCCGTTCCCACAGGGTAAGGTACCATCAATATGCAGATGATACACAACTGTACATCTCAGCCCGTGGGGACCCAAGCGGTCCAGTGGAAGTCCTAACCAGGTGCCTGGAGGCTGTTAGGGTCTGGATGGGGGAAAACGGGCTACAACTGAATCCCGGCAAGACTGAGTGGCTATGGGTAAGGGGCCCTGTGTTATCTCGGGAGCTTCCAGCTTTGGTTCTGGATGGGACAGTCTTGCCCCAAACAGATCCGGTGCGTAATCTGGGGGTCCTCCTGGACTCACGACTACTGTTCGAAGAACAGATGGCAGGCGTGGCCAGGAAGGCTTTTGCACGACTTCGTGTAATATACCAGTTACGCCCTCTCCTAGACCGGGACTCCTTGCTCAGGGTCACACATGCACTGGTCACCTCCAGACTTGATTACTGTAATGCGCTCTACATGGGGCTGCCCTTGGTGACCATTCGGAGGCTCCAGCTGGCCCAGAATGCGGCTGCTCGGGTAGTGATGGGGTGTGGGCGCTATGCTCGTGCCTCGCCACTGCTTCGGCGGTTGCACTGGCTGCCAGTATGTCTCCGGGTGCAATTCAAGGTGCTGGTTATTACCTTTAAAGCCCTATATGGTAGTGGGCCAGGATATCTCAGAGACCGTGTCACCCTAAGAACGTCTGCCCGTCCCACTAGGGCGGATCGGAGAGGCTCTCTTGTAATTCCATCAGTTAGAGAGGCTCGCCTCTCTAGCACTAGAAGGAGGGCCTTCTCCGTGACCGCCCCGGCCCTGTGGAACCTCCTGTCAATCGAACTACGACAACAGACAGAGCTCCTGCCCTTCCGGAAAGGCCTTAAAACCTGGCTGGCAGGACAAATTTGGGGATCGAAGAGTGCTGAATCGCATGTTTGGTGGCTAATCGGTTGAGGCAGCCATCCTCTGCTCTTACCTCCTTACTCCTGTCCTTGTCTCCTTTTATAATCTTTGTGATTTTTAACTGAAGATGTTTAATTTCTTTTTAGCTGATCTTTTAATATTGTATTAATTTATATTGTTTAACTACTATTAGGGAATTGAATTTGATTGGTGGTTTTTAATATGTATTTTTAAACCTGTTATGCAAGCTGCCCAGAGTTGGGGTTTCTCCCGATTGGGGCGGGATAATAAGTTAAAATAATAAAAATAAATGCCTAGACACCAAAGTGCACGGAATGCTGTTTACCTTCCCACCGAAGTGGTACCTATTTATCTACAGTACTTGCAGTTTCTTGCTTTCGAACTGCTAGGTTGGCAGGAGCTGGGGTAGAGACGGGCGCTCATTCCATCACCTCTCATAAAACATAGGAAGACTAAATATATATTGGCAATCCTGTTAATCAATAATAATCTAGAAAACATTTTATTAGCACAAATGCTAATAAGCAATATTTGAACTTGATAGCAACCTATCATTTGATGCAAACTGACATTAATTTGTTTAATATGAGTCTATCCAGTCAAAGGCCAAAGATATAATTAAACTTTAACCCTACTAAAATACATAAATGCATGTTTACAGAATTTTCTTCATTTCTTCTGTTTTTATGGGAGGGTGATTTTTGTTAATAGATCATGTGAAATGCATTTTTAAAGTTTAAAACACTTCTAGTTAAACAGGCTGGGGAGCTTGACTTTATATGTTGAGGGTTTAGAATCTAACAATAATACCAGAACATTCCCACCAAACATTCAGAATCTTCAGTGTTTTTCTACCATACTCTTGCCTCATTCAGGAAGGTATGTTTCAGCCATTGCAGCAACATTGAGGTAAAGGTTTTCAATTCTTATTAGATATTTAAATCACAGTAAGTATTCATCCTGATTTGAATGTTTAATAGGGTAAAGTTAGCAAGTGCTGACTAAGTGGCAATCTGAGACACTATTATTCAATTTTAGGGAAAGCAATAGGCAAGAAAGGAATAACTTTATAAAATGGTGGCAGTGGTATGGTCCATGGGGTCGCAAAGGGTCGGAATCGACTGTGCGACTGAACAACAACAACAAAAAACAGGTAGGGGGCACAAGCTAAAAAAGACGCCTGCTTCTACCAACAGAAATGGGGCAGCAGTCTCATTACCACTCTAGCTCAGTGGTTCCAAACCATTTTTTGGCCTAAACATTACTAAAATCCTGATCCCAACCCCCAACATATAATTCTTATTCAAAAAGTGAACTCTTATTCATGTGGAGAAAGCTTAAATGTCCATTCACTGTTAATAACTCATTCTTGAATTGTCCTATTTAAAAATCAAATTGCCCTCTATGGGACTTGTAGCCCACATTGGGAACCACAGCTCTAGCTCTTCCACTAAGGCATGCCAAACTTCTGCCCAGGAGGACTGGGAAACCGTCCCAAACTGGGCACAGTAGGGAAGGGAAGAAAGTTCTATTATATTGACACTACAGCACCATTATGGTGTTGGATCTAGGCCATTGTTTGTCTACCAAGTACCTGGTTGTTAATTTCAAGTAATCCCATGTGAATTGTGGACCATTATCTTAGTTCCTTAGAGCAGTGTTCTCCTACCTTTGGGTTTTGGACTTCAATTCCCAGAAGCCTAAGTCAATTTCCCAAAGCACTTTAGGAAGGGGGTTAAGACCTGGCTGGCAAGGCATATGTGGGGTATGGGCCAGACGGTTGCTTCCGTTTGTTGGCTCATCTAACCCCTCCCTCTCTGTGTGTGACTTGTTTAATCTCTTTTAATTTTTTTAACTTTTAAATTTTGTTTAATACTGTTTTATACAATGTTTTACTGTGTTTTAACTGTTTTTAAGGTTTGTTAGCCGCCCTGGGTCTTTGTGAGGAGGGCGGCATAAAAGTTTGATTAAATAAATAAATTAATCAGCCAGTGTACTGACTTAGGCTTCTGGGTACTGAAGTCCAAAACAGAGTTTGGGGAACTCTGCCTTAGAGCACTGATCATTATGTAGTAGGGCAGTATCTGTAAGACAGTTTAGTCTAACCCAGTGGCTCCCAACATGGGGCACACACCCCATAGGAGGACTTTAATTCCCAGAAGCCTAAGTTGGCTAATTAGTGCTTTAGGGAATTGATGGCCTTCTGGGAATTTAAAGTCAAAGTGTGCCACACTTATAACAACACATTTGGTTTAAAGAGATGAAAAAGTGGGGATATAAACAGAAGTGGAAGTCCAGTTCAGATGTAACTGTTCTGGTTCAATCCAACATTATTTATGAGCCTGGTGATAGTTTACCTTGATTTCATAAACCAGTTTTCTGTGACATAAAAAACTGGGTAGTTGTGATTTAAGGTCTTCCTTCTATTAGGATGGTAAGTTAGGAATGGCTTTAATGTTCATAGTTCTGAGCATCTTCTGTCAACGTCAAAGTGATGATAAATTGTGTGTGCTGAAGATAACTGAAACAAACTAAAATATTAAGTTTATCAGTGAGGCTTCTAATCAAGAGGTGGAGCTGTATCAAGTTATCTGCAGCTCAGTGGCGTCGCGCAGTCTTCAGCCGCCTGGGGCGAAAAGCAAACTCGCCGCCCCCCCCCCAGCTCGCCGCTGCCGCCACCCCTCCCCCTCCCAAGGCAGAAGGCGCCCCCCCTGCTGACTAGCGGCGCGTGCACGACCGCGCGCGCGCCACACACACCTCCGTCCGCTCGCCCACCAGAGGCCGTCCGGTCCGCCACCCACCCCCGACGAGCGCACCTCGCTCCGGCAGATCGCTCGCCCGGCTGGCCGTCGGGGGCTCTCCGCGCGCCGCCTGCCGCTGGCAGCGGCTTTCAGGGGGCGGCAAATAATGTCCCCTCCCCACCCTTTTGCTGGCGAGCGTCCTGCATGCGCTTCGCCGCTTGCAGGCGAGGAGGAGAAAAAGGGGTTTTTTTAAAGACAGACAATTCAAGGAGGGGCCCGCCCCCCGCCCCGCCCGGCTGGCCGTCGGGGGCTCTCCTGGAGGGCGGCCCGCGTGCGCGCGTGCGCTGCCCACCTCCTCCTGCCCAGCCAGCCACCAGGGGCTCCCCGCCACGGCGCCACCCACCCCAGACGAGCGCCCCGTCTCACGGCAAGTTGGGTGGGTGGCTGGGCTGGCGGAGACGAGCAGCGCGCGCGCGCGCGCGCGGGCCGCCCTCCAGGAGAGCCCCCGATGGCTAGCCGGCCCCCCTCCTTGAATTGTCCGCCTTAAAAAAAAAAAAAACTTTTCCTCCTCCTCGCCTGAAAGCGGCGAAGCGCACGCGGGGCGCTCGCCAGCAAAAGGGTGGGGAGGGGACATTTTGCCGCCCCCTGAAAGCCGCTGCCCGGGGCATCTGCCCCCCCTGCCCCCCCCACGCTACGCCACTGCTGCAGCTTCACTGAAATTATACAAATTGTTTTACAGTCATCTGATGTAAGAACTTGTAACTGGTTTGAAGCCCATTTTAGATTTAAAATTGAAGCCCTCCATGGGGGGACATTGACTCTTCTAGTTGTTCAGTTTCAGTTTATAAACTTGAATAGGTGTCAATATGGTGTTTGCTTACAAAAACCTTCTACCTCTCTACTTGATCCTGGCTCCTAAAAGCAACTAATGAGATGATGGTGGATTGGGGAATGCATTTTATCAGTTTATCTTTGAAGGAAGACAATGTACCTGCCTGCTTAAAAGAGACCATTGTTTGGCTCATCTTTAAAAAAAAAACCTAACTTAAAGACTGACAACTTAAGTTAATATAGATCTGCCACAAATATTCTTTTTATGAGTAAGTTGATTGAGAGGTTTGTGGCTGATCAGGTGTAGTGCTCTTGGAAGAGACAAATTGTCTAGATTTATTCCAGTTAGGATTTATACTATTGTATAGCACTGAGATTGCACTGCCCACACTACACATTTAAAGGAGGCTGACCAGGAAACTACGATCCTACCCAGAGTAGTGAATCTCACTAGAAGGGTGGTGTAGAAATTTAACAAAAAATAAATAAATTGAAGATTCAGTAATTTATAAGGTTGCTTAGCTACATCAAGAACTCTCAACTTTTTTAAAGCCAGGGGCCAGGTCATGTTCCCTCAGACAGCTGTGGGGGCTGGATGGCCATTTTGCCCTTCCTCCACCACATGACACTTTCTGGTGTGGTGGAGGCAGTGGGGGGCACATGAAATGGCATTGTGGGCCGCATTCAGCCCATGAGCCACAGGTTGAGAATTCCTGAGCTAGATAGATGACACATTTTCACTCCAGCACTTCTGTTCCAGTAAAAGGGATTCAATGAATTTTCATATGATGTGTTTTTGATTATTCCAAATTATGTAGTCAGTTTCCAAGCATTTGATGTAACCTTATAGAGTCTTGTTTTGAAGGAGAATATTATTTAAAATCATTCTTTGTGAAACAGCATGTTAAGGCTCTATGAGTAGAGATTTGCACACAAGTATTCTGCAAAGCTTTGCTTGGTATTGCTCCTTCATCTGTGATGTCATTGTGTTTTATATGCAGACTCCCAGGCCGTTAAACATCATTAAGCAAAACAACGGTGAGCAGATCATTAGGAGACGAACAAGAAAGCGCCTTAACCCAGAAGCACTTCAGACTGAGCAGCTAAACAAACAGCAAAGAGGGAACAGTGAAGAACAAGTAAATGGCAGCCCGTTAGACAGGAGATCAGAAGATCACTTGACAGAAGGTAACCAGAGAGATATCCAGCTTCCCAGCCTGAGTAAATATGAAGCCCAGGGTTCATTGACTAAAAGCCATTCTGCACCTCAGTCAATATTGGTCACCCAAACTCTGGATATTCATAAAAGGATGCAGCCTTTGCACATTCAGATCAAAAGCCCTCAGGAAAGTACTGGAGACCCAGGTAATAGTTCCTCTATATCAGATGGGAAAGGAAGCTCAGAGAGAGGAAGTCCAATAGAGAAATACATGAGACCTGCCAAGCACCCGAACTATTCGCCACCTGGAAGCCCCATTGAAAAGTATCAGTACCCACTGTTTGGGCTTCCATTTGTACACAATGACTTTCAAAGTGAAGCTGATTGGCTGAGATTCTGGAGTAAATATAAGCTGTCTGTTCCTGGGAATCCACACTACTTGAGTCATGTGCCTGGCCTACCAAATCCTTGCCAAAACTATGTGCCTTATCCCACTTTCAATCTGCCTCCTCATTTTTCAGCTGTTGGATCCGACAATGACATTCCTCTAGATTTGGCGATAAAACATTCCAGACCTGGGCCAACTGCAAATGGCGCATCCAAGGAGAAAGCTAAGGCACCGCCAAATGTAAAAAATGAAGGTCCCTTGAATGTAGTTAAAACAGAGAAAGTTGACCGAAGTACTCAAGATGAACTGTCAACAAAGTGTGTGCACTGTGGCATTGTCTTTCTGGATGAAGTGATGTATGCCTTGCATATGAGTTGCCATGGTGACAGTGGACCATTTCAGTGCAGTATATGTCAACATTTTTGCACGGACAAGTATGACTTCACGACTCACATCCAGAGGGGGCTACATAGGAACAATGCACAAGCTGAAACAAATGGCAAATCTAAAGAATAAAATAAAATAAACCTTAGCACTTAGCACAATTAAACAGAAATAGGTTTCCTTGATGGGAATTCAATAGCTTGTAATGTCTTATTAAGCACTTCATATAGCAAGCATGCCTTATCCAGTATACAATCCTTCATTCTTTTCTCTTCCCTCTTTTTCCTTCCTATGAACAAAAGGTAGTCGTCGTCCCCCCCCCCCAAAAAAAAAAAGAGAGGCAAAATGGCAGCTGGAATAGGGGAAGTGGGGAATCTAGGGAAAGGGTGATTACTTGGGACCCATTCCACCTAAAACCATAGAAAAATACACCTATATTAGGGTACGCCTCTTTGGGGGAAAATAAAGCTTTTCCAGACCATTATTGCTCTGTTTTTGTGCAAGAAATGTAGCTGGCTAGAATGCAAAGATGTATAATGCTGCAGCAGGTGTACAGTAAGATATGCACACTGTATAGCAAAATAGACTTATTAAATAAACAATGTCCAGAAATCTAGTATTATTATTTTTATTGTTATTATTATTTGGGTATAACTTTGGCCTTATTAGAACATCATTGTTTCTACAATCCGGAGGCTGTAGTTTACTCTGGATACCAGTTGGTAGCCTACTATCTGATCACTGCATCTTACAGTTTATGACAGTGCTCCCCAGTCCTTCAGAGTCTAGCATAGGTGTGGGCAACACCTGATTCTGAGGCTGCATGTGGCCCCTCCACCACTGAATTTTCCATCACTGGAATTGTGAGGTACAAGTGGCATGAGATGTTTATGCCTTATTTCCAAGTAGAAACTTATTCCTAAACATGTTGCTGGAGAAATATTTATGTTAGGATAGACATATGTTCCCTGCGCACCATATTTCCCAGCAGAATTGCTAAGAGCTTCCAATTATGGAAACTTCAGCAGTAGTTTTTTGAGACTTCTTTCTTTCTTCATATCAGAGCATTGCACAGTACAGTGTAACACTTGGCTGGCTGTACAACGTTGCCCATGGGATGCCTGATTGAATCTGCAATTCTTTCCACTCTTCCGGGAGGCTTCTTCTATGTCCCCCGGTTTGTGTAGTAACAGTGGGAAACTATGCGCTAGAAATGTTCAGGAGGAGGCAGTCTTGCCTTCCAGCCCCCAGGAAGTTTGACCCCTCATCCTATAGAACAGGGGTGCCCAACCTTTGTCCTCCAGCTGTTCTTGGATTTCAATTACCAGAAGCCCAAATCAGCTCACCTGCTAAAAAGGGCTTCTGTAAATTGAAGTCCAAGAACTGCTGGAGCCAGACGCGTGCTGGTATATCGGGCAATCGGGCTTTGTCCCACACTGCCCTTGCCTCTTGCACCCTGGGGCACCAATAGCAATGCATGGGATTTCCCCCAACCCAACCCCCAAATAGGCGACACCACCACCAGCGCCTTCCATGGTGCCCTGCACGCCCCTGGCTGGAGCACCAAGGTTAGTCACCCCTGATCTAGAGAAACAGTAGATTGAGTAGGTACCAATAGATTCAGTAACAGTCATTATGAGCATTCCAGATCATGAAAGCCACAATGTACTGTTCCTTCCCTCTTTAGCTGAAAACACATAGGCTAAACTTCTCAGGAAAGATGAAAGTAAAATGACCTGGATCTCAGAAGATGCTAGTATATATTTGCAAAGAGGACCTCCTTTCCAGTCTGCCTCATAAATTTTTAAAGGAAGTGGGAAGGCCTTTCTAAAATGTAGATTCTTTTAGCATGTGTTGAATACCAACTTGAAGCAGACTCTGGGGTTGTAAACTACCTCTCAGGAAATTGTGGGCAACATGTTTGGGCCAAAATAGAGGCTTTGGAGTACCCCCATTCTACAGAAGAGTACTCTGTCTAATGGCCTGTCTCTTTAATGTAAGCTACTTTATCAATTTGATATACATTGTAGAATATTTTGCATTAGCTGTTATTTCTAAATTTTGCTTCGGGATAGACTGCATGACTGATTCCCTCAAAATCCTCTGGTTATTTATATGCAATGGTCAATCTCTTCAGTTAGAGTTTGTGCCTGCTTTTTGCTAATGTTTGCTTTCATGGCCATTTAAAAAAAATATATTTTTAAATATTTTTAAAGAGGGGGAAGAAGCTTTGTAAAATTATTTCATGAAGGGAAAGCTCCTCAGCATAACTGCTCAGGGAAATAGGGCTAAATAACTAAATACTCAATCAGCAGTGCAAGGTGCTCTTACACAAGCCTCCATAGATGCTACAAGGATCTACAAAGGATGGACTTCAATTCATTCGTGTTATCTTGGCCCAGCCAGTAGTTTTGACTATTTTTTACGAAGGGATATACAAGAGATATTACAAGCTACTGGATGCACTGTCAGATTAACTTATTTCACTTAAGAAGTTGGGAGAACAAATAGGAAAAAAAGAACTTATTTTTCTAGTAAATATTAATGTATTACATTTCAAATAATGGTGCCTGACATATTGAATAATTATTTTCTACAGTGTACGTATGCAACAAAGATATTCCATCATGCGTAAGGTTCAGCGCTGGCTCTGCCTCGCTCTGTTTACATTTGCAAATGTAGCAAACAAAGTAATGAAGCAACTTTCTATTGCAGTAGGGTATCTTTTATTTGTGTGTGTGTGTGCGTGTGCATTAAAATTGTAACCGGTAACATGAAATGAATGGACTTTGTCAATATTAATGATATGGGGGGGGGGGGGGAGACAAGGAAGAAGGAAATGAAAATATTTTTATGCCTACTTAGGAGGAAGAAAAAAGGGTAGCACTATTCATTCCAAGTACTTTTTTGTATCTTAAGCTCTTAACTCACATTGTTATGCTTAAAATGATAAACATATATCCTCTTTTTATTGCTTTGTCTATGTTTCAGATGAAACATTTCAGAGATTATGTCGAGAGGTGCCATCTGACCCATTGGCACTGATTTTTCTTTTTTTAAATCGTGTTCTGTACTAGTTTTGCACTCCGGTTTTACCATATGACTCAGTCGCTTCATGTTTTCTTGATCTGTTGCATTGAGGCTTGCTTTCTCCTTGCAGGGTCCTAGCCTCTCAAGGTTGTGGAGTACAACTGGTTCCTGAATTTTGCTGTAAATGAAGTTTTAAACTGTCTTGTCTGGTGACCCACTGTTCTTTCCTTCCCTCTTCATTCTATTTTCTTCAATATTTTAAGAAAGTATATCAAGCCTAGTCTCCATCCCAACTCCAGTTCAGAAAGATGTATCAGAGGCCCTTCTTCTGAATCCACTTAGCCTGCAGCCAATCACAAATGTTCATATAATTAAAACTAATGTTGACCATGGTTCGGGTGCATCATTCCCCAGTCTATGAGGAAGAAAAATTTTCAAATGCTTGTGATCGGGTAGAAATCAGAAAAGGCAAACAGGCCATTGAGGGTAGGGTTATGTTCTTAACATAATTGGGGGAGGGGATGCAAAACTAAGTTAACAGAAGTAGTCTGTGAGGCAATGAATTTGGGAAAGTGCTAAAAGTGAGGCAGAACACAAAAAGGAGAGGATTTTCTAATGAAATCCACAAACAGTAAAATAATAGTGTGCCACGAAGTCAGTTCTCACAGAGGGTTCATTATCACTTTTATCATTTTGCCATGTTCTTAGTTGTTTTTAGACAACTGGTAAAAGCAGCCACCATCACTTGACAGGATAACACAGATAACAGTGCAAAAACAGCAATTGTGGTATATGACTTGCCAAGCAGTTACCTGCACTATAGTGGAATTTGCCAGGATTGTATGCACCTTAGAATAGCTTTCACTTCTAAAATTTACATTTAAATCAAGCTGGGAGAAATAACAACCTGTATAAGAACCAGACATTACTTGGCTTGCAGATTTTGGGATTGTAACAGGATAGAAATTTCGTACAGGAAGTTAGTGACTGATCCTCTTGTCCGGTTTTAAAGTCATAGCATACTTGTTGTTTTGGGTAGATCTTTTAAACATTTGTTTGTTCTCTGCAACATTTAATCTATGTAAAGCCAATTAAAATATTAAAAAGATTGACCCAAAACAAAACAGGAGCCATGGACTACGCCTGAACCAAACCAAGGGCAACCCCTTCCTGTCCTATACATAGGCTTGTTTTATAATACAGTAAAACACCAGATAACGCTAAAACTTGGTTCCACAAGCCTTGGTGTTATCTGATTATTAGTGTTATCCGATCCATGTTAAAATCCTATGGGATGGATTGGATAATGTTAAAGCTCCATAGAGATACATTGTAACCGCACAGGCTTTAGCGGTGTTTATCTGATCCATCCCATAGGACCTTAACTTTATTCGATCCAATTCTCCTCCCCAGATTACTTAACGTTATGCAATTTTAGAGTTATCCGAGCCAATCGTTATCCGGTGTTTTACTGTATCTTACTATTTTTATGCCCATGTAGGGCACTAAAACCCAAGGAAGGTGGACCACATGAGTCTTGATAGGTCACACATTATGTAGGTCTGGCCTTGGTCATTGTCAAGGAAAAGCATCACATTTTTATTTTATTTTTTATTTTTATTTTTGCTTACAGTTATGTATAACAACTGGTTAGGCAGGGGTGGTCCATATGCCACCTATCAGATATCTTAAGCTTCTACATTTTCAAGCATTTCTGCACCAGTTCTTATGCGAGTGATGGGACCTAAAAGGATTTTGTCTTTTCTATCATTTTATGACAAAGAGACTTTGTTATCATTTAACTTCCAGCAAAAACCACCAAAATGTTGACTGAATTGTGTCAAGGTTTGACTTACCACATTTAGTAAGTTCAGTTGTTTTTTCTTTAAAGCTTCTCTATTGCAGCCTTTTCTATTAAAAAAATATTTAGACATTAAAACTTTATAAAATTTTGTATTCCACTAATCTGGATTGGCAGTGAACAGAGATGGAGTAAGGAATTTGTTTCGATTGCAGCTCCCAGAATATGCAGCCCAACACCATGATTTTGTTTGGTTTGGGTTTTTTAAGTTTTCCCCATCTCTGGCCTTGGACATAATCACACAGTATGCTGCTTGTCAAACACTTTTCCTTAAAAAGGCTTTGTACCACAACTGTTGGCACAAGTTTCATTCAGGCATTTCTCAGGCCCTTCTTTGAATGTACGGCTTTCATTTCAAAATTATGTCTCTATGCCTTATCTTTGAGGCAAATTGGAGGTGATGGGGAGCATGCCAGATTTTTTCCCCTTCAGAGATAAAATGTGCCTCTTCCTTCTAGTGTTCTGGCCAATGATTTAAAGGTCACCAGCACGACAAGCCATGCTGTTTAAATTTTATAAAAATATTTTATTTTAGCACTATTTCATTGATTTAAGAATGTTCAAGGTATTAGGCTACCTAAATTTACACTCTGCCTGAGAACTTGGGAAAGTCATTTTTTGGATCCTTCTTTCCAGGATCTCCCAATGGTTACTCTAGTGGAGGGAATTCCCAGAATGGGATTACCAAAAAATGAACTTTGGCCAAGCATGTTTTAGAGTTTCTACAGATCATAGGCCTGAGCAAAGGAAACAATTTGCTGAGAGGAAAAAGCCAGAACTTGATTGAGCTGCCTATAAGCTGTGGGCTACATGTGCAAAATTCTGGCCTACTAGCCCTAGAGTGAAAATGGGACATACAGGAGAAGTCTTGTTAGATATCTTGCGATCTAGAAAGATCTTGAAGACTTCACAAAGAAATAAATTTGCTAGTGTGGAGCAGCGTAATGGTTCTCTGTAACATTTAACCTATGTAAAACCAATTAAAAGATTAAAAAGATTGACTCAGTACATCCATTGATACATTTGTTTGTTTGTTTGCTTGTTTGCTTGCTTTGGATTGACATGCTGACATAGTCTAAAACCAGTGTTTTACAAGAGGGTGAGGGCAAACTGTTTCCCCTATGACTAGTGATTTGTTTTCGGTCCCTACCCTGACCCCCACAATTAAATTGTGACTGCAAGAAGCTTACAGGAATGGTAGTATTACCTTTTAAGTAGTTCTGTGATGGTGAACCTTGGCATTCCACATGTTCTTGGTCTTCAATTCCCAGAAATAGAAGTAAAATGCCCATATGGATTCGTTTTACTTCCGCTTCCAGGAGCAACGAGGGTGGCAAGGCCGGATAAATTGCAGTAAACCCATTCGTGTGAATTCATGGGGGCTTCTGGGAATTGAAGTCCAAGAACATCTGGAGTGCCAAGGTTCACAACTTCATACTCCAATGTATAATTTTTCAAAATCATAAGTGGACTTCCAGACACTTCAATTCTACTTTGTGCATGTTTTGGTAGTCAGCGATGGTCCTAGGGACAGAAAAGTGGCTCCTAGACCTGCCAAAGTTGGCTGTCCCTCTTTGTCCACAATGAATTTTATTTCCTCTCTGTTAGGTCAGGTGGTAAGATTTCTCTAATGCTATTTAAAATAATGTTTGGAGGAATACTGATAAGCTGACTTTCCCTTGTGCTGCTCCAAACTTACTACTGAGTGTTTTCAGCCATCTAGAGAAGATTTAGCAGGGTACAATTGGCTGCATGGAATTGGCTCCACCTGGAATATCCCCTGCACTGGCAAAGAGAAACATGGAGTGGTTATTCTGTTATTCCGCAAGTTCTGTTTAAATGGGATTCTTCCAAGAACTTAAATGGCATATATCCCATGCAGAGTTTCATATTCAGGTTTCTTTTCACTATTGGACATGTTCTATTTACTGACAAAAGACAGAGATCACCCTGGGCTTGGTGCATAAAGAATGAATGGATGAGTCAACTCTAAAAGTTCTCAGCAAATAATTTCTGTAATAGAATTAGGGAACTTGAAACTTATCGATTACAAACCATACCACCCAGTTCAATTGAAAGACAATGAACTTTTCATTTTTGACATGCAGAACAGAGCCATGCGTTTTAAATCCAAGTAAAATAAATGAATATAAAATAGTAATGAAAATTGAGTCTTACAGTATTTCTTTGTGCAGGGTGTGGCAGCATAACTTCCTTTTTTAAAAGGCACGCAATTCAGTCGGTTGATGTCGTAGCGGAGTGCTAGTGGTCTCGTTCGAGAGGTGGGACTATAAAGTTTTGTCACGACACAGTTCAGTCACCATCATGCGTTGGAATAGTGTTGAGCGTGTGTTTGCCATTGAGCCCTACTTTTCGAGTGGTTGTTCAGTGATCGCAACCCAGCATACAGCCTGCTATGCTGGAAAGAGTCATGACAAACGCCAGAAATCTGTTTACTCAGTGTATGGAGAATGGGGGGCGTCACCTACCTGATTTGATCTTCAAAACTGTAAAAACTTTAGGTATGCGCCTACATTATAAAAAACAAATAAAAATTTTCTGACTCATACGTTGGGTTTTATTAAGTTTTGAAAACAGGAAGTTATGCTGCCACACCTTGTAGTAGCATATTCCTGCTTAAAGAGTAGAGCACAGTAAACCAAGTTAGATTCCACTTTAACTAATACAGCAGAAGAGGAAAATTTGTTGGCATAGGGAGGTAAGATGTCAACTAACAAAGCAAATCATTTCAAAGAAAGAATCTCATGAACTATGGATAGGCAGGGAAAGAGCTATCCATCAGGTTTTTACAATTTGATGGAAATTCAGGAAGCAACCCTGCCCAGTACCCATAAATGTTGCAAATATTACTATCATCTTGTCATGAGCTGGTGTCATACAACATTAATCAACAACAGTGCTTAAGTCCAGTGCCAAAAATATCTTTATCCATCCATTTCCAAGCCTTTTTTCAGTCTTTCATAGTTAATTCTGTACTTCTAGAAGATTATCTTATATTTTAGCTCTTTTAACCTGATTATGCCTGATCTTACATCTAAAAAATAATGCCAAAGATTTAAAACATTTGTCTGCTCCTGTATATAGATATTAAGCATGCACTTTGAGAAGGTTTTGCTTCTTGCCAACATACCTGTTGTCATATCTTCTTAAGGGATGTAAGTTACAACTTGTATTCATAATGGCGCTACTTTTCCATTGCATTATCGATGCCATAGGCTCAGCTTTCTCCAACCTGTCATTCTGCAGCTGTGTTTGATTACAACCTCTCATCATCCCCATCAGAAGGACAGTGGCCATGTAGAGGATGTTTGGTTTGGAAAGGCTCAAAATCCATTCCTCGTTTTGTGTAATGATTAAGGCTAGTGTTTTATTCACATAGATGATAACAAGAGTGCATTTTTTACACATATGGTTCCCATAATAAATAATAATATTGTGTTGTTAAGTTAATTCTGATTTGTGGCAACTTTTTTCAGGGTTTTCTAGGTAGAGAATAGTGATTTACCATTCCTTCTTTGTAGCTTGACCATGGATACAGAGGATGATTCTTTTCCTAGGAGGCACAGTGGGGAATCAAACTTCCAACCTCTGGCTCTGCAGTCAGATACCTAAATCACTGAGCTATCCAGTTAGAATTGAGATTAAAAGAGCACATCCAACAAACTATATGGGGGGAGGAGAAATATTTGCTGCTAGTTCCTGTTTATTAATTAGGGTCACATAGTAACATACTGTATAGTCTGCCATACCCTCTTATACTTATTGGCTCGTGGAACTTTAATTTAGACTTGTAACCTCTCATGTTATGTAGCATATTAGGTAGCCATGGAACATTAAAACAAAAATTAAAACACAGATTTGTGTTTAATCTATGTATTAGAAAGGGTGACCACTGATACAGACAACATATCTTCACATATACAAGTTTGTAGAAAGCTCATTTTTTTGCTACAGTAGTCCACTTTTATGGCCAAAACTATGACATCTTTTTAGGGTGGCACTATGGCATACCATGCAAAAAACAAAACAAAACAGGTTACACCTTCCTCTTGCTTTGGAGGTGATGGATAATCCAGCAGGAACTGTACTGGATGCAATTCAAGGTGCTGGCCATTACCTTTAAAGCCCTACATGGTAGTGGGCCAGGTTAGTTGAGAGACCACATCTCCCCAAAGGTATCTGTCCATCCCACTAGAGCGGACCGGAGAGGTGCCTTAGTTGTACCATCTGCCAGAAAGGCTTGACTCTCTGGCACGAGAAAGAAGGCCTTCTCCCTGTTCTGCCTGGCTTTGTGGAACCGCCTGCCTCTGGAGTTGCGCCTCCAGACAGGGTTACTACCCTCCTATTCCTACCCCCATTCCTTTTATTTGGTTTTCTTCAGTCTAGGGAATGAGAGGTTGTTTTTAAATTGGTTTTAACTTTTATTTTGTTCTTTTAGTGTTTTTAGTGGTGTATTACATGCCGGTTGTCCTTCTCCCTGAGTCGCCTGTGCGAGTAGGGCGGAATATAAATTTGATTAATTAATTAATTAATACTGTGCAAACCTGTTGAAATAAATGAGTAAGAACACTAATTTCAGTAAGTAAACATCTGGTAGATTTGGGCCCATGGATTAGATCTGTACCTCTCCCCTTCCAACAGGATCTAGTATCTGCCACCAGATAACTGCCTTAGGATGTAGTTCAGGCTAGTTATTCCTCCATACATTTCTTAATTTCCTTAAGTGTTGTTCATTTTGCTGAAGAGGGAATAAAAGCCAGCATCTCAAAATATCAGCATTAAGCAGAAGAGTAAAGCTCACACTCTTGATGTTAGACTTACATGTTTCAAGAGACTATTTAAGTACAGTCAAACCTCATATAACACTAAAACCTGGTTCCACAAGTCTTGATGTTATATGATTTTTAGTGTTATCCGATGCATGTTAAAATCCTATGGGAGCCATAGAGATACATTGCAACCACACAGGCTTTAGCGGTTGTTATCTGAAGCATCCCATAGGATCTTAATGTTATCCGATGCAATTCTTCCCCCCAGATTCCTTAATGTTATGCGATTTTCGTGTTATTCGATACTAATGTTATATGAGGTATTACTGTATATAGCTCTGGAATGCATCTAGAATGCTCTGTACTGTTCTGTCTTTCATGACACATGGTTATCTTCTTTTGTTTTCTCTATTTGTGCTTTCCTCTCCCCTTCCCCATAGTGCATGTTCATTTCTACTCACAAACATGATTCTGGTGTATTTCTTATGCAAACAATTCTTCAGGCAGCAAAAGATGTCTGTTACATCTAAACTTGAATAATAAAGTTTTACCACCAGTTATTAAAAAAAAAAGAA
The DNA here is from genome assembly GCA_030440675.1 of Furcifer pardalis. Lineage (NCBI taxonomy): Eukaryota > Metazoa > Chordata > Lepidosauria > Squamata > Chamaeleonidae > Furcifer > Furcifer pardalis. The sequence goes on from CP126891.1 coordinate 62,757,036, forward strand.
AGAGAGAGAAAAGTTTGGAGTCTTTGTTTTATGGGGGAAGTGCCAATATGAAAAAAAAATAGCCCTTAACCTATACTGTCCCTACCTAGCTAGCTATCTTGTTCCATGAAGTATAGTGGCACCTCACCTAACAAATGGGTCATTTAACACAAAAATTGCATAACAAAAGGAAATGGTAGAAAATATTGGCTTGGTTAACAAATTTTTCAGAACAGATTAATTGGTTTTCAATGCATTCCTATGAGAAACTTCATTTTGCTTAACAAATTTTAGTTTTCAATGCATTTCTATGGGAAGTTGTATTCAATGCATTCCTATGGAAAATTCTCTTTTCAAATTGTTTGTAGTACAAAGCATCAGCATTGAAATCCTTTTTTTTTAAGTTACAAAACTTATTACAACACATGCTATCTGACAACCCTACTAGAGTTTGCAAGAGAAATGGGATATTTAAGGATCAGCTTGCACTGGTGAGTTCCCATGGCCAAAGGAGAATTTTGAATCCAGGTCTCCAGAGCCCTTGTATCAGTGGTTCTATCCACGACACTGCATTGGCACTCAGAATATTTCAGTCCCAGCCTGCATCACAAGATCTCAAGCTAGGATACAAAGCAAGTGATAAAGTTTTAAACATACAATTCTAGCAATTGAAAACATGTAAGAAATTTAACCCATGCATATTACAAAGAACACCAGGGTACACAGAAGGAGCCCCCTCAAAGATTGTTGTATTTTTGAACCACAATTGGGTGTACCTTGTGCTGGCTAATCTTTCTCATACTAGGTCAGGTGAAAGAAACTGCAGAATGAACGCACCAAAAGGTGGTTTCATTTTGGCAGGTTCATGCCTGGCCTAGGAAAGGAATAAAAAGAAGATGAAGAATGCCATCTATTCAAGCCAGTATCCTTAAATCCTAAATCGGGGGTTCTCAACATTTTTTCACTGTGGGCTGGAACACACCCCTTCAGACAGCTGAGCAGCCCGGACACATGGTTCTCCCACCACAAATGCTGCCAAAAATCACATCTGCAGCTGTCATAAACGTGTTTACAATAGTTGCAGGTGCATTTACAGCACTTTTTTTCTTGTTTTCGCCGCTTCAGACATCGGGAGTGAGGGTGTTGCAGTTTTTTGCTATTTTTCCCACTTCCATTGTTCCAGCAGTAGGTTGCGAACCCCTGTCCTCAATGATGGTTTACACCAGGAGTGCCCAAACTATGGGCACATTTTACTTCCGCTTCTGGGAGCGATAAGGGTAGCACAGGCCAGATGAATTGGGGTTGGTGGCCAGATATGGCCCCTGGGCCATAGTTTGGGCACCCTGAACCATGTGACTAGCCCATGACCTGAAAAGTTTGGGCACCCCTGATTTACACCTTACAACAAGGAATGCAAGACAGCAAATAATGGGCATTCTGTCATTCAAGGCCAGTCATGTAGCATAGTTTATAGGGTCAGAGTGCTTAGATTTCATTTTATTGCTATGATAGGTTTTGATGTCATCTGACATTCACCTTAGGCTTCCCTCTTCCTTCTGAAATGAAAATTAATTTTTCTTTCAGCAGCATTACATTATTGTGACCTGTCCCAGCATTAATGCAAAGTATTTTGAGGTCACCAGGTCTTGTATAGCTACTTGAGGCCCAATAACTTTAGAAAAGATCTGTTCCTGCCAGCGGGTGTAGTTGTAAATTTAGATGTCCAGATGTCCGACATGACACTGTGCATACCCAATCCTGGCATTAGAACAGTCCAAAAGTGCAGGTAAGTGAATTGGTTGATATCAATGTCTCCCAATTGCACATTCAAGACCAATTCAACTTCATTTATTTTGCATTACAATGATTTTAACTCGCATTTCAAAATGTACTACTACAACATTGTAAGAGACCTGGCAATTATAACTACATCATCTTTGCTATGCCATGGATCATGTCCCAGGATCAATTTTACATTGTTTTAACTCAAGGAAGGGAGTCCAGCAGAGCCTGAGTGACCAGTAGCTAAATGGATCATCATCACAGGATTATCAGTTACTCTTCAGCAGTTGCTCTTTACATCAGGGGTGCCCAAATTATGGCCTACTGGCCAGATCCGGCCCCTGATGCCAATTCATCCAGCCTGGCCCACCCTCATCTCTCCTGAAAGCAGAAGTAAAACATGCATTTTGCTACCATGGATGATGAAGGTGGCGTGGGCAGGATGAATTGGCGTCGGGGGCTGGGACCGGCCCACAGGCCATAGTTTGGGCATCCCTAGTTTAAGCAGAGAAAATGGCAGCTTAAAATCCCAAACAGATTGTAAAGTGTGTTTTACTTCCACTTCCAATGGGAAGAACGACTTGACCAGCCCACTGAACCAAGTGACCAGCCCATGGCCCAAAAAGTTTGGGCACCCCTGCTATATATTATTAGTTAGATTTTCATTCAAATCCTCCTCAAGGTGGAAGAGAGAGATGTTTCACCAATACATGAGTTTCATTTGGGTGCCTCCAGTTTTTGGCTGTCTCTGTTACTTTTTTGTACAGAGTCTATCCACCAGAAGCCCAGATCAGCACACCTACTGATCAGGGCTAATGGGAACTGAAGTCCAAAAAGATCTGGGGTCACAAGATGGAGAAACCCTGGAGTACATCAAACTTCCAATGATTCAATGCCAATTGTCAGGCATCAGTTGACAAACCTGACAACTCTGAGGACTAACAGCTTTGGGTGGCAAAGTCCATAAGGTGGCCTGGGGTTGAGGAGGACTTTGTGTGCCAAAAGGGCTAAGGACCAGAAAGTGACTCACGGAACTGGATCAGCAGTGCAGGTGTTACGCTGCAATGCAGAAGACAAATGAAAGGCCACTGCATTATATTGTCCCCAGAACAATCTTCATGGCTGATCGTCATGTTGATAGCCAATATTCTGAATTGGATACAGCACTTGAAGAAGAAGTACCAGTTTCTAGGACAGAAGGAACATCTCTGTTCGAGAGGGTTCCTGTCCGTAACCGTCCCTAATTCATTGCAGATATGTAACTTTTCTTTCTTACCAGTTTACCTGTTTTCTCCATACCCACTCATTGTCTTCATAATGTGGACAGAAGCACGGCCTATATTGAATGAAACACATATTCACTTCTGCAGCACCAGGACTGCTACAACTGAGTCAATAGATCCAAAGGCTATGGATGAGGTGACATTTGTTTTATAGGTCAGCATACAAGTTTAGCGTTCTACCATCTGAGATTCTGCTGTTTTTGCCTACGCAGGAAGTTGGGAAAGGGGATGGGGGAGAGGCCAGCTATTGAAGTACATCCAGAATAGGGGAAGAGCTAGCAAAAACATTGACATTGTAATCTAACCAGTGTCCTGGGGTCATGAGTTATGTGTTTCTGTAAGATAGAGTACAACCCAATTTCAGGAAATGGGGACATCTCATCTGGAACCTCCCACAGACCAGCTTCTATTATAATAATAATAATAATAATAATAATAATAATAATAATAATAATAATAATAATAATAATAATAATAATAATAATAATAATAATAATAATAATAATAATAATAAGAAACGTGTCACCAACAGAGATGCCACCACCACATTTCCTTGTAGCTTCCTTGAGAGATTCCCTGTTTTCAGTGTTAACCAAATCCATGGCAGTTTAACATATTTGCTCTGATGAGATCACACAGCCCATAGTGGGATGGCTGTGAGCCATTTGTTCCATTATACAGCAATTTCCTTTCTTCAGAGGACTTTTTTGTCACATTTGTTTGGAAGACAAGCTCTCAGCCCCCCTCCCCATTTAAAATATTTCAAAGTGATATGAAAGATGGAGCAATTAAAACAGAAATGACTTCAAGGACCCCAGTTCTTAATGTAGCCCATACAAAATGGATCTTAACTTGTTCATCATTTACACTACCATGAACAGGAGCTCTGGATAATTTAAAGCCTTCACCCCCTTTCTTTTCTTTAAGGAGCAATTTAAAAAGTTAACAGAATAGCTTGAAAGCAAAAGAAAAGCAGTTTCAAGACACTTGCTTACACAGGAAGTTTTTGGGGATGCTGTGAATATATACACAAGCCATAGAGTGAATAATTTTCTATTAAACAAGTGAGTAAATCTCAACTACAGCAGTATATTATTAATATACTCTTCCATTATCAGACTTCTGTTCTCAAAATCCTGGTTGTTTTTTATTATTACTAAATACTTCTCCCAGAGGCCCTACACTATTTTTATCATATACAGTCAAACCTCTACATACGAATTTAATTTGTTCCTCAAGGTTGGCTGTATCTTGAAAAATTCTTATCTTGAATTTCCCATAGGAATGCAGCAAATGAAATTTCCTATAGGAATGCATTGAATTTTGTACCTAAAAAAAATCCTATTAAAAATTCTTATCTTGAACCTCATTTTTTCTGAGATTTCCGGATGTACAGTCCAACCTCGCATAAAGAGTGTTTCGCTTAAAGAGAAACTCGCTTAAAGAGCAGAATTTTCTTTGAATGTTCACTTCACTTAACAAATAAAACCAACCAAAAACTCGCTTAACAAATAAATTGGGGTTCACAATCCCCCCCCCATTGGTCACTTACAATGGTGTTTCACTTAAAGAGCAAACTCGCTTAAAGAGCAATCCTGCGGAACGCATTATGCTCTTTAAGCGAGGTACAACTGTATCTCAATTTTTTCTTAAATCGAGCCATTCTTATCTTGAGGTTTGACTGTATAAAGAGTCTTCATGCACAAGCAACTCTAATGCACAACATGGAGAGCTCTGTTGTTGGAGTTTCCAAATAATTCAAAACTGTGGTGGGAAGGAGAAAATGAGGGAGAAGATGGAAGGGGGGAGGGTAACCAATATTGCACCTATTGCAAGCTACAGGAGATAAATTACTTATGTTTACCCCAGAGCAAACATATGTCACTCCCAACATTGATAGTACAGTATAGTTATTTCCATATACCTTGTCCACCTTCTTTTCTACCTCTTCCTTCATTGAAGCTGTGAAGTCAGGAAGGTATGATCTACCAAGATTTCTACCTGGCCAGGAAGAGGGCGCATGAGTTTGACTTTCCTCTCAAGGAGTCCTGAACTATCTTTCGGTCCCTCCAGTGAATGACAGCACAGTGTCATGTGGCTTGTTTTTGCACCCTCGTTCTAATCTCTTGAGTTGAGGTGAAGCATTACACCACCAATTATGAAGTCCAGTTTCGTGTGTACAGGGAATATGGGCGAGGAGTCTTTTGACCTTTCTCTTAGGCAGCAAAATGCCAATCACCTTCCTGCCCACATGGATTGCTTGTAACATGCTCACAGCAGTGGTGGGATTAAAAAAATTACTACCTACTCTGAGAGTGTGGTATGGTGGGCATGGCTGGTGGAAAGCCCTGTGTTGCACCCAAATTAGGGCTACTTTATTTCAAAACTTGGACAAATGGGGCCAGCTGGAATTTCTGCTACTGGTTCTGGCGAATTGGGGTGAACCTGCTGAATCCCACCACTGGCTCACAGGTATTTCACTATCTAGAGTTAGAAAAAAGTTCAGAATAAAATGCAGCAAATGACTCATGGCATTAATACCATGAAAATCCTTTTCCTGTCAATTAATCACCTCCAGTTTAATTTCCCACCTTGATTCTTTCCAAATTAATTTCTCTTCTACATTCCCCTAAAATACATTTTCCCCAATTAATTCACCTCCAATACAGTAATTTCCTTTATCTTTCTAACCCTTTCCCCTCTTGTTACTCATGCTTGCCCAGGTGCTGTTCTATTCATCTACTTCCAGTTGTAAGGGACATATTAAACAGAGGGAAGAAGGTACCAACAATCTAAAGTGCCCTGCAGCTATTCAATCAACCCTTACCCGCTGCTCCCATTAACCAAATCTGCTTTTGCTACACTCCGTTTCTAAACTCCTCACCAAAATAACCAAGAAGTTGGGAGCTACCAGTGAAAACTCTTTTTGTGTTCTCGTGTCAGTGTTGAAGGTTCAAAGCCATTTTTGAAAACCCTACAGTTGGTTTTACTGCATCATCTCAGAAGTTCTCACCCTTCCAGATCTTAAAAGTTGCCAATCATTCATTAAAAAACTTGGGTCCCACTGTGATACATACAAAGGTCAGTATCCTGCTCAGTATTTATGTCTCACTGCAACAAGCTACATTAGGTGCCTGTTATGTATCTGGCCACATATTCAGATCAAACTGTCACAACATCTACAGTTGGCACTCCACATGTGTAACAGGAATCTGGTCCAAAAAGTACCTTTATCTTTCTTGTTATTACATGCCATGAACTCAATTCTGACTGATCCAAAATGTTCTGACCTCAACAACCATGCTCAGTTCTTGCAAATACAAGCCTGGGAGTCAATCCATCATACATTTGGTCTCCTTCTTTCCTATTGTCTCCAACCTTTCCAAGCATTATTGTGTTTTCAAGAGAATTCTGACTTTTCGTAATGTGCCCAAAGTAGGACAGCCTCAGTTTTTTCATTTTCAACTTATTGAATGTTCAGTTTTAATTAGCATTGGGTATAGGTTTTAACTGACATTGTGAGCCATCCTGGGTCATTTAGGCAAAAAGGGCGGTTATATAAATCCAATAAATAAATAAATAAATTTATATAAAGAGTATTGAAATATAGCTATTAATGATAAATTGACATGTGAAATTAAGCACCATATTTTAATCAAGTCTTTTTTCCCTGTCAGTCTTTTAAAGGAGCTGCAGTGGGCCAGTGGTTAAGAAGCTCACCTTTTTAGCTGGAAGACTGGCAAGTCAGCAGTTTAAGACCTGGGTACTACATCACAGATTGAGTACCCGTTTCCGTCCCAGCTCTTGGGAACATGAAAAGAGCCTCATTTGGGTGTCCATTGAGCTGAGTTTCTTCTGCAAAAATCCTTTCAACCCAGAATAATTTATGACACGAAATTATTTTTATCAGCCATTTTATTGTCTAGCTTTTACACCCATACCTAATGATTGTGAATACAAGAATCCCCACACTTGATTATTGTTTATAATCACTTCATTGCTGCCATAGTCTCAACATTTTTCACAAAATGTCTACATTTAGGGGCATTCTATTAGTCTGTGTACTCCTTGTGTACTATGTTTTAAGGACACCAGACAGAATTGCACTGAGCAGTCACTGAACAGAAAGTTCTGCAAAATTAATAATACCAGGATGTGCTGCTTGCACAAGTATTGTTGTTGTACAGATGATGATCTCTATGAAGAAAATCTGTTCTTCATTTGCACAATAGCAACTCATGTGGAAACCATGCAATCCTGCAATACCACACTGACTGAACTATCTACTCAATGAGAACTCGGTAGAAAACTAGGCATGAAACATGGCACGTCCTTGTCAGGAATAAATACAAGTAGAATTTCAACTAAACAGTAATAAAAATATTTAGATTCCTCCAGATCATTAGTGGTGGAAAAGGCCACATCAGAAAGAGGTAGCGTTTCCTTTGTTATGAGTTTAAGCAGAGGTTGAAAAGCCATCTACCAAGGATGATGGTTCATCAGATTACCTGCACTGGTAGATTGTTGGATGAAATCATCTTTTCCCAAATTTACACATGCTGACTGGGGATTATATGAGTTGTAGTACCACACAATTGGAGTTTACCATGTTGTACATTAATGTTAGACTTCCACCTAACGCTATGATTCCCATATCCTTGTCCCTCAACATGACATCACATTAAAGGAGAGAAGTATGCATTAGGCTACTCTGCTTTACCACTTTACCTTGCCAGTACGGAAGAATCCCAGAACTATTTTCATTTCCCAGAAAGCATCAAACAAACAGAAAGTTCAAAAGTGATCAATTTCAACTGAGGTATCCCACAGCTTCGGAGATAATGCATATGTATACTTCAAACTGAGGGAGTTAGATTAAGAACATTCTCTCCTTCTCCAATACATCTAAGAAATATACAATATTCCATTTCTATATGTCTAAATTAGCTGCTTCACATGGTAGCAATTTTCTGCCCCTAGAATTCTCTGTAGACTGCCAAACATGTGATCAAATAATGTCTAAAAATCTACTTTTTGGTTGTGAAGAAAAGAATAGCGGGCAGTGTTGAACAGTGCAAGAGAGGCCTGTGATCCATTTAAAAGGTGAATCACAGCTCTTTGAAGCTTCCATGAGTAACAATTCAGGAGAGGATGATGGAGGCCATGTCAAAAACACCTGAGATGTACTTTGCCCATTTTCACCCTAGATGAGGGGAATGCCTCTATATTTATTCTGTTTATATGCTCAGTGTACAGCATACTTGTAACTTGCTTCTTCCTCTCTCATCTTCTCGCAGGAATCCTGAGGAGTATCATAGATATAGAGAATGTGACTGGCCTCTGAAGCTTTATGGTTAATTGAGATTTGAGAACCTGGTTCTGCGTCATCATAATTTGGCATACTAACCACGACAACCTCAGAGTAATTAATGTTTTTGGTTTTTGTTCTATAGCAATCCATACTGCAGCCATCAGATACTCATGAGCAGGACACTCCTGTCTGGCCAGGTTATCCTGCTATGGTAATAGAGCAAACCATACTGCCAGCAAGTCAGTTTCAATTGTCAGGCATTTAACTAATCTGACAACCCTGAGGAATAATGGCCTTGGGTAGTGAAGTCCACAGGGAAGGATGATGTTCCCCAATTGGATTAAATCCTACTTGCACCCATCTTGATGGATGGCAGCAGCTTCATCCCTACTGGCCTGGAGCTGATAAGGATTTTGTGTGGCAAAAGGCCTCAGGGCTAGAAAGTGACTCATGGAGCTAGATCAGTGGTATGGGTGTCACACTGTGATGTGGAAGTCAAATGGAAGACTACTGCATTATATTGTTCTCAGGAGAATTGTCATGGCTGATCACCATTATAATAGCCAATATTCAGAATCTGATACAGCACTTGAAGAAAGACACTCTGATATAAATGAATGTTTTATTTAGACTTCGTATTTCAGATATTTTCTGATAAGTCAGAGACCTGACTTCAAAATTTGTTCTTACCATCAAATGAGATGATAAAACCTCATTTGTCATCTGGGAAGTGAGAAGATGAACCTTCATTGACCTCTTCTTCACTGTTCCCCAGGGGATAAAGATTATTTTTTTAGAAGAATCCACCACACTATCTTGTTCAGCTCCCATGGTATAAAAAAGATGAGCTATTCTTCAGAGGAACATTATAAATCTAGCTACACGACTTTAGATTTTTTAAAAAACGACTTTAGATTTATTTGATTCCCCAAAGAATCCTTTGAATACCAATGTGTCAAAAACACTTAATAGTCTATGTTGTAAATGAAACAGTAGCCCACACATCGCAAGGAATAAGAAGTGCCTTTCTTGACACTTGGTGGCTACAATGTCAACAATGGTGTCTGGTTCACTTTCAAATGATACTAAAGGATTGACAACTTAATGGTGAAATTGATGTTCCATGAATATCCTAACAGTTCTCTTTGGAGCTGCTGATACAATATCAGCAGAGGTGGTCAAGATAAAATGCTACTATTAGCACCAACTTCTCTCCTCTTCCATCCTGTACTTTAATCATTGGCAAACCATAAAGATAACAAACCATATTGCTGTTCTCTTTTCAAAAAACAGTGTTAATCCTACTATCCACCTCAAGTCTTTAGAAACATTAACTTTTTAACTACTTCCCTCAGAATATTCCAGAGAGCTTGCTGTGACCATGTTGGCTGAAGCATTCTGGAAGCTGTATTACAAAACTGTAACATTTTCAAGCTTTGGACCTACCTCACAATGGTGGCTGAATTTTTTGAAGACAGCAAAACCTTATTGGCTCTTGGTGTATTTACAATCCAGTTGGAATATCTATCTATCTATCTATCTATCATCTATCTATCTATCCAGATTTATATTGCTGCCCACTCGCTGTGACAACTCAGGGTGGCTTACAGAGAATTTTGTTGTTGTTCAGTCACACAGTCGATTCCAACCCTTTGCGACCCCATGGACCACTGTCCGCCAGGCACTTCTGTCCTCCACCATCCTCCTCAACTCGCTCAGCTCTGTGCCCATTGTGTCTACAATACCATCTAGCCATCTCATTTTTGACAACCCCCTTCTTCTTTTGCCCTCCACCCTTCCCAGCATCAAGACTTTCTCAAGCAAATCCTCTCTTCTCATTTGATGTCCAAAGTACTTTAGCTTCATTGACCTTCTAAGGAGCAGTCAGGGTTAATTTCTTCTAAGATTGACCTATTTGTTCTCCTCGCTGTCCAGGGGACTCTCAAAACAGAGAATACAATCAATATAATAATAATAATAATAATAATAATAATAATAATAATAATAATAATAATAATAATAATAATAATAATAATAATAATAATAATAATAATAATAATAACCAATGTTGATGGGGGTTCGGGGTGGTGACGAAGCCTCAGCCTCCTGAGTCTTCTTCTTCATCCCCTGGCCATTGGGGTGGGTTAAAGAGGGGGGTGAAGCCTCAGGCTCCCATATCTTCTTCACCCCCTGGCCATGGGGGGGGGGAGCTTGGGGGGGGCAAAGCTTCAGCCTCCTGCATCTTCTTCTTAACCCCCTGGCCATTGGTGTGGGCTCAAGGGCACTGTCATCCATCTTTGACTATCATGGCTCCATACAATGGAATCCTGGGACTTATAGTTTGGTGACATACTTAAAATTCTCTAGCAGATATCTAATATCCACCTCTGAAGAACAGCAAAGAATTCTAAATACCTCAGCAAACTAGAGATTCCTGGTTTCTGTAGCATCAAACATCTTTGGAGGTTGAAGGGAGAATAAAAAGAGCTAATATTTGAGAGGTATGCCCTAAATGTAAAACCTTTCCACTCAAAGCCCATACAATACTAATCCTACAATGAGACATGCACAAGATCCTAATAGTGTAAAGTTGTATCAATAAAGTTTAGAAACCACTACAGGGGATAATTGTGGTTCTATCCCATTGTCACTCTGCAGCCACACATATACCCCTAATCTGGTTCTTTCTATTCATTTGTTTAAAAACAGTACATATATCTGATATTTATTATTGGAGTTACTCACTCAATTGGAATGGGAGAGGCCTTCCTACACATAGAAAAATAATGTGTTTTCAAGATTTAAACCACTGTTGTTTTAGAGTTTCTCAACCTCCCCCCCCCCCCATGTTCTTGGACTTCAGTTCCCAGAGACCCTGATCAGCAGGTGTGCTGACTTGAGATTTTGGTAATTGAAGTCCAAGAACAGCGGTGTGTGTGTGTGTGTGTGTGTGTGTGTGTGTGTGTGTGTGTGTGTGTGTGTGTGTGTGTGTGTGTGTGTGTGTGTGTGTGTGTGTGTGTGAAATCTATTTGCAATGAGACAGCATTCACCCTACCCTAGTGAATTTGTAGTACAGAACAGGGCAGTCCATAGTGTCTGTTGGCATATTTCGCATATGGCAACGTTCAGATTCTGGTAAATAAACATGTTATGTGATTTCAAGCAGTGATGAATAGAAATATGCTTAATTTCTCTGGGTCCATCCTTCCAGGAAATCTTATGCAAGACCAAGATTTTTAGCCTATATCAACCTTCCATGACCATTTTGAATCGATAGAGTCACAGGGTTTTCATAATCTAATAATTTGACAAAAAATGAATTAGATTATCATCACTAGAGATCAATTAAACAAAGACTGTAATTATTCTCATCAGGCAATTGAAATGAGCTAACCAGAGTGTTCAGTCACTGATATACACAGGTAGTGAAAATATGCCAAGCAATTGCCAACTTTCCTAGTCTTTGCTGAGAATCTTATCTTGAAGCCTTTCCCTATTGGAGGTGGCTTGTTCAATAAACAGATGTCTATTAAGTATACTACTGCCCTCTACTGGACATGAGCCCACCGCTATCTCAAAATATTGAAGTAGCTTACAAAAGAGGCATGAATCAGGGATCTTCACCAGCATTCTATGACTATGATGAACTGTCATGCAGTGAGGCAAAAGAATGATTTATTTCCCATCAAGATGAAGAAAAGTAACATTGGCAGATTCTTGCATTCCAAATTGGAGTATTGTAAAATCATCCAGTTGTTCAACATGAGAAACATCCAGTTGTTCAACATGTTAAATTATGTTAGTCTACAATTGTTGTTATGTGCTGTTCTATTGGAAGCAACCTTGGTAAAGGTAAAGGTCTCCCTTGCTCAAAAGCCAGTCATTTCCAACTCTAGAGAGTGGTGCTCATCTCCTTTTACAGCCAAAGAGCCAGCGCTGTCTGCATCTACAGATGTTTCCATGGACATGTGGCAGGCATTACTAGATAGTAGTGCACAGAACTCTGTTACCTTCCCATCAAAGTGGTACCTATTTATCTACTTGCAATTTCTTGCTTTCGAACTGCTAGGTTGGCAGGAGCTGGGAAAGACAACTGGAGCTCACTCTGTTGTGTAGCACTCAGGTCTTGAACTGCCAACCTTCCAGTCATCAAGTTCAATGTCTTAACCATTAAGCCACTGCAACCCCCCGGAATTACAGTTATCCTTTTTGTTGTTGTTCAGTCGCACACTCAACTCCGAACCTTTGCAACCCCATGGACCACTGTCCGCCAGGCACCTCTGTCCTCCACCATCCTCCTCAACTCACTCAGCTTTGTGCCCGTTGTGTCTACAATACCATCTAGCCATCTCATTTTTGGCCTAATAGGGCTTTTAAGATAAGCAAGATAGTTAAGATTTTACCAGTTTCACACTCCCAGTGGGCTCCCAAGGCTGAGTAGGGATTCTAGTTCTAATTTGTAACTACCGGTACATCGACTACACCCCACACTGGGTGTCTCACACCCCTATTATATGTTGTGAATTTTTATTTCATGTCAGCAATTACTCTGGGTTGAAAGGATTTTTAGGAGACACGGACTGAGGCTCCTTTCATGTCCCCAACTGCAGCTCTTGGATATCGAAACCCAACCTTCCAGTCTCCAGCTCAGCACTTTAACCACTAAGCCACCATGAGAGATATGTATATTCTTACTAAAACACTTTCAGCTTCCTTTAAAATTCTTCAGATGCCTGCTTGAAAAAGAAACCCCTAAAATCACTGTGGATTTTCTTTTGAGCAGAATTTCAGTGGCCTCGATGGCAAAACAGCTACTAATTCATAGTGTAATGCAAGGGTGCCCAAACTTTTTGGGCCGTGGGCCGATCATGTGGTTCAGGAAGCCAGTCTCTAAGGCCCAGGGCCGCCCCCAGCCCCCAATGCCAATTCATCCGGCCCGCGAAGCCCTCGTCGCTTCTGGAAGCGGAAGTAAAACACACCCGTACAGGCGCGTTTTACTTCTGCTTCCAGGAGCGACGAGGGTTTTGCAGGCTGGATGAATTGGCATCGGGGGCCACACCTGGCTCCTGGGCTTTAGTTTGGGCACCACTGGTGTAATGCTTTGTAAGGGTTAGTTGCCTTCTTCTCGGTTATTTAAGCTACGGCAGACTCACTGAATGATCTCACCCACTATTTCTCCTTTTCTTGCGCCTCTCTATGGCTTTTCAGTTGTATATAGAATGTACAACATTGCCAATCTCTCTCTTCATACATGGATAATTACTATTTCCTAGCTTTGACTCTAACCATGACTTAACTAATTTGTACTGAAATACATTCTCAGCTGTTGGGAGTGAACCATAGCCACAAAAATAAAGGAAGAAATACTGCTAAAACCAAATTACAAAACTATAATCTCTGGCTCCAGTTGTGTGGGTCCCAATAATTCCCAAGCACTTTACAGAAATACTGAAACCAATGTCTGTATTAAGCAACTTGGGATCTTGGCATAAGAAACATTTCATTTTACAGCTTCAGGCAGACTCTGTTGAATCTGTTTCCATTTGCTGATCAAATTTCTGAAAGGTCCCCGTCAAAGTTGCAGCCAATGCCTTTAGCATTCCTCATATCATTTCCTCGGTAGCTGCTTTACAGGAATGATATATTATGGTAGTTTTCTGATTAATTTTATTTCCAGAATGAGAACAGGTAGCTGAAAGCTGATTTCTGGATTCTGTGATATTTGGCTGCAGGAATTAAGGGCAGAAAATCATTCTTTTGAAGTTGTCATATATCACTGGGCAAATGTCTGTAGGCTAAGTAAAACTGAAGGGGAAAAGCACCAGGATTTTCTTACATATATTTGGAAATACAGTAGTGCATATGTAGATTTCCTCTACAAAAGCAAAAGTAACTTCTTTTTGGCTGATTGGAGCATTTCTGGACCAGTATCCTTCTCAAAAATGGAAGCAATATTTTTGTTAGCTACTTATTTCAGCATGTATAGAATGATTATCACACCTAAAGAGGACCCCCTCAAGCATCTATTTAAAATATACTAAAACAAATTTTCTGAGAGAGAAAGAAACAAAGAGTGTTTTGTAATACAATTTCCTCTGATTTGAAACAAGGCTGCTCTGTAAAAAACAAATAATGGTTTCTTTCGTAAAGTGACAAAACTCCTCTCCTTAAAATTACAAAAGTGTTGTTGTGAAATAATGCTCAAAGGCTTTGGATAACAAAATAACCATGGGCAGTTTAATAACTCATTTGGAAAGTTTTCTGTTTGCTCTCTAAATGCTAAAATGGAGAGAAATAAACAACAGACCTAGAGAGACGAAGAATGAAGCATCCTAATTTTTATTTTATTTTATTGCAGGTACTAGCCAGCTTATGTAAAGTATGGAATAATTTTGTTGCATTAATCAATCTTCAGGATTGAGCACCCAGCAAGAAAGTTAATACACCTCCACATTGTATTATTTCTCTGTGCCCCAGAAGATGGTAATGATAAACTACTTCTGAGTATTGTCTATCTAGAAAACCCTGGCGAGGATCACCATAAATCAGAATCAACTTGATGGTACACAATTATTTTTAAACAATTAAACAATAATTTTAAAAACTTTTTAAAAAATTAACAACATGCTGACAAAAATTAAAAAGGAATAAAAAAGAGTCTTTAATAATACTGAAGAATAACTGGTTTAACTTGCATGTTGACAAGGGAACCGATAGGACTGATTTGCCAAATTAGCATCTACTTAAATTTTGTTTTTTGAAGACTTGCATATTTGGAGGTAGTTTATCAACGATAGAATGTCTCCATTTATGCACATTAAATTTTCCTTTTCTGATCTTTCATCATGGCAGGCCTCAAAGCAATGTGTAACATACCCTAAATAGACATACTATTTTAAAAGGATTAAATAAAAATCAAGGATTTTAAATACATATAGTCATTTTTTGGATCCATCACCTTCACTACAGCTATAACCAAACACTGTTCTGCTTGTGATAATTCTAATACTTCATTGAAATTGTTTGGCTGCTGTCTAACCAGCATTTTGGCTGATCATTGCTGGTATGAGTACTGTACTGACATTGTTATGTTCCCTTTTACCAGTGTAATTTCATTCTCTTTTTTCTATTGCATTTAGTCTCCGTTTCTGCAGCATGTCCTCTTCATATATAAACCTATGATTTTAAAATTATGCTTCAAGTAGACTGTAATCCATGAAAGCTCATGCTGAAATAAATCTGTTAGTCCTAAAGGTGCCACAATCATTTTTTAAAATGGTAATTGAGTAGACCGTACGGCCAGTGACTCAACGCTGAGTGTTGGGCGGTGGTAAATATCTGACTCCCTAAAGCAGTGGTGCCCAAACTAAGGCCCGGGGGCCGGATGTGGTCCCCAACGCCAATTCACCCGGCCCTCGAAGCCCTCATCGCTCCTGGAAGCAGAAGTAAAACATGCCCGTACGGGCGTGTTTTACTTCTGCTTCCAGGAGCGATGAGGGTTTTGCGGGCCCAGTGAATTGGTGTCGGGGGCCGCACTTGGCCCCCAGGCCTTAGTGACTGACTACCTGAACCACATGATCAGCCCACGGCCCAAAAAGTTTGGGCACCCCTGCCCTAAAGGGACCAATGGCTAAGGATGGATAAGCCCCTTTAGGTGGGGTGATGGTCCCCTTAGTGGAGGAAATGCCACTGGAAACCACCAGATTGGTCCCAATGGCAAAATGAGCAGAGGAGGAACTCTGATTCCCAATGGTCATGGTGGTGAAAGAAGCCATGCCAGATGGACTGGCTGTGAAGGCGCACCTTGTCGATATCCTCAAGGCTGTGGCAGTACATTGCAGTCCCGGTGCTAAATCCTGCATGTCTCATTTAATATGTGCTGCAAGAGATGGCTCCATGATCATAGTGTGTGGGTCACTTTATGGCAAGCTGGGATCCACCTTAAACAAATTCATGTCAATGGCATTTTTTCCTGCTTCAGGAAAAAATGCACTCTTGGATATGACTTGCAGCTGATGACGATGACAACAGCACAAAGAAGATTGACATCTTAAAGACTGACAGGTTTTATTTAGTATAAAGTTCTGTGGACTGCCACGTCATTAAATGTTGCCATTGATGTGTAAATGGGGGTGGGATGTGAGTTGCGACAGGAATGCAAAAGGTGCCAGCAGAGTTATCATTAAAAGTTGTTCAACAATGCAATTCATTCATTCATTCATTTGTTTATATACTGTCCATCTAGGATACAGTGGAACCCTGTATAACGAACGCCTTGTATAGCAAAAAATTGTACAACGAAGGGGATTTGTGCTAACTGCTATTCTCTGTATAAGAACCGACTTTTTTCATTATGCAGGGTTCTACTGTATTTCACACTCTGGGTGTACAACAATAAAAAAATGACAACAATGTATCTAAGCAGAAATAAACAGATTAATACAAGAAAAGTCATTGCTGATTGAGGAGCTCAACCCGGTGTCTCTGTAGAAGCAGGCTGCAGTTGGATTTTGGTTTTTTTAAAAAGCAAACCATACCAAACCAAACCATCTCTAAGTTCACCTGCTTTGAGCGGTGCTTGTACCAAAATGATGGGGTATAAATGTAAATAAATACATAAGATTGAATATACGTGTACTATTATCTAGAAGTGGTGCCACCATCCTAGAATGAAACTACTGTATATATTCAAGTATAAGCCACCCTGCATATAAGCCAAGGTACATAATTTTGACCTGAGAAACCAGGAAAATAGATTGACCCAAATATAAGCAAAGGGTGGCAAATGCAGCAGCTGCTTAGTGAGTTTCAATAATAAAATACGGTACTTGAAAATAAGATGTAACAGAAAGGGGTTTTCTCCATACTGATCGAGATGTGTTGACGACAAGATGGGAGAAGTGGATGGTGAAGGCTATTAGCCACCAACACCTTTTTCCATCACACTCAGTGACCAGAGTATAAGCCAAGTTCACTTTTTTGACCACATTTTCAGGACTGAAAAATTAGGCTTCTACTCGAGTATATATAGTACCTTCTATTTTAGTATAATGTACTACTAAGAAGGAATCTGTATTAATAGTGTTGGGATCTACATGTTGTACATCTATCTGCTTCTTCAAAGGCTTGTTGCTATATGCCACCAAGTCATTTCTCTCTCATGGTAACTCTACAAAATAAGTGACATCCTAGAAGTCCCACCATCAACGGTCCTACTTAGAGCTTATACTGAAGGTCATGGTTTAATTTGTTGATTCA
This sequence comes from Furcifer pardalis, assembly GCA_030440675.1. Classification (NCBI taxonomy): domain Eukaryota; kingdom Metazoa; phylum Chordata; class Lepidosauria; order Squamata; family Chamaeleonidae; genus Furcifer; species Furcifer pardalis. Next base: position 62,774,649 of record CP126891.1, read on the forward strand.
ATCCATCTCATGTTAAATATTCCTCTTTTCCTACTGCCTTCAACTTTTCCTAGCATTTTCCTAGCATTATATTGTCTTTTTCCAGTAAATTTTGTCTGTTTGTGACATGTTAGAAACACTATAGCCTGAGTTTAATCGTTTAAGCTTCCAGTGGGAGTTCAGGCTTGATTTGATCTGGACTCTTCTTATTTGCAGCTTTAATGCTGCTTATTTCCAGCTTCTAAAGGCTGCTGTTATAGATTTCTATTCCAAGAGATTGAAACTTCATTATACAGTAGTAAATCTCCAATTGAGTGAAGCATCCCTGGATTAGCTTGCAAGCTCTGGACAACCGTCAACAACTACCAGTATCATAGAACATAACAAAAAGCTGGCTTGCTCATCTCCTCACCTGGATAATTGATGTTGGCAACGCTTCCTCTTTTGAACTAGCATGGAAAATAAATGGAACTTGTCAAGATGCTGTTATAGCAATGAGACTCTGCAGATCCATCGTTTCAAGTCCTCCTGCACATTGTTGTTTATTCAAGACTTTCTGCTGTCAAAACACAGGGTTCTACCACTGATTTAATGGAATTGATTTATTGATAGGAGGTGTAATTTCTATGTAAATAATGATGTAACCCTCAAGAGGGTGGGTTATAAGTATGGTTTCCAACCACAGATTGGATCTTGCCTTTCTTGTTGCTGGCTTTGTAGCTTGTACAGAAAATGTGTGTGGCTCCAGTTCCAGCAGTAACTGGAAGGAGGCCTAAATTATTGGTCTATTTTCCTGTTTGGTTTCTGTCACACCACAGGGAAGGATAAAACCTGCTAACAAGGAGGATAACTGGGCTGAAAAAATACAGCACATATATGCTATCTTGTACTTTAATAACACTAGAGACAGTCTATTTCTTTGATTCAGTAATATTCACACAGGCAGTTTTAAGCACTCTAGGATTGTTTTGGTCTTCTCTAAGAAGTCAATGAATGCTTCCAAGCAAAGAAGAGAACCATGAGACCCCTGGAACCAGTGATGGGATGTCCCCGGTTCCAGACGGATCTCTGGAACCGGTAAGACTAATCCCGGAGAGTTCTCCGGGAGGGGAGTCCACTTTTGAGGCGTCCGGTTCCGGACGCCTCACCGAAAGAATTTTTTTTAAAAAAATCTGAGCTAAAATGGCTCCAATTGACTGCGCATGCGCAGAAACTCAATTTGACGCATTGCGCATGCGTCAAATTGAGTTTATGGACATTCGCACTAAATTGGAGCCAAATGGCTCCAATTTAAAAAAAAAAAATCTTCTGAAGCTGGATGGGAGGTTCCCCGTCCATTCATTTATCTCCCCCCTCCCAGCCTCCAGCTCTACAGCCCACTACTAGGGCCAACTTTACAGAAGAAACTGAATTTCACATTTCAGCAAAAATGCAGCCCTCGGAGAAGGGAAGGGTCAGGGTGGGAACCACCATCCTCGCAAGTGGGAGACAAGGCCACCCTGCCCCGCAGAAACAGGGAGGACAAACGGGTGGCAGGGTGGGCGAGACGACCTCGTCGCTCTGCCGGAGGCTGAATGGCGGGAGTGGCAGACAAGAGGAGGGTCTCCCCCCCCAATTCGACACCGACCGGGAAGGCTTCCAGACGGCCGAGCTGCCCCCCACACATACCCCGGCTCTCACCTCGTCCTCCCTCTCGCTGCGGAAACACAAGCAGACTGGCTCCGGCAGCAGCGGCGGCAGCCCTAAGAGAAGGGCACCTCCCCTAGCCGGCTACCTGGCTCCCACAGGCACGTTGGTGCCTGGCCGCGCCGTCCGCCCGCGCCGCGCCACGCCGTCCGCCCGCGCCGCGCCGTCCTAGGGTCTTGGGCCCAACAAACCCCCATGCCCTGGGTAAACCCGGCGGGGCTCGCCACCGCCGCATCCTCTTCTGTCGGGCGCCTGGAGCTTCCTCGGGCCATTGCCTTTTCGGCCCGGCTCTGGCTGCGGCCACGGAAGGTAAGTGAGGCTTTTATATTTTGGGTGGGTGGGTGGGTGATTTAATTGTGTTTTGGGTGGGTGGTTGTACTTTTATTTAATTTTTATTTTATTTATTTCTTTATTTTATTTCTTTAAGTTAATTACGGGTCTGTGTGCGTGTTTATTATTATTATTATTATTTTTGGCCTTGCCCACAACGTCATGATGTCATGACGTTGGCTCCGCCCATGACGTCATGACGTCATGACATTGGCCACGCCCATGACGTCCGTGACGTCATGGCGTGGTAGTAGTATTTTTGACATCCCATCACTGCCTGGAACTGTATGAGTCTTTGGCTCATAGCTTATGTACAGATATGTTCATTTTAGTTCCTCTCTGTTTGCCATTTTTCCAAATGCAAGTTCTTGAACTCTGAGAACTTTGTGGGTATATTCCTGCACAAAAACCTATAAATCATTTTTGGAAGTGTTTCTCTTAATGCCAGGATTTTAGTAGAGTATGTGGTTTTATCTGACACATATATTTTCTGCAAACAACTTTCCTAACATTATTTTCTCCACTCATGTGTGTGTTTCCTCCTAAATTATGCATTTCTATTGGAGTACTCCATTGCAACATTAAGTGAAATCTGAATTTCATATGGAAATTTGAGTTTGAGTTTATGTACTGGTTCAAAGGTTCACATAAATATACAAACTTAGAATGTGCATGGCAAAACTTTTGTATTTCTTCTGTTTCTTTTGTTTTTGTGCAAATGATGCAAATTCCTCAAATAGCACAGCATATAAATTGCTGCCTTTTTGTATACACTACTTTTTTTAAAAAAAAATAATAATAATCAGATATGCAAAATGAGTTGTTTGCAACTTTTTGCTCAATCAGCCAGCCTTTCTGGGCATACTCTGTGAATTTAAACATAAACAAGAAGTTTCACAAAGAGAAAAGATACTACTTTTGTGCACATCTTGCACAAACTGCGAAAACATCAAGGGAAGATTGTCTCATTGTCCCCTGGATGCAAGAAATCTTGCAGGGGTTAATGCACTGTCAACAGGCTATCTGACTATAGAATGAGGTATGATGACATGGAGAGGCCATTTAATGTTCCTTTCTAGTACACCATATGGAGATAGCAAAGTAGTTCTCTATATTTCTTCTCTAAACTGGTCCTCTACCAAACATCATTTCCAGAGTTATGAGCAGTTTTCCTGTCCCTTTGGAATCTAGGTTCATTACATTTGTACATTTAAATCTGTAGGCCACCCTGAGAAGATACACGGTTGGGTAGAGCTCAGCGTTTATATGGCCATGTGTCAAATCTGGTTTCTTATATCCTTTCACAGAGTAAATTATCCTTAGCAAGCAAGAATTCCTTTATTTGCAGCATACATTTCCCCCCTCATGTAACTAACTTCCCGAAAAAGATCGACAAGTTTGACACCAACACAGGAAAGACGGAACATAAGGAAAATACCAAGAATGTATTTGTTATTTGGTGGATGTGAAGTGATTATAGAACATAAAAGTGAGTACAATCAGTTCTTTTCAGACACTATGTAGAATGTAAAGTTTTTTAAAATGGGATTATGATTGCCAAATGTGTAAAACATGTTATGGCAGTCTGAAACAAACAAAATATGTTTCCTAATATTGCCAGTACAGTTTGCAACAGTTTCTTACCTAAAATCAGAAAAAGGAACTGAATTTTATCAAGCTTTCAATGCTGTTATTTCCCTGAATTTTTTTTTAATAGTAGCCATGTTAGTCTGTGGTTCAGGCATCTTAGAAAACAAAACAAAATAAACAAAATATAAAATAAAAAAACACTGTAGCACTTTAAAGACTAACTGCTATATTTCTATTGTTAGCTTTCATGGATCAAGTCCACTTCTTCAGACAAAGAGTGAAACTTACAGGCATGGTTTTTATACACCAAATTCAGTGGGTCAAAGGGAGAAGGGTGTGGTCAAGCAAGATGACAGACAAGCAAGCACAACCTGTTATTTCTCTGTTTCTCCATTCTTACTAGTCATTCCCTTTAGCAGCCATAATTCATGAGAAATAAGTTTGGAAGCAGTACATTCACAAGTAAAGTGAAAGTCTTGGAATAACCAGGGAATATTGCTATACACAGATGCTCATGACATTTAAAACATATCACTAAATGAGGAAAATATTTTGCCTAAAAAGGTGGAAATTAGGTCTCCACACATCTGATTTACACACAGAAATGTCTGTTCATTTTGGCTATATGAAGTGAGATATTGAACACCAAGCAACAGCTGAGCTGTTGAGGCTGAGATATTTTCTCTTCAGGTGCCATCATCAACAGAGATGCTTTACTTTCCTCTATCAACCCAGAAGGCAAAATATGTCAAATGGGAGAGAGGATAAAAAAATATATAAAAGGGCATAACAGACCTGAAGCCCCAGGAGGAAGGTCAATGGGAGAAGAAGAATACCCCTAGTTTTGGTCTGCCTCTGCAGAGAATTGATGGAAGAGTTCAGGAAGGGGGAGGACTTTCTCAATACAACCTTTTTTTCCTTACAGAAAGTTCAATATATTCATTTCTATGTTCCATTACTCCTATTTTTTTCCTATCAGTGGTAAATCTAAAGGAAGTAAGAATTAGAATAAATGGAAGCAGAATGTGCCTAATGTAGAAGCTTTGTACTGGATGGATAAAGAACAAGAACTGTTTAAGACTATTAATATCATTGTCAAATATCATTGTAATGACTAGTGAGTGGGGGCTGCTATAAAAACCCTGCCGCTGCCACTCTCAACAGACTTCCACTCTTGCCTGGTCAGGAGAGAAATGGACTAGTGAGTGGGGTCGAGTTGCGAGGTTTTTTTTATGAACTGTTTTGAATTCGTTTTTATGTTCTTTACGATGACCTCATATTTTGTAATTGTGAATGGGGTTTTTTTGATATGTTTTTATATGTGTTTTTGATATGTTTTGTGATGTGACACTTGTAACTTTGATACTGTATCTTGTTTCTCTGTGAGCTGCCCAGAGTTGCTGTAAAGCAAGTGAGATTGCATATAAATCAAATAATAATAATAAAAATAATTAAACAAAGAAAGCTTCAATACCTTGGGCATATAATAAGTTACAACATAAATTATACAAACTCCAACTCAAGGAAAAACCTTTGGGAAAATTGGCCTTGGACATAGATGGACCTCATGGCTGAAGAAACTGAGAATGTCCTCGGAAGAAATGTTCTGAGGAGTTAAGAACAGGAAGACTATTGCCATGATGATAACCAATATTTGGAACAGAAATGTCACATTTATTTATTTATTTATTTATTTAATATCATTTGTACCCCACCCTCCTCCGAAGACTCAGAGCAGCTTTACAACTAAAAACAATTAAAACACATATATACCATCAAGTTAAACATTAGCATAAAATTAAATTAGAATTAAAAATTAAAATTCAAGTTATGGAAGAGGAGAAAAATTATTATCTCCTGAATTCTGACATGTGCTGATTTCAACTTTCATTAGACAAGACAAGCAGACAAAAGTACAGTATCTCACAACCCATCTGTAACTTGTGGTGAGAATACAAACTGATTTGAACTTTTGGAAGTTGGTTTTTAAGGACACAAAGGAAATATTTAAGATAACTTTGGTGCTTTTATCTATTTTTAACAATGATCAAAGGAGTTGGTCTAAAATGATTAATTTCTAATTTAGTAAGATTATTTATAGCAAAACTGAAAACTGAATATGATTTTCAATTAATTATTGGTATAATGAAATTTTGAATACAATAAAACACCAGATAATGATTGGATTGGATAACGCTAAAATCGCATAACATTAAATAATCTGGGGAGGAGAATTGGATCTAATAACGTTAAGGTCCTATGGGATGGATCAGATAACAACCACTAAAGCCTATGCGGTTACAATGTATCTCTATGGAGCTTTAACGTTATCTGATCCATCCCATAGGATTTTAACATGGATCAGATAACACTAAAAATCGGATAACACCAAGACTTGTGGAACCAAGTTTTAGTGTTATCCAGTGTTTTACTGTATAGCTGTTAATGATAAGTTGACATGTGATATAAAAATAAGAAAAGGGTTATTAAAAGGGAATGTTTAAAATGATATAGAGCAGTGGTGTCCAAACTTTTTTTCTCTAGGCCAGTCCTACCCCTGACACACAGGTGTGGGGGCCAAAGGCAGGCTGCTCCTTTTGCTGATGGTTCCGACATCAGCCATGGCGGCAACAATCGCGCTTTGTCTCCGCTGCTCTGAGCAGCCTCTGGCTCAGTTCCCTCACTTCAACAGCCTTTGGGAATATGGATCACTGTGTTGGGGAAATTTTCAGAGCCTTCCCCATTTCAAAATCTGTGGCACTAGGAGAGCCCCATGGTGTGCCCAGGATGACATCATGGGGTTTTCCTAGCACTGTGGATTTTGAAATGGGGAAGGCTCTGAAAATTTCCCCAGTGCAGCGATCCACATTCCCTAGGCTGCTGAAGCAAAGGGACTGAGCCAGAGGCTGCTCGGAGCAGTGGGGACGAAGCGTGATCACCACCACCACCGCTGACATGGCTGACATTGCAAGTGATGTCAGGCAGTGGGGGCAGTCCTAGGAGAGCCCAGGTACTCAGCCTGGGTCAGATTAACAGTATGCATGGGCCTAACTTGGCCCATAGGCCATAGTTTGGGCACCGCTTATATAGTATGAGCTTTTGTACACATTTGTATTAATTAAAGGGAAAGGTCATTCACCTGCACATGAAATGCATTTTTGAATACATTATGGGCTTCAAAGATAAGGGGAAGGTGGAAAATGGATGTTATCTCTATAGGTTTTGGTGGGAGGGGACTATTTGTTAAATTGATTTTTTTGAGTATGATTAAGTTGTTAAGATGTATATAATTCAGATATTATAGTTAATTAAACATTTTGTATTTTTACAATGTTCACTGTTCATTTATTATGTAGTAAATAAAATAAAATAAAAGTGAGAAACCCGTCAAGTAAATAAGCAATAACTAACAATTATAATTCACAATCAGAGACATGCAAGGATTCAAAACCAAAATTTTATAGGCAAACTACTCAAAGCCTCTTCTTGAATTTGCAAACTTTTAAAAGTTCTACTTTGTGTCCCATTCACATTTTCCAACTATTAGGAGTAATGTAAACATGGGGGTTCTTGTCAAATTTGTAAGGAAATAAAATTATCACCCATTCTTTCTGATCACATGGAAGCAATTATTTTTTAAAATGACGCTTCATAGGACAGAACTATGCTGGTGGATATTAGCACCCAGTGGAATTTTCTCACAAGTTAGGAAAGCTGTCTCTCACCAAAAGGATATTTTCTAACCATTTTATTTAAGATACAGAATAGGACAAAGCTGTCTGTGATTGAGACAGTCACACAGAATTCACTATGCATGAACTGTGAACAAATAAGGGAATGAAGAAACAAGACTTTTTGCATTGACTGTCTCGAGGGTCAGCTTAATGTTCAATTACAACAACCATATGGTGAAAAATAAATACAAAAATAAGCTATTCTAAGAGGACCTGAGACTTTTGCCTGTGTAAAATCAATCTCAAGAGAGATTATAATAAAAAGATTAGAAAAATGATATTGGCCAAATTTTCCTCCCAGGCAAGTTGGAAAAAAAATACGCTCAGATTTTCTCTCCTTTCTTTTGCAACCCGCCCAACCCTTGGGGAAAACTAGGTGTGAGTTTATATTATATCCAGAAGGCTTAGGTTGTCTTTTCATGAAACTGTATGATTGGCATCAGTTTGGGGAAACCTCCTTGCAAGTTTAATTCCATACTTTCAGGACAATACTAATATTTTCCAAATGCTACAGCTGGCATCATCTTTCTCTGTTAGCTAAGATTTGTCTATTGTATTGGCTAGTGACCAGATTTATGGTCCTTCTCAAACAGACGGAAATGCTCATACTTTCCACTTTTCCAAAGGGTAATAAAACATTTGTCATTGATCTTAGCTCCAGTGTCCCTTGTGAGTCTGACATAGGCAAAAACATACAGTTTTGTAAACCATTATATTTTAAGACTCTCTCATTTCAAATATAAGGCTTCTGAACCAGGGCCATAGCTGGGAGGGGGGGAGGCAGGGGGGCAAAAACCATCCTAAGCTAACAGCCCCACCCTCAACCCAGAATGCCAATGTTATATGTGTGTATGTGACATTGTTGCCCCTCCTAAACCCCCCCCCCCAATCTAGAATCCTGGCTATGGCCCTGTTAAGAACTCATTTATTTATTTATTAGTTCAAATTTATATATATTATTCAAACTCATGGATCAGGAACATGGAATAAAGATTAACATCTCGTTTTGAGGTTCCAGCACATCGAATCTCATGATAAGGCTTTACAGGAATACTTCGCATGGAAATTAAAACAACACATCTATTACCATTCTTGTCATTCTTGATCATTCTGGGGTATCCAGAAAGAGTCTCCTCAAAGAGTATGGTATTTTGAACCACAATCAGGCGTACCCCAGGCAACAGCAACCTTGTTCTGCCCGTTAATCTTTCTCAAAGTAGGTCAGGTGAAAGGAGCTACCAAATGAATTCACCAAAAGGTGGCTTCATTTTGGCAGTTTAATGTTTGGCCTAGACACAGAAGAAGAATTCTTGGTACAGTAATACCCCGGATAACGATTGCATCAGATAACGCTAAAACCGCATAACAATGACAAATTTGGGGGGAAGATTTGCACCGGATAACGTTCTTTTTAGCGTTATCTGATACAGTCGTTCTTAGCAGCAGGGTGGCTTGAAAGCTGAACGGGGTTCTCCGTTCAGCTTCCCAGCCACCCTGCAGCTACGGAGGCAAGGGCGGGTGGCTAGGGAAGCCGACAGGGAGTCTCCGTCAGCTTCCTCAGCCACCCTGCAGCTGTAGATCGGGTCCTCTGATCTCTCTGGAGCAGGCAGGGGACCCGCTCTACAGCTGTTACTGGGCTTCCCCGACATCCTCAGCCAGTGGAGCAAGCCAAAACGTCAGAGTTCGAACCCTGACGTTTTGGCTTGCTGCACTTGCTGAGGATGTCGGGGAAGCCCAGAAACAGCTTGGATTGGGTCCTCCCACCTCCCTGGACCCGGCCGGGGGGGGGGGGGTCAGGGACCCCAACATTGGTAAAAAAAATTGGAGTTTTTTAAACCAATTTTGGGCTTCCTGACCCCCTTGGCGGGTCCAGGGAGGTGGGAAGACCCGATCCAAGCTGTTTCTTGGGCTTCCCCGACGTCCTCAGCAAGTGCAGCAAGCCAAAACATCATGATTCAAATCCCGACGTTCTGACTTGCTGCAGCCTCCAGGGAAACAGGGCTTTTTTTAATGTTGTGTGATCAATGTATCGCACAACGTTAAAAACTGGATAACGATGAGACTTGTGGAACCAAGTCTCATCGTTATCCGGGGTACTAGTGTATATAAATACCATCTGCTTTCATTGGGTCTTAGTCTTTTGTCTTACAAATCACAACCAATTCACTTTAAACTGACCGGTAGCCTGTACAATTTGATTTGCATCTGAATATTTTGGAACGTTTCTAAATATGTGTTTTAGTGAAAACAGAAAATAAGAAAATTGGGAAGATAAAGGGCTCTAACTTGGGATGAAACTCAGTGCCATCACACTGCTTGACCTCTAATGTGCAGGAAAATCTCCTAACATTGACTGCTCATCCTCAAAAAGTGGTGTATCAGAACAAGGTTGGGGCAGTCAAAGAGTTGGAAGCAGGGGGGATGCAAGGAAATGGTTTCAGAGGTAATTCTTTTAAACATCTCTAAAAATGCTGCTCTATAGAAAGTAGCAGAGCTTTTGATTGTGCAGCTCATGTGAAACTATTGGTTGATCTGAAAGAAATCGATATGCTTCAGTGCTTTATTCTACTGCATAATCTGTATAATAGGCAAGAAATTACTATTAGGACAAAATATGAAGAAACAGAATGGTTCTCTATTGGCAAAGGTATCAAACAAAGGTGTATTTTATCCTTTTAGCTCTTCAATTTGTGTGCAGAACATGTCATACAGAAAGTCAGACTGGATTAAAATAAAGGAGTGAACATTTGTGTAAAAAACTTCAATACTTTAATATATGTAGATAACACCATCTACAGAAATGGCAGAAAATAGCAATGCCTGAAAACAATTTTTAATGAAAGAGAAGGAAGAAAGTACCAAAGCAAGACTGCAGTGAAGAAGACAAAATTATGGCAACAGAAGAACTACACAAACCTAACATTGGCAATTCAGGAATTAAAATAGTAAAACTTTTGTATACTGTGGTTCAGTCATTACCTCACATGGAGATTGCATCTAAGAAATTATATGAAAACTAGGACTTGGAAGAACAGTAATGAAGGACATAGAAAAGATCATCAAATGCATGGATGAGACACAAGAGACCAAGACCAGTGATGGGATGTAACAGGTTCTCACCAGTTCTCCAGAACCAGTAGTAATTTTTCCCAGTGTCCCGGAGAACCTGTAGTAGCTTTTGGGGGGAACCACCTTCGAGGCTTACCTTTTCACTGGTTCCCCCACTGCGCATGCATGCCAAGCACTTGGTGTGCATGCACGCCTAGTGCTTGGCACATATGCATGGCCTCCTTGCTGTCCTCCCAAACGGGGAGGAGGAAGAGAAGCTGCTAGCCTGAAGCTCCCTATAGCCTGAAGCTTCCTATTTTTATTTTGTATTTTTTTCTTTGGTCCCGTCCATGACATGACATCATGATGTTAGCTCCTCCCACACTGTGATGACATCACGGTGGGGTAGTAAATTTTTTGACATCCCACCACTGACCAAGACCAACATTATCCACACTCTTATATATTTGAGCATTATGTTTGTGTGCAAAAGCTGGACAGTAAAGATAATTGACAGCAAGAAAATTGATTTGTTTGAAATATGGTACTGGAGGAGAGTTCTGCAGATATCCTGGATGGCCAGAAAGATGAAACAACTGGATTCTAGAAAAATCAACCTGAACAATCTCTGGATGAAAAACTGACAAAACTGAGGCTGTCTTATTTTGGCCACATAGTGAGAAGGGAAGATTATCTGAAAAAGAAAATGATGCTGGTAAAGGAGGAAGGCAGCAGAAAAAGAGGTTGATGAAACACAAGATGGATTGACTCAGTAAACTTTTGGGGCCAGGGGCATGACCACTCCCCTGGAACAGCTGAGTGGGCCAGACCACGCCCCTGAAGCAGGGCATGTTTGCGCATGTGTGCCCACTTTACTTCCTGGTTTGGCATGCACGCTTCTGTGCATGTGCGAAAGCTGCCATTTTACTTCTTGGTTTGGCACGAATGCTTCTGCACATGCGCAAAAGTGGCCATTTTACTTCTTGGTTTCGCGCAGAAGCATCTGCACCAAACCAAGAAATAAAATGGCCACTTTTCGTACATGTGCATCTGCTGAGAGATGTCAGGAGCCAGATGAAATAGTTTCGGGGCCCGGAGCCAGCCCACAAGCCGTATTTTTGGAATGCCTGCACTAAAGGAAGCAGCAGGTTTAAGTTTGCAAGAGCTGACCTGGATTGTTGAGGGTTCTTAACTCTCATGATATATTATAATGACATTGGCACCATTAAGGTTGGTAATTGTTTACTGAGCTGGGTGGTTTTTCTATTGTATTGTGTATTGCTTTGTTATTACATTATTTATGTTCACTGCTGGATGCTTTAATTTATTGCGAACTGCCTACAGTAGCTTTCAATGCTAATTATGACAGGTTGTTAAACAAATAGACAGAGAGATAGACACAAAAAAAGAGGCCAATGGTAGTGCCGCTTCCCCACACAGCTCTCTCCTTTTGCCAATGGGCAGGTGAGAGGGGAGGCTGAAATCCTGCTCAGTAGGTGGCAGTGGGAAACAGAGGAGGTGAGCAGACTCCCCCCTCCTAGGAGATGGTGGTGGCACATGCATGGGGAACATGAACAAACACAGGAGTGTGCACATCCATGGGAGGGAGGGAAAACTGAAGGGGACATGCACACCCATATGTGTGTGCACGCATGCATTCACGCATTTGTGCACACCTGTGGGGGCATGGGACTGCAATGGCTCAAGTGGCTAAGATGCTGACTGGAAGGCGGGAGGTCAGTAGTTCAATTCCCAAGTACTGCAGGATGAAAATTATTATCTCCCGTCTTTGTCCCAGCTCCTGCCAACCTAGCAGTTCAAAAGCAAGAAATTGCAAGTACTGTAGATAAATAGAGACCACTTTGGTGGGAAGGTGTCTAGTCATGCCTGCCGCATGATCATGGAAAATCTGCAGAAGCAGATAGCACTGGCTCTTTGGCTTTGTTTGATGAGCACTGAACCCTGGAGTTGGATACAACTGGCTTTCGAGCATGAGAAACCTTTACCGTTACCTATCAGCTTTAGGACTCTAGTTGGGGCTTGAGAAATTCAAGTGTCATAAGATTTAAACCATCTATTTCACTGTAGTTCTGTTAGGAAATGCTGTTGATGTGGCCCAATATTGGGCAGATATCATCCAGCCCTATTTAATTCTATTTGTTTTTCAATGTGTTAATTTTAGCTTTGTATGTTATTATATGGTGGTTGTGCATCTGACACGAATAAAGAAAGAAAGTTGCAAACTCAAATAACTTTGCTTTTCCCTCACAGAACTTCCTAGAGGGATCTTTCTGATTGCCTGGCATGTCCAGAAATAGTTCAGGAAAAGAAAAAAAAAGAAAGAAAATAAGAAAACATGAAAACTTCCTCTGCCTTTTATTATTTACAACCAAACCTGTAATTTTACAATTTTCAAAATGGTGGAGGGTAAGAGAAAAATAGGAGCTCAAGTTTTAATATAAAAAATCTGAATGTCTTGCATTTGGCAATGCAGTTGACAGCACAGGCAAAATGTGACTGGTAATAGCCATAAATTTTATAAAGATGACATACAATGGATATCTATTACTAATTCAGTGCTGTCATACTTACATCAGGTAGCATGGCTTACTGAAAAAAATGTTCTGTCTTTTCTCTGCTTAAAACTGTCCAATCTGAAATGTCATAATCTTCCCCAGTGAATTTTGATTTCACAGATAAATCTTAAAGATAATATGCAGAGACAATGTTGAAATATTGTTTGTGCAACAATGAGAAATCCTTATTCTACTTTTTTTTTTGGCTTTCTGAGCTACAGGGAAGACTGCCTTCCATAAGTACACTAAACTACAGTGACAGTAAGAGAGGTTTGAGAGTAGCCAGTGTATCACTCTTTGAAATTTGTGAAGAGGAAGGGCTTTCTCTGAATTTTGGATGTGAAGATGTCAAGAAGGCGAACTAGCCAAGTATAAAGGTAGCAGCGGATCATTAAATTGAAAGTGTTCAGCTACCTATGATTGTTGTTTTTGTATTAATGCTGTACACTTTTAGAAAAGGGATCTTTTAAAGAAGTTGTCGTTGTTGAGTAGCCCCCCCCCAAAAAAAATAATAATAATAATACTGGTCCAAGTTTGTCTCAGACTATGTATCTGTTTCCTAAACACAATTTGATTCAGTTTAAATGGCAATCACATTGTGACAAAGTGACAAAATCCAGAAATCCAGATTCATAGCTGATGTATTTAACTTATGCTGGGCAGAAATTCAATGTAGGGAAAGAGGTAGAAAATGACCAGGTTAATGATGAACTTTGAGTTCCAAAGCATGTCTACTCACAGTGCTGTTTTTCAGAATAATACATAGATGTAATCTAAGGGTGAGGTATATCACTCCAAATCTCTTTGCTTCATGATGCCTGCCAATTTGTATCACAGTTCTAATTAACTGTACATCATGACATTCTGTTACAATGACGTCCAAAGGAGAGGTTCTGATCTTTGTACCCTGGCCAGATGACGTTGTTATAGAATAACATTAAAATATCTCATAGAAGACATTTGAACCTACAACTTTTGAGTGAGAAAAGCTCATACTTCCCATGGGCATGCTGGGATGGCAGCTGTAGCTGAAGAGATTAAAATCTTGATCTAAAAAATACTGCCTGTTCCTGCACACAGCCAATATGTGAAGCCAAGGTAGAACCCAGTGAATCAGAAAGGACAAAACCTGGCATATTACTCTTCTCAAGGGATCTGAAACAGAAGAGGGTGGAGGGTGGTCATAACCTGGCTGTTGATGTATGACTCCAGGTAGAATGTAGAAGATCTCTGGCAGAATCTGTAATCTATGGACTTTTCAGAAAACAGTACTGGTTAAATTTGGCAGAACATGGTGCTGAATCATTGGCTCAGTTAAATAGTGTCAAATTACTAATCCTGCTAGGAGATGTAGGAAGAAATGCCCTGGAGAAAGCCCCCAGTGAATGGCCAATAGACAATGTTTATTGTAGTGTAAAAACTGGGTTCACAGGGCAGGATAGGAAACTATCCAGAAACCTTGTGTACATCAGTTATGCACTATAAAAATTTGCCATATAATGTTAGCAATAGTCCTGTCTTTCACCCATGTGGGTCAAGCATATTAGAGCACAAGATCTGCCTTCCTGGAACTAGTCAAATGTAGTTTCCAGAAGCCATTACTTTATATAGATTCAGCTATAGAATGGCTTTTGGGGTTGAAGATGATCTGAACCAGTGGTGGGAAGTCAAAATGTTTACTACCCCACCGTGATGTCATCACAGTATGGGCGGAGCTGATGTCATGATGTTGTGGGCAGGGCCAAAGAAAAAAATAAAAATAATAAAAATAAGCGTGCACACATACACCCTCGACCCACCCACCCACATTACAAACCCGTAAATAAATTAAATAAATAAATTAAATAAAAAATACATTAAAATACACCCACCCACTCAAACACCCACCCACCCCAAACACAAATCAACCAGAGCTTTTAAACCAGAGCTTAAAGCTTATTCTGGCTAATCTTTCTCACACTAGGTCAGATGGAAGGAACTACAGAATGAACTCACCACAAGATGGCTTCATTTTGCCATTTTTCGATTTTTCAACAGTTAAAGAAGTTAGGTACTAAGTCTTTGCCTAACTAGTTCTCTAGGATAATATGCCTAAATGTAAATGTAATACAGCTGTACCTTCTTAAGGGTTCTCCAATTGGAACAGCAATTGGAACAGCACAGGTGTAACTTATTGATGAGGTAACTCCAACACTTTGCTTAAATACCCCAGGCCGGCCGGCTGCCAGGCCTTTTTAGGAACTGTGGTTGTACGTCAATATAGGTAAAAGTATCAATACACATTAAAATACACACAGACACACCACATCCAAAGGTGAGTCACTTACCCTGGGGAGCAGGCTATAGGGAACTTCAGGCTATCAGCTTCTCTTCCTCCTCCCTGCTTGGGAGGACAGCAAGCAGGCCGTGCATACGCGCCAAGCACTGTAGGCATGCATGCACACCAAGTGCTTGGCGTGCATGCGCAGTGGGAGAACTAGTGAAAAGGTAAGCCCCGAAGGTGGTTCCCCCCAAAAGCTGCTAGCGGTTCTCCAGGACACTTGGGAAAGTTACTACCGGTTCTGGTGAACTGGTGCGAACCTGTTACATCATATCACTGATCTGAACAGTTTTATAACCAACATGGCAGAACAGAGGGGTAGCAATTTACTATGGCCAACATGGCACTTTGGGGAAAAACAAACATCTTTCCTGCAAATTTATTTTTTAAAAAACTCAGGTAACTAGGAAATGTACCAATCCTCAGATTGAATAAAATATGTCCGCAGACTATTCTTAGTTTGATTCATCAAAAACTATAAAGATCTTGTGCTCAAGCATATGAAATGCCTACTATAAATGCATAACCAAAGCATCTGGTCCAAAAGGGATAAAGGTAAGACTTGGTTGTATTTCCAATGACTACATTCTCACAGCTAGTCCACTATTCTTCTCATTTACCCAGAATTACAGTAAGTCTCATCAGTTTTAAGAATTTGAGAATAGCCCTTCAGCCAAAGAATACATTGACACAAAAGCAAAAAGCAAACCTATAGACAAGAAACTTAAATCACGACTGTGAATTTTTGATCCACTTTATCATATATATTAAGTGTTATAGCAAGTGTGTGAATTTATTTTTATTTATTTTTTTGATTTATATGCCGACCTACTCTGTGCAACCGACTCAGAGCGGCTCACAAACTCACACATATAACATTTCATAGACATCAACAGTATAATCAACAATATGCTACACAATCCCAATATATCACAATACATTTGAAATTAAATACAATAGAAAATACAATATAACACAATGCAACAAAACAGCAAAATAATGACAAATACATCAATATTATCATTGTATATCATAGAAACAATTACAGTCACTTCCCTCCAAGCAGTTACAATCACTTCCCTCCGAGTGGCCAGTTACAGTTACAAAACAGCAATACATCAATATCATCAGTACATATCATTAAACAATTACAATATTATAATTACAACTACAATATTACAATTTTATTACATGTAAACCACCCTGAGTCACTTAGGTGAGAAGGGTGGTGGAGAAATATAAACAAACAATACAATACAATACAATACAATACAATACAATACAATACAATACAATACAATACAATACAATACAATACAATACAATACAATACAAAACAGTCACTTCCCTCCGAGCAGACCGTTATAATCACCTCCCTCTAAATGGATAGTTATGGTCACTTCCCTCTGAACGAGCACTGGAGGGATCCTTCCCTGGCCCCAGGGGGTGGGGCCCAGGGCCAGCTGGGTGGCAGTGTTTGGCTGCCCAATGAAGTTCATACTTTTCCCTGACCCCAGGAGGTTCCCCGGTGTCAGGAGACTCGGTGCGTTGAGGCCAGCTGAGTGACAGTATTGTTGGCCAGCCCAACACAGTCCACAGCTTTTCCCAGGAGGGCAAAGCTTGAGGCCAGCTGAGCTGTGTTGTTGTTGTTGCTCCTCCAGGCCGGATGGCCAGGAGGGTGTTTGGTAAAGGCAGCGGTGGCAGCAGGGATCTTATAGCTGCCCACAACGCTCAGCTGTTGCTCCTCAGAATGTTAAAACTCTAAGTCAAAATTAATAAAAGTGAATATCCTTAGCTTGCCTCCAACTTTGTCTGTTCTTGTCAAGCAAAGGCTAGGACCAGGTGAGTTAAGATGGCTTTGCAGGTCACAGGTAGATAGCATAAATATTATTTACTTTAGAGTTTCTCTGAACTCAGTGTTTATTTCAGGGGAGAGAGGGCTTATAGAGTGAACTTTTAAAAGCCAGGTTTCCAACATGTTTTGTTTGTGAAGTAATCCTTTAAATCCTCACCCCCACAGTTGTATCCTCGTTTCTAATGGTGTTTAAAAGATTTGAGAATTCCAGTTAGGTAAGGCTGTGGTGCAGAAATGATTTCTATAAGAGGCACAGGAAGTGCCATAATGCTAAATTCTGCCTCCCTTCCGCCGATCACCAAGAACAAGACCCTGGAACAAAATAAAATATGACAGCAGCATGTGGGGGGGAGAATAGAGGCATGGAGTATGTCACTGCCACGCCTCCCTGTAACACTCACTATATACTGATGAATTCAGTGACAAATCAGATATTTGTACTGGAGTAAATGCTGCATTCGATAACCCTTTGTTGTTGTTTTTTAAAAGACACACCTTTGGCACGTTTGTTACACATGTAAGTAGTAAAGTATCCAATGGGGAGGGAGATATTCATATTCCTATTAATATCAGAAATAATTTGAATCTTCAAGGGTTTTCATTGTAAAACATGCCACCAAGTGAGGGTGGCTTTCTTTTCCTTAAATGAAGCTCTTTCTTTCAAAGTGTGGCCATACAAGGCAAAAATACAGAGCCAAAAACCAAACTTTTGGTGCAAAATGAAAAAGGAATGAGAATTTTATAGTGGATTTTTACAGCAACTGCATATCGGAAAATTGGCTCATACCTAAACACCAGAAATTGAAAAATAGATACATTGTGCCAGATCTCCCTCTGGGTAGACATTCTTTACATATGCTAATTGCTGTAAAGTTATATGATTTTCCACTAATGAACTTAAGTACCTAGATGTAAGCAATAGCCATGGCAAAGATCTTTATTATCTACAGAAGCATATGAATAACTGGGTCAACATTTTCATTAAGGCCCATCATTTCCAGTGGTTTATAAGTTTGCTATGCATGTTCTTGCCAACAGATCATTATGCTGCCAAGTTATGGGCACACATTTTTCTGGTTAGGAAAAAAACTATGTGAAAGCAAGTAAGCTGACTTACATGATCGCATCTGCAGACTGGTTTGGCATTTGTTAAATCTGCAAGGCTGTTGAGGAGAGAAATAGGTGTTGGGTACACTGAGCACACAGTAAAGTTGTAATTCAGACAATTTAGATTCTGAGTATCTGCCAGTGGTTTAGGCATATCTCTGGGCAACCCAGTTAACCTTTCCACCTCTTGTTTTCCTTGCTCTGAAAGTGATAATGGTAATGCAATAGCCATGAAATGAGGCTCTGGAGAATAGGTTATGAATATTTCACATAGCACAATATTAGACCTTTGAATGCAGTTTGAGAGCAGTGTTCCTCACTGAAATAGCTGCAGGAATTACCCTCCCCCATTTCCTAAAACTAACAGCTCATTTATATATTTATTTTCACCCAAATGAGGGTAAGAACTCCAAATGGGTCTCCTCCCAGCAATGCAATGAGAGGAGAGTTGTCATAAGGATGCCTCTAAAATCAGAACTACAAGGCCAGCCATGACTAATCATATCAACTGGAGAGAAGAATGAATAAAGATGAGGAAGATCAAGCATAATTCTAAAAATGACATAAAGAAGCATAAGGCAAGGAAACAAAGAGATGATGAATAAAATAAAATATTGTTGTCTTCATTAGCTGTTGTTCTACAGCAATTGGCATTCAAGAACATTTTGCCTTTGACCCTGATCTATAGCTACTGATAGCTTCATCCTCTGTGAATGTCCTCAATCCATTTTAAAGCCATCTAAAACCCGGCTCAAGTACAGTAAAACCTTGCATAAAGAGTTCCTTGCTTAGAGACTAACTCGCTTAAAAAGAAGAATTTTCTCTGAGTGGTTGCCTCGCATAACAACTAAAACCAACCAAAAACTCATTTAACAACTAAATCAGGGTTCACAATTTCCCCCCGCCCTGGTCAGATGTCACAATTGGTCACTTACAATGGTGTTTCACTTAAAGAGCAAACTCACTTAAAGAGCAATCCCATTATGCTCTTTAAGCGAAATACTGTACCACTGTATTATTGAATCTGGCATTCTGGACAACATGCCCTACCTCCTCCATCATTGATTTTTTCATGAATCCAGTTGTGAATTTGCTCATGTGTAGACTCTCCATGTGAACACAATTCCAGAAACATCTGGGCTCTTGTTTATGTGGAGGGCATTCAAATAGGTATTTTTTATTTATTTGTTCCCACTTGTATGCCTCCCTACTCGCAGAGTGACTGAGGGCAGCTGACAAAGTTTAGCAAAATGGCATAAAATATCACAAAGTATAAATTCAAATGATAAAACAAATTGTTCTCTGTTGGCACCACAGCTCATTAGGGGAGGAGATGTGGCGCTCATCCACTTTGTACAGAAGATGTAAAGAAAGGGACAAGAGAACATAGCTGTAAACATGCTCAAAAGACTGGATTCACTAAATGATGGCTTTTCTTGTTGGCCATCACTAAATCTTTTAACAAGTTCCATAGTTTGAGTAAGCATTCACGGAGAAGCAGAATGTAGAATTTTATCTTATAGAATCTTCCACCACCACCTTCACTGGTGTTAGTTCTGTGGACAGGTAAAATAGATGTTCTTGGATGATTCCATTCCTTGAAAACAAAAATATCTTATGACATGAATTTTCATGATTACTGGAGATCCAAATGGTAGATAGGTAGATCTGTGCAAAGAGGCACTAGAAAAATATATCGAATAGCAAATAAAACAAAATGAGTATTCTACTGTCATACTACTAGAGTTACCTAATTGCTTAAAAATTACAACAATGAATTAAGACAATAAACTGCAAAATCACTGAGAGGGAATCCTTAAAAAATAACTTTAAAGAAAAGTGGAGAGGGAAAAGTATATATTATTTTATATTCTTCATTCTGCATAATAATTTTTCATACTTTTTCATTCCTCTATGAACCAGCCTGGGGACCAAATTATTCCAAAGGTGGAATATAAAGATGTTGAAATAAATTAACAAAACACATATCCTAATCATAGGAGCATGAATGGTGTGTAGGTCTGAGTTTAACCACCTGGTTCCTTATTGCACTGCTATGGATTACATAGTTCCACTGTAAGCAATGTGTGAAAATGATGTTGTACATTTCTGTTCAACAGTCGCTGGCAGCAAGCCACAAATTCTGGCTTTTACAGAAATTCTTTCAACTAGCCAAGGAGTCAATAAACCAGTGAAGGTGAGATATTTGCTTGCTTATTTTTGCTGGTGGTTTAAAGCTCTGTGACGCTATTGACAGATATTGCATCACAGTTATATGGCAAGCACAAAGACATTGTGACCTGCTAGGTGTTTAACACCTGTTTTTGCAGACAGGTATGCAGACAGGCAATAAATTATAGTCTCCAAGGAGTCACTAGAGATTTATTTTTCAGTATTTATACGCTGCTGTTCATCCAAAATTTCATGGCACTTTGCAAATTAAAACCAATGAAATGAAAACATTGCAACAGAATTGTAATCCATCGGACAAAACATTAAACAACAACATTCACCATGAAAGGAAGAAAAGCCAAGAAATTAGGCAAGAGGCGGTCCCAGGTTCAAATGCACCTGAGAGGAGTAAGATGGATTCAGTGAGAATCTTTGGTTTCAGGCCTCAACCTCACAGAATTTTACCTGGCCCAAAGAAGGGACATTTCTAGCTACCTACTTTATCAAGTCCTAGATCTCTATAGCCAACAGTCTGGTCTAAATTCAGCATATTCAAATACATAATTATTTCTATAAATGTTTTAGAAATTGAAGGACACCATAATTGACTTTAGTTGATGAATAAAACTGAATTCCATTCTCCTTTCTCATACATTACATATGTGTATGTGTAAATTAATTAGGAAAGCTGAGCGCAGAAGAATAGATGCCTTTGAGATGTGGTGTTGGAGGAGAGTTTTGAGAATCCCCTGGACAGCGAGGAGAACAAATAGGTCAATCTTAGAAGAAATCAACCCTGACTGCTCCTTTGAAAGTCAAATAGTAAAGATGAAGCTAAAGTATTTTGGACATCAAATGAGAAGAGAGGATTCACTTGAGAAAGCCTTAATGCTGGGAAAGGTGCAGGGCAAAAGAAAAAGGGGGCGGCCAAAAATGAGATGGCTAGGTGGTATTGTAGAGACAATGGGTACAGAACTGAGCGAGTTGAGGAGGATGGTGGAGGACAGAGGTGCCTGGCGGACAGTGGTCCATAGGGTCACAGAGGGTCGGAATCAACCGTGCGACTGAACAACAACAAACAAAAATTAATTTACATGTATATTATATTATATTATATTATATTATATTATATTATATTATATTATATGTCAAGCGATAACAATGATATTCATGACTTCTGTAGCGAGTGCATCAGAACATGCATTGATCTGCTGGATTTAAATCCTAGGTATAGTAATTGCTCTCTTTGGAGAATAAAGAATCCTCACATCTAACATGTCTTATTGAAAACCCTCTTTCCAAGGTCTTCCAGCCAGCTAATCATATTATTTCTAGAAGCAAACATTATTATGACTATCAGTTTGGCTGTGATTGATTTTTTTTACCCTTTCCCACATTCTTCTGCCTTAAGTCTACTAAGTGATCAGTGAGCTTCACTTTAAAACAATGACCACTGCTGAGAGGATGAAAGTCAGGCTTTTTTTGTGCAGAGAGAGATTGCAAATTATTATCTTTGACACTTTGGTCTCATGTGGTATCTGCAAAACAGATTCTGACCCTCCTAACAGTCTGGGTTCAAGAGTCATGGACATCAAATCTGCCCCACAGGTTGCTCCCCATATCTTTTAGACACTGTGTGGGCCTAAAAATATTCAACAAAAGGTCCACAGCTGGCCATTAGAGATCATTGTTTACAGTGTAAAATACAGGGTTTGCTTTTGTCTGCATTTTCAGGCATCTGTGGTAGGTTAGGAACGTATCTCCTGTGGCTAAGGCGGTGTGTGTGTGTGTGTGTGTGTGTGTGTGTGTGTGTGTGTGTGTGTGTGTGTGTGTGTGTGTGTGTGTGTGTGTGTGTGTGTGTGTGTGTGTGTGTGTGTGTGTGTGTGTGTGTGCGTGCGCTGTACTTGCCTTGACCCTAATTTTGTGCTGTCCTTGTCTGAGGAAGAATTCTGGGGAACTCACAAGTTCTTATTTGTAAGCTTCTTAATTATCACATTTACTTGTCACATTGTCTGATAAAATGTCTCAATGAAAGTCAAGAACATTAGTAGGCAACTTTAGGTGCTAGGTCAAGATCTGGGTGCCTGGAGTTCTGTGTGATACGACCACTTAATGGTTTCTCAGCTGCTGCTGCTTCTTGTTCTGCTGCATTTGAATCTGAATATAGCTATCATCATGGCAATCAGCCATAAATGTCCTGAGAATATAATGCAGTAGCTTTTCATCTGCCTTCCACATCGCAGCATGACACCCATACCACTGATGCAGTTCCATGAGTCACTTTCTGGTCCTGAGCCCTTTTGGCACACAAAGTCCTCATCAGCCCCAGGCCAGTACTGATGAAGCTGCTGCATGCCATCAAGATGGATCTCTCAGCTTAAGTATTTTTTTCCTTCTAAATGCCTCTTTTGTTCTTTAGTTATAAATTAGAAGAACTTTATTATGAATCAAGCATTGTGTGTCCTATCTTATAAACACTGAGGTAGAAAATTCCTAACAGTGTCCCAAGATAGCATTTCTGCACCTACAGGGGAAGTAGTTCATTTTGGAAGATGGTGCACACAACAACCACATCAAGAAAGTTTAGTATGAGTTTATCTGTACATGTGGTAAGGCAGTAGCTCTTGCAAACTTAAATACATTTCTTACCAGCAGTTGTCTTTACAAAATTGTTTGCCAAGTCACTACGGAAGTGAAAAACAGCATTTGATTCCAGTAGGTTTTTTTACAACATACAGTGATACCTAGCTTAAAGAGCATAATGTGTTCCACGGTATTGCTCTTTAAGCAAAACACGTGGAAAAAGTGCCATTGCTACCATTGTAAGTGACTTCTGGCATGGGGGGGGGGAATTGCGAACCCCGATTTAGTTGTTAAGTGAATTTTTTTGTTGTTTTAAGTTGTTAAGCAAGGGCAACCATTCAGAGAAAATTCTGATCTTTAAGCAAGTTAGTCTCTAAGCGAGGCACTCTTTATGTGAGGTTTTACTGTACTTCATATCTGCAAACTTGTTCACAAATTGTAATTACAATACTATAATTGCATATACATGTTCTAGCATCATTTTTATTCTTAACAAACTTGGAGCTTTGTTCAATCCTTTTATTTTTATCCCTGAAGGAGAAGAGGCTCGTGTTAAATATGCCTTTGTCCTGACATGTTGGTTCAGATAATGAAAACTGGAATGTAGCTTCAAACATTTCTAAAAGCTATCAGTACTTTCTGTCCCACATTTACATTCTGATTGGTCACAGCTACTTTTTCCTAATCCAGAGCCTTAGAGGTAATAATTAAAAGAGAAAGTTTGACTTTACTGATGACCTCCTTTTAAGACCTAGCAGCAGGAAAAAAAGGTACCACATTAGCTCTACAAAATCTGATACTGGGATTTAAGATTGTTATGGACAATTAGGCTAGATTTTTTTAAAAATGGAATTTCCAAATGAGAATGAACTACGTCTACCTTGGCCATCTGATTGGGCCGAACAATTTTAAGTCAGTTTCATCAGACATAGGAATGAGGCTTCATTGCATCAATTTATACACATCAGATACTGAGGTACAGAGTGTTTAGCATAACAGATAAGTATACAAATCGATGTGTGTGTGTTTTTAACAACTAGTAATACCTGTTATTCAGATGAGTTGGGAAGCTTCTCCCTGTCTAATTGCAAATGGTTAGTAGATAGATGCAAGACAACCATTTGTGGCAGAAAAAGAGTGTCCAGAAGCCATAAAAAATTATCAAGGAAATCATCATTGGCTGTTACTCGTATCCGAGTATACATTTTTTTCCTGGAAATCATTTTCACAGTTGATAAATGTTGCCAACATGCAGGTCCGGACTTGGGGTTTCAGTTTCACATGGAACCTGTATCCACCACTCTTATCCCATCACCTTTGGACTTTGAAGGAAGAATGACAAACAGGAAAAATGCCACTGACATGAATTCATTTAAGGTGGATCCCAGCTTGCCATGAAGTGACCCACACACTGTGATCACAGAGCCATCTCATGTATGAAATGAGACATGCAGGATTTAAAACTGGAACTGCAATGGACTTGAGGATATTAAGTTGTGCCTTCTCAGTCACTTCATCTGGCATGGCCTCTTCCGCCTCCATGACCATTGGGAAACAAAAGTGGTCTCCCCCCTCTCATTTTGCTGTTAGGCCCAATATGATGGTTTCCAGTGGCATTTCCTCCACTGAGGGGGCCATCACCCAAATTAAAAGGGCTCATCTACCCATAGACATTGATCTCTTTAGGGAGTCAGGTTATTTACCGCTGCCCAACACTTGGCGTTGAGTTGCTGGCTGTACAGTCTACTCCATTATCATAGCGGGATGTTCTGCCAGACACTGTCAAAAATATGGGCCAGATAACACAATAGTTTAGGTATCTGACTGCAGATCAAGAAATTTGGGGATTCAATTCCCCACTTTGCATACCAGGAAATGAGCCAGCCTATGTAGCCATGGGTAACCTACACAGTTCTAGAGTGCCCCCAGAAGAAGGGTATGGTAAGTCACTTCTGAGTATTCTCTACCTGGAAAATCTGGAAAGAGTCACCGTAAGTCAAAATTGAATTTATAACATCCTAGTACAAGAACAAGCACAGCAGAGTATGAGCCTGTTGGTGGAAGGATTCTGGCCCTTGCTGGATTAACTGCTGAAGAGAAAATTAAATAGACAGGGTAATGTCAGTTGAGTACAAACTAGGGCAAGGTGCTTATATTCATAAAATGAGGCTGAATCTTCAAAAACGGCTATTAAATTTGAGAGACTAGTGACAATTTATGCTACCTTGTTTAATAATGGCAGTAATTAAAGTGAAGACAGCAAAGCCCTCACCATTGTCTGTACCTCATGTCTATGAGCTAGGACAAGATAGTTCAAGGGAATAAAAAGAGAAAAGGCAAGTAAAACATTCAGTCCAACAATATATGTGGAAACAACTTGAGAAACATGATTTATCAGAATGGCTAATTACAGTATAAGTTTAGATAATTGGGATTTAAGCTACACCAGATAAATATAATATATTTCAGTACAGTATCACTTGCACAATACTTCTAGTATGATCAAATTGCATGTTATAAAGGAACAGAATAACCCCCATGGAGAATTGGTTAAGCTGTAGCACAACAGCCAAAACTCTGCTCACAATTTGAGTTCGATCCTGATGGGACCAAGGTTGACTCAACATTCCATCCTTCTTTGATTCGTAAAATTATTGTGTATCCTGTTGGGAGCAAAATGGTTGCTTTGAAGTACCCAGAGAGTGCTCTAAGCCCTATGGGGTAGTATATACAGTAAAACCTCGGATAACGTTAAAACCTGGTTCCACAAGTCTTCGTATTATCCAATTTTTAGTGTTATCCGATGCATGTTAAAATCCTATGGGATCCATAGAGATACATTGTAACCACACAGGCTTTAGCGGTTGTTATCCGATGCATCCCATAGGATCTTAATGTTATCCGATGCAATTCTCCCCCCCCCCCAGATTGCTTAATGTTATGTGATTTTAGTGTTATTCGATACTAATGTTATATGAGGTATTATTGTAAGTGTAATTGCTATTGCTAACAGAAGCAAATGGACCACAGTCTTCAGGATGAGATGTGATTAACACCCTGTGCAATAACTGAGTAGTGGATCACTTTTGACATTTAGGAGGGCTCTGATCTAAACCCTCACATCTCACAAGTAAGCCTAGAAAATACTTTTCTTTTTGAAATCCTGGAGAGCCACTGTTGGTCATAATCAATAGCCTGTTGCTTAGCATAGTGAGTTGCACTAAGATAGACACATTGAATCAATGGAGATGAACTGATCCATAAATTCCATTGATTCATAGGGCCCATCTCTGACTGCTACTAGAAAGCTGCATAGTAAGTTCCAACCAGAACAGACACATTTGAATCTACCTATGATTCAGGGGTAGGCTATGTTACATTATTTTTTATCTTCATAATGGTAAGGGGTTGGAGGTTCTCACCACTTTTTCCACTAGTAGGGAAATATTAGACTGTAGGCTCTAAGAAATGACACAGACACCACCATTTAGAAGCAATACACAATTTGCCTCATAGATCTAGCAATTTCTGTCAGGCCATTGCATGTTGTCAAAGTAATAAATGGCTGCTTCTTCGTGGACACCCATAGGACAAATTCTGAACTAGGAAAGATTGTGAGAAAAATGTATCAGGAAAGAAACTAAGTCAAAATCTATTACAGATGTCTAAAGTTTCCTTCTCTTCTGATCCCCACCCCCAGTTTGGAGGGTCAAAGTGGAAGACTCCAAAATGCATCAAAATTTGTGTAATCTTACGCATACTGGCACTGATATTCCCTTTTCTTTCCAGGAATTTTTCAACAGCCACACACAGAATGTCGACCATGAGGTACAATCTACTGCTATTTCAGCTTTACATTTCTCTTCCTGCTCCCCAAACCTTGGCCACTTAAACTGATAACTTAGCCAAATGCTCTCTGCAAATGTACTTTAAAGCTATACTTAGTTTTAATTCCAGCTGTTCTCAGTGTTCTTAGTGTTATTGGCCTAGTTATTACTGGGACAGTAAACCATGGGCTGGTTTGCATGCAGGTGAGGACATGAATGAATGTCTCATTATTTTTTTAATGTGGTATATGAAGAACAAGAACAGCAAGTTGCCTAGGAATATTCTGGACTTGAACCCTGTTGGAATTTGCTTTCCATTTACTCTGAGTATGGAAATCAGGATACAAGATTAGCTTTGTGAGCTGGGAACTAGTCAACCCTATGGCAACAGATGAATAGTAAACTTTGTTGCCAAACTTGGTTTAATATGTAATGAGAAAAAGTCTCAATTAGATGGGGTTTTTTTTTGAAGTGGTAGATGTGTTAGTCTGTGCAAGCATATCAGAGTAAACAAAGCTAAACAACAAACAAGTTGTGACACCTTGAAGACTACATCCTGTATTTAAATGTGAGCTTTGGTTGATCAAGTCCACTTCATCAGACATTAGATATTGCATTAGATATAGCCTAATATATTGGTACACTGGTATTCATCATTCACACATCCACACCTAGTAGCATATACGTAATAACTACATTCAAAAGAAAGGGGCTAGCTAAATTTTAGGGCATAACCCCTCACTTTGAAGTGAAATTAAACCAAATGCCAGACAGAATAGTTGCAAGATAAATTGTCGTTGTCATCACATTTTCCCTGGAAGTCATTTTCACAGTTGATGGCTGTGTCTCTGGTGACTCAATAAACCGATCATGGCATGAAATATGTGACCACACACATTACACTGAAGAGATGGTCCAGGGCCTGGTTGAGTTTGATGAAGCTTCCATGTTTGTCACTTAGCCTCTTCATAGTCTGTGGCATTCTCCTTCAAAGTGATCGGCAGAAGCAGAGTTGATTTGGCGCCAAAGTGGGTGATCTTCGCCCACAGCTTCCCAAGTTTGGATTTATATCTGACACCTTCATGATTTGTTTCAGCTGGTCCTTATAACAACCCAGTGATTTGGCTCAGAGTTCTTCCCTAGCATCTCAAAGATTGGACAGTGCAGAATGGAGTTTATTGGGGCAAGTGAAACTGTTAGTTTCCTTCTCCATTGGTGCCAGCACAGGGTTTCCCCCCATAAGCAGCTATTCCCAATTCTCCTTTCCTTTTTAATCAATGTTTTAACCCTCAGGAAATATTAGCTTTTATATGATGAATCCATTATCATTCCAGGCTCTTGGTTCTGCCTATGTCTGCCACACAAATGCATAATTAGGCCAGCGTTAGGTTGTGTTTTGGAATTTGGCTGGAAATGGTGTCCTGTTCTAATGAGGAGCCAACAATTTCAAAACCCAATCAAACAAAGCCTCTTCCAATCGTAACTCCTCAGATGATATTGAACTCCCATCATTATTGATCTTGTGTAATTTTCAGTGGGGATGATGGAAATCATAGTTCAACATCAGTGATGGGATGACAAAAATTCTACTACCATGCCATGACGTCACGGATGTCATGGGCGTGGCCAATGTCATGACGTCATGGCCGAAGCCGCCGTCATGACATCATGACGTTGTGGGCAGGGCCAAAAATAAAAATAAAAAAATAAAAATAAACATACACACACACACACCCTCCCTCTCAGCCCACCCACCCAGACACAAATAAATAAATAAAATAAAAACAACCACCCACCCAAAACACAAATAAATTACTCACCCACCCCAAATAAAAACCCCTCACTTACCTTTCTTGGGACCCGGCACCCCGACTGCGGCCACAGGAGCCACTGGGTGCAGCCATCGTCCACAGCCGCTGCCGCCGCCGGAGCTGCCTGCACCCCTGTGGCGTCCTCCTTGGGCTGGTCCCTTTTTAGCCCGGCTCCGGCCACGGGCGGCGGGCAGCAGTGGCTCTGGCGGTGGCTCCAGCCGCGGCTGCCAAGCCTCCTTGGGCCGTCCCCATGCTGCACCGCCGCAGCCTGCATCTTCCTCCTCCGCCAGGCGCCGCAGCCGGGCTAAAAAGGGACCAGCCCAAGGAGGAGGCCACAGGGATGCAGGCAGCTGCAGCTCCGGCGGCGGGGGGCGGTGGCTGCAGGCACCCAGCCCACAGGCGCCTGGCGGAGGAGGCGGCGGTAGCGGTGCGCTGCGCCGGGCATCCCCAGGGCATGGGGCTTGTCGGCAGCGGACGACCCAGGCAGCCCTCAACGTGCCGCGGAGGAGGTGCCCTCCTCTGAGGGCTGGTGCCGCCACCGCTGCCACCACCCTTAAAGCTCAAAACAATTTATTTTTTAAAATTGGAGCTAAAATGGCTCCAATTGACTGCGCATGCGCAGAAACTCAATCTGACGCATGCGCAATGCGTCAGATTGAGTTTCTGCGCATGAACAGTCAATTGAAGCCATTTTAGCTCCGATTTTTTTAAAAAAATTCTTTCGGTGAGGCGTCCGGAACCGGACGCCTCAAAAGTTGTCTACCCTCCCGGAGAACCCTCCGGGATTGGTCCTACCGGTTCCAGGGAACCGTCTGGAACCGGGGACATTCCATCATTGTTCAACATCCCTTACTCTGTGAGGAAAAGGCTTCTCTTGTCTATGGCCATTCTCTTGTTCACCATTTTCAAAGTGCACAGATAGCTGCTCAAGTCTTCACTATCTCCCTGAATGGGGATGAAATGAAGCTAGTATATATAATACATCATTTTATGTATTATGGCAGGGGTTCCCCACTAAGCCCTGTGGGCCACATACAATCTACCCTGTATTATCTTGAGCGTCACCTTGCTAGCATGTGGGATGAGCACAATTGTTTGATAATTTGAACATTGTTTGGTGAGGTCCTTTTTGTATAGTTCCTCTGTGTACTCTTGCCATCTTTTCTTTATCTCTTCTGCATCAGCTAACTCCTTGCCATTTTTGTCCTTATCATGGCCATTTTTGCTTTAAATATTGGCAAGAAATTGGAAGTTGATAAATAGGGGACCACTGGGTGGGGGTGAGCCTGGAGGAGGGGAGCCTAGGGGTGGCGAGCCTAGAAAGGGGGCAGCGAGTTTGGCCTGGGCCCCGGGTGGCAGAAACCCATACTATGCCAGTGCCTCAACTGTTATTCTTCAGAGCTTGGGAGGTAGGTTCTCCAACACAGTTCTTTAAAAACTGTATTGTTGCTCCAAAAATTCATATACTGTACTTTTAATCCAGCCTCAATATCCAAGTTTTTGTAATCTTGATGTTTCCATGGAAATAGATTCACTGTACAGCCAACCCCATCCTTCCACTTTACTCTTCTTTGCAGAATCTTATTTTTCCTTTTCCCTGCCTCTGACTTCCTTTCCTTTTCGTCTCCCTTTGAATGCCAAAATGAACAAGTACTTCATTCTGATGTGGTTGGAAATAGATTACATATGAGCTCTAAACACTGAAGAGTAACAAGAAATGCTGCACACCTGGAAGCCAAGGTAATAAATCCAGATGCCCAGACAGAAGGAAAGCAGATGTTAGAGTCTCTGTGGTTTTTGTCAGCAAAGAGAATATTACAGTCTACTGACTGTCTATATTATTTTTGGCTTTTTCCCTAAATATGTGATGGTGATCGAAATGGAAATTTCCAAGTGGACCATACAAAGTATTGATAATTTTGATGTTGGTGAATTAGTCTTGGTATATCAGATATTGATACAACTGTCTAGTGATCAATTAAACTCACAGTTTTATCCAGTAAAATGATTCACTAAAGAGAAAGTATTTTTAGTTACATGTTCTATGTGAGAGACAGCAGACATTTTACTTTAAAAGTATTATCTTATGGACTTGAACAAAACAACAGAATCTCCATTGTTCCTCTGGGCAGGACGTTTGAAATCAAAATGAATGTATGCAAAGATCTGATACTTTGTAACACAGACTCAAATTTTATTTAACTTTATTATTTAAGTTTCAGACATTTCTAATAAAATGTAGGTAATATTTGTGGATATTTAACAAACAAAAACATCCATTTATTCTCCTGCCAAATATCATTTAAAGTTAATTTTCCATTATAACTTTTAATTCTGAAGTATAAATTTAAATTGGATCGCCTCTTTGGGTAAAATAACTAAAACTGGCCACAATGTACAACAAGATTCACGATGACAATATAATTTGACAGTGTAAAAAGGGTATAATTCAACCCACTTTGGATAGCTTTTAAGTCCCACTTTGTTCTGTGGTTGGCTGGAGGCCTTTGATTTGATCCTGCAAGGCTGTTTTCACTTTCTTATCAGATGGTGGTGCTGACAGAAAAGCATAGAAAATGAAAGCATTAACATAAAGGATAGGCCTTGGTTTTAAAATTATGTTCTTCTCTCAGTGTCATGCTAACCATATTAGATATCAACAATCACTATTTTTAAAATTATTTTTATTTTCTTTTAGCTGGTGTGGTTGCCAACTATTTGGGGAACTCTTTCTGACCTGAAAGATATGGTGAGAGTGAAAGAAACTGACTGCAGAGCATAACTGCCACTTGAATTGCACCCCCAGGCAGAGTTGCTTCCCTTCAGGAAGGCCTTAAAAATGTGGTTATGCCAACAGGTGTGGGATACAACTGGTTCTACAACACAGCCCTGCTGCCTTATTTAGTCCTGCCCGGGGTTCTTATTTACTCTTGCCCGGGTGTTCTTCTTTTTTAAGGTGTTTGGGGAGGTTTTATGGATGCTTTTAGATAGTTTTATAGTATTTGATTTTAATTGGTACTGGGTATGGGTTTTAGCTGATGTTGTGAGCCACCTTGGGTTGCTTAGGCGAAAAAGGTGGTTATATAAATCCAATAAATAATTAATTGACTGCAGAGCATTACAATAATAATAATTTAATGTCAGAGATTACTCTAGGTTGAAAGGATTTTTGCTGGAGAAGCTCTGCCCAGGCGACACCTGAATGAGGCTCCTTTCATGTCCCCAAGTGCAGCCTTCGGGTATCAAAACCCAACCTTCTTGTCTCTAGCTCAGCATCTTAACCACTAAGGCATCAAAGGAGCTGGGGATTGTAGTAATATATGATGTGGTAACTGTGTGGCCCATTAATGCATCATGAAGCAGGCAGTCCTGTTTTTGACTAGATCTTGACTAGTTTCAGATGAAACCTCAATGACAGAAATGCACTACAGGTGCTAGGCATCTTTAAATACATGATGTGTGCATAGGGTAGCCATATAAACATTACTTCTGCTATAAAGCAAATAAACTAGGAAACAAATTTGCATAAAACCACCAATGCTGGTTTCTATGCACATAGGAAGAAATGTTTTTTTTAAAAAAAACTTAATTAATTAGAATTACTTGAGATCTCTCTTGGATAGGGATGACTCCAACAAAGTAATTGTGTGTTAGTTGAGCCTGCTGTGGAGATGCTGCTCACTGGGGTGACCGACTCAAAGATCTCTCCTTACGGTTATTTACGGATCTTTATATCAGTCTTGTACTGAATTGTCCTTCAGATGGAGAACAGTCCTTCCTAAAAGAGGGTGTGCTATACTAACATACAGCTTGCAGGGTCAGAGTGCCAGGATGTTTCGATTAGCAAGGCCAATGTTGTCATCTGCCCCCATCTTCTGGCCTCCTTGTTCCCTCTTAAATTACCTGTACTCCCCTAAGAGAGGCGTGTATTCCCATCGCCATTCCAACAATATATTGTCGAGAACTAGGCTAGGGAAAAGTCCCGTGGAAAATAATGTGGGTTGGGTTGGACTTGACTGGACAGTCAAAACCTATTTGCTTTATAAAACACCTGCTCTTGGTTGACATGAAAATTGTGACAGTTAGTTTGCTGATCATTCTAGATCAACACAGAAGCCTGACTATTTGTACTCATTCCAGGAATTGCCCTGATGAGTGTCTGCACTTCACAATCCAGCACTGCTTCACCATTCAGGAATGAAAACATGCTGGGGGAAATCATACCAAAATCCAGAAGGGTATTCATGTTTAGAAATACAATTTAAGCTTTAAAAAAGGGACAATAATTTTAGCTTTCAAACATGGACTTAATCTTGTTATGCTGAGTATTTCTGCAGAAAGAATACATTTTTGGGCTCTCTGATTGTAACTTGTTCATTTGGATTTTTTTTTGTGCTACTCAGTTTTCCAGCTTCTTACAAAACATTCTGCTCTGGAACATGGTTTTGCAATTGATTATCTTTTCTCTGTTACACAGCCATAAGCTTGTAAGAATGAAACAAGATGCTATGGCAAGCTGGTACAAAGCAAATGTTTATCCGTATTCTTGACATGATGAAGAACAGTTAGCAACCTATTCATGCCTAGCCACCATCTGTTTATTATAATTTCCATCATATTTTAAAACTGCTGCTGTTAACACATCTAAATAGCATTAAGCATTGGCGCAACCAAGTCAAGCAAAATGGAGGTGTTTCATAACACACATATGTAGATATTTTCATCAAGCCTACTCCATTTTATCCAGTGGTTGACACTGCATTTAGAGCTGCGGAGGCAAACTATGCCCCACAGGCCACATATGGTCCATGGGCATCTCTAATGTAGCCATACAACAGTCCTGGCCTCCCAACATACTCATGTCTGTCTCATTATTAGCTCATTCTTTGCTTATTTTAATGCTTTCTAGGCATATAGGAGGCAGTTTTGCCATACATTTTATTCCCTAGTGCCTCTCTAGTGTATGTGTGCATGTATGCATTTATTTCTTTTTATAAAATTGGCTCTCAAAGTGTGGGTGTGTGTCAATTATTTTTTTTTACAAAAAGAAGCATATAAAGGAGTGACTGGGAAAAGATAATGAGTAGAGCCCTCCAAGATCCAAAGGTCTGTATGTGCAGCTATCTGAACTCTGTAAGTTGCCCTCTGTTAATTGTGAACAAGGATGGGCAACCTACACCAACCTGCCTTTGGCCTCATGAGGCCCTCAACCCAACTTCACTGAAGTTCTACACATGTAATCTTTTCACAGCCTCCTAGGTGAGGAAGAAGTGGGAGGAGATCAGGAGAAATAAAAAGGATACCAGGTGGGCTTTTTTTTCTTTAGGTTCTTGCCCATTCACTGACAGGTGCTTCCTGATGTTTCTTCCTCCAGAGAATGCAAGTCTTGAGACACTTTCTCCAATTGAGGTTATGTATGTATGTATACACCAAACAGGGGAGGGGCAGTTATTGCCTTAGAATCCACTTCTAATTTTCTCTACCTGGGGACATGCAAGTTCCATATTATTTCCATTCTGTGTGGCTGCAGGTTTTTTTTTTAAAATCCCCAGTACTGTACTTCCAAAAACAATGAGCGAGATAGTGATTACAGGATGAGCAATTCTAAAATGTTTGTCATGAAGTCAAACACAGACAGATGTTTAAATAGCATTAATATTGTCTATTCTCTGAACATTAGACAAACAACACTAAACTTCATGCTGAGCTGAACTTTACTTGGTATCTACAGTATTTACATTTTTTTGAGGCCCGCTCCAAACAATAATCCCAACTAAAGCAGACTTATTGAATCAATCAGATTTATATCAGGGTCAATTCACCCTTCAATATTTTAATAAGCATGTCTATTTTTGTTGGAACTAGCCATCAGATTCCATGTCTTATCCTAGTTGCAGTTCTGACAATGGTGATGAATTGAATGATATCCAGCCCCCCCCCCCCCAGGTCTGTGTGTGGCAGTGCGGGGGGAAAAAATACAATAACACCTGTTTTATAGAGTGCTACAAAGAAATGGCTCACCACATGGAGACAGCCAGCATGTGAAACAATTTAACATGGCCTCTGTGTGGCAGCCATATCATGCTGTTGATTCCTCGCCAACAGCATGTGCCACTATGCTTATTGTTTTCACTTAATTGAGGCCAGTGAAATTCCAATGACTGGGCCCAAGATTTTTAATTTCTTCCAGAACCTGAAAAGCTTTAAAAATTTCCTTTGCACCAGTCCTGAAAGAAAGTCAAAGATGTTACAGTTACAGACTGTGTGTGTGTGAGAAAAAGTCATATGTAAAAGTATACAAGAAAGAAAAAATTCTGTTGTGTGAAAATCCTACTCTATTACTACAGAAGTTGAAAAGAAAGAGAAAAGGAGAGACAGAGGAAGACAGCAAGAGACCAGCACACTTTAGGACAACTAGGTTAAATGCTGATTTTCACCACCCCCAACAGATGTTTCTAGCTAGAGATATGAACTACTGAAAACAGAGGTTTATAACTTAAATGCAGACACCATCTTAACTTGAGCAATGGGAATAGTGTTGGCATAATAACTGCCAGTCTCAGGAAAGAATTTATGGCAATGTGTCCATCTTTCTAAAAGCAAAAGGCAGACCTATAGCCACCAGCATCTATGTGTAATGGAAGCAAGACGCAGATTCCCGGGGAGACAGCCAAAAAGTCATTTCAGCATGTTTATTGTGTGTTAAGGATCTACTGCTTATTCCTATATTGCCATAACCAAAACAGAGACTTTCTTTTCATTGGCATAATGAGGAAACAGATTGAAGGCTCTTATTTTGTGCAAGTTAAGTCTTTTTATGCTTAGATCATGAGGGGTGTATGTGGGGGATGTGATTGATCCGGGAGGATAAATTACACCTTTTGGCAAAAAATTGTGTGAGGAACACGATCATTTGTACTCACTGGAACGAAGTTCCAGAAATCTACACCCATGGAGGAATATTCAGTTTCACTTGCAATTCAAAAATTTTGACTCCATAAACATTTAGCTAACTTTGATTCTGGGTTGACTTATGGAGCACTAAGGGTATTTTCCCTATGCCATGTTCAAATGCTCAGGTTCAGTTCATGATGTCTTTTTTACCCTTTTAAAGTAATGTGTAGTTTGACCCTGAAGCATTAATGTTTCCAGTCTGGGGAGCTATTCAATGTATGCTTTTGTAAAAAAAGGAAAAGGCTGAGGGATATTTCTGTCATTTTTCTTGGAAAGAATTAAAGCTTCTTAATTTTAATGGTGGTCTAAATCGTTGTGGTTGTTCAGTGATGTCTGCAGTCACTCACAGATACATTCTCAACTACATCTCTAATAAGAATTGGGATATGTGATGTCAGGTTTTAGACATAGATAGTCACACCATTAGTCCTTCATATTAAGCAGGAAATCCACGACTACAAAATTCTTGAGAAATAATGTCTACTTAAAAGCCTTTAGTGAAAGACAGTTGTTGCATTCCAATATAGTCCATTCCATTGTCAAATGGCTCTTACTGTCAGGAACATCCTGCTAAGAATAGCAGTACAGTACCTGCATTTTATTTATTTTTTTAGTTTTGCTATAGCTACCTCACAGGCGTGGAAGGTAATGTGTGGAATCTCGTGGAAGCTGACACTTGATGGCTGCTATTTTCCCTCTAGAACTCAGTACATGTAGCATTGAACTGGGGCAAAATGTCAAAACCCAGAAAAGGCAAAATGTCAAAACCCAGAAAAAAGAACACCCTACCAAATACACTGACAAATCACCATTTGTTGTTTCCCCTCTTCAAATTCTATAGAGTGTAATGATGTGCTCTCTTGGGCATAATTCATTAAATAATACCACCTTTGGTTCTGGATGGGTCAGCTTTGCCCCAAACAGACCTGGTGCATAATTTGGGGGTACTTCTGGACTCACGACTCCTGCTCAAAGAGCAGGTGTCAGTCGTGGCTAGTAGGACTTTTGCTCAACTTCATGTTGTGCGCCAGTTACGCCCACTCCTGGATCAGGACTCCTTGCTCATGATCACACATGCTTTGGTCACCTCCAGACTTATTACTGTAATGCCCTCTACATGGGGCTGCCTTTGGTGATCATTTGGAGGCTTCAACTGGTCCAGAATGCAGCTGCTCGAGTTGTGATGGGGTGCGGGCATTATCCTCATGCTTCACCACTTCTCTGAGAGCTGCTCTGGCTCCCAGTATGCCTCCGGGTGCAATTCAAGGTGCTGGTTATTATGTTTAAAGCTCTACATGGTAGTGGGCCAGGATACTTAAGAGACCACGTCACCCTGAGAACATCTGTCCGTCCCACCAGAGTGGACCGGAGAGACTCTCTGGTTGTACCATCAGCTAGAGAGGCTCATCTCTCTAGCATGAGAAGGAGGGCCTTCTCTGTGTCCACTCCAGCCTTATGGAACCTCCTGCCAAGTGAGTTGCACCTCCAGACAGAGCTGCTGCCCTTTAGGAAAGGAGTGAAGACCTGGCTGGCGGGGCCTGTGTGGGGTGCTGGGCAGACAGTCAGCTCGGGCGCCTGGCTCTTTTGAATACCCCACCTCTCTCCCTGTTGTTTTTAACTTTTTAATCTTTTAACTTAATTTTAACTTTGTTATAAGTAATGTGTTTTAATTGCTTTTAATTGTAAGCCGCCCTGAATCTTCAGACGAGGGTGGGGTATAAATAAATAAATAAATAATCATGATTACATATCAGAGTATCCAGGGGGAAATAATGTTGTATGACTTATCATGTTTATACTCAGAATGCCATGGTTCAATGTAGTCTCCATAATATCTTTGGGAGAAAATAAGAGCATCTATGTTTGTTTTCCCCAGCCTGGTCCTCTTCCATTATCTTGGACTTCAACTCTCATTACCCACCTCATCCAACATTGGGTGGGAGAGCCTGCTGTCTAAATCAGTTCATGGCTCATGCTCACAGTTCTTCATTCAGATAGTATATGTGTTTCACTCATTTCTTCCATACTTAAATTGTTCTTTCTGGGTCAACAAACATATTTAAGAAATTATGAATTAGAGGTGGCCAATGATGACAATTAGACTTTGCTGGACTGCAAGTCCCAGCAGTTGTAGCCAGCAGAGCTGATGAGAGAGACCCTGGGAGGTGTAGACCAAGACCATCTGGTGGCCCACAGTTTCCCACACATTATTCTGTATTTATTTCAACATGGAAAGGATGGCATAGAGAGACATCTATTCTGGGCCTTTGATAATATGCAAATTCATTGAAATGTAACTGAGTTAATCACATGATTAATCAACTAACACTCTTTAATCAATGAACTATCCCAGTTGTTTAGCAACTGTTGCCACATGTTGAAGAGGCATCTTGCGATGATTAGCTTCCTTTGAGACAAAGACATCAATATGTGCCTAATTAAGGAAGTTCTCCTTAGTCTCTCTGAATTTCTGATTTTCATTTATTTATTTATTTTAAAAAATGTGCCACACACAGTGTCGTACATTCACTGTGGTTTATACTGCTCTTAAAATGAGCCAATAATATTGCATGGCAAATCTCAACATGTTCTTAATGTACTTTCCAAAACCTTGTAATTTGGGGTGGTGGTGGTGAAATCCAACTAAATTCCAACTAAAATACATCTTTCAAATACATGGGATGCATTAAATCAATATTTATGTAAATGTCATGGGTTCACTTAATCAGTGATGGGATGTAACAGGTCTGCACCAGTTCGCCAGAACCGGTAGTAACTTTCCCCAGTGTCCCGGAGAACCGGTAGTAGGTTTTTTTTTTTTTGGGGGGGGGGGACCACCTTCAGGGCTTACCTTTTCACTGGTTCCCCCACTGCACATGCGCAGCAAGCATTTAGTGTGCATGCATGCCTACAGTGCTTGGTGCATATGAACGGACTTCTTGCTGTCCTTCCAAGTGGGGAGGAGGTAGAGAAGCTGCTAGCCTGAAGCTCCCTATAGCCTGCTCCCCAGGGTAAGTGACTCACCTTTGGATGTTATCAGGGATTCCCCAGCAATATGTGTGGCTCAATAGCAGAGTAGCACTTTTAAGCTCTTACGCAGCGAAAGCCTTTAGTGCAATGACACACACACATATGCCTTCAGTGGAAAGGTGCGCTTTACTTACAGTGAGGGGAAGACAGACATACACAGGACTATGTACAACAGTCTCTCTCTCTCCAAGCCCCACAGTAGGTAGACAGATTGGATTCCTCTGTTGGCTCCAATCCCAGGAGCATCCAAAGAGGTCCTGGTAATCTTGGCAGTTCTTCTCAGTTGAAGAAGCCCTTAACAACAGCAGACCCTTGTTCAGCAGTCTCTGTCTGTAGACTCTTAGTTCAGTCCTTCTCTTCAGTATGACAAACTCCTCAGTATGATAACCTCCTCCATAGGCCCTTCCCAGAGGGCCACAGTTATACCCCAGTGTTGCTGGGCAGATTCTCTAATCAGCCACACCTGGGCTGTTACAGGAGCACGTGGACCAAGCATGCACAGCCTAGCAATCAGTTTGAGGCTCTATTACAGACA
Organism: Furcifer pardalis; assembly: GCA_030440675.1. Lineage (NCBI taxonomy): Eukaryota > Metazoa > Chordata > Lepidosauria > Squamata > Chamaeleonidae > Furcifer > Furcifer pardalis. The sequence goes on from CP126891.1 coordinate 62,813,786, forward strand.
CCTGTGTTCAAAACACATGGAGGGCCTTAAAGTTGTACTATTCCACTGGGCAGCAATCTTGTACAATACCCCCAAATGAAAAATGTCCTAACAGATGTGATGTGTCTGTGTGTATTTTAATGTGTATTTAATACCTTTACCTATATTGACATATTACCACAGTTCCTAAAAAGGCCTGGCGACTGGCAAGCCTGGCAGCCTGGCTTGGGGTTTTTAAGCAAAGTCTTGGAGTTACCTCATCAATAAGCTACACCTGTGCTGTTCCAATTGCTGTTCCAATTGGAGAACCCTTAAGGAGGTACAGTTGTTTTACATTTACATTAAAGTATATTATCGTAGAGAACTGGTACGATGACCATATCCATCTTACAACATGGTGCTGCCCAGGCACTTATACTAACAGGTAAGTGACGGATTTGTGTTTGGGGTGGGTGGGTGGGTGGTTTGATTTATGTTTGGGGTGGGTGGGTGGGTGTATGGGTGTGTGGGTGTATTTTAATGTAATTTTTATTTTATTTATTTATTTACGGGTTTGTGTTGTGGGTAAGTGGGTAGGTTGAGGGGTGTGTGTGTCCATGCTTATTTTTATTTTATCATTTTTTCCTTTGACCCTGCCCACAACATCATGACATTAGCTCCGCCCACACTGTGATGATGTCATGGTGGGGTAGTACATTTTTTGACATCCCACCACTGCACTTAATGCAGTAAGTTGTAACTTGAGAAGGCCTATTGAATCAAAGGAAGGTGTAGAGGAGTTGACTCACCAAACTCCCACTGATTCATTAAATCTAATCTAGTTGTGCCTTGTTACACAAACAACAGAATTTCGGCATGATTATTTAACAGAGATTAACAAGTGAATTTCACTCTGTTTTCTTTTATCATTTTTTCGAGATATGTTTCAACAATACTCTGGCCTGGCCCCAAAAATTTCTACTTGAGCCAACTCTCCACCTGATGATTCTAGACCACTATATTACACTGGGTAAGAAGTAGATTAAATATCTCCCTTGCTTGAAAGCCAATTGTATCTTATTCTAGGGCGTGGTGCTCATCTCCATTGAGATGTCTGCATCTGCATAGATTTCTGTGGTCGGCAGGCATGGATAGATGCCAAAGTGCACAGAACACTTTTACCTTTCTTGCCAAAGCGGTACCTGTTTATCTATTTGCAATTTCTTGATTTTGAACTGCTAGATTGGCAGGAGCTGGGACAGATGATAGGAGCTCACTCCATCATGGAGCACACTGGTCTTGAACTACTGACCTTCCAACCTTCTAGTCATCAAGTTCAGCATCTTAACCACTAAGCACTGATTAAAATGCCATAATTTAAAAATACTGATTAGAAATATAATACATCTCATCACAGTGTAGACAACTTTGGTAAAAAGTCATGTGTTTCTGTTCATATTCTCCCACCACCCCCAGCAGCTATAATTTGGGAAGTTCAAGCACCCAATTCTCCATTCCTATGAGTTTTATCTATATACTGGACTTCGACTATACAGGTCTTCAAAACAGGATATGCCTATGAGTAGACTGCTGTAGAATAAGCCTTTTGGAGGTAAAAAGATGGTTTAATTTTTGACACATGAATTCCAGTAAATCTGAATCCATTAAAAGATGCCAATAATGTATCATATTTCCAATAATACTGGGTAAGGCTCATGCAGAGGTGGTGTGCATAGATTGTCAAGCTCTTTAAGTTCAGAATTTACTTACCGGTAACTTTCTATTCTTTTAAAAGACGGCTTAAACAAATATCTGGTATGCCTAGGATACCTTTTGCCTAGGCTTTGGTCTACATTAGCCAGCTCTACCAGCCCAAAGAGAAGTGGCCAAAGAGATATATATGCTGGCTTCTACCCAACTCTGGAAGAGTTTATGTTGCTTTACAAGGACCTAAGAGGTCTCAGCCTAATGATTTCATATATTCTGGGGCTACAAAACCTCTTGTGACATTTATTGTTTTATTGCTTAATGCTTGGCCAGAAATCTATTAAGTGCAAAGTGAAGGAATAAGGACAGTGTTCTTCCTTGCAAATTTTCTCTTCATCTTTATAATAATAAGAAGCTGCAGCACCCTCTAGAGCTCTTAGTGGTTTCAAGTGGCTAATCTAAATGCTTCTTTAAAATACTAGAGCAGAGACTGTGATTTGAGGTACAACAGCAAGGAGTGGTACTAAACCCTGAGCTTTCTGCAAATGTTTAAACTCAATGAAAATCATGAGTAATAATTCAGAATCTGGGTAAAATGCTCTATGATCCCAATCCTAATTCCTGCAAGATTGATACACAGGAAGTAATAAAATGGCAATATTGGATGAATTCAGATTGAGCTATTTTGTCTTGAAGGAAGCTTCTGTGGTAAATAGGGGAAGGGCATATCTTGATAGGACAAAGCAGAATGGGCAGGGCCTTTTTAGTGGTGGTACATATGCCATGAGTTGTTTTTCCTTTTGAGTTACAAGATGAAAACTTATTTGCATTTCCTAGTAGATTAATTAAAGATCTTTAAGAAGGGTCAATGATTGAAGGTGTTATTCTGGCTCTTTGTGTCCAGTTTCTCGTAGGATGGTTGCAGGGGAAATGTCTAAATGAGCAGTTGGAGCCCATGCAGAAAATCAAGTGAAATAAAAAAAGAGGAGTATGATTTCAAGCCTGAAGGTCTAGTCAGTACATCAGGTAAGGACAATCCAATGTCAGAGCCAAAAAGTCCAGGGTATAGAGTAGAGATAGCATTTAGGAAGAGGCTTACAATAACTAAAGTCAGCAGTAGAGTGTGTTTCCAGCAACCTTCCTTGCATAGAAATGAGGCTTGTAGAGTTGATGAAAGAACCCATTCTGGGTTCACAAGGAGCACCCTGTGACATGGAAGCTTTTATTAAAAGGATTTCTTCCCTGGAAGTAGCAAGATGAAAGTAGCCACCAGTTTTGTATGTACACGAGTACCTCGGATAACGATGAGACTTGGTTCCACAAGTCTCGTCGTTTTCCGGTTTTTAACATTGTGCAAGCATTGATTGCACAACGTTAAAAAAAAGCCCTGTTCCATTTTCAAAGAGGAAAGGGAAGAGGGGTGCGATCAGCTTGCCTCTTTGGAAAGGGCAGTGAGGATTCCATGAGTGCAATCCCCCCTGCCCTTTCCAAGGGGGGTCAGAGAGCCTGAAATGGGTGATAAAAATGTCTTTTTTTGCCCATTTTGGGTTCCCTGACCCCCCTGCCAGCTCCGGGGGGGGGGAGGTCGGGGGACCCAATCCACACTATTTCTGAAGTTCCCCAACCTCCCTGGAGGCTGTAGCAAGCCAAAACATTGGGATTTGAATCCCAACATTTTGGCTTGCTCCAGCAGCCAGAGAGGTGGCAAAACTTCGGATCAGGTCCCCTGACCTCCCTGGAGCCAGCAGGGGGATCAGGGAGCCCAAAATGTGTGAAAAAATGGACATTTTTTTTGCCCATTTTGGGCTCCCTGACCCTCCTTGCCGGCTCCAGGGGGGTCAGAGTACCCGATCCACAGCTGCGGGGTGGCTGGGGAAGCTGACGGGGACTTCCCGTCGGCTTCCCTAGCCACCCACCTCTGATTCCGCAGCTGTGGGGTGGGTGGGGAAGCTGACGGGGGAGCCCCCCGTCAGATTCCCAGCCACCCCACCCCTGCCTCCGCAGCTGCAAGGTGGCTGGGAAGCTGAATGGAGAACCCCGTTCAGCTTTCCAGCCACCCTGCTGCTACGAATGACTGCATTGGATAACGCTAACAGATCGTTATCTGATTTTAGCATTATTTGATGCAGTCGTTATCTGAGGTATTACTGTATTTCAGTTGCCAGTGGCCTTAGATGCTGGGTGGTACTCCTAATTCATCCTATTATTGACACACTGGATTTTCCCATCTCTAGAGAGGAAGATTCTGCCATCTTTACCCATGATCTTCAGTAGTGGTCTACTTTTCCAGTCTGAGAGACGCTAGACTTCCATGGAAGGAGATCTCTCCAATGTATGCACAACATGCTGCATCATTTGTTATTTGTTAGACTTCATTTCCTGAAATGTCAGTGTGGTGTGATGGACAGACTGTCAGTCACCATGGAAATTCAATAGTGGTAGCAAAGGTAAACTCAACATGCCTGCAAAACTCTGTTGGGGTCACCATAATTCGGAATCTACTTGGCAACCCATAGCAACAATGAGTTTATATTGATTTTTACTGTGGCTACTGACTCAGTTGTTGTGAACTGTCACCTCATCTTTCTAGCCATGGGTTGAAATATAGGTTTATGAACTGAAGAAGAAAATAAAGGGCCAAAGAGGTAGATCAAGACCAGGACATTGGTGTTGAGTGAAGCAACTTGTGGACTTGGGGGAAAACATAAAATAAGTTTGCAAAGAAGCAAGTCGATAACAGTTACAAAAGGTGAGATGATTTTCATGAGCAGATGCCTCTTAAGTTCACAGATGAAGTAAACTGAAAGAATAACAGTAGGTGTATGAGTGTCAATAGGGGGAGAGGGATTTAGGATAGTATATTCCCAGGATAGCTAGTTTTCTACTTAGAAGGATTTTTTTCTCAAAAGGAAGAATTGAAATGTAATCCTCATCTGTACCTCTTGCTCTTCTGCCCCTTCATTAAGCTGCAGGTATACCTCAGCCCAAAAGGTGACTACTACTACTACTACTTCTTCTTCTTCTTCTTCTTCTTCTTCTTCTTCTTCTTCTTCTTCTTCTTCTTCTTCTTCTTCTTCTTCTTCTTCTTCTTCTTCTTCTTCTTCTTCTTCTTCTTCTTCTTCTTCTTCTTCTTCTTCTTCTTCTTCTTCTTCTTCTTCTTCTTCTTCTTCTTCTTCTTCTTCTTCTTCTTCTTCTTCTTCTTCTTCTTCTTCTTCTTCTTCTTCTTCTTCTTCTTCTTCTTCTTCTTCTTCTTCTTCTTCTTCTTCTTCTTCTTCTTCTTCTTCTGTCATATCTGATGTCAAATATTGGCTATCCTCATGATGATGAGCCATGAAGATTGTCCTAGGGACAATATAATGCAGTGGCCTTCCTTTTGCCTTCTGCATTGCAGTGTGACATCTATACTACTGATCCAGTTCTGCAAGTCACTTTCTGGTTCTGAGTTCTTTGGGCACATAAAGTCCTCCTCAGCCTCAGGCTAGTATTGATGAAGTTGCTGTCCTTCATCAAGATGGATAAAAGTGGGATTTAATCTATTTAGGGACCATCACTCTTCCCTCTGGACTTTGCCACCCAAGGCTGATAGTCCTCAGGGTTGTTAGGTTAGTTAACCACTACCTGAAAATTGGTGTTGAGTCCCTCGCAGTAGGGTCTACTCTAATACCATAGCAGGGTAACCTGGCCTGACTACCAAGAGGTCTACAGTGGTTTTTGTTCTATGAAGATTAGGAGATATTCATGGCTGGGGTCCAACCCACCTTATAGGAGGTCTGAAGTTCCATTCCTCCCATGCCTGAAAAGCAGGCATCCAAACAGGAGGAAAACAAAATGGGGTTCCTTTTTTATTTGCTTTGGCTATCTGGAAAGTTTAGACAAAGAAATATTAACCTCACAGACTATGCATCAAAAGATTTCATTTTGAGAATAAGCTCCTAAAGGGAGAAAAATAAATGCAAGAAGAAAATGATATAAAACACATATTTTAATCTCTGGAGTCCAACAATTCAAGCACCCTCATTGCTCTCTTACAAAAAAATATCAACAGGCAGCTTTTGTTAAAGTGCAGGACTTGGTCACAAAGCAGTGGCTGACACCAGAACTTCCAGAAATTTGGAACAGCTGATTCCAATAAATAAGTAACTTCTCAGCTAAGACTCTTGGTACTTGACCTACTTTTGAGTAGAAGGTTTTTTCCCAGAGGCACCACATAACAACCAATCCCCCCGGCATTTCAGACTGTGAGATAGGTCCAATATTTTTCTGGTTTATATAAACCAGTTATTTCACGAGATGCTTTTCCAAGCATAAAACCGATGCATTTTCCAGTAATGCATAGACTGGAATGGGTCCCCAGTGTGAAGCTCTCATACAGAGGTGGGAGGAGGGAAGGATGACATATTCTGAACAACAGAGATGGTTATTAGCATTTGTCTGTGATATGAACCACTCGACTGTCAAAGCTCTACAAATCTTAAATTAAAGATTTAAACATTGAATGTTCACCATTGATTTTTTTAAAAACAAAAAACAAAAATGGGTTTTCCAGGGACATAAAATCCAAGCCAGAATATTTTCAAACACAGGTTTCACCCCAATAGCCTTTTCAGTTGCCCTTAGCCATTCTGTTCACTGTTTGCACACATCTGCATGTTTTCAATGCTTCTTTTTTTAAAAAGAGGCTAGCTTCTCTCTTTATGTGCAAGCCCAGCCAATCTGTGATCACATGATGAGTGTGATGTTATGATGCTGAATTGCTACATAACGGCATAATGTAGTTGATCTGGTGAGATGAATATGCATTGGGAAAGGGTTAATATGGTTGCCACATTGCAAACATTTTCAGTCGCATTCATGTGAAATGTAATCTGCTTGTATCAGCTTTCTATTAGGTCTGTGTTTCAAGCATATCAAGTAATAAACAAAGGAAAGAAAAAAAGAAAAATTGTAGCACTTTGAAGACTAACTGTTACATTTTAATGTGATCTTCCATGGATCAAGCCCATGAAAGCTCACATTAAAATGTAACAGTTAGTCTTCAAGGTGCCACAGCATATTTTGTTTTGTTTTTAAATTAACATATTATTGATGATTGATGATGATGAAGATAATAATAATAATAATAATAATAATAATAATAATAATAATAATAATAATAATAATAATAATAATAATAATAATAATAATAATAATAATAATAATAATAATAATGCATGGAAAAAACTTAAGGGCAATGGAGTTGAGGTTAAGAGTGGCTCTAGTACTCTCTTGGGTGCCCCCAGTGGCTTAGTGGTTAAGAAGATGAGTTTGATGAACAGAAGGTTCACAGGTCAGCAGTTCGAACCTGGGAGCTGTGCAACAGAGTGGAAAGCTATTGTCTGTATCAGCTTCTGCCAACCTAGCAGTTTGAAAGCAAGAATTGCTTTCGGCAGGAAAGGTAACAGTGTTCTGTCTGCTCCAGCACTTAGTCATGCCTGCCACATGACCATGGGAATGTCTGCAGATACACCCAGCACTGTCTCTTTGGCTGTAAACAGAGCTGAGAACCACCCCATAAAGTCAGACATGACTGACCTCTGAGCAAGGGAAATCTTTATCTTTACATTTAGTACTTTCCAGAGTTCTCTGCTGAACTGTTGTTGTGGCTCTGAATCAACAAGACTTTTATTTGTTTCCACTTTTATGTCAGGGAGCATAAATTTTGGAGTTCTTCAAATATTTCTTATTAACAACAGATAAAAGAGAAGACACCAAACTCAGTCATGATGGGTGTTACTACGATAAAATAATGAGAAAAAAATAGTTGTTCTACTCTTGAAATTTAATCTAATGTTCCCTGCAATTTTATACTGACAGCTGGTTTCCTTCTGTTAGATGTGAAAGAGTGACAGAACATTCAAGTGGGAGTGATTGACAGCTTGCAGCAATGTATCCCTAAAGTTCCCATTGTGCAACTCTATTTCTCACTCTCTTTATTTAAATTCTAGACCAGAGGTCTCCAACCTACAAACTGCAACCTGTGGGCTGCAATTGTCCCCTGAACTCTTTCTTTGTGGCTCTCCAACCTTTTCGTTTATTGCTATCACCCTCAAATTATTGCTCCTCAGACCCACACTGTTCTTCCTGCCTCAAATTACACCATTTATTGCTATTTTCCCTGTCACATTCTTACCAAAAAAAATACCATAACAAAATGGTTTCTTCTGTTCCCCATGTTTCCTTCATCAAGCCTCATCTTGGTTTTTATCCTCCATGTTAGCTTGTGGGCCATTTGGGATTCTTTACTAGCTAGCAGAGCCCAGGTAACATAACATTAACATGTCTTCATTGACCTCTAAATGTTTACTATTGATCTAAATCAGTAAGGTAATAATTTTAATTACATTTTGATCAAAGATATGGTCCTCTTTGGACATTGGATGCTTCATGTCCCAGTACATTCGGGACCATTGTTCTAGACCAGGGTTCTTCTACCTTGGCTCTCCAGATGTTCTTGAAATTCAATTCCCAGAAGCCCTGATCAGCAGGTGTGCTGGCTTGGGCTTCTGGTAATTGAAGTCCAAGAGTACCTGGAGAGCCAAGTTTGAGGAACCATGTTCTAGACCAGCGTTTCACAAACTTTGGTTTTTGGGCTTCAATTTCTAGAACCATAGGTCAATTCCCTAAAGCATTGATCAGCCAATGTACTGACTTAGGCTTCTGGGAATTGAAGTCCACCAGTGCTCCACAGAACACAGTTTGGGAAACACTGTTCTAGACTCTTACTAGACATGAGAACTAGCTTTGGTTAAAAAGTATCCAAATAAAGTGAAACAGGGATATTTGTACATAACTGGAGCAGATACAAAAAATCCTTAGCCACAGGTCACTTTAGAAACAAATCACTGGAGTTTGATTTAGTGTGCTCCAGCAATAAAAATGTTGAAATTTGTCCAAAAATAATCTTTTTACATCAGTTGAAGCAAAAGAAAGAAAGCTCAAAGCTGAAGGGCATAGACAGCTGAAGCCCCAGTGAACGTCAATTCACGCCTTGAAATCTCATTTACCGTACTTGGCCATTGACAGGGCTCAGATCAAACTCATTAGACTCAATTTATTCCCCATCTATCCAACCAATCAGTCTTTTCATATCCCGGTTTGGCAAATTGAAGGTGGTACTCTGTTTATCAGAAGAGTCCCATTCTACAATGTCCTTACTTTCCTTTTTAGATGACTACATTGAGCTTTTTTTATACTTATGGTTGTATGCATGTGTGGATATGGAATGGCTGATTAATTATCTTGTATAGGCTTTGATTAGATCCATTAAAATAGGGCTTAGGAACTTTTCCTTCCCTACAGTCATTTTCTACTTACTTTGTTTCTTTTTGAGTATCTGCTGATAACCTTGGTTCAAGACCCGAGTGCTTTGTGATGGAGTAGCTCCTGCCATTTGTCCCAAATCCTAGCAGTTCAAATGCAAGAAATTGCAAGTAGATAAACAGGTACTGCTTTGGCAGGAAAGATTACAGTGTTCTGTGACTAATCATGCAGACAGTTCTGGCTCTTTGGCTGTAAGCAGAGATGAGCACTGCTCCCTAGAGTAGATGCAGCTGGCTTTTGAGAAAGGGAGAACTCTACCTTTAAAGTGCACAGCTATAACACTTTAATACCACCAGTTGACATGGACTCTGTTCTATAGAATCCTAGACATTGTAGTTTAGTAGGGTACTTGGAATTCTCTGCTAGAGAGTATAAGAAAGTACACACAGTACAGGAGCAAGAAAACTTTGGTCTTCCAGATGTTTTGGATTGTAGTTGCTGGAGACTCAGCTAGCATGAAGAATACAAAAGGAGCATGAGAGTTTTAGGCCAAAACATCTGGATGCCCCAACGTTCCATGTCCCTGCTCTTTGCATTCTCCTCTGAACCAACGGCAGAAAATTCTAAGACCACTGCCAAATTACAGGTCCCAGGATACTGTAAGATGGAGCTTTGGCAATGAAACTGCTTTAATTCCATTGTATATGGTGCATCCCTAGATGCATTAGAAGTAATGAGCTTGATTAGTGGAATGCAGAACAAACTATCCTCCAGGATTGGAAATGGACACAATGAGTTTAGGAACAGTGGTTGGACAGCTGAGTCTCTTTCTCCTCCAAAGCAGGGGTAGTGTGAGGCAGTTTCCTTACTTTCTTGGCCATGCTTTGTTTCATAGCTTTATTTCAAACATTGTCCGGAGCTTCAGGACTTAACCTAGCTCAGCATTTCCCAACCTTTGGTTTTTGGACTTCAATTCCCAGAAACCTAAGTTAATTCCCCAAAACACTGATCAGCCAATGTACTGACTTGGGCTTCTAGGAATTGAAGCCCCCCTCCCGGTGGGGCATGGGCCCCACATTGGGAACCACTGATCTAGCCCCTTAAATCCTACTTTTTTCACTGGTAATGGCATGAAAACAGTTCTGTACTATAGATAAAAAGAAACAGGCTGCAGGACAGCTGATCCTCCAATAAAATTATAACAGATGAATAAAAAAAAACCCAAAGAGAACACAAGCGATAACAGCCAGTAACAATTATGTGACAACATTTGCTAGCCAAATGTCTGTCACCAGTCTACAGATGAGGCTCTTCTTTACACACTTTTTAATTTTTTGAGGCCTTCTCTTCCTCCTATTTCAGTTGTCAGTCAGGTGCTTGACTCAAATGCTTCTGCTTAGGTCTGCTCCTTAGCACTGTTGACCCAAGAAAAATAGGGTAATAGTCTAAGAACTTTGGCTTGTCTCTTTCCAGTATAAATATTTCTGCCAGGGGTGCCCAAACTATGGCCCACAAAGCCCTTGTCACTTCTGGAAGCAGAAGTAAAATGTGCCTGCACAGGAGCATTTTACTTTCGCTTCCAAGAGTGACGAGGGCTTCAAGAGCCAGATGAATTGGCGTCGGGGGCCAGGTCCGGCCTCTGGGCCATAGTTTGGGCTCCCTCAACCACATGACTAGCCTGCAGCCCAAAAAACTTTAGCTTGTTGTTCCACAAGGACAACTTTGCTTGTCAGTTGCTCAAATGTACCGTTAGCACTTGTTAGCCTTTCTGCTGTTTGGGTTTCCTGAAGTGCTTTCCTTGGATTGTCTTCACAGTTCACTAACCCATCATTTTATGGATTATCCACACAAGAGGAGAGCACACAGGAGCATTTAGTGAGCATTTCATTCCTTCGAACAGAAACCAAGTGCATTTGAAAGAGTTTTCCTTTGCTTCAGCAATTCCCTCACTTTGAAGAGCATTCAGATGAACAGGCTTCATTCACTGCAGGGAAGTAATACAATAATTCCTGGTGATTGTCTTGCTGCTTCAGGCATCAACTAGTTTTTGTATCTTGTGAATGAAAAGAGGTTCTACATATCATCAGTGGCGGCTGCAACTTGTATCTGAGAATACATTTTTTTCTTGAAGCCGGAAAAATGCCATTGGTGTGAATTTGTTTAAGGTGGATCTCAGTTTACCATGAAGTGACCCACACACTATGATTATGGCACATATGAAATAAGATATGCAGGATTTAACACAGGGACTGCAATGGACTACCACAGCCTTGTTGATATTAACATATAAGAGACTATAAGAGGCCACTGCAGCGTGCCGCCGCCACCGCCCTTGGAATTGCTGTGGCCAGGGTGAGAGGCTGTTGTATTATTGTATCATGTTGTTGCTATACTGTTGCTATACTGTATTATTATAATGATATGCTGTCTTTGTAATTGAGATATGTATATTGTATTATGGTGTATTTATTGTATTTGATTGATTTGATATTGTATTATATTTTTATTATACTGCTGTTGTTGTGGAATGTTATATGTATTGATTTTGTGAACTGTCCCGAGTCAGTTTTACCGAGTAGGGTGGTAAATAAATAAATAAATAAATAAATAAATAAATAAATAAATAAATAACAAGGTGCGCCTTCACAGGCAGTCCATCTGGCATGTCCTCTTCCACCTCCATGACCATTGGAAATAAGAAGTGGTTCCTCCTCTGCTCATTTATACCAGTTGCGCCCACTCCTAGACCGGGACGCCTTGCTTAAGGTCACACATGCGCTGGTCACCTCCAGACTTGATTATTGTAATGCGCTATACATGGGGCTGCCCTTGGTGACCATTCGGAGACTACAACTGGTCCAGAATGCAGCTGCTCGGGTAGTGATGGGGTGCGGGTGTTATGCTCGTGCCTCACCACTGCTTCGGCAGCTGCACTGGGTGCCAATATGTCTCCGGGTGCAATTCAAGGTGCTGGTCATTACCTTTAAAACCCTATATGGTAGTGGGCCAGGATACCTTAGAGACCGCGTCGCCCCAATAACTTCTGCCCGTCCCACCAGGGCGGACCGGAGAGGCTCGCTTAGGATTCCATCGGCTAGAGAGGCTCGCCTCTCTAGCACTAGGAGGAGGGCCTTCTCTACGGCCGCCCCGGCCCTGTGGAACCTCCTGCCAATTGAGCTACGCATACAAACAGAGCTCCTGCCCTTTCGGAAAGGCCTTAAAACCTGGCTGGCAGGGCAAGTGTGGGGATCTAAGAATGTTGGATCTCATGCCGGGTGGCTGATCTAATCGAATCAGCCACCCTCCCTGCTCTGGCCTATTGTTGTTTTGTAACTTGTGTAAGTGTAATTCTTAAAGTTTAATTTTAACCTAATTTTAACTTAATTTTTAATATTTAATTAACTGTTGTTGAAATTTTTAACAGATGAAGTGAATTTTAATATGTATGAGGCACGTTGGAGTGTCATATTGGCCGTGTAATTACTATGTATTGTTGTTTTAAACCATGTCTTTTTTGGTTTGTGTTGTAAGCCGCCCAGAGTTGGGTTTACCTAATTGGGGCGGGATAACAAATTGTACAAATAAATAAAAATAAATTTTGCTGTTGGGCCTGATATGATGGTTTCCAGTGGCATTTCATCCACTGAGAGGACCATCACCCCACCTAAAGGGACTTATCCGCCTGTAGCCATTGTGAACCTTGGCACTCTATTTGTTCTTGGACTTCAATTGCCAGAAGCCCAAGTCCCTGTGCAGTAAACCCATTCATGTGGATTCACAGGGACTTGGGCTTCTGGGAACTGAAGTCCAAGAACAGCTGGAGTGCCAAGGTTTGCCATCACTGCTTCAGGAAGTCAGGTTATTTACCACCGCCCGACACTTGGTGCTTAGTCGCTGGCTGTATGGTCTCCTCCATTACCTTAGTGGGATGTCCAGCCAGACATGGATATTTCTGCAATTCTAAAACTTTTATTTGTTGAGGGAGGTGGCGTTATATCCCAAATTCTTTAAAACTGCTTCAGGCCAAATCTCTCAGTCTCCTTTATGATGTAGAACTCTGATCTTCTTTGGAAGCAGTTCAATCATCCTTCTGGATCTCATCTGTGTAGAGTAACGCCTGAGGCAGAAAGTAATTTATGCCAGGAGAGGAAGAAGCTGTACCCCATCTTTCCATGCTTAAAAGGAAAAGCTGTCAACCAGAGACCTTAGGGAAGGGAGTGGGAAAACACGAGCCCCTCCTGGTGTTTGGAAATGGTTCCCTTTGTTTTTCCGCTACTACAAATCCCAGAATCCTCAGCCAGCCATTCCTACAGAGATTGTAGTCCAAAAATAGATGAAGTCACAGAAAATCCCCATCCCTCTCCTTAAATGCGTCACCCCCAAGTACATAGAAACATCTCCATTTGTTTTTCCTGCTACTACAAGTCCCAAAATCCCCAGGCAGAGACTGCAAGGGAAAACATGTAATGTTTCCCACAATCGCAGAACTTTCTCTCCATGGTTTGGGTGCAAAATTGTCCTTTCAGACTACAACTCCCATCATTCTTGCCCCTTGCCTCTGGACTGGCACTGATAGAGCAGGGAGCAAAGTCTGGCCAGGTTATTCTGCTATGGTAGTAGAGCAGACCATACTGCCAACGACTCAACGCTGAGCATCAAGCAGTAGTTAACTAACCTGATAACCCTGAGGACTAGCGGCCTTGGTAAAGTCCACAGGGAAAGGTGATGGTCCCCAAAGAGATTAAATCTCACCTGAATCCATCTTGATGAAGGGCAGCAGCTTCGTCAATACTGGCCTGGGGCTGAGGAGGATTTTGCATGCCAAAAGGGTGCAGGACCAAAAAGTGACTCACCAAACTGGATCAGTGGTACAGGTGTCATGCTGCAATGTGGAAGGCAGATGAGTGGCCATGGCATTATATTTCCAGGGCAGTCTTCATGGTTGATTGCCATGATGAGAGTCAGTATTTGGTTCTACATATATCAAAGAGTTTCTCCACATGACAGAGGAATCTGGATTACTTCTTGCTAGAGACAGAGAAATCCGACATATGTTTGTATATTGGCTTAGTGGTTAAGACACTAAGCTTGGCAACCTGATGGTCAACTGGTCAGCCGTTTGAGACCTGAGTGCTACACAATGGATTTAGCACCCATCATCTGCCCCAGCTAGCAGTTCAAAAGCAAGAAATTGCATGTGGATAAATAGGAACCAATTTGGCAGGAAATATAATACCATTCCATGTGCTCCCATGCCTAGTCATGCCTGCCACATGACACAGACAGTCCTGGCTCTTTGGCTGTAAACAGAGATGAGCACTGACCCCAAGGGTCAAACATGACTGGCTTATGAACAAGGGAGACCTTTACCTTACATATATATGTGCAACCCTTACCCCCATTGATTATATGACCAAGGTGTATATAATTAGCCAATGCAATAATGAGTCTCTATCCTGCATTTTTTGAACTTTAGACCAGGCTCTGACTATACTCCTTATTGAATTAACAGAAGATTAGCCATTTTCGGACTCCCACTCTCCCACAGCAACCCCCAAATACTTTTTAAAATTTAAAATCCTTCCAAACCCTTTATGACGGGGTGGTCAACCTTTTTCTTCTGCAGGCCTGACCATGCCCCAGACAGCTGAGCAGGCTGGACCACGCCCCGGGAAGTGGAAGCAGGCACATTTATGGCTGTCATAAATGTGCCCACTTCTGTGTTTATGGTAGTCACAGACACATTTTTGCATGCACTGGTGTGGTTTACGGCTGATGTAAACATACCTACTTCAACTTCCAGGTGTGACAGAAGTGGTGGAATGGTGTCACGGGCCGGGTCTAGCCCATGGGCTGTAGGTTGGGAATCCGTGCTCTATGGGCATGGGATAATTTTCTCACATTTTCAACCCAGAAAGCTCTGGGCCAGCAGTTTGCATATCCTTGTATTAATCTGACATAATCATGCCCAGGACATTTGGACTTCCCCTCACCCCAGTCAGCCATTACTAGGAGTACTTAAAAAGACTTGAAGGTACATCAGCAGCTCCCGCTCAGATAATTTTGGAATGTTTGTATGTGACATGGTGTAAGAATTTGCATACTTTGGTTCAATTATCAATCCAAATGACGACATCAGCCAAGAAATCAGAATATGTTCGAAAGGGCACCAGTGAAAGAAATATAAAAGATCATCAAGTGTAAGAATGTGTCACTGGAGATTAAGACCAAGATCAGTCACAATCTTTTATTCATGATCACCTTTTATGGGCATGAAAACTGGCCAGTGAAGGAAGCTAGCTGGAAGAAAATAGATTTGTGCGAAATATGGTGTATGAAGAATGATTTGTGGGTACCCTGAACTGCCAGAAAGACAAATAAGTGGATTATAGAACGAATCAAGCCTGAGCTCTCTCTGGAGCCAAATGTGACAGAACTGATGCTGTCTTACTTTGGGCCCATCTTGAGAAGATATTTGATTTAAGGCCACATCCACCTGTTTGCATGTTTTGATCTGTACCACACTGGACTAGCATACACTCCTACAGGGTAATATAAAGCACGCACAGAGGTTCTTAATGTGTGTGGTTGGGAACCCCATCTTGTACCTGTTATTTTCCTCAGAATATTGTTCCCTGGCAAATACCTTCTGTTTGGCATTAAGGCAGTGGGTCTTGAAAGTGAGAGTTCGTTCCAGGGTAACTCCCAGGTATTTGGGAGATGATGGAGTGTTTGAGCCTGGTGCCATTCCAAGTCACCTGCAACCTTCCTCGTGGTTTTTCAAATGAAAAGCTCAGAGTTGAGTTTTTAGACAGTTTGGCTTCAGCTGGTTATCCTACAATATATAGTCATTAAGTTCAAAGCCTCAGTCAGTTTTTTCTCAACAGCCTTGAAGGTAGTGCACTGTGAGGATGGTAACATTTTATTTCAAAGCATGTTCCAGTCATTTTTATCACCCCCACAAAACAGTTTCCTTTGTTTAGAAACGTCGATAAAGATATTTTAAGTGGAAAGCAGAAACAGAGCTGGGAGAATTCAGCCACCTCCAACGATCACATGGTTGTGACATTGCCTGTAAAATAAAATAGCAAAGACATAACTGAAGAAAATAGCGAGATATTTGTGTCTCACAATGTCCCACCTTGCTGCTGATGGCTTCAGGGATAATGTCATAAATTGCAGCACATTGGAAGAAATCTCAGGGGTTATCACTGTGTGGAGAAACTCATTCACTGTGTCAAATAAGAAGAAATAATTTGCTGATGAAAGCGATTTTTTTTAAAAAAAATACACATTCTCCTTATAGTGTCACTAGATGGCACCGTAGAGCAACTTTGAAAATATTTGGTGACCATGAAGCTATTCTTTGAGGACTTCAGAACTGCTGTACATATTTTTTTCCTGCCAAGATGCCTTGAATTTTAACTGAAATCACTCCTTATCTATCAGTTTATGCCTGTGTAAACATAGCACTGCAGGTGAGAGGCTTCTCCAAGGAATTCCACAGGAGACCTGGGCGACCAACACAGCATCTGTAGGACTGGGATGATGTCCCTGAAATATTTTTTTCGCAAATAAGTAAATAATGTATGTCTGTCTGGGTTATCCTGCTATGGTAATAGAGTAAACCATACTGCCAGTGGCTCAAAGCCAAATGTCAGGTGGCAGTTAACTAACCTGACAACTCTGAGGACTAATGGCCTTGGGTGCCGAAGTCCACAGGGAAGGTTGATGGTCTCCAAGTGCCGAAGTCCACAGGGAAGGTTGATGGTCTCCAAGTGGATTAAATCCCACTTGAATCCATATTGATGGAGGACAGCTGCTTCATCAATACTGGCCTAGGACTGATGAGGACTTTGCATGCCAAAAAGGACCAAAAAATGACTCACAGAACTGGATCATGCTCTGATGCTGAAGGCAGATGAAAGGCCACTGCATTATATTCTCAGGACAGTCTTCATGGCTGATTGCCATGAGGATTGCTAATATTCAGATTCAGATATGTCAGCAGCAGCAAATAATGGTCTGCTTGATTTAGAAGCACCCGTACCACATTCTGTTGAAAAAGTAACCGTTGCCTGCCAGATTTAGTGCTGAAAACATAGTTTTTCAGCGCAGATAGTTGCATCCCCCAAAGTCTTCAGAGCAGTTTTTAAAGGACTCCCAATCACCACTACAACATCAGAATACTTGGATATTCAAGACTGACTGGATAGCTCAATGAGTTAGGCATCTGGAGCCAGAGGTTTAGATGGTGGTGGTGGTGGTTTGATGCCCCCATGTCATCCAGAGGAAAAACCATCTTGTGTAGCCAAGGGCAAGCTGCACAGTCCCAGGGTGCCCCAAGAAGATGTGGATGGTAAACCACTGCAGAGTACTCTCTACCTAGGAAATCCTTCAAGGCAACCAGTCATCTCCCCTTTGCCCTGCTGTCATCAGGCAAAGATCCTCCTTTTCAGGCAGGCAAACCTATAAGCAATAAGTGTGTGTGTGTGTGTGTGTGTGTGTGTGTGTGTGTGTGTGTGTGTGTGTGTGTGTGTGTTTTCTCTAGGGAATGCTGTATTTGTGAAATTTAGATATTCAAAATGTTTTTTAAAATTATTTTTATATGTACTTGGTTTTAATTTTGATTAATGTTTAATTGTTTTTAGTATAGTTTTGTATAGCATTTTATACTTACTATTATTGTACAGCTCTAATTGTTATAAGGGCTGTGGTGGGTTAGTGGTTAATATGCTGACCTTGATGACCAAAAGGTCAGCAGGTCAGCAGTTTGCAACCCAAGCACTATGGAGATGAGCACTGCCCCATAGAGTAGGATATGACTGGCTTTTGAGCAAGATAAATATTTACCTTTGCCTTAATATTGTGACCTGCCTGGGATGCTCTACAAGGAAAAAGGTGGCGTATAAATAACACACGTAAATAACTGGTACCCAAGGCCATTAGACATCAGGGTTGTCAGGTTAATTAAGTACTGCCTAACATTCCTTGTTGAGTCGCTGGCAGTATGGTCTACTCTATTACCATAGCAGGATAACCTGGCCAGATTATGGAGGTCTGGGAGCTTCAGTTGGTGCAAAATGCTACCACCATATTGTTGACTGGGACTGGTAACCATGTTCATGTAACCTGCATGTTACAATAATCTCATTGGTTATTATAGGTCTTATTCATTACAGCTCTTATTCAAAGTGCTGGTTGTGACCTTTAAAGCCTTTTACAGCTTAGGTCCAGGCTGACTGAAAGAACATATTCCCCCTGTATGAGCCCCTACATCCATTAAGTTCCTTAGAGGGAGGAGAGCCTTCTCTTGGCCACACCACTTTTACAAGCACATCTGGTTAAAACTCCAGAGAATACTTTCTTTGCAGCTGCTCCAAAATTATGATACCTCCTCTTTCCATTCCTTCCAGTAGCAGGTGTCAATGTACAGTACTTCTTTGGGTTTTTTTTTGTGTTGAGCCAGCAGGCAACTGTGATGAACCCATCTTTCAAAATTTACAGTTTTAAAAATAAGGTTTTAAATATTTATATTGCACAGGTTTAATCTTAAACAATTTTAAAAACCAATTGTTGATTTTTAAATTGATCGTATGCCATCGTAGTTCCCAACAAAGAAGAAAGGCAAGATACAAATCAAATAAATAGATAAATAAATAAACCAAATATTAGATTAAATGATGTTGGGGTACCATATAAACCATGTGACTCAATATTTCCAGGGTATAGAATCATCGAGTCCAACCTCCTGCTCAATGCAGGAATCTAAATCAAAGCAGATCTGACAGATGGCTGTCCAATTCTCTCATGAATGCTTCCAGTGTTGGAGTGCTCACTACCTCTCAAGGCAGTTGCTTCCACTGTCTTACTACTCTAACCATAAGATATCATCCCCCACCCCCATATTCTGCATATTATAGTTTGAGACTGTTATTACACGTCATGCACTGCAGGGTGATTGACAAACAGATCCTTCCCTTTCTTTTAATGATTATCTTTCAGGTATTTGAAGAGTGCTATCATATCCCCACCTGACAGTCTCCTTTTCTCAAGGCTAAACATGCCCCGTTCCTTCTGTCTTTCCTCATAGTTATTTATTTATTTATTCTTCAAATTTCTATTGCCGCCCAACTCAGCAACGACTCTGGGCAGCTTACAACAATTAAAAGCAACATTAGACTAACTAAAAGCCCATTAAAAATTCAAAATAATTTACCCGCTCACCCCATCCATTAAAAGAGAGAGATAAATATTAATTATATAGGCCAGCAGGGAAGGGTCACTCCTCGATCAGTGCCCCACACCTGTCCTGCCAGCCAGGTTTTCAGTTCTTTCCTAAAGGGAAGCAATTCCGTCTGTAGCTGTAACTCTGTTGGCAGGAGGTTCCATAGGGCCGGTGCGGACACAGAGAAGGCCCTCCTTCTTGTGCTAGAGAGACGAGCTTGGTTTCCATTCCTCTGATCATCTTTGTTGTCCCTTTCCATATCTACTGTAATTTGTTTGCATCTTTCTTAAAGTGTCGTGCCAAGAATTGGCACCACTCTAGATGTGGTCTAACTAGTGCTGAATAAAGGGGGTTTTATAGAATATAAAACCTCATGGGTTTTATAGAATATACAGTACTTCTGGTAATGCAGACTAAAACAGCATTGGACTTTTGGGCAGCCCCATCTCACTGTGGACTCCTATTTCACCTGTGATCTACAACAATCCCAAGATCCTTCTTACTTGCATTACTGAGCCAAGTATTCCCCATCTTGTAACTGTGCATCCCCTTAGGTGTAAATCGTTGCACTTCTGCCTATTAAATTTCATTCTCTTGGTTTCAGCCC
Source organism: Furcifer pardalis (assembly GCA_030440675.1). NCBI lineage: Eukaryota > Metazoa > Chordata > Lepidosauria > Squamata > Chamaeleonidae > Furcifer > Furcifer pardalis. Next base: position 62,833,585 of record CP126891.1, read on the forward strand.
AGTGTTCAGGCCTGTCAAGATATTTTTGAATTCTGTTCCTGTCTTCTGAGGGAAAGCAAGACATTGCAAGTAGATAAATAGGGACCACTTCGGTGGGAAAAAGATCTTGGGTACATGAAAGGAGCTTCATTCGTGTGTCCTCTGAGCAGAGTTCTTCCAGCAAAAATCCTTTCAAACCAGAAAGCACCTTTGTGTGCTTCTGATATGATTAAAAACAACTATTCTCGACCATGCAGGCAGGTGAGGATGCCTCCACCTCGCCCTCCCCCCCCCGGACTCATTCCACCTGGCTGGGAGGGATAAAGGGCCGTCAACAGGAGCCCGGCCGGAGAAGCAGCCCCAGTCGTGCGGGCGTTTGCCCCGCCGTCTCGACCGTGCGGGCAGGTGAGGATGCCTCCACCTCGCCCTCCCCCCCCCGGACACATTCCACCGGGCTGGGAGGGATAAAGGGCCGTCAACAGGAGCCCGGCCGGAGAAGCAGCCCCAGTCGTGCGGGCGTTTGCCCCGTCGTCTCGACCGTGCGGGCAGGTGAGGATGCCTCCACCTCGCCCTCCCCCCCCCCGACTCATTCCACCTGGCTGGGAGGGATAAAGGGCCGTCAACAGGAGCCCGGCCGGAGAAGCAGCCCCAGTCGTGCGGGCGTTTGCCCCGTCGTCTCGACTGTGCGGGCAGGTGAGGATGCCTCCACCTCGCCCTCCCCCCCCGGACTCATTCCACCTGGCTGGGAGGGATAAAGGGCCGTCAACAGGAGCCCGGCTGGAGAAGCAGCCCCAGTCGTGCGGGCGTTTGCCCCGTCGCCTCGACCGTGCGGGCAATTCCACTGGGAATAGACTGCAACTTGGCAATAAGAAGGTGTTATAGTATCTCTGATGTATTTTTTAGGATGTCCTGATGTTTTGTAATTGTTACTGGAGATTTTTGGGATGTATTTGGATATGTTTTGTGATGCTATTCTTGCTATGTGATATTTGTAATTTGCTATGTGATATATGTAATTGTTTTTTATGCTATGGAATTTTGCTATGTAATTGCAACTGTTTCCTCTGTGAGCCGCCCAGAGTCGCTGTGCGAATGGGGCGGCATATAAGTCGAAATATACAATACAATACAATTCCGCCCAGTTTTGTGTCATCTGCAAATTTGATAATTATTCCCTACACCCTCTCATCCTAGTAAATTGTGAAAATGTTGAAGAGCACAGGGCCCAGGACTGAGCCTTATGGTACTCCACTTGTTACCCCCGCCTAGCTTCAGAAAGAGCCATTAATAAGCCCTCTCTGAGTACAATTTTGTAACCAACTGAATGAATTGAAAAGAATGGGGTTTAGAATTCCCAGAACAGAAACGGAATTGGGCTGCCACTCAAAGTTTACAAACTGGCATATAAACCAAATGAATTTTTTTTTTGAAAAAAACAAGGATGCTTTTATATGCTTAAGAATACAGACTATAATAAACAAGGCTGGAATCTCTGAGGATGTGCCCCGTGTCAACTTTTAAGGGGCCTCAGAGAGTTCCTTCTCTCTTATGGATGTTTTCTTTCTTATGGAAAATTCATTGAGATATGAATAAAAGATGTAATGAGTTGTGATTCATGTAGAGGGCATGGTTAAATGAAGCTTTTCACCACAATGTGGTCCTTTACAGCCTCAATACTTGGCAATGCAGCACATTCATTAATGTTTTATAGGGCCCAGTGATCACACTTATACATGGATACCCACACCATAGAGAGAACACAATTAAACAAGGTCTTCGTGGCATAAAAATCACAGTTTGAACTGGCATAGATTGAAGGGAAACAAATACAGAGTATGCAAGCTAAGCAGATTCGAATAGCACATTTTATTTTGAGCAGATACTGTACTGGCTACCTAGTTATGGAGACAAGCAAATTTTCTGCTGCCTTCTGAAATTCTATCACCAGTTAGCAGGACTTTTGTTCGGCCATTGTTCTGGCTATTGTGGTTTTTGGCAATGATGACTATTCTTCACAAAAACTCTGGACATAAACTCTTTCTTGTAATAAACAGAAATTGTGTTATTTTAAAATGAATTTTGCTTGCCAAGGGAAGCTGATTCCTATGTGCAGTAAAGGTAAAGGGCACTCAAAAACCAGTTGTATCCAACTCTAGGGGTTGGCACTCATCACTATTTATAGCCAAATGAACAGTGATCTCTGTATCTGAAGAAGTTTCCATGAACATGTGGCAAACATGGAACACTGTTTACCTTCCCAACAAAGTGGTACCTATTTAGCTACTTGAAATTTCTTGCTTTCGAACTGCTAGGTTGGCAGAAACTGGGACAGAGACAGTAGCTCACTTGGGTCTCGAACAGCTGACCTGCAACCACTTGTGCACTTTTTAAAAATGGTCCAGTAAACTGTAACACATATACTCACATGTCCCTTCTTCAAGCATGTTTGAGTCTCATTATCCATGTGGCCTAATTGAATGCTCTTATAACTATAGCCTTCATGTTGTGTATAGGTAAAGGTAAAGGTCTCCGTTGCTCGAAAGCAGTAGTATCTGACTCTAGGATTCAGTGTTCATCTCTGTTTAGAACCAAGGAGCCAGCACTGTCTGCATCTGCAGATGTTTCTGTGGACATGTGGCAGGCATGACTAGACACCAGAGTGCATGGAATGCTGTTTCCCTTCCCAAAGAAGTGGTACCTATTTATCTGCTTACAATTTCTTATTTTTGAACTGCTAGTTTGGCAGGAGCTGGGACAGAGACAGGAGCTTAATCCATCACACAGCACTTGGGTCTCAAACCTATGATGTGCCAACCGCTTGTGCACTTTTTAAAACTGTTACACATATTCACAAATGTTCCTTGTTCAAGCATGTTTGTTGTCCCATTACCCATGTGTCCTCATTGGCTTGCTCCTATAACTGTAGCCTTTATGTGGTACACAGGTATGCATTTTTTCTAATACAGTATGATACAGTGATGGGATCCCCTCCCTTCCTAGTAGCATTTTTGCTAATAGTTTTCCCACTATGTCCCTGTGTTGATCTGGGGCATTGTGGGAAAAACAATATGGTGGCTGATCCAAAAACAAAGTGGCTATCACTGAAACCATTATTTGCCTTTCTGCATTGCCCTGGACCAGGGTCAGCAAACCTGGGTCTCCAGATATTTTTGAACTTCAATTCCTAGAAGCCCTGATCAGCAGGAGTCCTGACTTGGGCTTCTGTTAATTGAAGTTCAAGAACACCTGGAGAGGCAAGTTTGCTGACCCCTGCTCTAGACTGATGGATCACCAAGAGAAATTATCTGGGACACAGCAGTTGTGCAAATTGCTGGAGGATGATGTGTGGTGGATGGGAGAACAGTACATGCATATCTTGATAAAGTCATATGCTTTGTGTGCACTTTCCCCCTCTGTCTACATTTTAACACCTACACATATTTGTAAGCAATGTCTCAGACCTACGATAGAAGCTGTGCTAGATACATAAAATAAAAAAATGGAGCAAAGGATATTTATAAAACCACTGAGTGTAAAAAAACCCCCCACATTTGACTGAAGACACATTGAAGCAATTTCTAAAGCAATGTTCAGTTGTTCTTCAAGCATTTGTTCTCCCCAGATAATAATGGGACATGTTATTCTACTTGCTTTTATTGGCATTTGTGACACTGATGTCAGAATTCAGATTTTCACAGCCATGTGTCAAAAAGCAGCAACTGTGGAGTTACACAGGCTATGATTTTCCCTCATTTTGTGTGGAGAGCACCCACTAGAAGAACAAGTGAAGGTGGCTTAGGGACTATCAGCCTAGTGGGTTAAACTTCATTGGAGAAAAGTTGCATTGAAAAGTTTTTGGTTGCTGAACATTGTGGAGGACCGTTCTCATTTAACAATTCATTTGTACAGGCCAGGGTTTCCCCCACCGCATTTCCACTGCTTAGTTTTGGATGGAACATTAATCTTGTGGCAAAGGCCTAAATGTGTGAACAGAACTTTGCATACTTTCACTATATATTTCTTTTCTGCCTTTGCTTTTGTTCTTTGCTTTTGCTATTATAACGTCTTTTTAATATGCTTCTGTCGATATCTTCCACTTTTTACAGTAGAATTTTTAGCATTTATTTAATTACCGGTATTTATTGAATTTCTATTCCACCCTACTAGTCAGGTAACAGTGGTAACCATCAAAATTTCAATAATATAATGATAGAGTCTAGGGCTGATTCTTTGATTTGTTTTATGATCAGAGATAATCAACATTTCTCTGCCAAACAGGAAGAATGTAGGCCATAAAATTAAGAAGGGCAATATCTTGTTATAAAAAATGAAACGTGTCATGGGGCTCCCTTTCTATAGCTACATTACATATTTTATCCTAAGGTGGGTGAACTCAAGAAACAGTTGGTTCTGCTGATGACTATAAACCTCTGCCTGGCAACATATTGTCCCAAAATATCAATCTGTCTTAGATTTGTCAGTGGTCCAGGGAACTGAAAATCAAAACCCACATGGCTATAAACTGAAAAGCAAGGTGCTTACCTTGCAAGAGTACAGCTGCCACCACACTCATTAAATATAAAAATCTTCAGTTGCAGGTTTGAGCAAGAAATGGTTTTTAATACCACAAACCCTCTAAACCAAAAAAAAAAAAAATCTTGATAATTTGAAAGGATTTTTGAATTTTATTAAAGGGGAAAAAAGATTAAGAGCACAAAAGTCAAAAAGTTCCACTCCGTTATTTAAAAAAGAGTTCCCAAAACAGTAGAGCTAAATATGACTGTTCAAAATAAACATTCCAGAAAAAGCAAAGATAGCTAACCTTGATCAAATATTTACACTTTGGCAGAGAGACAGGTTAGTTATGGGGCATGCACAGAGTGTGGCTTTTCCAAGGAATCATCAAAGAATGGGAAACGGACAGCAGGTGAACCAGTGTGCTTCCTAAGAGGCAAGCTTGGCTTGTGGACTCTCCTCTGCAGTCGCAGAAACCACTGTGCGTGGGCGGGGTGTGTGTGTGGCTTTAAAGGCAGGGAGGTCTCTTTCTTTCCCTGCCTGCCGTTAAAGCGGTTTGTCCCTGAAGTCAGGGCTTTTATTTTTAGCGTTGGTCGATGCACGCATCGGACAACGCTAAAAATCGGATGACGTAATGACTTGTGGAACCAAGTCATAATGTTATCTGGTGTATTACTGTATATCCATAATTTAAATTTGTGCAACCCTCTGATATGAATATGGAGATGACTATGGCCAGAGTCTTTTTGGTTAGTTATTCCAGCATATGTGGAGTGATATAAACTGCAGTAACAATTTGCTAGTAGCTAGCAAGCCACTGCTGTATCTCTCATTGCATGTCAGTCATGTTGTATTGGTCTATGATGAGGGTTTACAAGTAGCAACTCATTAATTAGTGACAATTTGTTACTTGTGATGTATGTCATTGTGTTTTATACTGATGCAAGCAGCCAAATAGATTCTGACCATTAATCATACTATCACACTCACTCACTGTTATTGAGATATACAGTGTATGAAACTATTTTATGTCACAAAGCATTTAGCACAAAGTTGCAGAATCCCTGATCTGTCAGGTCAGCAGTAACTCTCATGTTTCACTCTATTCCTCTTTGAAATAAAAGCTGCTGTAAAATGTGACACCTTTTAATAACAAATCTCACCTTCCAAAATTAAATACATTAACAACACTACAATGCTGTGGTGGGCCCAGATGGGCTGCCTGCTTTAGGATCGGGGTGGGTGGGTGTGCCTTCCACCCCCACCCACCCCGAACCCAAAGCAGAGAGCCCGTAGCACTCGTATGGCTGGGCGGGGGGGACAGGTGCATCTGATCTCCTCCCAACCAAACCAGTGGTCTAAGCCTTGGTAGATCTCTGCCCCAAAGGCCGCAGGGCGGGTCTCTAGCCCTGCAGGCTTTGGTTGGGGCAGAGATCAATGTCAGGGAATTTGAGGCAAACAATTATCTTAACGTTGTGCAATGCAAATGTTTGCCTCAAATTCCCTAACGTTATCCGATTTTAGCGTTATCCAAGGCAATCGTTATCTGAGGTACTACGGTACATCACAATATAATATATAAAATATCTAGCAGCATATAGCAAGCTGTTTATCAAATTTGATAATGTCCCAGAAACCCTTGGCTAATGTTTAATCCTCTGTGATGGTTGTCCAATAGATGGATTTACTTGATTTCTGTTGTCTCTCTTTCTATCCTAGTTTTGTAATTTCTTAGTTCCAGAATTGTAACTTTCAGGTGTCCAGGTAGATTGAAGTGGTGTCCAGGAAATTTACTTGTTGTGTGGACTGGTCCAAACTGAGTTTGATATTGGGATGAAAATTATTGAAGTCTTGGTGGAATTTCTCCAGGGTTTCTTTTTCATGCGTCTAGATCAAAAATATGTCATCAATGTACGTCAAATAGACAGGTGGCTTAAAGGCATAGCGGTCAAGAAAATGTTTTTCTAGATCAGCCATGAATATATTAACATACTGTGGAGCCATGGCAGTTCCGTTGATCTGGAGGTAGGTTTCATTGTTGAAGATGAAGTAATTGTGTGTAAGTACAAAGTTGCACAGGGAGGTGACTGTGTGGGCTTCACTTTTGTTTTGAATGATGCTCCTTATGGCTTGTAATCATCATTGTGTGGAATGTTGGTGTCAATGGATTGTAATACAATTTGTAGATGGTAAAAATGAAAACAACAATTAATGTCCCCTAGCCACAGAGGGACTGTGGTGGCTTAGTGGTTAAGATGCTGAACTTGATGATTGACAGGTTGGCAGTTCAAGAGTGTTGCATGAGGGAGTGCACTCCTGTCTCTGTCCCAGCTCCTGCTAACCTAGCAGTTCGAAAGCAAGAAATTGCAAGTAGATAAATAGGGACCACTTTGGTGGGAAGGTTAACAGTGTCTAATAATGCCTGCCACATGTCCATGGAGACATCTGATGATGCAGACAGTGCTGGCTCTTTGGCTATAAACAGAGATGAGCACTGAACTCTAGAACCAGATATGACTGGCTTTCAAGCAAGGGCAACCTTTACCTTTACCTTCACCTACCCTCAGAAATGAAACAGACTGATTAGTGACAATTGAAAATTATTTTAACATCTGCAGGTAGTCCAACTTTTTCAAAGTATAGGAATGAAAGGATTGAGCAAACGCCCATCAATTAAAAGATTGTAGCCAAACACTCATCCCATCCTCTGTGGATATTTGCTATACAGGCTGGTGTAGTAGGTTTGAAAATAAATTAAGGACATAACAGTGAAAGCAGTAGAAATTAATTTGATAATAATGTCACCTAAATTTTCTGTAAATTCTGGGTAAATAAAAGAAAGTCCAACCAAGATTATCTAAGATAAATTGGATAGTGTGGAAACAGTCTGTCATTTCCCACAAAATATGAAAAATGGAAAAAAATGAGATGTGATAATTTGTAAATGCATTATATCATCTCACAGCATAATTGGCTTTTTGTTTTCTACAGGGAGATAAATATGTGGGCAGATTAGGCAATGGAAATAAAATAGATACAGTATAATAAAGTAGAAAGCAATAGCTAGTTAATGTAAGAGCAACCTGAGATTTTATTACTGTTGTTTTAAAAAGCATTTTACTATTTTATTAGAATTCTTAGTACACTAGTGGGCATAATAATTCATAAGATTTGAGATATTTGTGTCTTCAAAACAATGAATTTTCATAAACAATACAAAAACAGATCCCAAACTGGGAGCATTATTGGAACTAATTAAATCATCACAAAGATGAGGCAAAACTTTTGAGTTTGTCAATAGTTTTATAAAATTGGGTTGTAAGTACAGCATCTTTGCCATCAACTAAAGACTGCAGACACAAAGAACTTTAGACAATAGGTGTATAACAGTGAGTTGTAGAAATAAACAAAAGTAAGCAGCATGCAAATAAAACAATGGATAAAAAATTATCTCTGTGCTTTCCAAATAAAAGATTGATTGATTGACTGATTGATTGACTGACTGACTGAGCAGTGGCATAGTGTGGGGGAGGGCAGGGGGTGGCCCACCCTGGATGGCACTTTCCAGGGGGTGGCAAAATGTTCCAGTGGGAGGCAGGGCACATGGTCCAGCCAGCCAGCTGCCCTGCATCAAGGGGAGGAGGAGGCCACCTCCCCATCACTCACCACCTCCTGGCAGAACTGTAGGCAGGAAAGACCAGGCTGGCGAGGGAGAGTCCCGGGGGTACTTCCAGTTGAATGGGAGAAAATGGGAGCTCCTCCTCTGCCCCCCCACCGGGGGATAAGCCTCATTAAAAGCCTTTCTCTCCCCAATAAGAGGTGCGTTCACTCAACGGCGGAAAGTGATTTATCACGCTCCTTTGCTCTGCCTGCATCTCACATCCAAGCTCTGTGTGTGCATATGTGTGTGTGTGTGTGTATTTTTTCAGGAGGGGCAACAATGACACACACACACACACGCACACACACACACACACACACACACACACACACACACACACACACACACACACACACACACACACACACACACACACACACACACACACACACACACACACACACACACACACACAGAGTGACCCATGGGGTAGGCCATATAAAACAGTAATGGCCAGATTAAAAAACTGTACAATGGTCCCACCATCTTGCCCAGTGCTTCTCAAAAAGATAGTGACTACTCTCTTCCCAAGTCAACCGGGACTCGCCTATACCAAGGATGTGTCAGCTGATCACTGCTTCGACATACCAACTATCTCAGAGGAGGAGCTGATCAGGGCCTGTAGTAAGATAGGGGATGCGAAGGCCCCTGGTCCAGATGGTGTCCCCAACATTGCCCTTAAAACTGCCATCAGGTCCCGACCAGAAATCTTCCTAGAGATGTACAACATGTGTCTCGCTAAGGGAATCTTTCCAAGCCGGTGGAAATTGCAAAAATTGGTCCTTCTTCCGAAAGGGAAAAAGCCACCAGATGATCCATCATCCTATCGACCAATATGCCTGCTGGATACAGCAGGTAAGGTACTCGAGAGGATTATTTGTAACCGGATGGAGGAGTTCAGCGAAGGAGTTCGGGGATTGTCCAATAGCCAACATGGCGAGATCTACCGTGGATGCCATCAACATAGTCGTAGACATTGCCCGCAAGGCTATAGAAGGCAAACGCTGGAAGAGAGGCGCCAAGAAGTACTGTGCTATCATCACCTTGGATGTGAGGAATGCGTTCAATTCAGCAAACTGGGACTGTATCCTGGATGCGCTGAGACTGATGGAGGTTCCGGAGTACATCAGACGCATAATTGTAAGCTACTTCACAGATCGAACCTTGATGTATAACACCGATGTCGGTCTTCAAACCTATAACATCACAGGAGGTGTCCCACAGGGTTCAGTGCTCGGTCCCTTATTATGGAATATCATGTATGACGGGGTGCTCCGGTTGCCTATGCCAGTGGGGACAAGAACAGTTGGGTTTGCAGATGATGTGGCGGTAGTGGTTGTCGCTAAACATCTGGAGGAAGTTGTCCAAACTGCAAACGAGTGTGTTGCCAAAATCCGCCAGTGGCTCTCATTAGCTGGTTTGCATCTAGCAGATCATAAGACTGAGGCAGTTCTCGTGACCAGTAGGAAAGCCAGAGAGACTATCACCCTTACTGTTGGAGGCTGCAGTATTCTCTCGCAACCGTCACTACGATATCTGAGTGTCCAGATAGACGCCAGGCTACGCTTTAATGAACATTTGCAAATTGTGAGTGCAAGGGCTGGAGCAGTATGTAATGCATTAACAAGGATCATGCCAAATATTGGAGGTCCACGGCAGACTCGCCGAAGACTCCTCTCGAGTGTTGTTAGTTCCGTGTTGCTGTATGCAGCCCCGATTTGGTTTGAAGCCACAGCAGAGACATCATACATGCATCAGATAAATTCAATATACCGTAGGAGTGCCCTGTAGGTGGCTCGGGCAATTCGAACAGTCTCGTACGATGCCGTGTGTGTCATTGCTGATATGATGCCGATCCATTTGATAGCAGAGGAATGGGCAGAGATTTACCAGCAGAGGCGAGAAAACCAGGAGAAGGAACGACGCACAATTGCCATAGAAGCCAGGAAAGAGAGGATAACACAATGGCAGCAGGTCTGGGATAAATCAACCAAGGGACGGTGGACTCATCGCCTTATCCCAGACATCAGGGCGTGGTCGACAAGACAGCATGGAGAGGTGGACCACTACCTCACACAGCTGTTGACAGGACATGGCTGCTTCAGAGCCTATCAACACCGCTTCAGGCTGGATGATGATGCTTCATGCCCCGTCTGCCAGCCCGTGCAGGAAGATGCAGAGCACATGTTTTTTCATTGTCCACGCTTTGATGCAGAACGGGAAATTCTACAGAGGCATTTTCGACAACAGCTGTCTCCAGAAGATATCATCACTGAGATGTTGAGTAAGGAGACTACCTGGGTCGCGGTGTCCAATTATGCAGCTGGGGTCATCTTGGAACTTAGACGTGTGGAGAGACTGCGAAGAGGGCAGCCAGAGATATAGAGGAGAAGGAGGGCTAGGAGCCAAATTGGAGGAGGGTTTTTTAATAGCCATTTTGCCCCCCATGAAGTAATGCCTGACGGCGGTCCCGTGGGGTGGCAGGGCGTAATGGGAGGTGGTTTTAGTGGGTAAGAATCCCACACACTGTGAAGCCAGAGCAAGGGCTCACAGTGTCTTTTGAAGATTTCCACCTGCCCTTAAAAAAAACACACACACACACAATTGAAACTTTTCCTGGGGGGGCTCAGGACTCCCCCCCTTGGCTATAGCCCTGGGTCCCTCCACCCAGCCACACCCCTCCAAACTGGTCTCCTTCTCTTTTGGGTCCCACACCACAACCTTCTCCTTATACAGTATAAAAAATGGCTCAGCTTTTACAGACACACCAAACTTTCACGTTTTCCTCCTCATGTAGCTTTTTCAGCAAAGGCGCACAAAGGAAACAACTGACTCCTCAAGGCAGGCTTAATAATAATAATAATAATAATAATAATAATAATAATAATAATAATAATAATAATAATAATAATAATAATAATAATAATAATAATAATAATAATAATAATAAAGCTGTGCCTCATGCTTTTGCTACCCAAGGCAGCCGTACAGCCTGGGGTGGGGAGTCAAGCCAAACACTGCCCTCTTTCCAATGCCTTTGCTGCTTCCGGGGGGGGCGGGGCGGCGGCAGCGGCAGCACAGCCCTCTCAGAAGGTTTGGGGTGACCAGAGGGCTCCCCACCTTGCTGCCTGGGGAGCCCATGCACCCACAGGGCAGGTGCACAGGGAGGGGAAGGGCAGGCTCTTTCTGCTGGCTGGAGGCTGGTCCAAGACCAAGTCCATCCCCCCTGTAGGCTTCTTTGCCCCTCCTGACTCCTGAATACCTGGATGAGGAAGAACCCGCCCCTCAAAACAGATCCCTAACACCCAGCCACTGGCTTATAGGGGGGCCAGACCTTCTCTGCTTTGGTTCCCTGTTGGTGGTAACTCCCTTTGCTCCTGAGGATAGCCTTCTGTTGACAGACCCCCTCCTCAGGGCCATAGCCAGAATTCTAGATTGGGAGGGGGGCAAATATTTTTTCAGGAGGGGCAACAATCACACACACACACACACACACACACACACACACACACACACACACACACACACACACACACACACACACCATTGGCCAGTGGCGTAGCGTGGGGGGGGGCAGGGGGCCCCACCAGCGATGGCAAAAATTCACACAGCTGGTGTCCTGGGCCCTGCCCAGGGTGTGGCAGATTTGGCTTCCACCCAGGCAGCTGAAACCCACACTACGCCACTGTGACTGACTGACTGACTGGTTGATTGGTTGATTGGTTCATTGTATTTTTATACTGCCCAACTGGGATCTTTCCCACTCTGGGTGGTGCACATACAAGTAACAAAATAACATAATAAAACAAAAAACAAAATACAATAAAACAACCAAATAAATACATAATAAAATAAAATAAAAACAACATATAATCTTGGATTCCTCCTTCCCCACCAAAAAATTCTATTTATGGTTCTATTGAATATCTGATATACCTCCCTGAGGAGCAGAACCCACTGGCTATAAATCAGTGAGTTAACCCATATGTTAATTAGCACATTAGTGTGTGACTTGCTTGAATAATATTACTTAATATACACATTTTTTGCACAATTGCACCTGTACATATTTAACATGGGCAGATGGTATGAATTCTTCCTACATAGATTTTTTCCACCTTAATGTTCTTTTTCATAGTTCTACAGTTCCTCAGCTGCAGTTTTGTTATTCATTAGATTACATAAACCAAATTGAAGTTAATGAGATAACGTTTAAGCACAGGATTGTACCCAAAAGCTCTATTCTGCGGCATATTTTTAAAAACGGAAGAAATGGCTTGTCTTTTGGACGATACGTGTTTTCTCACCTGTAGTAACAGCTACAGACATGGGTAATGTGTTGAAGACCATTTTTGGAGACAGGAGTTATTTTGGTCAGAGTGGCATATGGATGTTCAGATCTGAGACTGACTGGTGCAGTAAATCTGTAGAACACTTGAGTAGGCTCCTACAATGTGAAGAATAAAAATATATTTTAAAGGGGACTTCAGTTTTATTTAAAGACAGAAAGGTCTAAATACCAGCATATACTCTAAAGACATTGCACATATCTATCTGTTTTTCTCTCCTCGTGGTGGAGATAGTCTCATTTTTCAACAAATTCTTCTCATTTTTGTCTTCTAATCCACTGCTGCTCCTAAGTAAGTCTGGCAAGGAATAAAATGGGAGCATCCTAGTATTAAACAGATAAGACCCTCTTTGGCTTCTATTTGTTGTTGTTCAGTTGCACAAACGGTTCTAACCCCATGGACCACTGTCCGCCAGGCACTCCTGTCCTCCACCATCCTCCTCAGCCCGCCTAGCTCTGTGCCTATTGTATCTACAATACCATCTAGCCATCTCATTTTTGGCCACCCACTTCCTATTTTGCCCTTTACCTTTCCCAGCATCAAGGCTTTCTCATAAAGCTTCTATACATAAAGCTAAAGGTATCCCTTGCTCGATAGTCAATCGTATCCAACTCTGGGGTGGTGGTACTCATTTATGTTTACGGCCAAAGAGCCAATGCTATCTGCATCTGCAAATGTTTCCACGGTCATGTGGAATTCTGTTACCTTTCCCACCAAAGTGTACCTATTTATCTACTTGTAATCTCTTGCTCTCTAACTGCTAGTTTGACAGCAGCTGGGGCAGAAAAATGGAGCTCACTCTATCACACAATACCCAGGCCTTGTCCTGCTGACCTGCTGAACTTCCATCTTAACCTCTAAACCACCATGGCCCTCTATTTGGTTTCTATAACCAGAACAGATTGGTGTGCTACTGTGGGATGGGAGTGACACATATGTACATCCCTGTCTTCTTTTGTCCACTCTATTTTGGTAAGATCTTTCTTCCTTGGTGATGTTTAGAACTGGATCCTTACAGTGTACCCTATATGTGCCCACTTGGGGAAAAAGTCCCATTGAATTCAATGGTACCAACTGCTAGGTAAGCTTGCACAAATTTGTAACTTTAATATATTAATCCTTTGCGTGTGTTTTCAGAATTGTGCAGAAAATAAATCACTGTCAATTCCTTCCTTCCTTCCTTCCTTCGATTCTCATTGGCTAGTTTTGATTATAGCTGTTACAGTAATACCTCGGATAACGCTAAAACCTGGTTCCACAAGTCTTAGCATTATCCGGTTTTTAACATTATGCGATACATTTATCGCACAATGTTTTTTTTAATGCCTGGTTCCCTTTGTGAAGAGTAAAGGGAACCCAGGATCGATCTGCCTGCCCCATCCCTTCCAGGATGGGCTGGAGTGCTCTACCACCTCCCTTCAAGGATGAACTGTGGGTGTGCACACACCCACAGCCCATCCTGGAAGGAAGGGAGTGGGCCAAGCGCTCAGCCTGATCTCTTCCAGGAAGAGCTTCAGGTGTGTGTGCACTCAGCCACAGCCCATCCTGGAAGGAAAAGAGGGGGCTGAGTGCTTGGCCCCTTCCCTTCCTTCCAAGACAAGCCTCAGCTTTGTACGCCTCTATAATATCAAAAACTGCAGGCCAAGGAAGAAAATTCATCTTTGTCTTCCATGATAGATTTGGGCATCACAAGTGAAGCCTGCTTTCAAAACTCTTTGAGCCCCCCATGATGAGTGGATATCACTGCTCACTTGGCAAATGGAAGCGAAGATAAAGACTGGTGACCTTCACACCAACATGCAGAATGTTTAATTGGGAAGAAAATATTTTCCATTCTTCCTTTGTTTCTTAATCTGGCTTGTGTGGTAAAGCTTCAGTCAGAGCAGCTGTGCTGAAAAATCAGATCTTTATCAGTTCTGGCGCCTCAGTAGGAAAAACACAACACAGACCCTCAGGCTGAAGACTACAAGGGTGGCAGCTCAAAAGCAATATCACTCAAACATACATGATGTTTAACATGTGCAGGGCCTACTGTCCCTAATGAGTCAAAAATACTTGCATTTTGAAGTAATACTCCTCTCTAACAGTATTCAATTGGAACAGATCATACGGTCTGTTTGCAGCAAATCTGCAATGCTATTTTGGAGAGTACTTGTCAAGCGGACAATTTGACTCTGACATGATTAAATTTCAAGTGTCACATTAGGTAAATAGGCACATGGCATGAACATCGCGTTAGTCATCTCAAAATAGTAGGACTTCACATCTTGGGACTTCACTTCAAATCATAATTTTTTTGTATAGTATCTAGGTAAAGGATTTCCTTGCTCAAAAGCCAATTGTGTCCAAATCTAGGGGGTGGTGATCATCCGCATTTACAGACAAAGAGCCAGCACTGTCTGCATCTGCAGGTGTTTCAATGGTCATGTGGCAGGCATGACTAGATGTTGGAGTGCACAGAACACTGTTACCTCTCCCACCAAAACATTACCTATTTACCCAATTGCAATTTTTTTTGCTTTTCAACTTTTTGGTTGGTAGGAGCTGGAACAGATGATGGGTGCTCACACCATCACACGGCACTCGGGTCTTGAACAGCTTGCTACTGACCTTCTGGTTGTCAAACTTAGTACAGTAATACCTCAGATAACATTAGTATCAAATAACACTAAAATCGCATAACATTAAGCAATCTGGGGGGAAGAATTGCATAGGATAACATTAAGATCCTATGGGATGCATCAGATAACAACCGCTAAAGCCTGTGTGGTTACAATGTATCTCTATGGATCCCATAGGATTTTAACATGCATCGGATAACACTAAAAATCATATAACACCAAGACTTGTGGAACCAGGTTTTAGTGTTATCTGAGGTTTTACTGTATCTTAACCACTAAGCCACCATGGCCCCTATAGTATCTATAGGGCCTTGAAACTCTGATATCTTTTCTGGTTAAGGTTTACTTTCAGTCTATGCCCCTGCAATCCCATGCACAAGTGTGAGCTCTATTAAATGCATGACTGAGTAAATATGCTTAAGATTGTATTCAATGTCAGTGACAAGGACAGTTTTAGCATTTGTTATGTGCCAAGATAAAGTTAACAACCCATTTCCCGGTATTTTTCATTACTGGTTAATTTCATACCTTTTAAGATAGCATATGGTAATCAGTAGTACTGTAGTTGTAAACATACATTAACATGCTCTAACTACTTACAAGAGTCAGAATTTCTATTAGATGTGTAGGAAGATGGGGACGTAACTTTCATTAATTGCGCCTTGTATTTTGTCTCAGATTTAGTGTACTGAGGTTGATGTTGGTGCTGTTCATTGATTCAGCCCTCAGGATTGAAGCTCCTCCTTCAGAGTCTATAGAATGTGGGCTGAAATTTTATGATCACTGACTTAGAATCAAGTTCAGTTGAACAAACTTTGGAGTTCCTCCTAATCTGGTGGGTAAATTGTGCTGTTTTGGCTATACAGTATAAGGATCCTTATTGGAGAACAAATTTATTGTTTGACTTTGTTTTCCACATTTCCTGGGCGAGTAAGGCTGAAAGGCCAGTGAAAAGTTCATAGAAAAGAAAGAAATAATCTACCCCAGATTGTTTAAAAGGCTAATGAAAGACTGAGACACAGAAGGGCAGCAAAGAAAGAATTGACCCAGGAGATAAACCCATGATCATCCACATTTTTATATGACAGATTACTATGTATGGGTGTGAAAGATTGACAGTAAAGAAAGCTGTCAGAATAGCTGATTCATTTGAAATATGGTGCTGGAGGAGAGCTCTGTAAATGGCCTGGTTGGCCAGAAAGATGAACAAGTTGGTTATAGAGCAAATCAAGCCTAGCTCTGGAGTAAAAAAAATGATGAAATGGAGGCTGTCCTACTTTGAGCTCATCTTAAGAAGACAAAATTCTTTGGAAAAGACAATAATATTAGGAAAGGAGAAAGGCAGCAGGAAAAGAGGAAGACCAAGCATGAGATATGCTGACTCCCTAAAGAAGGGGTTCTCAAGGTTTTCATGCCATGGGTCGGACAACTCCTCCTGAGACAGCTGAGTGGGCCAGACACATCATTACCTCCACCACAAATGCTGCCATAAACCACAGGAGAGAGTGAATGTTTGTGCATACACATGTGCAGCTGCGTCTGCTTCCAAGATCGTCGCCTTGGGCCAGATGGAATGGTATTAGGGGCTGGGGTCAGCCCATGGGCTATAGGTTGTGAACCCTGCACTAAAGGAACCCATAGGCTATAGCAGTGATGGTGAACCTATGGCGTGCATACCAGAGGGGGCACTCAGAGCCCTCTCTGTGGGCACATGCACCATCATCCCAGCACAGAGATTGCCCACTACTCTGCCCAGCACCCAATGAGAGTGCATCCTCCCTCCTCTGTGTGGGATAAGGCAGGTAGCTTACATGTGGTGTGAGGGTGCGGTGCAGATGGCAGCCTGTTGTGTCTGTGGTGAAGGTGAGTTTGGACACTCGGTCTCTAAAAGGTTCACCATCACTGAGCTGAGAAGTGCTCTTGAAGACAGATCATTTTGGAGATATTTCTTTCACAGAGGTGCTATAAGTTGGAGATGACTTGATAGCACATAACTATAACAAATGTTCCAAATGGATATAGGTGGAATCCACCTATATAAAGAAGTATAGCAGAAAATCTCCCTTCAGCTTTAAGTAACAGATACATTTAAGTGTTATTCTGTTACTCTTCTCACTGTGTGTCCCTGACTTGGTTTTTTTTTAAGGATTATCAAATGCTAAAGAGGTCTGGGCTGTTCTCGGTGCCAGCTAATGTGCTAGTAAAATATAGCTGCAAAGAATAGGGATATTCCACGTCCCTTAATGTGATTTCCTTGTGAGAGAGGTTAAGCTTCCTCATATTCCTTGGAACATAAAGATGACAGTAAATATGCAGATCAGCTTGCTAGCCTCTACCTCTTTGAACTGTTTCCAGGAGGATAAAACTGAAATGTAACAAAAACTACAAATCAAAAGGAAATAAGAAGATACTGCCCTTGTAGGCTATGATTTTTGATTCCAGCAAGGCTTAATTTTTCTCATGGGGGGGGGGAGGGGAGATGGAAAACAAATCCAAGCCCTCTTCTATAACCTACAATGGGCCATTGGGGGATCCTGCTGAGAACCAGTGCAGAGGAGGCATGCCCTCAATTGCCATCCTTCTTCCTTGGTGTGTTGTTAATTCCATATTAATGAAGGCAGGTAGTAAGCATTCAGTCAGCCACAGGAGAGCAGCCCATTAGTGACCTCTAAAATTCATATTCTGAATGCCTTTGTGACAGTGCGGATCAGCCATATAGCAGGAGTAGCAAATGCTACAGGACTCACGTCTCTGGGAGTCCCAGCCCCCCCCCCCCCCGCGCTCGGTTAGAATGAAAATCCAAATTTACATATTCCATTCATTCAGGTGGATATTCAAAAAATGGTCACTTGGAGAGACTAACTGATGCCTCATTGGAGCATTCAATGCATGTCAAAAAGTAAAGATGCATGCGCAGGCGGAGCCAGCTTTGTCTGTATGCACATCTTACATGCTATTCCATAGTAGCACGAATTTGTGTTGAGTGGCAGAGTCGATTGGTGTGTGAGCTGTGTTTTGTTTTATAGGTTTAGAGTTGTGTTTCCCAATTGTAGAAATCATCTTATATATTTTACTTGTCTTTAATGATTGCTAACTGCAGCGGATAATGTTCTTTTTGAAAATTAAAGAGAATAAAAAAGGAGTTAACTAATAGGATGGGGCAAGATCGTCTAAATAACCTCATCTTAATGAGCATTGAATGTGGTTTACATAGAGAAATTGATTTGACTAGTGTTATCTCTAAATTTGCCCACATTTAAATTGAGAAAAGTTTGTTTTTACTAGCGGTGTTTTATTTTATAGGTATCCTAAATCCTAAATCTAAGCAAGGGCCTCTTGACATGATTTGCTAAAGGCCTTGCACTAGCATAATCTGGCATTGCTTTTGTGAAGTCAAACAAAAGGATGCAAAGATCTGTACAATTTTTTGAGATATCTGGATCTCTGTTTGGATATGTAAAGGTTTATAGCCAAAGAGCCAGTGCTGTCTGTGCCTCCATGGACATGTGGCATGACCGGAGAGCATGGAACGCTATTATCTCCCCACCAAAGTGGTACCAATTTATCTACTTGAAATTTCTTCCTTTCAAACTGCTAGGTTGGCAGGAGCTGGGACAGAGATGGGAGCTCACTCCATCATGTAGTACTTAGGTCTTGAACTGCTGACCAGCCAAACGTCCAGTTGTCAATTCAGCATCTTAACCACTAAACCACCATAATCCCCTCCTCTTTGGGTAAGATGGTACAAAAAACCAACAAGAGGAGGGGGGGACTTCTCCCCAATTCTTTCTTTTAAAAATGTGTATAGTATTGCAATAATACTATAATAGTAACAAACAGCCTGTGTGGTACAGTGGTTAAAGGGCAAAATAACTATCTTGGGAATTGCACCGATAGTTCTGCAGAGATAGTACTGTAAATTCTATGGGGTATTATATATGAGTATTTCCTATCACTGTTGCTATAATATCACAATATCTAGTAAAGTTTTGGAGGAAAATGCACAATTCTTTCAATGGTAAAGCATTAATTGCTATTCCTCTATTAGTTTACCTATGGATTGGTTTCTGATGATTTTCACCTAATTTATTTTTTAAAAAATACTATTTTCCAGGCAGTGTGAGGTGAACTTTTTTATACTTTTAAAAGCAACCTGACGGACAATTTAACATGTTAATGAACAGGCCAACAGTCTTCTTTGAATAATCTACAAATTCTACAGACTAGTCAGCAGTTATTCAACTTGTATGTGTGTCTAATTCAACAACAACCTTTCTACTCCCAACTCATTTAGTATCCTCCCCCTGTGCTATTATGAATAAAATAAAACTATGTAATTGCATTGAAACTTTCTTACTTCATTTGCTTGCTGTTTGAATCAGAGCAATTATTTCTACATTTAAAATAATGAGTGTAGCACAATTGATATGAGTAGGCTTTAAAGGTGATTTTAATAGCAAGGCAAAGAAAATAAGAAGAGGCGTATAAGGCATTCATTATCTTTGGGAGATGAATTCATACTGCTAATAATAGGAACTGTCAGCTATTTCAGCATGGGGGATTTGTGGTAAATCCAAGGAAAGCAAAAAAACAAAAACAAAACAAAACAATTTGCTCACACTTTAGCCAATTGGTGCTTGATTTCCCTCTTTCAACTGATACTGTTTGCAAAGACTAATCTAGAGACCCCACATTTTATCTCACAACAACCTCAGCAGCAAGATCAGTTGAAAAATGGCAGATTGACCAGGGGCAACCAATGGATTTCACAACATAACAGGCAAAGTAAGAAACAAGGGAATTTGTCACTTTGGGTCAAATTACACAATCTCGTAATTACACATCTCTTTTTAAAATTTTGAAGAAACTGCTCATGGTTGGTGTGTAAAACTGAGTGAGGTTTCAATCACATCTTCACCTATTATTTTATCTAAACATTTATTTCCACACAGGTGCTAAAAAAGGTGATAGACAATTTAATTTCAGTAAAGGAAAAATAATGAATATAGAACCGAAATTAATGTACTGTATTGTGCCTTGTTGTTCAATAATCCTAAAATGGTTTGGAAAACTATCTTCTAGTGTAATCCTGAAGTGAGCAGGTTTAGAGATATAGGTACAAAATGTTTGCATGAAGGAATGTAGAAAACCAAGCCATGTTTTTGGTGAGCATTCCAATATTCTTGACGAACAGGTTGTTTTTAGATAATTTTCTCATGCAGGGTTTCTCAACTTTTGGCCTGCAGATGTTCTTGGACTTCCATTCCCAGAAGCCCTGATCAGCAGGTGCTTCTGGTAATTGAATTCATGCTTTCCAATGCTGATCAATAAAAGTATTGCCCTGGTCAACTTTTAGGTCAAACTAAATGAGGAACACGACACATCTTACTAAACGCACAGTCTCAGTTGGTAACAAATGTCTGACTGTCATAGCATATATTTTTCATCACCAATGCAGCTCACATGTAGTGTTCCATGTTCTGTGATTGATCATTGGCAGGTAAACAGAGGTGCAATTGGCAAATCTGATTTTTGAGTCACCCTTTGTTGAGGAAATCCTAGGAGGAGAAATAAATTTAATCCTAAACAGAATGGGTCATCTTAATATCTAGTTTGATGTTTATCTTGCTTTCACATCTTCTAACCCCACTGCACTAGCCATGGTGCAGATCTGCTTGAATATTCCTCATCTAGATATCTGGGAAACAATAAAAGAATTTTAATATATAGATGGGGTGAATGGGGACTTGTAAAATCAAACGAACTGATCTAAATAAATAAGGTACTGCTCAGCAAAGAAAGTGTTTCCTTGGATGTTTCGAACTGAGGTCATCGCAATGACAGACAGTTTTACAGAAAGTAAGAATCTGATTTCAAAGAAAGATGTTGGTGGGCCTGCTAATTATGCAGAATGTGATTCACATAGTTTCACAACAACCAACTGGAGGTTCATCAATAGTTGGAGAAGAGCATTAAATAATAGCCACATACATTTCTCTACAAAGATCGTGCATACTTTGGACTAAAGATAATGCTTATACAGTCTCATACTGATACAACCTGGGCACATTTGTATTCTAAACCAGGTAGTCCAAACCTCATTAACTTCACCAGACCCCTTGGAAAGGCATTTTGTAGTACTGTAATTCATATAGGCTGGATAAATAGACTTCCTAGAAATAGTGGTGGGCATTAGCAGGTTCGCATCAGTTCGCCAGAACTGGTATCAGAAATTCTGGCTGCCCCCGCCCATCCAAGTTTTGAAATAAAGTAGTCCTAATTTGGTTGCAACACAGGGCTTTCCCCCTGGCCACACCCACCATACCACACCAGAGTGGTAGTAACTTTTTCTGGAGCCCACCACTGCCTAGAACCATTATTTTCATGTTAACTTTGTCTGGTGCTCAGAAAGGCTGGAGAAAAACATGAATTCAGGAGACCAATCAAAGCATATGCTTCACATCAGAGATTGGAAGAAGTTACTTCTTTAGGCTACCATGCTTTGAATCCCATGGTCTTCCTATGCCAACAAGGATTTTTGGAGTTGTACTGCAAACAAAGCACTGATTAGAATTGTCAGACTCCACAGCTGTTTTGAAGCCCTTTAAATCTTTTCTCTTCCTACTGACTTTATGACTTGACATCACTGCTTAGTTCTCCCATACCTAAATAACTAAAAGAAAATACCTCCCACAGGGCTACTAAGCAGTCTAGAAAATATGACAAGCCATTTTAGACAAAGAGGGACTCTTGCTGTGCATTACTGCATATTTCAAAGAGAAAAGGTGTTTCAAATAGAAGGCTTTGAGATGATGAGAACTAAACCAATGATTTTTTTCCTGCAAATCTGCCAATGAAGAAAAAAATCCCATTGACAAGTGAAGAGGTATTGGTAGTAGAGGCTATGGTGGCAAACAGGGGCACAAGAGATGGTGGTAGCAGAAGTAAGAAAGAATGGCGTTGGTCAGAGAGACAACATTTCCCACAGGCAAATATGCCTAGCAATTCAGATTCTAAATTATTTTGGGGGTTAATTTACATGTTATTTTAAATGTCTAGTTAAAAATCATTCTGTTCTTTTGGCTTTCTTTATTCGTATCAGATGCACCACCAGCATATAATAACATACAAAGCTAAAATTAACACATCTAAAACCAAAATAGAATTAAAAAGGGCTAGATGACATCTGCCCAATATCGGGCCACTTCAACAGCATTTCCTCTTTCCAACATTAGCAACATTTTTGCTAAAAACTAAGCACAAACTATCCTGATTTTGACCAATCTCACTGGACATGTGTAGTGGAATCTTCTTGGAAACCTCAATCTTCCCACCCTGAAATTTTTTTGATATTGGTTCCAAAGGGTTTCCCTTGTTCCTAGACACTGCATGGAGGGGCATTTTAGATTGAAAAATAGTACAGGAGGAGGTTTAAACACAAACTGCTTAAATTCTGATGAGCCTAATCCATACCTCCTGCACTTACTTGTGAACACACACACAAACACACACTTCAATAACATTCATCAATTTGCTCTTTCTCTTTTATCATATATTGTTCTGCAGAGTAAAAGCAGAGGTGTGCATTTCTGCATCATCGTATATTTTTGTGCCTTTGAGCCTATCCTTAAAACGATTACTTTCACGAGATAAGTGGTTGTCAAACAATGATGGAGGTACACCTGCCTACAACATTGTAACAATTACCCTAACCTTGTAATCGATAGTTCTTTGTGATTTGTTTCCATCTCCCAACTATTCCATCTTTCCTAGATCCTATTTTCATGATCAAACCAGTTCACTGTGAAGGAAAATCTGCTGACTGCAATATTACTATGGCTTCCCCACATTCCTTTCTTAATCAGATAAACCGCTCCTTTGGTGCCAAATCCTCTGGAAAGATATATTGACATCCTGTTGATGAGACTGATGTATGTCCTCTAGAAAGCATCATATATTGGCTAATAGTTTATATAGCATCAGTCCTCAGTCCAGTTAAGCTTCAATGCATGAAATTCTAAACCAGTCTTTCCCACTCCCGAACTTTCATCATATTTTTCATTTATGCCAGCTTCTTATTTGTTATTCTCTTAAGCCGGGGCTGAGGTGGCTCAGTGATTAAGAAGCTTGCCTTGTTAGCTGGAAGGCTGGCAAATTGACAGTTTGAGACCTGGGTGATGGATTGAGCACCTTTCTCTGTCCCAGCTACCTTTTGCTTGGGCATAGCTCCAGCGGGTCAAAACCAGAACTATATTCGTTTACAACTCTTGTATATTTAAATAACTGATTTCCAACCAGTAGAATATACACCACCAGCTATGCAACAAAGTGGCTTATTTTCTGGATGCAGCAATAATATTTATGTTTAATTTGTTGTTTTACATTGTATTTTTTGTGTACTTTATAGTTAGGTAAAGGTAATGGTCACCATTGCTCGAAAGCCAGTCATATGCAACTCTAGGGTTCAATGCTCATCTCTGTTTATAGCATCTACAGATGTTTTTGTGGACATGTGGCAGGCATTACTAGACATCAGAGTGCATGGAATGCTGTTTACCTTCCCACCAAAGTGGTACCTATTTATCTACTTGCAATTTAGGTTGACAGGAGCTGGGACAGAGGCAGATGCTCACTCTATCATGCAGTACTTGGGTCTCAAACTGCTGACCTGCCTAGCTTCCACTCATCAAGTTCAGTGTCTTAACCACTAAACCACTGCAGTCCCTTACAATTGCTATACTCATATTTGTTTGCCCATACCATGGTACTGCAATCTTTATGAAATTTACTGGTACATATGCAAGGCATATGTAATATGCTGAAGCCAAGTAATGAGAGTGCCCAAGGGTACAAGTGAGATGTGCCCTGACATTCATCAGTTAAAGCAAACCATTCAGCAGCATGAACGCCATCAGGGCTGCAATGTTAAAAACAACTGGATTAAATACTGTAACTCTATTGGGCCACAGGTTTTTAGACTTCAAGAGATGCTTTGTTCTATATGAAATGAGTATGCAGACCAGATTCCTGCCTTGTGTTATGCCATTGCATCCTCAAGACCCTGAAAGATGCTGCTTCTATGCACAAGACCTGTCCAAAAACGATTAGTTTCTCTCTCCTGCTTTGTGTGTTCTTGCATCTCTCATTTAATGTGTATTCCAAAACCTGGAACACAGACAAATCACTCTGCAAAAATTAGACATATCCTCTTTTTTTTTTTTTTTGCCAAACTAGAAGCATAAATATGATGCTAGCTTTCAAAATCCAGATTGTATCAAATAATCTGTTGTAAAGCCTAATGTATTAAAATTTCATTTCAAGTTGAATCTAGTAGTATCCTACCGGGTTTTAATAAACATCAGTCTTCAGAGGGCAAAGTAAATGATGGTGTGGAAAGCTTATACACTTCAGTGGCAATCATCCTAACCATGCAAACAACAGGTCTTTGTGAATTTGCGTCCATCTCCCAACCATCCCAGCATTCCTAGATCCTATTTACATGAACAAACATGTCCACTGTGAAGGGGAATTGGTTGACTGCAACATTACTATTGCTTCCCTGTGCTCCTTTCTTGATCACATAAACATCTCTACCGGTGCCAAATCATCTGGAAAGATATATTGACATTCTGCTAATGAAATCGACGTGTGTCCTCTAGAAAATATCATTTATTGGCCACTATGCTATTAGATTATATGGCATAAATCCTCAGTCCAGTTAAAATTCAATGCATGAAATTATAAGCCAATCTTTCCCCCTGGTGAAAGTTTATCACATTTTTCTTTTATACCATCTTTCTTTTCTCCCATTTGTTCGTGTTGTTCAGGTTGCAGTGGCTTGGTGGTTAATAAGCTCACCTTGTTAGTTAGAAAGCTTGCAAATGAGCAATTCAAGACCCAGGTACTGACTGACAGATTGAGCGCCCATCTCTGTCCCAGATCTTGGCGACACAAAATGAGTCTCATTTGGGCGTTCCCTCAGCAGAGTTTCTCCCACAAAAAATCCTTTCAACCCAGAATAATTTCTGACACAAAACTACTACTACTACTACTACTACTACTACTACTACTACTACTACTACTACTACTACTACTACTACTACTACTACTACTACTACTACTACTACTACTACCACCACCACCACCACCACCACCACCACCACCACCACCACCGCCGCCGCCACTACTACTACTACTACTACTACCACCACCACCACTACTACTACCACCACCACCACCACCACCACCACCACCACCACCACTACCACTACCACTACCACTACCACTACTACTACTACTACTACTACTACTACTACTACTACTACTACTACTACTACTACTACTACTATTATTATTATTATTATTATTATTATTATTATTATTATTATTATTATTATTATTATTATTATTATTATTATGTTCATGTTGTGTTACTGTTAAGAATGGGCCTTTCATGTCTGCATGAAAGAATACACATGAACCAAAAAAGTTCTTTTGCCATTTTTATGTTTTTTCATTGACTCCCAAAACATGAATGATTCATATTAATGAAAGAGGGATGTACAAAAGTTTCATGGTTTTTTTTCCATGTTGGTCTCTGACCATTCACCCCAGTCAGCTGAGTGGGCAGGACCATGACCCCAGAAGTGGAAGCAGGTGCATTTATGGCTGTTGTAAATGTGGCCCCTCCCACATTTATGACAGTTGCAGATGCATTTACACATGTGTGGGCATGGGGCCCCCATGTGTAAATGTGTCCACTTCCACAGGCATTGTGAGCTGGGGCTGGCCCATGGCCCATAGGTTGGGAACCCATGCTCTAGGTTGACTCAGCATTCCATCCCTCCAGGAGCAGTAAAATGAGTCCCTTGCATGTTGGAGGCCACATGGTAATTACCACTTAGTGCTATGGGGTAGTATATAAATGTAATTGCTATTGCTACTGCCTGATATTTTTTTATCCATTAATTTTATATGGGCTGTTGTAAAGACATGGTGTGATCAATTAGGGTTGTCAGCCCTCAATCAGGATGTATGGGGAAATTGCTGGATTTGTAAAGGGGCTTTGACTCAAGTGATGCACGTGTTCTTTTTGTTCTACCGTCCTTCATAAGGGGTGGGATTAATTTCTACAAACCCAAAAAGCAAGAGCAACAAGCAAACAAATAAGGGCAAAAAATATAATCAAAACTCCCCACTTAGAATATGAAGATTTCCTTCCAACTTGATGCCCTTTCTTGTCTGCCCTTCTCTGAATCTAGCAGGCCAGGGGAAATGATTAAAAAAATTGAATGAAAAAGGTGAAACAAGGAAAGAATCCACGATAAAGACCCCCCCCAACCCCCCCCCCCCGCAAATGAAAGGAATATGAACATTTTTGCCATGCACATCCTTTGCGCCTGCTATCCTGATTCCCTCACAATGTTTGTCCCTCACAATGTTAATGAATTTCTACTCTCATCATCTGCCTCCACTGACCAAGCTAGACAAGATTGACAGAAACTAGAGTTTAAAACAGGGATTTTCAACCTGCTGCCTGTGGGCCGAATGCAGCCTGTGGCACCATTCCATGTGCCCCCCCCCCGCCTCTACCACCACCCCAGGAAGTGCCATGGGTTGGAGGAAGGGCAAAATGGCCATCTGGCCCCAGAAACTGCCTGAGGGAGTGTGACCTGACACCTAGCTTAAAAAAGTGGCAGGTTGAGTCTAAGGAGACTATCATCAGACATTTAGTTCATGAATTTGATGTGTTGAATTATTAGTTCATTTATTTATTTTATTTCATTCAGATCAAAAGAAATAAATGAACTAATGAGCATAATTCAACACATCGAATTCATGAAATAAATCCCTGGCACTAGTGTCCTTAGACTCTACCTGTCACTTTTTCATTAATTTTTAGGACATCCTAGGCATAACCATGAATGAAATTAACACAACCAGGAATGAAAGGATTAAGTCCACCACGTCTATAGTCAGCCATGGCAGAGGAGAAAAATTCATTTTAAACCTAACTGCAATTAATTTAAATCTCTCCAGGACCTGAAAAGGTTAATTTTTGTGACTGCTGCCGCTGCCGCTGCTTGACTTTTTGATGGAAGGAAAAGAAAAAAAAAAAAAGGGGGGGGGGGAATCCATTTTCAAATAGCCTGTGTTTATAGGCTTAAAACAACTAGGCAAGAACAATCCTTTTGCTGCCCTTACTCTTGAGGAGCCCCCCTTGTCCTGTCTGGTCAATGTCCCTTGACTGGTCAGAACAATCCTTAGGTTCCTCAAGGCTATCGGGTCCCCACACCTCCCTGGACCCAGCGGGGGGGGTCAGACACCCCAAAATTGGTAAAAAAAAAATGGACGTTTTTTTTTACCAATTTTGGGGGCTCTGACCCCCCCCCCCGCCGGGTCCAGGGAGGTGTGGGGACCTGATCCAAGGTGTATATATTTTTTTAAATATACATTTTTGCCATGCACATCCTTTGCGCCTGCTATCCTGATATATTTTTTAAATGTTTATCTGGCATTTAAAAGGTTAACTCCATCCTTGGATCACCCCCGGTTGTCGTCCCATCAGCGCTGAATTTTTCTATTTTTTTCCCTCTTAAGGTGATTTCGAGGAAAACCTAGAAAGCTTTGAAACCGTTGAAGTCCTTTGAAGTCTGTGTGAATCAAGCAACTGGATACATTGTATTGGCGCTCTTGCTTTTGAAGTCAGAACTACTCTTGTTTTTAACTTTCTCTCTTATTGCAGTTTCTCCCCTCGCCCCAATACAAACGTATGGAGCAGGGGAGCTTGAAACTGCTACATAGACTTGCATTGAGCTTCGCTTGAAGTCTCCGCTACAGCAAGGCTTTTTGAATGGGGATTTTTAAATAGCAGTTTGACTTTTTAAAAAATTAATTAAAATTGATCCTTGCAGTTATCTACCTGCAAGTGACATGGATGGTTGCATGTACAGTGTAGTGTTTATGGACATGTAAGCCTAGTGGGTTAAGTTGTGGGAAAAATAGAAATTAAAGGTTAAAAGTATATATATACAGTAATACCCCGTATAACGCGAGTACCGTATAGCATTAAAACCGCATAACGTTACAAGATTTTCGGAAAAATCTTGTATCGAATAACGTGATTTTTAACGTTATCCAATGCAGTCATTCTTAGCAGCAGGGTGGCTGGAAAGCTGAACGGGGTTCTCCGTTCAGCTTCCCAGCCACCCTGCAGCTACGGAGGCAGGGGTGGGGAGGCTGGAAAGCTGACGGGGGGCTCCCCCATCGGCTTACCCAGACACCCCACAGCTGCGGAGGCATGGGCGGGTGGCTAGGGAAGCCGACAGGGAGTGCCCGTCAGCTTCCCAAGCCACCCTGCAGCTGTAGATCGGGTCCTCTGATCTCTCTGGAGGTGTTTCTGGGCTTCCCCGACGTCCTGAGCCAGTGCAGCATGCCAGAATGTCAGAGTTCGAATCCCGACATTCTGGCTTGCTGCACTGGCTCAGGACGTCGGGGAAGCCCAGAAACACCTTGGATCGGGTCCCCACACCTCCCTGGACCCAGCGGGGGGGGGGTCAGACACCCCAAAATTGGTAAAAAAATGGACGTTTTTTTACCAATTTGGGGGGCTCTGACCCCCCCGCCGGGTCCAGGGAGGTGTGGGGACCCGATCCAAGCTGTTTCCAAAGTTCTCCCACCTCCCTGGAGGCTGCAGCAAGGCAAAATGTCAGGATTCGAATCCCGACATTCTGGCTTGCTGCAGCATAAAAGAGGGTGGGGGAAGTTCAAAATTAGCGCGCATCAGCTCTAGGGAGGTTGGGAGACCCGATGCGCGCTAATTTTGAACTTCCCCCACCCTCTTTTATGCTGCAGCAAACCTGAATGTCGGGATTCGAATCCTGACATTCTGGGTTGCTGCACTGGCTCAGGACGTCGGGGAAGCCCAGAAACACCTTGGATCAGGTCCCCACACCTCCCTGGACCCGGCGGGGGGGGGGGGTCAGAGCCCCCAAAATTGGTAAAAAAAACGTCTGTTGAAACGCAAAAAAAAACAGGGCTTTTTTAAACATTGTGTGTTCAATGTATCGCACAACGTTAAAAACCGAATAACGACGGGACTTGTGGAACCAAGTCATAACGTTATTCGGGGTTCTAGTGTATATATATTAATATTAGTATCATCAAAACTGTGTGTGTTAAGCAAGCAGCTGCAAAATGCTAGTTGGATGTTATGCCCAAGAAATCACAAACAAAGGCTTGTACTTCAACTAGGCATAAGAAACAAATGAACTTCTAGTAACTTCTTGTAACATATCTCAACTACATTCTTGAACTACATAAATAGACTGAGAAATACCTGGTATAGTAACCCTTTGGCCGGACATGTGCAAGCATGGTTCTCCTCGTGAGTAAAACTTTGAGAAGGCCTGCTCTTGCCTGGCTGGCAAACATGTTAGCATACAGAATAATAAAGAAAAATCATTTCTCCTCCCCTACTGTGTAGCTGAACATCAAAAGACCCAAAGGCGGAAAATGGAAAGTAATTACATCACCGCATTCAGAAGCTGCCTCTCAAAAGTGACAGTTACACTGACAGCTAATGAGCATAATTCAACACATTTCTCTTCCCCTACAGTGTAGCTGTACATCGCCTGGCTAACAATGTACAGCCACACTGTAGAAGGCCTGCTCTTGCCTGGCTAGCGAAGGCTGCGGCCAGTTTAAAAGTGAACCTTTTTACTTTGAAGACAAGCAATGGCTTGTTAGCTGACACCAGACTTTTTTTGAAGGAAGGAAGGAAGGTTAGAAAGTGTGTGTGTGTGTGTGTGTGTGTGTGTGTGTGTGTGTGTGTGTGTGTGTGTGTGTGTGTGTGTGTGTGTGTGTGTGTGTGTGTGTGTGTGTGTATCAGGACACAAACAAACACGTTGATAGCCTGCTTACTTCCACATCCAGCAAGAGAGGCAGAGAGATACTTTTTTTGAAGTAAAGAAGGTTAGAAAGAAAGTGGGGTTTTTTTTTTGTTTTAAACCTTCATAGAAAATGTTTCTGAACTCCAATCCAAATTGTATAAGTGTCACAAGAAAGGTTATTATATCCTCTATCAATGACACTTTAGATCACTTCGATCGGTTGTCATTTTTACGAGTTATGTTTTTCCTTAAAATCTTTGTTGTTGATTCCTGCTTTGGTGTCATTCTTCTCCACATGTTGTATTCGAACTGTACCCACCTCGGGAAGTTGTCATATTCAGTTTCTAACATGGTTTTTCCTTTTATTTTTGTGTTTTTGTGATCTCATTTGAGTGGTTTTTTGTAAAATGCTTCATAGTTTTTTCCCCTGGAGTCCAATTTCAAATGTAATAGTGTGATCACAAAGGTTACTTTTTCTTCTTTCAAATGCTCTTTGGGTCACCTGTATCGGTTGTGTGGTTTGGTTTCTGGGCCAACGGAAACTGACCCTCCCACAAAGATTGCATTTTTAAAGGCTACTTTCAGAAGCAATGATGACATGACTCTTTACATTTCTGAAAGTCGCTGAGACGAGCTTTCAGTTGATGTAACCATTATTTTTGTGGGTGCTTTAGTTTTGTGGCAACAACTTGTCAAATGTACATTATTTTCCTTACATTGCAAAAGCTGCCAGACCACCCAACCGAAATGTAAGACTTCATCGAATTCACGTCAAAAGGTTGAGAACTCCTGGTTTAGTCATATATTATTTCTACGTAACATATTTCTCCACTTCTCTTCCTCCTGCATTGAGCATTGGGTTGGTCTTGCTAGCCTAAAAGCCTCCTTCCAACTCAGATATTTTATGACTCTATTATTCTAAGACAGAGGATGTGAAACAAAGACACCCAGGTTACTGATCTAGTTAATTGCTTCTCTGCTGCAATATTTAGGAAAAAATTCTAAATTAAAAAATATTGAAACAAAGGAAAGTTATTTACAAAGATGCCCAAACACTTTTTCAGGATCGAACTTACAATGTCAGGAGTAAAGTAATGTAAGGGTTATGGTTCAAGAAAAAATCATATGTATGTTGTGAATCTGGCCTACTTGCTTGAACAGAATGGAATATTTGTGTCAAGCCTAGGCAAAGTGGCATATGCTCAACATCTCAATAGCAAATTGTAGGAAATGGTAAGCATCATGTTCAGATGCTTCACAAGGCTGCCTTGTTACTCTGAGTAAAATCAGCGATTCTAGTAGTCCCTCAAGACAGGCAGCACCAGATGCTTTAGCAGAATTATCTATTCATCCATAATGACAGTACACCTTCCCAATTAACAATGTGCTCGTGTTCTGAAGCATAAGCAACTCATTAAGTAGAATAATATATAGACAATGGATGGAAGCATAGCTGTTCTCATTACCCATATAATATCTAATCCTTTCTGAGAACTCTCACTCTTGGTGAGCTTCACTGATATCTAGGGAGAAGGATGTTCCATGCTAATTACCTCCTGAATAAAAGAATAATTCTTTGTGTGGGTTTAAAAATAAACGAGCAATTTCCTACAGGATTATTGCGACTACATTCTGTGTTACACCTCAGAAAGAAAAGTAAGAAATAGGTTTCCTCTCAGAAGATTTATGATGAAGATTAGAAGGAGTCAGAGATATTTTAAAAAGAGAGCTATAAATATAAATCTGGTCAGATTTGCAGTGCAATTTACTTATCACATTTATTTATTTATTTCTGTGCTGCCGTTGCTTAGATATTTGTTATGTAGTAAGAATATACATAGAGCATAATTTATACCACTGGGAATATTATGATCTTTTTTTAAAAGAAAAAATGTGGTGTATGCTGCCAGTCAGATCAGAGGTTTTATATCCTAAATTTGATTCCAGACAATTCCGGCATAAGATGTTGCAGAGGTGGATTTCCATGCCCTCTCTCTCCTTCTTCTTCTTGTTCCATATCCGACTCCAAATATTGGCGATCATCATGGTGATTAACCATGAAGATTGTCCTGCAAATATAATGCCATGGCCTTTCCTCTGCCTTCCGCTTTGCAGCCTGACACCTGTACTGCTGATCCAGTTCCATGAGTCACTTTCTGGTCCTTAGCCCTTTTGAAACGCAAAGTCCTCCTCAGCCCCAGGCCAGTATTGATTAATCTTCTGCCCTCCATCAAGATGGATTCAAGTGGGATTTAATTCACTTGGGCACCATCACACTTCCCTGTGGACTTCGCCAAGGCTGCTAGTCCTCAGGGATGTCAGGTTAGTTAACCACTGCCTGATGCTCGGCATTGAGTTGCTGGCAGTATGGTCTACTTTATTACCATAGCAGAATAGCCTGGCAATCTCCCATATAAATATTATTATTTCACTGCCTAGAGGGTGGAGAACCTATAGATTTTGAGATGGTGTATCACTACAACTCCAATCAGCCTGATCATAGGCCATACTCATGGGTAGTTATGGAAGATGAAACAGCTGTGGAGGTGCCAGAGCCAACCATAAAAACTCCAGACACTCTCGCCGCCTCACCTGACTCTTTCCCTGGCTAGCTCCAGCCCCGGGGAAGATGAAACAGCTGCAGAGGCACTGGAGCCAACCATAAAAACACCGGATGCTCTCTCCCCCTCACTGGACTCTTTCGCTGGCTGGCTCCAGACCCAGAGAAGATGAAACAGTTGCAGAGGTGCCGGAGCCAACCATAAAAACACCGGATGCTCTCGCCGCCTCACCGGACTCTTTCCCTGGCCGGCTCCAGCTCTGGGGAAGATGAAACAGCTGCAGAGGGGCTGGAGCTGACCATAAAACACTGGACTCCCTCACCGCTATTACCGGAATTTTCCCCCTCTGCTGCTCATCCAGAAGGGAAGGGGATAAGTCCAAGTCTTTGCAATGTATTTGTGTGTGTGTACATATTGTGTTCATATATATTGAAATGTATATTATTTCTGACATATGTATTCTCAAAATGTTTTTATACTGTATTGATGTTATATTTTGGAATTGTAATTTTGTAATGCTCTATTTCCTTGTTAGACGCCCAGAGTTGCATTTGTAAGTGGGGCGGCATAGAAGTTTAATAATAATAATAATAATAATAATAATAATAATAATAATAATAATAATAATAATAATAATAATAATAATAATAATAATAATAATAATAATAATAATAATAATAATTTGAAGTGGAACAACATTTAGAGGGTTACAAGATGCTGTGAAACATTGAGGGCAAAAGAAGAAGGGGTGGCAGAAAATGAGATGGTTTGATGGTATTGTTGATGCAATGGACACAGAGTTGGATGGGTTGAGGAGAATACTGGAGGATAGGGGTGCCTGGCGAGTGAGGGTTCATGGGGTTGCAAAGGGTCAGAATCAACTGTGTGACTGAACAACAAGAAGAGCCATCTGTTGTGTATCATCTTAAACAAAGTGGAAACCTCTTCTGGGAGGAACAGTTATATTTTCTTTATATTTAATTGTACACATTTTAACCAATAATTCATTTAATTGAAAGATTAATCTCATTTGATTGATCACCCAAGAAGGTAAACAAGTTTGCAAAAGAGGATATATGAGAAAGCTGGGGGAAGCTCATGTCTTAGTAGAAGAGAATCTTTTTATCTCTTGCAAGGTTGGTATTTTGTAAAGAGGGACTGCAGTGGCTCAAGTGGTTAAGACACTGAAATTGAAGACTGGAAGGTTGGAGTTTGATACCCGAGTACTGGAGTGAGCTCCCGTCTCTGTCCCAGCTCCTGCCAACATAGCAGTTCGAAAGCAAGAAATTGCAAGTAGATAAATAGGGACCACTTTGGTGGGAAGATAAACAGCATTCTGTGCACTATGGTGTCTAGACATGCTGCCACATGTTCACAGAAACTTCTGCAAATGCAGACAGCGCTGGCACATTGGCTATCAACAGAAGGATGGCATATGACTGAACCCTAGAGTCGGATACGACTGGCTTTTAAGCAAGAGTGATCTTTACCTTTACCTATTTTATAAAGTCAGCGGATGTGAGTTTAAGACCAAACCACCCTCAAAGTCTGTCCATTACAGCAAGATTATCTTACAAAAACATTACTGGACAAATCAATTTCTCTCTCAGCTATTTCTCAACTGCAAATAACCTTAAAACAGGCAGTGTTGTGGTTGTTGATGATGTCCCAATTCCAGCAGTTGAGAAAAACTGGTACTAAGATCATCCAGAGGTCTAATGCAAGCTAGCAGAGATGTAACAATATATTCCAATTGCTCACCTTAACACAGAAAATAATGAGGTGAGTGGATCAATTGGTGGAATCTTTATCAAGGGTGATTCAAGACATTTTATTGCCTGAGACAGAGCAGTAAATGGTATGCCTACCACAATTTGATCTGAAGTGCCAGGTACCAAAAGTACCAAAAGATTTATATTTTAGGCCATGTGTTAAAAAAATCCCATACACACCTCTAGCAGTTTAAAAGTAAGAAATTGCAAGTAGATGAAGAGGTACCACTTTGGTGGGAAAGGTAACAGCATTCTGTTGTTCCCAGAACCATAATAAATTGATAATAAGTTCCTGTTTTTTTCACAGCACTCAATCTGCTCCCTAAGGCAGGTGTCTCACTTCAGCTAATAGCAGGTCAGGCCCTGATCATTCTATTGCAATTTGCCATCATCCAAAGCTTGAAGTTAAATGTGAGAGGAAGTCACATTTCTGCTGCTCTCCTCTTAAGCCAACCTGGCAGTCGCTTACCTTTGGAGTGCCCAGTTCTTTGAGCGAGCCTTTTGCTCAGCTGTGTGTTCAGCAACTTTGTTCATAGATATTGGCAAAAGCAAAAATCTTCCCCTGCTTCTTTCTATAATGTGTGTTTCATCAAGCAGGAACTGCTAGAGCAATGATATAGTGGACACAAACAGACTTGGAAGCTCCATCACGTTATTGTAAAGGACTGATTGATGTTCTTTTGCTTCTTAATTTAGTGACCTTTCTGTCTGTCCAAAATATACACTTGCTACTAGAGCTGGCAATATCATATCCTTCAGTGTTTTCCCCATCAATCTTCCTTTGCTCCTTCCTCATTAAATCAAGTACCTATTCAGCACACTGCTGTGAAAATGATTTGAATGTCTCAATTTGTTAAAATTCACGGTGATCTGGCTGTGTCGAGAAAACAGCATCAAAAGGAAACGAAATGGTAGCTATAGTTGCCATTCTTAATTTAAAAGAAATAAGGTGTGAAAGTGGTGCATTATATAG
This sequence comes from Furcifer pardalis, assembly GCA_030440675.1. Lineage (NCBI taxonomy): Eukaryota > Metazoa > Chordata > Lepidosauria > Squamata > Chamaeleonidae > Furcifer > Furcifer pardalis. The sequence continues at coordinate 62,868,907 of CP126891.1, forward strand.
CAGATTAAACACAGTTTGGTACCATATTTTCCCTCGTGTATTATGCTGCTTTCCCATGAATTAGTGTGCACATTTTGGAAGAATTAAAATTAAATCTAATTTAACTGCTGAAGCAGAGAGGGCTACCAGCAGATGTCTCTCCACAAGGAGGAAGAAAGATTGTAGCAGAGACTGGGAACATGCAGACCTCAGATGTTGTTCAACTTTCATTATAGCCTACAACAGGAGTTCTCAACCTTTTTAAACCAGGGGCCAGGTCATGCTCCCTCAGACAGCTTTGGCGTGCAGATGGCCATTTTGCCCTGCCTTTACCACATGGCACTTCCTGGTGTGGTGGAGACAGTGGGAGGGCACATGAAATGGTGCCATGGGCCACATCCAGCCTGTGCATGTTTGCCTCAGAGCAACTAGTTGCCGGTAACTATATTGTGTGAAATAAGGTGCTTCCAAGACCTGCACTAGAGGGGTCATTTGTATTTGATAGAGGCAATTGCTATAGGAACAAATGTCTATGGGAGCATTTTTCCCCCTATAGAAAATTGCTATAGGAAAAAACGTTGCACAGTGGTTAAAATGTTGGACTAAAAACTGTGCTTACAACCTGTGGGTCTCCAATGTTGATGGACTACAGCTCCTAGAAGCCACTATTAGCCATTCTTTTTGGTGGTTCTAGTAGGTGGAGAGCCATTTCTGGAAACAATTGAGATAGAGAGCCATTTTCAAAGCATCAATCAGTCACAAAGTTCATTGAGTAGTTCTAAGCTAGTCTATCAGCTAATCCAATGTTGTTTGAGTGTTATGTGCCATCATGTCACATCCAGTATATGGTGACTCTAAGATGATTTTAAAAGCATGTCAAATATCTAAGGAATAGTTTACCCCAAGTGGGTTTCCATGGCCAAGCAGAGATTTGAACCCTTGAGTACTCTTGAGTTCTAATTCATTACTTTCTCCACTACAACACACTGGCTCTCAAAACCAATGCTATACAGTAAAGATAAAATGGGAAATACAGTGGTACCTCGGATTAAATTTCCCTCAGATAACACTAAAATCGGATAATGTCGGGGAATTTGAGGCAAATATTGGCATCACGCAATGTTAAGATAACATTGCAAATGTTGATCTCTGCCCCAAAGCCCACAGCGCTAGAGACCAGCCCTGTGGGCTTTGGGGCAGAGATCTACCAAGGTGCAGACCACCAGTTTGTTTTGGGGGAGATCAGGCGTGCCCGTTCTCCTCCCAACAAAACTGGCACTACGAAGTTCACAGTCCCTGGTCGGCTTCCCAGCCACACTGCTGCATAGCAGCGGTGATCAAGCTGGGCTGTTCTCTGCCTGGGATTGAGGCTTAGATCCCCTTCAGTAATGTACCCTTGCTTTTGTGAGGCTTGTCTCGCAAAAGCAAAGGTACGTTACTGGTGGAGATCCCAGCCTCAATAGGCACAGAACAGCCCAGTGGGATGGGCTCACTCAGACTGCCTGTGCATGGGCTCTCACCCCAAGGAAATGGTCAGTCTGAGCAGTTTCCCCAAACCAAGCTGGGAATCACAGCGTCTGATCCCAGGCTTGGTTTAGGGGAATGTGCATGGGCATGCGTGTCCACTTTTTCCCAAACCAAGCCAGGGATCAGACGCTGTGATCCCTGGCTTGTTTTTGGGGAAAGTGGGTGGTGGTCTCTTCCAGCAATCACACACTGGGACTATGGGGGTGTTTGGGGAGAGATCCCCGTGTGCGCGCAGTTTCTCCCCAAACACCCCTGCAGTGCCAGTGATCATGCTTGTACTTGACTTGGAGTAGGACAAGATCTCAGAGCCTTAGAGAAACCCATGCCTCAGTAGATGAGAGAAGAGCCAACAGAGCTTATAAATCAAGAGTTGACCAAATAGTACACATGCAAATTTACTAGCAGGGTTGAAAAAGGCACTCTTTCTGACACTTAGGAAAATCATTTTCTGAGGCCCAAATTCTTGCTTGGTGGATTTACCAAAGGCCACACCAACCCTTCAGTGGACTGTGGTGGCCAAGTGTTTAAGATGGTGAACTTGACGACTGGAAAGTCAACAGGTCAGCAGTTCAAGACCTGAATGCTACACAATGAAGTGAGTTCCCATCTCTGCCCTAGCTCCTGCCAACCTAGCAGTTTGAAAGCAAAAAATTGCAAGTGGATAAATAGGTGCCCCTTTGGTGGGAAGGAAAACAGTGTTCCGTGTCTAGTCATGCCTGCCACATGTCCACAGAAATGTTTGCAGACGCAGACAGCGTCAGATACAATAGTCAGATACAACTGGCTTTTGAGCAAGGGCAACCCTACCAAATTGAATTTTTTTTTGATGTGAGGAAGAATATCATGAAAATAGTCAGAAGACCAATATATGGTTTCAGAAGAGTAATTAAAAATAAAACTTTAGTAAGGTCCATGGAAGACTCGATTTTATTTCAAAGGACAATCATTTCTACCTAGAAGTTTATCTTTCTTGTTTTTCCCCCAGATAGGAAAAACTGGGAGGGCCTGTAGGCCTCACAAAACTGGTTCTTAGGACTGTATGCAAGACAGTTCTTGTAATCCAATCTTCAGACACATTGTAAGCTTCTTATGTTGCTAAATAAGAGAAAATCTGTGGCACAGTTCAAAACTGGGCAACATGGATGAGGGAGAGATCTGTGCAGTAGGTATCTGACCTCATGATAAATAGACATTATTTGGTTAATGTAAAATACTTTGACAACCCCAAGGCTGAGCAAAAGAATTGTAAATACTGAAGTATCAAATGTATATTTTTCCACTGCACTGATTCAAACAGTACCAGCCAGGGTAGCTGATACGTGGGAGTTTGAAGGGGAGACTATTAGTCATTTTCCTGCCAAAGAAAACATTTAAAACCCATCTCTAGCAGTTCTGCAATATATGAGGCAATGAAAGGAAATTGCTCATAGTATAAATCCTCAGGTCTGTTAGTATCATTAAAGTAGTTTGGAATATATACATCTGTTTATATAACTTTTAAAACTTTGGGGTTAAACAGATCAAAAGCTTGCTGGTTTCTCAAGCCTTTCTCAGGTGGGAAGGAATGAGATACATTTTTTCATTTTCAGCATTCTTTGCTGTTCCAGTCTTCTTCCAAACAGTGGAAATTGGAAGCTCATAAAGTTTTGTGAGAGCACCTTTTGGCCTTTACACACACACACACACACACACACACACACACACACACACACACACACACACACACACACACACACACACACACACACACACACACACACACACACACACACACACACACCTGTCTCCCTGGGCAATGAACCACTTATCGTAAACTGTACCTAAACATTTTTGAGAATGTACAGATCATGAGATCATATTTTGGGGTAGTCAGACTCAGATAATTCTGCATGGCAAGTTGATGTTGAAATGTGTGTATTTATGTATACTTTGGGTTCTATTTTACAAAGCAAATTAGATCCTCCCAAAAGACTCTACTTTGTGAATGTTGGGTACCGTATTGTGCTTCTTTATCTATGATTCAGAACACCAGGAAATGGTTCAATATACGTAGATGTATAGTATCATTCCCATCTTCCCAGCAGGTAAAAGGATGTCAACCTTTACATAGCAAAGGGCACCCTAAATGTTGTCAGCTAATACCAGAAATAAAGGTCTATGGATACCCTCTTGTGCTCACTGCTGTTCAAAAAGAGACACCAAGCATAAGAAAATCCCAGAGCCTGTTTTTTTTGTTCACCAGTTAACCACTTCTCACCTAAACACAAAGCAAATATCAGAGCTGTTTATCAACAAGCTCTCTAATATCCTGTAAAATGATTGGTAAAGAAAGTCTAGGGCACAGAAATTAATAATAAACATACATGTAATATAGAAGTCAAGAGGCGGGTAATTTGTAGAGAGACATTTACAGATACAGTAATACCTTGGATAACGTTTACCTCGGATAACACTAAAATCGCATAACGTTAAGTAATCTGGGGAGGAGAATTGGATTGAATAACGTTAAGGTCCTATGGGATGTATCGGATAACAACCGCTAAAGCCTGTGCGGTTACAATGTATCTCTATGGAGCTTTAACATTATCCAATACATCCCATAGGATTTTAACATGCATTGGATAACACTAAAAATCAGATAACACCAAGACTTGTGGAACCAAGTCTTAGCGTTATCCGAGGTATTACTGTATTTATATTGTAGAATCTATAAATTTTGTAATAATAAAGGGGAAGGGGCAAAGCTCAATGAAATAGTCAATTCAATTCTGGAAGGGAGATGGAATTCCACAAGAAAAAAAATATACCAGAGAGTAAACAAAAGAAAACAGCAGAAAAAGGCAAAAATGTTGTTGCACCTTAAAGATTAACTCCTGTATTTGAATGTGAGCTTTTGTGGATCAAATCCAATTCATCAGACATAAAAAGATTTGATCCACGAAAGCTCACATTTAAATACTGGAGTTAGTCTATAATGGGGTTCCCAACCTAAGACCTATGGGCTGGATTTGGCCCATGACACAATTTCATGTTGTCCTCACCCCACCAAAGGCATTTGAGAAACAAAATGGCTACCCCTTTTAAGGTGTTGAGACAAAATGGCCACTGCCATCATTCAGGCAGGGCAAAATGCTTGTCCGGCCCTCAAAGTTGACTGAGAGAATATGACCCGGCCACTGGCTTGAAAAGTAGGGAACCGCTGGTCTATAAGGTGCCACAACATTTTTTGTCGCCCCCCCCCCCGCCATTTTGTTTTGTTTACTCTTTGATACACTTGCACAGACAAACATGGCTAGGACTTCAAATAAGAATAAAAGTTATAGATGGTTGCTCACAAATGGTTCCATTGATGAGGAGTCCTGTATACGTGTGTAACTTTTCATTAGATAGTTAAATGCTTATTAGATTTGTTTTATTTGCATTTAAATTAAACATTAAAAAGAAAATTAAAAAGTGGAGTTCAGTGTGCTTCCTTCTCCTTCTTACTTGACAGAACAGCTAATACAATAAGCAGACAATAATATTTCTGTTGTATAAACACACCAAATTGCAAGTAAATTAAACCAAAGCTAAACAAGTTTTGGAACCAGCCATTCAACAATTCATAAAGATGTACTGTTATAATTGGAAATGAGACCTCTGCCTTTGATCATAACATTATCATTAAGCAATAACAGTTATTACAGAGGATATAGGACCAGATGTCTCCCTAATTAAACTACAGAATGGCTAAGAAATCATACTGTGAAAAATTCTTTTAGAAAATAAAAAAATCCAGTTTTCAAATGCATAGCTTTGCTTTTCTCAGTGTACATTCTTTGGTAGTGCCAAGGGATGATGACAAATACAGAAGGCTGTTGTATTTCAAGTTTAGTGGCCTCTCTCAGTTCCTCCAACAAGCTCTTGAAATGGTTAATGTTGTAAGCCGAATAAGCTAGTTGGCTTACTAAATGGGAAATGAATGTTCCTAAATTAGTCACATATACTCCCTAAGATGTTTAGATTTAGTGAAACTGATTGGAAAGTGCAGGGAGAGCCCTTAGCAAGATAAGATGCACACAGGGTGGGTCAATGTCATTTCAGTTCCCTTGACTGATAAGAAAGCCTGGTATTATATACACCTGCTTGATGTTTATGCCAGTTCATCCAACCCAGGTGCTGTTAATCAACATTTGTCATCTCTCAGAGACTGACCAAGGCCTATGGGGAATGAAGTAGCACCTTACATAGGGGTATACAAGGAGGTAAGCTCAATCCAGTGATGGGATGTAACAGGTTCTCACCAGTTCTCCAGAACCGGCAGTAACTTTCCCCAGTGTCCTGAAGAACCGGTTGCAGCTTTTGGGGGGAACCACCTTCGGGGCTTACATTTTCACTGGTTCCTCCACTGCTCATGCACGCCAAGCACTTGGTGTGCATGCACGCCTACAGTGCTTGGCGCGAATGCACAGCCTCCTTGCTGTCTTCCCAAGAGGGGAGGAGGAAGAGAAGCTGCTAACCTGAAGCTCCCTATAGCCTGTTCCCCTAGATATCCTAGAGAACTGGTTAAGCAAAGACTTAGTACCTAACTTCTTTAACTGTTGAAAAGTTGAAAAGTGGCAAAATGAAGCCATCTTGTGGTGAGTTCATTCTGTAGTTCCTTCCATCTGACCTAGTGTGAGAAAGATTACCCAGAATAAGCTTTAAGCTCTGGTTTAAAAGCTCTGGTTGATTTGTGTTGTGGGTGGGTGGGTGTTTGGGTGTTTGGGTGGGTGTATTTTAATGTATTTTTTATTTATTTATTTAATTTATTTACAGGTTTGTATTGTGGGTGGGTGGGTAGGTGGGTTGAGGTGTGTGTGTGTGCGTGTGTGTGCTTATTTTTATTTTATTTTATTTTTTATTTTTTTATTTGTTTTCTTTGGCCCCACCCACAACATCATGATGTCATGGCGTTGGCTCCTTCCATGATGTTAGCTTCGCCCACACTGTGATGATGTCATGGTGGGGTAGTAAAAATTTTGACATCCCACCACTGGCTCAATCACTTAGGTGGGAGCTCTCTGTAGACCAGACACCAGGTGCTGTGTGCCTATGGGCTTCCCCACTGCTAACCAGGCTCCCGGTATCTGATTGGAAAAACTTGCTTGGTATGTTTTGTTGGGCATGCTTTGATTTCTTGTGCTATGTTAATTGTTTCCTAGTAGGAAGATTTGCCTAATAAAACTTTGCTTCTTACCATCCACAAAGTGCTTATTGTCTCTAGATCCTAAAGACCCTGAACCTAGCAGGCCTGCCCAGCTTGCTTAGTGATACAATAAGTGGTGGGCAGCAACAGGTTCGCAACCCCCCCAGAGGGGGTTAGCAAAATTGGGTGGCCTCTGGGCAGGGTGGTAGTGAAATTGGATGGCCTTTGGGCAGGGGGGGGGTAGTGAAATTGGGTGGCTACGCCCACCTCCCTGCCCTGCCCCATCAGGTTCTGCAAGTGGTTCAAGGTCTCTCTGGCTCAAAAGCCAGTCATATCCGACTCTAGGGTTCTGTGCTCATCTCCATTTACAGCCAAAGAGCCAGTGCTGCCTGTGTTTTCAGATGTATACATGGCCATATGGCAGGCATGACTAGATCACCCATGACATAGACTCTACCTATGATGTAGGCTCCACCCATGACATAGGCTCTGCCCACAGTGCGGTAGCGAAATTTTTTGCTGCTCAACACTGGATACAACAGTTAACTAATTAGTTTATTTATCCTTTGAAATTGTCTAAGCAGTTAAAAAGAAGCATGACTGCTGCTACTAAAGGAAGTACTAAGTAGAATTCAAGAGAGGAGAGTTCGCAGCAAAATTATTATACCTGTATTTATTTATTCTGTAGGACCAAAATGCATGACACATCACAGAATACCATAAACAAAACAAACTAGGTTTTTGCCTCAAGGACAAAGACTAAAAAGGGAGGAATATGAATGGCTTCTTCTCAACTGGGAGTAATGACGTTATTGAATTTATATCCTGGTTTTTCTCCAGTAGATTCAAGGTCATCTATATGGTTTTCTTTTATCCTCACATAAACTGTATGAATAACTTGAAGAAGTGTGACTCAGCTAAATGAATCTAATAAGTGTTATGGTTCAACAGGTGTGAACCAGGTCCTCCCAAATCAATGATGTCAATAACTCTTATCACACTGGTACATATCTATATTTAAATTTATATTATGCATAGATATTTAGATGTATGCTGTGTATTTTACCTTAATTTTCTACCTATCCTCAGATTCTGGAAGGGTTCTCATTAATGTTCAGATATGTTAAAGAAACAATATTCATTTATTTACAATTATGTCTAAGAAGTAGATATTGACAGAAATGAATATTGTGAATAACACATATTATTTACCTAATGAATACTTCAACACTGCTCTGTTAAGGTCATACGCATAGTAAGCACACCTTTGATTGAGTTTTGACAGTAACAAATGTTAGTATCCTCTGAACCCTAGAGTTCAGTTACAGCCGGAGAACCCTCCCCTACCCCACTATCCAACTGTTTTGGATAAAAACATTTAGCATTCAAAAATAAATATCTCCCTGTTGACTCTCTGGTGACTGGAACTTCATTTTGTTTGAAAAGAAGATCTTTCATGGACAGAGACGTAGTTTATTTCATCCATCTTCTTGGGTTCAGATCTCATTTCATTTTAATCTGTCATGTTATTTCTGTACGGCAATAAATTCTTGAATGTAGGAGGCTGAGCTGAATCAATGTTATCTGGGTCATCAATGGCACTTGAACTTTGATCCCCAAGTCAGAAGACAAGCATCTGTATTGATATTGTCATTCCCATTCAGGATGTCACCTGGCAGTGAGTTAATCTGATTGCAATAAAATGTAACAGTAAGACGACATGAAGGAAGGGTAAGGTTATGGATAAGCTAGATGTGAGGCTAAACATATCATTGGAAAATGTGTCAGTGGAAGAAAAATCGGTAGCAGATGTGTGATACTTTTGTTTAGATCACATCATGGGAGGAAGGGATGTTTAAACCATTTCTTCTTTGCCACATCCCCCCCCCCCAAAAAAAAAACATCATCCTGGTTTGATCATTGATGTTATTAAAATACTGCCTAAATATTTGCATGCCAAATATGATAGTTCAAACTTTCAGTTTTCATGTGGACTTCTCATGCTAATTGTTTATGAAGAATTAAAAAAAGATGTGAAAAGCAGGATAGAACTGATTTCTGTGTATAGACATTATAAACTGCCCTGAACCAAAAATTAACTCATCTCTTCAAGTAAATTTTATTCAAAGAAGTGTCACTCTTTCACAAATGCCTAATGTATCAGGTCTATTTGGGTAACAACAGTAATTAGTTAATAAATTATGTCATCAATTCAATTCCAACATATGGTGTCCCTCCCAAGGTTCACTTTGTATATTCAAAATTAGTTTAAGAATTCCTCTTTATATGGGTACTCCAAGATGGTGAAACTCACTCTGGGTCACACAAGTGGTACAGAATATGACTAATAACCCCATAAGCCATATACATTTTAGGTGATCTTGGCTGGCTTCATCTTACGAGGCAAAAGGGAGATTCAAACTCTTGGCTCCAAATCTACAGCTAGGCATTTCTTCTCACTAGACCAGCAATATTATACTAGATCAGTAACTAGACCAGGCATTCCCAATGTTTTCCCACCAGGGACCACTTCCCACCACTGTGCTTAGCTGTGGGGGCCAGAGGCATGGCTGTGCACATAATTTATGTTTGAATTCTCATTGTCATCATTGGTGGCGGTAGTGGCAGTGGCACTGGGGGGAATCATGTGGTTTTTCCAGGGTTTTGCACAGCCTCCGCTGCTTCCCAGGGCAGTGGGAGGCTTTTTGGAGCATGTTCACTACAGTTTTGGAATTTTTCGAGCCTTCTCCATTGTGATTCAGCAGCTGGAGAGTGGCGTAGCATGACTTCCCGGTTCTGTGCTGGGATCCCAAGTGCTGACGTAAGCAATGCCCAGCACCGGAAGTCATCCACTGCCGCCCTCCAGCTGCTGAAGCACAGTGGAGAAGGCTCAGAAAATTCCAAACCTAGAGCGAACATACTCCAAAAAGCCTCCCACCGCCCTGGGAAGTGGTGGAGGCTGTACAAAACCCTGGAAAAACTGTGCAATTCCTACCACCATGTCATGACTTCTGGTGGTGGAGGGCGGGTCTAGAGGTGCCCGGGTGGCCACTATGGGCCAGATTAATGATATGCACAGGCCAGATTAGGCCCAAGGGCTGGGGGTTGGGAACCCCTGAACTAGATCATGTTGGCTGGATAGCTGTCTGGCTGTGGAACTAGAGACTGTGAATGTGATTTCCCACTATGCCTCCCAGGAGAAGAGCCAGCTTGTGTAAAGGTGAAAGGTAAAGGTCTAGGGTGTGGTGATCATCACCATTTTCAACCAAAGAGCCAGCACAGTCTGTAGATGGTTCTATGATCACGTGGTAGGCATGACTAGATGCCAGAGAACATGGGACACTGTTATCTTTCCCACTGAAGTGGTACCTATTTATCTACTTACAATTTCTTGCTTTTGAAGTGCTAGTTTGGCAGGAGCTGGAACAGGCAATGGGTGCTTACTTTGTCACACAGTAACAAAAGATCTGCTGACCTTCCATTCATCAAGCTAGGCATCTTAACCACTAAGCCACCACAGTCCTCAGGCTGTGAAGCCATGGCTGCATAGTCCAGGGTGTCCCAGATCAAGGGAATGGGGAATCACTTCTGTATATTTTCCACCAAGAAATTCTTGGAATGGATGTCATAAATCAGTATTGATTTGAGGGTATCTAATTATCAACTGATAATGCTTATATGCTATCAAGTCAATTCTGACTTCCTGCACGGATGTGCAATTAGCTATGATTCACGGATGTTTTACATTTTAAAATAAACCAGAGTGTATAATAGGAATGGGATTTTTGCTTTTGTGGATTATAAATCCCATAATTCTCCATTCCTGGAATTATATCTATAGGCAGGCACCTTACTGTGGCTCACCAGAGAGAAAATCTTCAAATGAAAGGCTTTGAGGTTTAGCTAGGTCTCACTCCAAGAAATAGTCCAAGAAATCCCTCCTCCCCCTCCTCCCCTCTAGTGGATAAATAAACATATCCTTGAACCAGGAATAGCTGTAGGTTTTGAGGAGAGTCTCAGAAAATACGACTTTTGTGGATCTACTTTATGCTGGTTGGACTCCATGGACTACTTGACTATGTGAGTCAGAATAAGCAGTGTTGTTACCATCAGTGGGTGGCTTGAAGCCAACATTTAAAATATGTATCAGTGAACCATTCTGGGGAAGTGTAATGGCAAAGAATGGTAATAGGCTGAGTTGCTGGAATTCTGAACTGTGCCATTTCAGTTTCTGCGGGATATTTTTCTCCTTATGCTTATCCTAAGCAAAATGTTCCCTGCAGGATATAAACTAACATACTAGCAAAAAGCAAGTAAGCCATCACAGTACTTCATGTGTCTACTTAGAAGTTAAGTAATAGTTGGTAGCTGTGGTTAAGATGCTGGACTTGAGGACTGAAAGGTCGGAGTTCGATACCCAAGTATTATATTTCACACTTGCTAACCCGCCCCAATCGGGCAAGCCCGACTCTGGGCGGCTTACAACCCAAGTTAAAACACATCAATAAAAAATTTAAAAATTCATAGACTAAAACAGTATCTGGGGGTGTCGTCAGAAGGGTAAAATCCTTAGACTAACCACCCCACATGGGATCCCACATCCCTGGAACCCCACACATGTCCTGCCAGCCAGGTCTTTAAGCTCTTCCGGAAGGACAGGAGCTCTGTCTGCATGCGCAGCTCAGTTGGGAGGAGGTTCCAGAGGGCCGGGGCGAACACGGAGAAGGCCCTCTTCCTGGTGCTAGCGAGGTGAGCCTCCCTAGCCGATGGTACAACAAGAGAGCCCCTCCGATCCGCCCTGGTGGGACGGACAGATGTTCTTAGGGTGACGCGGTCTCTTAGGTATCCTGGCCCACTACCATATAGGGCTTTAAAGGTAATGACCAGCACCTTGAATTGCACCCGGAGACAAACTGGCAACCAATGCAGCTCCCTAAGCAGTGGAGAGGCCCGAGCATAACGCCCGCGCCCCATCACTACCCGGGCTGCCGCATTTTGGACCAGCTGCAGTCTCCGAATGGTCACCAAGGGCAGCCCCATGTAGAGCGCATTACAATAGTCAAGTCTGGAGGTGACCAAAGCGTGCGTGACCATAAGCAAGGCGTCCCGGTCGAGGAGCGGGCGTAACTGGCGTATTACACGAAGTTGTGCAAAAGCCCTCCTGGCCACGGCTGCCACCTGCTCATTGAACAGTAGCCGTGAGTCCAGGAGGACCCCCAGATTACGCACCGGGTCTGTTTGGGGCAAAACTGCCTCATCCAGAACCAAAGCTGGTAACTCCCGTGTCAACGCGGGGCCCCTTACCCATAGCCACTCAGTCTTACCAGGATTCAGCTGTAGCCCGTTTTCCCCCATCCAGACCTCAACAGCCTCCAGGCACCTGGAAAGGACTTCCACTGCACCGCTTGGGTCCCCACGGGCTGAGATGTACAACTGGGTATCATCAGCATACTGATGATACCGTACCCCGTGGGAACGGATGATCTCACCCAGCGGCTTCATGTAGATGTTAAATAGGAGAGGAGAGAGTACCGAGCCCTGAGGCACCCCATACTGCAGGGGCCTAGGGCTGGACTCCTCCTTCTCCAGGCACACCGACTGGGTCCTGTCCCTCAAGAATGAGGAAAACCAGGACAACACTGTGCCCTCACAACGGAGTGAGCTCTCATCTGTCAAACTAGCAGTTCAAAAGTTCAAAAGCAAGACATTCAAGCAGGTAAATAGGTACCACTTTGGTGGGAAGGTAAACAGCGTTACGTGCACTCAGGCATCTAGGCCTGTCTGCAACATGTCCATGGAAATGTCTGCAAGACACAAATAGCACTGGCTCTTTGGCTATAAGCAGAGATGAGCACTGAACCCTAGAGTTGGATACGACTGACTTTCAAACAAGAGTGACCTTTACCAATACAGTAAAGCACCTCTCTTAAAAGAGTAACTCGCTTAAAGAGCAGAATTCTCTCTGAATGTTCACTTCACTTAACAAAGAAAACCAACCAAAAACTTGCTTAACAAATAAATCAGGGTTCAGAGTCCCCCCCCCCCCGAAGTCACAATTGGTCACTTACAATGGTGTTTCACTTAAAGAGCAAACTCACTTACAGAGCAATCATGTTGAACACATTATGCTCTTTAAGCGAGGTACAACTGTGTTCTTAGCTGTGTTTTTAGCTGTATTTTAACTTTTGCGTTTTGCTTTTTAATTTTTGCTGTTTTTAAATTTTAACTTTTTATTATCTTTTATGATGGGTGGGTTTATACTGTGGGATTGTATGAGTGGTATGTTTTATTTGTTGTTAGCCGCCCTGAGTCATTCGTGAGGAGGGTGGCATAGAAGTATGATGAAATAAATAAATAAATAAATAAATAAATAAATAAATAAATAAAGTGTATTTAGGATCAATTATAGCTGAGAATTTTATTTTAGTTCCATTTGGATCAGGATTTTCAAAAATTTGCAAAATTCAAATGTCCATAATCATATGGATCTGTTTCAATTTGTTCTTGATCAGGAACAGAAATTTTTTAAAAAATGCTTTATTGCATTAGGAAGGGAGATTTTTTAAAATGGAATTACCTGTATTTGGCATATTTTCTGAAGTGACCACATCTTGAATTAAATCCCAACATTACTCTTGCTAATAAAAAAATCCGAAGTACTAAATTCTGTTGCTAGTATCATCTAGAATAGGCCATTGAACCAATGGCATTTACATAACTTAGATTTATCATTCAGCTCCTAATTCACTAGGTGGGACTAGTTGCTGGATTGTAAACAAAACATCCAGTGCTTTTAGAAGGGTAAGGCTCATCCTAATAATTGGCTGTGTATCCTAATTGATCTACAATGTATTATCTTTGAACAGGGGACCATGATGTCACTTGCAACCAAGCCACTGAGCTGGATTTTTCATGTCAGAAGCACACAAAGTTGCTTCCTGGGTTGAAAAATATTTTTTTCTGGAGGAAATCTGCTCAGGGGATGCCTGAATGAGGCTCCTGTCATGTCCCCAAGTTCTTTTCCCCACCAAAGTGGTCCCTATTTATCTACAGTATTTGCAATGTCTTGCGTTTAAACTGCTAGGTTGGCAGGAGCTGGGACAGAGACAGGCACTCATTCTATCATGTAGTACTCAGGTCTTGAACTGCCAACTTACCAACCTTTCAACTAATAAGGTGAGCTTCTAAACTACTGAGCTGGATGATGCCAGGGGATGGAGATCAAATTGTCCAAACTTTTCATTTTATGTCCCCTGCCCCTTTTGCCAGATTTCAGTTTCATTGAGGAGAGAAAACTATATTTATTGTTACATGGTGAAAGCTACAGATTCCTCCACACCATATTCATCCTCACTATTGAGAAGATGAACAAAGGAGAAGGAAAAAAAATCCTATATTATTTCCAAAGGGAAGGCCCTTCTCCAAAGGACAGACTGTAGCTTTCAATTGGTTGGATTCAACTGTATAATTTCTTTATCTGCCTCTGAGCCATATGAAATGCTACAGTACAATTTCTCCCAACACCCTGCTGTGGAAGACTATTAGATCTGGAAAGTGTGTTCTCCTGTTTGAAGAGTTTACTGTATGAAGGATAGATGTTCCTAATATTCTCCTAATCAGTAGGGCTGCTTTTCTCATTTTGTGTTCTGCATAACATCTCTGCAATACTAATGTAATTCCATACTATATATCACGGGGATTCCCAACCATTTTACACCATGGGCCTGACCATGCCCCTCAGACAGCAGAGTAGACCAGACCACACATCCCAGAAGAAGAAGCAGACACATTTATGGCTGTCATAAATGTGCCCACTTCCGCATTTATGAAAGTTCTGGGTGCATTTTACGGCTAATGTAAACGTGCCTGCTTTCACTTCTGGGTGCGGTGGTGGTAGCAGCAGGCCAGATGGAATGGAGCCATAGGCAGGGATGTAGGTTGAGAACCCCTGCTATAGCTCATGAGGACAAAATCTTTCAAATGGGGCTTTTTGAGTTTTTTCCTCTGTTTTAATTCTTATTTTCAGGAATGGTACACCTCAAATATCACTTTAAAATTCTCAGACTGATATTTCAAGGTTCTTGTTTTCTTCTTCTTTATTTCCTCTTTTATCCCTTCAGGTGCTGAGGGGTTTCCTTCATCAGTAATATTTATCCTCCTCTTAAAAATTAAAACAGCTTTGTAAAGTGAGTGCCTAGGGACATTCTCTTCCTCTATTTCTGCAGAAGGAAGGTTAATATTGAGGACTACCTCTGATACTTATTTAGTTATCTTTGGAGGATGTGTCAATAAATGCTTCAAAACAGTCAAAAATATAACACTGGTGTTTTTGACAGATAACTGGCTTAAATATTCCCACACAATAGATAACACTTTGGTCTCCTATATTTTTTCACGTTTCAGCTTTCTTTAGAATTATTGTCCTCACCCTCCAACCTCCACCCGACCTAACATCCAGATCTTTCCTGTGATCCCAGATAAACAGCATTAAATCCATTGTGCTCATTTTAGTAATCCTCTCCCTTGACACATTTTGTCTGACAGCATTTTTCATGGATGTGGGAAAATATGCTCTCAAAGAGAATGTCAGTGTGGGGTGGGGTGGGGGACATGAAGGAAGGGAGTTCTTTGCATTGCAAGCACAGAAAATGGTATTTTTCTTGTCTTTCACATTTTGTATGCCCCTGTTTAATGTAGGTCTTGCACTGGTTGGTGATATAGACCTTGTCAGAGAGTCCCAGTTATTCTGACAACAGAGAAGGGTCAAGCCTGGCACTGCATTAGTGAATGAAACTGCTTACTTGGTGCCCTCTTTGCTTATTGAATGTCTGCTTTGATATCAGTGTGTTCCTTAGCTCATGATAAAAGCACACATTTCTCAGACAAAGACATAACAGCTATCTTCCCTTGCCTAGTTACACAGTTACCTAAATCAGTTAGACTCTTGTGGTCTTCATGAAGCATAGGTCATTTCTGGTTCCACTGCTGCTGCTGTAACCTTTGGTTTGATCTGGTGTTAGAAAGATTAGCCAGCAAGGTTGCCACCCAGGGCACAATCTTCACAATCTTCATGGAGGCGCTTTCTGTGTACCCCCTCAACATCTTCTGAATGGAAATGAGCCTCACATCTGTCATCTCAGATCTAGGAAGACAGTGATGGGATGTTACCGGTTCTGAACGGATCCACAGAACCGTTATAAGGATTTCCGGAGGGGTCTCCGGGAGGGTAATATCGGTTTTGAGGCGTCCGGATCGGACGCCTCACCGGCAGAAAAAAAAAATTTAATTTGAGCCAAAATGGCTCCAATTCAGTGCGCATGCGCAGAAACCAATCTGACGCATGCGCACTGAAATTGCAAATAGCGCGTGCGCAGATTGAATTTCTGCGCATGTGCGATTGGAGACCGCCACTTGCTGCCTAGATTTTGCTGGAGCTGGACGTTCTCGGAGCAGCTCCAGCTCCGGTGGCAGCAGCAGCAGTAGCAGCGACAGCAGCAACACGCGGCTGCGGGCCTTGGCGCCTGGAGGAGGCCGCATTCGGGGGGCTCGTCGACGGCGGATGGTCCGGGCAGCCCTCAAAGTTCCCGTGGAACCTCGTCGGTCCCAGAGGGGCGCGGCAGCGTCAGTGGGCACTGGGCAGGCCTCAGAGACTCGAGGCCCCAGGGCTCATTGACTCCAGCAAGCCGCGTCGGAAGAGGGGGTGAGGTGATGGAAGGAGAGGCGACGACGGGACCCTCTGTGTCCGTCCCTTCCTCCGAAACAGAGGAAGAACCTTTACAACTTTCAGGTAAGTTAGTAGCCAAAAGGGATTTTTTAATTAATAATATTTTATAGGTTTTTAAATAGTAATTTAAAATGCATGTGTGTGTATTTTTTAATGTTGTGCGATAAATTGATTGCACAATGTTAAAAAAAACCTGAAAAGGGGGGGGGGGGAGATGTGTGGGGAGATGGTACCTACGTGGGAATTTTTAATTAATAATATTTTGTAATATTTTATATTTATTTAAAATGCATGTGTGTGTATTTTTTAATGTTGTGCGATAAATTGATTGCACAATGTTAAAAAAAACCTGAAAAGGGGGGGGGGAGATGTGTGGGGAGATGGTACCTACGTGGGAATTTTTAATTAATAATATTTTGTAATATTTTATATTTATTTAAAATGCATGTGTGTGTATTTTTTAATGTTGTGCGATAAATTGATTGCACAATGTTAAAAAAAACCTGAAAGGGGGGGGGGAGATGTGTGGGGAGATGGTACCTACGTGGGAATTTTTAATTAATAATATTTTGTAATATTTTATATTTATTTAAAATGCATGTGTGTGTATTTTTTAATGTTGTGCGATAAATTGATTGCACAATGTTAAAAAAAACCTGAAAAGGGGGGGGGGGAGATGTGTGGGGAGATGGTACCTACGTGGGAATTTTTAATTAATAATATTTTGTAATATTTTATATTTATTTAAAATGCATGTGTGTGTATTTTTTAATGTTGTGCGATAAATTGATTGCACAATGTTAAAAAAAACCTGAAAAGGGGGGGGGGAGATGTGTGGGGAGATGGTACCTACGTGGGAATTTTTAATTAATAATATTTTGTAATATTTTATATTTATTTAAAATGCATGTGTGTGTATTTTTTAATGTTGTGCGATAAATTGATTGCACAATGTTAAAAAAAACCTGAAAAGGGGGGGGGAGATGTGTGGGGAGATGGTACCTACGTGGGAATTTTTAATTAATAATATTTTGTAATATTTTATATTTATTTAAAATGCATGTGTGTGTATTTTTTAATGTTGTGCGATAAATTGATTGCACAATGTTAAAAAAAACCTGAAAAGGGGGGGGGGAGATGTGTGGGGAGATGGTACCTACGTGGGAATTTTTAATTAATAATATTTTGTAATATTTTATATTTATTTAAAATACATGTGTGTGTATTTTTTAATGTTGTGCGATAAATTGATTGCACAATGTTAAAAAAAAACCTGAAAAAGGGGGGGGGGAGATGTGTGGGGAGATGGTACCTACGTAGGAATTTTTAATTAATAATATTTTGTAATATTTTATATTTATTTAAAATGCATGTGTGTGTATTTTTTAATGTTGTGCGACAAATTGATCACACAATGTTTAAAAAAAACTTAATGGGGGTGGGGAGATGTGTGGGGAGATGGTACCTACATGAGAATATTTAATTAATATTTTTTGTAGTATTTTATATTTACTAAACATTCACGTGTGTGTGTATTTATTTTTTAATGTTGTGTGTATGTATTTTTTAATGTTGGTCTACACACCATCACACAGGTGTGTGAAGGCAGCCTGATGGTGTCTTTTGGGTTTCTGGGAACAGATTTGAAAAACGTGCCTGCCAAGTGACTATTTGGCCACAAAGCAGGCATGACTAAACAGCAGACCAAACGGAATGATTTTAGCTTCCCCACCAAATGATACCAAATGCTGCCTGGCCCTCCTGCTGTCTTTGCATTTCAGTTTACTGTGTGTGTCTTTTTGGGTATCCATGGACCTGAAGGGCAAAAACATGCCTGCCAAGTGACAGGGTAGGGAGATGGTGCCTACATGGGAATTTTTAATTAATATTTTTGTAGTATTTTATACTTACTAAACATTCATGTGTGTGTGTATTTATTTTTTAATGTTGTGTGTATGTATTTTTTAATGTTGGTCTACACACCATCACACAGGTGTGTGAAGGCAGCCTGATGGTGTCTTTTGGGTTTCTGGGAACAGATTTGAAAAACGTGCCTGCCAAGTGACTATTTGGCCACAAAGCAGGCATGACTAAACAGCAGACCAAACGGAATGATTTTAGCTTCCCCACCAAATGATACCAAATGCTGCCTGGCCCTCCTGCTGTCTTTGCATTTCAGTTTACTGTGTGTGTCTTTTTGGGTTTCCAGGAACTGAAGTGCAAAAACAGCAGGAGGGCCAAACTGCACCATCACAGGTCTTTTCATAAAGGTTTTACTCCACACCTTTGTGACTGAAAGGGAGTCATTTAAAACTTAATAATCTATTGCTACTCATAGCTGTAGGATGGAAGCTGTATTGTTATGCTTGCTTGCCTGTATTTCCTCTAAGGTGGAAGTATGTGCTAATTGCACACAATAAGAATCATAAAAATACAGCTTCCTACATCTATCAGTAACAGTAGATTATTCTGATTAGTTTTAAATGTCTCCCTTTCATTCTCATAGGTGTGGCATAAAGCCTTTGAGAAACCCAGGTATGTGTGATTTCTATGTATTGAGCGTGTTCTGTGTGCAATTTCCATGCATTTTGTGTTCCTTCTGGTCAATTTCTGTGCATGGTGTGTCTTCTCTGTGCAGTTTCCATGCATTGTGCCTTCTGTGTGTGTTGTTTTCTATAGAGTCCACACTGCAACTTTTTATTTTTAATTCTTGCAGCAGCCCTTAAGAAAAAAAGACAGCCGTCTCTCAGTTCTTTCTTCAATAAACAACCAAGACTGCAAACACCAGCTGGAAAAGGTGTGTTGGATCTTACAGAGGATTCATTACAAAGTTCATCATCTGAATGTGGGGAACGCAGCACCAGCATCAGCTCAATTGCACTAGAAAGTGCCAACGTTGAAGAAAATATTCCAGAATGCTGGACAGAGGCACAATACAACTTTTTTAAACAAAAATATGATGGACTGGTAATTTCCAAAAGAAAATTAGGTTGTAACTATTGTGCAAAACATGACTTTTCAATAGAGAGAGGGGTTCATGTGTCAAAAGGATGGAAAAATTGCCAGATTATGCCATCAGGGACAGTTAAGGAAGTACAACAGGCATCTCTAAGGAAAAAGATGAATGAACATTTTGCATCAAAAACTCATCTTATTTGCAAAGAGAACATCAAGGAAGGAGCGAAGGAAGCTCTAAGAAAATCAGTAGATAAGAGCGTAGAACGACATTTGCTTACCACGCATAACATATTTGTTGTAGCTTACAACGTGGCAAAATTAAGTAGACCATTCCAACAAATGGAAGATGACCTACAAGCACACGCTAAAACTGGATCAAATATTGGAATCGGATTGCATTCACGTGGAACTGCAGTGAAAATAATAGATTTCATTGCACAAGACCTGAAAGAGACAGTATTTGGTAGAGTGATTGCAAAGAATCTAAAGATCTGTTTGATTGTTGATGAAGCCTCAACAATATCTAGCAAAGCAGTTGTGATAGTTTTCGTAAAAGTTGAGGGTGTGGGTTCAGATGTCTCACCAAGCTTTTTTGTGGAGCTAGTTGAATTAGAAAAACAAGATGCAGAGACAATATTTGGTTCAGTAATTCAATGTTTAAAAAATGTTGGGTTTTCTAAGCAGTACCTGGCACAAAATTTAATAGGATTTTGCTCTGATGGTGCCAGTGTTATGCTTGGGAGAAAATCTGGAGTGAGCACTAGAATGGCCAAAGAGTTCCCAAACATCATAATATGGCACTGCTTAAACCATCGCCTCCAACTTGTTTTAGACGATGCAATAAAAGAAGTCAAGCAAGTAAATCATTTTAAAATTTTTATTGATAAAATATATGCAATTTTCCATAAATCAAACAAAAGCCAAAATGCATTAACAGCCATATCAAAGGAACTTGAGATTGAAATAAAAAAAATTGGCAGAGTTCTTGGGCCCAGATGGGCGGCCTGTAGCTTGAGATCAACGCTGGCTGTGTGGGGTGCCTATCCAGCCCTGCATCAGTATTTTTCTTCCCATGACAAATTCTCAGGCATGGCTGCCCGTCTGGAGAATATAAATTTTTTTAATGATTTGGCACTGATGATAGACATTCTGAGAGAAATATCTTTTATTTCAGAAGCAATGCAATCTAGGAACATAGATATCCAAAAAGCAGAAAAATATGTTGTAAGATCCATTAGCTCTTTTGAGATGCTGAAAGAGGAGAAGGGTGTATATGAAAAAAGAGTACATGGATTGATTAGTTCAGAACTGTTCAAAAATATCACATTTGTAAAAAACCAGCGATTTGTCGCACTTCCTCGTGAAAGGCTTTTGGAAAATATTATAGTCAGTTTGAAAAAGCGACTTATGGACTGCGAGCATTTAAAATCAGGCAGTAGATTGGAAGAGGAGAACAAATTAAACTTTCTCAAATATTTGGATCCACAGGAATGGAACATTGTAGAGGTACGAGTTCCTTGGAAAGCAGCTGAGGAACAACTGCTTGGATTCAGTGAAATTTTTCATTATGACATTAATGTAAATGATTACAGGGATTTTGTTGAAAATGTCCTTAAAAATCCATCTAATTATTCAGTTCCGGAAAGCATTCAAAAAGCACAAAATATCATCAGAACAATTGCTGTAAGTTCAGCAGAAGCCGAACGGGGTTTTTCAAAAATGAACTTCATATGTAGTGAGAGGAGAAATCGCCTAACTGTTCCAAATATATCAAGTGTAATGACAGTTAGTATAATTGGCCTACCTCTAGAAATGTGGGACCCTATTCCTACAGTTAAAAAATGGTTGAAAAACCAACATCGCACAGCTGATGATGCTCGGTCTGTTAAGCACGCTAAAGGACCAGAACCGGAGGATGACCATCAAGCAGTAGTTTGGTCATACTGTATCTAGAATAAATTTTATTGTTGGTTAGATGTTCAATTCATCTTTAAGTGAGTTTGCTCTTTAAGTGAAACACTGACCAATTGTGACTTCTGAGGGGGGGGGATTGCGAACCCTAATTTTGTTGTTAAGTGAGTTTTTGGTTGAGTTAAGTGAGCGAGCATTCAGAGAAAGTTCTGCTCTTTAAGCAAGTTAGTCTCTAAGCGAGGCAATCTTTATCCGAGGTTTTTAATGTACAGCAGTTCTGAAACAGTTCTATAGTTTTTCATTCATATTGTAAAACTCTTGTAGCAAAATCTAGTTTTATGTACCTCTTGTTATTGTTAAAGTATTGTATTAAATGCATAATGTTAACTACCTTTTTGTATTTTTTTATACTTAAAACTGCAAGTCACAAAAAATTCAATACATAGAAAATACATAAAAATAAACATTTTTATTGTCTTATAATGTGAAACATATTGTTAGTTTTAGTAGTGTTATATAAATTTTATATTATTTATTTATTATTATTTTAAAATTAAAAAAATATTTTTAAAGTCACATGACCAACTTTGGCCCCGCCCACCAAGTCACATGGTCCCACCCATGACACTGGCTCCGCCCACAATGCTGGCTCCACCCACAATGCTGGCTCCGCCTACAACACTGGCTCCGCCCACAACACTGGCTCCGCCCACACTGTGATGACATCATGGAGTGGTAATAAAATTTTTGACATCCCATCACTGTAGGAAGAGCTTTATGGCAAGAACAAACATTCTTGAGGGTACACAAGAACAAAACCAAATTAAAAAACAGAGGAAGGAGCTCACTGAGCAAGGAACATAATTGTGATGGGGGATTTTCTGAATTGTATATCATATGTGATGCTTTGATATGTTACTGATATGTGACACTTTGATATATGATACTTTGATATGTTTTGTTATGTGATACTGTATTTTGTGATTTATGCTGTTAGCCGCTCTGAGTCGCTTCGGCGAATAGAGCGGCATACAAATCCAAATCCAAATCCAAATAACTGAGGAACTCAACCTCCCCTACATCACTTGGACGACCCTGGATTGGCTGAGGGTTGGAGTCTATAAATGTAAGACCAACATGCTCAAGTGGGAGCTAATGATGGACAACAACATGTGGTGTGAATGTGGAGAGATACAGAATCCAGCTAATTTACTGATCTGCCGATTGCTGCCAGAGGCATGCACCAATGAGGATTTAAATTTGGCCAACGGCAAAGCCAAAAAAGGTTTGATCGGGACATGAAAGAAAGAAAGCTGTCACTTTACTTAACATCAGCAGACTGAAGTTATTACAGTGACAGGAGGACAAACCCCTTCACATCATGTCAGTTAATTTTTTTTGTTAATTTGTTACTTTATTGTTATTTTTCATAAGGGTTGATGAGATTAACACACAAGGCTCAGATTTGGTTTTTACTCACATTAACAAAGCTTTCCTGTAAATGTTTTGTGGAAAATGCCCCACACTGATGATTCTTGGCATTTTTACCCCAATATAAATCTGTTTGGTTTGATTAGGCTTGAAACCATACGATTTCAGATTGCAATATTGATTGTCTTGGTGGATAACCTATATTGTGGAGAAGTTACCATTAGAATATGGAGAGACATATGGGTGAGGGTGTAAGAGAAGAGTGCATTTTATCCCCTCATTTGTTCAATCTTTATGCAGAATATATCATTTGGAAAGTTGGACTAGATACAGATAAAGGAGGAGTGATAATTGGTGGGGAAAACCAATGTTAACTTAAGATATACAGATGGCACCATTTTACTGGCAGAAAGCAGCAGTGAGTTGAAATGACTTTTAAGGAAAGTGAAAGAAGAAAGTACCAAAGCTGGACTGTAGTTGAACATTAAGAAGACAAAAATTATGACTACAGAAACTACTTTATTATTGACAGTGCTGGGGAAAAGTGGACAGGAAAAGAAAACTGAATATGAAGTGGATTGGTTTTGAATTTACATCACTTATGATGGCTTTAATTACAGAACATTTTGCAGATCGCTAATTCTTAGTAATTGTGTGCTGTGAAGTCAGTTCTGATTTATGGCAACCCTTTCCAGGGATTACTAGTTAAGAATACATAGGCAGTGATGGGATGTAACAGGCTCTCACCAGTTCGCCAGAACAGGTAGTAACTTTTCCCAGTGTCCCAGAGAACTGGTAGCAGTTTTTTGGGGGAACCACCTCCGGGGCTTACCTTTTCACTGGTTCCCCTACTGCGCATGTGCACCAAGCACTTGCTGTGCATGCATGCCTACAGTGCTTGGCATGTATGCATGGCCTCCTTGCTGTCCTCCTTGCTGTCCTTGTGTTGTGGGTGGGTTGAGGTGTGTATATGTGTGTGTGTGTGCTTATTTTTATTTTATTTTTATTTTTTCTTTGGCTCTGCCCACAATGTCATGATGTCATGATGTTAGCTCTGCCCACACTGTGATGACATCGCGGTGGGATAGTAAAATTTTTGACATCTCACCACTGATAGACATGGTTTACTATTCTTATCTTCTGGGACTGTGTAGCATGTCCAAGGACACACAGATTGGTTTTTCTTCCACAAGGCAGAGTAGGGAATTTAACTCCTAACCCAGGGGTTTGCAACCTATGACCTGTGGGCCAGCCCCAGCCCCTGACGCCATTCCATTTGGCCTGTGGCAATGATCCCATAAGTGGGAACATTTACGACAGCCATAAACATGTGCACACATGCGCAAACACTCCCGCTGTGGTTTATGGCAGCGTTTACGGCAGGGGAAACCACCTGTATGGCCTGCTCAGCTGTCTGAGGGGGAGTTGTCCAGCCTGTGGTGCAAAATGTTTGAGAACCCCTGTCCTAACCTCCAGCTCCACAGCCAGATGCCTAAACTACTGATGAATCCAGCCCTAATTCATAGGATCACTGTAATGTGGAAGCACCTTGATGGCACATAATTTTTTCAGAATAGTTAGTCCAGTGATTTCTTGCACAGTTATATTTAATAAATTCAAACAAATATTCAATGAGCTCTCTAGTCATCATAACATGTATGTTATTACTTTGCAGTCTAATATTTTGAATGTTAAAGGAACTCAATGTCTCTCTGTCTATAAATTATCTCCACTCTGGTGCTATTATTTCACGGTATTTTCATAAGCTGAGTAGAAAACTTATTTTGAGTTGTTGAGTGATCTGTCAAAGGAAAGACTACTGATCATTTTTAATATCCTGCTATATAACACTTCATCATACCAATATTTATTTCCAGGTTTTTTTCCCCTTCTGTGTTATTTCTGAGATTTATTTTAGAGATAAAACATCAATTTGGCTGTAGAGGCAGAGATTGGGAGTTCGATTCCCCATTGTGCCTGTGGAAGAAGAGACAACCTATGTTGTCATGAGCAAGCTGCACAGATCCAGGGTGCCCCCCTGAAAAAAATGGAATGATAAACCCTGGAAAGAGTCACCATAAGTCAGAATCTACTTGCCTGTCTGCAATTATTTATTATAAATGCTAGTAAACCTTTTCTTCTCATTAAGCCTCCTTGCAAGACACCACCTAATGTCTGTTTTGCTTCCAACGGATATATTACTAGAAGTTTAAATGTAGAATTCCCAAATTTTACATTCCTATCTTATGGTTAACAGCATGGCAATAATATAGGTGTGAAAGACAACTGCACTCTATATTCTTCTTCTGCAAGGTCATATCAGTTCTGAATACTGGCTATCATCACAGCAAGAGTCTTCCTGTTCTTAACTCCTCAGGACAATTCTTCCAAGGACATTCCACACCAGTCTCTCAGGTTTTTCAGCTACAAGCTCTGTCTACATTCAGAACCACATTTCCCAATGATCTTCCCTTGCATAGCAAGTTGGACTATTCTGTACTTTTTGTCATTTCTCATGATTTGCCCAAGGTATTGGAGCTTTCTTTGTTTAATGATCTTAAACAGTTCTTTTTCTTTATCCATCCTGTGCAGCACATCCACAACACTTCATGGCTTACCATATACAAAAAGTTATTTCTAAGTGGATTGCACTCATACACTCCAAGAGAAATATTTTTATATTAGAAACTAAATGGAAGCAGCTTCTGTTGTCCTAGAAGAGCAAAGCAGTAGGAAAAAAAGTTCCAGCATGTCCTTAAAACAGACAGAGAAGTTTCCAGAAAGCACAGAATGACAATGGAAAATAAAATAATTCTGATCAGCAGGTGTGCTGACTTGGGCTTCTGGTGAAGTTCAAGAACTTCTGGAGAGCCAAATTTGAGGAACCCTGTTCCAGACTATAGTACTTTAAGAAACATTACTGGATTTTTAGGAGACTTGCTCACATATTTTCAACAAACAGCTGATTGAGGAACATTGAAGGGAATTGAGACCCTCATCAACAGTAGAAGTGATTCTGAAGTCCATCACTGTGTGGGCATATAAATCCTATACTCTTACTTCTGCAGTCCTAAGGGTAAAGATCCTGAGAAATTGATCACTATAGCAATAACACAAATATTAGCCCATAGCACTTAGTGCTCAGTAGTTCACAAAGTAATTAACATGTACCTTGATCATGAGCAGAATTTTGGCTGCAGTACTGCAGCATAGCTACTGTGCCCTAGGGGCTCACCATTAGTAAACTATGACTTTTGAGCCTTCCTTTTATCCAAACCCCTACTGGTTTCAGTTAATGTGTCAGTCCTGACTCTTTCCTCTCTTCTCTCCACAGGCTGTCTTCTTTGCTGTCAATGAAAATAGTGGAACTGGCTTTCTCCTGTCCTTCCTGCCCCTTTCTAGGTCTTATCATGTTGCTCTCTATGAAAAAAAAACCTGGCAGGGAAATGTATTAGGCAAATTTGTGAAACATGTGTAAATTTTGATTTATCTTGAAATGACAGCTGGGACAATTGTACTGTATATGGGGTAGTGTACCATAGAAAACTGGCCAGTGATGGGATGTAACAGGTTCCCACCAGTTCAATAGAACCGGTAGTAACTTTCCCCAGTGTCCTGGAGAACCGGTAGCAGCTTTTTGGGGGAACCACCTTTGGGGCTTACCTTTTCACTGGTTCTCCCACTACACATGTGCGCCAAGCACTTGGTGTGCATGCACGCCTACAGTGCTTGTCACGTATGCACGGTCTCCTTGCTGTCCTCCCAAGTGGGGAGGAGGAAGAGACGCTGCTAGCCTGAAGCTCCCTATAGCCTGCTCCCCAGGGGTATATGTGTGTGTGCATGCTTATTTTTATTTTATTATTATTTATTTATTTTAATTTGGCCCTGCCCACAACATCATGATGTTTGCTCTGCCCATGTCATGATGTCAGCTCCACCCACACTGTGATGACATCACGGTGGGATAGTAAATTTTTTGACATCCCACCACTGAAACTGGCTATACTGGCAGTACTTCAGGAAGGAATTAAAATGGTGTGCACAGCATTACAAGTGGACACTTTGGTCAACATTGCCCAAGCAGTAGTTTTCCATAATCAGAAGTGTCTGGATGCTAATGATAACTATTTTTAGCACCACTTGTAACTGTAGAAGTCAAACATGACTTATATTTTTCCTTTCTTATCAGTATATATTGAATATTACATTTCTGGCACCCTTTGTATACTATTTGGTGTTCTCAATCTCAACCTAAACTTAGCACCTCAGTGTTGCTAAGGACATCTTGGGCTTTAATGAGGAGAGTCAGCTGTCACTCACCTTTACTTTGGTTCCAGTATCTCAGGGGTCAGCAAACTTGGCTCTCCAGCTGTTCTTGGACTTCAATTACCAGAAGCCCAAGTCAGCATTCCTGCTTGATCAGTGCTTCTAGGAATTGAAGTCCAGGAATGGCTGAAGAGCCAAGTTTGCTGACCCCTGGACTATCTGAATTTACTCACAGTAGTTACTTTTGATTTCTTCTTCTTCAGTTCATTCTTTTTAAATCTAAAAATGCTGAATGGGATATGAAGGATCAGTTGTGACTCATTTTGTCAATGGATGAACAGCAGTCCCTTCCCCTATCTTATAATATATACCTTCCTGTGGTCGGGTTTTGCAGATTTTTCTGACTGGGCACATGTCTACAGATACAACAGATTTGAAGCAAAATATTGAAGAGATTCTTCTGATCAGATAACCCATAGAACCCTCGTATTTATACATTTTGTATGCTATTTGCATACAAATCTATGCACCTCTTACAATTGTAATCTGTGGGACTGCAGTGGCTCAAGTGGTTAAGACACTGAACTTGCTGACTGGAAGGTCAGAGTTTGATTCCTGGGTACTGCATGACAGAGTGAGCTCCCATCTCTGTCCCAGCTCCTGCCAACTTAGCAGTTCAAAAGCAAGAAATTGTAAGTAGATAAATAGGGAACACTTTGGTGGGAAAGTAAACAGCATTCCGTGCACTCTGGCATTGAGGCATTCCTGGCACATGTCCATGGAAACGTCTGAAGATGCAGACAGTGTTGGCTCATTGGCTATAAACAGAGATGAGCACTGAACTCTAGAGTTGGATATGACTGGCTTTCGAGCAAGGGCGACCTTTACTATGCCATTTGCTATATTTTTGAACTCCCCTGCCTTTGAAATCTTCTGTTCCATATAATTAAAGTTGTAGTAGATGAGAAATGGTTCACAACATTCATAGTCCGTGCTTTCAGAGTCCTTCTAAGATATACTGCCTTCTCGACATCTCTCTATAAAACTGTTCCAAAGTCATAGACCACACTAAGAAAATGTCACCTCAAATTGATGAAAGTAAAATTAATGGTGTTGTTTAGTTTTATGATGTGATATCGGTTGATCATATGAAGGATACAGAAGATTACACAAGCTTTGCTTAGGCTAAAATTAAGAAATTTTGGCTTTCCTGATAGAACAGAAGCAAAACCATCAGAAGGCATTAATCTGGCTGTTTGGCCTTCAGTCAGAAAGCTTGTTTCTATAGAAATTACTCTTGCTTGCTAATTTGATGAGTTCAAATTTCAAATACCCCGTAGAAACCTTTTGTGCACAATATGCAGCAATAGAGACAGAAATAAACATGTTGCTCTGTGTCCTGCTCTTATATATGCTATTTTGGACTCTGAAATAATTTGATCACTGCATTTCCTAAGCGTATTCTTGTCAGGAGATGGATGAGGAGGTGTAGTGCCATTCATTGTCAAAGACATAAGTAAATGTCTCTTTCAAAAGCAAAATGTTTGAGATCTCCTGTTTAGGTACATCAGGAATTAACCACAGATTAATGAAGGAAATGGTTTTTAATGGGCACTTGGGGTATTTTTAAATTCCAGTATTTGAAAGTACAGTAATTACTATGTGCAGATTTAGTAAGGATCAAATGCATTATGCACTGCATGATCCTTTCCCCTTTGATGTTGTATGTATAGGGTAAGTGAATTTATCTTTGAAATCTGTGCCTTTCAGGTTGAATACAGATTAGATTAGCTGCATTTAGGTTCCAGTGTACTTTGGATTTTGAAGTTATTCAGAAAATAAAGCTAACTGAGGGTGCTTGTCAGTTTCTGAACTGGCCAAAGCAAATGGAGAAAGCTTGAAACAGCGCTCAAATCAAATCATGCTTTCAGAAGTGCTGAATGTTGCTTTGGTATTTTGGAGATAAAATCGCCCCCTCCCAAAAATAAAAATAAAAATAAAGCTAAAAACTGAAAGAAAACTAAACAACTAAAAACACTTGCACCAGCAAATTTCACTCAATGAAAATGGTACTTCAACAGAACACGGAAGCCTTAACGAAAAGACAGCACAAGTATCAATGAAAGGTCCAAGTTCTCTTGGTAACCGCAGAGGGCCCCAATTGACTAGACAAATTATCCTGTCTTGGTGATTGGGAGCCATTTTGTGTCTTAGCAGTTGAGTACCTGAAGCTAAACTAGTTATGGTTGGTGGATTGTTTACAAAGAAAACAAGGATTTCATCTATCATGAATCATGAATGACAGTGAAACAGATTTCTCTCTTCCAGCTGATGTTCAGCTGATGTTTTAGCTTCCAAAGTTGATGAAAAGCATTGTAGCCCACAGCATCTACTTGAGCATTTGGGAATAATTCTGAACTTAGAATGCAGTTCTTCTTGAAGATATCATGTCACCCCAAGCATATATCTTTCCATAATTTACTGTGTAATTTAGGAAAAAAAATCCTTCCTCATGTGACATCAAAATACTGCAAATATTTCTTATTCAATATATTTGCCTCTTGATAGTAATGGATTAGGAAATGTAGATCAGTATAATATCAGAACATGGGAGATGTTCTAGTAGTTGTTTAACAGAGGGAGCTAGATATGTATGCTAAAATTCAATAAGAACTAGCTGCAACTCTCTAGTGAGTTTCCTTGCACATGTGCATGTACATGCTAGGATATGCAATCAGATAGTAAGGAAATATTTTGGGAAGGCTTGCATTTACAGAGTGAAGTAGATTTTTGATTTCTTGACTCCAGTGGCAGAGAAGGAATTCATCCTTCAAGGCAGGTGCTAGATGGTTTACTGTACTTGTAGTCATAACAGGCTGAAGTCTGTGGGAACTGAACTAATTTGATGGGCATTGTATGCTGCGCTGTAATTGGTTGAAACCCTGGAGCAGTTTGAAACCCTGGTAATTGGTTGAAACTCTGGATGAGCAGAAAAAATGTATTTTGATATGGGAAGAAGAAGAAGAACAAGGGGTTTTTTTTTCATGCTTTTGGATCACTTGCTTGATGTGGAGCTTTTGAGTAAAAGCTAGCAAAATGTAGTCATTGTGTTATAGGCCAGGCTAGGCCAGGCAAACAGCTGGTAATGTTTTTATTGTTTTCTAATGGAATGGGATCAGCAATCATGTTCTTTTGCTTTAATCTTCTGAAACTTAATAACTGTACCCTAAATAAAATACAGTTGTATGTAAGTAAAGTTCTCTGCAAGTTCCATTGATTCAAAATGGCGTACTCTAACTGTGACTTAGTTTATAATGGTAATTTGCAGTTAATATGGAATTAACCAAATTGCAGCTAGACTAGGCCTATTAGAATCAACATTGTTTACTGAGGAGCTGATTCACCCAATCCCCATTTATACAATGGACTTGCTCTAATGCAATTTACTATGTTAAGCCACAGGATTTTGGACCAGTAAGAGCTAACAGTGTGGTTTAATTTTGTTGGCTAATGGCATAGTGTAAGCACTGCATAATGCATAAGTAATCCAGTGATGGAAACACATGTATAAACAGAGATTCTGAATGTCCTTTACAAGGCCTGTGAATCAGGAACTTTAGAGCACAAAACTTTTCTTGAAGGTGAGTTTGAGCTGTCAAACTGAAAATGCCTATTTACTTTACAAGATATTCACCAAAGAAAGAGCAGTAATGTTTTAAGAAAATGATTGTTCTTTTATGGTCTTCTGAGGCAGGGAAGATGCTGACTCACTTTGCAAGTGACCATAAGCTTCTTGGAACTTTTTCTGCCTATTGTACCTTATTCTGCCTATTCTATATTGTACAAAATAACTATTGTGCCATGGTCAGATCACTATCTGGTGACTCTGGACCTTCTGGGGATGTGCTGTCACTGCAGGGAGGTTAGCCTGGTTAAAATGGCCCACTTCCAGTGACTGATGGATCCAGATAGATTCCAGAGGGAACTGGAGGATATTCCTCTGGATCAGGTACACGACTCGCCTGAGGCTCTTGTTGACCTCTGGAATGAGAGAGTGACGACAGCCTTGGATGTGATCGTGCCACTATGCCCTCTCTGTGCCCATGGACAGCGACCTTCCCCTTGGTTCACAGAAGAGTTGAGGGAGCTCAAATGGGCTAAGAGATGCCGTGAGCACCAGTGGGTGAGGACCTGGAGTGAGTCAGATCAAACACTGGTTAGAGCTCCTATCAAAGCCTATCTAGTGGTGGTGGTGGGGAGGTGAAATGTCAATATTTCACCTCTCTTATTGCCTCTGTGGATAATTGCCCAGCAACCCTGTTTTGGGTGACCAGGTCCCTCTTTGGAAGGGGGGACCGGGCCCTGGGTGTTGGGGGTCTGCTGAGGCTTTTGCAGAGTATCTGATGGAGAAAATTGCACGGATTCGCTCTGGGCTCAACCCTGGCATGGAAAATGATGACCTGGGGTTGTCTGGAGTGCAGTTTTACTGTGTTATCTGGGATTGGTTTGATCCAGTTGTCCCTGAGGAAAGTAGACAGGCTCCTGAGATCTGTTTGCACCACTGCCTGTGCTTTAGATCTGTGTCCCGCTTGGCTAATAAAAACTGCCAGGACGGTTACAGGTGGCTGGGTCGGAGCGATCTTAAATGCATCTTTGCAGGAGGGGGTCTTTCAGGCCTCATTAAAACAAGCTTTGGTTTGTCCCCTCCTAAAAAATACTTTTGTTCAATCCCACAGTAGTGACCAATTACTGACCTATTTCCAACCTACCCTTCTTGGGTAAGGTTCTGGAGATGGCGGCGGTGTGGCAGTTACAGGAGATGCTGGATGAAGTGGATTATCTGGACACTTTCCAGTCAGGATTCAGGCCTGGATATGGTACCGAGACTGCATTGGTCGTGCTGGTAGATGATCTCTGGTGTGAGTGGTTATCTGACTGTCCTGGCTCTTCTTGATCTCTCTGCAGCCTTTGATACCATCAAATACGGTATCCTTCTGGGGCGACTCTGAGGATTGGGGATCCAAGGCACTGTGTTGTCCTGGACCCTGTCAGTGTGGTTGGAGGGTGAGAAGTCCAGCCTGAGACCCCTCCAATATGGGGTACCTCAGGACTCGGTACTCTTGCCTCTCCTATTCAACATCTACATGAAGCTTCTGGGTGAGATCATCCGTTCCTATGGGGTAAGGTATCATCAATATGCAGATGATACTCAACTGTACATCTTGACCAGTGGGAACCCAAGTGATGCAGTCAAAATCCTATCCAGGTGTCTGGAGGCTGTGAGGGTCTGGATGGGGGACAATGGGCTACAACTGAATCCTGGCAAGATTGAGTGGCTGTGGGTCGGGGGTCCTGTGTTAACTAAGGAGTCACCATCTTTGCTTCTGGATGGGGCTAGTTTGCCCCAAACAGACCCAGTGCGCAATTTGGGGGTCCTCCTGGACTCATGACTCCTGCTTGAAGAGCAGGTGGCAGTCGTGTCTAGGAGGGCTTTTGCACAGCTTCTTGTAATATGCCAATTGTGCCCACTTCTCAACAGGGACTCCTTTGCTCATGATCACCCATGCTCTGGTCACCTCCAGATTGGATTATTGTAATGTGCTCTACATGAGGCTGCCCTTGATGACCATTCAGTGGCTGCAGCTGGTCAAGAACGTGGCTGCCCAGGTAGTGTTGGGCTGTGGGCACTATTCCCATGCATCCCCACTGCTTCAGGAGCTGCACTGGTTACCAGTTTGCCTCTGGGTGCAATTCAAAGTGCTGGTTATCACCTTTAAAGCCCTATATGGTAGTGGGCCAGGATACTTAAGAGACTGCATCTTCCCAAGGTTATCTGTCCATCCCACCAGAATGGACCAGAGAGGCTCCCTAGTTGTTCCACCAGTTGAGCTTTCTCTGTGTCCGCCCCAGCACTTTGGAACCACCTGCCTCTAGTGCTGCACCACCAGATGGACCTGTTGGCCTTTAGGAAGTCTGTGAAGACTTGGCTGGAGGGACAGGTGTGGGGCAGTAATGGCTCATTGACCCCAGCCCACTGGCTTATTTAACATCTTATACTCACCCTCTCTCTCTTCAATGTTAAGGAATTGTTTTTAGCTTGTTTAACTGCTATTTTAACTGTTTTTAGATTTTAACATTGTTTTTATGATCAGTGATTTTCCATGTTTCTTCATGACTCTTTGTAATCCACCTTGAGTCACCTATGCAAGTAGGGCAGAATAGAAATTCGAAGAAATAAATAAATAATGAATACTGTACTGAGAAAGCTGTGGGGGAATAATACAGCAGAGTGAAGAAAGAGTGTAATTTCTCTCCCAAGAAGTTTTCTTTCCTGGGCCTCTCTGATTAGAGAGGATGTACAATTACAGTACCTTCTCATCTGCACAGTTGTTATAACAACACAAGCAATGGACTTTGTCAGAGCCTCCATTCATTTTCCTTGAGAGACAGAAACACCTCTTATATGTTTGGGCTGCTTTTTTGCGGGCAAAGGAAATGGCTCATTTGATTTGTTACCATCAATGGTAATAATTTGCCACAGCGGTCATCTAGCATAAAAGTATTACCACATCCTGTGAAGAAGCAGTGGACAAAGTGCTTCACAAAGAGGAGACGATTGCTTTGAGAAACTGGATTTAGCAAATGGTAGTCTTGGGATTAATATTTAATCTTCCTGGTTTAGGTTAAATGGATATGAAAGTGATTGTGTCTAATTTAGTTTATGAAGACAGTGAAAACCAGAGCCAAGTCTGTATGTAAGCAGGAGTGGGAGTTTTAAAGATCCATGTAACATCATTAAAACTTGCTTTTTTCATGATATTTTGAAGGCTTACAAGCTAACTTTTTTTAAAGTAGCCAAGGAATTATAAGTCTTTTACATTACTGTCTATACTGGGAAAATTAGTAGAAAGTGTCATAAAAACTACTTATGTAAAATGAGTAGCTTTAGGAAAAAGAACCATCATGGCTTCTGCAATTGAAATGTTGTCTTCTTAACCATTAAGATCTTGTATTGTAATTTGGTACAATGAATCAACTGTGTACAGTCCCTCAAAGATGATTTCCAGTTTCTCACTCTCCTTTTTTCCACTGAGAAAGAAAAACTCAAATGTACTATTTTGCAGCTCTGCTAGGAAATGGCATATGACATTTGTCAGATGTTATCCATACATTTGTTGATCCATTTAATAAACATTCTTAATAAGCATGTGGATCATTTTTGTTGTTCAGTCGCACAGTTGATTCCGACCTTTTGCGACCCTCTGGACCATTGTCCTCTAGGCACCTCTGTCCTCCACCATCCTCCTCAGCCCACCCAGCTCTGTGCCCACTGCATCCACAATACCACTTAGCCATCTCATTTTGGCCACCCCCTTTTTCTTTTGCCCTCCACCTTTCCCAGCATCAAGGCCTTCTCAAGTGAATCCTCTCTTCTCATTTGATGTCCAAAGTACTTCATCTTCATCTTTACTATTTGACCTTCTAGGGAGTAGTCAGGGTTGATTTCTTCTAAGATCAACCTATTTGTTCTCCTCACTGTCCAGGGGACTCTCAAAACTCTTCTCCAACACCACATCTCAAAGATATCCATTCTTCTGTGCTCACCTTTCAAATAGAATACTATCATCTCCACTGGCTTTGTTGTTTGGCGTGCTTTTTAGGGCCTTTCTGACTTCACTCTCTAGGATGCCTGGCTCATGTTCAATGTTCTCATTATTGTGATTATCAGGGGTGTTGAGGTCCTTTTTGTAGAGTTCCTCTGTGTACTCTTCCCATCTTTTCTTAATCTCTTCTGCCTCAGCTAAGTCCATACCTTCTTTGTCCCTTAGCATGGTCATTTTTGCTTTAAACATTCCCTTGATTTCCCCAATGATTTTGAAAAGATCTCTAGTCCTGCCTCTCGTGATGTTTTCCTCTATTTCTTTGCACTGTTCATTCAGGTAGGTTTCCTTATCTCTCCTTGCTTTTTTTTTTTTTAAAAAATTATGTATTCAAGTGATCGTATTTTTCCTTTCCCCTTTCCCTTTTGCATTCCTTCTTTCCTCTGCTATTTTAAGAGGCTCATCAGACAACCATGTTGCTTTCTTATGCTTCTTTTCTTTTGGTATTATTTTCCTTGCTCCCTCCTGCATAATGTTCCGCATCTCATCTCTATCCATACTTTTTCTGGCACTCTGTCTTTCAGGTCCAAGCCATTAAATCTGTTCCACACCTCCACCGTGTATTCCGAAGGGATGTTGTCTATGTCATATCTGTCTGGCATACTTGTTTTCACTATTTTCTTTATTCTAATCAGTAGGTTATCTGTGCCACAGTCTGCTCCAGGTCTCATTTTTGCTGACTGTATGGAGGTTCTCCATCTTTGGCTGCAGAGTATGTAATCAATCTGGTTTCGATGTTGGCCACCTGGTAATGTTCATATGTAAAGTCTCCTTTTGTGTTGTGTTTGCTATGACCAATGTGTTCTCTTGGCAGAACTCTATCAATCTTTGTCCTACTTCATTTTGTGTTCCAAGACCAAACTTGCCTGTTATTCCATTTACTTTTTGATTTCCTACTTTGGCATTCCAGTCTCCTATGATAATATGGACATCATTTCTTGGTGTCTGTTCTATGAGTTGTTGTAGGTCTTCATGGAACTGGTCAACTGTGGCTTCATCTGCACCTGTGGTTGGTGCGTATATTTGGATTACAGTGATATTGAAAGGTTTTCCTTGGATTCTGATTGATGTCATTCTATCATTTTTGAGATTATATCCCATTACTGCTTTTCTCACTCTTTTATTGACAGTTATGGCTACTCTGTTTTCCCCCCCTTAGGCTTGCTTGTCCACAGTAGTAGACATGATGGTTTCTAGAGCTGAATTCACCCATCCCTGTCCATTTTAGCTCTCTGATTCCTAAGATGTCAATGTTTATTCTTTCCATTTCCTTTTTTTACCAGTTCCAGTTTTCTTTGGTTCATAGAGCTCACATTCCATGTCCCTATACAGTATTGTTCCTTACAACACTGTATTTCTCCTCCTCCTCCTTTCCTGTCCATCCCCTTCTTCTGATCTGATGTGCTAAGTATCCTGTTTCATCTAAATTGTCCCCTTTGTTTTTGGTCCCTAGGGTTCTCTTGGCAAACTTTCTGACGTGGTTTGCCAGTTTCTACGCCAGTATCCTTCCATCATACATGTTATTACAGTTTAAAACAAAGTATTATCATGCATGCTTTCACAGTATCAGACTAAAAGTTGAGCTAATTAGTACTGGATATATGGAGTTAAAAGTTATATGAGAAGTAAGAAGTTATATATGCAGTCAGGAGTTGCTAAGTATCTCATTAGTCATCATCCTTGGTAAGAAAGGAAAAACCTTGGTATGAAGAGGAAAATCCATTATATCAAGTCTCTACTGTAAGTTCACTATATCAAGTCACTATGTAAATCAGTTACTTGTGAAGTCGCTATATCAGTTACTATATTAAGTCAACTACAGTACTGTGATCCCGGACGATGGTGTCGACCTCACGGTTTTTCCCCTCACCTCTGGTGCTTGGAGGGAGGCTGGAGATGATCCCGGATGGGGGGGGGAGGGGGCAAGATGAGCCACTCACTTCCCCCTAGGCATCTGATGGCGACTGGCAGTTGAAGCCTTGATCTTTGCCTTCTTCCTCTCTGGCCTCAGGCTTTGGGGTGGGGTGGGGGCAAGATAGGCCTCTTACCTCTCAACCTTTTAAAACTGGGGGCTGGGTCATGCTCCCTCAGACAGCTTCGGGGGCTGAATTTATTTATTTATTTATTATTCATATTTATCCACTGCCCTCCTCACCGAGGTGACCCACGGCGGCTCACAAATCACAAAAGCAACACAATAAAGCATAAACATTCCTAAAACTCTAAGATATAAAACTGTGCAAGATTAAAATTTAAAATCTAAACTCTAAAAAGTTTTTTAAAAAACGCCAAATTACTAATTCTTGAGGGAGGGTCGGGCTTAAATCATCCAGCGGGCTGGGGTCACTATACCTCCCGCACCCCATACCTGCCCTGCAAGCCATGTTTTTTAAATTCTTCCTAAAGGGCAGCAACTCCATCTGGAGATGTAGCTCAGTTGGCAGGAGGTTCCACAGGGACAGAGTGGACACAGAGAAGGCCCTCCTCCTAGTCCCAGAGAGATGTGCCTCTCTGGCCAATGGAACAACTAGATGGCCATTTTGCCCTTCCTCCATCACATGGCACTTCCTGGTGTGGTGGAGGCGGGGGGGCACATGAAATGGTACTGGAGGCCATATCCGGCCCACAGGCTGCAGGTTGAGAATCCTGGCCCTAGATTTATACTTAAAAAAAAAGAAATCCAAATTACTATGCACAATGCTTGTGGCATTCAGGTTTTTCTTGTAATAAATACCTATTTATATTGAAAAAGGGAAAAAAGTATGAATAACATCAGATATTTGACTTCATGAAAGATACCAGCTTAGACTCTGACATGACACCTCCGCTTAGACTTTCTTCTGGTTTATGTTTAGGTTTTCTGAAGAAATACCAATCTAGCGACATAGCTGTCCAATTTTCAGGCATGATGCAAATTTTACTGTTTTACAAAGCCAGATGAATGACAACAGAAATAGCAGGCGATTAAATTTACTCCTCCATCATATGTCTTGATCTTAAAATTTTGCCTTCTGCCTTTTAAATGTGTTCAGTTGTATGCTTCAGATGTTGCCAGAGTCTCCACTGGTATTAAGCCTTTTGCTGGTTACATTCTTGTTTCATTCTTCACTCAGTAAAGATCACTAGAATTTGCTTCCTCTTGATAGTTGGAATGCAGCCAGTGTAATATCAATTTTAAGGAGGTATTCAAGAAATCACAGACCCTTAAGGTAATTTCTATCTTGTGAAAGCTAATAAAATATTATTAAAAGTAAAATGTAAAGGAGAGACTTTGTATTAAAATGCAGAAGAAAAATAATGGGAAGACAATAACAATGATTAGATAAGCAAAATAACTTGAAGTGATGTAAGAAGATACCTCCTTGACTTTGACAGTTCAGCCAAAAACATTTTGTCAAAATTTCCATTTTAATCATCCCATGAACAGATTGTCTGCTGTAATGAGATATAAATTAGAAATAGTGTCCCTTGAAATTATTGTCAGCAATACTTGAACCCACCACAACTATCTGAGTTAACCACCTGCCAATATTTGAGACTGAGCAACTTCTTGTTCACAATCTTAATTTATGTAGAGGCAACAAGTGCATTTTTGGAATGTTACCAGTTCATTTGTTCTACTAAGCACCACATTTATGTTTTCTCCTAAGCACTACTCAGTAATATAGTCCAGAGATCTGTGATCTTAGTAGGACAGCTGGTTGCTAATTTATAAAGGGTCAATTCTGCAGTGCTTATCAGCTGTATATGTATTAAATTTTGTAGAAGCTGGTATTTGATGTCCAATTGTTCATAGTCAATATTTCATTATTCTGATTTCTTTGTGGAACTTTTGTTGGCAAATTTCTGAGGATTTGTAATCTGCTGAAGTCACATAAGGTGAGGTAATGAACCACTGAAGAACCAAAAATAAATTTAGCTATAGAATAATGAAGTGCCAAAATCATGCAGGAAAGAACAGCATTTAAAGAACTTTGTGATGCCCATGAGTTTAAACCAAATATTCATCAAAGCATGAACAAACTGTGCATTTGAATCAGCCAATTTGTATCCATTTTAGAGCTAGAGGTCTGATGTTTGAATGTTTGTAATCTTTGATTTTAAAGTCCTTGTGTTATAGCAGTGACTGTTTTCCTAAACAAAACAGCATGCATTCAGCATTTGTCAAAAATCAACTGTCATTTTTATTTAAGCATTCCATCTGAACATTTTGGCAAAATAAATAAATAAATAAAAATCTCTATTGCTGTTATAAACACATTTTATATTGTTCTTTTGAGAACCAAGAACATTTTGAGTTGTGTTTTCAAAACGTAGTATGGCTCAAGTCAGAAATAACTTTGATTTCTGTAATACTGCTGGAAATGCCCAATTAACTCACATAATTATTTGCTGCAACATTCCACTAACAGCCTTCAAGATTTGGTTGTTCAGGATCTAAGACAGGGGTTCCCAACCTTTTCCAGCTGGGGGGCAAGGTCACACTCTCAGTCAGCTTGGAGGGCGAGATGGCCATTTTGCCCTGCCTGAATGATGTGTGTGAGTGTATTTTGACAGCCACTCTGTCCCAACAGCTTTAAAAGGGCAGCCATTTTGTTTATCGACTGCCCTTGGTGGGGTAGAGGCCCACATGAAATGGCAGCTTTGGTTGGATCAGGCCCACAGTTCTTAGGTTGGGAACCCCATATATGTGGAAGGACAGTCCTTTTGCTCATATGAAGTTGCAGATATGAAGAAGCTCTCCATAGAAGGCAGAACAAATGGGAATCAGATGACTTACTTGAATCAAACAGCCTTTATGACTGAGAAGTCTCACTTCTTTAGACCTGTGGCTTTGCATGTGAAAAGTGACAGTGAAAGAAAAATCAAGCTTGCTTTCCATTTTCATGCATTTGGACCATCCAGATTTTGAACAATGAACAGGGCTTCTAGCTTGTATGAGAATGTGCCACATAGCACCACTCATGTACAATCTCAAATTCATTTTGACAGATTACATCAGATTGCTTTTAAGACAGAAAAAAAAATATCACCATGGGAAAAATTGTCGGAAATTGTTGGCGTTCAAGGAAAGATACACAAAAAAGTAGAAACTGCATGTGCTTTTAGGAACTGCATCGAACAGAGATTATCAACCTGCATCACACAGTCCAGATGCAGCCCATGGTGCCATTTCATATGGCTCCCCACTGCCTCCACCACACCAGAAAGTGCCATGTGGTGGAGGAAGGACAAAATGGCCATCTGGCCCCTGAAGCTGAGGGAGCGTGACCTGGCCCTGGCTTAAAAAGGTTGAGAACTCTTGGCATAGAAACTTGGGCATGAAAATATAAATGAAATTAGATTTATATAAGCAATCACACACAAAAAACATCAAATGAACCAAGGACAGGAAAGATTGCTTCTTTGGACATCAACTCAGAGAGGACACCAGCTCTCTTGGACAGTGGCCGGACTAGTTTGGGTATTCTTCAAATCATAGTCCAAAGAAAAGTATTTATTTCCATTTCTGGACAGGCTTTGAATTAAGCATTAGAATGATTCATTGATCAGAAAAAATGCTTAAAACATTGTAAGAAATGTGCATACAAATGCATACATTTAAAATACACACACAAACAAATGTTCAAGCAGACAAAAACAAGATGGAGAGTCTTGATAGACATCAGAAAAATAGGAATTGTTAGAGGCTGTGAGGACCAAAATGGGACTTGGTGAAAGCTGGGGGGTTTGGCTACTCTACTTCATATTTTTCCCTGTTCTGCAACTGGCTTTTGTACTTTATACTCTGCTAAACTAATGGAATTAATCTTCTCTTCTTCTTCTTTGCTTCCTCGTCTACCCCTTTGGGTATTGAGGGAGATACAACGTTCTTTCTCTGGCACTTCTAGCAGCTTCCAATAGCATTATTAAGGAGTTAACCAAAATTCAACTCCCCCCTCCCATAATTGTAGTAATATCAATTACACTTAAATGCTGCCCCATACAGTATGTATGGTGTACTTTCTGGGTGGTTTACAGATAATTAGCATTTTTCCCTGAACATCTAGAAAGAGGAGAAGGACCAAGACCATGCAGGGCCATAGCCAGGATTCTAGATGTGGGTGGGTGAATAATTTTTTCAGGGTGGGCAACAAAGCCTTTTTTCAATACATTCCTAACTCAGGGTGGGCCAAGCCCACCTTGGACACCCTGAGACCATGAGGCAGACCAGAAAAAGGTGGAGAGAGAACATCCAAGAAATATTACAAGAACACCAAATAACACCAGCGAGGGTTCTAGAAGTGCCAGAGCAAGAACCTTACATCTCCCTTGACATCCCATAGGGTAAAAGCTGAAGCAAAGAAGAAGAAGCCTCCAACATGATGGGTACTCATTTCACTGACATCGGAAGGATGGAAGGCTTAGTCAACCTTGATCCTTGTCATGATTGAACTCACAATTTTTGGCAACTGTACAGTAGTTTAACCACTGTGCCACCAGGGCTCCTAAACACAGGAATAAATGAAATCTTAGGAATGAATTGGGGACATTCATTAGTTTCTCAATACATTATAGTATTTAAGGTGATATTGGGTCGGCAATGTTTTGAAGAAGGAAAATGATAACATATTGACCTGTTTCTTGCTGTGAATCTTTTTGTTGTTCAGTCGCACAGTCGATTCTGACCCTTTCCGAACCCATGGACCACTGTCCGCCTGGCACTTCTGTCCTTCACCATCCTCCTTAACTTGCTCAGCTCTGTGCCCATTGTGTCTATGATACCATCATTGTGTCTATGATACCATCTCATTTTTGGCCGCCCCCTTCTTCTTTTGCCCTCCACCCTTCCCAGCATCAAGGCTTTCTCAAGCGAATCATCTCTTCTCATTTGATGTCCAAAGTACTTTAGCTTCATCTTTACTATCTGACCTTCTAAGGAGCAGTCAGGGTTAATTTCTTCTAAGATTGACCTATTTGTTCTCCTCGTTGTCCAGGGGACTCTCAAAACTCTCCTCCAACACCACATCTCAAAGGCATCTATTCTTCTGCGCTCAGCTTTCCTAATAGTCCAGCTCTCACAACCATACATTGCCACAGGGAATACCATTGCTTTGACTATGCGAATTTTTGTTTGCAATGTGATGTCTCTACTTTTCACTATGCTCCCCAGGTTTCTCATTGCTTGCCTCCCAAGAATCAGTTGCCTTTTATTTCAATCTCCATCTGCAGTGAGCTTTGATCCTAGGAAAGTAAAATCTGTCACTGCTTCTACATCTTCCCCATCAATTTTCCAGGGACTGATAGGGCCTGTTGCCATTATCTTGGTTTTCTTGATATTGAGTCTCAAGCCAGCTTTTGCACTTTCTTCTTTCAACCTAATTAGGAGCTTCTTTAGGTCCTCCTCACTTTCTGCCATTAGGGTGGTTTCATCTGCATATCTCAAATTGTTGATGTTTCTTCCAGCAATTTTGATCCCAAATTGTGATTCCTCCATCCCTGCATTGCGGATCATGTGCTCTGTGTATAAGTTGAATAAGCAGCGTGACAAAATGTAGAAATCTTAGATTTCTAAAAAAAGTTTCAGATAATGAGAAGAAAATGATGACATTCTTTTGGAAGAATGATTTCAACTTTTCCTTCTCTCTCAATTATGGTATGGCTTTTTGAATTTCTTACCCACACATATATCTTACTATGTTAAATGTATCTTCTGTGCACAAGAAATTGATAAACTTGTATTTATTGGGAATTCAAGATTAGGAAATCTACTTTCTCTGCCTATAACTCCCAGATTCCTTGATGGCCATGCTGTCCACAGCAATGAGTTACTGTA
The DNA here is from genome assembly GCA_030440675.1 of Furcifer pardalis. Taxonomy (NCBI): domain Eukaryota; kingdom Metazoa; phylum Chordata; class Lepidosauria; order Squamata; family Chamaeleonidae; genus Furcifer; species Furcifer pardalis. Next base: position 62,911,347 of record CP126891.1, read on the forward strand.
ATGTAAAATTTATTGGGTATGGAAAAAATTATACTGAAGAAAACATAAAGCCAAATATAGGAGTGCATTTTAAAAGACTGCAACATCGAATCAAAACTACCTTTGCAGTATATATGTATTTTACATCTTTCAACATTTCTAGGGTGTGTTTGTGTATCTGTCAGTTTATTGCAGCAAAAATAACAAAAATCCTTGAGATATCTTTAAAAATGGATATATTTCATTTGTCATAAATTTGCCCAGATTCCAACTCACTACAGAGCATTATTTCATTTAGGGTTGCCATTTTAAACAAGACTATTATTTCTCACTTAGTTGAGAAAATGTAGCTGGTGGGATGGCAGGGCATGGAATTTGAAAAAGTGCAAATATTGATCTTTACCTTTAACAAATGGTGGTCAAAATCTTCTTCTGTAAATCAGTCACGAATAAAAATGATGATGTGGTTGGCAGAAGGAGATTTTTGGTCATTAAAGAGTTCTTACTTCAATCCTGCATTTTGTTTGATTTGAACATGAGCTATGCAGGTCCAGGAAAAGAAACAGAAAACAATTTAATTACTGAAAATCTCCCCTGTATGTAGCATTGTCTGATGTGGAGAAATTGTTGGTCTATATGGACTATAATTCTCAGAATCCCACAGTTGGCATAGCAAGCAGTTGTGTGATTCTAAGAACTGGTGTTCAAATAATACATATTTCCCACCTCTGAGTGTGACTTTATATAGCAGAAGTTCCCAACTTTTTCAAGCTGAGGGCCAGGTCATGCTCTCTCGGCCAGCTTTGAGGGCCAGATGGCCATTTTGCCCTCCTTGCACAATGGGGTGGCCATTTTGTCCTAGCAGCTTCAAAGGGATAGCCATTTTGTTTCTTAAATGCCCTTGGAGGCACATGGAATGCCACCAGGGGCATATCCAGCCCACGGGCCTTAGGTTGGGAACCCCTGTCCTATAGAATCATTTGTATTTGTAACAGGTGGATACCACAATAGGGCTATTTGGAGCACAACATTTAAGATATTTCACTAAACAGGATTAGACATAGAAACATAGGTGGAACTACTTTACTTGGTGCACTGTTGTGCACCTTGCAGTGCTAATTTGCACTCCACAGTACCCTTCCTTTTATAGGTAATGATACAGTTCCTGCTTTTCATCACATTGGTCAGATTTTATAACTTTAAACTGCTGGGTATCTATTTGTCAGAACCATCTGCAACCACCAGAAAGAAATATTCATGCATTTAGCTGTCTTATGGAATCTATAGAATTTATGCATATTCTTGTATCAATTGCAGTTGATTCTGACAGGTGGATTTCCAGGCTTTGAACACTCTTAGTCTTGTTTAAAATGGCAACCCTAAACAACCTACTTTTCTTTGTATCACTCTCTGATATTGTTCCCATGCCTAAATTTCAGCAATATAGGAGTCAAGGTGCTGTAAATGTTGTAAAACAATTTTTAAAACTCAGAAATGAAAGCTAGATTGGAAGCAATTTTCACTGAACATATCCCTTTCACCTTCATGAACAGAGAGGAAATTGTTTTCCTTGATTTATTTCCAAGACTATTAATTTAATATAATGTGAGACAGCGAGTACTGTATCTCTATTCCTTTGAGGTGTAATTTATACTTCATATAGCTTTGACATTGTTCAAAAGTGTTTGTAATCTGTAGGCAGCCAGTGTCTAAATACAACATCCTATTAGGACTCTTGCCTAACTAATAATTTAATTTCCCCCCCAGACCATTGCTAAAGACTTCTATACTTCTTGTGGCACTCTATGCTGATAAATCTGTACAGTTTCCATTAAGTGATGATGAGTTGGCATCTTACAATTTACTCCCCTGCCCAAATATATATTTAAAACCCATTCCTCAAAGCAGTCTTTGCAAGCCTTCATTTAAAAATATATATTCCTTACCTTTATGCAGCAGTGGTAGACAGAGACCTGGATGAGAATTATACTGTGAGGTAAGAGAAAGAGGGACTGCAGTGGCTCAAGTGGCTAAGATGCTTACTGGAAGGCAGAAGATCAGCAGTTCAATTCCTGAGTACTGCAGGACAGAATGAGCTCCTGTCTTTGCCCCAGCTCCTGCCAACCTAGTTCGAAAGCAAGAAATTGCAAGTAGATAAATAGGGACTACTTCGGTGGGAAGGTAAACAGTGTTCTGTGCACTCCAGTGTCTAGTAATCCCTGCCACATGACCATGGAAACATCTGCAGAAGTAGACAGCGCTGGCTCTTCAGCTTTGCAACAGAGATTAGCATTGAACCCTAGAGTCAGATACAACTGGCTTTTGAGCAAGGGAAACCCTTACCTTAAGAGGAAGAAGTTGCTTTCCCTTCTTTGTATTCTCTCTAAGATCTTCACAAGTAGGTTTGCTGTGAAAGCCCCATCCCATTCTCTGAGATTTTACATCTAAAGCAGTAGCCTGTGGGCCGAATGTGGCCCGCTGCACTATTTCATGTGCTTCCCACTGCCTTCACCACACCTGGAAGTGCCATGTGGTGGAGGAAGGGCAAAATGGCCATCTGTCCCCTGAAGCTGTCTGAGGGAGTGTGACCCGGCCCCTGGCTTAAAAAGGTTGAGAACTCCTGATCTAAAGCCTAAGACCAGGTGGTGAGGGTTTTCTTCTTAATGTTTAGATCCATGGTTCCCAATGTCGGGCAGCCCCCCCCCACACACACACACAGGGTACAATTTGTTTTTTAAGGGGAACAATTTGAGAATGAGTTATTAAAGTTAATGGCTTTTTAGGCTTCCTCCACATGAATAGGCATTCACTTTTTGAATGATAAGAATTATATGTCATGTGGGGGGATATGGGGATTTTAGAGATGCTTAGGTGGTGCATGGTCAAAAAAAAGAAGATTGGGAACCTCTGGTTTAGATGTTTTTTGTAGGTTGGATTTTGATCCAGAGTGATGCCCAAATATTTTCAGTTATGACAATGTTCCAAAATCTTGCCTTCCTCTCTTTCTTTCTCTCTCTCTCTTTTAAAATGAAAAGTGCAGACCTGTGCTTTCAAAGGGTTTGGTTTCAGCTGGCTGGTTTTATATCATAAGGAAAGATCTTATAATCCTGGCACTCATTGGGCTCAAATATTTTCCCTTGGACTGTCAAAGCAATATCGAAGTTTAATCCCGGCGTGGAAGGTACCGAACTGGGGTTGACCAGGGCACAGTCTAGCCATGTTATCTGGGATCAGTTCGAGCCAGTTGGCCCTGAGGAAGTGGACAGGCTTCTTGTATCTGTTCGCGCCACGACCTGTGCACTGGACCCATGCCCTGCCTGGTTAGTTAAAACTGCCAAGACTGTGGCAGGTGGCTGGGTCGAGGCGATTATTAATGCTTCATTAAAAGAGGGGCATTTCCCAGCACCATTTAAACATGCTTTGGTGCTCCCCCTCTTAAAAAAACCGTCCCTCGACCCTATGGTAATTTCCAACTACCGTCCAGTGTCTAACCTACCTTTTTTAGGTAAGGTCCTGGAGAAAGCTGTGGCGCAGCAGTTACGGGATGTCCTGGATGAAGCGGATTATCTGGACCCGTTTCAGTCAGGATTCAGGCCCGGATATGGTACCGAAACTGCACTAGTCGCATTGGTGGATGATCTCTGGAGAGAGCGGGACGGAGGGGAACCGTCTGTCCTTGCTCTCCTCGACCTCTCAGCGGCTTTTGACACTGTCGATCATGGCATCCTTCTGGGAAGGCTCCGGGGCTTGGGGATCCAGGGCACAGTGCTGTCCTGGTTTTCCTCATTCCTGAGGGACAGGACCCAGTCGGTGTGCCTGGAGAAGGAGATGTCCAGCCCTAGGCCCCTGCAGTATGGGGTGCCTCAGGGCTCGGTACTTTCTCCTCTCCTATTTAACATCTATATGAAGCCGCTGGGTGAGATCATCCGTTCCCACGGGGTAAGGTATCATCAGTATGCTGATGATACCCAGTTGTACATCTCAGCCCGTGGGGACCCAGGCGGTGCAGTGGAAGTCCTTTCCAGGTGCCTGGAGGCTGTTAAGGTCTGGATGGGGGAAAACGGGCTACAGCTGAATCCCGGCAAGACTGAGTGGCTATGGGTAAGGGGCCCTGCGCTAACACGGGAGTTACCAGCTTTGGTTCTGGATGGGGCAGTTTTGCCCCAAACAGACCCGGTGCGTAATCTGGGGGTCCTCCTGGACTCACGGCTACTGTTCAATGAGCAGGTGGCAGCCGTGGCCAGGAGGGCTTTTGCACAACTTCGTGTAATACGCCAGTTACGCCCCCTCCTAGGCCGGGATGCCTTGCTCATGGTCACACATGCTTTGGTCACCTCCAGACTTGATTACTGTAATGCGCTCTACATGGGGCTGCCCTTGGCGACCATTCGGAGGCTTCAGCTGGTCCAGAATGCGGCAGCCCGGGTAGTGATGGGGTGCGGGCGTTATGCTCGGGCCTCACCACTGCTCCGGGAGCTGCACTGGTTGCCAGTTTGCCTCCGGGTGCAATTCAAGGTGCTGGTCATTACCTTTAAAGCCCTACATGGTAGTGGGCCAGGATACCTAAGAGACCGCGTCACCCTAAGAATGTCTGCCCGTCCCACCAGGGCGGACCGGAGGGGCTCTCTTGTTACTCCATCGGCCAGGGAGGCTCGCCTCACGAGCACCAGGAAGAGAGCCTTCTCTGTGTTCGCCCCGGCCCTTTGGAACCTCCTTCCGACAGAGCTGCGCCTGCAGACGGAGCTTCTGCCCTTTCGAAAGGGCCTGAAGACATGGCTGGCGGGTCAAGTGTGGGGACATAGCAATGCAGGTTCCCATACGGGATGGCTAATTTAAGAGCAGCCATCCGCCCCCATCTGGTAGCAGTTATTATGGGTTCTATCCGTTTTTACTGTTTAACGTTTTAAATTTTTTATGAATTCTTATGAATTTTATGAATTTTAAGGCCATATATATTATGAGCTATGCTGTAAGCCGCCCAGAGTCGGGTCCGCCCGATTGGGGCGGGATATTAAATGCAAATAAATAAATAAATAAAAAAATAAATAAATCCTCAGCATACATGAAACTCCTGGTATATGGGAATATCAATTGATCATTGGTGTAAATGTGAAAAGTAATAGTGCCAGGGTGCTGCCCTGTGGGAGACAATTCCTTTGATTTCTCCAGTGGCAGTGCCTCCCTTGAAATTCAACAAATTATCTAGTTTTGAAGTAGTACAGCAACAATTTCTGTTAGTCCATGACTTTAGTATAATAATTTTGGGTCAGAAATTATTCTGGGTTGAAAGGATTTTTGTTGGAGAAACTCCACTCAGGGGATGCCCAAATGAGGCTTCTTTTATGACCCCAAGATCTTTTCCCACTGAAGTGGCCCCTATTTATCTACTTACAATTTCTTTCTTTCTTACTGCTAGCTTGGCAGGAGCTTGGACAGAGACAGGCGCACAATCTGTCATACAGTACCTGGTTCTTGAACTGCTGACTTGCTGGCCTTCCAGCTAGCAAGGTGAGCTACTTAACTACTGAGCTCTTTGAGGAGCATTTTATGGTGAACTGTATCTGATGCTGGTGAAAGTGCAGCAAATTCTTTCTTTGGGTATGACAAATGTCAGGTCAATGAATGGAGGACATAGAAGGAGCCTCTCCCAAAATTTAAAAACATTGCAAATCTACTTGGGCATTTCCTAGCCAATGGCATGCAGCTGGCTAATCCTTCCTATCCAGAAGCACTAAACAGAAAGTTGCTGATGAACAAAATGACAACATATTAATATGAGTTAACTGTATGATGTAGCAGTCAAATTTGAAGGCATGCTAGGCTGTATCAACAGAGGTATAGACCAAAGGTAATAATAGGATGGCTATGTACTGATGTGTTCAGACATAACATGGGATCCTCTATTCATTTTTGTGTGGTATAGTTCAAAATGGTATGTTGGAATGTGTCCCGTAGAGGGTGAGCAAGACAGAAGTGAAAAGGACTACATTGGAAAGTGGTAGACTTGACTTCATTTGAGGTTTTAGATGAAGTTGTCTGTGCAACATAACCAGCCACCCCACCCATAGACTTATTGCAATTCTTTTGGATTGCTGTAGTCATGTACACAGTGCTGTGCTAACCAGATTTTTACAGCAGTCATCACCATATTCTGTGGTTTATTTACTGGTATCTGTTGTTGGGCCTAAATGAGCCAATGGCTATGGATGGATGAGCCTCTTTAGGTTGGGTGACGGTCCCATCAGTGGAGGAAATGCTGCTGAAAACCATCAGATTGGGCCCAACAGCAAAATGAGCAGAGGAGGAACTCTGATTCCCAATGGTCACGGAGGCGGAAAAGGCCATGCTGGATGGACTGGTTGTGAAGGCGCACCTTGTTCATATCCTCAAGGCTGCGGCAGTCCATTGTGTTAGGGAACATTAGTCTTCGCTGCTTTCCCTAACTGGTTGCAAGGTATATTGTGCCTTGATGCCTTTAAGACTTCACTGCTGGGGCATGTAGGTGCTGAGAGGTTTTCCCTGCTGTGCTCCAAGGGCCAGTGTATTTAGGTCAGAGCAGGATTGCACAGTTGTGGGCTGCCAAATTTTTTACTACCCCACTGTGGGCGGAGCTGACGTCATGGGCGGAGCCAGTGTCATGACATCATGATGTCATGACGTCATGATGTCGTGAGTGGAACCAACATCATGACATCATGATGTCATTATGTCATGGACAGAACCAAATAATAAAATAAAATAAAATAAAATAAAATAAAATAAAATAAAATAAAATACACATTAAAATTAAAATAAATACACATAATACATAGCATACAAATCAACCCACCCCAAACACAAATCTGTCACTTACCTGGCCTGGGGTCGGGGAGCAGGCACTAGGCAGGCAGGCACTAGGCAGGCAGGCAGGCAGGCACTAGGCAGGCAGGCATGTAGGAACTGCAGCAGCACAGTGGCGTGGTGGCAAACCGCAGCAGCAGCATGGCGGCCTGGCGGCACGGCGCGGCCCAGTGAGGAAAGACCATTGCCACCGCTGCTGCTCCTCCAGGTGCTGCCTGCACCCTTTCCGGACAGCCAAAATGACTGCTCGGAACTACACATGCATCAAACCTCCATTTGATGCATGGACACTTCTATTTTTTTAGTGCACATGCGTCAAATGGAGGTTTGAGGCATGCGCAGTTTTGGGCAGCCATCAGAGGGTTGCCAGAGAGGCGACCGAAGCGGTTGCCCTGGGGGTTTACCACCCCCGGCGATCCCCTCTGGATGGCCGCTACTGGTTTGGTCGAACCAGTCTGAACCAATAGCAGCCCATCACTGGGATTGCAGCTACAATGCTCAACTTGCCTGAGCTTTAATGCTCACCTTCCTCTGCTGACAGTCTTGTCACATAGAAATGTGGTGATGGTGCTAGCCTTGTTAAGCCTCTGCTATGGCCTACCTCCTAGGGGGAGGAGCTTCACACACTGTCTCTTCTCCTCAGAAAGTGTTACCAGCAGCATGGGTACATTTGTCTGTTGCTGTGAAGTCCTGTATCTTCTGGAACCTGCTACGAGGACTGGACCTTTGCCACTGTTCCTGTTGATGGCTTTTGCTGGATATGCCATCTGTGCTTACTGGACAAAGGAGAACTAACTGGAGTAAGCCTCCACCGGGAGGACACAAGCTGTAGAACTCTTTGGCTTTGTTTGTAACTACAGCTTGCCTTTACCCTGCTGAACTGAATAGTTGCTAAACTGTATGGACTTGTATATAGCACAACTGTACTGTCTCAGTGAGGTCAACTGAGCAGCCCGAGAGAATATTTTTGTTTTGTGTTACAGTTGTTGCACTGTATATACTTGTACCCTTCTACTTTCTGAATAAACATACTTTGAGTTTTTTTCTTCTGCACCAAACTCTGGTCTGCCTGTTTTTCCTGCAAGAGACCACTTGGCCAGGTGCAAACCTCTTGCTGGCCACTGCACCACTCTGCTGACTGATTACATCAACACATTGCAATTCCGATGTTAAATCCTGCATGTCTCATTTCATATGTGCCACAGGAGATGGCTCCGTGATAATACTGTGTGGGTCACTTCATGGCAAGCTGGAATCCACCTTAAACAAATTCATGTCAATGACATTATTCCTGCTTCAGGAAAAAAAAAAAGCATTCTCAGATACGAGTTGCAGCTGATGATATGTACCCTTCCCACCATCTGACCTTCAGCCAAGTGCCGTACTGGAAATGATATTGGATGGAAGAGAAATGTTTGGAGAGGGACAGTGCCGCAAGGGTGGGCAATTCTCACAGGGTAAAAGGCTGCAGCTGTCTATTTATTGATTTTGTAGGGCTGGAACTATTTCCATGAAAAATAACAATAACTAATGATTTCATGCTGTCAAGTTGATTTTGAATTATGGTGACTCGTTCTAGAGATTTTTAGGTAGAGAACATTCAGGAATTAATTGACCATTCCCTTCTTCTAGGAGCAATTGTGGGGAAAGCCAGAATGCTGGGCTAACACAAAACATGGTTAAATTGCCCTCCCATCTCCAGAGGACACAGGCAGATTTTCAAAGCCAAACACTTATTTTTATTGTAAAATTAGGCACGGGGCGCTGAGGGTCCATTGGTCTTGAGAACCATGTTTGAGTCTCTGCAGGGTTGCACACATAGCTTATGAGTCATAAATCCCTCATCTACGCACTATAGATGAGTGTGTCTGGCCAGACATCCCGCTATAGTAATGGAGGCGAGTGTACAGCCAGCGCCACAATACCTGCTTCAGGAAAAAATGCATTCTTGAATACGAGTTGCAGCTGACAATGATGTACTATATAAGGGTACACAGTAGTCATGGAGGGTTCAACTCCTATTACCTGTACTGTACATCTCTTTTGTGCTTATCCTCTGCCATGGACTCCTATAATATTCATGGCCAGCAAAGATCCCCAGTTAAAAAACTGTTGCTACTCCATTTGATTTGGTCCCCAACATTTGACAACAAGCAAGTGGAGAAGATAAACATACTAGGGAGTCTGATGATAAAAAGAAATTATGCTACATAAAATTTCAATGTGTAACTGTTCAACATAGTAATCCAGGGTGACTTATCTCTAATTAGTCACAGCTCCTTGAATGGTTTATTCTTTTCTACTTTGTATATTAATGATCTCCATTATCTGAGATAAATCTGTTTAGAATTGCTGTGTGCAAAGACCTTCTGTTCAGAGTGTTCTGCTCATTCGTTCTGCCTATTAATTATCTGAGTTCCCAGGATAATAGGAAACAGGGAAATAAAAATAAATAAAAAACAACGAAATGAACATGGATTTCTTCAGTAATACTTGGAGTTCAGCTACACTTTGCTAGCTGTTAGGATCAGCACTGTGTAGAATGGAAGAAACTTTCCTCTCTTTATGGCACAGATATTATGTAGTTGATGGGGTGTGTCTGTGAAGCTGAAGGGTTGTGGTCAACTCTTTAACTTGATCAGTGTGGGTAGTCCAATGACATAGATTGCAATAACTATCATAGCATTCATAATCACTGGGATTAACCTTATGCTGTAAAATTTCTCTTTACTCTGACTAGATTTTGGTCATGACTTCTTGGCTTGGTAGAATGTGCAAGGGCTTGACCTTCACCATTGTTGTGTTTCATCCTATGGCTGAACCTATACCCACATGGTCTCTCATTTCCAATAATTTTAAGTTGCTTGAGAAAGCCTGATACACAACCATTGCTATTGATTTCTGTGACTTGTTCTGAGATAGATTCCCAGAACAATCCACTAATTGGTAATACACAGAAAGGAAAAAGAAAATATTACTCTGTGAACCGCCCAAAGAGTGAACTAAGTGATATGGGACGGTATAGATGTGAAATTGCTTTTGCTATTGCTTCTTTAATCTAATGGATACAGCTCATTACTGACAATCCAATAGACTCAATAAAATGTCAGTTTCCCTGACCATCTGCAGATGAATAAGGAAATGTGCATTTAACAGGGGAAGGTACTGAAAGGTAATACGCCATTTGGATGCAAGGAACTTGCAAAATAACACAGCACTTCTTCCCCCAGCTGCTTTTCTTCTATAGAATCAACCGTAATGCAGGATTAACCAGAAAGAGCCTCCTCAAAGAGGATGTACCTCAGGCAATGGCAACCTGGTTGTGCTGGCTAATCTTTCTCACACTTGGTCAGGTGACCTAGACATGAAAGAAGAAGCTGTAATGCAAATATATTTGGAGAGAATCTTTAAAGTAAGTTGAAATGTTTCTTTAATATAAAAATATTTCCTAGGCAGAACCAAGGGGAAAGAAATAGGTCTGAAATAAAAGAAGTGTCAGAAGCAACCCACTATATTTTATATATTTGCTAGGGCTTTTGAAAAGTTATAGGGAAAGGTGAAATAAAATAAGTATTAGATAAAAAATTTGTTGGTTTTGGAAATATTTTAAAAACCACTCTATGAAGATACCTGGGCAAATCTAAGATGAAACAGGGATTTTTAACATAGATAATATCTCCCCTGGCTAAATTTCTTTCTACTGAACCAAAATGTCTACTTTCAATATGGAAACATATGGTTAGTCTGTTAAGCACAGCAACTGAAGACTGGAATCTTATTGTTACTGTCAGCTAGACTGGACCTATTTGACCCAATTATTGGACAGTAAATCAAAACAAATGTAAATCCCAATGATTTAATGGGTCTATTCTACTTGGAACTACCAATAAGATATTGACCAAAATTACTACATTTATTGGATGCAGTTCACATTTTCAGACATATGGTTGTTTGAAAAAGTGTGGTGGAACCAGAAAAGTATATTGTAAAATCAGTGATGGGGAGCTAAAAATTTTACTACCACACCGTGGGTGGAACCGACGTCATGGGCGGAGCCAACATCATGGGTGGAGCCAATGTCATGGGCGGAGCCAATGTCATGGGCAGAGCCAATGTTGTGGGTGGAGCCAACATCATGGGCAGAGCCAATGCGTGGGAGATCTAGTCATGCCTTCCATATGGCCATGTATACATCTGCAAACACAGACAGCACTGGCTCTTTGGCTGTAAATGGAGATGAGCACTGCACCCTAGAGTCAGATATGACTGGCTTTAGAGCAAGGGAGACCTTGAACCACTTACAGGGACAAAATCTGACATCAAATTTGAATAACAATCAGGAATCTTCTGTTATTAGGTAAAGGTTGCCCTTGCTTGAAAGCCAGTGTTATTCTAGGGTTCAGTGCTCATCTCTGTTTATAGCCAAAGAGCCAGTGGACTTTGTTAGGACATTTTTCATTTGGGGGTATTGTACAAAGATTGCTGCCCAGTGGAATAGTACAACTTTAAGGCCCTCCATGTGTTTTGAACACAGGTGTCCATAATAGAGCCTCAAACTGATGGCCAGGCTGTGCATGCCTGGTCCACGTGCTCATGAAACAGCCCAGCTGTGGCTGATTAGAGAATCTGCCCAGCAACACTGGGGTATAACTGTGGCCCTCTGGGAAGGGTCTATGAAGGAGGCTAACATACTGGAGGAGATTATCTGTGAGGAGGTTGCTATTCTGAAGGAGTCTATATACTGAGAAGGACTGAGACACTGAAGGAGGTGATGGTGTTCAGAGTTTTTCTTCAACTGAGAAGAAAGAACTGCTAAAGGATCACCAGGACTCTTTTGAGTGCTCCTGGAGTTGGAGCCAACAGAGGACTCCAAGCTGTCTACCTACTGTGGGGCTTGGAGAGAGTGAGAGACTGTTGTATATAGTCCTGTGTATGTCTGTCTTCCCCTCACTGTAAGTAAAGCGCACCTTTCCACTGAAGGCATATGTGTGTGTGTTATTGCATTAAGGCTTTCGCTGCGTAAGAGCTTAAAAGTGCTACTCTGCTATCCAGCCACACATATCGCTAGGGGAATCCCTGATAGACTTGATCCACAAAAGCTCACATTAAAATACAGCAGTTAGTCTTCAAGGTGCCACAATGTTTTTGTCTTTTTTGTTTTATTTACTCTCTGATATGCTTGTATAGAATAAAACTTTTTAAATCGTAGCTGTGTTAGTCTGCGTTTTAAGCATATCAGAGTAAACAAACAAAATGAACTCCCCATTAGCCTGCTCCAGACCCTCTCTTCCTACACACACACATACACACACATGCATGCATGTGCGCACACATGCATATGAACACACACACCACACCCTCTCCACACACACCACACGGATGAGTCACTTACCCTGGGGAGCAAGCAGTAAGGAGGTTAAGCAGCTGCTCTTCCTCTTCCTCCTCCCTGCTTGGGACAGCAAGCAAGAGGAGCATCAGTGCTCGAGCGGTGCTGTGGCCATGCCTCTGAGGGCCTCAGGAGGCCGCCGAGCGAGGGCTCTAGCTGCTGCCTTGCCTTGCCTTGCCTTGCCTTGCCTTGCCTCCAACTGAGGGCCTCCCTCTGCCACAAGGCCTCGGCAGCTGCCAGCAATTCCTCCATGGCTGCTCCTCAATCCGCCCAACACTGCGCTGCCGATGCTGCATTGCTGATGTCCAAGGAGAAAATGGCTACTCAGCGCACATGCATTTTTAAAATATTGATTGGTGCATGCGTGCCGAGTACTGGAGGCTGCATGTGTGCCAAACACTGGAAGTGTGCATCCGTGCTGAATACTGGAGGCACAATGTGTCAATCGATATCTTAAAATGAATGCATGCTGAGCCAAGCAGCCATGTTGTGCTTGGAGCGTGCATACATTGGGTGGGTGGAGAAGTGGAGGAATCGGCTGCCCCCCCCCCCCAATTTACAAACATCCCGGGTGGCTATCCAAAAAAGTCACACACCCCAGTGGCCACCCGAAAAAGCTACTACTAGTATGCGTGGACCGGTGTGGACCAGTTGCTGCCCAACACTGGGTAAAATAATTTTTACTCTTCAAGGTGCCATAATACTTGTCCTATTCCTCTTGCTGCTGTTTTTTGAAAAGCTATTACCTAAACTGAGTATTTTATACATCTATGTGATAAATTATAGTCATTTCAAGGAGGACATGTTAAAATGTTAACCATCTGTATTTTTAGGGACCAGACCTTGGTGAAGGAATAGTAGAGGCTTTAGTTCAGTCCACCAATGGCCAGAATTTAGCATACTGCATTGTATACCTTCACATTTTAATGTATGACCATATTCCTAGTAGTATTATGATTTCCTCCATCAGGAATGCTTCATCTTTTTTTTATATAGTAATTTGTACCTCTGTTTTTTCGGAGCCACACACAGAACAAGAGGTTTTGCCATCATAGAGTATAATAAATATTTGTTGTTTACCATCATGTCTGGCTGAATAAATTCAGAATGGCAGAATATAAATGGGAATGAATGAATGAATGAATGAATGGTTTATATTACACAAAATGCTGGCTGGATAGCTCACTTGCTTATTTATCTGGTTGTGGACCCAGAGGTTAGGAGTGTGATTCCTCACTGTGCCTCTTGGGAAAACAACCAGCTCGGTGTAGCCTTAAACAAGCTATACAGTTTAAAGGCACTCCCAGGAGAAGGGAATGGTAAAACCATTTCTGTGTATCCTGTACCTGGAAAACCCTGGAAAGCATTGCCACAAGTCAGAATGGACTCAAAAGACACACTTACACAAATTCAGCAGATAAATTTAGAAATAGGATATGCTTCTGTTAGTATATCTGATAAAAAATCTGAACTTTCTTCTTTTTATGCAATTGCTACTGTATTTACATGGATAGCAAATTAGAAAACTCCTCAAATAAATACATTTTATTGACAATACAAATTGATTGACTGATAACATTACATGGAATTGCATGCATTCGGATAAAAGTGGTAGGAATTGGAAAACATTTTTACAGTTAAATTGTTGCTGATTAGTCACTTTTACTTTAATAATTCTATGACAAGTGACTGCCTTATCTTGCCTTGTAATTTTAAAATTAATGAAGTAATAATTTATCCTGGTCTCTTTCTGTGTTCTGCCCAATTACTTTAGTGCTGAATGGTACTTTGCATTTTTGTTGGTCCATTAGTCCCCATATCATGCTCTTTCTGGCCTTCTCTGCTCCACTAAAGAATAATTAAATAGAATATTTTAGTGTTTTTATAACCTTGAAACATAAATTTTGATTTTCCAAATAATTTAACCCAATACATAAATGTCACTTGGATCACTGATTTGCTTTTCGTTCTTCTTGTTTACTATCTTCTCTTTTCTATTTTAGTTGTCCCAGTCTGTCCATTAATTGATTTTGGGGAAACTAATCTTTTTCTGTTTGTAGCAGAGTGCTTTAACATAAGAAGGATTTGACTGAATTTTGGGGATAGTGAAGAGGAATGGAGTGAATTACTATGGGCGATACAGCATTTGCTTCCTAAGTGGAAAACATGGAAGCTAGTGGTGGCAGAGAGATCACAAAGTCTGTGTTGTTAGGGGTGCAGAACAGCACTCTGTTCACTTTGACATCTAGTCATGGCTGCCACATGATGACAGAAGCATCTACAGATGGACACAACACTGGCTCTTTGGCTGTAAGTGGAGATGAGCATCAGCTCCTAGAGTCAGACATAACTGGCTTTTGAGAGACCTTTATTGTAAGCAGGCAGGCAGGCAGGCAGGCAGGCAGGCAGGCAGGCAGAGAACGGACGGACGGACGGACGGACGGATGGACGGATGGACGGACGGACGGACGGACGAACTCAGGTATTTATGTTTACTCTCAAATTCAAAATTTTTGTATGTGTTTTCCAGCTTTTGGAGCCAACATTTTGGAGGCATGTGAAAAATTGATTGTGTGTCTATATGCTGTATGCTAGTCTGAATAGTGTGAATCCTGTGGTATGTTTGGAAAATTCAGACCAAACAACTGAGTTATGCCTACAGATAGAGCTACTGCCCTTTTGGAAGGGCATGAAAACCTGGCTGGCAGGGCAGGTGTGGGGCTCAAGTAATACAGGGTCCCACATTGGGCGCCAGATCTGATGGGATAGCCACCCCTCTCTCCCTCTTTTAAACTTGTAAACTTGTAAACTTTTAAAACCTTTTTAACCTTTTAAACTTTTAAATCTTTGAGGGTTTTTTTTGTAAATATATAGTTTAATTTTATTTTATTTTTGAAGTTGATTTGGTTTCTCAGTTTGTGGGGTACTGGTTTGTAAGTGGGATTTTTTTTTTGAAAGTTCTGAAATGTTTTGTGCATTATGCTAATTTAATTGTAACTGTATATTTTGTATTCTTTTTATATTGTTGTTAGCCGCCCAGAGTCGCTTAGGCAAGTGGGGTGGCATAAAAATTGAACAATTAAATTAAATTAATTAAAACAAAGTGACTGTGCTGCAAAACTTGACATGCAATATATGCATTTGCAAAGTAGTGTCGATTACAGATTTGGCAAGCTGAGTTCAATGTTTGCTCAGCTATACAGTTTATTTCATAGGCTTAATTGTTCCTCGGACAGTATAATTGAAAGTTTCTAGAAGGCTGTATCAGTAATAGCAATAGAAGTTACACTTATATATTGTTCCATAGGTCTTAGTGCACTCTCAGGGCAGTTCATAATTTAATTATCATTTTGCTCCCAACATGTTGGGTACAGATCTTGGAAGAATGGAAGGATGAGTCAACCTTGATCCCTGTCAGGATCAAACTCACAACATGAGCATGGTGCCCCCACATTCCTATTACAGGTACCTTAAATTCTGTCAGATTTTCATACTATGAGTGTAAAAGTTCTGTAGAAAAGAGTGTATGTACAATTGGCCAAATTGTCAATAGTGAATTCACAAATACTGAACTCCTGTTATTGAAAACTCAACCTAATTTAGGCTTCCAATCTTATGCACAACATATGTATGTCTCTGTGTCTTCATCAAATACAAACTTTCTAACCTTTATAGGTGCAGTGCCTGGATATTGCATTAGTTGCATCACCCTCTCTCAAGTCTGTAACATACTTCCATTCAGGAACAGTAATGCTGCACCCATACTCCTTCATCATTGACTATAATAGTTCTGTAGCAGGTACATAGTTGCATCATCTCTACTCATCTTCAAAAATATAAATGTGGAAAAGTTACTTTTCTGGATCTCGTAGGTGAAGCTTGCCAACCTTGGATTAAACATAGTACCAAGAGATAACAAGTTATCCCAATCTATCAAATTCACTTATCATTCAGCAGAGATCTGAAAATCAGCAAATGTGGATATGAAAAGGACAACATGGTGATCTTGTTCATGGCCTGTGTCTGCCCAATCCTCAAACTATGGCACACAGAATTGAAACAAGAGTTATTGTTGTTGTTAATAAAATTTGAACCCTGCTCTTCCTCATAAGAGCACAAGAGAGCTAACGATTTTCACACAGTCAAAACCATAAGGCAAAATACATAAAGCCACACATTTAATTTCAAAAACTGTGCAGAGTTAAACCCTGTTTTACAGAAGCCTCATTTTACAGAAAAACCCTGTTTTACAGAATGCAATTTCCCTAGCGTCTTCTTAAATAGTTACACTTCATGTTCCCAGTTTGTTTCATCATCATTGCTTAATGGTGTTTAGGGAGCTTGCAAATAATCTCATACAAATTCTGCTTCTTGCTAATGGTCTACATTTAAAATATGTCTGGAAAATTGTTTGGAGAGAGAAAATTATTTTCAGCCTATTATAAGATATAGATGGTCTTCCTGAGGATGTCTTAAAATCTTTCAGTTGCTGTTCCAACTGGTAATGTGGATATGATGACAGAAAGGCTTTCAAATGATCTGTCATCCTGGTTCTAGCTGCTTTCCTTTTAACATTGAACTTTTCTTCATTCTCAAAGCAAGCAGTTGATAGTCAATTTCTGCCGCCAGTGAGAATAAACTGCCACCCAATCTGTCCATGACAGATGAAATCAACATTAAGTGGAAAGTGGCTGAATATGGTATAAGAGTTCCCTTTCAAGGCTCCTGTACTTTATTTCCAGACTGCTGCTGGTAGGCAGGAACTTGACTCTAGAAGCATTTGGAACTGTTTGACAAACTTACTTTTAGTCTACACAGGATGATCAAATAAGGAAAAGACATAGTGAGAATGAATCCAAACAAATTTAAAATAGCCTTTTGAGCCAGTGAAATCTCATTTACGGAGATATCTGGAGAGCAGGTTACTCTGCTAGTTATCTTCTCTGATTCTGTAATTAATTTTTATAATAATCCCAACAGAGTTTAACGTCAAATATTTAGCTACCCTCTGTTTGCTAATCTATGCAATATGCTCCATTTCAATAATAAAATCTTCAGGCCATAAAATAATTTAATTAGAAGAGGCCAATGAGTGAATTGAGTCCATACCCCTGGTCAGTGCAGGAATGCAAATCAAAGCAAATCTAACAGATGGTTATCCAGTTTTCTCTTGAATTCCTCCAGCGTGAGAGTACTCACTACCTCCTAAGGTAATTCATTCTATTGTCATACAATTCTCACAGTTAAGAAGTTTTTCTGGATGTTTAGCCTATACATATCTGGGGTACACAGAAAGAGCCTCCATGAAATTTGTGGTGTTTTTGAACCACAGTCGGGTGTACCCTGAGAAACAGCAACCTTGTGTTGGCTAATATTTCTCACACTAGGGTTTTTTGTTGTTGTTCAGTCGCACAGTCGATTCCGACCCTCTGTGACCCCATGGACCACTGTCCACCTGGCACTCCTGTCCTCCACCATCCCCCTCAACTCGCTCAGCTCTGTGCCCATTGCCTCTACAATATCATCTAGCCATCTCATCTTGGGCCGTCCCCTTCTTCTTTTGCCCTCAACCCTTTTGCCCTCGACCCATCAAGGTTTTCTCAAGTGAATCCTCTCGTCTCATTTGATGTCCAAAGTACTTTAGCTTCATCTTTACTATCTGACCTTCTAAGGAGCAGTCAGGGTTAATTTCTTCTAAGATTGACCTATTTGTTCTTCTCGCTGTTCAGGGGACTCTCAAAACTCTCCTCCAACACCACATCTCAAAGGTGTCTATTCTTCTGCGCTCAGCTTTCCTAATGGTCCAGCTCTCACAACCATAGATTGCCACAGGGAATACCATTGCTTTGACTATGCGAATTGTTGTTTTCAATGTGATGTCTCTACTTTTCACTATGCTCCCCAGGTTTCTCATTGCTTGCCTCCCAAGAATCAGTCGCCTTTTTATTTCATGGCTGCAATCACCATCTGCAGTGAGCTTTGATCCTAGGAAAGTAAAATCTGTCACTGCTTCTACTTCTTCCCCATCTATTTTCCAGGGACTGATAGGGCCTGTTGCCATTATCTTGGTTTTCTTGATATTGAGTCTCAAGCCAGCTTTTTCACTTTCTTCTTTCAACCTAATCAGGAGCTTCTTTAGGTCCTCCTCACTTTCTGCCATTAGGGTGGTATCATTTGCATATCTCAAATTGTTGATGTTTCTTCCAGCAATTTTGATCCCAAATTGTGATTCCTCCATCCCTGCATTGCGTATTATGTGTTCTGTGTATAAATTGAATAAGCAGGGTGACAAAATGCAGCCTTGTCTTACTCCTTTTCCTATTCCAAACCACTCAGTCATTCCATTTTCTGTCCTAACTGTTGCCTCTTGATTCATGTTCAGATTTCTCATGAGGCCTATAAGGTGTTCCGGTATTCTCATTTCTTTAATTACTTGCCACATTTTGTTGTGATCGACACAGTCAAAGGCCTTAGTGTAATCAATGAAACAGAAGTAGACTTGTTTCTGATATTCCTTTGTTTTTTCCATGATCCATCTTATGTTGGCGATGTGGTTTCTAGTCCCCCTGCCTCTTCTGAAACCCGCCTGCACTTCTGGTAATTCTCTCTCCACATGCTGTTGCAGTCTATCCTGTATTATCTTGAGCATCACCTTGCTAGCGTGAGGGATGAGCGCAATTGTTCGATAATTTGAACATTCTTTGGCATTACCCTTTTTGGGGATTGGAACGTATACAGATCTTTTCCAATCCTGTGGCCATTGTTGTGTTTTCCAAATCTGGTGGCATATAGAATGCAATAATTTGATTCCATCATCTTGCAGGGCTTTGAAAAGTTCAACTTGGATACCATCAACTCCACTGGCTTTGTTGTTTGCAGTGTTTTTTAGGGCCTTTCTGACTTCACTCTCTAGAATGTCTGACTCATGTTCAATGTTCTCATCATTATGATTATCAGGGGTGTTGAGGTCCTTTTTTAAGAGTTCCTCTGTGTACTCTTTCCATCTTTTCTTAATCTCTTCTGCATCTGCTAACTCCTTGCCATCTTTGTCTTTTATCATGGTCATTTTTGCTTTAAATGTTCCCTTGAGTTCCCCAATTTTTTTTTGAAAAGATCTCTAGTCCTACCCCTGATATTGTTTTCCTCTGTTTCTTTGCACTGTTCATTCAGGTAGGATTCCTTATCTCTCCTTGCTTTTCTTTGAAATTATTTTTTCAAGTGACTGTATTTTTTCCTTTCTCCTTGGCATTTTGCATTTCTTCTGTCCTCTGCTATTTTAAGAGGCTCCTCAGACAACCACTTCGCTTTCTTACGCTTCTTTTCTTTTGGTATGGTTTTCTTTGCTGCCTCCTGCATGATGTCCCGCATCTCTGTCCATAATTCTTCTGGCACTCTGTCTATCTGGTCCAAGCCATTAAATCTGTTCCACAGCTCCACTGTGTATTCCCAAGGAATGTTGTCAAGGAGAAAGGAACTACTGAATGAATTCACTGAAAGGTGACTTTATTTAGGCAGTTTCATGTATGGCATAGACACGGAGGAATAATAAAAATGCAGATCTCTCTATAACTTGAAATAATTTTGCAAGTTTAAATAAAATATACCCCCTGCCAACTCTGTTTACCAATTATAACTTACAATCTTTATTCCCATTGTCTGAGTTCAAAAGACATGTTAATTTGAAGGCACTTATGAAGAGTATTTTACAAGATCCAGTTTCCTGATTACAGCATCCAGTGTTACAGAAACCTTTTGTTTTAGGAGACCACTTTGGTCCTCTTTTTCTATTAATGGTTCAGTTAGCATGAGCTTGGCTTTTGTCAAAGCTGTCAATGCAATTTAGAAAGAGAGGAGGGGAACCTAGTATTACCGTGTTTTCCCCAAAATAAGACACTGTCTTATATTTTTAAAAACTCCAAAATATGCACAAGGTCTTATTTTCAGGGGATGCCTTATTTTTCCATGACGAAGAATACAGTGCACATTTATTGCTGATACAGTGGATTGCCAGGGCAAGATTTAGGTGAGTGCCTTATTTTCGGGGGGGGGGGGGCTTATATTTCCAAGGTGGGGGGGGGAAATGGGGGGGGTGCCTTACTATATGAGGAGGTCCTATTTTTGGGGAAACTGGGTAGCAGTTCCACAAAAGGAGGGAGACAACCACTCAGCCTTTAAATGGTTACTGCAAATGTTCTGTGATGGTTGCCTGCAGCACAACACACCTGTTACCTAGATTACATGCTGGTTGGAGAAGATAAACACATTTTGCGTATGCAGGCCATGAAGTTACCTTCCATTGTCAACACTATGTGTGGGTACTACTGTGCTTAATTGTACGTACTGCAAAAGAACAGTTTGTTAGACCCCATAGGCAGCAAGAAGATTGAACACTGATTTTATCTATTTTGTCATCAATTCTGCTTGATGCACAGGAAGAACATGAAAGGACTTGTTGTAAACCACTTACCACCCACGTACCGCCCACGTGCCACCCACCTGGCATGCCGGCAAATGTTAACTTGGAAATCTTAGCCTGAAATTTAAGCTGGTTGTTGTTGTGCCACTGTGAGACTATTTTTGACCTGAACTCAGTGAGACAAGAAGTGAGCACTGCTCTGCTTCCTTTCCTGGTCTGCTCCATTTACTCTATTCTGAATCTCTGAACAGGGCATGCCTATTCTTTCTTGGGAGTCTTTGAATGAGGGTGAAAGATTGGAACTTTACACATTGGTGGATCTGTGAACTACAGTATTAGCATTCACTTTAATGAACATCGGTATTTTCTGATACACAACCCTTTCAAAAATCAGTCCAAAGTGGTCCCAAAGAACAATTCTCCTCACTCTGGATTATAAATTCATGGAAAGCCCAAGGGCCAAACTAGCTATTACAGGCAGTACATCTTTGGGGGGGGGGGGGATCTTTAATTACTTGTTTCCTAAAAAATCGCTATCCCATTTATTTAGCAGTGGAGATGTGCTTTAAATTAATAAGTTTGTCTATTGGTAGAGTCCCCCAAGAACCACAGAGATTTAAATTTCAGGCAAAAAATCAAATAGTTTATTAACATTGAATTTAAACAACAGAGGCCTTACTGCTGGATAAAGACAACATTTTTGCCTGCTACCAAAATCTATGGATGCGCATGAGCTTCCCTAATAGGGAGCTTTCTTCCTGAAATAGCAAAGACATTTTATACATTTCTACTAATCTTAACATCTATTGTTACAATAATATTTTTACAAAGAAAACAATAGTCCAGCAGCAAGGTCTTATTCATAGGCAAATAAATCAACTTCAGGTTACAATGGTATGTTTTCACATCAACTTCAAGTTACAATGGTAAGTTTTTCATGTAAATAGTTGCATTACAAAAAAAGATTACAAATTCAGGAAATGATAGAGAGAGGGGGTTGTGGGTTAAGTGGTGACAAGTCAATACAGTGGCCAATGACAGAGTGGAATAGTTGAGTGCACTCCAATGAGCAGGCTTGGCTTGAAGGCCAGAACCAATCAGCATTTATAGCATCTTTGAAAGTAACTCGAATTTCACTTGATGAGTTGCTTTGCAGTTCCCACCCAGATAATCCCTCATGATGGTCTTAATGGCACCCATTGTTCACCAGATTGCAGCATTATCTCTGGCTTTTAGTTCCTTTTCAATTTGACCTTCTAAGACATGAAACAAATTTAAAATGTTGTTTCTACCTTCCTATACAGCAGTTCATAAGGAAGAATCACGTATTCTATACAGAGCAAGGGAAATAGTAAAAAGAACCTTCATTATCCTTTATTAAAGTATGGAGGGGAAAAAAGGAATTTAATAGCCCCATTCAGGATTGCAAGAAAGGCAGGAGTTTCAGTAAAATTGCCCCACCCAGCTATATGTAATCTGTCACTGATCCCTAAAACAATAGAATGTTGGCCTCAAGACAAACAGAATCCCAGGACAGTCTGAGATGCTGTAGTGATGAATAGAGCTTCCTGCTTGCCCAAATATGGTATGAAGAGGAAGTTAAGAGACTCCAGTTTGAATTGAACAGTTTACATGAAAACATTTTTATTAATTTATTTGACATCCTAGGTATAACTGCTAATGAAATAGAAAGGGTCAAGTCTGCTGTGTCTTTTTGGCAGAAAGGAAAAAATGCATTTTAAACCGAACTGCATTTTACACCAAACTTTTCACTGTTGAGGCCCAGACAGAGAGAAAGCAGTTTGAAAGCAAGAAATTGCAAGTAGATAAATAGGTACCACTAAGGGGGGAAGGTAAACAGTGTTCCATGCACTCTGGTGTCTGGTCATGCCTGTCACCTGTCCATGGAAACATCTGCAGACACAGCCAGCACTTTGGCTATAAACAGAGATGAGCAATGAATGCTAGAGTTGGATACAACTGGCTTTCGAGCAAGGGTGATCTTTACCTATAACTGAAATTGCTTAAAATAAAGTATGAATGATACAGGTTTAAAAACAAGGGAGACCTTTACAGGCAATTAGAGATGGAGTTGATCTTATTCCATAGGGTATACTATTTCATAATGTGTGCGCTACAGCAGAAAATGCTTTTCCATTACTCACAGCTTTCTTTACTTCTTTAGGAGTGACTAAGCGTAATTTAAGCTGAAGTGTGTTCCAGGTAGCATGTCTTAGGTAGAGGTGCTCCTGCAGATAGCATGGTCCTAAACTACTTTATAAATCAAAACCAACACCGACTGTTATGTGCTGTCAGTTTGGAATAGATTAATAATACTCCTAATGGGAGTTTCAAGGTAAGTGAGATATTTAAATGGTTTTATCTGTTGCACACCCTGTTTGAATTTCCAAGGCTGATTTAAACCCAGGTCTCCTAAAAACTAGTCCAGCAATCTATTTACCACACCAGATAACTGTTGCGCTGTGTAGCTTAAACTCTTTCTGGGTTAGACAACTACCTGCACAATTTCCCATCCTTTTTGAAAATAAAGACAGGAGAAGAGATTATTAACCTAGTGTTTGCGGTCCCTTCATTTTTTCTAATAAAGGAAATAAGCTTCTTTACCGGGCTAAGTCTGGTTACTGTTTAGAGCCATGTCAGATTTAGAAGAAGAAAACACTATTCACTGAAACAGAATGATGAGAGAGAGCAACAGTTATCTACTGGGACAAGTTTACTGCATCAGTGTGTGTTTTCAAAGGAAAAACACATTCGCTGTTGAAAGAGACTGCAGGAAAGAGGAATGGCAAAGACATGGAGTCACCTATCTTATGTTAGTCTTACAGAAAAGAAAGAGAGGTGGTTGCCATTTAGTAAGAAGCCCCAGAAAGGTGCAGTTTTGACCATGAAAATAATTATTTTTGTAATAAACATGAAAGGACGAAAGAGGGTCAGCAAGTGAGGAGGACTTCAGCAGTGATTGGATCATCTGCCATGTCTTTACAAGTCAAGTCCATATAGACAGTTATATTGGTTGAAAGTCGATCGTAGATAGAATCCTAGAAGGACTGAGTTGGAAAGAGCCAATGGTTCCAACCTCCTTCTTAATGTAGGAATCTAAATCAAAGTATATTTGACCGATCATTGTCTAATTTTTTTCTTGAATGCCTACAACATTGGTGTGCTCACCACCTCCCAAGGAATTTGGTTCCACTGGTGTACCACCGTAAAAGATTTGGGATGTGTATTCTACTATCTTAAGGAGTCCTTCCAGTCTACTGCTAGTTCAGTTATCTTGAGTTCAGGTCTCGGCAGAGTTGAACTCAAGCTAAAATCAAAGTCATCATGAGGCAAACTGGTGGAGTTAAGACATTATATAATGAGAGACATGCAGGTAGGCAAATATGTTCAAACAATTCACCCCACTTATCTGTGAGGGATATGTTCTGAGACATACTATGGATATCTGAAACCACAGATAATAGTGAACCCTATATTTAAAATGTAGACCATGGGTTCCCAGACAATGGTGGACAGCAACAGCTTCACACACACACCCCAGAAAGTTGGGGGGATGGTAGCAAAATTGGGTGCCCTCTGGGCAGGGTGGTGAAATTGGGTGGCCTTTGGGCAGGGGCGGATAGTGAAATTGGATGGCCACGCCCACCTCCCTCTGCTGCCCCATTATTATTATTATTATTATTATTATTATTATTATTATTATTATTATTATTATTATTATTATTATTATTATTATTATTATTATTATTATTATTATTATTATTATTATTATTATTATTATTATTATTATTATTATTTCAATTTATATGCCGGGCGGCTCACAAAACTCACAAATATAGCATTCAACATTATAATCAACAATATGTTACATAATCACAATAAATTTGAAATTAAATGTAATAGAAAATACAATATGATACAACAAAACAGAAAAATAACAACAAATACATCAATATTATCAGTGTATATCATAGAAATAATTACAAAAAATCACTTCCCTCCAGGCAGGTAATTATAATTACAAAGCAGAATAGCAGCAAATACATTAATATCATCTGTACATATCATAAAACAAATTGCAATGCAAAACAATCACTTCCCTCTGAGCAGATAGATATAGTCACTTCTCTCCAAATAGACAGTTTTGGTCACTTCCATCTGAGTAGGCACTGGGCAAAGAGATCCTTCCCTAACCCCAGGAGGATGGGACCCAAGGCCAGCTGGGTGGTGATCTTTGGCCACCCAGCAAATTCCATGCATTTTCCCAACCCGGGAGGTTCCCCGGCATTGGAAGACTCCACTCGTGGCTGGCAGCAGCATGGCCTTAAAGCCTCCCGGGTCCCCGCAGGTGTTGTCCTTTCCCCCCTTCACCGGGCTGGTCACAGGAGCATCTCCTGAGGCTGGAGGCAGCAG
Organism: Furcifer pardalis; assembly: GCA_030440675.1. Classification (NCBI taxonomy): domain Eukaryota; kingdom Metazoa; phylum Chordata; class Lepidosauria; order Squamata; family Chamaeleonidae; genus Furcifer; species Furcifer pardalis. Next base: position 62,936,402 of record CP126891.1, read on the forward strand.
TGGTGTGGTCTTAAAACCTCCTGGGCCCCTGCAGGTGTTGTCCTTTCCTCCCTTCACCGTGCCGGTCACAGGAGTGTCTGGTTTTGTCCCTGCATGTGGTTCAAGGTCTCCCTTACTCAAAAGCCAGTCATATCCAACTCTAGGGTGCAGTGCTCATCTCCATTTACAGCCAAAGAGCAAGTGCTGCCTGTGTTTCCAGATGTATACATGGCCATATGGCAGGCATGACTAGATCGCCCACGCATTGGCTCTGCCCATGATGTAGGCTCCACCCACAATGTTGGCTCTGCCCATGGCATTGGCTCCACCCATGATGTTGGCTCCGCCCATGACGCCGGTTCCACCCACGGTGTGGTAGTAAATATTTTAGCTGCCCATCACTGATTTTACAATATGGTTTTCTGGTTCCACCACACTTTTTCAAACAACCATATGTCTGAAAATGTGAACTGCATCCAATAAATGTAGTAATTTTGGTCAATATCTTATTGGTAGTTCCAAGGGCTCCGCCCATGACGTAGGCTCTTCCCACGGTGTGGTAGTGAAATTTTTTTGCTGCCCACCACTGTTCCCAGCCTACAGCCTGTGGGCTGCACCCGGCCCACAATTTCATTCCATCCGGCCTGTTGCCATTTCGCCAACACCTAGAAGTGGAAGCAGGCACATTTACAACAGCTGTAAATGCACCTGTTTCCGCTTCTGGGGTGGGTGGTCCAGCCCGCTCAGCTGTTCAGGGGTGTGTGGTCAGGCCTGCAGTGCAAAAGGGTTTTCTACCCCTGATGTAGACAGTGGTCTTTCTGGCCAGCTCTGGTAATGTTATTATTATTATTATTATTATTTAGATTTATATGCCGCCCTACTTGGCAAAAACCAACTCAGGGCGGCTTACAACATAAAATCGAATACAATACAATATAACAGATCAACAGTACAAAATCACAGCATCCCACAATACAGCGCAACAAAATAAATATAAACATAATATAATCAAAATACAGTCCGTAACAATATTCAGTACAAATAGACAGTAAACAATATCATAGTACCATAGATATGCATATATGTTATATATTTCAGGGATATTTTATTGAATATTTTCACATCCACAAATAATAGAAACTGCAGATACTGAACCTGAAAATATGGGAAGGTGACCTATCCATCTATTTTTTGAAAAAGGAGAATACAAAGCGAGCTGTTGGGTTTCCTAATATAAATTTAAGGAAGTTCCAATGGGATTATACAACACCTTCATTCCTTCAATAGGCCTTCTGTTTCAGCTCTGAAAAAGTAAGCATCCCCCTTTGTTGATTTATCTCAGGTACTCTCTGTTCTTCAAAAAAGGACTTATTTGAGGATTTATTTCATTTGCTTTATTTGAGCTATATTGAGATGGCTGTTTATGAAAGCAGACTATACATGTTAAATACAAAACCAGTGCAGAGAGAAACTTTTTAAGTTGGTCACCCTATTTGTGGACAGAGTAATTTGAGGGTCAGGGCCTAATTTTACTTAGTTTTTCAAGGAGAGAAGAAAAAATTATTCAATAATTCCTTAGAGATGAGGCTGACTATTAGCTATGGCAGTGCAGCAATGCTTTATTCTTTTCCTCCTAAGAATTTTTCATTTTTGCAGTGCCATGGAAAATGACAACCACCACCAGTGTGTTGACACCAATTCCTTCTGCCTATTCTAGGCTTCGGGTCAGCAAACTTGGCTCTCCAGAAGGTCAAGTCAGTAAACCAGCTGATCAGGGTAATTAGGAATTGAAGTCCAAGAACATCTGGAGAGCCAAGTATGCTGACCCTGTTCTAGGGCATTGTCATGTTAGCCCTTGTGGTGCAGTGGTTAAACTGCTGCACTGCTGTTCCATCCTGACTAGGGCTCAAGGTTGACTCAGCCTTCCATCCTTCTGTGGTCATTCAAATGAGTACCCAGCACTGAATGCTATGGGGCAGTATTTGAGTCTAATTGCTACTGCTATTGCTATTGCTATGTTAGTGGAGGGGATGGAAAAATGTAGAAATAATAGTAGTAAACGTAAAGGTCTCCTTTGCTTGAAAGCCAATTCCGTCTGACTCTAGGGGTGGTGCTCATCTCCATTTACAGTCAAAGAGCTAGCACTTTCTGTGTATGCAGATGTTTCTGTGGTCATGTGTCAGGCATGACTAGATGCTGGAGCACATGGAACACTGTTACCTTTCCCACCAAATCAGTACCTATTTATCTACTTGCAATTTCTTGCTTTCAAATTGTTAGATTGGCAGGAGCTAGGCCAGATGACGATTGCTCACTTCATTGCACAGAGCATGGGTCTCGAACTGCTGACCTGCTGACCTTACAATCATCAAGCTCAGCATCTTAACCATTTAAGCAGGGGTGCCCAAACTTTTCAGGCCACGGGCCAGTCATGTGGCTCAGGGGGCTGATCACATGGTTTAGCAGGCCAGTCACATGGGTCCTCCCACTGGAAGCAGAAGTAAAACGTGCCTTGCCATCTGTTTTGCAACAGATATGTTTTGCAACAGGAAAAGATAGATTTTTTTCGGTTGCCATTTAATCTGCTTGAACCAGGGGTGGTCAAACTATGGTCTGTGGGCTGGATCTGGCCCCTGATGCCAATTTATCCAGCCCTCACTGCCCTTGTTCCTTTCAGGGAGGGACAAGGGCAGTGTGGACCCATTTGGAAATAATAATACAAAGTGGGTTTCTATGTTTAGGGAAACAAGAAAAAAGCTGGACACACAGTTCAGTGAACTAACTACACAGTTTAGTGAGGCAGATTTAGAGATTGGGATTTTGATTCTCTGCTGTGTCTCCTAGAAGAAAAGGCAGCCTGTGTGCCCTTGAGCAAGCTACAGAGTTCAAGGATGCTCCCACAGGAATAATCAATTAATTAATTAATACACACAAACATGCCATCTGTATACTAGAATCTATTACTCTGTGTGGTTTACAAACAGAAAAAAATTAAAATGTACAGGGATCATTATAAAAAAGAAGGGAATGGTAAACTACTTCTGAGTGTTCTGTACCTGAAAAACCCTTGGGGGGTGGGGGAAAGTTGCCATAAATTGGAATGGATGGCACATAACTATTTAATTATAATTAAGAAGAAAAAGTGTCATAGAAGTTCCCAGAAAATATCCTATAAAATGAATAATTGTGGCTCAGTGACCAGAATCCTGTGTTCATATAGGGTCTGTATAGCTTGTCCTTATAAATTGTATAACTTGTCTGTATAAATTGTAGCTAATTGATGTGGTGCTGAGGAACATTGTGGCTGTACAATAGGGCAGTGATGGTGAACCTTTTAGAGACTGAGTGCCCAAACTGCAACCCAAAACTCACTTATTTATCACAAAGTGCCAATATAGCAACAGGACAGGAAGGAAATGCTCCCATTGGGCTGCTGGACAGAGGGGTGGGTTGAACTCTGTGCTGGAGGAGGGGGGAAGCACTCCCATTGAGCTGATGGGCAGAGGGGCAGGGCAAACTCTTTGCTGGGGTGACTGCACGGGTGCCCATAGAGAGGGCTCTGAGTGCCACCTCTGGCACACATACCATAGGTTTGCCACCACTGCAATAGGGTATATGACTACAAACAAAATTGAGACAATCCTTGGCACCTCATCAGTTAGCTGCAATTAACCATGGCAAGTTATACATACCTTGCATGAACACCCAATAGGATTTGGCCATTGTAAGACCACTGAGCTTGATGACCAACAGGTCGGCAAGTCAGATGCTTGAGACTTGGGTGCTGCATAATGGAGTGTCAGTTGTCTGTCCCAGTTTCTGCAAACCAAGCAGTTTGAAAGCAAGAAATTGCAACAATAAGTTCCACTTTGGCAGGAAAGGTAACAGCTTTCAGTGTGCTCCGGCATCTAGTCATGCCTGACACATGACCATGGAAATGTCTGCGGACACAAACAGTGTTTGGTCTTTGGCTGTAAACGGAGATGAGCATCATCCCCTAAGGATGGACATGACTGGCTTTTGAGGAAGGGGGACCTTTACCTTCCCACTAGGAAGGGTCACTGTTGACAACTGTCTAGGTATGCAACTGTGTATTTATGAACCAGAGCTATGAAGAAGATCTTTCCTTCCTATGAAATCCATATGCTGTTGATAATAATATGTAAGCAAAGACATTCTTGCATAGGCTGGCAATAATTTGACATAGAGTTAATATCAACAAGTCATTTTTGCAAGTGTCAGTTATAATTATAACTGTTTCAAGAATGCATGTGATCATTTTGGCCTTATCATAAATGCTCAGAAAACCAAGGTACTTGCATAAGCTGCCCCAAGGACAGCCATTCCAGAGTTCAGTATCACATCTCAGATTTGAAACAGGAACAGGTAGACCAGTTTTCTTATCTTGGTAGTCTAAAAACTGCACCTGTGAACAGGATGTGGTGAAGAGAATTGGTGCTGCCCATTCTGTCTTTGGTTGTCTATCACACTGGGTCTTCATGAACAAAGATTTAACAATTCATGCAACGCTCATGGGATACCCATCTGTTGTTATCTCAATGTTACTGTATGGCTATGAAACATGGACCCTCTATTGCCAAGACATCAAAAAGCTTGAGTGCTTTCACCAGCAGTAGCTAAATTCCATCTTGAACATCAAGTGGGATGATTATGTCACCAACATCACAGTTCTTGAGAAGGCACATGTAAATAGTATTGAAGCTTTCATCATAGGCCATCGTCTCAGATGGATAGGACATATTTGCCAAATGGATGATTCCAGGCTTCCTCATCAAATGCTTTATGGAGCTCTTTTGAAACATTATAAGGACCAGCTGAAACAAACCATGAAAGTGTCAGGTATAAACCCACAAACCTGGGAGGTAGTGGTCATATGTCACCCACTTTGGTGCCAAACCATCCCTGCTGCTGCCGATTACTTTGAAGGAGAACACTAAGCGACAAGCACAAAAGCTTCATTAAACTCAACCATGCCCTTCACCACCTATTCAGTGTAATGTGTAATGTGTGTGGCATGTTTCATGCCAGGATCAGTTTATTGGTCATTAGAAACATATCCATCAACTGAGAAAATGACTTCCAGGAAAAATGTATGCTCTGATACGAGTAGCAGCCAACAACGACAAAGAGTTATAATTGTCAATTCAAAGTATCAGGGCAGTTGTTTCATCTGCTGCCCTGGCACTATTGTGATATGTTAAACTGATGCCATCCTCACACATCAGGGAATCAATCTAGAGCAGCTGGCAAACAATCTGGAATTGTTGGTATTTACACTCTGTCCTATAGCTATTCAAAGGGAAACAAGTGACCTACAAACCAATGCTATTGCACAGAACTGACAGCATATGGGATTCTTGTTGGCTTCCTTTGCATCTTGGTGATAATCTTTTCATTTAACTTAATTGGTATCATCTGAAAATGTGTAGTGACCTTTTCCAGTAGTCTCTTGTTAATTGCAATCAGCCTATTCATATCCTCAAAGGGTGAAACTTGTCCATCTCACCACAGGTCCCTCACTTACAGAAAGTGTAAGCATCTGCTTTGCTCTAAAGCAGCCTGCTCAACACAAGCTATGCTGATTTCCCATGAATAGCAATGATGTAACTCTGTTAAAAGGGACTGTGGTGGCTTAGTGGTTAAGAAACTGAACTTGACAACTGGAAGGTCAGCAGTTTGAGACCTGAGTTCTGCATGATGGAGTGAGCTCCCATCTCCTTCCCAGCTCCTGCCAAAATAGCAGTTTGAAAGCTAGAAATTGAAAGTAGATAAAAAGGTACCACTTGCATGTGAAGGTAAAAAAGGGTTCTGTGCACTCTGATGCTTAGTTATGCCTGCCACATAATCATGGAAATATCTGCAGATACAGACAGCACTGGCTCTTTGGCTATAAATGGAGATAAGCACTGAACCCTAAAGTCGGATATGACTGGCTTTTGATCAAGGATGACCTTTACCTTTACCTAGCTCTGTTAAGGTCTTCTTACTTTAGCTCTTTCTTAAAAGCATGTTGGAGTGTTTTTATGAATAAGGTATGATTTTGTTTAGTTTGTAAACTGGCACATATAGCTCAGTTCGTGAGGAACACAAAACAATCTCTCTCATACTGTTTCCCCTGCAAATTTTGCACAGCTATCTTTTCATGTGATGGAGAAATTAGTGGTCAGAACTACACTCAATTGACTTCTGATCTATTTAGTCAAATTTATATCTTCTTATGATTATCCTGATATGATCATCTTTATGTGATCAATGTCCCCTAGCACAATGCTTTGACAGTATGTTTCCTGTACATCAAGAGACAAGCAATCCCTCCAATAAACCAGGAAACATTTACTGAGTTAAGAGAAAAAATATAGTTCCCTTGATGGCTTAGTGGGTAAGATGCTGAGCTTGGAGACCAGAATGATAGGGTTCGATACCTGAGAGCTGCACAATGGGGGACATGAAAGACGCCTCATTTGGGCTTCCCCTGCAAAAAATCCTTTCAATCCAGAGTAATCGCTGACATGAAAATGCACATACAAAGAAAAATGATTCTGGTTAACTCATGAAATATGAATACAAGTGAAACCAATTATTCCAGAATCAAAAGCCACATTTGATTTTGAAAGGAAGAGAGAAGAAGTATACATTTAATCACATCTAATGTAATTCTAGAATGGCTCTACAACATGGAATGTGTGAAAAAAGAAACCAAGAGTACACTGTGATTATTCAAGTCTTCAAAGCTTCTTCTAACTTGGATAAATATCATATGGTTAAGGATCTTTTTGCTCACATTGTATTGTATTGTATTGTATATTTCGACGTATATGCCGCCCCATTCGCACAGCGACTCTGGGCGGTTCACAAAGGAAACAGTTACAATTACATAGCAATTTCCGTAGTAAAAAGCAATTACTGTACAAATATCACACAACAAATTACAAATATCACATAGCAGGAATAACATTGTAAAACATATCAAAATACATCCCAAAAAATCTCCATTAACAATTACAAATCACAAAACATCAGGCAATCCCAAGAAATAAATCAGAAATACTATAATACAAATCATTACACCATCGAAATTCAAATAGGCATCAATGTCAAGCAACAAGTGGACAGGTGGAGAAAGTCCCAGGGCTGGACGCAGCGGCGGCCTCTCCACCCAGCCGCAGATGTTACTGGCCGGCTTTTTATCAGCCTCCGGAGCAAGGTGGTGAAGTCCCGGTGTGTGTGTGTGTGTGAGAGCATTCTCTCGCCGCCTGCATGTGCCAGTGGTCTTCTCCTCTGGCCAAGGTGACGAATACCGGAGGGAGGGTGGAAGCATTCCCTCACCACCCGCAGCACCGGCTTTTTATCCACCTCCGGACCAAGATGGTGAAGTCCGGGGGGGAGGGCGAGAGTGTTCTCTCGCCGCCCGTAGGTGCCAGTGGTCTTCTCCTCTGGCCAAGGTGACAAAGACCAGAGGGAGGGCAGAAGCATCCCCTCACCGCCCGCAGCACCGGCTTTTTATCTGCCTCCGGAGCAAGGTGGTGAAGTCCGGGGGGGGGGGGAGGGCGAGTACACACCTCCCCCAATATGATGCATTTGAAAGCAGTTTTGCTGCATGTAAATATTTTTGTAAAATAATTGAATCACAAAATGATAAGTGCATTTTTCTTCTCATAGTACTCTAAATTAGTGTGAAGTACATGGGAAAGGGGTAAAATTTCAGCTTGATATTGATAAACAAGCAGTCAAGGAATACTTTATTGTCTTGAATGAGTTCAAATGCCAAAGGCCAGATGAACTGGATCCAAGGATATTGAAGGACCTGCTTGAAGAGATCTCAGAACCACTGTCTATCATTTTCTTGAAATCATGGAGGATGGGTGGAGTGCCAAACAATTGGAGAAGGGATAATGTTGTCGCCATCTTCAAAAAGGGCAAAAAGGAAGAACTGGGGAACTACAGACCAGTCAGCCTGATGTCAATCCCAGGGAAAACTCAGGTTATTTTATATGAAAGCTGATTTACTCTATTTAATGCAGATCTATGCACACAGTAGCACAATATTAATGAAATCTTCCCTCAAACTTTGCCCCACAAAGCAAAAAAAAAAAAAAAAAAAAGGGGGGGGGAGGAGGTGCAGGGGGAAAAATGATGACACAGATTTCCCAAGAAATATGTCTCCTAATCCTTATTTAGTATTGTTTTTTGTTGTTCAGTTGCACAATCGATTCCGACCCTTCATGACCCCTTGGACCACCGCACGCCAGGCACCCCTATCCTCCACCATCCTCCTCAGCCCACCCAGCTTTGTGTCTATTGCATCAACAATGTCATCTAGCCATCTCATTTTCTGCCACCCCTTTCTTCTTTTGCCCTCCACCTTTCCCAGCACCAAAGCTTTCTCAAGTGAATCCTCTCTTCTCATTTATGTCCAAAGTACTTTAACTTTATCTTCAATATTTGACCTTCCAAGGAGCAGTCAGGTTGATTTCTTTTTGCTGTCCAGGGTACTCTCAAAATTCTCTTCCAACGCCACATCTCAAAGGCAGATTCTTCTGCGCTCAGCCTTCCTTATGGTCCAGCTCTCACAACCATACATCACTACCGGAAATACCATTGCTTTGACTATGTGGACTTTTGTTTGCAAGGTTAGCATTAACATAGTCTTCTATGATTAGACATGTTCAAAAAGCAACCTGCTTTGATTTTTGAAAAAATACATTTACAGAGATTCGTGTTGTCAATGAAAATGTCATGTTTGTGGGTGAGCAGTCAAATCCTTGAAAAGTCCTGCGGCTTAAAATAAATGATACCTATTGCTAAAATGGATATTTGTATCTATTTTAGTTACTTATTCTACAATTTGCAATAAGGACTTCAAAGAGAGATGGAGTGGGCAAAATAAATCTTTGAAGTTGTCATGAGGTAATGACTCAGAATTACCATTTCAAAGGAGTGTTATCTCAGCAGATAAAATTGAACAATTTTCCTAACCAGATGAACCATTCTATAATTGAATATGTGGAGAGGGCTCCATGGGATAAGCAGAGTCAAACACCATAATTCTATTGTTTTTCCCTAAGGAAAAATCATGTCATACAGCTTCAATATTTTTTGAGTGATGTCTAATTATATGATTAAACAATATCTAAAGTCAAGTGGCCTAATCTCTGCCAATACTGAATCCTCTTGGGCACCGGGGTGTGTGTGTGTGTCAATCTGAAGATGAATATCTTAACCATATACATTAGGAGTAGACCAAGCCAAGTCCTAACAGTTGTTGGAATGTAATTCCTATTGAAAAGAATTCTGTGAGTTGCCACATGCTACTTAACAAAAGTAGCATGAAAATGCATTCTTCGCTCTGAGACTTCACACTTTTGTGAAGTTTACAGGCCCCCTGAAACAAAATGCACGCACAACAATGAGACACCTAAATCAGAATTTAGAAGGTATGAAATCTAGGAGTTAATCTGTCAATACATAACAGCCTCATTCACTCTTTTTTGAAAGCAGAAAAAATCTCTTTGCTTTGGAGAAAAACACATTTGGAGACTGGGCAGGGAGGCCGGATGCCGGACGCCGAGACTTCCACCCGCTCCAGTGTCATGGAACCGCCCCAGGACCAGCACTTAAAGGCTACAGCGGTGGCAGGACTCTTTGCCTGTCCTGGGTCCCCCCTGCAGTTGGGGCGGGGAGGCCGGATGCTGGATGCCTAGACTTCCCACCTGCTCTGGCATCACAGATCCGCCCCAGGACCAGCACTTAAAAGCCATAGCGGTGGCAGGACTCTTCACCAGCCCTGGGTCCCCCCTGCGGACTGGGTGGAGAGGCCGGACATGGAAGCTTAGACTTCCACCTGCTCCACCGTCATGGCCCCGCCCAAGGACCAGCACTTAAAAGCAGTGGCGGCGGCAAGGCTCTTCGCCTGCCTTGGGTCCCTTCTGTGGACTGGGCAGGGAGGCTGGAGGCCGGAGGCTGAGACTTCCACCTGCTCCAGCGTCATGGCCCCACCCCAGGACCAGCACTTAAATGCAGCAGTGGCAGCAGGACTCTTTGATTGCCTATGGTCCCCCCTGCAGACTAGGCGGGGAGGCCGGAGGCCGGATGCTGAGACTTCCACCTGCTCCGGCATCATGGACCCACCCCAGGACCAGCACTTAAAAGCCACAGCGGTGGCAGGACTCTTCACCTGTCCTGGGTTCCCCCTGCAGACCGGGCAGGGAAGCCGGATGTCAGGACTCCCACCTGCACCGAGACTCCCACCTGCTCCGGCGTCACGGGCCTGCCCCAGGATCAGGGCTCAGAAGACCGTTACAGCTGCACGCAGCAGGACTTCGCTATGGGATGTAGAAGCCAGGGTACTTTTGCAGTGATGTTCTGATGTTCTGTATATGTATTTATGAAATGTTTTGTAAGATTTATTGATATAGATTTTGTAATTGATTGATATTTTGTTACACTATATCTGAATTGTTTTGTTGTGAGCCGCCCAGAGTCGCCATAGGTGAGTGGGGTGGCAAATAAATTGAACTATAATAATAATAATAATAATAATAATAATAATAATAATAATAATAATAATAATAATAATAATAATAATAATAATAATAATAATAATAATAATAATAATTTTCTTTTTCTTGGTAGGGGTTCTCATCCATGGCTTAGGACAGAATAAAGGGGAACCAAAATAACTGGTTATGGTCATATATATACCTATATATAAGGTTCAATTATGCTGGGAGCTGTTTTGAAACAGGGGTGTGCTGGACACCATGGGAGGGTGCTGGACAGAGGTAAGGGGAGGCAACCAAGGGATGGGGGAGAAGGCTGCCCCCAGGAACTACATGGTCAATGCCCCTGACTTGCTCCGCCTGGCACATGACACTTTAGAATAAAAAATTGCTCCAAGCTGAAGGAGGGAGCTTGGATCAATGGCTTAATGTTAAATGCAGCATCCAAAGTGGATAAAATAATAATAAAATTATTATTTGTGCCCCAAGGCACCAGAGGCAAGGTCGCACCGGGATTAATCCCCCTGTATGGTGGCCCAGACCATACCAGCTTTGAGAGCCCCATAAGGGTCTGAAAATGGTGTATTAATGACAAACAAATAAATAACAAAATCCTGCAGTTAAGCAGTGCCTTAAAATTTGACTGCAGTTATCATTCTTTTTGATCAATCTCATATTTGCATGTGTTCACCCATAAACTCATTAATTCTCATACACTCACTTGTATGTAATTAAAACACATACAATTATAATTTTCTAGTTTTTAAATCAAACACACACTTTTAGAGTGATTTTCTCTAAAAAAAAAAACATATGTTTTTGAGGCATTTTGGTTGCTTAGTGAGCTGACAAATCAATCAGAATATTTTAAAAATTCCAAAATACTGTGGATAGCTACTGTCCAATTCACAGGTAAGTCAAAGAGAAAGACATCATGTCAGGTTGTACCAAAGTTTAAATTTCACAAACATCTTTATTCTCATAATGGATAATTCAAGGTGGCCATCAGAGGCTACTTTCAAGTTTCCATTCCAATTCCTTGTCCAACTTCTCCTTCAAATACTATTGCTTTACAATAGCATCTGTATTATTTTACATACTTAGAAAACCATGAGAGAATCACTACAAATTATGATCAATTTGACCCTATGAATTAGTGACCTCAAAAAACTCCTGCTGTCAATTGTCCTCCTCAGCTGTTGCAAACTCAAGTAATTATTTTACAGTATCTGAATGGCTGTAATAACTGGTAAACTACCAGATCAAGCACTTTTCAAATACAGTATTTAAAATATAGTTCTAAAGAGGAGAGACAGGATCTGTTTTCGATCATTATTTATTTATTAATTATTTATTCATATTTATCCACCACCCTCCTCAGCGAAGTGACTCAGGGCGGTTTACCCATCATAGAAAACAAAAACAAAGACATAAAACATTCCCTAAAAACCTCAAATTTAAAACTATAAAAGGTTAAAAATTAAAATCTTAAAATTTAAAAGATACTACAGCCCACCAATTAAAAACGTTCAGGGAGAGAGGGGTTCAAACCAGCCAGCAGGCTGGAGTCACTGAGCAATCCAGACTCCACACCTGCCCCACCAGCCATGTTTTTAGAGTCTTCCTACAGGGCAGCAACTCCGTCTGGAGACGTAGCTCCACTGGCAGGAGGTTCCATAGGGCCAGAACAGACACAGAGAAGGCCCTTCTCTCTGGCTGATGGAACAAATAGAGATCCTCTCTGCTCTGCTATGATGGGACAGACAGATGTTCTTGGGGTGAGGCAGTCTCTTAAGTATCCTGGTCCACTACCATGTAGGACTTTAAAGGTAATTACCACCACCTTGAATTGCACCTGGAGTGGAGACAAACCGGCAACCAGTGCAGCTTCCGGAGCAGTGATGAGGCATGTGCATACCACCCACACCCCATCACCACCCGGGCAGCTGCATTCTGGACCAGTTGGAGCCTCTGAATGGTCATCAAGGGCATCCCCATGTAGAGCGTGTTACAGTAATCGAGTCTGGAGGTGATCAGAACGTGAGTGCAGTACTCATAATAATGAGCTTAAGTTACAGGAAGCCAGATATAGGCTGAATATATCGGAAAGCTGCTTAACTGTTCGAGCGGTATGAAATAGACCAAATTACCTCAGTAGATGGTGAGCACTCTAACACTGGAGGGATTTAAGAGAATATTGGACAACCATCTGTCAGATCTGCTTTTATTTGATTTGTTTGCTTTGAGCAAGAGTTGGACTCAATTGCCTTGTAGGCCCCTACTAAATCAATTATTCTATTAATGAAGTTTCTGTTTTCTGAATTCTCTTTTATGATTCCTGCTTCCTCTGTGGCTTGATACTGTTATTATTCAATGCAAAAGAATTCTTCTATCGCTGTCATTTGATTATTTCATTGCCTTAGTTCTCTTCCAGGCTACTGAGATAAATGAAATAGCTCAGTGGTTCAATTGACTTTAATACAGTTGTTATAGTTCCACATTGTAGTAACAAACAGTAGCATTTTAGCCAGTTTCAACATTATCCAAGAATTAGGCTAATTGAAAAAGCCAAATAAAGTTAACAATCGACAATTATCCAATTAAAGTGGGACAAGATCAAATGAATAAATAAGATTAAAGCTCACTGGCTATTATTAGAGCTTTGGCATAATTGAATTGCAATATTCATCCACATCAGAGAGTATGATAAGGGATTCTGGCTGGCAGGCTCAAAGCAAGCCATTGTTCTACTTCACCACCATTCTCAGTAAAATAAGCCATCTGCCCCATTTAAATGTGTGCCTCACAGAAAAAGAAACAGACTCACCATTATTTATTGGCCAGGAAGATTCTCTTTTAAACTTCTAGACATAGTGACTGGCTCCCTGAACCATGTGACTGGCCCGTGGCCTGAAAAGCTTGGGCACCCCTGCTCTAAAGTAATGAATTGAGTCACTTGTCTTTTAATCAAGAGTTCTGTGCACTCTATGCTGCAGAATGCTGTACATAAAGTTCTTGTTTCTGTCTTGTCCCATCTCTATCCAACCTTCTTGGAAATTTGGCTGTGCTCTGCCAAGATGTTTAAACTGCATTTTTTGCAACATAGTCGAGCCATAGTTAGGTGGCTGTAAGAACTTGACTTTATCTGGGACTCCCAGAATGATCTGATTTGAAGTTTGGAATGGCACATCCTTAGTAGAGAATAGGATTTTATTTCTGCTCACATGTACCTTTCTAGTGATTGCACAGTAGCCAGCAGCCAATTGGATTTCTGCCACCAAAGAAAAAAGGTGGACCTGGAGGGGAGGAAAGACAGAACATCACACACTAATTCTGATCTAACCTGTTAGAGCCAATACGAGGAGAAGGTAGGAACAAGCCCACAGTCAATCCTAGTTAAGAAACTGTTTGGTTTAAGCTGTTTTGCAATGTTGTAGGATACATACTGATGTTTTATGATGATATGATATTGTTGATGTATGTACTGTTATTCTTATTGTATTGTAATATTTGATGCTTTGTGTCTGTGATCCACCCCCCTGAGTCACATTGTTGAGTGGGCAGCATACAAATCCAGTAAATCAAATCAAATCAAGCAAGATTAAAAAGAGAAAAAATATATAAATCCTAGTTACAGCAATTATGCTAAATCAGGGGTGTCCAAACTACGGCCTGGGGCCCAGATGCGGCCCCAATGCCAATTCATCTGACCCCTGAAGCCCTCGTCGCTCCTGGAAGCGGAAGTAAAATGCACCCATATGGGTGCGTTTTACTTCCACTTCCAGAAGTGACGAGGGCTTCGGGGGCCAGATAAATTGGTGTTGGGGCCACATCTGGGCTCCAGGCCTTAGTGACCTGCACCCTGAACCATGTGATCGGTCCACAGCCTGAAAAGTTTGGGCACCCTTGTGTTAAATCATTACCCTACACACCTTTGTGAAATGGTTGGCAATGCACAAGCAAAGGAATATTTATTTATTTATTTATTTATTTAGTCACACTTCTATGCTGCCCTCCTCATGAATGACTCAGGGTGGCAAAGAACAGTTAAAAACACAATCAACAATAAAACCAATGATAAAATACCTATCCATCTCTGAAAGTTAAACTTTAAAAGTTCAACATTAAAAAGAGATTAAAAGTTAAAATTCACCAATTAAAATTACGAGGGAGAGGGGAGAACAGTCAGATTAGCCAGCCTGACAGCATATAATACAAAATAACTTCATTCCAAACATTCCCTTGCATCTCAGTGGTTGTTCTGGGAGATCTTGAGTTTTTATAAGGTTTAGGCTCTCCCTATCCTTTTCCTTCAGCAGTCAGTTTTTTAAAGTTTCAATTTCTTTGGTTCTAATCACCCGGTTCTTGTTGAATATATTAATACAACCCTACAATGCAGTGGGTCAATGTGGCTTGTGTGCTTAACCAACCAATCAGAGGAGTTCTCCAGTTTCCCACTTGTAGGGTCAATAGGCCTGATTAGGTTTGAGACCCGAGTACTGCATTTAATAAATAATAATATAATAATAATAATGATGGTTTGAGCGTCCATCTCTGTTCCAGCTCCTGCCAACCTAGTAGTTCAAATACAAGAAATTGCAAGTAGATAAATAGCGACGCCTTTGGTGAGATATGATCTTGGGGACATGAAAGGAGCCTCATTCTGGCAGCCCCTGAGCAGAGTTTCTCCAGCAAAAATCCTTTCAACCCAGAATAATAATTGTCATATTATTAGAATGCTTGCTGTTCATTTTCCTGTCAGATAGTATTCAGTCAGTCAGTGTCTCTGAGGTAATTTTCAGACATTATATTATTGCTCTGTTCTGTTCTCTCTCATTCTTCAAACCTTGCCTTGCAAGCAAAGTATATTTGTTAAAAGAAAACTATTGTACAGAACTGTTTCTCAAGCAAAGGAACTGTAAGTAAAGGACTGTTTTGTTTTCTTATACATGTGTGGAGAGTTTAATTTTCTGGACTAGAATGGGAGTCTAAGATTTTGGAGAACTTGCTTAATATAACTATTTTTGTTCAACCTGTCCCACCTACTTCTGTGTGCTGCTGCTGCATATAATCATAAAAAAACCCTCAAAAGTGCTATGATTGAGACATTTTTAAACTCATGGTTATTGGATGGAATGTGAAAAATCTGCTAGACTGTTGCTCTACCATTTGGGTGATGAGAAGACCCCTTATTTCATTTCTAAACAATGTTTTTTCTCTGAAATGAACCTGGACTTTAGTGGAGATAATCTTCTGAGCATGTCTCCATGAATGGTTGCCGGTGACTAGTGGCTTTTTATGTCTCTGTGTGCTGAAACCTGAATCCAAGAATTCTGTCTTTGAATTTTCCCTTGATACCATCATTACTATGAATTTACAGGTAGTTCTGTTCTCATATGCTTCTTGGGGAATTATGATATTTTTATTAGATTTTTTACTTGCTGATTATTGGCTGCCCCTCTATTGTCTTCTGTTGGCCAGAACCATTGTAGCAGCTAGTAGAACTGAATGTGAATACCTACATCAGTGATGGTGAACCTTTTAGAGACTGAGTGCCCAAACAGAGGTGCGTCAAACTCTGTTCTGGGGGAGGGAGGAAGCGCTCCCATTGGGCTGCTGGGCAGAGCGGCAGGACAAACTCTGTTCTGGAGGAGGGAGGAAGCGCTCTCATTGGGCTGCTGGGCAGAGGGGCAGGGCAAACTCTGTTCTGGGGGAGGGAGGAAGTGCTCCCATTGGGCTGCTGGGCAGAGGGGCAGGGCAAATTTTTTGTTGGGGTGATGGCACGTTCCCACAGAGAGGGCTCTGAGTACCCCCTCTGGCATGCATGCCATATGTTTGCCACTACTGACCTACATCCTCTTTCCAAATTAGGCATACAGGAGCTTTGGATTTAGCCCTTTTAATTTCTTCCCCAGCCAAAGTTGCTTTTTTGTACTGTCTTTGGCTGCTGAATAGTTGTAGTGATTTTAAAAGCATCCCCATTTTTGTGTCATTTGAATCACAAATATTATTCTCCCATAGAACTTGGATTATTTTTTCTTTGTTATCCTACTTATTAGATTTCTAATATGGATCTGTAAACAGCCTGGAGGGCATTTTCTTGAAAGATAGGATATAAATCATGCAAATAAGTAATCAAGAAGGAGAGAAAATGTGTATCACTGTAAATGCCAAATGAATTCTGCTAAAGCTATTGTTCTTTCAAATGAAGGTAGCATGTTTTTGACACTGGAACAAAGCAAATATGAAGCCTTGGTTTGCAATTTAGTATAGTTTATATTAATTGTCTTTTCATGTTACGTGGTTAAGTGCTTGTTGATGTTCAGTGTTAAAGAATTCTGCCTTTGCTTGATTTTGTATCTTTTGATGTTAGATAACTCGTAGGCTCCTCAAAGCTTCTATTATTATTATTTCAATTATTATCATTTCAAATTTATACCCCACCCTACTCAGGTAAACCTGACTCTAGGCGACTTACATATTATAAAAGTAACAGCATTACAGTCACAAATTGTTACAATAAAGTATTACAAAAAATAACAGCAAAAATAAAAATCGCATATACTGAGTCCCAGGAAAAGTCCAAGAGAAGTCCAAAAAAGAAAGAATCCAGTCTCGGTGAGAGCCGTCCACCACCGTGGCGTCCTTTTGAGCCAGTGCGAGGCTGGGCAGGGTGCCGGCAATGGAGTGGCCCTGGTGCCCCACAGCTGTGGGAGCCTCTCCACATGGTGGAGAGTCTGGAGGCGAGGGCGGAGAGGTCTTGGCGTCTGCCACCACAGTGTCTTTTAAGCCGGCCTGGGGCGGGGAGGGGGGCCAGCGATGGAGTAGCCCTGGTACCCAACAGCTGCAGTAGCCTTTCTGCCCGGTGGAGAGTCTGGAGGTGAGGGCATGCACAGTGCAGGAACAAGAGGGGCTTCTACAAAAATTGTGTCAAAGGAGCTTGGCCGTGAAAGGTTCTGAAGATTGGCTTTGTATCAGTGCAAGGTCAATAATATGACTCCATAGATGACCATTCAAATAACCTTCAGGGGCTGGAGCAAGTCAAGGAGAGAGTTTGAGGAGGAAGGATACGGGCAAGCACAACAACAGTCCACAGGAGCCATGAACTGGGCAGAAGACTTCAGAAGCATAAATCAGGAACAAGGCAGGATATCTTGATTAGTTAGTGTAAACCTTACAGAACGGCCGTTTCTTAGGTAAAATTTTATTCTGTCTCCAAATTTGAATTTTTAATGTCTACACATTTCTCCTAAATTGTTCTATTTTGGACATTTAAGCTTCTGGTATGAGTCCAACTCTTTCACAAATGGCTGTGGAAAACATTTCAGAGAAAAATAGGGTATTTCCTACAATAAAGCTGAAACCACAAAGAAGAAGAGGAGTGACAATATGGCACCAATTTTTAAAAATCGTATCAGGAACACAAAAAGGTGCTTTCTGGGTTGAAAGGATTTTTGCTGGATGCACTCCGCTCAGGGGATGCCTGAATGAGGCTCCTTTCATGTCCCCAAGATCTTTTCCCACTGAAGTTCTTCCTACTTATCTACTGACAATTTCTTGCTTTTGAACTGCTAGATTGGCAGGAGCTGGGACAGAGATGGGAGCTCATTCTGTCATGCAGTACTTGGGTCTTGAACTGCCAACTTGCTGACCTTCCAGCTAACAAGGTGAGCTTTTTAACCACTGAGCTGCAGCAGTCCCTACCATATAATATTTAATTATGTTAATTTATCTGTAGTAGTAGAAGGGATATCAGTACAAGTATTTCAAGTTACAGAATCTATCAAAATCCTAACAAGAATATGCCAACAGAGATGGAAAACAAAAGAATAGCACATAGATTAGAAATTTGCAATGTACAAATCAATCCACCCCAAAAAGAGATGGAAATTTCAGAATGCTTTGGCTGTTTTTGTTGTTCAGTCGCACAGTCGATTCCCACCCTCTGCGACCCCATAGACCACTGTCCGCCAGGCACTTCTGTCCTCCACCATCCTCCTCAACTCGCTCAGCTCTATGCCCATTGCATCCACAATCAAGTTAATATCCATTGCAAGCAAAGTGAACTTTGAGATTTTGCAACAACCTGTAGGACTAGTCTGTTTCCTCTAGGCTAGGGTTTCACAACCTTGGGGCTCCAGGTGTATTTGGACTTCAATTCCCAAAAGCCTAGGCTCCCCTCAAGTCCACAGGTTCCCTGCCCAATCTAGACTTTCTACATCAGATACATAGGTGCCAGTTTCAGATGTTATACCAAATCCATGGATATCCAAAAGGGGGACCTGGCTGGATGCTTATGTGACATTTGGATCCATGCAACAGGCGAGCATGACACAGAGAATATAAAAGTAAGCATGTAAACAAAACTAATAATTACTAGCACTTCACCTGTTTGGCAAAAAGTGTGAGTGTTAACAGATTGCATGGTTTGGTATGTAATAGCTTCTACTACCTGGAACACGCTGATAAGCAATATTTACATGTGAAATAATTGCAGTATAAGATTTATGTGCCAATCTACCCCTAGCTAGTCATTGTGAAATATTTAGGTTTCAAATTAATTTACATAAGTGGATTTGCAAAATGTTTTAAATAAAAGAGTAACCTCACTTTTCATTTATGGTGGGACAGAATTATCCAGCCTCCCCTCCTAATTTAAGTACAAACATATGTGCCTAGCCTCTTTATAATAACAGAGCCCAAATTGTTCATAAAGACTTCAATAAGGGTGGCAGACAGCATAAATACTACAAGGTGTTTAAATTATCCCAAAGTATGTTTAGTTGTTATCTGTTCTGAAAACCGGTCCAATAGAAACTTGTAAGGCACTTTGTCATTGGAACTACTGAATCTAAAAGGAAACTCTGAGCACTAATGGAGTCATCAAAGTAGGGGCAGACAGCCTGTCCAAATGTCATTTGTAAGATACATTAGCTTTCTTCAATAACATATTAAACCATTAATCAATGTTGTGATCAATAGCCATGCATTTTTGGTACTTAGATGTTTGGAAAACACTTCAGTGTGTGATGAATTGTCACTTCAATTGTAAACTTCCTCACAATAGCTTCATATTATTCAGTTTTTCTTCCTTGGTTTTGCAGGCCTGTCTTTTCCTCTCTCCAAAACTTGCTTCAGGGATTGATTTGGGTATCGAAATATAAGATATCTTTGATGAAACTCATTCAGGAGTTCAACAAAACACAGCAGTTGACCCTGGCTCTTGTCTCTCACCTCATTCAGGAAAAACCCACAGTCCTCAGGAATAAAGGGGAACATGCCAGCCCAGAATTCTGTTATGTGCCAGAGTGCAACAGAATCAGAGTTCAAGAAAGTTATCTCTTTTTAAAAGTACCACTCCCAGAATCTTCCTTAGAACAATAGCCACTATGTTCTCTCTTGCTTAAAATCCAGTCATATCTGAATCTAGTGGGTGGGACCCAGTCCCCTGGGCTGCCAAAATGAAGCCACTTTCTTGGCTTTATCATTAGCCAAACTTAAGTCCTCATTGGTGTATGTTTCTGGCAATAATTGGCAGACCAGTAAATGAGCTGGTTTCAGTGGTCATGACTAGATCCTGGAGCAAATGGAATGCTGTTGCCTTTCCTGCCAAAGTGATACCGATTTATCAACTTGCAATTTCTTGCTTTCAAACTGCTAGGTTTGCAGGAGCTGGACAGATAACAAGTGTTCACCCTGTCATGCAGTGCATAGATCTTCAACTGCTAATCTTTTGGTCATCAAGCTCAGCATCTTAAAAGTCTTAACAGCTAAAAGTACCATACCTTAGAGATTGAAAGCAATAATTCTCTCACCTTCAGTATACCAGAGGATGCAAAAATAGTAAATACTGTTTCTTAAATTGTTCATTATGATGTCTCAACTCATCAAAATACCTTGTTGAGAAATTTTCACCTTACTGAGAAACTTCTCACCACCTCTAGGCCACAGTGAAGCAAAGAGTATTGGTTTTTGTTGTCAGAATTCTCTGCACACATAAGGTTGATGTTGTCATTGGTCACTGCATTTTATTAAACATTTCCTAGCCACCCCCAGGTTTCCATGCTCCCTGGGAATACCTTTCAATCCAGGGAAGCTTTTGGAAGCCACAGGATGGTGAGGAAGGAACCTTAATGATAATAAATTGCCCCCGCTAGTCCCATCAGAAGTCTTCTCCTCCCTACAGCTCTGCAAAATGGTTGTTCTAGTAGCTGAAGGGTTACATATAGGATACAGAGATCTCAATCAGAGCCCTCCATAGCACCAGAGGAGATCTTGGACTTCAGTGTGGTTTTCTGTTTGTCACTCATTAAATGCTCATTCTTAGTGTTTACCTCCCTGGGTGTGTTAACTGCTTCTGAATCCTCTGAATCTATTGCTAGCCTTGGTAAAACAGTATCATCTCAAACAGGGAGTATCTAGAATAGTCAACATGTGAGTGTCAAAGTCACATTGCCAGAACATTATTTACAATCAATAAGCCGAGAGCACAAGAGAAATCCAGAGTACAGACTGGGTTATTCATGAATAGGAAAAGCAAGCAATGAGTTTGAGATGAAAGTCAAAGTTCTTCACATTTAATGTACTCCATGTTCCCAATAGGTTTTGGTCATTACTCCATGCAAATCATTCCACCACAGAGCTCTCCAATGTAAGAAAAGTTGATAATAATTCCCCCCCTCCGATATTCTTAACATTTTGAACCAAAAGGGCACACCTAGGTCTTTTTAAGGATTGTGAGGGCTTAGTGGTTAAACTGCTACACTTGACGACTGGAAAGTTTGCACATCAGCAGTTCGAGACCCGAGTGCTGCATGATGGAGTGAGCTCCTGTCTTTGTCCCAGCTCCTGCCAACTTAGCAGTTTGAAAGCAAGAAATTGCAAGTACATACCACTTTGGTGGGAAGGTAAAAAGTCATGCCTACCACATGACCACAGAAACATCTGCAGGAGCAGACAGCACTGGCTCTTTGGCTATAAACAGGGATGAGCACCAAACTCTAGAGTTGGATAGGACTGGCTTTCGAGCAAGGGAGGCCTTTACATATGTATTTTAAACTTTTTAAAAATATATTTAACACTTGGGTAGTGTGCTGATTTGGCATCCTCTAAGCTTCACCTCTTAGCAGAAGGGGCATCTGGAGTAGCCAGGAGATTGCCTGTCCTTTTGACTCTCTTGTCACTGTTTCCTTTTATATCTATTTTTAGACTGATATTTTATTTATTTATTTATTTATTTATTTATTTATGTTATTACATTTCTACCCCACCCTTTTCCGAGGAGTCAGGGTGGCTTACAGTTTAAAAACAGTTAAAACACATTATATCCAACAAAGATTCTAAAAATTAAAAGATTAAAAAGTTACAAACAACAGGAACAGGGTGAGAGGTGGGGTTATTCAGAGTCTACCCACCAAACTCATTTTCTTTACTTTCCAAGGAGCCAATGTAATGTTGTCCCATCCCACAACCTTGCTAAGGTCCAAGGCTGTCTACTTTCAATCAGAGTTCAGGCTTTTCTATCTGATAGTTAGGTTTAATTTTAATCGCTTTTCCTGCTCTCTTACTGACAGCCTTCATGTCTATACAGTGCTTACTCTCCTATTGAGAGAGACTTCATTTCCCCCTTTGTCTTTCACTTCTTGATAATTTACAATATAGTAATCATGCAAAGGGTATAGCATGGTCATGGTGGAGAGCCCTATCTTGCAGCTGCTATGAGATTGCTAAATCTTCGGTGTGGAATATTCTAACTGTTAATTGTGATATCTCAGTTATGGTCAACCTTGGCACTCCAGCTGTTTTTGGACTTCAATTACCGGAAGCCCAAGTCAGCACTCCTGCTGATCAGGTCTTCTGGGTATTAAAGTCTAAGAACACTTGCAGTGCCAAGGTTGGCCATTACTGTTATATCCTATCAGGTTGGAACTGACTTATAGTGACCCTTGTACAACTTTCAAGGTAAGTGAGATATTTAAGGAGTGTTTATCATTTCTAAAACCCTAGTAAACCTCCATGACTGAGCAGGGATTTTAACACAGGCTTATTGAGTCCTAGTTCATCGATCTTTCAAACTGTACACATCAGGAATGTAGAGAGAGTCCTCCATTTGAGTGGGGCCATTAAAGCAAGTATTAATATGGATGATTCACACATTGCTAAGTCATATATCAAGATTTACCACTATCTAGTATATAATAAACAACCAGTTATACTGAAATAAAGCAAAGTTATAAATATCAGCTGATCACCAGACCAAAGAGAAATGAGAAACGGATGTATGATTCATCTGCAAAAGTCAGGAAAACTAGGATTTCATTTTCTGTGTTTTGAGACTGTGCTCCAAATGTTGGAGATTCCCTGATACCAATAGTCTGTTTGAGGACGGTACCAGAGGATTATTGCATTCTGTGTGCTAATGGCTTGTACTTCATTGCTTTTAAAACACTTGCCCCACAACACTGAAATTCCTTCCAGCAGACAATTCCCCAAATCTCTTTACAACAGTGAAAGCCACTCAAGCTTGCCTTCATGCAACTTAATACACTTTTTAACTCAGTGTGTAACATTTAGGTTCAACATAGATATTTTGCTTTTCTGCAAATGTTCAACTGGAATAACCTTTGAATGTTCCCACTGAATTCCATTGTGGGGTGGGAGAGCTGAATTTTGCTCTGGGTTAGGGTGGTAGCAATGAGTCCCTCAGGGCATCATTTGACAAGGTAGCCATTGGGTACATGCTGCGATTCATGTGAATAGAGTTGGAAAATGCCCATAGTGCTGTGTCCCCAAATTAGCCAACCTGTCCTGGCTAGAGAGCAGCTGAGGATTTACCTGCTCAAGTACCAGGTTGCACCAGCACTACCTAAGGCCCCCCAAAAATTAAATGATATTTTAAATAAAATAAAATGGAGCTCAAGTCATAACTTCATGTGTCCTGCTTCTTTATTTGCTGCGTCTAAGTGGACATCCTCTTATAGCAGGAGTTCCCAACCTAAGGGCACCATGGCACCATTTCATGTGGTCCCCCACCCCTCCAAGGGCATTCGAAAAACAAAAAGGGTACCCCTTTGAAGCTGCTTGGACAAAATGGCCACCCCATTGTGCAGGCAGGGCAAAATGGCCATCTGGCCATTGAAGCTAACTGAGAGCTTGACCTGGGCCCCGGCTTGAAAAGGTTGGGAACCTCTGTCTTATAGCATCAACTACATTCTTTCTGTGTTTTTCTGTGATATAGGAATTGTGTCTACAGTGGAATAATCTGAACACCTACCCACAGTAGTGTTAAATTTAGAACTCCATGTACCCATTTAAATTAAATCCCACTTGAATCCATCTTGATGGACGGCAGCAGCTTCATCAATACTGGTCTGTGGCCAATGAGGACTTTGTGTGCCAAAAGGGCTCAGGACCAGGGATAGCTTTCAACTCATGGAATTGGATCAGTGGTATGGGTGTCAGGCTGCAGTGCAGAAGTCAAATGGAAGGCCAATGCATTATATTGTTTCCAGGACAATCTTCATGGCTGATTGCCATGATAATAGCCAATATTCATAATCAGACACAGCACTTGAAGAAGAAGTTTTACTTTTATGAAGAGAGACGGAGATTTTCTGTTTCATATGCCATGATAACTTGGCTGGCTTAGATACTATGTACTTTGAGTTAGGTGGGTGGGAAACATCACAATTTGTTTGGATTCATGCAGAGAAAAGCCTTGGGCAGTGCTGCTGTTTCTGACTTGTGAGTTATGCTGGCACAGCAGGTTCGTATTTTGATTTGACTTCCATTGTGTCCCTAGCACCCAATTCTGAATTGGTTCCTGTCGTCACTGATGAATCTGATGCAATTCATTTAGAGCACAATCCCTAAAATAGTAAAATATAATAAAAATAGCATATAAACTTCTAATGGTATGAGTGACAAACAGAAAAGGCTATGGAAGCCTGAAGCTATTTTATATTCCTCTCTTGAAATTATCAACATTTCATGACAACATATAGCCTTCCAGCTGCAGCACAATACAAATGAAACTATTCATCTGGAAACCAGTTTGGAGATAAAATCTTCAGTACTTCTTCTCTTCATAGAAAAGTATACCTCTAAATTATAAAGACACAAAATAATAAAACTATCATTCTAGAGCAATTTGTCACACAAAAACACACAAAAGGCCAGGAGACAAAATACCTCTTGGACAACAGTAGAGTTCTTATAGTATTGCTGGCTATTAAAACACACCCATTTGTGTTACTGATTGTCACTGAGACAAATGAGATTGAAGAAAGACTCTGGTTTTGCCATTAATAGGCAAAGGAACTCAACCCTAATACAGTAGAAATGCAAGTTGAGTGACAACGTTCAGCTGCTTTCACTCAGAACCAGACCTGCAGCTTTTTAAAACAGTCTAGTTGTTGTCCAGAAGTTGGTGGGCTTCAAGCTCTCAAGAGTCTTTATCTGCATTGCCAGATATAAGGAATGTGAATTGTGATCTAACAGCTGGTTGGCAATGTTTTCTCCATCCCTATTTTGGAATATATGAAAATATTAGTTGTATTCTGTTCATATAGGTTTTCCCCCTCCACTAATTTCCTGTAACTAAGAAAGCAAAAGGGAAATTAATGCAATACAGTACAGTATTCTGATTAGGGTGGTTATACTGCCTCTGCATACTGTTCTTGGCACTAGAACCTTAACATGCTGTGAGGAGGGTTGCCCTCTATGCCCATAATGGACCATCTTGCCTTACCCCACAAGAGGTTGGGTGACCATTTATCAGGAATATGTTAGCTGTTGATTCCTGGATTGGCAGAGGACTGAACTAAATGTGCAGTGCTGAGATTCTGTATATATTCCAAATAAAAAAATCATGTATATACCTTGTGGCTAACTGGCAATCTTATTCCAGGCTAACTTTGTAACTACAGTATTTGCACCATTAATATTTTATTCATATTTTGGCATGAGTTGACAAGTAGAAGAAGTTGTGGAAAGAGTAACAAACATCCCAGGCAAACAGATGTTGTGCTATGGCTCAAAATCTCCTGTTACTGTAGTTTTAGGAGAATCTCAAGGACTTATAGCAGGAGTGCCCAAACTATGGTCCATGGGCTGGATCCAGCTCACAGCACCTAATAATTTGGCCTATGGCTCCCTCACCACTCCTGGAAGTGGAAGTTAAATGCACCTGTGCATGTGCAAAACACTGCTGTATATGCACCCACAGCTGTCATAAATGCATTTATGACATATTGGTAAATGTAACTATATGAGAGCAGAAGAATAGATGGTTTTGAGATGTGGTATTGGAGGAGAGTTTTGAGAGTCCCCTGGACAGCGAGGAGAACAAATAGGTCAATCTTAGAAGAAATCAACCCTGACTGCTCCTTAGAAGGTCAAATAGTAAAGATGAAGCTAAAGTACTTTGGACATCAAATGAGAAGAGAGGATTCACTTGAGAAAGCCTTAATGCTGGGAAAGGTGAAGGGCAAAAGAAAAAGGGGGCAGCCAAAAATGAGGTGGCTAGATGGTATTGTAGAGACAATGGGTACAGAACTGAGCGAGTTGAGGAGGATGGTAGAGGACAGAGGTGCCTGGAGGACAGTGGTCCATAGGGTCACAAAAGGGTCGGAATCGACTGTGCGACTGAACAACAACAAAAAACACTATCACTTTAAGAGGCTGAAGAAAAAGGAGAGGAATTCTGTCATCCATGGGAAGTAACCAGGCATATATTTAAATAGAGGTTATTTAAAAATCAAACTACATTTTCATAGCACAAACCACAGGTTTTAGTTATATTTCTTGACAAAACAGATTTGGTGACTCAAATTATTTTACACGTTGGTTTTGAGATTGGAGAAATATAAGTGGATATAAAATAGATATAAATGTATTATACTGTTTCCCTATCCTTTCCAAACATGTGTTTTGTTTGATTTTGGATTATTTAAAACTTAAATTATTAGTAAGAGGTTTTACAGAATGCACTAACTTTAAGTCTGTCAAAAACTTTAAAGGAAAATTAAATAGAATTAGTCTGCTCAACCAAACAGAATCTTAATCATGGTGCATATATTTAGCATGCTCCCTCAAGGTGCTTTAAGGATAATTTGGGTGCAAATAGGTGGGTGTAATGAGAAATGTTCCCAACATTTCCAGGTGTAGTTTTACATCTATTGATTTAATGGGCAAATAATAAATGCCTAAGCCATCACAATCAATCTTGTTGCAAGGAATTTCATCATTATACTGTCAGTTTGGCAGCAAAACAATCGTCAGAGAAATAGCAAGTGATCTTGTAAAATAATTGTTGAGCAGTAATAGGACATCTGTGACTTTTGACCATAGCAGCAGTCTTTTTTGTTTAATCGCCTTTGGCAAAAGGTTTAATACCAAGAGTCCATGTGGAGGAAGATCTAATTCCATCATTTCTGGAATCCATGTTCAAGCATCCATCTGCTCCAATCAATGCACAAGCTAATAGAAAAAGTGAGGTATTTAAAGATAACGATAAAACAAGAGAATTAAAGTTTATAGGACTGACCATTTCCCAAATTCTGAAACAGCTTTGAATAGAATCTTGGTGGCTTCAAAAAGCCATGGAACTGCAGCTTCAGAAATGAGTCATCACAGACAGAAAGCTCATATAGAAAATAGAAACTTCACTCTTTCCTGGCTTTTCATAGCTATATGAAATATTCTACTGTGCTTCTCATATTCATCAGTTTTGCCTGCTTTGTTTCCTAAAGCTACTTTAATAAGCAATTTGACAACTTTGTGACATTGCTCATTTGTTCAGAATTATGCAAAAAGCAATAATTCAGGTTGTTATAAAACAACAGACACGGAAATGGCCAATAATTAAGAAAAACCACAAACAACCTATCCTATTTATTTCTTCCTGCACTGCATTATTTATGGAGGTGGGGTTTAATCTTTGCAAATACATGGAGTGATTTGAACCTTTTGCAAAACTTTAGACCAGGAGACTCTAGGAGTCTAAATAGTCCCATCAAGCGGCTCTATGTGACCTTAAACAACCTTAAGTGACCCTACTTAGCCTGATCCAATTTGGCAGTCTAACCAAGACCTTAATTGTGATTTAAGATAATTTTCACAAATTTTAAAGGGAATCAAATTCAAATAACATAGTCTGAATCCAACTCAATATGATTAAGAGCCATGGTCAATAGTTGCTAATAAGGTAAGAAGATGAGAACATAGCCATTTCTAAAGGGAGAGACACCCTAGTCTGTTGCAAGAAAAACAAGTCTTTGGCACTTTGAACAAAGAGAATATTTTACCCAAATTCTTCTTGGACTATGAATTAACAACTTGCCTGTTTATCCCTCCCTCTATGTGCCCATGTCTTCATACAATATTTACAGGATCAAACAATTCTTCAGGTGATTTTTTCTGAATCTCATGATGCAGTTAATGATTGAGACCATACATTTATTGCAGTAATTGATAATACAGAAACAATGATGTACTAGAGCAAGATAATTTAGCTTTTGGCTTCTTCAGCTGCTCTGAATCTAAATCTGTTGGGAATCTTGGGTACAGATTAAAAAAGAAGATGAAACATTTTGAAATAAATAGCACTTCAACATTCTTTGTTTTTCAATCACTCTAATAAATATATCTATGGGGTCGCAAAGGGTTGGAATCGACTGTGCGACTGAACAACAAAATCTCCAATTATATCACTCTGTATGTAACTATCATTTATATATTACCCCCATCTCTCCTTCTCTCTGTTTTCCACTATCCATCTGTTAGAACAAGAAATAGTTAATAGGCTATCCAAATCATAATCTACATGAGTGCTGTTTTTAGATGACCTTGTTACAGTAGAGCAGTTTGCAAAATTTTAAAAGCAGAAATCAAAAGAGAAACACTTTATTTTCAAGAGGTCTTTGTTTATGCTAAAGCCTCACTTGGTTATATGTTTGGGAGGCCACATTATAAACAGCCTTGCTACACTCCTCCATCAGTTTCAAGGATATGATAGCTGTCTAAAGCATGGCTAGCAGAAATGCTGCACATAATAGTGTAATATTCTTAGCCCCAAACTGACGTACTGAGATCAGAAGACATTACTTCTAACAGAAAAAAATGACTTAAACTGTTTCTTCCAGGTTTAATTTGGTTGTCATGCAATGCTCTAGTGAGGTTTCCCAGGTTTTTTTTATCAAATATTTAATTTATATTACTCTTATATTGATTTTTTTTTTAAATTAGGTAGTTTAAGGTTAGAGTTATGACTATCTCATGTTGGCTCAAGTACAACGACTGGCAACTGTGGAAAAGCAATAGTTACATCAGCTAGGTTTGCAAGATAACAGTAGCTGTAAGCAACCATCCAGCTGACCAGGAAATGTCTTTGCAGTTGTGAGAGTATTGACAGTCTTGTGGGCAACATATGGGAAACACAATCTATCCTCTCTCACAATCCCTTGTTTACTCCAAACGATGTGGTTTTGTTTTGTTTTTAGCTCATGAGACATAGTCTAAATTGTGTCTGTAGAAGACTAGATGATGAAGGGGTTTATGAGTACCTACCTGGAACTACAAGCAAAAACAAGATATGATATATGAAGCACATGGGAAGTTATCACATAAGGCAGTGGTTCCCAACTTTGGGCACACGCCTGCTGGGGGACTTCAATTCCCAGAAGCCTAAGTCAGAATATTGGTCAATCAGTGCTTTGGGGAATTGACTTAGGTTTCTGGGAATTGAGGTCCAAAAGCCAAAGGTTGGGAAACACCAAATGGAGCTATGGGGTGCATTTGGCTTCATAGGCTACACATTGTGCAGAACAGAGTTAAATGGATATTGAGATAATCACCAGCACAGAGCAAATATAACTTCAGGTGAATCCAAAGAAGCTAATTTGTTCCCAGCCAAATCTCCAAAAAGAGAGGCAGGTGAATAAATCAAATGAATGGCCTAATCCAAAGGATTAGATGAAAGCTATGTCTTGATCATAGATAGTTGGCTGACTGAAAAACTCTTTTTAATTGGTCTAATAACAATTAATCAACTCACTATGTGCCATTAAAAGGTGCAATTTAATTAATGGTGAATGTATCTCTTTCAACAGGCTTAGGGGCTAGTATTTTTCCATCCAAGCCTATTGTCATGAAACGACATCTTTTTCCTAATGTTCTCAAAGTTTGGGGAGGACCTAGTTTAAACTAGGCCTCAAAAATTCTTTCTTCTCTTTGTCTCACAAGACTACGTGTCACGAGACAGATTGTTTTCAATTCAGTGTTCCTATTCCTTATCTGTAGCTTGCTGAGTTCCCTGATGTTGTAACTACATGTTATAGCACTGACTGTACACGTGTGTCAACAATCCTATGTTATGAGAAACTTTTCTCTGTTCCCTGATTGGTTAAAGGTACCCCACCTGACTGGAGAATCTCCATCTTGGAGAGGGGAGAGAAGAGTTCATTTTTGGATGTCTATGGATTAACATCTTGGCCTGTAGGACTATGCCTTTTTTCTTTTTCATCATGATTACCTAATGTGGACTGTTACTGGACTGATCCTATGCTATTGACCTTTTATTTACGTTTTACTATGGACTATGCTTTAAGAAACCTGCTACAATAAATCAATCGTTTTTCTCTGAAGATTGTCTCTTTCATCATCAGCACATGAACAGCACACACCAGGCCTAGCTACCTTACCTCCCATGTTTGCTCCATTGCCTGAGCATATAAGAGTTCTCTTTAAAGCAGCCCGTCTCTCTCAGACGAAGGTAAGGGCTATAGAAAGTTCCCGTAATGAGACAGGGTTCTCAGGAACTGGAAAGGAGGGGCCCTTGAGTTGGGACGGCCAGTGTCTGACAGTATTAATTTCAAGAGTTCTAAATTGTTATAATGATCCCATTCTGAAAGTCTATATGTGTCCAAATTTTTGGTGGCAGTCAGTCATGTTTTCTGCCTCAGAAATCGTTCTTATTGATTGGCATGTTTATATCAAGTTGTGTTGATTCTCTTGCAAAACCCTAAGTATTCCATTTTCAATATACACAGAGCCCTAGGCAATTGCTAGTTTGCAGACACGGCTAAATTATTAGCCTTAAAAAAAAAGCCAGGTTGATAAAGGTGTTGAAGGAATTATTGATACCGTACTATTCTTTCCTTTTGTTTCATTTCTTTTTTATATGTGCTGCAGAGCAATTCTCACCCCTTTCTGCGGAAAAGGAATAATTCTGTATCATTCTTGGATAAGAGAAGCAAACTTTTTTTTTTACTTACAGTTTCATCCCTTTGTTATTTTAGTCAGACAGTGTGGAGTTATAGCCCCACATCTCCATGTTCAGAGAGCTGGAAAAAGGAGAAGGGAGGTTAGCAAAGAAGCAACGGGATATTTTCAAGAACTTTGAAGCATGGACGGAAGACCCTCTAAGTTGATGCCAGCTTTTGTTCTCCTCTGGCACTAGGCATTAAAAATCATGGAACATGCTTGGAAAATTAGCAATTACAGTTATATACCTGTGAGAACAGGAGTGAGTCACCCCACCCACAGGAAAGGTTTTCCCCCCTTACCTGGTGGATACAGGAGTTATTGGGGTCAGGGCAAAAGCCCTTCTGGCTGCCAAGTTAGGTTTCTTATTTTGGGCACTGTTTGCTTATGAATGCTCTGTGTGACATTACATCCAAAATGAAACAATCAGACTACTGAAGATGCTGTCTCCTGCCTCTGTTCATTTCTACTGAGGTCAAAAGACTGGGGGAAGGGCAGCCAGCCCTCTGCAACGCTACCACCCCACAACCTCAGTCTTAGAATACCACCCCATAGCACTTAGTGCACTCTCTGGGTGATTCATAATGTGATTAGCACTTTGCACACCCATCATGACCATGTGGGATGTGAAGCTGAGTCAACCTGGAGCCTCATTAGGATCTGACTCACAATGTTTTGGTTGCAGTACAGTAGTTTAGCCAATGTGCCACCAGGGCAAATGCAAAATTGTTATTTTTCTCATAAAAGGCACTGCCAAGAAGGAAATATTTGTACACCTACCAGTACTGGTAAGGAACTGTATTTAGAGACTTCAACATTACTAGTAAATTATCTTATGAATTTGACTAGAGGTAAGAAACTTGGCTCCACGGGTTCCCCATATGGCCTGCAAACTTCTACTCTTACCCAATCAATGGTTAGTGATTAAAAAAAACCTATACTGTATAATAAGTAATAATGAATGATGAGTTTGTTTAAAGTCTAGGAAGATGCTGCATGGCACTGAACTTTGGAGTGAACCCTGAAAAGCTTTTGCAAGGAATTGAAGTTATGGTTGACTGGTGGAAACAGTTTGTGGTGAGATGGATGGGAATATTGTTTCTGTAGCCAAGGGCTATAGCATTTTGTTCGCTCTCTAGCTAGTTATACACATGAGAAATCTATTTTAATGTGACACAATGATATTATATCCAATAACAGTAAATAGTTCTATGTCCTGATGGTACTTTCCAGTTTTGTTCATTTTCACCCTACCAACAATATAACATTTTTGCAGCACATGAGTAGTTCTTCTCATCCATTAAATTATGTTTTGTGACAATACATTTTATATTTTCACTGCTGCATGCCAGTGGAACTTTTCCTATTCCTTTTAGAACACCCCCCCCCCGCCAATATTCTCCAAAGAAGCACCAGCAATGAAATAATTCATACTTGTATTCTGGATAAAGCAATTTGGAAGATTTGAATTTAGCAGTCTGTGGTGAGTTGAGACTCTACTTTCTCCCTTCCTATTGTCCCATACTCACATATCTGCAAGAAATATTGCTGAAAGGCATTTTCTTCATACCTTGAGGCAGGGAGAAACTCTCTCTCTCTCTTTTGAAATATGTGCCTCTGTTCTGAAGTACATAGCACTATGAGCCACTCTAAAAAGTTAAGGGGGATCGGCCATTTTTTAAGGCAATAAAAGTTTTTTTTAATTTCCTGTTTTCACTGAATAATTGGTAGCATTCTGAAGTCCCTGTGGCAGTTTGAAGGCAATAAAGGCAGATGAAGGGAGGGAGTTAGGGAGCCTTTCCTATAAATTGTATCATTCTTGCATTTTTTTACTTGCAAACTAAAGTCTATTGTATGGTCTTTGTTTTTTAGCAACCCTCAGTACTCTTTGTCAACAGACAATTTTCTTGTCATGTCAGCTGCATGCAAATAGAACACATAACAACAGCAGATTTTTTCCTGCCCCAGTAATGCACACTTGCAATTTGTTCAAGGGTTTATTCATTAGATTTCAACCCAGTGGTGTAGCATGGGTTTCAGCCGCCCAGGGCATAGGCCTAATTTGCCACCCCCTGGGCAGGGCCCAGGATGCTGTTGGTGGGGGAGGGTCCTTATTTATTGTGAAATTTTGCCACCCCAAAAAAGTGCTGCCCGGGGCAGGCCACCCCCGAGCACCACGCTACGACTTTGTTTCAACCAGTAATCAACAAATATCCCACTGAGAAAGGTTACTACAGTAATACCTTGGATAACGTTTGCCTTGGATAACGCTGAAATCGGATATGTCAGGGAATTTGAGGCAAACATTTGCATTGCACAACATTAACATAACATTGTGAGATGCAAATGTTTGCCTCAAATTCCCCAACGTTGATCTCTGCCCCAAAGCCTGCAGGGCTGGAGTTCAGCCCTGTGGACATTGGGGCAGAGATCTACTGAGGCAAACATTGCTGGAAACCAGCGCTATGAAGCTTGCAGCAGTGGCATAGCTGGAAGCAGAACAGGGGTTCCCCGGTTGGCTTCCCAGCCATGCTTGGCAGCAGTGTTGTGTTTGGGAAGCTGACCGGGGAGCCCCCAGTCGGCTTCCCAAACATGCCGCTGCTGCAATTGGTGCTTGGGTTGGGTGCACATGCCCCGGTTCTTTCCCCCAACCCAAGTGCCGATCACAGCGTGCGATGGATGGCTGGGTGGGGGAAAGAACTGGGGGGCATGCCCCGTTCTTTCTCCAACCCAGCTGGCCATTACACCCGGGGTGTGCACCCGGTAACAACGATCCAGGCAGAGGTTTCTGAAGAGAGGCTGGGAAAAACTTTTCCCAGCTTCTTTTCAGAACCCACCCACCTGGATTGCTAAGGAGCTTAGCCATCCAGGCTGGGTGGGGTGGGGGACTTCTGAAGAGAGATTGGGAAAAGGGTCCCCAGGGTCCTTCAGAATGCCCCTCCATCTGGATCACTAAACCCCTTAGCAATCCAGGCAGGGGATTCTTTTCCTAGCCTCTCTTAGAACCCCTCCTGGCCTGGATTGCTAAGGGTCTTAGCCATCCAGGTGGGGGGCCCCTCTTCTGAATAGACCCTTTCCCCAATCTCTCTTCAAAATGCCCACCGCCCAGTGATGGGATGTCAAAAATTCTACTACCACGCCATGACGTCATGGATGTCATGGGCGTAGCCAATGTCATGACATCATGACGTCATGGGCGGAGCCAACGTCATGACATCATGACGTTGTGGGCAAGGCCAATAATAATAATAATAATAATAAAAAAACACGCAGACCCGTAAATAACTTAAAGAAATAAAATAAAGAAATAAATAAAATAAAAATTAAATAAAAGTACAACCACCCACCCAAAACACAAATAAATCACCCACCCACCCTAAATATAAAAGCCTCACTTACCTTCCTTGGCGCCGACGAACCTCCATGTGGCCCGGGGCCACCCGGCAAGACACGCTGCCCCCGACTGCGGCCATTTCCTCCTACGAAGGCCGCGATCGGCCCTGCAGCCGCCGGCCACGGCTGCCACAGCCCCTGGCCGGCCACCGAGCTCCCACGGGCACGTTGGTGCCTGCCCGGGCTGTCCGTCCGTCCGCGCCACGCCCTCCTAGGGGCTTGGGCCTGACAAACCCCCATGCCCTGGGTAAGCCTGGTGGGGCTCGCCACCTCCGCATCCTCCTCTGCCGGGTGCCTGCAGCTTCCTCGGGGCGGTGCCTTTTCGGCCCGGCTCTGGCTGAGGCCACGGGCGGCCAGGGCCTGGGGGGGCAGCAGTGGGTATGGTGGCGGCTCCAGCCGCAGCCAGGGGCTGGAGCCACCGCTGCCCCCAGGCCCTGGCCACCCGTGGCCTCAGCCAGAGCCGGGCCGAAAAGGCACCGCCCCGAGGAAGCTGCAGGCGCCCGGCAGAGGAGGATGCAGTGGTGGCGAGCCCCACCCGGCTTACCCAGGGCATGGGGGTTTGTCGGGCCCAAGTCCCTAGGAGGGCGCGGCGCGGGCGGACGGACAGGCCAGGCAGGCACCAACGTGCCCGCGGGAGCTCGGTGGCCGGCTAGGGGAGGTGCCCTTCTCTTAGGGCTGCCGCTGCTGCTGCCGGAGCCACTCTAAAAAGGGGCGGCTCCAGCTTCGGAAGAATTTTTTTAAAAATTGGAGCCATTTGGCTCCAATTTAGTGCGCATGACCAGAAACTCAATTTGACGCATGCGCAATGCGTCAGATTGAGTTTCTGCGCATGCGCAGTCAATTGGAGCCATTTTAGCTCCGATTTTTTTAAAAAAATTTCTTTCGGTGAGGCGTCCGGAACCGGACGCCTCAAAAGTGGACTCCCCTCCCGGAGGTCCCTCCGGGATTGGTCCTACCGGTTCCAGGGAACCGTCTGGAACCGGGGACATCCCATCACTGCCCCTGCCCCACCTGGATCCCTAAGCCCATTCTTTTCTCCAACCCCAGCGCCGATGCCAGCTTGGGATCAACCCTGGGGTTGGGAAGAAAGGGGACAGGGCTTTTTTTTTTTACATTGTGTGATCAATGCATTGTACAATGTTAAAAACCAGATAACGTTATGACTTGTGGAAC
Source organism: Furcifer pardalis (assembly GCA_030440675.1). NCBI lineage: Eukaryota > Metazoa > Chordata > Lepidosauria > Squamata > Chamaeleonidae > Furcifer > Furcifer pardalis. The sequence continues at coordinate 62,971,729 of CP126891.1, forward strand.
AAAGTCATAACATTAGCCTAGGTACTATTGTACTTTAATCCAGAGAAACTGGCAGAAGTAAAGGTGGTGGGGAGTCTGAAGCATAAGTCTTTGGTTTTTGTACCCTGCTTCCATTTTGAGACTTCAGTGGCTTAGTAGTTAAGATGCTGAACCTGACGAATGGAAGGTCAGCAGGTCAGCAGCTCAAGATCCGAGTGCTACTAGTGAGCTTCCGTCTCTGTCCCAACTACTGCCAACCTAGCAGTCTGAAAGAAAGAAATTGCAAGTAGATAAATAGGTTCCACTTCGGTGGGAAGGTAAACAGCATTCTGTGCTCTCTGGTGTTTAGTCATGCCCACCACATGTCTATGGAAATGTCTGCAGATGCAGACAGTGCTGGCTCTTTGGCTATAAACAGAGATGAGCACTAAACCTTAGAGTTAAATACGACTGGCTTTCAAGCAAGGACCACCTTTACCCTCCATTTTGAATTGGGATGGGGGAAGGCAACATTTGGGTTTCTGCCCAAGTTCTGCAACTGGCATGCTGCTAACTAGTTCTCTGTATCTTCCAGCTAACAGCAAAGGGAGAATTGATTAAAAGTAAAAAATAATGAGTTGGTTTACAACATTAGTGATACTAAAGCCTGACAGCTGGTTTTCCTTTCCAGGACTCCAAATGTTTAATAGACTGCCACAGGGGTAGGTTTTCAAAGGGAGGTTGGATGGCCATATGCCAGAAATCCTGTAGCATAGATTTAATGTATTGGCAGAAAGTGGACCAGCAGTGGTGGGATGTCAAAATTTTTATTACCCCACCATGATGTCATCACACTGTGGGTGGAGCTAATGTCATGACATCATAGGCAGAGTCAACATCATGACATTGTGGGTGGGGCCAAAGAAAAAATATTAAAAAATAATAAAAAATAAAAAATACAATAAAAATAAGCCAGGCCTTTTTAGGAACTGTGGTAGTACATCAATATAGGTAAAGGCATTAAATACACATTAAAATATACACAGACACACCACATCCAAAGGTGAGTCACTTACCCTGGGGAGCAGGCTATAGGGAGCTTCAGGCTAGCAGCTTCTCTTCCTCCTTCCCACTTGGGAGGATAGCAAGGAGGTCGTGCATACGTGCCAGGCACTGTAGGCATGCACACACTCCAAGTGAAAAGGTAAGCCCCGAAGGTGGTTCCCCCCAAAAGCTGCTACCGGTTCTCCGGGAAACTGGGGAAAGTTACTACCGGTTATGACGAACTGATGAGAACCTGTTACATCCCATCACTGTGGACCAGATCATTCTGGATGATAAGAGGATAATCAGAGGACTGGAAACCAAGCCATATGTTCAGGCACGTTCTGGTATATTGGGCAATTGGGCTTTGTCCCACCCCACCCTCACCTCTGGTGCCCTGGGATGCCAATAGAAATGTATGGGATTCTCCCCCAATCCCAACTCCCAAATAGGTGCCCCCACCACTCCCTGTCCAGTGCCTTCCCATTGTGCCCTGCACACCCCTGCATATGTTTACTCTTGAGAAAAGGAGACTGAGAAGGGATATGATAGTACTCTTCAAATACCTGAAAGATGGTAATAAAGAGGAGGGACTGGATCTGTTCTTGGTCATCCCAGAGTGCAGGACACATAATTATATGTGCAAACTAAAATAAGCCAGATATAGGCTGAATATACCATTCAATTTCCGCCCTGTCTCCTCCTTCCTGGAGGAATTGGATTATCTGGCGTTAGGCTGGGTCATGCTACAGAGACTGCATTGGTTACACTGTTTGATGATCTCTGGCAAGAGATAGTATGGAAGTATTCAAGAGAAAATTCAACAACGTCTGTCATATCTTCTTTGCTTTGGATTCCTGCACTGAGCAGGGGGTTGGACTCAATGGCTTAAAAGGCCCCATACTCAGTTATTCTATGATTTATCAGACTTTTCCTAGCTCCAAATGTCTAACAATTCCCTTCTTCCTTTGATGGTCATGCCAATAGTGATACTGAAAGAAAAGATTGAAGGAAAGGCTCCTTGAACTTGCTTTTTTGAGCTTTCTCAGGTAACTCCTAAAATGGCTCTTGGTTAGTTAGTTTAGCTTTTGTTACATAGTTCTTTGAAAAGGCTCCAAGCAACCTATGAAGCAAGTAAAGAAACCACACCTTCTGTTGCTCTGCATAAGCCCCCTCCGCCCTCCTCCTTCCCAAAGTTATTCAGAGACAAATGATATCAGATTAGTGTTTCCCAATGTGGGGCACACACCCACACACCACAGGGGAACTTCAATTCCCAGAAGCCTAAGTCAATACCATGGCTTCTTCTTTTGTGTCCTGATCAAACCCTGGACTGACAAAATAAAGCCACTTTCTCCACTTTGTTGTTGCCCAAACCCAAGTCTTCATCTTTGCATGTCTCTGGCAGGAATGAGGACTTGGGTTTGGGAAACAACAAAACAAAGAAGGTGGCTTCATTTTGGCAGTCCAGGCTTTGTTCAGGACATGAAAGAAGAAGAAGCCATTGTACTGACTTAGGCTTCTGGGAATCAAAGTACCCCTGTGTATGGGGTGTGTGTGCACCCCATGTTGGGAAACACTAATGTAATATGCAATGGCTGACCAGTGCTTTGTGGAACTGATTTGGGCTTCTGGTAGTCCAAAAACCAAAGGTTGGGAAACACTGTATTAAATGAACCACATTGTATCCAGAGCTTGGCTCATAAATTTTCAAAATGGAATCTATAATGAAATGTAAGTGATTCCCCTCCCCGCCATGCTATTTGATTGCTTTGGTGACAGAATTTTTTCTTTGTTCTTCTGTGTAGAGCTGATCGAAAAACTGCCTGCAGCCACAATTTCTATCAATGCTACCCAGAAAAAGAAAGAAAAATGTTTTTTACTGTCATCTCAGTGATGCAATGTGGCAGTCATCAAATAGTAGGAAAAAAGATAATTTCACTTTCCTCTCTGCAGAAGAAGTGTTCAGTTTGCCCACATCATGAAGCAACTTGTCAGCCACTTTGCTATGCAGGCAATTAGGTTGCTTGTACTGTTTGGATGGGGAGAGTCCTCAAACAACCCCAGGCACTCAGGTCCAGTCCACACCACAAGGGGTTAATGTGAACAGGCCCTGAGTTGAAACATCAGGATGTTGAACCTCCAAAATCCTTCCTGGGAAAACAGCCAGATTCTGTAGCACTGGGCAAACTCGACAGTCTCAGAGTGCCCCTAGAAGAAGAGACTGCTAAACCACTTCTGGGCACTCTATACCTGGAAGACTTAGAGGAGGGTTGTCATAAGTTGGAATTGATTTTGTAGCATACAAGTATTATTATTTATTAGCCATTTTAACAAAGGATTGGTCAAAGAACTTTATCTGATAGATGGAAAAAATGAAGACAAAAGGAAAAGGGATGGCAGAGGATGAAATGGGTAGCCAGCATCATTGACATGGTGGGCGTATATCTGGACAGACTCCAAAGTATGGTAGATGGAAAATGGAAGAAGTACTGTGTACCAAAATTCCCTTCTGGGCAAAACAATTTTTGCACAAAAGAGTTAATGGATATAAATCAGACATTTGAATTGGCAAACCACTTCTATCTACCTGGACACTCTATCCAAGACCTGAAAGTTGCAATTCTGGAACAGAGAAATTACAAGACTAGGATTCAGAAAAGAGCAGAAATAAAATACATCCAACTGTTGGACACCCATTGCAAAGGTTTGAATATTAGCCATGCGTTTCTGGGGCATTATCAAATTTGATACACAGATTGTTATATGCCGCATATATCTTTTTATATATTATATTTTGTTATACTTCCTATTACTCCCTGAAAAATAGATGGGGAAGAAGTAGAAGCAGTGACAGACTTTATGTTTCTACAATCAAAGATCACTGCAGATGGTGATTACAGCCATGAAATAAAAAGGTGACTGATTCTTGGGAGGCAAGCTATGAGAAACCTGGGGGACATAATTAAAAGCAGAGACATCACCTTGCAAACAAAAATTTGCATAGTCAAAGCAATGGTATTCCCAGTGGTAATGTATGGTCGTGAGAGCTGGACCATTAGGAAAGCTGAACACAGAAGAATAGATGCCTTTGAAATGTGGTGTTGGAGGAGAGTTTTGAGAGTCCCATAGACAGCAAGGAGAACAAATAAGTCAATCTTACAAGAAATCAACCCTGACTGCTCATTAGAAGGTCAATTAGTAAAAATGAAGCTAAAGTACTTTGGACATCAAATGAGAAGAGAGGATTCCCTTGAGAAAGCCTTGATGCTGGGAAAGGTGGAGGTCAAAAGAAGAAGGAGGAAGCAAAAAATGAGATGGCTAGATGGTATTCTAGATGCAATGGTCACAGAACTGGGTGGGTTAAGGAAGATGGTGGAGGACAGAGGTGCCTGGTGGGCAATGATCCATAGGGTCGCAAAAGGTTGGAATCAACTGTGCGACTGAACAGTACCACCTTCACAAACTTTTCTGTAAAATTCTCTTTCACAATATATGCTGTCTCACAAAACAAAAGCAGCTAAAAAACATCATGGTTACACCTGCTGCCGCAGAAACCGGAAGTGCAAAACATGATGAAAAAAATGCATAAAAATGTTCCCTCCTCCTCCGCCCCCACAGGAAGTGGTGGAAGCTTCAAAAATATCTGAAAAATTGTTGAGTTAGGGGTGGTGGCCCACCCATGTAGTTAAAAATCCATGTTCTCCTTCAGCAACTCTAGCTGGAGCCAGATGCCTTTGAACTATGTATGCCTCACTTTGTGGCCCACTATGTGTTCCTTCTCCTCTGTGGCTGGCCTGCTCAATGAATCTGTCTCCTGCTGATGCTGCTTGTGCTCCAATTGATCACCCTTTTGCTTCCTGCTGCCACAAGAGTTGCACCACAAAAAACCAACTGCCCCAATGTATAAGTGGACCCATGTTGTTCAAGGGATGACTGTAGTTAGTGCTAGAATGTAAACCAACTGAACTTTATCTACCAATTTTATTCCACTTTTTGAGGCCAATTTGCCCTTGGATAAACATGTAGAGACAAAAGTCCATACAGTAATACCTCGGATAACACTAAGACTTGGTTCCACAAGTCTTGGTGTTATCCGATTTTTAGTGTTATCCGATGCATGTTAAAATCCTATGGGATGGATCGTATAACGTTAAAGCTCCATAGAGATACATTGTAACCGCACAGGCTTTAGCAGTTGTTATCCGATCCATCCCATAGGACCTTAACGTTATTCGATCCAATTCTCCTCCCCAGATTACTTAACGCTATGCGATTTTAGCGTTATCCAAGGTAAACATTATCCGGGGTATTACTGTATAGTTAAAGTGATGGTCTTCCCAGTTGTAATTTTCAGCTGTGAGAGGTGGAAGGAAGGCTGAGTACAAAAGAGTAGATGCCTTTGAACTGTGGTGCTGGAGAAAACCTTCGAGAGGTCAAATGGAGATTTAAACCCAGGTGTCCTCAGCTCTAGTCCAACACTGTATGCACTGCACCACATTAGGATTCAACATATACTGAGATAATAATTTTGTGTCAGAGATTACTCTGAATTGAAAAGATTTTTACTGAAGAAACTCCACTCAGGAGATGCCCAAATGAGGCTCCTTTCATGTCCCCAAGTGCAGCCCTTGGGTATAAAAACCTGACCTTCCTGTCTCCAAGCTCTGCATCTTAGCCACTAAGCCACCGGGAAAGACTTTTGAGAGTCCCCTGGATTGTAAGGATATCAAGTCAGTCAAGCCAAAAGGAAATCAAGCCTGACTGCTCCTTAGAAGGACAAATACTGAAGCTGAAGCTCAAATACCTGTACTTTGACCACCAAATGAAAAGACTCACTGAAGAAGTCCTGATGATGGAAAAATTGAAAGCAAAAGGAAAAGGGATGGCAGAGGATGGTAGACAGCATCATTGACATGGTGGGCGTATATCTGGGCAGACTCCAAAGTATGGTAGATGACAGAGGAGCCTGACATTCTGTGGTCCATGGGGTCGCAAAGGGTCAGACTCAACTGTACGACTGAAAAACAACAAACATGTTTTATATGGCTGCAAAGTTACCTCTGTATTTAAGCCAGATGCTCAACTTTTTTCTTTTTCTGTTTTCATGAAAGCACAACAGAAACCTTTGTTACTTAAATATGATAGAAAGTATGTCACTTTCTTTTGTATGATAATTCTCATAAGTAGGCTGATTCCCAGTGGGTTTTCTCCAAAGGAAGAGAGTTTCTGTACACATACAACTGTTAAATGAGTATTCTAAAAGGCTGAAGTAATATTTCATTGCAATTGTAAATGAAGTTCTCTTTTTAATAGTGCAACATTAATATAGACCCAAACAATAAGATCTATCTGTGACATTATGTATGAATTCTAGGAAAATTATTCTAAATCCTCCAAGAGGCAGAACATTTAAATATCTAAATTACTTTGAGAAATATTTGTTCATTTGTGAAAACCTAAATACAAATATCACAGATATTGTGTGTTATAGACATACAGAACTGTGCAATACTAAGTCAGAATGTTAGTCCATTGATTTCAAAATAACAAAATAGACAATTATTTCTTTATTTCTAATCCATGTCCCATCTATGAGCCTCACAGTAACTTATGTACAGTATTGAAATGAGAACATATAGCAATAAAATATGTATAGTTCAAACAAACACATTCTCATTTTCCAGTGTTATTCCTGCAGGAATGTTTTAAGACTCCATGAGATTCTCCAGTACATTGGATGCTAGCAGTATATTCTGTTCTAAGGTTTGTGGAAAAATACAATGCATATTCCCTGCATTTCCTGAAGCCTCTGAGAATACTACTACAGTGGTACGTTGCTTAAAGAGCATAATGTGTTCCATGGGGTTGCTCTTTAAGTGAGTTTGCTCTTTAAGTGAAACACCATTGTAAGTGACCAATTGTGACTTCTGGCGGGGGGATTGTGAACCCTGATTTAGTTGTTAAGTGAGTTTTTGGTATGGTTTTAGTTGTTAAGTGAGGCAACCATTAATAGAATATTCTGCTCTTTAAGCGAGTTAGACTCTAAGTGAGGCACTCTTTAGGCAAGGTTTTACTGTACTTTCCACCCACTTGAGGCCATTATATGATAGCCAGACTATGTTACTTCTGCTTCTTAGCATCAGGGTTTCCTAAAAATGTAACAGCAACATTCTCATTCCAAATATGTTACATTGGCTGGATCAAAAAAAGGACCTCAAAACAAAAGATACATAAGTCCTCATCGGTGCATGTTTCTGGCAGTAATCGGCAGACCAGTAGATGAACTGGATTCTGAATCTCTCCACATTCACACTGCATGTTGTTGTCAGCCAGCAGCCCACACTTGAACATGTTGATTTTACATTTAGGGACTCCGACCCCCAGCCTATTCAGGGTCCTCCAAGTGAGTAGAGGAGATTGAGCTCCTCAACTATATCCTCCTTTAATGATGTTCCTTGCCACTGTAATGTGAGGAATAGAGCGTCAGGCCAGGACAAATCCCTACTGCACCATAGAAACCTATTTAGCATGTAGCAATGGCAAAATCATTCCTTAAACATCTAATATGCCCTGGTGATCCTTTTAGGGTCAGCATCAGTAATAATTGATCTGATGTAATGTAATATTTGTTTTTTAAACCCAGGAAAAAACATACTGTGGCTGAAATATAGAAAATAATGTTCTAGAATGCTTACATTCTATGTCAAGTTATATTTGGACTTCAGCACATAGATACCATTCTGGTATGTGGGATTTTTAGAAAACTCCAATTACGAAAAACCACAAGCATTTTTTAAAAATGCCCATTTAAAAAGAATGTTTTTCTTTTTGAGGACAAATTGAAAAGGGAGCCTGAAATGGATCCTGACCAAGCATCCAGTACTCATAGTGCTCATGGAATTAATGTCCACCATTTATTTAAGAAAATGGTTTGTATCACATAGATACAGGTATATTACTTGGATACAACTATTCTTCCCTCCCTTCCATCCTCTGTCCCTTTTTAAAATGACACTTGATCCATAGGCAATTACAGTAAATCCTTTAGGAATACTCAGCAGCACCAAAGACAGGGAATAATCCACAAGCTTAACTGGCATAGTGTTAGGATAATGAAGATGTCAGGAAATGGATAAGAATAGCTTTTCTTTCTAAAAATGACACAAGGACATGATTTCAAATGTCAGGTTTTAAGTGGGTGAGCAGCAATCACACCATTAATCACCTGTACAGAACTATAGGTTTTTCCCCTCCTCCAAAGCATTATAACATCCTTAGCTAACACAGATAAATTACCAAAAATTAACTAGCTAGAAGTAAAATCTGATTTACAGACATATAAAGTGGCCACATTCTGAGTTGAGCCACACATCTATATATGTCATTATTATTTACTCTTAATGGAAATTATTCTACAGGAACATAAGAATAAAAGTCATGCTATCATCAGATCATATGCCCTATTTAAAAATAGTATCTTCTTTCCCATGCATTCTGGCAAAAAGGACATCTTTCTTCCTATAGTATAAGGTAGCACAACCATTATAGCTAGCTGCCATCAAAAACCTTTGTCTCCCTGCATTAATCAGTTTTTAAGCCATTTAGAAAGTGACAAGCACCACTGCATAGAAGTGAATTCATGGAGCAAATACAGATTAAAAAAAGAATTACTTCCTTTTGTCTATTCTGAATCTCCTATTGATTAACATCTTTGAAGGACCTTGGGTTCTAAAAAGATGGAAAAGTGTGTGCGTGCATGCGTGCATGCGTGCATGCGTGCATGTGTAAGAGAGAGAGAAAGACCTCTCTCTGCAAACACTTTCTCCAAAGCCTGCATAATTTTATACTTTTTTGTGGTGTCCTATTTTATTCACTTTTTAAAAGAACACAGAACAATGTTAATTAAGTCACAGATGGTTTCTTAAGAGTGCAGATGCATAGATGAGATTGCTTTGGTGTCATGATGGTCTACATTTGGTGGAATCCAAAATGCTGCCTTTTGCTCTTTAGCAGTGTAAACATGGTTTGTGTAATACAGTACAGCAGAGTAGGTAGTTGTCAAATGCTTCGGTATTATTTCTGCTTCTGTGAAAATGTGGACAGCATGAATTTGGATGCAGTGTGAAAATCCAGGATAGATTTCTATGTCTAATCTTGTAGTGTGATTTTTATTGTGGGGCTTTGTCTTTTGTGCTTTTACATATGAATGTTTAAAGTAACATCTGCTCAGTCTTTGATTCACTGCCCTGCTAATTTAAGGTCAGCAACTTTATTACTATGGCAAACCACATAGGATTTCAAAAAATTATGTCTCATTTTGTTCCCAGAATCATACAAAAAATGCACTGATGACCTGTCAATTTTTAAAGTCTTAGAGGGGAAATTCTGTGGATAGTTGTAATAGAAAATTACTTTGTGGTATCCAAACAAAAGTATTCACCCATCCTTGTGTCATTTTTAGTATAGAGGTAGAATAGGTGTTTTTGTCAAGATTTTGGCTTCTGGACTCCTGGCTATCATAGAAGAATGGAGATGATTTTGATAATTAGGGCTACTAAGACTCAAGTCATCAGCTGGAATCTCTGGGAATTGCTAATGTTTTCTGGCTCTTCCAGTAGTGAGACACATCTCAGGAATTTTTTGGAATTTTTTGGTCTGAAGAAGTGGACTTGATCCACAAAAACTAACAATAAAAATAAAGCAATTCGTCTTTAAAATGCTACAGTGTTTTTATTTTATTTTGTTTATTTTGTTTTGTTTTCTGATACATCTCAGGGAGAGCGTGGAGCAGTGATGAACAGCAACAGGTTCGCACCAGTTTGCCAGAACTGGCAGTAACTTTTCCCAGTGTCCCGGAGAACCGGTAGCAGCTTCTTCTTTTTTTTTGGGGGGGGGGACCACCTCGGGGGCTGACCTTTTCACCAGTTCACCCACTGCGCACGCATGCCAAGTGCTTGGAGGTGCATGCACGCCCACAGCGCTTGGCATGCATGCACGGCCTCCTTGCTGTCCTCCCAAGCGGGGAGGAGGAAGAGAAGCTGCTAGCCTGAAGCTCCCTATAGCCTGCTCCCCAGGGTAAGTTACTCACCTTTGGATGTGGTGTGTGTGTGTGTGTGTGTGTGTGTGTGTGTGTGTGTGTGTGTGTGTGTGTGTGTGTGTGTGTGTGTATTTTAATGTGTATTTAATATGTATTTATTTTTAATGTGTATTTTTATGTGTTTTATGTGTATTTAATCTGTATTTTATGTGTTTTATGTCTATTTAATGTGTATTTATTTTAATGTGTAGTTTTTGTGTTTTTATGTGTATTTTTATGTGTACTTATTTTTATGGGGATTTTTTATGTTGGCTCCGCCCACATCATTGGCTCTGCCCATGACGTCATGATGTTGGGTCCACCAATGACATCATGACATTGGCTCTGCTCACTATGTTGGCTCCGCCCACAGTGTGGTAGTAAAAAAATTGGCTGCCCACCACTGGCATAAACCCTCTTTTTTTAAGAAGCCAAAAAACAGAGCAAAAGCCTGAAGAGAGGAGAGGTAGTCAAATGGCCTTTGGACCAAGATGCTTACATGCTACATAGACCAGCCCAGATCCATTTAAAAAGAAACAAGACTATTGTTTCTGAATAAGACATCCAGTGGCAGGCTGATTTAGTAGATTTGGAGCATTTTCCCAAGTACAACAAGGGTTACAAGTACAGTATATTTTAACAGTGATAGACATCCCGTCTAAATATGCCTGGGCTTTACCTCTGTAAAGAAATTGCTAAAACTACACTGTGTCCATCACTTTGTCATAAACAATGAAGTCAAAGCAGGGGTGGTGGACAGATTTAATAAAACTTTGAAAACTAAAATGTGGAGATATTTCACGGCTAATAATACCTTTACCTATATTGGCATACTACCACAGTTCCTAAAAAGCTACAATTCAGTGTGCCTGGCAGCCTGGCAGCCTGGCTTTAAGTAAAGTCTTGGAGTTACTTAATTAATAAGCTGCACCTGTGCTGTTACAATGGCAGAGCCCTTAAGGAGGTACAGCTGTTTTACATTAAGGCATACTATCCTAGACAACTGGTTAGGCAAACACAAAGTACCTAACATCTTTAACTGTTGAAAAGTTGCAGAGTATTTTAGTCCTTAATGACTAATCTTAACCAGCTTACAGGTTTCTGCATACATTAAAAAAGAGATGAATTTTAGGCTGCCAAAAATGCAAAGACAGAACAAGTTAAGGAATTCTGTATCTTGATTCAGTAATAAATCTCAAAATCTGTTAAAAGTACTCCCTCATGCTGTATGACTCAAACTAAAGGGTGAATTTGAAAATATTAAGTAACAAGAGCAAGAACTGGACCAATCCTTCAACCAATTTCCATGTCTCATCCCAACTGCTACCATGTCAACCCATAACCACACATCCCAGAACAGGAAAAAATGGAGAAAGGGCATTTCAATTCAGCCTAAGATCAATCTTCTTCTTTTGTGTCTACGCCAGACTCTAAACTGCCAAAATGAAGCCACCTTGTGGTGAGTTCATTCTGTAGTTCCTTCCATCTGACCTAGTGTGAGAAAGATTAGCCAGAATAGGCTTTAAGCTTTGGTTAAGAAAAAAATCTAACTCAGTTGATAATAACCTCATATATCTCACTAAAATACTCTGCAACTTTTCAACAGTTAAAGATGTTAGGTACTAAGTGTTTGCTTAACCAGTTGTCTAGGATAGTATGCCTTAATGTAAAACAGCTGTACCTCCTTAAGGGCTCTGCAACTGTAACAGCACAGGTGTAGCTTATTGATTAGGTATCTCCAAGACTTTGCATAAAGCAAGGTCTTAGTTCGAACTTCTTTTGCTTATGCATGCAATAGATTCTATGCTCCTCATACTGTGTGTTCAAGACTTCTGCTGGTTATGTTCTGAGGGAGAAAGGTTTCATACTGGAAAAGGATAAAAGACTGCTGCTGCCTGGGACCAGGAGGACTTTTCTGTCAGCACACCCTTGGGCCCCTTTACCTCCTGAGGGAAGAGGACTGGGCCCAGCTATGGCAGTTTTGGTGGTGGAGGAAGCTCCAGGCCACCTAACTCCAGGCTCAACCTGCCCAGAGAAGGATAAAAGGATAAATTTGAACTAATAAAATAAATAAAATAAAAGACTGCTGCACCCTAGATGCCAGGCATCCTCACTCCTTAGCATGGATGCTTGTAGCTCTGAGGCTGCCAACTGCCACCGACCACTGATGCTACTCCTGGCCAGGCTACTGCTGTTGCCACCTGCTGCTCTCCGACCCCAGATAAGTGACTAGGATATGTGTTTGGGATGGGGCTCCACCCACAGTATGATAGTAAAAAATTTGGCTGCCCACCACTGGTGTGAAGGAAGTAAAAATTCATTTGTATGTGTGATGTGGCTTAAAACCAGGGCACCAGCCTCTATTCCCAACTGGTCGCAGAATTTATTGGCTTAATACAAAGATGTTTGTATATGTATTTCCCTTGCAAAACACCAACACATCAAAAAACCAGGAGAGAGAGGGGAAAGAGACGGTAGGAGCACATACTTGCACCTTTTGTCCTGGATGAAGCGGATTATCTGGACCCTTTCCAGTCAGGATTCAGGCCCGGATATGGTACTGAAACTGCATTGGTCGCATTGGTGGATGATCTCTGGCAAGAACGGGATGGAGGTCATCCATCCGTCCTGGCTCTTCTTGACCTCTCAGCGGCTTTCGATACTGTCGACCACGGTATCCTTCTGGGAAGGCTCCAAGGATTGGGGATCCAGGGCACTGTGCTGGCCTGGTTCTCTTCATTTCTGAGGGGCCGGACCCAGTCGGTGTGGCTGGAAGGCGAGAGGTCCAGCCCTAGGCCCCTGCAATATGGGGTGCCTCAGGGCTCGGTACTCTCGCCTATCCTATTTAACATCTACATGAAGCCACTGGGTGAGATCATCCGTTCCCATGGGGTGAGGTATCACCAATATGCAGATGACACCCAGCTGTATATCTCAGCCCGTGGAGATCCAATTGATGCAGTGGAAGTCCTATCCAGGTGCCTGGAGGCTGTCAGGGTCTGGATGGGGGACAACGGGCTACAACTGAATCCCGGCAAGACTGAGTGGCTATGGGTAAGGGGTCCTGCGCTATCTCGGGAGTTACCATCTTTGGTTCTGGATGGGGCAGTTTTGCCCCAAACAGACCTGGTGCGTAATCTGGGGGTCCTCTTGGACTCACGACTACTGCTCGAGGAGCAGGTGGCAGCCGTGGCCAGGAGGGCTTTTGCACAACTTCGTGTAATACGCCAGCTACACCCACTCCTAGACCAGGATTCCTTGCTCATGATCACACATGCTTTGGTCACCTCCAGACTTGATTACTGTAATGCGCTCTACATGGGGCTGCCCTTGGTGACCATTCGGAGGCTGCAGCTGGTCCAGAATGCGGCTGCTCGGGTAGTGATGGGGCGCGGGCGTTATGCTCGTGCCTCACCACTGCTTCGGGAGCTGCACTGGTTGCCAGTATGTCTCCGGGTGCAATTCAAGGTGCTGGTTATTACCTTTAAAGCCCTACATGGTAGTGGGCCAGGATACTTAAGAGACCGCATCGTCCCAAGGACATCTGTCCGTCCCACCAGGGCGGATCGGAGAGGCTCTCTTATCATTCCATCGGCTAGAGAGGCGCATCTCTCTAGCACCAGGAGGAGGGCCTTCTCCGTGGCCGCCCCGGCCCTTTGGAACCTCCTGCCAACTGAGTTACGTCTACAGACAGAGCTCCTGCCCTTTCGGAAGGGCCTAAAAACCTGGCTGGCAGGGCAGGTGTGGGGGTCCAGGAACATGGGGTCCCATGTTGGGTGGCTGATATGATGGGACAGCCACCCCTCCCTCACTCTTTTAAACTTTTAAAATCTTTTTAAACCTTTTAACCTTTTTAAATCTTTTAGATTTTTGTAAATTCATGGTTTAATTCTTTTTTAATTGACTTTTAAGTAATTTATGAACCTTAAGGTTTTAATTTATGAATTTCTGTAAGCCGCCTAGAGTCAGGTTCGCCTGATTAGGGCGGGATAATAAATCTAAATAAATAAATAAATAAATAAATAAATAAATTTTGTACTCATTTGGAACCAGTGTCCATATTGGAGCATGGTAGTGAGATCATCATATACTACAAATGACATGGCAAGATCACATTTGCTCATAAGCCAGTCATATCTGACTCTAGGGTTCAGTGTTCATCTCTATTTATAACCAAAGAGCCAGCACAGTCTGCATTTGCAGACATTTCCATGGACATGTGGCAGGCATGACTAGATACTGTAGTGCATGGAATGCTGTTTACCTTCCCACTGAAGTGATACCTATTTTTCTTTCTTTCTTTTTTTTTAAATTTTTATAATTTTTATTAGGTATTAAAAAAAATAATACAAGGATACAAAAGTACAAAAGTACAAAAATACAGAAATACATAACAAGACAATTACAGAAATATCTAGACTTATGAAGATCATGTAAAGTATTTTATGCATAACGATATTACGTGTTACATTTACCACCTTTTTAGACATAATCTTCTACACCTTCTTTTCTATTAGCCCATTAACACCACCCTCGTGCTATATACACTGTCCAGGGAGTTCTGTACCTTTACAATTTCCAAAAGTCATTCTGTTCTTGTACAGGGGGTATGCCCTTTTTTTCCTCCAAAGAATAACTTATAAAAGGTTTCCAGATCCTCCAGAAATTATTACTTTGCATTTTTCCTTTCCTACAATTTATTTCCCAAGTAAGCTTTTCATTTAACGCTAAATCCCACATTTGTATATACCAATCTTGAATATTGATTTGTTCATTACATTTCCACTTTTTGGCTATACATAATCTTGCAACGGTCAACATTATAGTCAATAACTCTTTATTGTTCTTATTCATATCATAATCTCCTATATCTGTTAACAAGATTGTATCTGACCCCATTCCGATCTGCACTTTTAATATATTCTCTATTTCTTTTTCTATTCTTTCCCAGAAAGATTTTAATGCCTCACAGCTACACCACATATGCTCATATGTTCCCTTCATTTTTTTGCATCTCCAACATATATCGCTCAGATTACTATACATTCTGTGCAGGCCGACTGGGGTCCTATACCATCTCCATACTATTTTGTAATTATGCTCTTTGATTCTGACCGACATTGTTCTCATTATCCTTCTTTCCCACATCTTTTGCCATTTTTTTGTTGGTATTCTTATATCTAGTTCCTGTTCCCAACTTTGTCTTAACACCTCTTGTATACTTTGGCTATTATTCAGGATCTTGTAGATTTTACTGACTAATCCTTTAATACCCATTTCTTCATTCCTGACTTTAGCCAAAAGTATCTCAAATTCCGTACAATCTCTATTTAGTCCATTTTCCCTTAGGAATTTCTTATTCCAATTATTTATCTGAAGGATCTTAAACCAGTCTAATTGTAGTTGCGTGTACAGCTCATGCCTTTTTTCCTGATCTTTGCAAGTGTTAACCCAATCTTTTAATAATTTTACCTTCTTTTCTACCAATATATCCCTAATCATTTTATCAATTTTAATTGGAAAATCCTGAAAATCTTCCACCTCTAAAATCGGTGAAATCCCCGGAGTAAGCTCATTCCTCACTCTGTTCCATGTCTCCACTGTTGTCTTTAACATCAGAACCTGAATCTCCTTTTTTCCTTTTTCCTTTCCATCCCATAAAAACTGCGCCTTACCCTCCTTTGTAAATCCTTTCCCTTCAATTCTTTCCCAGATTGTTTCTTGCCTAATTAAAATCTTTATCACATTTCTTATTTGAAAGGCCCTATAATATTTAATAACATTGGGAATCCCTAGTCCTCCCTCCTTTTGTGAGAGATACCACAGTGATTTGGCTATTCTAGCTCCTCTATTTCCATTACAGTACCTATTGATCATATTCTGATATCCTTTCAACTCCTTGTCAGTATGTCTTAACGGTAAAACATCAAACAAAAAATTCAATTTAGGAACTAACATCATTTTGCATATGGCTATCCTACCAAACCATGACAAATTTAATTTACTATATTGTGCTATTTTCTTCTCTATTTCCTTCTTCTGTCTTCCATAATTTAACTCTTTGAGTTCCCCAATTTTATGTGATAGCATTACTCCCAAATACCTCATTTTCTGTGTAATCTGCACATTATAATTCCTTTTTATTGACTCCTCGTCTTCTTTGTTCCCATTAACTAAGATCATTTCTGTTTTATCCCAATTAACTTTCAGTCCCGTTACTTCCTCGAAGTCTTTCAAATGTTTATTTATTTTAGCTATAGTTTTTGTTGGATGTTTCACCGTTATCAGTGTATCGTCTGCATAGAGGCTTACTTTGGTACCTTCCATTCCAATTATGTCCTCATCTTGACGAATTGTATTTGCCAACATTTCCATAGCCAATATAAACAATGAAGGTGACAATGGACAGCCCTGTCTCGTGCCCGCCTCTAACCTAATCTCATTTGTATAAGATTCATTGAATTTGACTCTTGCCGAACCTTGTTTATATAACTTTCCAATAACCCCTTGAAATTTATCTCCGAATCCATATAATCTTATCAACTCATGAATCGTCACCCATTGTAAAGAGTCAAAGGCTTTGAAAATATCTAATGCTAAGAATCCCATCTTTTCCTTTCTTTTTTCAGCTAAATCCAGTATGTCCACTGCTCTTCTTATAAGGTCCGCCATATGTCTGTTTTTAACAAATCCCGCTTGATCCTTCTTAATATAATTGGCTATGAAACCATTTAATCTGTTTGCCAAAATCGTTGTAAAAATTTTTGCATCTTGATTGATCAGGGAAATTGGTCTATAAGATTCAATTTTTTCTATATTTTTACCAGGCTTGGGAATCAAAACTATAATCGACCTGTTCCATGAATCTGGAGTTGCATCTCCCTCTAAAATCCCATTATATAACTCATATAATCTCGGGGCAATCCAAGGCATAAAATCTTTATAAAACTCAGCTGGTAAACCATCCTCCCCAGGTGCTTTCTCCTTTTTCAACTTTTTTATTACATCTTCTACTTCCTTCATAGATATTCCTTGCTCCATTTTATTCCTATCTTCCTCTGTAATTTTTTTATTTTGTTGCTGTTCAAAGATTAGTCGCATTTTTCTTTGGTTTACCTCTTTTTTTGAATACAAATTTTTATAAAAGTTTTCAATAAGCAAAGCTTTTTCTTTCTTTTTGTTGCATCTTTTCCCATTCTTGTCTACCAAGACACCAACCTGCCCTTTACTCTTTTTATCTCTTGCTGCTTTTGCCAATAATTTAGAATTTTTATTGCCATATTCAAAATATTCTCTCTTAAGAAAGATCAAATCTTTCTTTACTTTTTCAATATCTTTCCCATCCAACTCTTTCTTAATTTTTTTTATCTTCTGAAATGCCCTGAAAAGAAGGAGATTGCAGATGTCGCTCAACAAAGATAGGGCTGATATAATTTTTTTGCAAGAAACTCATCAAAAATCCGCAGATGTCAATAATTTGGTGGTGAGGGGAATCGAAATATATGAAAAAGCATATGGGACATCCAAAGCTAGGGGAGTTGCAATCCTGATTTCGGAAAAATTGGGGTTTACGGTGAATAAAATTATTGCTGACCCAGAAGGAAGATATTTAATAATAAAAGGAAAAATAGAGGAAGAAGAGATAACGTTGGTTAACATCTATGCTCCAAATGACAAACAGCAAGAATTTTTAGATAAAGTGGGGAAAATTTTGAATAAGGAAGGGACTAAACGCATGGTCTTATGTGGAGATTTTAATATGATGTGTTCAGATATTGACAGTACAAGTGTAAAAAAAGAGGTAAAAAGTACATATTAGAAGAATGGAGAAAATTCATGGGTATGAAGGATGTTTGGAGAGAACTTAAAGCGCAGGAAAGAGAATATACTTATTATTCACACGTGCATGATATGTACTCACGGATAGATTATATTTTTGTAACAGAAGAATTAGTCAAAACAATTGAGGATATAAAGATCGGGACATTTAGGGAATCTGACCATGCAAAGGTAACAGCAAATATAAATCTTAAAGAGATAGAAAAAGGAGGGTATATTTGGAGATATGATGCGAAGTTATATCGAGAGGAATCAACGAGGAAACAAATTATGGAGAAATTATGGAGAAATGGGAGGAAAGTTGGAAATTTAATGAAAATTTAATGGAAATTTAATGAAAATAATAAGGTCAGTCGGGGAGGAGTTTGGGATACAATGAAGGCAATCTTTAGAGGGGAATCGATAAAACTGAATAGTATTAGAAATAGACAAATTCAAAATAGGAATCAGGAATTGGAACAACAATTAAAACACCTTCACATGGAATATGCTAAAAAGAAGGATCAGAATACCTATTTTTCTATTTGCAGTTTCTTGCTTTCAAACTGCTAGGTTGGCAGGAGCTGAAACAGAGATGGGAGCTCACTCCATCACACAGCACCTGGGGCTCGAACTGCTGACCTGCCAAATTTCCAGTTGCCAAGTTCAGTGTCTTAACCACTAAGCCACCTCAGTCCCATACAAATGGCATAGTAAAGGTCAGTAATGTTAGGGATGGCTGTATCTGCATCTGGCATACCTTAACTTAGCAGGGCCAGTGTCATTTCATTTAATCAATTGTGTGTTTAGTCCAGGGGTCCTCAAACTTGGCTCTCCAGGTGTTCTTGAGGTTCAATTACCAGAAGCCCAAGTCAGCACACCTGCTGATCAGGTCTAGTCCATTCAATTTCTACATCAGTCTAAAATTTCAAAAACAAAATAAAACAAAAAATAAAAATAAAATATTTTATACCCAGCTTTTCCTATGTTGATATACATTTACTACATCTTAAACACAATTTCCCTTTATATTTTATTATTATTTATTTATTAGTTCAAATTTATATTGCCGCCCACTCGCCGTGGCGACTCAGGGCGGCTTACAGACAATATATTACATTACATTACATTAGAATACAATATGTTGGGGTGGGCACAGGGGGAGGGGTGGCAAGGTCCTCATCCCGCCCTGGCCTCCTCCTCCCCTGGCAGTTGGCACAGGCACAGGGGAAGGGCGGCAAGGTCCTCATCCTGCCCTGGCTTCTTCTTCCCCTGGCAGTTGGTATAGGCACAGGGGGAGGGGCGGCAAGGTCCTCATCCTGCCCTGGCTTCTTCTTCCCTAATATATATTCCCTAATAGACATATACTTAATTTTTTTATTCAGTTTTTTAAAAAAGCTGAAGTCTTTTTTATTAAGTAGTTTTTATTTTATACAGAAAAAATAAAACAAAGAAATATAAAAATCAGTTATAATAGTAAAGAGCACTTAATCATGTTTGCAGTACACTAGTACCTAGGATAACATTATGACTTGGTTCCACAAGTCATAACGTTATCCGATTTTTAACGTTGTGTGATGCATTGATCTCACAATGTTTTTAAAAACCCTGTTCCCTTTCTGAAGAGGAAAGGGAACATGGGGGTGATCCAGTTTGCTTGGGGAGGCACCTCCAGCCACCCAGATCCTAAAGCAGGCAGCCTGTCTGGTTGTACAATCTGATTGTAAAGCAGGCAGCCCAGTGGGCTGCCTGTTTTATGATCGGAGCGGCTGGAGGTGCCTTCCACCCCCAGCCACCCCACTTCTAAAACAGAGAGCACGTAGTACCAGTTTGGCGGGTGGTGGTGGAAACAGGCATGCCCGATCTCCCTCCCCAACCAAACTGGTGGGTATAAGCCTCAGTAGATCTCTGCCCCAAAGCCCGCAAAGCTGGTCTCTAGCCCTGTGGGCTTTGGGGCAGAGATCAACGTTGGGGAATTTGAGGCAAACAATTGCATCACACAATGTTATCTTAAAACTGTGCGATGCAAATGTTTGCCTCAAATTCCCCAACATTATCCCATTTTAGCGTTATCCGAGGCAATCGTTATCTAATGTATTTCTGTAATTGCATATAGCTCTTCTAATATGATCTGTTACGTATTATCCTGAGCTTCTACAAATGCTGCTTAGGTAATTTACAGTCTCTTGTGAATCCAGTTAGTCATTATTAATAAGTAATCTACAAATTGACATTTTCTGTAAGGGACTCACTTGCATATTTAAAACTCAATAAAGAACTGTTCCCAACATCATATATGGGGCCACTATTTTCGTTCATCGAAATATTATTTCATCATATCATTTCAATATTCATTACTACCTTTCCAGAATTTCAACATTTTTTTGTGCAGGTTAAATCCAGAGTTCTTTTTATCACATATTCAATAAGTTGTTTCAAAATTTCCCCAAACTGATTTTTATTATTACTTTTTTAACCTTAAAAAAAGCTAAAAAGCCTATCACAGAATTATAGCATTTCAAGGCCTATAAGATGATTAGAACTACATAGTGTTGCCCCGGGACTCTTTTTGATTGTTATTACCTCCTTTTACTGCTGTTTATAATGTTTTACTATGAATATTGTTACAGACTTATGATCATCTGGCACTGTCTGGTTTTGGCTCTTTGGGGGATTATTATTACTGTGGATTTTTTGTATACATATTTGTTTGATGATGTTGTATGGAATGTTTTATATATTGTATACATGGGAATAAATAAATAAATTCAGAAAAATGCATCACAAAAGGCAGTTGTATTTCCAACCACATTTTACTGCTGAAAATGTAAATTAAGTGAGTTTAATTTAATTAAAAATGCAGACCAGGTAACATTCTTTCTGATTGTTGATAGTGTTCAGGCTCTATTTAATATGACATACTATTTTGTGTAATTCTGATTAACATATTATCCACAGACTCACAGTGATATTAGTAGTAACCATTGTACATAAAGAGATAGTGCAACTCAAAAGATAGTTGGATGCTTTTCTGAACACCTTCAAATTCTTTATTGAAGTAGAAAGGTCACAAATACTGAGTAAAATCACAGATACCTATTTGCATATGCCTGGCTCACTACTTTCTAAGAATTCACACTACACATTAACCTATACCTCATTGCAAATGGATTGTTATAGCAACAATTGTTACTTGAATCCTCCTAGATAGTTATCAGAGGCAGGGAATAATAGGATCTACTTATCAAAAATAGTGTTAAATGTGTTAGTTGTTAAGGTATCTCAACTTTTAAAAAACTTGCTAGACTAATGGAATATTACTGGTCTGTTATTCAATTATAAATTTAATCCTATAGAAAATACCAGTACAGTGGAACCTCATACAAAAATCGTCCCGTATAGCAACAAAATCGCATAACAATTAGGTTTTTTGGGGAAATGGCATCCTACATAACAATTTTCCCTATGGAAAAAAAACATACAACAATTTTTCAATGGGAAAAAATCACTTAGCGAAAAAAAATTGTTGTACGATGCATCCCATAGGGAAAATTGCTACATGATGCATGCATTGTATAGCAATTGTTTCATACAACAACAAGCCCCATGAAACAGATTAAAATCATTGTATGAGGTACCACTGTATAACCCTTCTGTCAGCTTTTAGAATGAAAGAGTTGCTCACCAGGGAAGCTCTGATGAATTTACTCAGAAGACTCTGACTAGTAAAGAACATCTGGAGAAGATGCCAGTTTATAAACCTAATTAAATCAATTCTGTAATATGTTACTTAAGCAAGACTCAGATAGATGTAACCTCAATGTGTTATGCTGTGTGGGAGGTCTTAAAGTTCTATTGACATGTGGAGGCATAATTATCTGGCAAGCAGATGAGACAAAGAAATATGCCTTAGTTTCAAGTTGAAATGGATTTGTGTGTCTCTTCAGTCTGCTGAGGGAAAAAAAGCACCCCAAACAGCAGAATTGGCAAGCAGAGATAAGCTGAAGAAAGATGTTTTCACCTTACAGCTATTAAAAATTGAAGGGTCTCTAGAGTTTTGCCAAGAAAATCTGCAGACATAAAAGAGTGACTATTGGGCTTAAGGAAAATATGCCATTCTTTAGAGAATGCTGTCCATACTGGAATATTGCTAAGACATTGTGCCTTGAAGCAAACAAGGATAGCATCTGGAACACTTCCCTGCTTGGGGGAAAAGAACATCAATGTGTAATAATTGTTGATCTTAGCCCAAGTTTTGGGCTGGTTGAATCTTTATGCTATGAAGACATAGAAATACATAGAGCACTTCTGGGGAAAAATTTGTTGGTCTAATTCTGCTCCCAAATTGAAACATTTAATTGAGTATTGGGAGCAGAATACTGCTGTAAATGACCTGTGGCTATTGTAAATGTGTTTATGACAGCCGTGGGTCATTTAAGACAGCATTCTGAGCATTCTGAGCATGTGCAGGTGTGTTTTGGTGCCCATGCATGCACATTTTACTTCTGCTTTCGGGAGCCATGCGAGCAGTGTGGGCCTGATTAATTGGCACCTGGAGCGGATCTGGCCCATGGGCCATAGTTTGGGCACCCCTGGTCTATAGCATCTCTGCTCATTGGCTTTGGAGGCAGAGCTATTAAGGCACCAATTTTTACTGTCTGTCCTATCTCACAGCCAGCCTCCTGGCTGTTGCTTTTTGATGGTCCATCTGCTCTGTAGGCCAGAGTGCTGTTTGGATTGCCATTTGGCCTGGACACAAATTTTTGGGCATGGTGTCCTGATTAGCATTGATAGAAAGGGATCCTGGGTAATTTTCTGTCTATCCCACTCTGATTCCTAAGGGGTATGAGAGGATAAGAAGGGTGGTACCATTTTAAATAGGTCACAGTTGGTAGGCAGGTAGTGCTGGGTTATGGTGGTAGAGGTGAATCCCTCAGAGCATCATTGGACAAGGTGACCACCAGGGTCATGACATGATTTGTGTTAATCAGCTGCACACACACAGAGGGCATCATGAGGCAGTTTTGTTCTATAATCAATAGCCATTCATGTGAGTCAAGTTGTAAATGACCACAGAGATGCCTCCTCTGACTGAGCCAGCCCAGGCAGTGGCTAATGAGGCACAACACCACAAAGGGGCTACAGATTAACCCATCCAGGCTACAGAGGGGCCAAGGAAGTCCTCTTGCTCTAGTACCAGGTTTATGCACTATTACAGGCCTCAAAGCAAGTCCCTAGAGTTTAATAAATTTTAAAAAGGTTATCCTGAGTTTTAACACTGATCCTATGTATCTTGCCTCTTTATTTGCAAGGTTGGGGGAGAATTATGCATGTTAAGATAATTGCTCTTAGTATCAGCATTACTTAGCTGGCATCCCTCCATCAAAATTCCATTGAAAAAGTGCTGCTCAGAAAGAGTGGTTCAAAACAAGGTCCGCAGAAACACACCTGCTATTTGATCACCAACCACCAAAGCAGAGACTGAAATCAAGACATAGCTTCCTCATAACTTCTGCTCCTCCAAACAACCAGCCCTCACAGACCACCTTATAACTATGGAAGGTGAGTAAGGAGCTACCAGATAACTGGGCAGAACACATGACTCTCTACTGTCTGGTCAAGAACAACCATGGCCTGTGTGGAAAGCTTTAAATAGATTGGGTGAAGGGGTAGGAAGATCAAGGGCTAATCTGAGAAAGTGGGGTTTCCCTGTAGATGACAGCCTGTGTGACATCTGATGCACCTCAATGTGGCCCAATATTGGGCAGATGTCATCTAGCCCTTTTAAATTCTATTTTGATTTTAGATGTGTTAATTTCAGCATTGTATGTTATTATATGCTGGTGGTGCATCTGACATGAATAAAGAAAAAGAACAGCATATCACCATGAACATATCTTACTGTACTTGATATTTTAAAAGTCAACCAATAGTGATTCTGTTTGGTACAAGGATGCAAGCCCACCAGGGAATATGGGGACTGTTTGTTGGATTAAATGTTGTTCAGTGATAAAGTACAAGCTCAGCACTGAAACAGTTCCAAGCTAAATGCCCAGCATCTCCAAAGAGGGCTGGTAAAGAATCCAGCCTAAAACCTTGAAGAACTACAGCCAGTCAGAGTTGAGAAATATTGAGCTAGGTGGGCCAACAGTCTGATTCAGTATAAAGTAGATTCCTATGGCTGCACACAACCAGGTGACTACAACTGGATAACTGACACAGTTATGAATGCCAGGTCTTCTCAGCCCATGGTCAAAAAGTACAGGTAGTCCATGCGTTAGTAAGATCAGGCTCCTAGATATATCCAAAAGGTAACATTCCTCTAAATAATGAAAGTACCAGATGTCTTGATAACTCAATCCAAATGAATTGTCTTTTCAAAGTTATAGTGTTTCCAGTGATATTTTTGCTATTTTAAAGAAATTTCATTTCCTTCCTTATCTCTTCCTCCTCCTCTCTCTGTCTTGTGCATGTGTCGCTGTGTTATTTAATCATTCTAGCATGAAACTTATCTATGGTGCAGAGAAGGTAACTTGGCGATCTTTTAAGATTTTAATTTTTTAATCCTTTGTAGTCTTAAATTTGAGGTTTTTAGGGTATGTTTTTATGTTTTCGTTGTGTTTTTTATGATGTGCAAACACCCTTGAGCCACCTTGGTGAGGATGGCGGTAGATAAATATGAATAAATAAATAAATAGATAAATAAATATTCCTGAATGTTTAGGCTGGCATTTCATCTGTGAAATGCAGATTGAAGTTCCTCACAGTGAAACTAGCAGGAAAATTACAATTCAAGCCAATGTTCAAGTTATTCTCAGTTTTGTTTTCTACTTGTTAAGATGAGGATAAAAAGGGCACTTAAAAAAAAACAGGAACATTGGTAGGTGAAAGATGCGTGAATCTTAATCCAATGAAAGTGCCTAGTTTTTACACTATGAAGCTGATATTGATTTGAGTCTAGGTTAGACTGCAAGGTCTCCACTCCACTCCTCCACCTTTTTCACACAGAAATCTATACTTTGTCTATGCATTACTTCTCAAAGAATCTATTGGAAGGTTCTTCATAAGCTTCACTGAAATGAAGTGGAGGTATATTCAGAACTGCATAGCTGTACTATTTTAACTGCTGCAACTAAATCTTTTGGAATCCTGGAATGTATAGACTGATGAAATATTTAAAATTTCTGTTTTCAGGGAAGTACAACAATCATCCAGAGGAAAATAAAATAAAATAGTGATGGCAATACTGCCCTCTCGGTGTAGTAGTTAAGCTGCAATCAAAACTGTTCATGATCTGAGTTTGAACTCAATAGGTTTAAGGTTGACTCTGCCTTCCATCCTTTCAAAATTGGTAAAACGAGTACCCAGATTTTTGGGGAAAATTTTTAGTTTGCATGATTATCTTATAAACAACCCAGGTAATGCTTTAGCACTATTGGATAGTATAAGCAGCTGCATTTGCACTGATGTTGTCCAAGGAAGTATCAATATATTGATTCACAGTATGTGATAATTACAGAAATGTAATGGCTACATTATTTGGAGAAAATGTATACATTACCTTTAAATAAGTTTAAAATGCATTGATGAAACTCTGGGCAATCTTTTGTTGAATATGCTGCTTCTAAATGAAAGATGTTTCATCATGCTTGCTTGTTACATCTAAATCAATGCTTTCTTTTAAAAAAATAATTTTATTTATAGGTATGCAAAAGAAAACAAAGAAAGATATACATAAAAAATAAACTCATACATAAAGGAAATAACACTTTCACATATTCTACAATGAGTACAATACACATGATATATTTGTAAAAAAAGAAGTCCAATCAAAATCAAACTTGAAATAAAAATACATTATCCATCATTAATATCAACTTTTCAACAGATTTTCTAATACATTTATTTTCCTACTCTACTATAGTTCACCCATTTTATTGCCACCCTTGTGCTATTTACATTGTCTGGGGGATTGTAACAGCTCATGATTTCCAAAAAACACTTTGATCCGGTACAGGAGTAATACCCTTCATTTTAATCATTACATGTTCAACAAATGGTTTCCAGATTCTCCAGAATCTATTGACTTGGACTCTGCCTTTTCTAATATTTAACTACCATGTAAGCTTGTCATTAAGTGCCAGCTCCCACATTTCTTTGTACCAATCCTGTATTTTTAACAATACATCATTTTTCCAATTTTTTGCAATACGTAGTCTAGCCGCTGACAACATCACAGTCATTAATTCTTTGTTCTCATTACTCATTTTAAACTTATCCACCTGTTAGCAGAATTGTATCTGGCCCCTATTCGAGGTGCATGTCGAATATGTTCTTCATTTCATTTTTGATTTTTTCCCAAAGATTTCTTAAACAATTGCAACTCCACCACATGTGTACATATGTTTCCACTGCTTGTTTACATCTCCAACATTTATCGTTCATCCTTCTATCCATCTGGTGCAGCCCAATTGGGGTCCTATACTACCGCCATAGTAATTTATAGTTATGTTCTTTCACTCTAACGGACATAGTTCTCATAATCCTTCTCCTCCACTTTCTCTGCCAGTTTTCTTCAGTGATTGTCTCGTTCAGTTCTTGTTCCCATCTATTTTCAATACTTCTTGTATTTTTCCACCTTTATTCAGGATTTTATCAATCTTACTTACTATCCCTTTGATCCCTATGTCTCCTTTCCTTATTTTGGTCAAAAGTATTTCGAACGCTGCGATCTCTCTATTTAAGCCGTTATCCTGTAAATATTTCTTGTTCCAATTATTTAAATCAATGCTGTCTAATCTCTGGTTTTTTGACTTCAATTCCCAGGTGTCTAAGTCAATTCCCCAAAAGCACTGATCAGCCAATGAACTGATTTAGGATTTTGGGAAGTCAAGTTCCCCTGTGGGAAACACTGATCAAGATCTTATAAATGAACATAGCTAGTTTGGAATACAAGGTATTGTATCCTACCTGGAGGCAGATTTCTTCTCATTTCTGGATTTCCTTTACCACTGCTAACAGTGATGTTCAGAAGACCATCAAGTGAGCATATACTGAAAAAAATGATGTATCCCGTCATCTTTTGTTGTTGTTCAGTCGCACAGTCGATTCTGACCCTTTTCGACCCTATGGACCATTGCCCACCAGGCACCTCTATCTTCCACCATCCTCCTCAGCCCACCCAGCTTTGCACCCATTGCATCCACAATACAATCTAGTCATCTCATTTTGGCCGCCCCTTCTTCTTTTGCCCTCCACCTTTCCCAGCATCAAGGCTTTCTCAAGTGAATCCTCTCTTCTGATTTGATGTCCAAAGTACTTTAGCTTCATCTTTACTATTTGACCTTCTAAGGAACAGTCAGCGTTGATTTCTTCTACGATCAACCTATTTGTTCTCCTCACTGTCCAGGGGACTCTCGAAACTCTTCTCCAACACTACATTTCAAAGGCATCTATTCTTCTTCAATACACACAATAAATCAATACACGATAAGTCAATACACAATTGATCAACCTCTCATAGCTATTAATACACAATAAACCCAAACAAACCAATCCACAGTGTCCTCAACAGAGCCCAAGCTCAATGTCCACAGCAGAGCTCGGGCTCAACATCTGCGGATGGGAACAATGACTGTGGTGGCAGAAGCACATTTTGAGGCCAACCGGCCCAGCTCCAAAAGCCAAGTCCCGGCTTTTCATCCCCTGAGCATGGGTGGGTACTGGGGGGGGGGCAGTAGGTGTCCTCAGCCAAACAGCGGGTCGGTGGCCCATCTCTTCTGTGAGGATCTGGCTTGG
The DNA here is from genome assembly GCA_030440675.1 of Furcifer pardalis. Classification (NCBI taxonomy): domain Eukaryota; kingdom Metazoa; phylum Chordata; class Lepidosauria; order Squamata; family Chamaeleonidae; genus Furcifer; species Furcifer pardalis. The sequence continues at coordinate 62,999,426 of CP126891.1, forward strand.
CCCTTTATCCCCTGGCCATGGGTGGGGCCCGGGGGAAAGATGGCAGGTGTTGGCGGGCCATTTTCTGGCAACTCCCAATGGTAGCAAAATGCTGATCTTTTGAAACCACCGGGCTCCACAGCTGAGCCCTGTTTCTCCCGGGAGGCTGGTGTAAAGAGGCAGGAGTCCCTTGTCCATTGTCATCCTATACTCTAGTGGTATTTTCTTAAGTTCTTTAATGTTTTATTGATTTAGTTTATTTTTTTGGAAAGGGAGGTTCCAAATTCAAATTGTGTCAGCTATTGTCAGTTTCCTGATTCTTATAGCAGTCATCTGCCTTGAAATCAGAAAATAATGTAAATTATTGCTATTGTTTTTATCTTTATTGCTATTGTTAGCAGAACAAACCTATGAAAAAGCAGAAGGTGCTTTTATCAGATCTGATTGATTCATTCCTTAAATGATCTTGTGATGAGGACAATATCAAAAATGTTTTACAGAATGAGTCTTAGCTTTCTGGACAATATTTTGGAAGGTCGTAAGGAAAGAAGGACTGTCAGCAGTCATGTTCTTTTTACAATGAAGAACAGGTTGCTTTCCATTTTGGATCAGAAGAAAAACAAATGGACGGGAGGACCGATTTACTGAAGAAAAGTGACAGGTGACATAAAAAAGCCTCATTATCTTGTGGCAGGGCTGATTAAATTGAATTTCCTTTGGATAAGTGTTTTAACCTGAATTTTAGTAGGTTACAACGTTCCTTCATACTGAATACTTTTCTAGTACCAGCTGACATTTCTTTCTACTACTGCTTTTTAATTTCATTACAATTTTACCTCAGAGAGCATCTCTGTATCTTGTTGTTCCATAAGTGAAACTTGAGTATGATTGCTATGTCAATTGTATGCAAAAAATAATAATAGAATATTCATCATATTGTAGCTACACGCACTGAATCTTTGTCAAGGTGTTCAAATTGAATAACAAGGGTGTCTGACAAAGCTATATTCTGTTGTCATACAAGCCAGTGTTAAGAACTAGTGTCTAGCAATTTCCTCTCCATCTTTGTTTTTGCTCAAAATTTCAATGTTGTGCCTGAAAATAAAAAGTTGCTGCTGACATATAGATTCTACAGGCAAGCATGACTCCTGCTTACATATAGATTCTACAGGCAAGCATGAATCCTGCTTACATATAGATTCTGTAGGCTCTCGTAGAGCTTATATACAAGTGGCTACCCCTTCTTCTTCAGGCTTGGAACTGAAACTCAGAGAAAAGTAATGAGACCAAGGACAGGGGTAGTACTCTTATTTAATAATCTTTAGAAGACTAGTTTATATAACATAATCCAGAGTGCATAAGCAGAGTTTATTCTCAGAGTCCTTTTAGACACCATGTTAAATGACTGTTTTGGAAGAATCCAGACCTATATTGGTTTGATTTATACATAATGACATATTATATTTTTGCCATATTCATCTCAGCCCTAAATGTTTTCTTTTCCTTCCATGCATGAGTGCAGTATTTCAGGTTTCCAGATAAGCACAGTTTGGGGGTGGGTGGTGGTGGTGGTCATTTTCTTGTTGAATTACAATAGCAAAATATGGTGTCTGCAAGTAGGAAAGAGGGATATGAACATTTTATTTATTTTATTTATTGCATTTATATCCTGTGCCTCTGGGATATTTTCCCACTCTGGGAAATAAACATAATAAAAAAAATCTTTACAACAAATTTTGTTAAAGAAATTAAATGAATTATAAATATTAGGAAGAACAAAAATAATACCTATATATTTTTTAAAAGTGCCAGCAACAAAAACACCTATTGGCAATGGAAAAACTTAATCACAACCGAATGCTCAGCCATTGGCATATATCCATAAAAGCCTCTTTTAAAAAGGGATGGGTTTAGATATTTTTAAATATAAGAAGAGATGGAACCTGGCACAGCTAAACTGGAAGAGAGTTCCACAAAGTTGGTGCCACCACTGAGGAGGCTCTTCTCTGAGTAGCAGCTTTATTGATAATCTTGGGGTTTGCACCTGAAACTGCATCATCTGTTCTTAGAGGAAGACATTCCACCGGGTATAAAGGTCCCAAACCATTTAGGACCTTAAAAGTTAGAACTCACACCTTGTACCAGATACAGCCAAGCTTGGGGAGATTTGTTCAAATTTTCTCACTCCAGTAATCCGCCTTGCTGCTGCATTTTTTTTACAAGAGAAGCCCCACATAGAGAGCATTACAGTAATCAATACGTGAGATTACCAGTGAGATAACTAATGTTGTGAGGGACTGCCTGTCCAAGATGGGACACAACTGAGCTATTTGGTACAGTAGGTAAAAAATGGCTTTGCTCACCTCTGCAATTTGTGCTTTGAGGGCATTGATCAAGCCACTGTCATTGGTCCTAGTTGTCTTTACAATTCTCCACATGCATATTTTTACACAATGAATCTTAACTGAATTTAAGCGCATTTTGTCTTCAGTTTGTCATAAAGCAAACTTATAATGGGGACATTTTGTATATTGAGCTTTTGATACTGTTCCGAGCCGCCTGAAGTGGTTTCAGTGAGGAAGGTGGCAATACAAATATAGTAATAAATAAATAAATAAATAAATAAATAATGTAGAACTGATTCATCAGCCTTTCCTCCCACAAACTGTGACCTAAAGAAATGTTGGTTGTTGTTGTTGTTGTTCAGTCGCATAGTCAGTCTGACCCTTTGCAAACCCATGGCCCATTGCACGCTACATCATGGTAAAGCTTCTGTATTCACTGGGCCTTCCTTTTAAAAATTAAATCAGTGGAACAAAGTATTATTTTTCAGAACACTGATTTCCAAAAGTAGGACAAACACAACTGCAAACAAACTTGCTAGCTCAACTGTTAACTTTGTCTATGAGAAAGTGAGAAACTTGTTATTTTGTCATCTTCATTTTCTAATCCTATCTTTTCCACATATTATTGGCAAAATACTATTTCATTGGGGACTCGACTGTGCCACTGAACAACAACAACAACAATAGTGAATTTTTTGTAACATGGAAATGGACCAAGTAGCCAAGTCATTAATGGAATTCTTTGCACTATTTAGAAAAGCTTTTCCAATGTGTATGTATAACCTAAAGACAGGTAGTGCTTCCAGAAATGTACCACTAAACCAAATGAACTTTTGAATAACCTGATGTATGATTTGGCCTCCCACAGAGCCTTCTAAAGAAGGCTAGCTTTAGGGTAGTATGATTTTTAAATAATGCTATCATACTTTTTCAAAGACAGAAGAGATAACTTGCAGAGGTGAATGAAAACTAGTCTTTTTTTTTTGTTAAAAAATCTTTGTTCAAAAGGTATAGCAATGCCCTAGAGTACAAGGCTAGAAATACAAGAAATTAATGTTTTAGAAACCTATTCCAACTTTGTAGCTTTGGGCATGGGAAGTTCGTGTTGCCTTGATTTCAGAGAATGAAGAAATACTAGAGGTCAAAGAGCGCTTTGTGTTATATCTATGTTTATTTTGAGGCTGAATTTCAGAGGGGTGAAATATAGATGGGAATGTCCCCTGCTGCTGGGCAGCAGCTCATTGAAGTTTGGATTTGGAGCTTGGCAAAAGCTTTACATGAACAGACTCTGTGGTCTTGTAAGTTTTCTTATGGCTAGAAGACACATTGTCTCCTACCATGCTGTCTGAGGGGAAAAGTTTAACAGAGAGAGTTGAATGTGGAAGATTTTACTTTTGGTTTCAGGCACAGGCTACCATCAACATCTCAGTCTACATCTTTTTAAAGGATACAGTTGCCACCTCTATTTCACACTTACCTTTCCATCATATTCCAGGGAGGCTGTTGAAACTCAGAATCAGTGCCAACAGCAAGGTTTGGACTGGATCAAAATTGAAAAATTTAGAATTAGACCACAAGCTTGTTGGATTCACAGACAGTAAAAAGGTAATCATGCAAGTAGTCTGAACAATTTTGGCATCAATCCATCATGCACGTTGATAGTGACACAACCTATCATGTGACCAGGGGCACAGCAGCAGCCAGCAAAACCTGAAAGCCTATGGAGCAGTTGTCCTCGTTCACCTGCAGATTTTTGCAAGGTTTGGGTCTTTGTCTCAACAAGCTGAAATTGCTCCTGGGCAGGAGAACAAGAAATCCAAGATTAGGAGTTCAATCTGCCTCAGCCCTGACAATTTTAAATTATGTCCTGTCCAGTCACATCTGGCTTCTTGTTCAGTCACACAGTCGAGTCCAACCCTTTGCAACCTCATTGACCACCACATGCCAGGCTCCTGTATCATCTGCCATCTTCTATAGCTCACACAAATCTATGCCCACTATGTCAATGATGCCATCTGGCCATCTCATCCTCTGTCACCCCTTCTCCTTTTGCCTTCAATCTTTCCCAGCATCAGGGGCTTCTCCAGTGAGTCCTCTCTTCTCATTTACATGGACCCTAATAGAATCTTCAAAGTATATGACATATTTAAATGGAGTTTTTAGCACTTGTGAGTGAGTTTTCATGGCCTCCTGAGATCTAGTCCCTCATTCAATTCACCATACCACTCTTGCTCTGAACTTCACCTTAATATTAGAGGCTGGCTGTTTGGCTGTGATTTTACTCCTAGCTTTAACCTTTCATGCCCAGTTGAAAGTTCTGCCTAGCTTCAGTGGGTGTGCCAGCTATGATGGTGTGGATGCCTGGTGTCCTTCAAGTTATGGTTGTGACCTAAAGGGCCCACTATGTCTCTCCAGACACATTTAGAGAACAGTTCTCAGAATTCCTCACTATTAGCTATGTAGGTTCAGGTTGTTGAAAACTGGAGGTTTAAAGCATCTGAAAAGCCACAGTTGCCAATGCATGCAGAACTTGCAGTCTCTGAGGGCAGAGGGTAAATCTTCTTATTCCTCACTGGGTGTGGTTTTTTTTTTTTTTTTTTTTGCAAGACTCATTAGTTTTGGCCATTCCTCTCCAAAGAAGAAACTATTATCAGTATAGGATTATTACAATCCCTGCATAAAATCGTATTTTTCCTGGGCAAGATGTCCGGCAAAGGGCTCTGAGTAGCACAGAATTTGGTAGTTTCTTGCACAAAACAACAAATAAAAATGAGGAGGGAAGAGGAAGGGGGGAAATGAGACTGGGATAGAACCAAGAAATCTCTTTGGTATAGGAAAAGCCCTTAGCAGTAGCTCTTGGCATGTTTACTCCTGGGAAACCACGGAGGATGAGTTGTTCTTCCAGTGTCCTATCCCTAGCTTGACGTATGCTCATTCCTTGGTAAGACAGATCAGTGTGTGGGGATGGGTAGTTTAGACTACTGGAACACAGTCCATGTAAGGATGTTTGTGAAGACAGCCAGAATGTAACACCAGTACACGGAACAATGACTTGGCTCCCAGCTGCAAAGTGGCTCCTAGCTGCAAAGTGTTAGTGATGAGGTGTACATGTTGGAACTATGTTGTTTGAAAGCTTGTCTTTTTGAGTGTACGTATGCTTGATTATTAAGACCACTAGCACAGGCACTGTTTTATATTACCAGATCACAAGAAGAATTAGCATTGTTAGGAGCAAAATGCAAATTCAAGAATTTCCTGCTCAGTAAGATTTTCTTCACATTTCCCCCTATTGGATTTCCACTGTGTAAAGACATTCCGTTTCAGGAAAAGTTGCCTGCAGAGTTTGAAAAGTTATTTTTAAAGGTATATTTTCTAGCTATAATTCAGTGTTGGCCAACTTTGGCACTCCAGGTGTTCTTTGACTTCAATTCCCAGAAGCCCTAATCATCAGGTCTGCTGACTTGGGCTTCTGGGAATTGAAGTCCAAGAACACCTGGAGTGCCAAGGTTGGTCATCACTGCTATAATTTAAGGGCTCCCCAAAGTAATGATAATTATCTGTTGTCAAGTTGATTCCAGTTTACAAGCTGAAATCCTATTGCATTTAACATAGTGTAAAGTTACACCTACAGACATTCTCAGAGATAAAGCCAGACAGTCTATATGTCAGATTGTGCAAGAAACAGTGCAGTTGACTGCACAATTGACTGTGCACTGATTGCACAATGACCATGCAACTGACCACACAACTGCACCCATGGAACTGTTTCCTGATCACACATTGATGCAAATTTAGCAATGGCCTGTGCAGCTTCAAGTTATGCAGATGTACCTATGCAATAGGATTTCAGCCATAGAGGACCTTTCCAGGGTTTCCTAGGCATGATGTATCCAGGGGTGGTTTACCAACCCCTTCTTTGTAGTGCCATGTTTTTCAAAAATAATTATAATAACTACTTTTGGTTAAAGAAAATTATCTGAATACAGTAGAGTATAAGCTTGTGCTTAGATCATGTGGTGGTAAAGTGGTTAAATTTCTGTACTGCAACCAAAAGGTTGTGAGTTCGATCCTGACCAGGTAACAAGGTTGATTCAGTGTTCCATCCTTCTGAGGTAGGTAAAATAAGTACCCAGCATGGTGAGGGAAAAATGCTAATTAGCCTGTGAACCGGCCAGAGAGTGCATTAGGCACTATGGGGCAGTATATAAGTGTGATTGCTTTGCTTCGCTTTTAATCATTTAATGAGTCTCATTGAGTATCATTAAAAATAGCTAAAATATTATAATTGCAGTGAAAAGTATTAAGTTGCTCTCCTAGGGTTCCAGGTTCCAGGGGTGTTAGTTAAAATCTGTAGGAAATGTGTGCTTCTCTAGATAACTAGACAGAAAAACAAATCTTAGGCCAAATGTCATCCAAGCAAAAGAAAAAAATGATCTTCGCATGTGAGGTGGCTTAAATGTATGGACACACATCTCTTTTTTGTTCTTCAGTCGCAGTTGGGTCTGACCCTTTGTGACCCCATGGACCACAGCACACCAGGTTCCTCTGCCACACCACACATCTCTACCCATTCCTATATAGTGAAAGATTATAATTAGATTCAGAATTCATTATATTCTGAATTTTCCATAATGCTCTGTCAAACTGTCGAGAATCTATTCTTGGAGTATATCAATCATTGGGGTCAGCCAGATGGATTCGAAAAGGGAGAGGAGGGCAAAAAATCCAATCCAGGGGTCTCTGTTGGGTTCTTATGCAAAGATCATCTTTGTGTAAAGGACAAAGATTTTATCCTTTTGTAATAGTTCTTATTCTGTCTATGCTTCTTCCTGTTCAGAAAGCAATGTGCTCTAAATCAGGGCATAGTAGTGTGATTGTGTACCAATTTGTCAAAACTAGGTCAGGTGGCAGCCAAGGCTGGGGAGGGAATCAAGGTGCCTGTGAGACAGTGGTAAAATAAATGTATCCATTGGATTTTCACAATATTAAATCAGAGGAAATGAAGCTGGTACAGTTAGAGCAGGGGTGGCCAAACCTTGGCCCACAGGCCAACCCAGAACATCATTTCATGAGGCCCACAGCCACTCTCACAGCTCCTGGAAGCAGAAGCAGTCACATGGTTGAGTGGGCTGCTCACATGGTTCCTTCTGCCATATAACATGCCTGTGCATGCATAAACGCACCTGTACCTGCCATAAACTCATTTTATGACAGCTAAAGACACATTTTATGGCAGGAGGAACCATGTGACAGGCCTGCTCAATCATGTAACCAGCTCACAGCACAAAAAGTTTGGGAACCCATGATTTAGAGGCTTCCTTGAGTAGAACAATTTGTAGTATGCTGCTGTTGTTTGGGAGACAATGATCATCTGAGAATATATTGAAAGCTGGTGTCTTCCCCAAGGAAATGAAGACTGGAAGATGTTAAAATAAAGGAAACCATTCACCATTAGTCCAGCCACCTCTACTGCACAGGTGTAGAGGCCACCAGATTTGGCTTGAATGATGATTTATTGATTCACAAAATGCCCCTCTCCTGATTTTACAGATGTAGAACTGCCATTTTAGTTTGGATTATGAATCCATGAATCAGAAATCCAAAATGTTCATTTCTCTAATAATTGGCATGGAATGTACGAAAATGAATAAAACGTTTGTCCTCCTTGCAGATTTGGATACAATTTTCATATTAAGGGACAGCCACCCCTTTCTGCCCTTGTTTTTATCTGTTGCATTGTTGTAATTTTTCTTATGAATTTTTAAGGTTTTAACCTGTGATTTTAATCTATGATGTAAGCCGCCCAGAGTCGGGTCTACCCGATTGGGGTGGGATAGTAAATATGAGTAAATAAATAAATAAATAAATCTAATATTGTAAATACCATGTCTGAGAATGTCCTAATATGCTCTAATTTGTTTAGGAACATTGACTACACATGACAAATTTCAGATAAAGTTACCCTCCATCAAGGCCTGCCTTGCGTATATGACTGGAATTGTGTCATATAAGTATGCATCTCATTTCTTCATTTTGTTTGGTCATGCAAGAGTTGCAACTTGAACATAACTGATATTTCCTGACTCTGGCTCAAATTAGTATCTTGCAATGAGTGCTTAAGCATCTACTACTGTTTTATTTATTTATTTATTTAAATTTATATCCCGCCCTACTCAGGCGAACCAGACTCTAGGCGCCTTACAAATAAAAAATCATACATAATGAATACAGTATAAACAGGATAACCCAACTATACCAATACAAATTCAGAGATTAAAAACCCGAGAATTCAAAATTAATTTAAAAATTTAGAACTATAAATTTACAAAACTTAAGAATTTAAAAGATTGAAAAAGTTTAAAAGGTTTAAAAGAGTTTAAAAGAGAGAGAGGTGGCTGTCCAATCAAATTAACCACCCAACATGGGACCCCATATTACTGGCCCCCACACTTGGCCTGCCAGTCAGGTTTTTTATCCCTTCCGGAAGGCCAATAGCTCTGTCTGTAGGCGTAACTCAATTGGTCGGAGGTTTCAAAAGGCTGGGGCGGACACAGAGAAGGCCCTCTTTCCGATGCTAGATAGATGTGCCTCTCTAGCTGATGGAATGATAAGAGAGCCTCTCCGATCCACCCTGGTGGAACCAAACCATAGCAGGTTATAATTTGGTTACACTTAGTTGTGATCCACTGGTGTGGATTCAGAATACCCCTTTTGCAAGTGGGAAGGAATCAGTACTCTATTATCAGACATGTATACACATCTTTCACTGTTCATCTTCTAAGAAAGGAACTCTGGAAACTGATTTTCTAATCTGAAAAAGGAACTCTCACAAAGAAAGAATAGAATCCATACAAGGAAATAGACTACATTTAAACTTAAAGGGAACATATCATATATGTGTAGGTGGGAGAGAAAGAGTCAAATGAGCTTTGTAACACAATTCAACTGGGAAGAGAGAAACACATTAAAAATTATGTGCAAGAACAGTCCTTCCATAAACAAAACTGGAAAGTCTCAATACAAAATGAAATGTTCGGTGTGCTTTTTCTTGAATGGAGAGTGCATACAAAAGAACAAATTGCTTCAATGCATTAAGCAAATGGCATGTTTGGACAAGTATGAACAATTTATTTGATTTTTCAAAACATCCGTGGAAAGGATGAAATATGCAGCAAACAAACAAGCAACCCCCTTCTTATCCTCCTTGCAATTTTAGCAACACAAGTGTATGTAACAACTTCTAGTCAAAGTTTTCAAAGTCTTCAATATGCCACAAAGCTATCAAAGGATCAGAATATAATTCAGGCAGGATTGAAGGCTATACAGCAAATCTCTGCACTATGCACAAGTGTCCCACTGAATTCAATGGGGCTTACTTGCACGTGGCTGGGTACAGAACTGTTAATCAGCAAAGAATCAAATCTTCAGCTGATTCATTAGTGGAAGCTTGTTTTAATCTGACACATGTGGTTTAATTTGTAAAACTGCAAAGTTATGTTTGAGGGTTGGTTTTGCTTTTGTTACTGTAATATGAAAATAAAATATTGTTAAGGCTACTTGGCAGAAGACACTAAGAGATTAGTCTAGCAGTGGTGGCAAACCTTGGCCCTCCAGGTGTTCTTGGACTTCAATTCCCAGAAGCCCAAGTCAGCAATCTTGCTGATCAGGGGTTCTGGGAATTGAAGTTGAAGAACAGCTGGAGTACCAAAGTTGGCCATCATGGGTATAGGGTGTTTATTTGATGGTTTGTTATTGATTTAGGAAATGGTATGCCATGGAAATCTCTCTTGAGGTTTCCAAAGAATAGACAGAAGAATATGGAGAAGGAAGCAAACACCACTGGAGTAAATGGAAAGCTGAAGAAAATAGAGGAAAAAGAGAGACCTGTACATCAAGATGGATAAATATTCTTATTTACAACCAGATGGTTGGCAGGTCAGCAGTGCTGCGCATGGGCCAGTTTGGACTGGTTCTCCAGAACTGGTAGTAACAATTCTGGATGGTCTCTGTGGGGTGGGGTGGGTGTTTAGTAACTTTCCTTGGAGACCGCCTGGGATTGTTATCGTTTCTTTTCTTTTTCTTTTTTTTGAGGCGACCGGTTTGGTCACCTTTCCAGCTGCCAGACACTGCAGCCCAAAATGGCTGCTTTGTCAGTATGCATGGATTAAAATACCAATTGACACATGCGTACCTCCAGTGCTCAGTGCACATGCATCAATTGATATTTTAATGCATGCGCACTGACAAAGCAGCCATTTTGGGCGGGCTGCCTGCTTTAAGATCAGGTTGGCTGGAGGTGCCTGCCAGCCCAGTTCCAAAGCATGCAGCCTGGGCAGCCTGTCTGCTTTAAGATAGGGCTGGCTGGAGGTGCTTGTCACTCCCAGCCAGCCTGATACCAAAGCAGGCAGCCCAGGCACCTCCAGCCAGCCCGATCCCAAAGCAGGCAACTCCGCCCATGACATCATGACGTTGGCTCTGCCCATGACATTGGCTCCACCCATGACTTTGGCTCCGCCCATGACATTGGCTCCGCCCACAGTGTGGTAGTAAAAGTTTTGGCTGCCCATCACTGGGTCAGCAGTACAAGACTTGAGGGCTGCATGGTGGAGTGGGCTCCCATTGTATGTCCCAACTCCCACCAACCTAGCAGTTCAAAAGCAAGAAATTTCAAATAAATAAACATATACTGTTTCAGTGGGAAAGGTAACAGCATTATGTGAGCTTCAGTGTCTAGTTATGCTTGCCACATGGCCATGGAAACATCTGCAGATGCAGACAGCAGTGACTCTTTGGCAGTAAATAAAGATGAGCACCACCCTAGAGTCAGATACAACTGGCTTTTGAGCAACGGAGACTTAGATATGTTAGTTTGTGGAATGTGTGGAAACAAGGAGGAGGAAGATAACTGGGGGATTTTAATGACTAACAAAATTAATTTAACATAAGCTTTCATAGACTCTAACCCACTTCTTAAAATGCATTAAAGCAGTTTCCAATCTGTCAGTTTTAGATATGTTAAATTTTTAAGAACTTTAGAAATTCATGTCTATCCTCCCCACTCAAAAATTTAAAAAATAACTTTGTAGTCCGAAGTATGCAATTTTGTTTTCTTTAGCTCCATACATACACTTTCATTTTCATATCTATTTTATTTATTTGTACTATCTTCACATCATATCTAAGTATCCATGCCAACTCCAGCAGTTGGTTACTATTATAGGGTTCCATAAGGCTCTCATGGATGATTTTTCTATCTTTTAACCAATCAGGAGCCAGGCTGGCTCAGCCGAGGAATGGCACTTGAGGCAGGCAAAACTCTCAGCTAGAAGTCTTGAAATGATAAGACTTGGAACAACTTCCCTTCCCCAAGTATTATTCACATCTATGTTTGCGACATGTTTTTCATCAAGAAGGTCAACCCAGCACAATAAATGCATTATTGAGCACACATGGTAAGTATTGTTCTGTATGATCCATCAAAACATCTGATATGGATGGATGGAATTGGATGAAAACATAGAAGGCATATACCCCCACAATAAAATACTTACCTATACTGTACGTACAAGAAGCCTGTATATTGAAAAGACAATTTTCAGATTCCTATGGATTCATTAAAATGTGCATGAAGTTTTCTACCTAGGGCATTACATTTCAATAAGATTATGGGCATTTCTTGGTTATTTCTGCTGTTTGGTTTAGTTTTTATTTCCACATCTCTAGTTACCTCTTGATTTTGAGTGAGGAATTTACTAATTTACTAATAACGTGGGATCCCATGTAGGTTGGCTGATTTAAGGGACAGCCACCCCTTCCTGCTCTTGTTTTTTCTGTTGCGCTGTTTTAATTTTTCTTATGAATTTTTAAGGTTTTAAATATCACTACTATACTAGACTTAACCTGTGATTTTAATCTATGTTGTAAGCTGCCCAGAGTCGGGTCTACCCGATTGGGGCAGAATAGTAAATATGAGCAAATAAATAAATAAATAAATAAATAAATAAATAAATAAATAAAGTAGAAGGCCATGTATTCCTTGAAATTTCACAAGAAGTTGAAAAAAAATCATGCCAGATCATCAGATTCAAAGTGATTTTGTTTTGCATATCTGCACTGCTGTCCTGGTTCCAGACATTTGCCTTGACCGGGCTGCCAGGAAGTAAAACTGAGAATTCATGCCAGGGCTCATTAAGTGCTTAGTATAAAACTTTGCACAGCTGGCAGAGAAAGCTTTAACTGATTCTTCTGCTGACTGTGTCTGGCACTGACAGCTGCACGCAAGAAGCTGATGGAAGCTGGCAGCAAAAAAAATATTCAGAATTCCTTTTTAAAAAAAAAACCTGATAGGTTTCCTAAATTAAGACCTGAGATTTAGAGTCTTACAGATTCTTCACATGCTAATAATTCCAAGTGAAACTCCATCAGTCTGGTAAACCTGATGGTGTCACATAACATATTTGGGTTAGCATTTGTTTTTACAAAGACAAGGCATGAATTTGATCAGTACTTGGTAGACATTCTAATCTAATTCTAATGGGGCCATGGTCATTCTAAATTCATGTGCCACTGTACATAGAAAAGGTCTAAAGTTCAATGCCCAGCATCTTTGGTTAAAAGAATACCATTTAAGGAGCATATAACTGTTTTGAAAACTCAAAAAGCAGAGCCAAAATGCTGTGTTGGTGCCACATCTTTTCTCAACTTGGGATAATGGAACCATAGAATTGTTGAGCTAGAAAGGAGCCTAAGGATGATCAAGTCCTCCCTTTGACAAAGCAGGACATTTCTAGTTAGAATGTCACTGACAGGTGGCCATCTAACCACCATTTAGAAAACTCAAGTGAAGGAGAGTCTGACACCACCTGAAGCTGTCAATATGTCAAGTGTTAAGGATTAATGTAATCTTTTTAAGCATTTTAAACAATCAACACAAGTTTGAACATTGTTCTACACATGTTTAGGCCTTAATCCAGTTGCTCATCCCAGTTATATAAGCAGTAAATCAAGGAGATCGACATCAAGGTTGATAGCATCCATAAGTTTATTCAGTGGGTCTACTCTGGTTGGCACTACTCAAGAGATTTTGTTGAAATCAGTTCAGTTTTGAACCATGCTGCCTATTTGGATGTCCCAGACACATACCTATAACTTCTCATCACTTATGCCCCTTCATCTGTTTCTTTCCACACACTCTCAATCACATGGAGAGAGAAGGGATTGAAGCATACATGTTTGCTTGTATCAAGCATGTATCATGGGAAAACTTACATGATTTTTTTATTATTAGAAATTAGAACTGTCTGTCACAAAACTACTTCCTGTGTCCCTCTACACCAGGGCTTCTCAACCTTTTCAAGCTGAGGGCTGGGTAACTCTCCCTCAGACAGCTTCAGAGACCGGACAGCCATTTTCCCCTGCCTGCCACACACAACACTTTCGGATGTAGTGGAGGCAGTGGGAGCCCCACATGAAATGTTGTTGTGGGCCACATCTTGCCCCCAGGCCATAGGTTGAGAACCCTTGCTCTATACACTGACGTTTTTCTTATAAGGATTTGGTTTGAGATTCAAATGGCCCAAAATACACCCATTGTAAATATTCTTTCTGTAATATTTCCTCTGCTTACAAACATTGTGTTATGGAACAGCTTTGGGAGTTCATACAACCCAACTACAAGAAGTGTTTGGAACACTGGGGGGAAAAACAGCTAGCTGCACACAGCCCATCTCCCCTGAGCCTCTAGTTTTGTTAACTTGTTATTAATGTAATTTCACTTATCTTCTTCATAACTTTGACTTTTACTTGCTTCTTGTTGCATTTTGCCTTTGATTTAATTTCCCAGCACACTTTAATCAGGTTTCCCCAAGACTTCCATGCTTGCAAATTTTTATATATTTATTTTCCAAAATGCTAGCCAACTAACTAGGCAGAATTTCCCCAAACCTCTCAGCAATTATTAAAACAGTCTTCCATCAAATTGTCTTCCTTGTTCAAGCTGAACAGAGTGAAACTGAAAACTGAAATATTTCATAAAGTGGCAAACAAAGCCATTGTAAATTCTTCATCTTGACATTGCCAGAGAGTTACTAAAGAGGTTCTGCTAAAGTTGCAATTGTACGCACATTTATCAATGGGATTTACTTCTGAGTAAATATGCACTTTGGAGAGATAATTCAGTGGGTTGGGTCACATAACTTTTAGCCAAGGGTTGGGAAATTGAATTCCTACTCAGTCTCCTGGGAGGGGAGACAGCTAAAATGATCTGGATTATGTGTGTGGTTGATAAAGTTATGTGCTCTGGGGGAAAATTATAATTCTTGGCAAACTACACAATTCAGGAACATTACCAGCAGGAAGGGAATATCTAGCAAGTTTTGAGTACAGTACTTTATATCTAGAAACACTGGGATGTGATTGCCATAATTAACTATAAATATGCCGGGATTATATTGTTAAACATGTACTTTTTGCTTCCCAACTGTCCAAACATTCTGATTGCTTTTTAAGATCTGGCCAGGTAAATAATATGCCGTTGTGAATTTGGGTTGTGCCCAATATTAATGAATATGTTAACTAAATTTTTTTTATGGAGGTAGCTGTACTAACACACCTGAGATGGGAAAATGTCTTGGTTTAATTCCAGTTATAATGGAAGAGTTTGGCCCCGGATCTGATGGATATTTACACACACTGATTCTGTTATGAGTAAGACAATACTGTTGGGTTGTAAAAAATACAAAACTGCAAGAGTAATTTGATTAATATGTACAATGATGAAAGACGACTCTATCTTTATTTAAACCAGGAAAAGTGGATTGAAATTCCTAATATAGCCACTTTTAGCTAATTCCCTTTGGAATTTGCCTTTGGAATTCTTTTGTTCCAGTATGCCTTCCTCAGGTCAGAGATAGCATAGTCTGTAGACCAAAATGTTCTTCTGGTTTCTGAAAATTGCTCTTTTTAATGTCAGTTTTGTATTGATTTGTTCTTGTGTGTTCCACAATTCATTGCACAAAGCCTTACCCAGTAGACAAGCATACTTCATAGTTTAGCAGCTCTTGGGATTACCCAGTCACGGAGAATGAACATTTCACCACTAGAGAGCGAACAAAACCAAAACAAAAATAGAAATGTAGCATTTTAAAGGCTCACTGCTGTATTTTAATGTTAACTTTCATGGATCAAGTCCACTTTGTCAGACTTGAAACACAGACTAAAATGGCTACTATCCCAAAACATTTCACTGCTCATAAGAATCAGTGTTAACTCTTTGAAGCACAGATGAAGTAAAAAGTCAAAAAAGATCATGACATGACTGCTCTTAGACATGTCTGGTTTAGGGGCATTTTATGTTGGCATTTACAAGTTGGTTGTAGACAGGACATTTGGAGATTTCTCATTCATAGGGTTACCATTAGTCTGAGATGACTGGATGGCACATAACAGCAAAAGCAGCAACAGCAAAAGTAGTACAGTTTGGTTAGCTGCTTGTGATATGTAAAACACAAAGGTGATATATATAACATTGGAAGAGGAGTTGATGCATGGAGTTGATGCATGAGTATGATGCATCATAAATGACTTTATGATATAATCCCCTTGCATGGGCTAGGGGATTATATCATAAAGTCATTTAATTGTTTTCCCTGTGTACATATGGAAGCAAGGTTGGAATTTCGATGTGCAGCATGTTTTGGTCCATGTGACAGTCTCTCTGTTCAGTGATCTCCTGTTGCTGATGAATAATCTGGTTGGTCACCTGTTCAATATGAAAAGCCACATCCTCTCTCGATTCTGAGAACTTTCCATTCTACACACAGCTGTCCAACCTAAAAATAATTTCTGTTTTAGTTCAAGACTGTTTTAAGCCTTTTTGTAGCTTCAGCCTTGTTATTAATGTGTAGCACCTTAAAGACTACTCTATTTTAATGTTAGCTTTTATTGATGAAGTCCACTTCATCAGTCATAAGAGTGAGACTTCGTGACATTAATTTAAACATGGCCCCATGAACAGATGGGGATACAGAGGTATACAATGGTTGCTTAGCATAACAGATACAGTTGCAAATCAGTTTGACTAGGTCACTTTTGGTTCTAATTTTTCACTCTTTAGCCTTGTATCGTACAAGCGCAGCAATCCTTGCCAATGCAAAAGGGACGGGGAGAAAGACACTCATTCCCACATGCCTTTCTCCCTGTCCCTTTTGCATAATATTTTTAATGATGTCAGAAGCACACAAAGGTGCTTTCTGGGTTGAAAGGATTTTTGCTGGAGGAACTCTGCACAGGGGATGCCTGACTGAAGCTCCTTTCATGTCCCAAAGATCTTTCTCCATCAACCATGGATGCTCCGGACGCTTTCCCCTGCCAGCCGGGCAGGGAGAATGAGGACCACCTGGGTGCTCCGGGCAGGCGGCTATAAAAGAACTTTCCTGCCGCCGCCGCTGCTGTGAGACCAACCATGGACGCTCCGGACGCTTTCCCCTGCCAGCCGGGCGGGGAGAATGAGGACCACCTGGGTGCTCCGGGCATGCGGCTATAAAAGAACTTTCCTGCCGCCGCAAGACCAACCATGGACGCTCCGTACGCTTTCCCCTGCCGGCCGGCCGAGGAGAATGAGGACCACCTGGGTGCTCCGGGCGGGTGGCTATAAAAGAACTTTCCTGCTGCCACTGCCGCGAGACCAACCACAGACGTTCCGGACACTTTCCCCTGTCGGCCGGGCGGGGAGAATGAGGACCACCTGGGTGCTCCGGGCGGGCGGCTATAAAAGAACTTTCCTGCCACCGCCGCAAAACCAACCCCGGACGCATATTTGTTTCTAATTGAAATATGTATAAGGGATGAGGACTTTCCCTATTGCTTCGTACTGTATATCCTTGACTGTTTTTGCATTTCTTTGATTGTACTATATTTATATATATTTTTAATGAAAGATTTGTTGACCACATTGATTGTATTATTATTTGTTATATTGTATTTATATTATGTTTTTCATATATGTCTTATATTGTAACATTGTTAGCCGCTCTGAGTTGCTTCGGCAAGGAGAGCGGCATATAAATTGAATTTAATAATAATAATAATAATAATAATAATAATAATAATAATAATAATAATAATAATAATAATAATAATAATAATAATAATAATAATAATAATAATAATAATAATAATAATAATAAAAGTGGTCCCTGTTTATCTACTTGCAATTTCTTGCTTTGAACTGCTAGGTTGGCAGGAGATGGGGCAGAGATGGATGCTCATTCCATCATGCAGTACTCAGGTCCTGAACTGCTGACTTGCTGACCTTCTAGCTAACAAGGTGAGCTTCTTAACCACCGAGCCACTGCAGTCCCTGGACCTCTGCTGCAAAGATCTTTTAAAGGTAGAGTAAATTAGATCATATTTTCTGATCCATTATTAAATCTAAGCTGGAGAAGAATTTGTGGCCTTGCAACGCTTCCAACTCCCATGCAAAGTGAAGTATATAGACCAGAAGCACAATTTCTGGTCTTCAACTGGAGGGGGGGGGGGGAATGTTCTGCAAGATAAAAAAAGAAAGTGGCACTGAGCATCAAGTACAATCAGCTAGGACTTTCCCCAGAGACAAAGATTTCAAATGGCATTAGGAGATGAGATAATGTGCTAACATGCTTTTAAGATAAAAAAAAACAAAGAAATTTACCTTGGATTAGAGATACAGCAAGTGGTTTTTTCCAAAGTCCAGTGCTGAAAAATTACAGAGAAGTGCAGCATCCTACTGTTATCAGAACAATTGTATCTGAGACTCAATGAAAGAGAACAACTGCGGCATGTATGAAATGAGACATGCAGGATTTAACACCAGGACTGCAATGGCCTGCCACAGCCTTGAGGATATTAACAAGGTGCACTTCACAGCCAGGACACTTCTGCCTCCATGACCATTGGGAATCAGACCTGTAGCCATTGGACCCTTTAAGTAGTCAGGTTATTTACCACCACTCATCACTCAGCATTGAGTCACTGGCTGTACAGTCTACTCCATTACCATAGCAGGATATCCAGCCAGACGTAAGGTTGTGTCTTTGTTGTTCAGTCGCACAGTCAATTCTGACCCTTTGTGACTCTATGGACCATTTCCTTCCAGGCACCTCTGTCCTCCACCATCCTCCTCAACCCGCCCAGCTCTGTGCCCATTGTGTCTACAATACCATCTAGCCATCTCATCTTTGGCCGCCCCCTTCTTCTTTTTCCTTCCACTTTTCCCAGCATCAAGGCTTTCTCAAGTGAATCCTCTCTTCTCATTTGATGACCAAAGTACTTTAGCTTCATCTTTACTATTTGACCTTCTAAGGAGCAGTCAGGGTATATTTCTTCTAGAATTGACCTATTTGTCCTCCTCGCTGTCCAGGATATGTCTATAGAGTAGGATAATACTGATTGAAAGTTAATTCTTCTTGACTGAGAAACCCAAGAGCTGCTATATACAATGAAGTGTGTTTGCTTACAGGGTGTAGATATGTGTAACCAATTGAGCACCTTATTTTGTAACTGGGTGTACAACCATCACCACCAGTTTTGGAACTACAGTAATACCCCGGATTAAAAATTGCATTGGATAACGCTAGAGTTGGATAAATGTAAATGGAGATGAGCACCACCCTCTAGAGTTGGACATGACTGGCTTTTGAGCAAGGGAACAGAGTGATGAACAATTATTGGTTACTTTTAAAACACTGGGATTTGGAAGAGGATTGGAAGCATCTGGTGGCTAACCTTGGCACTCAATTACTAGAAGCCCAAGTCAGCACGCCTGCTGATCAGAGCTTCTGGTAATTGAAGTTCAAGAACAGCTGGAGTGTCAAGGTTAGTCATCACTGATCTAGAGCAGTGATGGTGAACCTTGACACTCCAGGTGTTCTTGGACTTCAATTACCAGAAGCCCAAGTCAGCACTCCTGCTGATCAGGGCTTCTGGAAATTGAAGTTCAAGAACACCTGGAGTGCCAAGATTGGCCATCACTGATCTAGAATAGAGCATACTTTAGTCTTTTAGAAAACAATTCAAAGCTTTAAAAAAGCAAGGTGTTATTAAATATGACTCTTAAGGTACTGACTACTGTTTACTTTGCTGCTGCTATTGATGTTGCTGTTGTTTTAAGGAATAATATAGCTGTTGTCTCAGGTTCTGAGACACTGTGTCTTACATTGAATGACAACTTATTGACTAAAATGGTGCATTTCTGTGTTGTGATAAAATCAATTTTATTTCCATATTGAGTGTATTGTGAAACAATGTGAGATTATAAGTACTGTTCTCCTCTTCAAAATTGGAGTGCATGGGACAGAGTTGCAAAAATTCGATTGGATGTATCAAAGGAAACAAACACTGGAAGGAGGTGTTTGATGCAAAGACCATTAACTTTACTAGTGGCAAGATTAAATGGTGAATTAAAAATCAGCCATTGCAACAAGAGAAGCCCTGGAGAGAACAGAGATCTGAAGGGAGAACAGAACATTTCAGCAATTTTTCTTCAGCAGGAAAGTGACTAAGTCTGACAATGATAAGTAAGATAATGGAGCTAATTTAGATTAATGTATCTGGTTGATAAAGGAGGCTGATCTTTCTTACACTAACTGTGAAACAAGAACTATGAATTCTTAAAACCTCTTTAATGGGGTGAGCATTCTATAATGCAATTTTTTATTTGTCATGCAGCTGCTGAGCTGCTGTTTTCTGATTAATTTCTAGGAGGGGGTGGTGGAATATATATGTCAATATGGAACAACTCTCATTTGTGCTAAATGTACTGCACAGCCTCAGCAATAATTAGAGCAAAGTAAATTTGATTTACCAGAGTCACATTTTATTGCAAAAACTTGTCAAGTGACAGATGTAACAAAACTGCAGAGGTTGTAAGATATTTCAGCACAGCTGTGTATGGGGAATTATTGGAGGGGGAACTGATTACACAGACCCTCAGGTAAAAGGCTGCATTTGAAGACTGATTAGGTTGGCAAAAGTTTTTGAAGATTTTAAAATGTTTCTCTGAATGCTGGAGTGAGGAAAACTGGAATTGTGAAAGTTGACATTTAGCAGCTTTGGTCCTTACCCCATTTTTTTTTTTGTTTGGACCCCATGAAATTATTCAGAAAATCAATTACAGCTTGCAGAGGCTAAGCAGTTTTTTAAAATATATATTAAAGCTTATACGCAATGTTTAGCATTTCAAAAGGGACATGCTGACATCATAACCCCATGTCAGGGATATTGCTGGAGTTATAAATGTATGAAGCATGGAGGAAAGTTGATTCAGTTTAACCACCAAAATAGGTAAGGCCAATACACTGGTGTTTTGGGATTTCTTCACACCTTTACATTAAACTGGTAGTTTCATGATGCAGTATTACTGTACATATTAAAAGGTGGAAATTCATGGATAGTAAACTCACAACATTTGCTAATTCAAGAGTAATAGTTATTAACATCCCTTAAAATGTGAACCATGTTGTACAGATTGAGGAAAGCAGAACACATTGACATAGTAGAGTGAGGACAAGTCACAATGACACATTTATTTATTTATTGATTTTACAGACATATATTTACAAGTTTTGAAGAAATCAAATGTAAATCAGTATCAATGACTTAATGACATCTCTGTCACCTGTCATTTCCTTATACAGTACCATTCTGAATCACTTAAGAATCTTACCTAAATGAAAAGATCAGTGATGACAGAAGAAGATAGCTAAAAGATAGCCATCCTATCATTAGGTAAAGGTAAATGTTGCCCTTGCTCAAAAGGCAGTCATACTCAACTCTAGGATTCAGTACTCATCTCCAATTATAGCCAAAGAGCCAATGTTGTCTGTATCTGCAGATGTTTCCATCATCATGGAATGCTGTTACCTTCCCAATGAAGTGATCCCTATTTATCTACTTGTAATTTCTTGCTTTCAAACTGCTAGGTTGGCAGGAGCAGGGGCAGAGATGGGAGCTCATTCCATTATGTAGCACTCGAGTCTCAAACTGTTATCCTGTCGATCTTCCAGTTGTCAATTCTACATCTTAACCATTAAGCCACCACAATCCTATCCCATCATTACCAATGAGTAAACTTAGGATAGTTCTTACTTAGTGGGCAGTGGCAAACTCCAACAATTCAGGCAGGTTCTGCCTGTGACTCTGCTTCTTAGTTGTAGTTCTGTATGATATTTTTAGAATAAAAATGGGAAGATGTTCCCACCTGAGAAGTGAATTAAACCTCAAGCAAGTTCTTGACAGTTGCCTTCCAGTAGTAAATGGGAATTTCTTTCCATAGTTAAGGTCTTACAGGCAGTAACTTAAATCTTTGGATAGCACTTCAACTTTTTTAGAATGTGGAAAACATACAACAGATGGGGAACTGTCAGATAATTGTATGAGGCAGAACAAGACAATGCCATCCAGGGAATCTCAGAGGGCAGATTAGGACTGCAGAAGGTTGGGACTTGGCTGAAGTATCTGAAGTTATCCATCACTTTCTATAACTAAAAAAGTGTGGAAAAGGGTTATCAAGGAAGCAAACTGGTAAGCCAACTGTTTTTGTATCACCAAGCAAACTGGCCACGCCTGATAGGCTCAGGTTCTTTTAGGACCTGAAAGCAATAAACACTCAGTGAATGCCAAGAAAGAAAGCTTTATTAGATGGATCTTCCTACAAACATACAAGTAACATAGAACAAAAAAAAATCAAAGCATTTCAAATATCACATGCCAAGCATGTTTCTCCCTTCAACTGTTTTATCCCTTCTAGTCACTCAAGCAGCTTTTCTCAGACATCTCATTTCCATGGTGACCAACTTCCCATGTTTGCCACTGGTAACATTAGTTGGAAATTAATATGAGGTGTTTCTTCATGCTGGTTGATATTGCCTTGTGTTGTAAAAGTGGAGCTAGCCAACATTTGGCTTTATTTAGTACACCTTATGTTAATCTCTTCATCCATTTTAGCATCTTTAGTAAAGGTATTTGAACTCTGCCACTTGTTTTATACCTCTTCCTTCTATATTTAAAGTACTGTATGTTGTTTCCTTCCAGTTGCCATTACTTCAGTCTTCTCTTTATTGATTCTCATGTTATTTATCTTGCACTCTTGGTACATGGACATAATGTGTTGCTGTAATTCCTTAGCTGTACTTGCTACCAACTTGCCACTTAACTTCCTCAGAATACAATGGTCTTACATGATTGCCATTATTCCCTTGGCACTACAGTGTTACAGGATAAAAGTTAGATTTCCAGTAGCAAAAATGGTAATACACACTATGTAGTGTCTTTCAGAGGTAGATTGCTACCAGTTGTGTGACTGTCAATACTTCTTAGCTTGTGCAAGGAAGAGTCCAGGCTTATGGGTTGCAATTATAGAGAAGCACAAGTACAGTACTTTTTTTTTTTTTGAAACCTTCCTTAAACTCCTCTAAACATCAAATTAGCTGTCTAGGCATGAGTAATGTCAGCTGAGAGAGTAGGCAAAAAAATCCACTCTAGTTTCCAGCTAAATACATTTATTAAGTAATCAAGCCCCCCTAAACAATTCCATGATGAAATGACCTGTTACTTTTACAATAAAATGAAACATTAACAGTGAACAAAATTTACTTAAAAGGGACCCTGCAAATGGAGGAAGGCAGAAAACCACTTAGAGACTCTTGCCATTTCTTAACTCTGTCAGAAGTTTGAAGACAAAGAAAGATGTCACAGACAAGCCTACTCAGTAGAAACTGCCATGACTGAATTATATCTATCTTACATGATTCATGCACACACTTATTTTCCATAAGGCTTAGTGATAATGATGGTACAGTTAAACTTGAATATGTAGCTATGCACGTTGTGCTGCCTATAGATATCTGTTTAAGTCTGGATATGATCTTTGTTCAGAGATATTCCTAGACAATCTGCCCAAGGGGGGAAATTAAGTCCTTCCCCCTGCTTTAAAGCTGTACAAGTAATGCTATATCAAGGTAACACCATTCCACATGAACTATATAAATGATGCTAGATGACTGCATTGCATCTGCCAAAGGGCCATTTAATGAAATAGCATTTATCTTGAAAAAGTATGGCATACTTCTCATTTTGAAACACCAAAATGAGTAAATTAATTTTATCTGCACCTTTTACCCTGCTACACATTGGATTTTTAAAAAGATCTGCAAATTTATTCTTATAGTCCAGCTCTATTAGTCACTTACATTTTTACCACCAGCCACAGTATGATTACAGAGTAAAAAAATCTCCTAGACTTCACACAGTGGGAATTTTTAGAAGCAAACCTTGGTGTGTTCAAGTATATGTGAAATGAAAGAAACTAACCCCAAGGGCAAAATAAGAGACCATATGGAGGAGTCACATTGGGTGTTTGGCATTTTGTTCATTTGTTGAATATCCCCAGAATGGTGCTGAGAAAAATAATGTCAGCTCTCATAGGGAAGGAAGTGACATGCTGATGAAATTACTGAGTGAGAAAGTGGAAATGTTTGACCTTGTAGTTATGAGGGCAGACAAGAGTTAGGTAGTACTTTCAAAATTTATTGATGTTCTTTGAAGCTCACGCTCTTAAAAATGAATTAATCTTGTCATCATAAGTGCAATCTGGAACTGTACAAGTTTTATCAAGGTGCCTGGTTAACACTGACATGGCTAATAATATTTGATTGAAAGAATTTGGAAGAGGGGAGAATGCTATTCTAATCTTTTCCTGTTTTCACATCTTTTGAAAGGCTGATGTGTTAAGATTGCTTGTCAAAATACATATCATTTTTACTTTGCTGGAGTCACACTCAATCCACCAGTAGCCACCTTCATAAAGTGTTACATGTAATGGGGAAGGCCTCTCAAGAGTCAAGCAGTGAAGGGAGTATACTACTTTATTGAAACCAATGACCTCCTTCTTGAATCATTGCTGTCAACAGAAAAGCATCATTGTCTAGTACTATATTTAGTACTAAAGTTCTGAGCCAAGGCTAGGATGACACCATGATATCATCATTATCATTAACTGCTACTCGTATCCGAGTATACATTTTTTTCCTGGACAGGAAAATTGTCATTGGCGTGAATTTGTTTAAGGTGAATCCCAGCTTGTCATGAAGTCACCCACACACTGTGATCATGGAACCATCTCCTGTGTCACATATGAAATGAGACATGCAGGATTTAACACCGGGACTGCAATGGACTGCTGTAGCCTTGGGGATATTAACAAGGTGCATCTTCATAGCCAGCCCATCTGCCATGGTCTCTTCCACCTCCATGACCGTTGGGAATCAGAATAGTGAAGTGATTCAGTTTCCAGTGGAATTTCCTCCACTGAAGGGGGCATCACTCCATATAAAGGGACTCATCTACCCCTAGTAATTGGCCCCTTTAGGGAGTCAGGTGATTTACCACTGCCCAACACTCAGTGTTGAGTCGCTGGTTATAAGATCTACTCCATAATTACCATAGCGGGATGTCCAGCCAGATAATTATGTGATTTATATGTAAAGATATGATACATAAAGAATGATAAAATCAGTAGTTAAGTAAGAGTTGTTTAAATTCACATTTCTTGCAAAATAGATGCTTTGAACAAATACTGACAGTTGGAATGGAGACAATTTTAGCATCCATCGTATAATGAAAATCCATATTGGGGTTTTATCTTACTGTACTGTATTTTATGATATTCTATTGTTTGAATTATTGATGTATGATATTTCATTGTGTTGTGACAGTTTATTGTTCTGTTGAATTGTTGCATTCTGTTTGATTGTGTTGTGAGCCGCCCTGAGTCGGTTTTCGCTGAGTAGGGCGGCATATAAGTTTAATAATAATAATAATAATAATAATAATAATAATAATAATAATAATAATAATAATAATAATAATAATAATAATAATAATAATAATAATAATAATAATAATAATAATAATAATTTGCTAGCTGCAAATAGAGGAGACCCATTGTGTTAATGGAAACCTGGTTAAATCAATACATTTTTAAAAAGGAAGAATTTTGTCCATGAGTCCAGAAGTAAAATAAAAGAGAAGAGTTTGCAGGTGGTGTGTGTGTGTGTGTGTGCATGCACGTGTGTGTGTGTGTGTGTGTGTGTGCCTTTACTGAAACATAAATAAATAGAAAAAAATAAATGGAAGCTTTTAAGCCTGTTGAAACTCTTCATCTGGGCATTATATAACTTGGGAATGGATCCACAGAGAAGGAGAAGAGTTGAACATTTATCCTGCCAGATGCTATAATTACTTAATTTCTAAACCAGAGACAGTATGGGCGGAGTTGACAGACACCTCTTGATTTATAATTACCATATTTGCTGGCATATAAGACCCCCTCCCCCTTAAAATACACTGGAAAAATGGAGTGCATCTTGTACTGTATATACTGGCGTATAGTGAGTTATTTTGGTAATAACAGGGTGCATCTTATACTGTGATGAGTCTTATATCCTGGAAAATACAACTAATGCCCATTTTGTATTCTTATAAAGTATTTGCAAGTTCCCGTGATTGAATGGGTCTACTCTAGGACTCAGAACTCATAAGTTATTTTGTCAAAATCTGGCATTTGATGGCAGATTGTCTCTTAATAGTTCCTGATAGACCTATCTTTTCCCCATGAATATTTAATCCATTTTAAAGACAGCTCAGCTCCTGGTTATTGGCCCAATAATACCAACCAGTATATTGCCTGCCGCCTTATATAAAAGTTCAATAATTTTAACTAGTATATAGTATAGCACATAGATGATATAGGACAGGCTTGGCTTGCAAAAATACATGCTCACTCAATAAATAACTGCAAACTGCATATGAAATATAGCACATTTAATAGCATTTGTTATAATGGCTTGGCTATATTTCTATTCAATTCACGCTTACAATATGGAAAGCTTGCAAATTTAAACCTATTATCTAGGCCCCTGTGGGAGGTATTGAACTTGATCCTTCACTTTTTCAAAGCACGTTGGGGAATTTAAATGCCTACTCATTTATCTATCAATGGGAAATTTGTTAGAAGTAATGACTTTGGGGCAGTTTGTATATGAAGTCTTTTTTGTATAAAATATAAATTTCAGGGTCAGACTTCAACCACATTTAAACTTCCCAGCACCTGCAGTGTTACAGCTACCAAAATCTAGGTCTGATTTTGCTTAAGCACCATAATCTTTCAATATTGGATATCCTTCCACAGACTTAAGGGCTGTACTCAGGATTTGGCCAATAAATGTAGGTCTCTACATAGCATATAATCCCCCCCCCCCCAGGAACCAGGAGGCCTAAGGGACTGGATTTTTAAATGTACGGCCTGAAGCTGTATATTAAATTGGGCTCCTTTTTGAAACAAGAACATTTTGGACAAATGGAAATGCAATAGAACCACAGAAATGAGAAATGGTGGGGTTTGGCTAACTGCCAGAACCTTAGAATCAGTATGAACACTGGTTGTAAGATTCTGGGAAATGCAATAAATAAATAAATAAAGGTTTTTCCATCTCTGGGCATCTGGAGCCATCTTGAAACTGAATCTTTCTCTATTTAACCTGCATAGTGCTCCTAACTCAAGATCCCCTCTAGCTGAGGGGAGACTTTTCAGGATCACAAAATCATGTTCTTTAATTTCGAAATGTTATTTTAGCCACCATGACAATGATGACTCAACAGCGTGGTGAAAGTGCGGCACACTTGAAGCAGGTCTGCCTGAACTCACTTGATAGTTTTTTTTAAAGCACATCGTTATGTTTTCAGTCATAATGGTTTAAACAGTGGGTTCCTTCCTCCTGAGTCAGATGGTAAAGAGTGAAAATGTGCACCCAGAACTAGGGATCCATATAAAAGCCTGCCCCACAAACAAAGTAACCATCTCTCTTCTTCATAGAAGTACATTTACACCCATACTGCCAGGTAGCTCTCCCTCCAACACCCAAACAATAAGCTTCTTGTAGAGAATTATGATGTTACCCAGAGTGGTGCAGTGGCTAGAATTATATTCCAATTAATAAAGTATCAGCATCTAGGCTTTGCTCAATACTTCAAGGAATACCATGGAATTACATTACTTGCTCTGTTATTTTTAATTTTCCCCTGAATATGTGTCATTGCAGCATGCATGGACTTCATCCAGACAAACCAGTGGAACTAGTAAAACAGTTGTCTTTGATTACCTCTGCTAGCAGGCCTTATATTGGTATGGAGGAAAATGTTAATATTGGATCCATTTATTTAAAGTTTCACCTCAAAATGTGTCTGCTCCCCTCCGCTTAAAGAGGACTGGTTGCAGCTGGATCACAATCCTAAGCAACCACCCCAAAATGAGAAAGGCAGGATATAATTAGAATGTGCTATTTTGCTAACCTATAAGCACAAAACGGTGGTGGCTCAAGTGCTTAAGACACTCAGCTCGAAGACTGGAAGGTTGGAGTTTGATTCCCAAATACTGCAGGATGGAGTGAGCTCCTGTCTCTGACCGAGCTCCTGCCAACCTAGCAGTTTGAAAGCAAGAAATTGCATGTAGATAAACAGGGACCACTTCAGTGGGAAGGTAAACAGTGTTCTGTGCACTCGGGTGTTGTGGCATGCCTGCCACATGTCCATGGAAACATTTGCAAATGCAGACAGCACTGGCTCTTTGGCTATAAACAGAGATGAGCACTGAACCCTAGAGTTGGATACAACTGGCTTTCAAGCAAGGTCAACCTCTACCTTCACCTAAGCACAAAATTGCAGTCTGGAAGCCCTGAAATACACTTTTCTTGGCCTGGCTGATCACAGCTATTGTGATTGCCACAAATCTGGTCCAGGACTGATCCATTTCTCCATATTTTTCATGGTGCAATCTCAGCTATTGAATGAGATTAGACTAAGTGGTGGTGCCACTGAGGCCCAGAGCCCAAACATTGTCCTCAAAGTAAATGAAGAAGGAAAGAGGAAAATGTCAGTCTGTTACCAAGGCAACAAGGCCAGGGTTTCCCTGTCTTCCTGCACTAAACTGGTTTGCAAGGGACTAGTTTTCTCAGCATCACCCCACAAATATTGATTCCTTGGAACAGCAGAATGATGAGGTCTAGGAGTACACTAATCTTACTAGATCTGTCCCTGTTGCAACTGAGAAGCTATATCTATATTTAACAGCTATGTTACATAAAGGGATATGCAATTAGCTGACATCTCTAAGTAGGATCTAAGAGAAGCAAGAGAGAGAGAGATGATAAATCAGGCAGGAATAAGAAATGACGATTTAAGGAATAATTTGAGAGAAGAGGAAAACCTGAGAAAAGATTTAAAGGTAGGAATTGTTAGCCACTGGGGGAGAACTTTTCAATCTGATCTCTCTGAGATGTGTAGCTGAATAACACACATTCGTTACATGTAGAGTTGCCATAATTTTCTCCCACCAAACTGGGACAGCCACGTTACATCATTGCAGTTGTCAAACTGCACATATGTTGGATGGGGCTGTTGAGGAGGCTAATAAGAAGTAAGGTTCAACAAAATCTGGAGATCCATACATTGCTCATCCCTGTGGTACATAAATAATTAACAAGGATGGAGGGATAATGCTCTTCTAAGTAAGATAGCAAAGCACTCTTCTGTTGATCCTGAAGGACTACTAAATCTGGCACCCATGGTTTGAAAGGAATAGGATGTGAATTTCCACATTTATTTTGCTCATGGGGTGGGAGTGAAATAAGGCGGTGGCTCCCTGAGCCCTCCTCTGAACCACCAGTTTGTCTTCCTCCATCAAGAGCGCACTCACCATTGCCAGTGCTGAGGTGGGAAGGTCTCCATGGCAACTTTATGCTGCTGGCAGCAGATCCCTCGAGGCTGATCCCATCCACCCCACTTGCCTTCCTGCCCACTTCTCACCTACAACAAATGCCTGGCCGAGAACACATGCACATGCGTGGTGATCCCGTCATAGGAAGGAAACAAGGGAGGGGATATCAGAGTAAACAAAACAAAAAGACAAAACCCCTCCCTTGTGGCTCCTTAACTACTGTGTTTTAATGTGAGCATTTGAGGATCAAGTCCACTTTGGCTGTAAATGAAGATGAGCATTAGACCTGCTAAAAGTCCGGGACTTTTACATGTTTTTTCTGGAACTGGTCAGGACAATTTTCCTGAGCTTGAATCTGGGAAAATCCCAGGAAAATGGGACATATATGGCATCCCTAACCACATGCATAGTTTGTGTTGAATAAATAAATTGATATAAATAAATATGGTCCTATCGAGTCTTTGTTTAATGCAGGGGTTCCCAAGCTAAGACCTGTGGGCTGGATCTGGACTGTGGTACCATTTCATGAGCCCCCCATCCCTCCAAGGGCATTTGAGAAACAAATTGGCCATCCCTTTGAAGTTGTTGAGACAAAATGGCTACCTCCATTGTGCAGGCAGTGCAAAATGGCCATCCAAACCTCAAAGCTGACTGAGAGAGCATGACCCAGCCCCCGGCTTGAAAAGGTTGGAAACCCCTGGTTATGCATTTGGAGTCCACACATATTAGAGCAATGAGTTAGGCTGCTTTATCTGTCAATGTGAGAAAGAGGCAGTCTGAGGAATGAGAGATTCCTCTATCTTCTTCACTTGAACCAGAACCCTTTAATTTTGTGAGAAGGAGGTTGAAGAGAAAAAGATAGATCAGTCTCCCATTCTTCAGACTGCCGCTTTCATACGTTGAAATGCAATGATGGATAGAGCCAGGACTAGCATGTATGAGCTCCACACAGTCAAAGAAAATATGAATAGGGCTTATCTTGCAGTTGTGAAGAAGTAGATCAAGAAAAAGCCCTGTATAATTGCATGCCCTTTAGGAATAGCCTAAGGGAACAGCATGTCCTGCTCCCATTTCATACCTCATAAAGCAGCAGACCAATGGTTGCCACCAAATTTACAAGGAATAAATGCCTGAAGCCAAACATAGCATCTTATACTAATACAGTACCTTTATCCACACTTCACATCTTTTAGGTCTGAGTATGATACAGCTTCACTGTGCAGTCTTGTAATTTAGCAAAAGATCCAGAGTTGTCAGAGAACGTGTTATTGTGCTGGAGGTGAGAACTTGCTCTTTTGGTAGCTGGAAAATCCTTTGCATAATGTCTTGAGACAGTTTGTCTTAACCAGGAGTTCTCAACCTTTTAAAGCCAGGGGTCGGGTCAGGCTCCCTCAGACAGCTTCAGGGGCTGGATGGCCATTTTCCCCTTCCTCCACTACATGGCACTTCCTGGTGTGGTGGAGGTAGTGGTGGGCCACATGAAATGGTGCTGTGGGCTGAATCCAGCCCATAGACTGCTGGTTGAGAATCCCTGGTCTTGGCCATAAATGAGACATTGCAACGATTTCTTCACACCTTTATCCTGAGCGTATCATGTATGGTGATCAATGATCAGGGATATTTCTCCATTACATTTGTTCGTAAAGCAGAGCAAATCAACGCTATACCCTAAAGACAAGCTTGCAAAAGTATTATGAAATAATGAAATCCTTATCTTTAACTGGCATAATATCACATCATAAAACGGCATACATCAAATGATCGCAGTGTAGGAAGTACATTCGACAAAAACATGACAATGTTATCATAATTTGAAAAGTATCAAGTTCTTGGGAGGTTCCTTAGAAATTGTTCCACCTACTTAATAATTCAAAAGTATCATAACATTACCCACCTAGATTTAAGCTTCTAACTGATGTTTCAGTATTACCTATCTGCTAATGCCACCTGCAGGTGTTGTTTGTCTACAGTTTTGGCCTTACAAATACACTACTATTGGCTAACCCTTTCAAAAGAGTATTCCATACATCTGCAGAGTATCATCTGTCTCCTTGTCTCTTGTAATTAGGTGGACTCCCAGAAAAACAGATGATGGTTTCTTTGGGACTTTGGAAAACTTCAAGAAAGCACTTGACATCTTGAAATAGGGAAATTGCACTTTCATTCTCTCATAAAGTATAAGAGCTCCTTTGTTGGTTAAGATTATTAGACTCCTTTATAGCCCCTCTAAGCACTCAACACATACTGAGAAATGCCAATCTAGACAATTCAGCCTGACTAGTGGGCTGTCACAAAGACATTTTCCATCCTGATTTCTCTTTGTGATTGTCATGTAGGAAGGAATTTTAGATACATGATTCAGCACAAGTAAGTCCCTCAGGCATTGCAGCAAAGACTTAAACAACTAAAGTTTGCTGCTTCAACTACTTTTCTAAAGGACACCTCTAACTGTGTGTAGTCATCACCAAATGCTTGGAAAACATATCAGCAGGAATCTTGATGAACAGACACATTTATAAATGGCAATAGATCACCCTTGCTTGAAAGCCTGTTGTATCAAACTCTAGGGTTAGGCTGTTTACAGCCAAAGAGCCAGCATGTCTGTGTCTGCAGACATTTTTGTGGCTATGTGGCAGGTATGACTAGACACCAGAGTGCATGGAACACTGTTTACCTTCAAGCTGAAGTAGTGCCTATTTATTTACTTGCAATTTCTTGTATTTGAACTGCTAGGTTGGCAGGAGCTGGGACAGAGATGGGTGCTCACTCCATCATGCATCACTCAGGTCTTGAACTGCTGACTTGCCGACCATACAGTCATCAAGTTCAGCATCTTAACCACTAAGCCACCACAGTCCCAACAGAGGCACTCCAAAAGCAGAACCATGGAAGAAAAGTGTCAGAATGGAATATTGCTATTTATCATCAAGTCTTCTAGACTCTTCTGGATTCAGTTTGAAAACAAGTAGAAAAACCAGTCACATTGTTCATCATGTCAAAGCAAATGGTTTCCAAATAATCTATCTTAGTGTGTAGTCCTGACAGCATAATGTTTTTGAGCAGCAACAAACATTCTACTCATTAAGCAGAAGCTGCCTCCTTAAGCAACTGATTCTGGATACAGTAATAACTCAGATATCGACTGCATCGTATAACGCTAAAATCGGATAATGATCTGTTAGCATTATACGATGCAGTAGTTCGTGGCAGCAGGGTGACTGGAAAGCTGAACGGGGTTCTCCGTTTGGCTTCCCAGCCACCCTGCAGCTGTGGATGGAGGGGCGGGTGGCTAGGGAAGCCGATGGGGAGTCCCCATCGGCTTCACCAGCCACCCTGCAGCTGTGGATCAGGTGCCTCAACCGCCCCCAGAGCCGGCAGGGGGGTCATAGAGCCCCAAAAGGGCAAAAAACCCATCTGTTTTTTAAATCCCAATGTTTTGGCTTGCTGAAGCCTCGAGGGAGGTGGGAAAACTTCGGAAATAGCTCGGATCAGGTCCTCCGACCTTCCTGGAGCCAGCAGGGATGCCAGAAAGCCCGAAATGGGTGAAAAAAAGTCTGACACTGTGGGGTTTTTTGGAAGGGTACGGGAAAGAGCCCAATACCCTTCTCAAGCACCCCACTGATGTGTGTGGCGCAGCAGCGGGGTGTTTCAGAAGGGTTTTGGAATCTTTCCCATACCCTTCCAAAAAAAACAAACCCCTGCTGACGCATGCGTGCCTACGGGGCATTTGGGGAAGGGTACGGGGAAGATCCCAACACCCTTCCCAAACACCCTGGTGCTGTGCTGTGCACATCAGTGGAGTGTTTGGGAAAGGTTTTGGGATCTTTCCCGTACCCTTCCAAATACCCCCTGCTGACGTGCGCGCGCCTGTGGGATGTTTGGAAAGGGTACGGGAAAGATCCCAACACCCTTCCCAAACACCCTGCTGCTGCAACACGTGTGTCAGTGGGGTGTTTGGGAAGGGTGTTGGGATCTTTCCTGTACCCTTCCAAATCCCCCCCCCCCGGCTGATGCACACGCGTCTGCAGGGCATTTGGGAAGGGTACGGGGAAGATTCCCATACCCTTCCCAAATGCCCAGCTGACACACACCGTGCGTCTGCAGGGTGTTTCGGAACGCAGTGGGGAGACACCGTCCACATTCCAAAACACCCTGTAACCAAGCCGCCTGACAGCTGGGCATTTTGGAATGTGGACAGGGAACTCCCCCCTGCATTCCAAAACACCCAGCCGGCACACTCGTGTCTGTGGGGTGTTGTATTTTGATGTGTATTTTTATTTTATTTTATTTTTTTTTATTTTATTTATTTTTTACTTTGGCTCTGTCTACAACATCATGATGTCATGACGTTGGCTCCACCCATGACATCATGATGTCATGATGTTGGCTCTGCCCACAACATAGGCTCCACCTACAGTGTGGTAGTAAAAATTTTGACAGCCCACCACTGTCAAAATACCAGTTCTTGGCAGTAACCAAGAGAGTTTTGACTCATTTAGGAGTTGATGAGTGGCTTTTCAGCATGCACTCTTTTTGGATCTGCATCCACCACAGCAGAGGCAGGTTTTTCCCACGAGGACATTCAAAGGGTGGGCCAGTGGAAGTCTGGGGCTTACTGAACGTATATTAG
This sequence comes from Furcifer pardalis, assembly GCA_030440675.1. Taxonomy (NCBI): domain Eukaryota; kingdom Metazoa; phylum Chordata; class Lepidosauria; order Squamata; family Chamaeleonidae; genus Furcifer; species Furcifer pardalis. Next base: position 63,033,186 of record CP126891.1, read on the forward strand.
ATCTATGAAGTATTGAACAAAGGACTCATGCAATTTTCCCTTACTTTCCAGGTTGTGTTCCTCGTTGCCCACGGGAGATTGTGATCATTGGTCACAGCTGCATTTTCTGGGCACAATATCACATGACCCGCTCCGCGTAGGGCAAGGATCTTGGTCTGCACGGCAGAGCATATGTGGATTGGCATGGGAAGCAGGCAGTGGTGGGTTGTCAAAGTTCCCGCTATCCCACCGTGATGACATGGACGTTGTGGGCGTAGCTGACGTTATGACGTCGTGGGCAGAGCAAAATAATAATATTTTTTAAAATGTCTGCACAAGCGTCAAACCTCTGTTGGACACATGTACAGTTCTTTTTTTAGTGTGCATGCTTCAAACCTCTATTTGACACATGCACACTAAAAAATAGAACTGCGCACGGTGTGCGTCAGCTGGGCGCTTGGGAAGGGTGTGGGGATCTTCCCCGTACCCTTCCCAAATGTCCCACAGACGCGCACGCATCAGCGGGAGGGATTTGAAAGGGTACAGGAAAGATCCCAACACCCTTCCCAAACACCCTGCTGATGCACATGGGGCATCAAGACTGAATTAGTGGCCTGAGGTGGGGGCATCTGTCCATAAACAAACATCCTTGGTGGTAGTAGTGGGTTAAATAGTAAACAAAACCAGGTTAATTGAGCATAAGTAATGGGGGCTCCTGACCACAACAGAAGGACAGAGGCGCTGGAGTCATCTACTGTTGCGGGTAGGAACCCTCAGTTACAAGGGAGCAGGCTTGTCAGCCTGAAGGAAATTGTGATCTAAGATGTATGGAGTGAGATGTTCTCACTCCATACAAGGTCATAATCAATGATCCAGATATGGGTAGATACCCATAAGCTAATACCATTTCCCCACTAGGATGCCCCATTTCAGGTCATGTTAATATTGTATTGTTATGTTTACCAATAAAGTAGCCCATTTTTTGACCAACAGATAGTTGTCATCTGTTTCATGGGGTAGATTGGGTGGCAATATGAATTTTGATAAGTTCTTTTTTATAAAAAAAACAAAACGAACACACTCTTCATCCATCTGAGATACTGAAGTGAGGTTGGCCTCTTTTGCTGTCAGGAGCAAAATATATTGGGCTGGCCCTCATTCTAGGTTAAACGTTGAATTTGCAAAATATACTAATATCCTTTGCCAATTAGCACACAAATTTTCTAAACATACATTCAAAGAATGCTGCAGAACAAGGAAACTGATATAGAAGTAAACACATAGCTACATTTCTGACATTTTCTGCCCCAAAGCATTTGCTCATTCTTTTAAAAATGACTTCACTCATTAAATTTTACCAGATGATTCCAAACATTCCCTTTTGACACCATGGAGAAGTGTTGAACATTTTTCTATTATGAAATGTATTTTAGTGGCTGAATGTCAGCATGATCCCCAAAGGTTAAATAGTTTCCCCTCAGACTGCTATTGTTGTCATATAAATTTCCTCACAGGACCATTAATTATATCTTCCTAGATTTTTTTCCAGACCTGAATTAGCTGACATTCTGAATTTTTATTCAAAAGTAGCCCAAGGTATCTGAGAATATAACGAATTCTTGAGCTAAAGATATGATCATTGTGATCACTGTAAAGGTAAAGTTACCCTTGCTTAAAAGCCAGTCATATCCCACTCTAGGGTTCAGTGCTCATCTCTGTTTAAAGCCGAAGGGCCAGTGCTGTCTGCATTTGCAGACGTTTCCATGGACACGTGGCATACATGCCTAGTCACCAAAGTGCACGGAATGCTGTATTACTGTAGATAAAGGCAATCATAATCATGCATTGTCAAGTCAGTTCTGACTTAAAGTGATCCTTTTCAGAGTTTTCCAGGTGAAGAATACACAGACATTGCTTATTATTTTTTTCTTCCAGAAATATGCTGGGAATGTGCAGCTTGCTCATAGCTACATGGGTTGGCTTTTCTTGCAAGAAGCACAGTGGGGAATTGAATCTCAATCTCTGGTTCCTCAACCAGATACTTAAAGCATTGAGCAGTTTGAGCACCTATCTCCACCCCATCTCCTGCCAACCTAGCAATTCGAAAGCAAAGAATTGCAGGTAGATAAATAGATATCACTTCAGTGGGAAGGTAAATAGTGTTCTGTGCACTCTGATGTCTAGGCATGCCTACCACATGCTCATAGAAATGTCTGCAAAATGCAGACATCTTTGGCTTTGAAACAGAGATGAACACTGAACCCTAGAGTCGGATACGACTGGCTTTCGAGCAAGTGTGACCTTTACCTAGATATTAAATGTGAAGCCAAGCATATCTTTGCTAAGCCAATGTGTACAAAACATGCATGAAATACACAATTACAGTTGCACCTCGCTTAAAGAGCATAATGTGTTCCACAGGATTGCTCTTTAAGCGCGTTTGCTCTTTAAGCGAAAGACCATTGTAAATGACCAATTGTGGGGGGGATTGCGAACCCCGATTTATTTGTTAAGCGAGTTTTTGGTTGGTTTTATTTGTTAAGCGAAGCGAACATTTAGAGAAAATTCTGCTCTTTAAGCGAATTACTCTTTAAGCGAGTCGCTCTTTATGCAAGGTTTGACTGTAAATATATGCACTAAGCCTTTGTTGTTTTGGAGACAAATAAATAACTTCTATTATTCATGTAATTTATTGAACAAGATTGGACTGAAACAATTATATTTGTAGGCAAACAAAGAAAATTAGCCATGTGATCCCATATTCAAATTACAAAAAATGCACCACAAATTCAAGAAACACCTGATCATTGGGTAGTACAGTATTTGAATCGACTTTAATTGACTTTGATAATTGGCATTCCTAGTGTGTAAACCAAATTGAAACCACTGCTTCCCAATTGAAAGCACATGGAATTTTGTATTTCCTTTGTCTGGCTACGAAAGGAATCTGTAGCTTCAGAGGGGCCCATATGGAGAGGAGAATGTGCCTAGCTTCCTGTGGGAGTGGCGTGATGATGCCAAGAAGCCTTTTTGCTGTTGTTCAACATGCATTTCCAAGATATGCACCTGGCAAAACAACATGCTACGCCTGATGAAGAGATTTTGGGTTTTGAAAACTCACACAATATTTTAATTTTTGAATGATTCAATAAATGTATTACCTTCCTCCTGCATTTTTTGCATTCTTTGTAGTTATATTTGTAGCCATTCAGCATTACTAATTTGACTCTCAGAATAAATTAACTTATCTTGGGATCATATAAATGACTATATCACCAAACATCTTCTGCCAAAGATCTCTCTGGAATTTTTAGAGCATATTCCATTAATTACATTTATCTATCAATTTCATTTTTTCAGAGATAAACTATTATTATATTTGAATTTCTTTATTATATTTGAATTTCTATACCGCCCTACTTGGCAGAGCCAACTCAGGGCGGTTTACACACATGTATAGTTACAGTCACAACATATCAACAAGTCAATAGTCAATATCAAATGAAAACAGTCAATAAATAGTCAATATCAGTATCACAGAACATCAGCACATAAACATCATTACAGTAAAAGTAATTCAATAAACAGTAACAAAAAATTCAATATCAATATCAAGCAGTAGATTAAAAATTTCCATATCTCAGTCAAATTCACACAAAGAAACAAAACTAAGCAAAGCACCATGACAAGTAACGAGCCTCTCCGTCCACCACACAGCGTCTCTTAAAGCCCCAGCAGGGCGAGGTTCAGGGGGCAGATGGAACAAGTCCAAAGGCTGAGCGCCACCGCAGCCACTTATCTCGGCCGCAGATGTTACTGTGCGGCGACCACCCGCACAGCCAAGGAAGCATTCACGGGAGAGGACGGAGACGTCCATGGCTGCCTGCCGCCCGAGTCCCGCAGCTGTTGCTCCCTCGCGTCCGGCTAGCCGAGGGAGAGACCGGCGAAGGCGGCGGCGGCAAAGATCTTCTTAACGCCGCCCGAGTCCCGCAGCTGTTGCTCCCTCGCGTCCGGTCGGCCGAGGGAGAGACCGATGAAGGCGGTGGCGGCGAAGATCTTCTAACGCCGCCCAAGTCCCGTGTTGCTCCCTCTAAACTTCCCGGCCGGTGATGGAGGCCGGGAGAGGCGCGTCGGCGTCTTCTTCGAGCCTCCCTCGAAGGGGAGGCTCCTTTTAAACTTCCCAGCCGGTGACGGGGGCCGGGAGAGGCGCGTCGGCGTCTTCTTCGAGCCTCCCTTGAAGGGGAGGCTCCTTTTAAACTTCCCGGCCGGTGACGGGGGCCGGGAGAGGCGCGTCGGCATCTTCTTCGAGCCTCCCTCGAAGGGGAGGCTCCTTTTAAACTTCCCGGCCGGTGAATATAGGTGCTGCCAAACAAGAAGGTTGTATCCTTCCTAGCCATCCTCGATGTTGGTACCAGAAACTGGAAATTTTGGGAGGATTTAGTAATGTGGGTAGTGGATCTTTGGGAGGGACACTCCAACAGGTAACAAGATCCCAAACCATTTATGGTAAATGAAGGGCCATGATGGCTTAGTGGTTAAGACATTTAGCTTGACTACTGGAAGGTCGTCAGGTCAGCAGTTCGAGACACGAGTGCTGCATGATGGGCTGAGCTCCTGTCATCTGTCCCAGCTCCTGTCAACCTAGCAGTTCAAAAGCAAGAAAGTGCAAGTAGTTAAATAGGTACCACTTGTTGGGAAAGGTAACAGCATTTTGCACACTGATGTCTAGTCATGCCTTCTATATGACCACAGAAATGACTGCAGACACAGATAATGCTGGAGATGAGCACCACATCCTATAGTCAGACACAATTGGCTTTTGAGCAAGGAAGACCTTTACCTATGCTTGATACAATGCTCAATGGGGAGCTTGTCAATCTGGCCCAGGGTCATAGTAACGTGAACAAATATCTTCAATTCATTTCAACTGCAGCATTCTTGTACCCATTGCAATTTCTGTATCAAGCAAACTTGCAACCGCATGTAGAGAGGATTATACTAGTCAATTCTCAAGCCTACCAATGCATGGACAAGTGTTGTTAGGAGAAGGTACTTTTATTGTTTGCAAGCAGCCCCTGAGAGCACCCTCTCTCACGTTCCTTTCAAACTCACCTGTGAAGGCAATGTGACTGAGAGAAGGACCTCCCCTGAAGCTTTATGCTAGGGGTTGCAACCTACAATCTGGCCCCCATCGCTGTTCCATCCAGCCCACAGCAACGACCCCGGAAGCAGAAGTGGACATGCCCACACATGTGCAAATGTGCCCGCTGCCACTGCTTCTGACCTGCTAAGCTATCTGAGGGTGAGTAGCATGAAAACCTTGAGAACCCCTACTCCAAGCTGTGATTTGCAACTTTTCAAAAGGTGCTGAGTGAGCCATTGCAGAGTTGTTAGCACTGCAGCCATAGAAACAGTACTGAGGTCCAGCAACCATAGTTCTCACTATATGATGACATTTATATTAATATGTCTGGGGAATCCCTACTAACATCTATTGCCTTCCTTAGGCTTCTTCACTCACGAACATCTACTAGAACATTTATGTGAGCTTCCCTTTTCTACCCTCATAGTGTGCTTCAAAAACAACAATGAGATCCTTTAAGAACCCTTTGTTGCTTCACTTATGTTTATTATAGCTTTATCGTAAGCTTTGAGGATGTGAGGCACTAAAGATTCTATTCTAATGCTAGTTAGTAATGAAGGCTGGCAAACCTTTATTTTATTACTGTCCTCATCTTGGTTCCTTACTTTCTTAAATTGGTTTCAGTGCCTGGCTTTTAATGCACTCCTGGGTCCCATTCTTTCAGTCTGGAGGACACAGTACAGACCTTCAAGCCACTTGGAAGCCATAGAGTTCATTGCTTAATTCATTAACTCAGTTTTTATTTTGTTTCTTTTATTTCTAACCTGGGTTTGACCAGCATCTGCTGTCTTTGTGGTGTGCTCCTTTACAGTGCATCTGTCAGCTTCAATTTAATGAATTCCCTTCCCACCTCTCTAACTACAAGAGCATGAACCATACATAGTATGGAAGAGGGGTGTACAGTTTAATTAATACCCTTTCACGGTGCTAAGTTCAGCAGGGATTCCTGTCTGAAAGAATTTTAACCTTAAAGATGACATCCCAGAAGGCTTTGGCTGCTCCTGCTTTCTTTGTTTGCATGACTTTTCACTTATTCAGCCAAATGAAGGCTTTATGGTTCGCATTCACTATGGAAGAATGCAGCAAGCTAGTTATCTAGCTGAAAACAGAAAACTGGAAGGCCACTATGCCAGGCAATAACAGTGGGACACCATCAAATAATGAGAAATCTGTTTTCTTCTTAACGGAATCTAGGCATTGTGTGATAGTTCAGGTGGCCTTGGTTTAAATCCAGGAACTCTGGAAGACTCAAATTCAAACTAAAAGCAATAGATCCTACTTCAGAATGTTTTCTTCAGAGTTCTCAACATTTCTGCACTTAGTAGAGTAGGTCCCAGGTATTCTGCCTTCCTTTGTTGATCTCACACCCAAACAAACTATATCACCTAAGAATACTTTCTTCCATTTCTATCTTACAGAAAAAGTTGTGATGGCAGTGAAAAGTGTAACCAGACTTTTTTTAAACAGTTGTTGAAACTGTTGGTGAGATCACAAAGGTGGGCATAGGATGGAGGAATGTTGAGGTATGCCTTGGCCTGAGTATATGACAACCATTTTGATTCTGTGGTGAGCTTGCCTGCTTTGTGTTTCTTCTTTTGTATATAAGAGTGACTGGATGTGGCATGTGTGCTCTGGGTGCACAGAGTTGTCCCTTCTAGCAATGGGTTGGACAGCTCTGGTCTCATAGCTAAATGGTCTAGATCAATGTTTCCCAACCTTTGGTTTTCCATACAATCCTCACCCTGAACAAAATGAGATAACTGTGTGTGTCAAAGTATTCTTCTTTGTCAACTAGATGTTAAATAATCTCTCAATAGTGTTATATTTCTGCAAATCTCACCTGCATTTTCTTCCTATTCCTGTCTTATACTGGGTTCTGAGAGTTTCCATTCCACCTTGTCGTTTTTCACCGTGTGTGCATTTGCCCACCCTTTTTACCTAATTTGTACATTCTTCCTATTAATTGAAGTGGTCGTTTTAAAATGTTATAATACTCTTATTAGGAATTAATATTTGAAATTGTGCCCAATTTTTTGTGCATGCTCTTTCTTCCAAATGCTCCTTCAACCTTTTAAATGTGCAAATCCTAGAGGCAAGACATTGTTTGACTCACAAGTCTCAAGGAGGTGCAGACACTACTTTTGCTCAGCTGGTCAAATCCAGAAAAATTCTGTTCTATTCCTAACTTTATGCTTGACTCTCCTTTTGCTTCCGTTTGAACCTATATGTTTTTAAAGCAGCAGAACAGATTAGCACCACTACAAGGAGACATTTGAGATACTGTAGTAGTAAATCTCTATGATAATTTTAACCAGCAGAAATGATCAATTATTTTAGGAAAACAGAGGAATAGCAGTATAGGCAGAAAAGGAGTGAAAGTAGAAATGTTTGTGAACTTGTGTGTTCCATTTATAGCAAGGCTGTGCTGGGTGATTTAAAAGCATAGAGTTTTCACTTCACTTCACAGATAAATCACATTAAATTAATGAATTTGTCTAAAACACCATGCCATGTTTCTCAAGCTGCAGGCCTCATTTAACAGGGAATGGTTAGATAATTTGGTGGCACTTATATGCCATTTTTCAACACTCATGTAATATATCATTATCATGCAGGTGGAGAAATCCCAGCCTGGAGAACTATCAGAGAGCTACTCCTTCCACATAGTTTGGAAACTCAAGCTCACCAAGACCAGAGAGTGGAAAAAATTCTTCTTGGCAAGTACATACCTCAGCCAATGCATACCCATCACAGATAATGCCTATCCATAGGCTATGAAATGTCTGAAAAGAATATGCATTGACTGAAGTATGCATTGGTCAGGAAGGATTTTTTTTTCCTCACTAGCTGAAAGTCCCAGTTGGTTCCCCCCTTCATTATAGTAATTTGTAGGTTTTTATATTCATAAATCTTCACTTCCTTTTTTCAGTGATCATTCACCTTTCCCACTATTGTCAGCTCTCCAGAGTTCCAGCTGTTGTCATTTCCTAGCCCCACCTAGAGATCCCTGGTATCTTATGATGGTCCAACATAGAAGTACTAAATCCTGCTTAGTTTTAAAACTCACATGAGTTCAGGATAATAAGGTGGAACTTATCAGAACTTCAGAGAGAGTGAAATTGGAGCATGCAGCGGGATCTAATGAAAAATAAGCAGATGATGTGGGGAATCACTCTCCAACCAAGAGTTATTATGAGGAGATGGAACTAATTTTGGGGCTTCATTATTTGCCTCAGATGGAGGTGAGGGAGGAAAAGTTATCTGATTGGTGTACACAGCAGTATTTGTGACGGCCTCTTCATTCCATTTGGTTCCTATCAGCCATCAGGTTTTCTTCTTTGTGCAACTATGGAAAATGCCCTCAATAACAGTTTAGGGCAGGATCAACAAACAGAGGAAGGAGATCTGACATCAGTCAAGAAGATAAAACTGAAAATTTGCTTTTAATCAACTCTCTCTCTCTCTCGTGTCATTAAATTTGATTTACATCTCTTGGTAGCCATTCCCATGGTTCTGGGTACTTCTGTTCCAAAGCATAAGTTATATACCTCAACAAAAGACAGCAAAGGATTCATTAAGTGATTGGCATCTCTTTGTCTGTAGTACTGGGGAAAATGATTGTCTCTTCATCCCCTGGAATGAATCTTGGTACTACCAACACATCTGAATCTGATCCTTTATGTGTGTAGCTATAGTTCAAATAATTGCAGCAGAGGTCTCCAGGAGAAAATCCAATGTTTGTCATCAAACTAGAAATCCTAGGAATTCATAGGATGGAGCTATAGCAGTTAAAGTGGGATCAAATTGCTATAACTGTACACAGGAAGTAGTGTTGAACAGTTCTTATGATCCTGGGAAGTGGAAGGTCAGCAGTTCAAACCCTGAGTACTGCATGACAGAATGACCGCCCATCTCTGTCCCAGCAATTGCCAACTTAGCAGTTCAAAAACAAGAAATTGCAAGTAATAAATAGGTACCCCTTCTGTGGGAAAGTAAATAGCATTCCGTACACTTTGGTGTCTAGGCATACCTGTCACATGTCCACAGAAATGTCTGCAAATGCTGACAGCACTGGCTCTTCGGCTATAAACAGAGATGAGCACTGAAACCTAGAGTTGAATACTACTGGATTTCAAACAAGGATGACCTTCCCAACTCTAGTTAATGCAAATAAGAATATAGTCTGCTAAAACTGGTTTGAGCTGACTTCTCAAATGCATTCTTCCCCCTTTACCTCCCAGGTATGTTACTGAATCTTTCTGTTCACGACATTTGGAAAAGCCATAGAAGATGAAACCATTGTTTTACAAGTAAACCTTTTCATTAAGGCTCATCAGAATGGTAATTTGATTTTTTTATTCTTTAGCTGCTCAAAAATTGATCTGATCTAATCCTGCTATCATGAACAGATATTACTTTTCTTAGTGCCTAGTGAGAAAATGCAAAGGTTGGCAAGATTTTAAACCTATTTACATTGATTGTCATACTTTTTCACACTTCAATGAGCCCAAGAAGTTTTATTTCAAAAAAGACATAATGTGTAACGGTGTCTCTTAAGGAGTAGGAGTTGATAGGAGAAATCTGTTGTGTTCTAGTTACAAAGCACTGCCTAACTTGTGACTGTCCTTAATATTCAATTTTGGCTGTGAGACTGTGATTATTCTAATTTGATTCTAAGACCCATATGTGCACTTACTTAAAGTAAGTTCTGCTTCACTTAGTGAGAAAATTAATGATGCTTATTTCTGAGCCCATGTGTGTAGATTCAAGTTGTAAAATGCAACATGAAAAGCATTTTCTTTAATCAACAGCTTGAAAAGGTACCTGTTTTGAGACACCCAAAACCATGAGAAGTATAGAAAAAGGACCCAATACTGGATCAGTCTTGCAATAAGTTACTTCAAGATCCCTTACCCAAAATAGTGGGGCTGGAGAGTTCTGGTAAAATCATTCACTGTAATTAGAAGCTAGAGGTCACAAAATTATAGCTCTGTCTGCCTTGAAGAATGTTTGTGTCTCACTCAGTCACTCCAAATTGATATTACATATGAATCTTCAGGAGTGTTCCAATTTGAATCCATACACTTTTTTTTGGAGAGTATTGCTTTGATTTGGACACATCTTGTCTTTGCAAAATACATGTCTTATGCACAAAACACAGATACTGTACTGTATTTACTAATGCTGCTGGCCATAAAATTCTTTTTTCTCATTTTCATCCTAAAATAGAAGCAAAATGTTTGCAATGGTAGACCATTTATTGTTGTCAGTTTTTGATGGAGTATCTTAATGTGTGAATATACCTTTTTTCATCAAAGATAAGAAAATGTGTGAGTATTCATTTCAAATTTGATAAATATATCTATGATACCGTTGGCATGGGAGAATGTTACTTCCTTGCAATGGGAGAAAAATTCTCCCCTTAGCCTTTTTACAGTGGGAAGAAAAAATTAGTCAAGGTTAGTCCTTGTCCTCAACAATTTAAAATTGAAAACTTGCCTTTGGATTTGTAGTTTATGCTGTTAGACAAAATCTGTAGTTGTCCAAATTTCACTGCATAACCAAACCTTAGCATCAAATTATAGAAAGTGATTTCTTTCTTTTGCTTATTTTTAAATTGTAGCGGGATGTCTGGTCAGACATCCCACTACAGTAATGGAGTAGACCATACAGCCAGCAACTCAATGTTGACTGTTCGGTGGTGGTAAATAACTTGACTCCCTAAAGGGGCCAACAGTTACGGGTGGAGGAAACACCACTGGACACCATCATACTGGGCCCAATGGCAAAATGAGTGGAAGAAGAACCACTTCAATACTCTGATTGCCAACAATCATGGAGGTGGCAACAGCCATGGCAGATGGACTGGCTGTGAAGGTGTATTTTGTTAATATCGTCAAGGCTGCAGCAGTCCATTGCAGACCTGGTGTTAAATCCTGCATGCTTCATTTCATACATACCACAGGAGATGGCTCTGTGATCACACTGTGTGGATCACTTCATGGCAAGCTGCAATCTACCTTAAACAAATTCATGTTGGAGGCATTTTTCCTGTTTGTCATTCTTTCAAGGGACTGTGGTGGTTAAGATGCTGAACTTGATGATTGGAAGGTTGGAATTTGACTCCCAAGTACGGCATGACAGAGCGATCTTCTGTCTCTGTCCCAGCTTTGGATGGTTGGAGTTCAATTCCCAAGTACTGCAGGACAAAGTGAGCTTCCGTCTCTGTCCCAGCTCCTGCCAACCTAGCAGTTCAAAAGCAAGAAATTGCAAGTAGATAAATAGGGACCACTTTGGTGGAAAGATAAACAGCATTCCGTGCACTCTGGTGTTGAGGCATGCCTGCCACATGTCCAGGGAAACGTCTGCAGAGGCAGACAGCACTGGCTCTTTGACTATAAACAGAGATGAGCACTGAACCCTAGAGACAGATACGACTGGCTTTTGAGCAAGTGTGACCTTTACCTTTACCATTCTTCTTTCAAATATGAACATGATTTCCAGGAAAATGTATACTCGGATACAAGTAGCAGCCACCACTGCTGCTGAAGCCAAAAGCAAAGAGCCTGGATTTCAGTTTATAATTTATCCACAAGTGTTTGCTTTTTCATTTGTGGCTGAAGGTTAACAAGAAAAATAAGGATATTCTGTATCTTTTCTCTCAAAGGTAAAAAAAGCAACTAGTGTGGGTAAAAGATTGTGCAGCTTCTCTCCACAGGCTCTTCCTATATGCAGATTCACAGCCTCCTAGTCTGTTTTGATATGAAACAAAACGTGCTGGCAACAGTTATGGAATCTCACCTGGACTATAGCTTGAACTGCAGATTTCTTAGGTTCATTCTTTCTTGGTACTTTTTTTTACACTGGCAAAACTGAAGTGACAAGTCCCAGTAGCTTGTTGAACTAAAACAGTGGTGCCCAAGCTAAGGCCCGGGGGCCTGGTGCAGCCCCCAATGCCAATTCATCTGGCCCATGAAGCCCTTGTCACTCCTGGAAGCGGAAGTAAAATGCACCCGGCCCCCGGGCCTTAGTGACTGGCTCCCTGAACCACATGATCGGCCTGAACCACATGATCGGCCCATGGCCCAAAAAGTTTGGGCACCCCTGAACTAAAATATGTACATATTATGGAAAGGAAAAAAAGCACAAAAAGAGCAAAGTAACACTGTCATCCTTGTATAGCTCAACACTCATATTATCACTTTCCATGTGAGGTGACAAATAGCCTTGGTAAAGCTGGGAGGAAAAGAATGGAATGCAGTGACACTGATTGCAATAATACTGTCTGACAACATTCTGACTATTGACACATCATCACACAACAGAGTGGATAGGAAGTGCAGACACTGTAATCCTCAAGGTTGATTAAGGTTGGCTAAAACTATTGTTTGCAAGGAAAAGAAAAGGCTGTGTTGTAGATCTTAGGGATCTGGAAAGGAAAACAGCTAATAAATATGTATCATTCAGATAAAATAAACTGCTTTAAAAGTCCCTGTTCTTCATTAATTACATTCTAATGTAATGCTTCAAAATGACTAGGAATTATCAAATACCAGTGGCCTCCCACCATCTTTAAATACTGTACATACCACTGAGATATTTTACTCCATTTCTCTTCCTGGCTACCAGCAGTTCTCTAAAGCAGATCTTTCAGTCCCTGCTTGTAGCTGAATCTCTCTCCCCCCCCTCCCCCCAATTAATGAAGAATTGAAAATTAAAGCTAATATAGGTAAAATCAGATCTTGTACCATCCTGATTCCAAGTAACAGAATTAACTATGTCTGGTTACTTTTGGGTTTAAGAATAAAGTATCTAGCAATTGTGAAATGGCATGCCAGTTATAACGAGTAACAAGTTATATTCAAAATTACTTCTAAAAGCCATTTTAAGGTAATTTTGGAAGCATAATGACAGGGATTTTTCAAGTGTGATGACATTCATCAGTCCTAATAAGTAATTGCAATGTGGTTTTCTAAATATTTATAACTTAAGAACTGGAGCCTAGACACAACTTGTTTAATCTCCCTATATTATTTTGACCTGCTATAATGGTGACCTTGATACTGTGCAATACTTTTGTTTTTGGAGCCACAATAACAGTAAGTGCAACTGGCTGCTGAAGAATAATGGCCAAAATCCTACTACATTATGCCCACTGGTCTAGCTCCAGTAGCAAGCATCTGTTTGAATTGACGTAACATAATTAGCATAATGGATTGTGCAACAACCTACCTTCACCAAATTCTTCACTTGAGGCAATTGCCCACTGAAATTTATGAAAATGAGATGCCTCACTGTCAATATGCAATACAATTCTGGTCATTGAGTAATGCAATGAGTTCCATATGAAATACAACTCTGGCATAAAGCATAATCTACATAATTGAGCTATGTGTCCTTGTCTTAAAACAGGTGTTGGGAACTGTTCCAGTCAAAGGACCCTAACTGCTTTCAGTGTCATTTCCTAGATCCCATGGATGGAAGGTGAAGGCTTCTTCTTACAGAAACTTCACCTTTCATGAAGCCCTTCCTCCTAATATCATGGAGTGTCTAAAGCAACGTTTCCCAACCTTTGGTGTTTGGACTTTCCCAGAAGCCTAAGTCAATTCCTCAAAGCACTGATCAGCCAATGTACTCATTTAGGCTACTGGGAATTGAAGTTTTTCTGTGGGACGTGGCCCCCACATTGGGAACCACTAATCTAAATAGAGAGATGAAACAATTGCTGTGGATAGTTTTTCTGTATTGATAAAAAAGAGTAGATCATCCCAATGTCATGGCAATGTAGTACCATGGGTTTACAAGTTATTCAAAATGGAGGGGGAGGGGTTGGATTAGAAACTGGTGTGTTGTTTGGAGATGTGCAGAAATGCCAAGACTGGGAGAGACCATCAAGGCCTCAAAGCCTTCATCTCTTCCTCACCACTAGGGATGGTTGTGTGCTAATTAGCTGAACCAGATGCTGTGAACTTTATTATAGAACCATGGGATAGAAAGTAGAGTCTCAGTCTTACTCTTGAACTATGGGATAGCCTCGTGTGGACTCCAAGCTGGTGAGGAGTCCAAGTTCTTCTAGGTCATCAAGATGATTACTTAGGGACAGTTAAATTACTTTTATTTCTATGGGGAAAACCAAGGTATGGATGTTCCTGTATCTTTTTGATTAGAAACTGTTTTGTGGATTTTTCTGTTATCTGATTTTTCTGAAATCAACAGATGAACGTTATCTTTTCTACTATGCTTTAAGTACAATAAACAAGAACTTTTCTTCATCACAACATGTGATTATCGGAAAGGAGTAAGATATATAGAGTTAAGCCTGGCTTAAGCCAAGAAGACACCACATGATACCACTACTATAATTCTCTCCATTGTCATTGTTTGAGATCACTTTAAATAACTGGAAATCTCAGGTTGCTGCAAGGGTTTTGCAGGACAAGCATTTAACTGCTGGCTGCTAAGAGTCTCAGACTTCCAAGTTCAGCCTGACTAAGTGTCCAGGGGTCCCAAGATGAACACAGAGAAGTCTGAGGTGGAAGGGGCTAGTGCAGTTGAATGCAGCAGCAGTGTTTGGAAATTAAACATTTTCACTTACCCAGTGGGACCCCAGTGACTCCTCTATGATGAGAGGAATTCAAAGGATTTGTGGACCTTTAGGGGAGAAGAAGAAAAATTTAATTTCTAGAAAATTACTACAGAAAATGACACAGGACAGAAAATAAAGAGGACAAGTTAAAGAATTCTCCCATTGGCTTGTGGCTGCTTCTTTTCACACTTTCCCACATCATTTGATCTCTCAACTAATCAACATTTTATAATTCTCACTTTTCCTAGAGTCTTTAAAGAATCTCCCCTGAAATATGCAGGCTGGCCTCTGATAAGAGGATCCATTTAAACTCTATTGGTGATCATTAATCAGTGGTGCCATTGACTAAAATAATCATGTATGAAGGGTTACCAGTGCCTTATGATCATATTCTTATCTTCAGGCTCCCTACAAGCTTATGAGCAAAGTAGATTTAATCAGCAGTGTGCATTTTTTTAAACACAAGACTTTGTAGTAACAGGCCAGGAATGTATCAAACTGTAATTAGGAATTTAAGAATGGTGATATGACTTAATTATATGGGAAAATAATGGAATTTTGTAGCGTTCGACACCACTTGACATCAATATGTTTGCACATGTGTGAAACTGGAGTTGAGCCAAAAGTATTCAAAGTTCTTTTTTTTTTTTTTTTGGCTGCACTTACAAAATGTTTCACTCTTTGTTGAAATGTTTAAATTGTTTCATTGTTGTTGCAACAGAAGTGTCATCATACAGATAAATCTGGTGGGTGGTGTACTGTTGCAATGTCATCCTGTCTAAAACTTGATCCCAAATGACATAGGATTATCCATTCAATTATTATGTATAGTAGTCCAGGTTGAGATTTCAATGCATGATCTGTGACAAAGTATTTCAGAGCGGAATTGCCCCTGCCATACCCTTGCCTGCAGTGTTGATGATTTGTGGCTTGGGAGCCCAGAAATCACAGGCAAACAGTTCTTGTGAGGCAACAGAAACTTTTACTCACGAGGTGAGGTGCAGGAAAAGTATTTACAGTGATGACAAAATAACAAGCTTAGCTTCAGCATTTAGGAATGTCATATATACAAGAAGTCCACAGTCCTTAGAGAGTCTCAGCTCTCACTCTCTTTGCTTATCCAGTAAGCTTTATCACAGAGTCCTTGTTGGTTCCTGGCAGAGCTTGCTGACTTTGAGTTGAACAGCTGTTAGGCAAGTTCTTGGTAGAAGCAAGATTCAAGGACAAAACACCAACAATCCAAGCTGCTTGTATCCACTGACACAAAGGACACAATGAGCCCATTCTTAAATGGTTCAAAATGGGGAGGCTGTTTCTTCCTGATAGCTACTCCATTGTGGAGTTCCTCAGGTTTGATCATCTCCCCAATGTTGTTTAGTATCACTGCAAAGCTGTTGGGAATGGTATTCTGGAGATTTGGAGTTCACTGTCATGAATACGCTGGTGAAACACAGTTGTGTCTCCTTTACTTCTTCTGCAGTCTGGTGCCTTGATGACTGCCTAGCCTTAATGATGGAATGGACAAAAGCTAATAAGTTAAACCTGAACCCTGAAAAGGCAGAGGTCCTGCTGTTAATGGTAATGTGTGCCCAACTAGGGAGGCTGTTCCCTACTTTGGATGGAATTGTGTTCCCTTTGAGAGACTAGGTTTGCAGATTGGGTGTTATTCTGGAGCCAGACAGCAGCCCTACCACCCCAAACCAAATTGGCGGACACAGTATTCAAGTAGGTTTTTCTTAATTGTAGCCAACTGATGGGTTGCTTGGATGCATCTTAGGCATGTCCCTTATCATATGCCTGACTAAGCAGCAAGGGTACACCCTGTGTCACTACCTTTGCATGGTAGTGGGGACTACTTGCTTTGATTAGGCAAAAGGCTATGCTGGTAGGGCTACCATACCAGAAAGGATGGCACAAGGAGTCAGACTAAAAGTGTCCTTTCCTGTAAAATATGGTGAGAAAGTCTAAAAAGAAACCCATACCGGCTTGGTTATTACCTGGGTCTACAAGGACCACATCAGATGTTGAGGTTCCTAGTCATTTGATGTTAAATGGACCACAGGACCCAAAGACTTTTGTTGAGCAACCAGGGCAGAGTACTGAACAGTTATTGGATGAGCAACCACAAAGGAAATGTGGAAGTCTGAGTACCAAGCTATACTTGAATATTACCATCAAACTGATTGATGATGATGATGATGATGATGATGATGATGATGATGATGGTGATGGTGATTTTGCAATATTTTCCTTTTCACCCAAATTTTATACTGCCTTTGTCTGCAGAAAAGTTCTGGAGAGCTAAAAAATCTCACCTTGTTAGCTAATTTCTAAATGGTTGCATTAAGATATTATTCAACCCAAATTCTACTTCATGGAAAATTATGTAAAATGATCAAAAGGCTGGCAAGGAAGCCAGTATCAGTAGACAAAAGTCATCTAATAAGAGTTGAAAAATCTGAGCTTGTTGGTTTGCCACCAGCATCTCATTTAGAGAATCTCAGCATATTTTGTGGGAAATTGATTTTTTTCAAGTTAAAAAACAGTAACTATGGCCTGTCCGATAAAAATGGCAAACATAGCCCCATACACACATGCATGTCCGCAGAGAGTGAGAGAGACAGACAGACAGAATCAGACAAAGAGTCAGGCATACAGACATGAGCTATTCCCAGATAAATAAGTATACCATATATGTATTTTTAGATACTTGTTTACATAAAATCGACTCCTGAACCTCCCACATGTTAGTTTGATGCCTCAGAACAAGAGTAGTAAAAGGCAAATAAAACCATAAAGACAGCCCCTGCTGCTTTATGGTTTTTATAGCTTGACTCATGCATAAAGATTTCTGTGAATGGTTCTAATTGGGTGAAGAGTAACCAGTGGGAAGCTCCTGCTGTCAAAGCATTTTTTCACTGCGTGGTAGTCAGTATTTAACAACAGGGAAAGATAGTGATGGCAATGACTGCACAGCCAAATGTCTCCTAATTTCACATTTATTTTATCTTAGTATAGGGGTGCCCAAACTTTTTTGGGCCACGGGCTGGTCACGTGGTTCAGGGGGCTGGTGACTACGGTCTGGGGGCCAGAAATAATGATGGCACCGTGGGCCAAATGAACTAACATCAGGGCCAAATATGGCCCCTGGGTGGTAGTTTGGGCACCCCTGTCTTAGTATCTCTCAAATATAAACAAGAATGTCCTTCTATTCCGCCCCCTTGTTTTTTATTCTAGAAGCAGATTTCATACCTAAATTGATAATGTGCCATATTTTTACAGTACTTTGATTTACAGTGATTTGATTTGTTTCTCTTTTTCTTTCTTTGATTTACAGTGATTTGATTTGTTTTTCTTTCTTTCTTTCCCTCCCTCCCTTCTCCTTTCCTTTCCTTTCCTAAGCAACAAACAATTAATTCACCATCTGAGAATTTTGTTTAATAAGTCAAGTCTTGTTCATGTTCACCATAGATGGGAATGTGAAGGGAAATATCAGTGCCACATTCTATGAATGCAGCTTTTCTATGGT
Organism: Furcifer pardalis; assembly: GCA_030440675.1. Taxonomy (NCBI): domain Eukaryota; kingdom Metazoa; phylum Chordata; class Lepidosauria; order Squamata; family Chamaeleonidae; genus Furcifer; species Furcifer pardalis. The sequence goes on from CP126891.1 coordinate 63,051,423, forward strand.
CCAGGAATCCACTTTCAGGGAATTAGATTGCATATCAAAATTGGTATGTATAAACAATTCAGATATATCATTTATACAAATGCCTCTATGGCAGTAAGCCTGGGAGTGATCCCATAATGGAAAACCAATACATCTGAATTACTCCAAAGTTGAAAATTATTCACTGCAGTCTATCTAATTTAGAAGATATATGTGCTCAGAATATATTCATTCATAGGTTTAGTTCCTACAAAAAATGAGAGATACTGAACATACCGGTGGGATTGGTGGTTTTTACTGCGGTTCATGATTTTATGTTAAATTGTTTTAAAATTGGTTTAAACTGCTCTTATTATTTTACCCCATCTCTGAAACCTCTTCAGTATTGATCAGATGAGAAACAGTGAAATAAGCAAATAAAATGGTTATATAATGCCTGGTATCATGTTTGTGCAACTATGTATATATAAAACCAATGACATCAGGGGCAACTTTTTATAAATTAAACACTTTCTATTTCTAACATCTTCCACAGCCCACATATAATCCTTTTCAAGCAATGGGCACGAAGCAGAAAGTCTTTAATTATCAAAAGTCACAATTGCTAGTAATATCATCCTGGTGGAAGTGATTTTCAGTCATTAAAAATAACTTACTCCTGTCCTGTGGAGCCCACAGTTAAAAAACAATGGAAGGGATTACACTGAACTCATGGGAGCCATGGGAGATAAATACAATGTACTGTATTTAACTTGTGAAAAACTGCCCCTGCTGCTGAAGATTTCAACTAATGTGTCAAAGGAAACTGGCTTATATTAAGCCATTCATGTTCTTCCATCTTACCTGGTCTTTACTACTCTGACCAATTATTATTATTATTATTTATTATTATTATTATTATTATTATTATTAAGACTTATACCCCACCACACTAGCATACAGTGACTCTGGGCGGCTTACAGGAATGCAAACTATACAGTTACACAATCATAATAACATCATACAAAGATCACAGGTAAACACCCCAAATACAATAAATGTATAGTAATACAATAGATATAATTTAGTACAATATATCTAAATCAAATTACAAGAACTTAAAATAATGTACTATAAAAATTATACAATATCAATCCAACAAGTACAATCCTCGACACAGAGAAGGTACCATGTTACAACAACCAATTTTAACAATACAATTTTCTAGTGTAGCTTACTATGCAGCCATTAAATGGAAAATGTTGACTTTGTTTTTTCATGTTTAGGTTTGACTTTAAACTGCCTGAATGAAATCACCTTCTTGGCTTTGTTGTTGGCCAAAATTAAATCTTCAACAGTACATGTTTTTGGTACTAATTGGCAGACTAGTAAATGATCTGGATTCTCTATCTCTCCACATTCACACAGCATGTTGTTATCTGACAGCAACCCCCAGTTGAGTATGTTGTTCTTACATTTTGGGACTCTGGCCCTCAACTTATTCAAGGTCCTCCAACTGACATATGGGAGGTCAGGTTCCTCACCATATCCTCCTTTTAACGTTATTTCTTGTTCAGTGAGCTCCTTCCTCCATCTTCTAGTTTGATTTTGCTCTTGTGTACCTTCAAGAATGTTTGTTCTTGCCATAAAGCTCATCCTGGATATGAGTCAGTGGGCTTGAGGATGTTGCGGGTCAGTCTGTTGCTTAATTCTGACCAATGACAGTTTTTCAAGTGCACTAAATCCAAATCTGAAGTCCAATTCTGCCTAGGACATCAAGATCTTAAGTAAGCAAATCTCACCCTCTTGGTTAGGTTCTTGTGTTGATCATGCTGGGTATATTTGCCAAAAATGTAGCAAAAATTACCCAGTTTATTAACACAGTTGTGCCTTCTCATCTTTAGTTCAAAACAGACTCACTATGGCCTAGCTGTATTATCCAGTACAGTTGTACCTCACTTAAAGAGCATAATGCATTCCACAGGATTGCTCTTTAAGCAAAACACCATTGCAAGTGACCAATTGTGACTTCTGGCAGGGGGATTGTGAACCCCGATTTATTTGTTAAGTGAGTTTTTGGTGGGTTTTAGTTTAGTTTAGTCACCGGCTGGGAGGTGGATAAAAGGAGCCTCCCTGGGCCAGGGGAGGCTCGAAGACGCCGCCGCGAGACGCCACCGCCGTCGCCCTCCCCCGGCCCCCGTCACCAGCCGGGAGGTGGATAAAAGGTGGATAAAAGGAGCCTCCCTGGGCCAGGGGAGGCTCGAAGATGCTGCCGTGAGATGCCGCCGCCACCGCCCTCCCCCGGCCCCCGTCACCGGCCGGGAGGTGGATAAAAGGAGCCTCCCTGGGCCAGGGGAGGCTCGAAGACGCCGCCGCGAGACGCTGCCACCGTCGCCCCCCCCCCCAATGTCTTGTTGGACCTTGTTGGACTCTTCCTCGACCAGCCGGCCTCGAAGGGAGAGAACCTGGGGGTCTTGGGTGGCGATAGAGGTCTCTGGGGGGGGGTCCTTTGGTGGGATATTGTTTATTGTCTTTTGTTATATTGTTCTTTGTTTACTACGGAAGCCGCCTAGAGTCAGGTTCGCCTGAGCGAGGCGGGGTATAAATTTAAAGAATAAATAAATAAATAAATAAGTGAAGTGACCATTCAGAGAAAATTCTGCTCTTTACGTGAGTCACTCTCTAAGTGATGCGCTCTTTATGTGAGGTTTTACTGTAATATGGTTTCACCCTAGAGACAAGCCCTTGGTCCATCTCACCTTAAATACCTATTTCTGGTGTCAGCTCACTGACTTGCCCAGACATGCCCGACCACTGCTGGAACATGAATGCCACCAGGGGGCATGATTCAGCTGAGGCAGCAGCAGGCATAGTGGCAGCTGCAACTGTTATAATAGTCCCATGTAAAAATACATTACTCAACACTATTTGAATAAATATAGCATGCCTATCCCTTAAAATTTGTATGTAATAGGCAAATTCTGAGTTAAGATTTGGAATCAGCACACTCAATATCACGTAGATCACATGTGTTATTCCCAGTAGCAAAATCGTTGTTATGCAGTGATATCATTCTTATAGCTAACGGGTGCTTTCAACTGGGGATGTTTGGGATTGAATAGGGGCTCTCCTGCATGCAAAGCTTTCTCCATCAATCTATACGTTAGTCCATCCTGCATACAGTGAACATAAGCAAGGAGTTATACACCCAGTACAATCCAACATGAAGTCATGTGTGCCTAATCTCACTTATGACAAGGGATGATTCCCTAGGTTCTTAATTATGTGTTAGATTAGGCTTTATATCTATATTTGAAGTACAAAATCAAAGAACTGTATTTTCATCCATAGTACAGGAGAACCCTGCTTCTCTGGTTGTTATCAAATGGAGATTTAGAGTACAAAGTATCAAATACCAATGAATAAAACTGAATGCAGCAGCTAACAGCAGCCTAAAGCTATGATTTTGTTCTTGGAAGTGCTCCAAGATCTATGCTAGACAAGATGTCAGCAATGTTATATTCAGCATTGTTCAAAACAGGTTTTTCTTTCCCACTATAGGGGAAAAGTGTTCACGTTGAGTTTCTTTGAAACATACAGACTTCCACTCTTCACAAGTTTTAACAACACCCCCTTTCTCCTTCAAATCTATCATCTATTCGCCCTTACGAGGCTTTTATAGCCATCCACCTTGACCTCTAAATGTAGTCTTCATGTAGACAATTTAACAGTTCACTTGACTTCTCAGTGTTGAACGTACTGTCATAACAAAAGGTTATAACTTCACTGAAAAGGGATGAGTGCTGCTTAGTTCGGAGAAAGCTGGTTTTTATTCATATACAGTTGTCAACAGCTGTAGCAGGTATAATCCACAAAGGTCTGCAGATTACTGCTTGTGTGGAAAATCACCCAGGTTCAATAGTGCATATCTCCAGGTAGGACTGAAAAAAGATTTATACCATTTTTATGTAGTACCCTAGTCAGCTACTGCAGACTAAACATAAGATGAGTCTCCTGTGACAGGACTGGAATTCTTTCCTTTTAATCAAATATTTAAATGTCTTGATTATCCAATGTATGACACAGGTCTACTTTCTCAACCATATAAGAAAATGGACAGCTGACCTACACTGATCATTTACCTGGAAAAGCCAAGAGGTTATATAGAATATCTGCTAATATATAAGGGTCCTCTTTGGGCCATATATACCAGATTATTTGTTTTTTGAAAGAATTAGTTCCCCTGAATGTTTAGTGTTAGGTTAAGGTTAGATATACTGGAATGGGGGTGGTGGGGTAGGCTCACAGTTGTTAAGACGTTATGAAAACAGGTTATTCTGATAACGTAGGACATGCTGTAAAGGATTGTTCCAGCCTAGAAGTGTCAGACTGAGCTATTGACTGCCTTATTTGGTGGTGTTTTCTACCAATTTACACAAAATATCTTTGGACTAACATTTATCCCCTTTTGTCTAACTAAGCACATGAGCACATATGGGAAACACCAAAGGACAAACTAATTCTGAGCAAAATTATATGAACAACCCATCAAATGCTACTTCTTAATAGCCCTTAAATAAGGTAACAGTCATTGCATTTCCAGTTTGTACAGAAAGGCACAAAAATCTTTTTCAAGCATATCAGAGAGTAAACGAAACAAAAAAAAAAACCAAACAAAATATTGTGGCACTTTAAAGACTAAACACAACAGTTAGCCTTTAAAGTGTCACAACATTTTTTTTGTTACTATTCTAAAAAATCAGTTTAAGAATGCATAAAATTTGAGGCCACCAGAATAAAAGAAAATAAGGAAAGATAAAATAAAATATCTTGCTACCTTGCATGTTACCATGCAAGAATAAACAAGGTCAGGATATAAGCTGCTTTCAGAGTCTTTCTCATTCATATTTGGGAGTTTCAAATTACCCAGACTTACTTAATTATTTCCTTCCTTCCTTTATATCATAAATGTAAAGGTCTTCCTTGGTCAAAAGCCAGTCATGTCTGACTCTAGGAGGTGGTGGTCAGCCTCTCTACATCTGGATCACCAGGCAACAGGCATGACTAGACACTGGAGTGCACAGAATGCCTTTCCCACTAAAGTGGTCCCTATTTATCTACTTTAAAATTCTTGCTTTCAAACTGCTAAATTGGTAGGAATTGGGACAGACGATGGCAGCTCACTTTGTTGTGCATCACTTTGGCACTTGACCTGCTGACCTGCTGAACTTCCAGCAGTCAAATTTAATGCCTTATCCACAAAGTATAGGTAAAAGGTAAAAGTTGCCCTTATTTATTGATTATTTATTAAACTTATATCCTGCCCCTCCAGTAAAAATCTTTCCTACTCAAGGTGGCTAACAGCATAAATCTCCACAGATGCAACAAATACAAATATTAAAATTTTGTGTAAGGTAAAGGTAAAGGTTTCCCTTGCTCGAAAGCCAGTCGTATCCGACTCTAGGGGTCAGTGCTCATCTCTGTTTCCATGCCGAAGATCCAGCGCTGTCTACTTCTGCAGACATTTCCATGGTCATGTGGCAGGCATGACTAGACACCGGAGCGCATGGAACGCTGTTACCTTCCCACCGAAGTGGTCCCTATTTATCTAATTGCAATTTCTTGCTTTTGAACTGCTAGGTTGGCAGGAGCTGGGACAGAGACGGGAGCTCATTCCGTCCTGCAGTACTCGGGAATCGAACTGCTGACCTTCCGCCTCCCAGTCAGCTTCTTAGTGACTTGAGCCACTGCACATTAAAACCCAAGACACCCTTTTAAAAAAGCCTATTTGCATTGCAGAGAGACAGAATAAAATGGCTAACAATCAACTGGCTTTTGGTAAAATATTCCCAAAGGCCTTTTTAAAAAGAGATGTTTTCAACTGCTTTTTAAACAGTTGGAGAGATGGTATGAGGCACAGCTCCAAAAGGAGGGAGTTCCACAACATTGGTGCAGCCACCAAGAAGGCCTTCCTCCTAGTCATAGCCTTCCAAGCTAATCTCGGGGTCGGCACCTGAAGCTGCATCGTCATGGAGGAGTGATGCGGGCTGTTGTCCTGAGGGGAAAACATTCCACCTTAGGATCATGGTAATTGTAGACTTTTGGAGAGCGGCCAAAATCCCTGAGACTCCTAATCCACCCAGGAGTAACTACAACTTTGGAAAACGGTGGGCAGATGCTATAGAGTAGCTTGTTTTATTTTTCTAAAAAAATGGAATGGAAATGGAAAAAATATTTCACAATGTCACCCAAAATTTTGGGGCCCAGGTACGTTTCTCTGGCAGAGGTATAGAGACCCTAAGAACTTACAACGAGACAGATAATTCGATCAAAACAAAGTGATTTATTGGGAGCAAAAGCAAAGGAAAGCTATCGAGATTATAGTCTGGCCAGACCTACAACTAATAGCTACCTTCCCTCAATCGTTTTGAAGAAAAACCGCTCGTGATCTCAGCCCACGAAATTATGTGAACCAAAGATACCCACCTCTAAAGGGCTTATATCTATTTTCCTAAACTAACTCTACGTGCCAGGGGGGAGGGACTGAAACTGGGAAGGGGGAAAGGCAATTAACACATTTTAATGACATGTAAATATAAAATACAAAGCAGGGTATGAGGTAAGGGGTTTGAATGTAAAGAAACAGCAGATTACAGCTATTGCTGGTTACAGAGAGTTTACATTGTGTCAAACAGGCATATTTGCGGTTAACAGGTATTTGCGAAGGGAAATGAAGTATCCTTTGTTCTCTGCTGACTGAATCAAAGGTGGAGTAGGCGGGAACAGCCAGCGCGTCTTGTCCAATGAGGGGCGAGCTAGCAGGACTGACAGCCAATGGCGCTTTGAGGCGGGAAACTGCAGACCCCACGTGGGCTATCATTCCGGACATGAAAGGATCACAGCGTTTGACTCATTCTTAAGTAGAAAAACAAAGAAAGAAGTTAGAATCATTATGTCTTGATTGTTTAATTAAATGGAGATCTCTGGAGGAGGGAAACCAACATTTTTAGCCTTTGTTTGCCCTTTTAATCTGTTTGCTGCGTATGTGAGAGATGGGACGTCTGCTTGTCCCTTGCAGCCCTGTGCTGTCCGTTTATTGTTGCGCAAGGGCTTTTCTTAGGTTCTTCGCTTGCTTCCCCCCTCCCCTTTCCAAATATGTTGTTTTATGGACCTTGAGTTCTGTACATGATTGTGCTTATGTTGGTTTCTCTCTCCCCCCCCATTTCTTTGCTTATATTATAGCAATGTTTAATTAAACTTTATTAAGGAGAATCAAACCAGAGGTATGAGTCATTCAGCTTCTTTCCTTTGTTTCCTTTGTGAAGGAATGAAAAGGATTTTCTGCTTGCTATCAGGGAGCCATTCTTTACACCTTTAGGCAAAGCAAACTTGAGGCTTAGGAGCTAAGAACAATGGAGGCAATCAGTGACCTTATCATTTTTACATTCCTTGCCAGAGTCTTCTGACTATTGGGTAACCCCCCTTCCTTCTGGAGAGCGTTCCAATTGTATGATTTGCTTCTCCCTTATTTTCCATGTGTGTACAGTGGGTTCAATTTTGATGTCTCAAAATTTCTGGTAACAACAACCTAAAGTATTCCCTTGATTACATTACAATCCTATGTATGTTTATTGAAAATTAATGTCCCATTGAGTGCAATGAAGTTTACAGCATAATTATATCCAAATTCTCTCGTACTAATTCTCAGAAAATAGACTCACTGTGGTGCTGAGAAAACAAAACAAAAAAGTATTTTCATGGTCCATTTCTAAAAAGTTAAATCTGGAGTATTTTTTTCCAGATAGAAGAATTCATGGTCACAAAGCTTTATATCCATGGTGACTAATCTCACCACAGGGACCTGTGATGCCTATAGATCAGGGCTTCTCAACCTGTGGCCCACAGCCAGATGCAGCCCATAGCACCATTTCATGTGATCCTCCACTGCCTCCAACACACCAGGAAGTGCCATATGGTGGAGGAAGGGCAAAATGGCCACCCAGCCCCCAAAGCTGTCTGAGGGAGCATGACCTGGCCCCTGGCTTTAAAAGGTTGGGAACTCCTGCTATAGATGGATATCATTTTGAATCCTGAAGTGACACAAGGCAGCCAATATTGGAGGGAATATTCGCTACATGTCCAATTTCCAGAATGTATAGAAGCTGAAATATTCTTACCATCTAAATGATTACAAAAAGTGATGGCTTTCCTATATCACAGACAAAATAAACAAAAGGGGGAAATACTATAGGAGTATTATTTTTGCATGGTGCAGTGCTATTAGGATGTCAACAGCTTAGATGAATAGCAGTACATCCAGGCTGTTGACTTTGTAATGGGGTTAAGCTAGTTAAAAAAAACACTCTAAGAAAATGTTTAATATCTTTCCTTTGTTACAGGGGCTGTCTGAATGAGAATCAAAATTGAATCAATCTTCCCCCTCTTTCTACAAGCTTCAAAGCTTCTCTTAATGCCTTTTGGATTGGATCCCAGAATGGTTCTACCTTGCAGCAGTTGGGAAAAAATTGGAACCCTGAAGACATTGTCTGTCAGCAAAATTTCTCTTATAAAGTACAATGGTAGGTTAACGTTGTCAGCCTAACGGGGAAAAGCTGCCTTTGAATATGGTTTAATCTTCCAGTACAAATACAAGATTGCTTGCTCATATGTCACTTTGAACAAATGCTGCATGTAATGTTTGCCTTCTTTTATTTTACAGGGGCAAAACCAATGTTTCTTTGAAGGCCAAAAATAATCCCTGAAGTTATTATTTATGTGCACTATTCATTTATTGTCTGTTGTAATTTTCTCTCCAGTTTTTGTTGTTGTTCAACCCTACAACCTGGAACATTTCCTTCCTGAAAATAAACTTCATAGCTATTCAGAGTTGATATCAGAGAGTAAAGGGGAAAAAAAAGACAAGGCAAACAAACAAAACCAAACCATAGTGGCATCTTAAAGACTAACTCCTGTATGTTAGCTTTCATAGATCAAGTCCACTTCGTCAAACATAAGAGTGAGACTTCACAGCAATAATGTATACATATCGAGCACAGAGGTACACAATGGTTGGCTGGCATAACAAATCAGTTTGCAAATCAGTGTGACTATTTAGTGGTAAAGGTAAGGTAAAGGTTGCCCTTGCTCGAAAGCTGACAACCAGTAATAACAAAAGATCCTTGATTGGGGTTCAGATTTATAGTCATGAAGTTATAGTCATGAGTTGTAAATGGTTAGTAGATAGATGCAAAATAAACATTGTGGTATTAGGGTAAAGGTTGCCCTTGCTTGAAAGCCAGTTGTATGTGACTCTACGATTCAGTGCTCATCTCTGTTTATAGCCAAAGAGCCAGCACTATATACATCTCCAGACATTTCCATGGACATGTGGCAGGCATGACTAAACACCAGAGTCCATGGAACACTGTTTACCTTCCCACCAAAATGGTACCTATTTATCTACTTGCAATTCCTTGCTTTTGATCTGCTAGTTTGGCAGGAGCTGGGACAGAGACTGAAGCTCACTCCATCGTGCAGCACTCAGGTCTTGAACTGCTAACCTGCTGACCTTCCAGTCATCAAATTCAGCGTCTTGACCTCTAAGCCACCTCTGTCCCTTGTGGCATTACACATCTGCTAATGAGTTAATTGAGGGTGGGTGTGAGCGTCCTAGCTAGAGACCAGTTACTCACCCTGTTCTGTGAAGTGGCCTGGGATCCATTCCCCTGGAAGTTGTTCTGTGAAGGTGGTATGGGTAACTTATAGCTTATAACAAGTTGTGGCATTTTAAATTTGATAATGTCTCAGAAACCCTAGACCAATATTTAAACCTTTGAGAGGAGTGTCCAGCATATGTATGTAACTTTATCTCTGCTGTCTCTCTCTGGATCCTTGTCTTGTAGTTTTTCTGTTCCAGAATGGCAACTTTTAAGTCTTGTGCAGAGGTCCAGGTAATGGTGTGAAATAGATTTCTGTGTACAGTAAAACCTCGCATAAAGTGCGCCTCACTTAGAGAGTAACTTTCTGAAAGAGCAGAATTTTCTCTGAATGGTCACTTCACTTAACAAATAAAACAGTGATGGGATGTCCCCGGTTCCATACGGTTCCCTGGAACCGGTAGGAACAATCCCGGAGGGTTCTCCGGGAGGATAGTCAACTTTTGAGGCGTCCACTTCTGGACGCCTCACCGAAAGAAATTTTTTTTAAAAAAATCGGAGCAAAAATGGCTCCAATTGACTGCGCATGCGCAGAAACTCAATCTGACACATTTTGTAGCTGGAACCGCACCTTTCAGGGTGGCGGTGGCACCAGCCCTCAGAGGAGGGCACTAGGGCACATTGAGGCCTGCCTGGGCCATCCGCTGCTGCCGAGCCTCCCTGGGCCGTCCGCTGCTGACAAGCCCCCATGCCCTGGGGACACCCGGCGGGGCGCACCGCTGCCGCCTGCAGCCTCCTCCTCCTCTGGGCACCTGTGGCCTCCTCCTCCTCCTTGGGCCAGTGCCTTTTTGGCCCGGCTCCGGCTGCAGCGCCCGGCGGAGGAGGAGGCCGCAGTCGGGGGCGGCGCGCCTTGCCGGGTGGCCCCAGGCCATGGGGGTTCGTCGTCCCAAGGAAGGTAAGCAAGTGAGGGTTTTTTATTTGGGATGGGTGGGTAATTTATTTGTGTTTTGGGTGGGTGGTTGTATTTTTATTTAATTTTTATTTTATTTATTTCTTTATTTAAGTTATTTAAGTTATTTACGGGTTTGTGTTGTAGCTGTCTGGGTGGGTGGGTGGGCTGAGGTGTGTGTGTGTGTGTTTATTTTTATTTTATTTATTTATTTTTATTTTTGGCCCCGCCCACAACGTCATGACGTCATGACGTCGGCTCTGCCCATGATGTCATGACATCATGACATTGGCCACGCCCATGACATCCGTGACGTCATGGCGTGGTAGTAGAATTTTTGTCATCCCATCACTGAAATAAAACCAACCAAAAACTCGCTTAACAAATAAATTGGGGTTCACAATCCCCCCCCCGCCAGAAGTCACAGTTGGTCACTTATAATGGTGTTTTGCATAAAGAGCAAACTTGCTTAAAGAGCAATCCTGTGGAACGCATTATGCTCTTTAAGCTAGGTACAACTATATTGCCATTTCTGATGCCTGATTTATGTCCATTAACACTTTCAATGATGCTATTATGAAGGGCAAGGCTGATCCAGAAAGTTTTCCTTCACTCTTTATCGGCTTTGAAGACAATCAATGGATGCATCTGTTTCCTTTTAGAATACTTGTCTATCATCAACAAATGAAAGGAGTTCCCCCAACTCAACTATAAAAACTTAATCACTATTGTCTAAGGTTTACATTGAAGATTGTTCATTTTGTTCATTTTCTTATGTACAGTCCAGGACTTGCCTGAAACACTGCAGTTAAATTTGACTGAAGGCGAGTTTCTTCTTCTTCTTCACATTTCCGTAAAGATGTTTTTCACAATGGAGATGTGAAGATGCTTTTGCCAAAAAATAAATAAATAATGAACCACTAATTTTGTCAGAGGAATAAAATAGAATAAAGGACAAAAATGTTTTGGGCAGCTGGAGAAATAAATATATGAATTTTGTTACATTAACAGTGTACAAATAAAATTTTTCAAGCTCAGTGGCTCTCCATAAGTAGCTTCAAAATAACATAATACTGACCTTCATTCCGGATGTCTTATATTGAAATCAAATCATTAAGGAGCCAGAAGTAATAATAACAATGACCTGCTCTCTGAGGCTTGCATTGCCTGTACTGATTGTTGCTGTTTTTAAATTAGCTTTATTGATTTCTTTTGTTCTAAAGTTTAAATAATGTTAATGGGCCGGCGGGGTGTGTGTGTTGTTTGCTGTTCTGTATGTCACCATTCTGTACAGTTATTTTATTTCATTCATTGCTAGAAGGAAATACCACATTCAATTATTTTATTCTATATTTTAGTTTCACACTAGAATTAATAGTTCATAAAATAATTGGAAAACAATATTTCTCAACTCTACCAAATAAATTTGCCATCGTCAATTAAACATTCATCACTGTCTGAAAGAACAATCACATTATAGTTGGAGGAAGAAAATTTGTGCCATCATTAACAGGACTTACTATGCTCTGTTGGTCTAATGTGGCTAGTAGCCAATGGCTAAGGCAAGAGATTACAAATCCTTTTAAAAATTATTCTCCACATGAATATTTCTGTCTGTTTGCTTCACTGCAATTGGAACCAGTGGGAGCAACTTTATGTCATTGATTGAATGATTTAATTTGTGCTCAAATCACATCCTCAGAAGAATCCAAGGTAACTAAGAAACCACATAGAATATAATTAAAATTGTAACTCAAAAATCACAAATAAGCAATAAAATGTAATAAAATTGTAATAAAACCGGTAGGATAATCAACAAAATAACTCATTATGCAGTTGGCTATAGCACCAAATCCCCTGCAAATGACTACCTTTTGAACTGTGTCTTATAGAAAATAATAGCTAATTTAATTTTGTTTGCTCATGGCAGGTCAAAATAGAGTAACTAGTGTATACCAGGTGACTGTCTATTCTATACTCAGGCAGACATGCACTCAGCTGTGTGTCCAGGTGTGTGGTCAGAAAACTGTAAAAACAGCTTGTCCAATTTCCCTTCTGTGCATAGTTTTTTCAAAATAGAATTTTGGCCAATGTAGGTAACAGTTCAATTAACACTAGATGTGTGTTATGAGGTTTGGATGTCACAACCCTAAGAAATCTTAATGTTGCTTTCCTCAGGTACATAGGGACTTCTTTCCTCATATCTTTCTGCTACCACTCAAACAGGCACCCAGTGTGTTCCTTCACACTGTTACACCTGTTTGAGACACCAGGTACCCCTTTTCATCCTCCATTTCATTCTGGTTCAGATATTTTAGTGGAACTATGCTTTGGGTTTGGAAATTATTTGGAATTCAAAGCAAGGTAGGGATATTTGTTAGGGATCCGATTTTTGGATTTTATAGACTACAAATAAAACAATTGTTCTTTCTGGGTGTTTCTACCTAACTTACAAGCACATTTCAAGCACCCTAGAGTGCCATACCTGAGGGAAAGGCCTAAATTAGAAGGCTTTGATGCTTAGTGAGGCTAAGTTCCAGCCAAGCTTCCATCTCAGAAAGAAAGCTCCCAGCTACCACCTGGGTAGGAACTGGAAACTTGACCCAGTTAGGTCTCAAGCCTTCCAATTCAAAATGCTCTCCCAGACACATTATGTTGAGGTGTTTGAAAGGTGCAGAACAGGATGGTCTGTAAGTTCTTACCTGGCCCATAAGTCCCTACCTGTCCTTTCCATGAGCATGTGCCTTGCCCCTCTGTCCAGCAGTCGAATGGGAGAGCTTCCTCCCTCCTTCCAGCACAGAGTTCACCTCAACCATCTGCCTGACAGCCCAATGGGAGTGCTTCCTCCCTCCTCCAGCAGAGCCCTACTCTCTTTGTGGTTGGTTAGAGACTTATGGGCCTTTCTATAGAATTTCCAGAATGGAGAATTATGATATTTGTAGTCCAGAAAATTGGATCTCTAGTATTTGCCAGATTCCAAACTGATCCAAAGAGAAGTGAGGAAATCTGGAGAAGTACTTGAATTTTGTTTCCTTTGTTTCTCTCTCTCTTTCTTTTTCTCCCTTTCTTTCTTGCTTTTTCATATTTCAAATTCAATATACACATTTAAACAATTTCATAACAGTACAGTAGTAAAAACATTCATGTAGGTACAGTGCATATTACTTATGGAATTTTAGTATACTTCTGAGTTTACAATATAGCCAGCCAAATTGCCTTTTTGATTCAAATTCCCTTATGTATTTAATAAAAGTGTTTTACGTTGCAAAGAAAGCATCTGGCTTGGCTTTCTTTTATGAAAATCTAAGGAAATATGTTACTTTTTCTGTCAGTGCTATTTACTGTATCCTTTAAACCAGGGGTTCCCAGCCTACAGCCCATGGTCCGGATCTAGCCCCTGGGCTGAATTGCCCCTGACATGGGAAGTGCCCTCAATGTCACTGAAAGTGCCAAAATTGCTGCATTTTTGCAAAAAACTGCAAAAATATGGGGAAAAGTTCAAAAATGTTCCTCCCTCCCTCTCTCCTCCAAGGGAAGTGGCAGAGGTGGGTAAATACCCAGAAATGCACCCCAAATGCATGTGCCACCCCCACCCCCCGCCACCAGCACTGCCACTGCTCCTAGGAAGCACCACATGTCTGGCCCTTCAGCTGACTGAGGGTATGTGGTCAGGACCCTGGCAGGAAAAGGTTGGGAACCCCTGTTTTTAACCAAGTCTCTGTTGCCAGTTACTCTGGTGTTCCCTACCAAGATGCTGTGTCTAGCCATGCAGCTGCCAAATATTGTTTTGGCACTTCGTTGGTTAAAAAGCTAGATTTATTAATTTTTAAAGCACTCCACTTGAAAATGAAAATAAAAGTTGTAAAAGAAGAAGCTAGTGACCTGAAACCCAGGGGAAGTGACTGCTACGCACCAACAGAATGTCCATGTTACCTGGCTGGTAGCGATTTTGAAATGTTTTATGTTAGAAAAACAGCATGTGAGAATGGGAGTATGTTAGGAAAAACAGAGAAAGATTGTTGCTTATATCATTTTGGTCTTCAGAAGACAGGATTAGTCTGTTTCAACCTCTAACCCAGATCAGAGCCCATGGCTTTCTTCTTTTTCATTGTGTGTGTTTTTTCACTTTTCAGACAAATACAAATATGTACACATACTTTGGGATATTTGGATATAAATCAGATTACAGTAATACCCCAGATAACGCGAGTACCGTATAGCATGAAAACCGCATAATGTTACAAGATTTTCGGAAAAATCTTGTATCGAATAATGCGATTTTTAACGTTATCTGATACAGTCGTTCTTAGCAGCAGGGTGGCTGGAAAGCTGAACGGGGTTCTCTGTTCAGCTTCCCAGCCACCCTGCAGCTATGGAGGCAGGGGTGGGGATGCTGGAAAGCTGACAGGGGGCTCCCCAGTCGGCTTCCCCAGCCACCCCACAGCTGCGGAGGCAAATTAGCGCACATCGGGTCTCCTGACCTCCCTAGAGCCGATGCGCGCTATTTTTGAAGTTCCCCCACCCTCTTTGAGGCTGCAGCAAGCCAGAATGTTGGCTTTTTTTAACATTGTGTGATCAATGTATCACACAACGTTAAAAACCGGATAACGACGAGACTTGTGGAACCAAGTCATAACGTTATCCTGGGTACTAGTGTATACACATTACAAATGGACATTGATAGAATTGACTGTGATTTGTAAGACAAGTCATTTGGACCCAAGTGAAGAAGATCATATTTTAATGTCCTTGATTTTTAGTTCAGCTGTTTGTTACAACCCTAACCCTTTGGGAAAGCTGTCACTCCTTATCCCTAAATGGGAAATCTTTTAAAAGATTCTTTGTTTTTTCCACTCTTTCTCCACTAGTTTCCTCTCTTTCCCCACTAGCTCCAATCAAGCAGTCAATAGGAGTGTTTCTGATTTAACTACCAGATTCTGAATGTATATAAAACAAATTTATGTAAACAATCTGCAAAGGATTGGAATGACAAACAATGAAAACAGGTTACAGAACTTTCATATATCTTAAACCTAATTTTATCTTCACAACTTACATTTGAGTTTATCAAGTGTTAATTTTATCCCACTCTCCAGTCATTTCAGTTAGTGACACTCTGTTTCTCAATATATCTTTGACTGCCTTTTTCTTTTCTTCTCTTTAACACCTATCTCAGTAGTCATCTAAAATCTTATTTCTAATCCCACCTACAACTCTTTGCACCTCTTTGTCTGACATTCTATAACATCCACCCACTCTTACACCTTGCAATCCTTCCCTCTGGGCTGAAGAGAACTGCCAATGAAAATAAGAATTCATGGAGCTATTGTCTCTTCCCTGCCATAATTATCTCGCCTGCCATTCATATAGCACTCGTGTGTTACTCAACCCATTCATTCCATTATGCAAACATCAAATGTACCTATAACATATAAACAGAAACACCCAACATTATCCAAGCAGGAACTGAAAATAACACACCTTACCATGTGTGACAGATCCACAGGTCACACTCTCCGGGGCAAAACAAACAGATCTTCTCCATCTAAATTGCTTGGTACAGAGAAATGTGGCTTTTCTTGAGTTCTCTAGGGACTTAAGCACAAGTCCTGTGAATCAGGCCCAGGAGCTCACTGGAAACCAACACACAGATTTATTCAAAGAAGTGAGAAGGAATGTTTTCAAGATCTGAATAAATATGATTTAAGCAATGGACACAATATGTACAGTTTTGGATGGGGGTAGGGAAGAAAGAGATGGATTTCATTCTGTTAGAAGAAAAATGAAATGACCCAGAGATGAAAGGGAGGACATCTAAGGACACAGACTCTGTAGATCTGACTGTGGAGCCATACGTTAATGGATCAATTCCCCACTTCACGTCCTAGAAGAAGAGCCAGTCTGTGTAGTCATGGGAAAGCTGCACAGTCCTAGAGTTCCCTCAGAGAAATGGAATAGTAAACCACATCTGGGTACTCTGGGTACTCTTTATCTAGAAAACCCTGGAAAGGTCACCATTTCTTTTAAAACAGACAAATATATTAACAATGAAGTAGTAGATATAGCAGCCTGCTGCTTAATTTCTGAAGCAAATAGCTCTGCTGATGGTTGGAAGTAAAATGCACCTCTAAATTTTGTCAGCAGAAAAAAAAAGAATTGGGGTCACTAGAAGATACAAACGGAGGGGTGCTAGTACAGATAAACTGAATTTTGCCTGTCCTGCTTTAATACATGGATATCTTAGACATATTTGATTTTTTAAAAATGTCTTGATTATTTTATGTCTGATCTGGAATGAAGCCATAGTCCAACTCTGCTGGAGTTTTGTCTGTTGACCTTTTGAGAGTCCATAGGGAACTTTATTCACATGTGTAGTGATGCAGATGGCAATGAAGTTTGTGTACACATATGACTGAGCAAAATTCAGCTCTAGGATTTGGGTAATCTTATTCCATTCATCATCGTAACTCTGTAAATATAAAGGGCAGAGGATTGTAAGATATGCAATACTGTACATGCAATGTAAGAGTCTCCTGAGATGAAGAACCAGCAACAAGCAGATTGTAGTCCATCAGACTAAAAGATTGTAATATCTGAATTTATATTGATGCTTTCCCTTCCGCACTGTAATTAGGTTCAGAAAACTGAATAAACATAAATTATGGAATTATATGATGCTTCCCATCATTTGGCGTGGACAAGAAGTGTCATAGTATATAGATTGAATAAAATATTAATTTTATATCATTTTGAATCGTTTGATTCTATGATAATAAAGTTAGAATAAAAGTAAACATTAAAGGAGTGTTAAAGAATATAGAGACTGCAGATGTGAAAAAATAATTCTGTACACTGAATCCTTTCTGTTGAAGATCTGGAGGAGACACTTGTACAGTACTTGAAATAATGTTTCCACAATAGTCAAATGAGATGCAAACTGGTGACAAAAGACCTCAGTGAGAAATTTCAAAGTACAGTAAAACCTCATATAACACTAAAACCTGGTTCCACAAGTCTTCGTGTTATATGATTTTTACTGTTATCTGATCCTCTATGGGATCCATAGAGATACATTGTAACCACACAGGCTTTCGCGGTTGTTATCTGAAGCATCCCATAGGATCTTAATGTTATCTGATGCAATTCTTCCCCCCAGATTCCTTAATGTTATGCGATTTTAGTGTTATTCGATACTAATGTTATATGAGGTATTACTGTAATCACTTTCAGGTCCACAGGGTATCTATCTGAGAGTTTTTTGATAACTCAAAAGAAACATTGATTTTATTACTAAAAGGTGAAATATTGTCCAAAATCTGGTTGCTCAGCATAATTTGGAATAGAGCATATCCATTGAATCAGTGAGGATTTAGAAATTCAGCTACCCAATAGTCTGTTGATTGACATAGGTGTACTCTGGTTCCAGGCTCATTAGAATTAATGGAATTTATAGAGCAATTAACTCTCAAATCCCTTTTAGATCAATGGGCCAACTCTAGTACAATTTACTACACTAAGCAACTGAGTCTACTCCTTTTAAAATTTTATGGAGAGTATATTAATCAATTTTACACCATTGTTAAACTGTTTGTTGAGAGATGTTGTGGTGTAAGAAATGGATCAGATTAGGATTTGGGAAACCTTAGTTCACATAGAGCAGGGTGGCCAAAGTATGGCCCATGGGACAGGTCCAGCCTACGGCCCCAGATCATCCAGCCTGTGCCTCTCTTGCTGCTCCTGGAAGCAGAAGTAAAATGCATATGCAAAACACATGTGCAAAATGCACCCGCTGCTGTCATAAACTTGCTTATGACAGAGGCGGGTGCATTTGTGGCACCGTTATGCACATATGCGAATGCGTTTTACTTCAACTTCTGGTGGGAGGAACCACATGACTAGCCTGCGGTGCAAAAAGTTTGGGAACCCCTGACATAGAAGCTTGATCTATATCAGGCACATGTAGGACCTTTACAACAACTAAAAGGACATTACTTGTCTTGATTATTTGGAGCTAAACGTTTTAATAAAGTTCTTGGGAATTACTCAAGTAAGTACTAGGAAACTTTTTTTTGTCCAGTTCTGCTCTTTTTGTTTCCAAGCTACTGCCAAACGGAAATAGATTTCTCTTTTGCTTTCAAGTTCTTTTCTTCATCCCCAAAAGTGATCCTTTTAAACACAAAGGGTTCATTTTAAAAACCTAATGTTCATGAAAACTTGTTGCTCCCCCAACATATATATTATTTTGTGAAACTTTTCCTTTTTGTCAATTTTCATTATTCTTTTGTAAGTGACAAAGTTCCCCTTCAACTTCCTGTGTTCCTAGACTGCCTGAGGTAGTTAAAATTGTTCAGAATATATTAGGATGACTAAAATTCTGTTATATCTTTATTCTAGAGGTGTGGCATTTGGAAATGAATCATTGTTAGTCAAGAAATCTCCATAGACAGTATCTCTTGCACATTGACACCATGTGGCTTGCCTAAAAAGCCACATAAACTGGCTCTTCTGCTATCAGGCACAGTGGGGAATAGAACCCACAACTCCTGGTACTCTAACCCACTGATCTGTTCAGTTGACTTCTAGACTTTGCTAAAATATTATGCACTGTCAGGCTTGAGTGTGTGCATGATTCTAGATCAGGGGCTCTCAACCTTTTCCAGTTGGGGTCATGCTCCCTCAAACAGTTGAGGGGGCTCGCCTGGTTGTCCCCCTGGCATTTAGGTATGGCTGTTGTAAACTGCTGGTTCCGGCAGTGGCGGTGGCTGGAGCAAGGGTGGGGCCACATTATTTGGTGCCATGGGTTGGATCCAGTCTGTGGGCCCTATGTTAAGAACCACTGTTCTAGATGCATAGTTCTTATATGGGCTTTTTGTGGGTAGGTCACACAATTTGGGTGCTGTGTAGACTCACTAAGTCATACAGGTCTGCATTTTTCCAATTCATGAGAATGATTTTTAATCTAAGATCCAGAAGTACACTGATAATAAGAATCTGGGGGAAGAATATATCTGGCAGGTATTCAATTACATAGAAAACTTCAGTTTTAGAAGAATTACAGGAGCCAGTAATGCTCACAGTAGAAAACTAGAGTGAAGTGTTTGATTACATTCAGTTTTACAGTCTGTAGTGTAAAATAATATATATTCCAAATATCACATAAAACACACTCATACATATACTCCATGGCTGACTGGAGATGTTTCCAAAGTGCTGTTCCTCAGCAAAATATGATTGTTTGTTTTCCCTTGTTACATTTCATTTCCTCAGCCTCCAGCTGTTGGTTCTCAAACTGCTTGGGTCTGGAAGTGTAACTACTGTAGTACATGAGACCCAGATGTAATAAAAATCATAATGAGGAAACACACTGTAGCCATTGGCATGCTGGTGGGTACTATTGTCTAAAAACATGGGGCCTTTACTAGGTCTGCCTTGCTCGAGAGCCAGTTGTGTCTGACTCTAGGGTGCAGTACTCATTTGGTTTACAAACAAACAGCCAGCGCTGTCTGCTTCTGCAGACATTTCTGTGGTCATGTGGCAGGCATGACTAGACACTAGAGTGCACAGAACACTGTTACCTTTCCCAGTGAAGTGGTACCTATTTATCTACTTGCAATTTCTTGCTTTTGAATTGCTAAGGTGACAGGAGCTGGGACAGAGATGAGCGCTCACTCCATCATGCAGCATTTGGATCTAGAACTGCTGACCTGTCAAACTTCCGGTCATCAGGTTTAGCATCTTAACCACTTAGCTACTGCAGTCCCTTATCTTAGTCTAAAACATTAAACCTTCCCAATCTTTGAGAAAAGAATTTTCTTCACTGGTCAATGGTACTTATGTATAAAATCTACAAAGTGACCATCCAGAACTGCAGGGTTTGGGGGCTTAGCCCAGTTATTTAGACATTTTCATGGTAACCAAAATTTAGTATGAAGCAGTGTTTCCCAACCTTTGGTTTTGGGACTTCAATTCCCAGCAGCCTAAGTCAATTCCCTAAAGCACTGATCAGCTAATGTACTGACTTAGGCTTCTGGGAATTGATTTCATCTTGTGGGGCATATGCCCCACATTGGGAAACACTGGTGTAAAGGAAAAGGATTCCAAATGGGTTAAGAAAAAAAAAATATTGAAACTTTATTACTCCAGCAGAGAACAGAAACTATGCAGAAAGTATTTTAAATTGCCAAAGCCCTAGTGCATTGTGCACATTTCATGTGGCAGACAAGCTATGTCACAGTGACAAAGCATGGTGTCAGATTGACCTTGCTGCCTGACAGAAGCTATCAGCTAAAACTCCAAGCAGGCAACCTTGGATATGGCTTGGAAGTTCTTGCTGTGAATTACTTTTGAAGTAATTCACAGCCCACAGTCCTGAGCAGCTACCCGTGAACGTGTCTTGGTGTAATAATACAAATATTTTCAACTGGTGTTTATAACATACCTTCACTTTGAGTGTGCATTTTGGTTTTTTCCCTTGCAGTTTCCTGCTGCTTTGGCAGGTTACATCCATGGGGGTAGCGAGCTCAGCAGAGAAGGAAAAATAACATTTGCAGTGCAGGTATGAGTTGTGACTCCTTGGGAAATACGATTTTTGTTTATCTATTTTATTTATACAATTTATATCCTCCTTGGCTAAAAAGATTCTTAGAGCAGCATACAAGCAATCAAAGAAAGGTCAGTTGCTGCAGTCAGGCTTAAAAAAGCAACAGGAGGAGAAGAAGGGGGGTCATGTAATCTTTTGGTAGTAAAATCATAAAACTAGTGTCTTGCACTAAAGATGTTGAAATCTCTGTCTTGGTTTTGTTTCATTTCTTCACATTATAATCATATTTTCCCCTTTCCATTCTTTTGTATGAGTTTGTGAGGGTCTTTTCCCCTCACATTGAAGGCCGTACACATTTTCACATGTGTCTCTTGGATAATAGAATATAATGAAGAATCATAATTGAAAATAGTTGGTGAGCTCCTTTTCAAGAGAAGAACAAAAGATTTATGTTGAACTATGTTATAAATTATATGGGTCAGTTCTAAGGTAAAGCTAGTCATATCTGCCTCTAGGGTTCAGTGCTCATCTCTGTTTCATAGCCAAAGAGCCAGCACTGTCTGTATCTGCAGACATTTCCGTGGACATGTGGCAGGCATAACTAGATACTGGAGTGCATGGAGCACAGTTTACCTTCCCACCCAAGTGGTCCCTGTTTATCGACTTGCAATTTCTTGCTTTCAAACTGCTAAGTTGGCAGGAACTGGGACAGAAATGGGAGCTCATTTCATCATGCAGTACTTGTGTATCGAACTACTAACCTGTCACTTTCCAGTCAACATCTTAACCACTACACCCTATGAATTTTTAAATGTATGTATTGTAAAATCTAATATAAATTGATGCATTTATTTTATATGCTTCAAGAAAGTTGCAGAAATGAGCAAACCTTACTTCCTAGTGTGTTGAATTATTTTCACTCAATTTGTTCATTTTTTATATAGCTGTGTTCAAAGGAAATGTCCTGAGCATACATGTACAAGCTGTTTTAAAAGCCAATTTCTGAAACATGCTGAATCACAAGCTGAGTTTCATTTTTGTTCAATATCACCCCAGCTAGAACCAGAACTTAAACGTTACTAAAAATTAGCATTATGCACATGTTCCCTGACCAAATGTAGGGGCCAGGTTGGGGCTTTGCTATCTATCCTAATTTGGTTCAGAATTCAATGTATTATGATGTTCAATATGTGCTCCAGATCTGAGTCAACTTGTCAGTGTTCCCTTAAATTACACTGGAAACGCAAAATGGTTGTAATTTATCTGTTTTTGCTCTTAAGTAGCTGGCTGGATAGCTCAGTAGTTTAGGTATCTGGATGCAGAGGTTGGTAGCATGAGTTCCCACTGTCCCAGAAAAAGAACCAGTCTATATAGTCATGGGCAAGCTGCAGAGTCCCAGGGCACCCTCAAAAGAAGGGGATGTTAAACCACTTATGGTGGTTCCCTACCTAGAAAAACCCTGGAAAGGTTTGCCATAATTCAAAATTGACTTGATGGCACAGAGCTGTTATTTCATGAAACATGGAGACTTGATAGAACCTAAAAAGGTCAGGAATCATAACAAATTTCAGAAAACTAAATTCAGGAGTTTGCAAAACTTTGTTTTTGTTTTGTGCCTCTAAGTTAGTGTCTGGCCAGGTTATCCTGCTATGGTACTATAGTAGAGCATACTGTCAGCAACTCAACACTGAGTGTCAGGTGGTGGTTAACTAACCTGATCTCCCTGAGGACTAACAGCCTTGGATGCCGAAATCCACACAGAAGGGTGATAGTCCCCAAGTTGATTAAATCCCATGTGAATCCATCTTGAAAGAGGGCAGCAGATTCATCAATACTGGCCTGAAGCCAGTGAGGACTTTGCATGCCAAAAGGCCTCAGGACTAGAAAGTGACTTGTGGAACTGGATCAGTGGTATGGGTGTCATGCTGCAATGTGGAAGGCAAATGAAAGGCCACTGCATTATATTCTCAGGAAAGTCTTCATGGCTGGTTGTCATGAAGATTGCCAATATTCAGATTCAGATATGGCACAACCAAAAAGAAAGAAAGAAAGAAAGAAGAAGTCTTCAAGTTGAACCAGTTTATAGTAACAGAAATAGTACTTTCAAGGTAAGACAGATATTTAATGAATTGCTTCACCAGTTCCACACCTCTAGGGAGTTTCCATTGCTGAGAGAGCATTAGATCTGAAGTCTCCTGAATCACAGTCCATTATATAACAGGAGTTTTCAACCTTTTTAAGCCCGGGCCCGAGTCACGCTCCCTCAGACAGCTTCGGGAGCTGGACGGCCATTTTGCCCTTCCTCCACCACATGACACTTCCTGGTGTGGTGGAGGTGGTGGGCCACATGAAATGCTGCTGCAGGTTCATAATCCCTGCGCTACACCATGAGGGGGGGCGGGTATCAGTTTGAAAACTAGATGCATTTCAATTTTGCCTTTAAATAAAGGCTAAAGTGATCTGTGCCCATCCAACTTGATTTGTGTTTAGGACAGAAATACTTCATCTCAGAAGTAAATATGGCCACTTCCTTTGGATCACTGCCTCATACAAATACATCAGAATCAGACCAATTTTATTGGCAATTTGAGATTTGTCAAAGTCCAGTGAACAGCCCTGCTAAAAATAGTAACTCATTCTGCTGTTTGTTGCTTCTTAAATGAAGAATACAATTATACTCTCTAGTCTGGGTCATGTGTGTAGTGAATAATGTAATGCAAGAATAATACACTTTTAGGCTGTTATTTTCTCTTGTTTCCCCTATCAATGAACTTGCTGTGGCATTGATGAAATCCAAGACCTTTTTTTAATTTTTCAGATGGAAACGAACTAGAAATGTGTAGCTTCTATGCAGAACTAAAAGTGTTCTAATAATTTCTGGAAATGTTCGTAGGCTTATAAACAAAGCATGTAGATTCACCGTGTGTCTTGCTTCAGTGGAATTTCTGGAAATAACTACATCTGGCCACTATTGGTAGATTTCCATGTGTGTTGGCTATACTAAGATTTGCGGCAACTTTCCAAAGCATTGGAGCAGGCAACAGTGAGAATTTGCTTTGTTTGCATTCAGTATATCTATTATTGCAACAGAATGGCTGCCAAGGAACTGTTACAATATCATAGCAATTAACACAACATTGGGTTGATTAGTTGTTTTTGCCATAAAAGATTCTTTTTGAGCAAGATTTTGCCTAGTTTGGCATTTTTCAATACAAACAGGAGCAGTGAGCTCAAGCATTAACATTGTTTTGGGGCTACTTTGCAGGAAAGTGAACATATTATTATAATAAAAAATTGGTCACATACATATTCAAATGACATAGGGCCTTATCACACCCAGAAGGCTTAATTTGGCTGCATACATGTAGTTGTTTATTCATTTAGGTTTTAGCTTGCTCTTCCCAAAGGTTAGTGAATGAGTTAATGTAACTGCTGGCATAACTTAAAGTAATGTCAACAGTTGACTATGACTGTTTTGACTTCTTGACAATCCATCTCATGTTGGGTCTCCCATCTTTCCCAGCATTATTTTCTTTTCCAGAGAGTCTTACCTTCTCATTATGTGAACAAAGTAGGATAGCTTCAGCTTTATCATTTTTGCCTTCAGAGACACCTGCTTGATCTGCTCTAGGACCCATTTGTTCATCTTTTATTTTAACATGACTACTGATTTAAATTTTATTTTAATTCATACAGTATTTTCTAAAGTATTAAATAAGACACGTTGGGTCTCAGTTTCTGGGAGAAAGGTAGGATTCAAACCAAACCAAATCAAAAACCAGGACAAGGGATGCTCAGAAAAATAGTCCTTGCCCTAGAGCTGTGTTTGCCTGCTTTTTATCACCCCTCCCCCCACCATTTCCTACAGTTCCTGAAACCTTGGAATAAATTATTTGAAAACAAATAGAGTGGGTATGAAAAGGCCAGAAAGGAAGAGTAATGGTGGGATAGGATAAATGTAGCTGTGTCCTTAATCTCCTTCTTTAATTTCATTAGTTACAAAGAATGAAGTACTTGTAATTAATTTATTTCCCTATTAACCATTATATGTACATAGTATATCTGGCAGAAAACTCTACTAGGTATGATAAGTAAGGTAGCTGTACACACATAAAAAGTATTACTGAGTCACCTCGGTGAGTGGGCGGCAATATAAATCTGAACAAACAAATAAATACCGGTAAATTACCAATGCTGTGTTTTAAAACACAAACACACAAAGCAGCTCACACAGAAGAATTTATGATGGAACGGGAGATCTGCATCGCTTTTCGTGTTTATTGCTGTAATTTTTCTGAGTATTACTCAATACTTCACTGATCCAAGAGAACAAAATCTTTATTAATTACCTGGATTTACAAAATTCTGGTTTTTCATGCTGAATAGGGATAGTGAGAGGAAAAAAGGAACCTTCCACTTTCCCTGTATTTTCTGTTCTTGGAAAAGTGGATCGAGCCAAGATGGAAATGTAGGTACATTTCTTTGGCAAAAGGGATAGTGCCTGACAATGAATTAACCACTTTTGCACTTATTTCTGTAATACGCATTGATTCCCTTGCTTTGATAATTTGAAATGTTTGGGGCTAGGATTGATGTGTGTGAAAAGGGAGGAAGAGAAAGTAAAGTTCCACTTGTAGAAGAAAAAAATAACCTTGGATTTTTTTTTAAAATGGACATTCTTCTTTGCTATTTGTCACAAACCTTCATAGAAAATAAATTAGACTTGGTCAAATTTGGTTGCAGTTTTTGAATTTCTGCCAGTAGAAGTATAGAGGAGAAGAACTATAAGCTTCTTTCTGTCCAGTTAACTGACATTCATTTTCAGTAACTCTATGAGATATTTGTAAGAGAAAGAATAAAAGAGTATCTTCCCTTAAAATTACTTGGAACTACAGATGTTCTCATGTTGCTTTCTTGACTGTCTGTATGCTAGTAACCAACCAAACAAATCAACACCATCAAGTGACTGACTCCAACTGACAAAGAGAGGGAAAGAATACAGAGAGTGGTAGGGCTCTGTTTGAATTCAGAGTCTGGAAGGATAGATTTGTTGGTACTGGACAGATGTCTGTCCTCCCAGATAAAAAAAGCCACTCCAACTACAAGCATTATACAAGATTGTTACAGAATCCCAACAAAGTTTCCCTAGCTACTTAGCAACATCCACCAAAACACAGTACTTACACATAAAGCCTCCAAGGTTCCTTTTGAGCTAATCTGTGACAATTTGAATTTAAGATCAAGAATGCAAATTTTATGTCTTCTTAGTCCTTCCTTTTTCCTCACAGAAAGATCTCTTTCTGCAAGACCCTCCCCAAAGTGCTGTTAGGATTTCTAGGGTGTTTTTGAGGGGTTTTTTTAAAAAAAGAATTACTACAACTCCTGTGCAAAATGCCATCTTTCCTTCACAAGATTAGCCGGAAATCACACTGAACTGCGTTGAACTTTGAAGTTTCTTGCGTGTTTGCCTAAAAATGTTGTGTTTGTGTGGGGACACTACAAAACATAAACAGGGAAAAAGATGCTCTGGGTTTCATTGTCTCTGGTGATAACTGCTTGTGCAATTTCCTGTACATGCACAACATTTCACAACAGGCCATGGGCCAACAAATTTAGTATCAAGATCTCCTTAGTGGAAAATGGTAAATTTCCATTTGAAATTAAGTCTATCTGAGATTGAAATTTGATAGCTATAGGGTTGTATGGATCTCTCAATCTCAAATGTCTATGTGAAAGGGATATGAAACGTTCCTGCTGTTCTTGAGATTTTTCTTCAGCCTGGTTATCTCAGTATGATGTGACAAGACTGCACTGCAAGCAATTAATACCATTGAGAGAGCTCACATCTGATGAGAGAATGAGATATCAAAGGTATTTTTCCCTACTATATTCTTCATAGTGAGGAGGGGCTAGATTTGCATGAAACACATGATTGCTGAGAGTCAGAATAGTTGCCTTTCTTTATAAATTGAGGTTGGGATTTTTCTATAGAATAGCTCCAAGGCTCAGTAAGTGCAAAATACTATGAACACTATCTAGTTCACACAGCTAAAAGGTATCATTTTTCAATATCACACATTTTACTGCATTCACATTTTTTTTTAAAAAAACTTATCTAAAAAAAAACAAAGCAGAAGAAAAATCCTGTGTTTTGCATGAGGAAAAAAACTCATTCTTCTTTTTCTTACAAACTCTGGACTGAAAAAAATGAAGCCACTTTCTTGGCTTTGTTGTTGGCCAAACCCAAGTCCTCATCTGTGCATGTTTCTGGCAGTAATTGGCAGACCAATAAATGAGCTGGATTCTGAATCTCTCCACATTCACACAGAGTGCTATTGGCTATCAGCAGCTCCCAAATGAGCATGTTGGTCTTGCATTTAGGGACTCCAACCCTCCACCTATTCAGGTTTCTCCAAGTGATGTAGAGGAGGTTGAGTTCCTCAGCTATATCCTCCTTTATTGTTGCTCCTTGTTCAGTTGACTCCTTCTTCCATCTTCTAATTTGGTTTTGGTCTTGTATACCTAAAGAGTGTTTGTTCTTGTGATAAACCTCTTCCTGGATCTGAGCCAGCAGATTTGAAGCTCATATACTTTCAGATGATATAGAGGGTCATTCTCTTGTCTAGTTCTTTCAGCATCCACTGCTTTTTGTTGTTGTTCAGTAGCACAGTCAATTCCAACCCTTCGTGATCCCATGGACCATCCCACGCCAGATGGCTAGGTGGCATTGTTGATGTAGTGGGCATAGATCTGGGGGGATTATGGAGAATGGCAGATGACAGGGGAGCCTGTCATGCTGTGGTCCATGGGGTCCAAAGGGCCAAACTCAACTGTGTGACTGAACAACAAAAAATGCTTTTAATTGACTGTTTTGCCACCCTGTTTTAGCTGCTGTTTCCCTCTCTCTTTTTCTTTTTAGAATAAATGACTTTGATGTAACAGTGGAATCTTCCAAACCAGGGTTGTTTATTCTCTCTCTTGAAAAGGAATACACATTATGTTTCCCTTTTGAATCAATGAATGCACATTGTGTTTGATTTGTTTGTCTAGACCAGATTTCCCCTTCCTTTCATCAGGAAAAG
This sequence comes from Furcifer pardalis, assembly GCA_030440675.1. Classification (NCBI taxonomy): domain Eukaryota; kingdom Metazoa; phylum Chordata; class Lepidosauria; order Squamata; family Chamaeleonidae; genus Furcifer; species Furcifer pardalis. Next base: position 63,079,608 of record CP126891.1, read on the forward strand.
GTTTGTAGTCCAACCCATCTAGAAATGATTAGGTTGAGAAAGGTAGATTCCTGATTTGGATACCAAAGTGCAGAGTTCTGTTACCTAAGTACTATACTCACTAAAAATAGAACTTGCAGTTATGAAATTACATTAACACCTGTTTTCAAACGCTACTTTTAAAAAGTACCTCTAAAAAGTCATTTGGGAATATTTTTATTTGTGATTTTATTAAACCCCCCCCCCCCCGGTTTTATGCTATTCATTTATCCATTCTAAGTGGCAATATAGTCCTTGGGTTCACCTTTTCTTTGTATTTCCAAGGACACAATAAAGTGTGAGAAATCAAATTAATGAAATGGAAGTCCAAGTAATGGAATTACATCATAATGATATAATGATATTGATGTTTAAAAGGTATAAAAATAGATGAATTGAAAAGAAAACAGCCAGACTTAAAAAAATTGTTGATATAATGAAAGTCATTTTACTATTTCCTCCTATTTAATCAGGCCAGTGTGTGTGAGATTGTGGAGTGATGATTATCTATGCCTAATAGTTCTTTACATGTTTCCTCCTTGAATAGAGACAGAGAGCCAAATATTATGTATTTTGATGCTGCTCACAGCCCTTTAAGGGAAAAATTACAAGGAGACATTGCCTGCTCTCTTGATCAGTTGGTTGTCTTTCAGTTCACCAAAGAACTTTGAAAGGTACCTTTTTGTTTTGGACTAAATCTCACAGAATCCATAGAAAGGATTTTTGGGAGTTGAATCCTAAAGAAATAATTTGTCTCATGCTGTGTTTCAAGATTGCCCCAATTGTTCTGAGACATCTAAACATATCTTGGTACAGCATATGTGAGCTTGCTGGTTTATGCATACCTTCTCCAGCTAGGTGGGAGCCTTGAGTGTGGTGGCTTGAGTGGTCTAACTAGGCAGTGTTGCCCATCTCTTGTCAATAATGTTAGGCCAGGACTAAAACTCACCCTTGGGCAAGGTGAAAGCAGAGGGCACACATCATGGTCCACCTAGCCATGTGATATCCAAATGGCTAAAAGAACACATGCTTGATTTCTCAGGTCCATTTGCATGTGTGGAATGTCGCCCCGGAGAAGTCTACTAATGCACAGACTCCTCACTGAATAACAACTCCAAGGTATCCAAGGTTTCCAGTTATTGCATAGCAATTCGAAAGAAAGATGAAAAGTGTCCTAGGTTTTTGGATTATATTGTGGAAAACTGGAACTAAGCACATGATTTTGGCTCAAAGTTATACAAAGGGGTATGTTTGTGTGTTCTGGGTGGGGGATAATTAATTGAATAAGATAGTTTAACTACTGGTTGCTGGCTGCACACACAAGCTGATCTCTGGACCGGAATGTGTTATTAAGGTGAGCATCTTTTAAAAAGCTTTTGCATGAATAATATATTTTTTAAAAAACTCCAAAGACATATTTAAAAAACATAAAAATAGCTTCTCTGTTGCTGAGGGCTCCTGTAGTTTTCCAGTTATGGCTGGTTTATGATTAATGACTAATATGAGTTAAATGGAACACTGAGGCACCAGAAAATGAGTCATATTGACTAAGTAAAAATGCCCTGCAAACTTTAACTTCTTACATATATCTTTGTCAGTAAATGTCTCTTTAGAACTGGCCTACCTCCTCCTCCTACCTCCTTTTGAAATAATTCAATGATACTCAGGGAAAATGTATTCTTTGGATTGATGTCTAAAGGCAGGGGCATTTCTCTTTTGGCTGATTTTAACTTAATTTTTTTGTCGCTGTTCCATTTTTGGTTTGCAAATGAGACTGCATGACAATATTACTCCTAAGCTTAGAAGAGGGAAGGAGGATAGACACACAGCTCCAGAAAGGCCTGTTTTATGGCCTTAAAATATGCACCTGCCTGAATTTTATGAGAAAAATAATGGCTAAATGTTTAAAATGAAGCCCTTTTCTGTGAGAAAGTGGTATAAACCTTGTGATATCAACCTAGCAGTTGATACACACACAACATTAAAGGCAGTTTTACTTGTGCTTCTGCCAATGTGATTTATGCCATCTCTTGCCAAAAATGTCCATCCGTGTTTTATGTAGGACAAAGGGGACAATCTTTACACAAAAGAATTAATGGACACAAATCAGACATCTAGAATAGCAACATGGAGAAACCTGTCTCAAACCACTTCAGTCTACATGGACACTCTATCCAAGACCTGAAGTTGCAATTCTGGAACAGAGAAATTACAAAACTAGGATTGAAAGGGAGATAGCAGAAATCAAATACATCCATCTGTTAGACACCCATCTCAGGGGACTAAATATTAACGAAGGGTTTCTGGGACATTATCAAATTTGATACACAGATTGCTATATGATTTTATATATTATATTACAACCTTCCTGCCAATTCTCTTTAGCAAAACAGAAAGTAACCAGGTACAGTGTTTTTGTTTGTTTTCTGACATGCAGGTCAAAAGTTGATCAGAGACCAGAATGGGCTTTCCCAGCAACCTTGAGATTGAAAGGGAATTAATTAAGAGCTAATTTGAATAATCTATTGTTGCTAATGGCTGTGTGAAGCTGTATTGTTGTGCTTGCTAGTCTGTCATCTTTCTTGACCACACCCCTTCTCCCTTTGACCCCTTGAATTTGGTGTATAAAAACCATGCCTGTAAGTTTCACTCTGTCTGAAGAAGTGGACTTGATCTACGAAAGCTAACAATAAAAATATAGCAGTTAGTATTTAAAGTGCTATAGTGTTTTTATTTTGTTTTTATTTTATTTTGTTTATTTTGTTTTGTTTTCTGATATGCCTGAACCACAGACTAACATGGCTACTATTCCAAAAAATAGATTATTCAGATTAGTTTTAAATGTCTCCCTTTCAAACTCAAAGGTATGAAGTAAAGCCCTGTCTTGTTTCTGATTTAACCTTTCACTTGTTTACTGCCACTTGGCCATTTCTTGTTGTGCTCAAGTTGTAAAAGAGAATTGGCAGGAAGGTTATATAATACACAAAAATATAATATATAAAATACCCCGCAGCATATAGCAAACTGTGTATCAAATTTTATAATTTCCTTCATCATAGGATAAAGCTTTACTTCATACCTTTGAGTTTGAAAGGGAAACATTTAAAACTAATCTGAATAATCTATTGTTACTGATAGCTGTAGGAAGCTGTATTGTTATGCTTGCTTGTTTGTCATTCTGCTTGAGCAAACCATTCTCCCTTTAAACCCCTGCGTTTGGTGTATATAAACCATGCCTGTAAGTTTTACTCCTTGTCTGAAGAAGTGGACTTGATCCACGAAAGTTAAGAATAAAAATATAGCAGTTAGTCTTTAAAGTGCTACAGTATTTTTGTTTTATTACTTTTTTGTTTTTGTTTTCTGATATGCCTGAACCACAGACTAACACAGCTACTATTCCAAAAAATTAGAAATCTAGGACATTCTACAGCATCAGAATTAATCTTTCAGTTGTATTGTGTATTAAAATGTCTGGTACATTATTAAGAGTGAATAAAACTCCACAAAGAAGACTGGATTAAATGAAGTGATTCATACTCACTCTTCTTTTTGTCTTGTGGATGATGGATTTTTTTCTTTAACTACACATCATAAAATTAAAATATCCTGCAATGTATATTTGTAAATAAAGCAGAAACAGAGAGGTGTAATCTTTAGTGTGAATTATCTCACATTTTGTTCTGAATGAATCATGATCTGTTTATATTATGATGCTCAAGTGAGCAACATGTCTATTTTTGTCCTCAAAGTGAAATCATGTATACTTTTATAAATGTTATTTTGCTACAGTTTCGGCAAAGGTGAAATGAAAGAAACAGTTTATCCCTACTGCTACTTGGGCAGTAGGGAGCAGACTGCAACCTCTCTGTGAATCTTTGTCAATCTCTTTAACCACTGCTGGCACTTTAAAGACTAACTGCTATGTTTTAACATGAGCTTCTGTGGATCATATCTGAGGAAGTGTACTTGATCCACAAAAGCTCATATTAATATGAAGCAGTTAGTCTTTAAAGTGTCAAAATGTTTTTGTCTTTATTTTTTGTTTTGTTTTGTTTCTTGACTGATATGTGCAACATTGATTATGCTAACACTCCACATTTGAATGAAGCCTTCCACTGGGTTTTTCAGCAATTTTATCTTGCTTTCTAAGAGGAACCAGACCTAGGGCTTGTCTACACTGGACATCTTGAAAGCCGGTCAAGGAGGAGCGAAAGAGTGTGTTGCTCATCTCCATTTACAGCCAAAGGGTCAGCACTGTCTGTGTCTACAGACATGTCTGTGGTCATGTGGCAGGCATTACTAGAAGCCAGAGAGCACAGAACACTGTTACCCTTTCCACCAAAGTGATATCTATTTGTCTACTTACAGTTTCTTGCTTTTCAAACTGCTAGGTTGGCAGGAACTAGGACAGACAATAGGAGCTCACTCCATCATGCAGCAAACCTGGAAACCTTCCAGTTGTCAAACTCAGCATCTTAACCACTAAGCCACAACAGACCTGTTTAAATAGGAATACAGTCAAACCTTACATAAAGAGCACCTCGCTTAAATAGTAACTCACTTAAAGAGCAGGATTTTCTCTGAATGTTCGCTTCGCTTAACAAATAAAACCAACCAAAAAACTTGCTTAACAAATAAATCAGGGTTCGTAATCCCCCCAACAATTGGTAATTTACAATGGTGCTTCACTTAAAGAGCAAACTCGCTTAAAGAGCAATCCTGTGGAACACATTATGCTCTTTAAGCGAGGTACAACTGTATGCATATATGCAATTTAAAGTAGGAATGTGCCCATCTATGAAGATTGCCCCTGTTCACATCCTTCTATTCCTCCTTTAAGTTTCCTTGAACCTTCAAGAAAACAAGAACAACTTTGCTCCCTCTCCTTTTGCAGCTGAAATCATCTTCCCAGCTAACACCATATCAGGAAGCAATTTGCCTTGAAATCCCAACCAAGATAAAATGTAGGTGTTACTTTCTTCTAATGATACACACACACATACGCTCAACCAGCTATTTCCACACACTGAGTACAAAGCCTGATTTTCCAGAAGTGCACCAAATCCCATTACCTACCAACTTCTCGGTCTCTTCACACTTGTCACTAACAATCCATTTTCTGCACTCAGTGGCTGAAAATCCTGTTAAGTATCTCCATGAATGAAAATCCTGATTGTGTTATCAACCACAGATATTAATCTTTAATTTAAATCTTCATATTGCCAGTTTAGGCAATTCCAGGGCTCTTTTGTGATCCCTTTTGACCAAAGGAAGCTTCTGGCAGCCTCAGGACAGAGAGTACCATCTAATGCAGGGGTTTCCAACCTAAGGCTCATGGGCTGGATCCAGCCTCTGGTACCATTTCATGTGATCCCATCCTTACAAGGACATTCGATAAACAAAATGGCCAACCATTTGAAGCTCTTGGGACAAAATGGCCACCACCATCACCAATCATGCAGGCAGGGCAAAATGGCCATCTGGCCCTCAAAGCTGACTGAGGGAGTGTGACCCGACACCTGGCTTGAAAAGGTTGGAAACCCCTGATCTAATGCACCAAAATTGTCACTGGCAATCATGACCTCAGTGGCAGGACTGATATAGAAAATTTCTGGGCATTAAAGTCTCACCCTTACAGTCCCAAGTCTCCTAACTGCTTCCCCAGGTCAAAAGGGATCCTGGGGGTGGGGCAATTGGAACCCGAGGGGGAAATGAAATGAAATTTTAAATTAAAAATTAACATGTGTGGCTTATGATATCAACAGCTTCTATGCACAAGGAGTAATTCAACAAAATTTTGGTCAATGATTAGGAATTTTGAAGGTCATTTGCTGTATGTTTCAGGTTGAACCAACCTGATCCACAGCACTAACAACTGTGCAAACAGGAATCCAAGATCCTTCCAAATTCATAATTTGCTTTGCTTTGTAGCTTTATTGTACTTTTGCTTCATTGCTTAATTTTTTTGCAGAAAAGCTCACATTCTTTATACAAGGAAAGAATGACTTGAGAATACAATAAAATCTCCAGTAATTGTTCAGGCAAGGAGACGAATGACTGCAGTTCCTGAGTGAACAAGCCAAGTAACAATTTGCATTTTTTTTCAACATGCATTTACAATGCACATTTAAACATAAAATGTATTTAGAAGTGCATGCATTGAAAGATAATATATGTGGAAACATTGTTTTGTGATGAGGACATTGAAAAGTACATACTGAAATATGAATTTTCATCCCCCCCCCCCCCAATTAACAAATGAACATGGAAATGTGACAGAATGGTTTTGTGAATAAGTGCAAATCAGAGAAGGGCCAAAAATAGGCCAAACCATCCATCTCTAAATTATGTTAAAGCTGTTGTCCACCAAGGTGATGGCTTTTTGCCAGAGTTTCAAGTACCTTTCTTGGTTCTTACCTGTGCTTCAAATACAGTTTGAAACCTGAGGCAGAAAGTGTAAATTGTCTACGATAATTCATGTTGATAATTTTGTATGGTGCATTTTTAACAGGAATTTTCTAAAGTTTACAATCCCCCCCCCATTCTTGAGAAAGTACTCCCCCCTTTTTTCATTGAAATGGAAAAATGTGAAATTTTACAAGTTTTTCTCTGAAATCTCATTTATTCAACTATGTCTTTTGTTTTGATGTGGATGATGTCAATTTTTTGTTGGTTTGCTTTTCCCTTCACATAACCCTCATCCCTAAGAGGAGCATGGGACAAGAGTATAAAATGGTTGTCAGTTTGGGTTTGATGATACTGCTACTATTTCAGAGTGTCTCAGATAAGCCATCAGCACTAGGAATTTAAGAATAAATTTATTTGAAAATGTAGAACTCAGTTAAATCATATAATAAAAACACTGACTGTATTATATAACAGATACAAATGTTAACAAAAAACTTAAGTATTTGTTAAGTAGTGGTGTGATATACATGCTGTTCCTACTTCATGAAGATTAGATAAGTAGAAAATGTAATTTACAGCCATGAAGGTTTCCTATCCCTTCAAAACATAGTGACAGGTAATTAGATATTCTTAACTAACGATTACCATAGTAACAGATAATTAGACTATTCTTCAAAGTGGCAAATATATCTATTTAAATAATTGCTTTCTTAATAATGTAGCAATAACATTTGAATTGTTTCTCACATGTTGAATTTTATCTGTCCCTTAAACATTTATATGGGAAACAGTTGCACTCTTCATAACATAAGACCTACTGCTTTAAGAAGTAATACAACTGTTTCATATGTGCAGTTTTAAGTATAATAATTTCCTTTTTCTAATTAGATATGGGATTCCCAACCTTTTCACGCCGTGGGCTGGACCATGCTGACTGGACAGTTGAGTGGCCTAGTCACATGGTTTCTCTTGCTGTAAAAGCTGCCATGAAACGCATCCACAACTGTCATACATATGTTTATGACAGCCGTGAGTGCATTTTTAGGCTGTTGTAAATGTGTCTGCTTCTCTTCTGGTAGCAGCGAGGGCAGTAGCAGGCCATGTGAAATGGTGCCACAGGCTGGGTCTACCCCACAGGTCATAGGTTGGACATCCCTGAATTAGATCCTCTAAAAATCAGAGGAACAAGAGGATGGAATTGAAAATAAATTATTTAGTCGGGCTGTTTTAGCATACTTTCCCTCCTCTTCCTCCTTACGTACATTGTTAGGATTAATTTATGGTATCAGCCAATTCTCCCCTCCTTAAAAATGATTCATATCTAAATGTATAAAAATAACATTAGAGATGCAGTATAGAGACATAGTATGTTCAGGGAATTAGGATTAGAAACAAGACCATGCCACTGGCAAATGTCCCCCATCTTAAAAGCATATTTTGCAAGCATAACTGCTCTTCTGACTCAGATCTGGCACTAGAGGGGAGAGGCAGGATAATGAAAGAGCTGAGATTCAAGCATTCTTCAGCTCAGGTACACTGAGACAAAATGGGGTTAAAGCAAAGGCAATACTTAGTCATTTTATCTAACCTAAGATTGATATTTGAGGGGTTTGGCTTCAGTAAAGCTATGGAAGGCTTAGTAAACTGGTCCATGACAAATTAGGATGGGAACAGCACTTGAATCTTCTCTTGCTCATGATTCAGATGAGTACAGGAACCTTTGCAGGTTCATTTATGATCTAAGCAGGTCCAGTACCTGACACTTCCTGCTTTAGAGTATTGAAGCAGAAGATTCCACAACAGCTTTTTTTGTCCGCACCTGACAATGAGATTTCAATAATTCAATAAGGCTTTCATAACATTTGTAAACAGCTGCATTCCCTCTCCCATCCTTTGATAGGGGCAGCTGTATTCAAGGGTGAAAATGCCATTATTGGTCTTTGGCCTATTAACTTCATGAGTTTTCTATTTCCTCAGTGGCAGCCTCTATTCAGCCAGATCAGCATCTTTAAGCTGACATGGCTATATAATATTTTTTATTTTGCTTTGACAGACTAAGAAAACCACACATCTGGAGATGTATTGTCATAGTTACCACCTACGCTGAATTATTCACACATGGAGACAGGAAATGTCATAATGTGTATGTCACCAGCTTATGGCCTCCAAAATGTTAACCGTGAGGGATAGTAACTCAGAGGTGGAAGCTGGCCTTTGCATGCAGAAGTTACAAGATTTATATCCTCTCATCTTTAGCTAAAAGGATCAGGTAGCATTTGCTGAGAAGTAGGGTTGAACATCAGTCTGTTGATCCGATTTAGAGGGATACTGATATGGTCTGAACATTTTGCCCCATCTAGTTTAATGTGTATCCTGGACCCAAATCAATCTGTAAACTTCTCATTCACTTGCATTGGAAAATCAAAATGGTTATTACTTCATTGATTTTGCACTGATCTACATGGCTTTCAGCAACATAATAAACTCCAATGTAGCAATAATTCTGCAAAATTTCAGATAGCTCATTTGAAGAATTTGCGTATTAGGTATCTTTTTTTGAAAGAGAGATACTTCCACAATTTTGTGTCCTATATTATTTTTAATTTATTATGCTAAAAGCATAAGAATAAGAATCAGCAAAAAGGAAGACAACAGAAATAGATGTACAGTGGTTAATAATTATGTGCTGTCAAGTTTTCAACATATGATGAGCCATTCTAGGGGTTTCCACATACAGTTGTACCTCGCTTAAAGAGCATAATGTGTTCCACAAAATTGATCTTTAAGCAAGTTTGCTCTTTAAGAGAAACACCATTGTAAGTGACCAATTGTGAGTTCTGGTGGGGGGAATGCAAACCCTGATTTATTTGTTAAGCGAGTTTTTTGTTGGATTCATTTGTTAAGTGAAGCAAACATTCAGAGAAAATTCTGCACTTTGAGCGAGTTACTCTTTAAGCGAAGCACTCTTTATGTGAGGTTTGACTGTATAGAATAATCACTTATTCCCTCTTTCTAGGTATAGAACTCACTGAACTGTCCAGCCATCAGAGATAGAATGACAATGATAAAAAGAACAATACATAATCTTCTATAAAATATTTGGATGTGGTGTTGGAGGAGAGTTTTGAGAGTCCCCTGGACAGCGAGGAGAACAAATAGGTCAATCTTAGAAGAAATCATCCCTGACTGTTCCTTAGAAGGTCAAATAATAAAGATGAGGCTAAAGTACTTTGGACATCAAATGAGAAGAGAGGATTCACTTGAGAAAGCTTTGATGCTTGAAAGGGTCGAGGGCAAAAGAAGAAGGGGACGGCCCAGGATGAGATGGCTAGATGGTATCGTGGAGACAATGGGCACAGAGCTGAGCGAGTTGAGGGGGATGGTGGAGGACAGGAGTGCCTGGCGGTCAGTGGTCCATGGGGTCGCAGAGGGTCGGAATCGACTGTGCGACTGAACAACAAAAAAAATACATTTAACCAAACAAAGTATTATCATAATTATGCACCTTTATAAATTCATAGAATAGCAAGGTCTTCAATTCACTGAGTGATGGAGGCAGGTGTCTACCTATTAATTAAATAATTAATTAAATTAGTTATTATTGTACATGTAATCATTTTTAATCTGGTATTTTATTGTGTTTTCAGATCACTTGTTTTAACCAACAAGCAGAGAGACAGACAGACGGACTGGCTGACTGGCTGGCTAGCTTGACAGACACATTTCCCAATAATATAATCTGTATTTTATTCATAATAATGGCTAAATCAGCAATCAACCATGAAGAAATTGACAAATAATTCAAAAACAAATAAGTAATAAAAAGTCAGAATTATTCAATACAAAACTAATACAACTCATAATTTCTCCTACAAAAAAACTTACAACTGGATATGACCAAAGCATATATGTAAGACATCTAGCACCATCAGTTATGCAATATTTTTGGAAAGTAATTGAATAGGCTTCATGGCATACAGTATTTCATGAACTTTTTTTTACTCTTTAAGTTATGGCTTAAGATCCATGGATGCAGCAGGTATGTAAGCTAAGGCCACTTTCCATTGGTTAGGAAAAATAGGATAATCAATTCCTTGTTCCATACATTCCCCCAATCCTGTATATTATAACTATTAATGAATAACGAACACCGGAAAACAGTATACTTAGTCACATTTCAAATACAACATATGCATTTAAACAATTGTATACTTGATGTTTTGGAATATGGATTTCCTTAGTCCTAGTTGGAAGACAGTTTCTTAACAGCTGGCAGACATCTGGCTGAAGAAGACCATACTGAGTTGGTCAGATGAATGACGTGATATAAAGTAATGCAGCTTCCTATACATAGAGGTAATCAGTCAGTGCATATAGTGTTTGAAATCCTATTAATTGGTATAGTAAGCTGCAGGTTGTTGTTGTTGTTGTTGTTGTTGTTGTTGTTGTTGTTGTTGTTGTTGTTGTTGTTGTTGTTGTTGTTGTTGTTGTTGTTGTTGTTGTTGTTGTTGTTGTTGTTGTTGTTGTTGTTGTTGTTGTTGTTGTTGTTGTTGTTGTTGTTGTTGTTGTTGTTGTTGTTGTTGTTGTTGTTGTTGTTGTTGTTGTTGTTGTTGTTGTTGTTCTTCTTCTTCTTCTTCTTCTTCTTCTTCTTCTTCTTCTTCTTCTTCTTCTTCTTCTTCTTCTTCTTCTTCTTCTTCTTCTTCTTCTTCTTCTTCTTCTTCTTCTTCTTCTTCTTCTGTCACATAGTCAAGTCTGACCCTTTGCTACCCCATGAGGTAGCACATGAGGATTTGGTGAGTGAACTCCTCCATAAGTTTCATTACAATAAACTAGACTGAAAATGGAGTATGTCCATTAGTAACATTGGAATTTACAGAGGAGTTGAATCACTAAGTCCCTCTAGAGTCAAATGATCTACTCTACTATGACTTGCTATACTAAGCAACAGGATTTCAGTCAATAAACAGCCATCACACCTTTTCAACATGGATAGCACTATCTTCCTCTTGAATTTGCCTAATATTTTTCTAATTTGTTTGGATTGGTGGCTGTTGCCAATTTGCTAAAAACCGTGATACTAAATGCCAGAGTTACCTATGCATAGCAAGAAAAACATGCATCCACAAGAAAACTGTGAAATTGGGTAAGGATTTACCCAGCTTTTCCAGGCAGGTCCATAAAAAGACTCGCCACCCACATCCAGAAATATCTTTCACATAGCAAATCTTAGTTGAAACATGAACATGAGCCTCCCTCCCTGAATGAAAGAAATATGCTACCAGGTTACCAGCTCCAAAAATGTTGGTTAGAGCATTCCGTAACTTCTGTTGATCTTTCATTGAAATCACACCTTTGGACACATGCCAGAAACAGTCATCATCATGTTGTCATCCTTAGAGTCACCCTCTGGAATGTTTCCATAGAAACAATGTAAATCAAATGCTAGCTTTGCTTTTATTTGAACTGATATGGAGAGGTTGATTTTTCCATAGAAAAAAGAAATGCATACAACACATGTCAACAAAAGAAAATAAAAATATTTTATATCAAGAACAAAGAATATATTTTGTTTTCTAAGATAATCAAATATATATGGGTGCATTTAACTTGTAAATGAATTTATTTATGCAAGTTGATTCAATATGCATCGTGGCAAGAGTAGGGTAAAATCTTACTGATGATAAAAATCATTGCATAGAAAAGCAGTTGATGTTATAGTGCCTTCTAACTCTAAGTCCTTTTCAACAGATAAGATATGTCAGACTTCAGGCGTCTCTGTAAGGGCCCTCTCACTCATGCTCCTGAGCATATGCTCAATTCTGGAACATATTTAACCCTTACCATCACCTTTGAGAGACCTGAGCCGCTTTTAAAAAGAACTTATTGAGCTCTGGCAGTAGAGCAGAACAAGGGAGGCTTCTTCTTCAGGTAGCATGCAGCCAAGTTTCCTTGTGTGTGTGTGAAAAAGAAAACAACAATCTTCAAAGAGAAACAGCTGTTTTATTCTTCAGGTTCATTAATAACAACATCCATGGAAAAATGCAGATTAGAAGGTCATAACAAAGAATCAGTCCAATAAGAACAGTCCAAGTATCTTTAGGTAATCATAGTGAAAGGGAGAGAAAATCCCATAAGCCAAACTGAGGTCTTAGTCCATTGAGAAAACAAAACCGAACTAACTCACTTCTCGGCAAACATGGAGAATCTGCAGTCAGGTGGGTTACTCTTAGCCAATCAGGTAACAGAGAAAACTTTCTCAAAACAATGAATTGTTTACATCCATGTGAAGACATAACACTCTAAGCTCTGCAAGCTGGAACGATAACACGGGAACACTGGCTGAAAACAACCATCTCGTGACAGTCTTGTGAGACACACAGAGATGGGAAAAGATTTTTTTTATGAGGCCTAGCTGAAAAATAGCAATTTCAAGCATTAGGAAATAGGTCTTTTCCTGACAAGATAACAAGTATATTTTTGGTCTGTAAAATTCATATTTTCACATTGCTTGTTCAATGATCAGGAGAATTTTGATATTTTTCATCTACTTGTCATTCTATATAACTTATTTTCAACTGATCTTTTAACTAAGGTTAAAGATCTGAGGCTTAATTTTCAGGTGAATTTGCATGGAAGGGAAGCAAACAATATAGTGAGTAGGATTTTTAGTCTGCAAAGACTCCTTCTAAAAGAGATATACACCTTTGCAGAAATCTCATGAAATTCTATTACAAGACTATCAAACCTAATCAGTCATATGATTTAAAGTCAAAGAGCCCTCCACTTTTACATCTTAAACCTCTCATAGTAATATGAAACAGGCTGTGCCTGATTTTATTCTACAAATATTAGTTTGATCACATAAATAAGTAATGCTAGAGGGCCAGTTTGATAGTCTTTCCCCCTTTATCTTAACATTCAATCACCATGCTTTCCCTACCCCCCCCCCCAACAAATTGACATTTTCCTTTACCTCACCTTTTCCAACATCTTTATCCCACTGAGGCTACTCCAAATGTCTCCACTAATAAGGATGCCATGCTTATAATTTTGGTTGTGCTTTCTGCAGACTAAGTACAAGAGAGCATGGGGTAGGGTGGGGTGGGGGGAAATGCTTCAGAGAATCATTAAGAAACAAGGAACAGAACACACATTTATTTGTTCCTGTCTTGCAATTCTTGGCAGTTGGATAATCATTAACTATATTGCATTTTGCTTTGCCTTAAAAAATTAATGAGTCCAGAAAGATTCCAGTTAGAATAATTTCAAAATAAACCATAAAAACACCATCTGTATGCGTATCCATCTATCTGTTTAATACACAGGAAAAATATATGCAAAAACTAAGCTTTGGCTGGTTATTGTTTTTTTTTTTTTTACCATTCTGGCAGCAGAGAAATGGAGTTAAATCCTTCCCCACTCCAACCCCCATAAAGCTCAGGGAACCCCATAGCTGATGTATTCATTTTAGAAAAGGTGCCCATTTATTGCCTTCAAACAATGATCAAAGAAGCCTATGTGGCCCATTTCAGCAAATGTGATAGCAAAGCAAAGTAAAAAACTAAGAAGAAAACCAAAACTTTACAAAGTTTATTTCAGTATCAGCATTTGTGGAATAACAGTCCACCATCTGCATCTGAATAAATGGTTTGTAATCCATGAAAGCTCACATAAATCCGTCAATCCTAAAAATGTACAGTGCTCTTGTTTCTCATTTTGCTTTGCTTTGGTTTTGATTGAGACATTAATGTCAAATGGACTTTGACACTGAGTATACCACTGAGTGTTTTTCATTCATTCCATTTCTATGCCAACCTGCCAAAATGTCACTCTTTAATCTAGAGCAGTTCCATTATTTTAGCATATTCTTTGGAAGCCATGATGGTCACCAATGCTGCTGTATAGGATTGGTGAATCACTGACTCCTGGAGCCAGTTGACCAATGTCTACAGTAGCCTCAATACAAATCTCCATTCTCCTTTTATTCTCTCAGTATGCACACTCAATGATCCTTAAGGGTTTTATAAAATCAAGGAACCTTTCAGGGAGCCTACTGGGTAGAAATTAGAGCTTATCCATTTTCTTTACAAAAGAGTTTAAAAGAAGAGCTTTCTTTACCACTATGTTTCTGCTCTTGAATGCCTCTAGTTGGGTCCAGGAAGGTCTCTTGTTTCTAAAAATGAGGAAATTTGTCTGCTGCATCTCCGTTGCATTTCTCAGAAACCTACCACAACTCTCACATCCCAGCTGTATTCTGTATCTGGCAATAACATCCCACCCACAAAAATGAAGACACAGTGATGGTGAACCTTGGCACTCCAAGTGACCTTGACTTCATTTACCAGAAGCCCAAGTCAGCACTCCTAATGATCAGGGCTTCTGGGAATTGAAGTTCAAGAACATCTGGAATACCAAAGTTCACCATCACTGCCCTAGAACATACACTTTTGCTCACATTTCCCCCCCCTAAGGTTTACATTTTTATGCCTTCCCCACCACCTTTCACCAAAGCTTGTTTTCATGCATTTTTAAAATACAAGCATTTTTATCTTTGTGCATTTCTTCAAGAGATATAGTTTTGTTCCTTTGTACTGAGCTGCAGCACGTGCCTTGGGAATATATGTATTGTTGAGACTAATTAAGTTTCATTTCATTCTCAGATTCAGGACGTAAAGAATACTATGTTTCTGGAGAGAATTTACAAACCCAGTCAATTTCTTTTCCACTCCTGATCTCCACCATCTTTTACTTTCAAATAGGAGTAAGACTCCTACATATCTGTAGAAACTTCCCTGGTAGTTCTTCTTTTTGATCCAACATGGCCTTTTAGAGAGAAAGAAAGGATTGTGTCAATGTTATTCTGAGCAAATTCACACCATTCTGGGCACCTATTTCCTGTTTTTATTTTACTAATGAAAACCTCATGAGAAACATATGCTGCTCTGTTAATTTTAAATTCAGTTTCTATCAGTCTTTCATTTCCTGACAAGTTATGATTGATTTAGTGATGAATTGCAGATGAGGTGTCCAATGATCCATACATGAGGTGCAGTTTAACACATGGCTCCATCAACTATTAGAGCAGCATTATTCTGTGTCAAACATATGATATTATACCTTTACCAGCCAACCAAAAAATGTAAAGGTTTGGCTCAGTATTCCTTAAAGCTTTTTAAAATAATATTTCCTTGGCATGCATTTTTTTAATGTAAGAAGCAATCAATCACCTTTTACTTGCATCATATCCTGCAGCTTAACCAAATAGTTATAGCAATAATAATTTCATGCCAGAAATTCTGGGTTGAAAGGATTTTTGCTGGAGAAACTCTGCCCAGGGGATACCTGAATGAGGTTCCTTTCATGACTACAAGAGCTGGGACAGAAACAGGCGCTCAAACCATCATGGAGTACCCAGGTCTCGAACTGCCAACTTGCCAACCTTCCAACTAACAAGGTGAGCTTCTTAACCACTGAGCCACTGCAACCCCTTAATAGTTATAGTGATGTATGGTAATCAAGTTTGTAATATAGGCTTAACATTACTTATAGTATGTAATTTTATAATATAATGTGACTGCAAGACAATCTTGATGTTTATTGGATAGCAAAATATACCTAACATTTTAAATATGTATGTTTGCTTTGATGGAAACACTACTAATTGGACATAACATGGTTATTTCAGCAGAGGGAGATCAATGCATCAACAGACAGGTGTTTATCATGCTAGCAGTTTCATGAATGCTAGAAAATGAACTGGATGCATAAATTAATCACTGTCCTTTGAAGGATATATCTGAGCAAACAGGAATAGCTACTAAAAGGAGGCAGTGTCAACATAGACAACTGAATTTCCAGTGAGTTAGAGTACCTACTTGCAGGGTGGGAATTTAATTTCCTGTTGTGCCTCCTTGGAGAAGTGCCAGCCTGTGTAACCTTGAACAAGCTGCCGTGTGCCACCAGCAAAAGGGAGGAGTAAATCCCTTCTGAGTACTTTAGACCTATGTAACCCTGGCTAGGGTTGCCATTAGTCAGAATCAACTTGACGACACACAGTTATTACCAAGAGCAGCATATCTCAGCGAGGAGAATAAAAACAGGAATTCTATAGTGAAATTCAACATATGCATGATGCACATATTTGTGTGGCTGCTGTTTACTGCCTGGTCACTGCCAATCTTTCCAGACACCAGGGTCTGCCCAGTGGACCTTTACAGGGTTCAAATTGCATGGTCAGAGTGGACATGTAGACCTTGAAGAGCAGACCTTACTTCAGAATTAGCAGGATTAAACACAACAACATCCATTATACATTCATTATACATGTCAGGAACACATCTGAAGACACCATGAATATTATATCTTACTTTCATTCAACTGAATGTAAGAATTAACCAATTCAGGCATCACCAATGGCCATGATCCCACTTCTCCTCACATATTTCTTGAAAACATGGAATCTTCTCTCTTTCTCTCTCATATGAACTTCCCTATATTATTATTATTATTATTATTATTATTATTATTATTATTATTATTATTATTATTATTATTATTATTATTATTATTATTATTATTATTATTATTATTATTATTATAATATTTCAATTTCTATACCGCCCTACTTCACAGAGCCAACTCAGGGCGGTTTGCAACACATACAAAATTACAGTTACAAGTTCCTAGACACAACATATCAATAAATCATAATAGTCGATATCAACATTACAGAGTATCAAAACATAAATATCAATTACAGTAACAAAAATGCAATAAACAGTAACAAAAAAAATTCAATAAACATCAATATCAAGTAGTTAAAAATTTCCACATCTCACTCAAATTACACAAAGAAACAGAATTAAACAAAAATTAAACAAAGCACCACGACAGGTAACAAGCCTCTCCGTCCACCGCACAGCATCTCTTAAAGCCCCCCAGCAGGGTGCGGTCCTGGGGGCAGGTGGAACGACTCCCGAGGCTGAAACACCAAGGCTGAACGCCACCGCAGCCACTCATCTCGGCTATGGGGGTTACTGTGCGGTGGCGACCTGCACAGCCGGGCAGCGTCTTTTGGCTGAGTCTCCTGCCATTGGTCCTTTACAAACCCACCCTCCGGACAGATGCTACGAGTCCACGGGAGAGGGCAGAGATGGCCATGGCTGCCTGCCGCCTGGGTCCCGCAGGTGTTGCTCCTCGAGGCCGGCTGGCCGAGGGAGAGACCGGCGAACGTGGCGGTGGTGGCGGAGGTCTTTATCGCCACCCGGGTCCCGCAGGTGTTGCTCCTCGAGGCCGGCTGGCCGAGAGAGAGACTGGCGAAGGTGGCGGCGGTGGTGGAGGTCTTTATCGCCGCCCGGGTCCCGCAGGTGTTGCTCCTCAAGGCTGGCTGGCCGAGAGAGAGACCGGCGAAGGTGGTGGCGGCGGCGGAGGTCTTTATCACCGCCTGGATCCCGCAGGTGTTGCTCCTCGAGGCTGGCTGGCCGAGAGAGAGACCGGCGAAGGTGGCGGCGGTGGCGGAGGTCTTTATCGCCGCCTGGGTCCCGCAGGTGTTGCTCCTCGAGGCCGGCTGGCCGAGAGACATCTTTGCTGGCCATCTCAGTGAGTTAGGCATCTGTCTGAGCAGCCAGAGTCTGAGAGTTCAGTATCCCAGTATACCTTTGTGGCCTTGAGTAAACTGCACAGTGCAGGGCGCACCCAGAAGAAGGGAATAATGGACCATTATCTAGTCTGGGATGCAAGAGTAGACTAGCCTCCAAGTGGCGCATCACAGGCAATGTGACATAGTCACGGCTAAATAGTCTACAAGTCCGAATAAGATGAGACAGAACTGTCACATGCAACTTCCTAGACAAAAGATAAACAGAAGAATTGAAGTTCATTATATGATAAATAAATAGATCTAGTCTAATGAGTTACCATCATGTCATGGTCCACCTCCGTGCAGTACTACACTGCTCTTCTATACCATGACCAATTAGGTGGAGATATGCGGGGAGTTTAAAAGTGTAACACTTGGTTGGAAAAGACCAAGTGTAGGCTGGTCTTTGGTCCATGAAAAAAGACATGGTTTTGTTCATTTTATAGATGTGTGGAAGAAGGAGTTCCTATTTTAGCAGCTCCAAGTTACATGAGATAGTTAACCTGTTGTGGACTTGAGGAGTTGCCTCCTCCTCCTCCTCCTTATCCTCCTCCTCCTCCTCCTCCTTCTCCTTCTTCTTCTTCTTCTTCTTCTTCTTCTTTTTTGTTTAGGCCAGACATGAAACTTCCAAAATAAAGCCACCTATTCATGAGTTCATTCTGTAGTTCCTTTTTCCTGACCTAGTGTGAGAAAGATTAGCTGTCACAAGGTGGCCATTGCCCAGTGTATGCGTGATTGGGATATACCACAATCATAGAGGAGGCTCTTTCTGTGTACTCAACTAGAGTATTAATAGTAGTAGATAGGTCTTCACAGTGTGGTATAGAGGACCTCTCCCTCTCCTCTGGGCCCACACCAATGGCCTGAGGGAGAAGATGCAGTGGTGGGATGTCAAAAATTTTACTACCCCACTGTGACATCATCACAGTATGGGCGGAGCTAACGTCATGATGTCATGACGTCATGGGCGGAG
Organism: Furcifer pardalis; assembly: GCA_030440675.1. Taxonomy (NCBI): domain Eukaryota; kingdom Metazoa; phylum Chordata; class Lepidosauria; order Squamata; family Chamaeleonidae; genus Furcifer; species Furcifer pardalis. The sequence continues at coordinate 63,098,645 of CP126891.1, forward strand.
CCAAAGAAAAATAAATAAAAATAAAATAATAAAATAAAAATAAACACACACACACACACACACACACACACACACACACACACACACACACACACACACACACACCTCTTATAATCCATTTTTCTCTCCTTGCAGCTGATTTGTCCCTTCCACCATCCTCATTAGCACTCAGGTATGGAGTGTTTGTTGTTGCTGTTCAGTCGCACAGTCGATTCCAACCCTTTGCGACCCCATGGACCACTGTCCACCAGGCACTTCTGTCCTCCACCGTCCTCCTCAACTCGCTCAGCTTTGTGCCCATTGTGTCTACAATACCATCTAGCCATCTCATTTTTGGCCATCCCCTTCTTCTTTTGCCCTCCACCCTTCCCAGCATCAAGGCCTTCTCAAGCAAATCCTCTCTTCTCATTTGATGTCCAAAGTACTTTAGCTTCATCTTTATTATTTGACCTTCTAAGGAGAAGTCAGGGTTGATTTCTTCTAAGATTGACCTATTTGTTCTCCTCGTTGTCCAGAGGACTCTCAAAACTCTCCTCCAACACCACATCTCAAAGGCATCTATTCTTCTGCGCTCAGCTTTCCTAATGGTCCAGCTCTCACAACCATACATTGCCACCAGAAATACCATTGCTTTGACTATACAAATTTTTGTTTTCAATGTGATGTCTCTACTTTTCACTATGTTCCCCAGGTTTCTCATCGCTTGCCTCCCAAGAATTAGTCGCCTTCTTATTTCTTGGCTGGAGTCATCATCTACAGTGAGCTTTGATCCTAAGAAAGTAAAATCTGTTACTGCTTCTACTTCTTCCCCATCTATTTTCCAGGGACTGATAGGACCCGTTGCCATCATCTTGGTTTTCTTTATATTGAGTCTCAAACCAGCTTTTTCACTTTCTTCTTTCAACCTAATCAGGAGCTTCTTTAGGCCCTCCTCACTTTCTGTCATTAGGGTGGTATCATCTGCATATTTCAAATTGTTGATGTCTCTCCCAGCAATTTTGATCCCAAATTGTGATTCCTCCATCCCTGCATTGCACATTATGTGCTCTGTGTATAAGTTGAATAGGCAGGGTGACAAAATGCAGCCTTGTCTTACTCCTTTTCCTACTCCAAACCACTCTGTCATTCCGTATTCTGTCCTAACTGTTGCCTCTTGACACTTGTACAGATTTCTCATGAGGCATATAAGGTGTTCTGGTATTCCCATCTCTTTAATTACTTGCCACATTTTGTTGTGGTCCACACAGTCAAAGGCCTTAGAGTAGTCAATGGAACAGAAGTAGACTTATTTCTGATATTCCTTTGTTTTTTTCATGATCCAACGTATGTTGGCAATGTGGTCTCTAGTCCCCCTGCCTCTTCTGAACCCCGCCTGCACTTCTGGAAAATAGCAGAAACAAGATTCTTTAATTAACAAAGGAGGTTAATTTGGGGTGCCATTTTGGGAGGATAGTGATCTACTGTCTATGAATAATTCCAACATATGTTTGCATTCCCTTCCAGTTCTCTAATGTAACACTATAAGCAGTAATGATTTAGATTGATTAAATATGGTGAATATACTGTACATGCTAAATTCCAATGTATGTTAATGTTAGATGAGCAGTTGCTGTTTTCTGGATTCATGATGTAAATAAGATATCATCAAGAGATCACTAACTGGTTATTTGGTGCCTCATTAAAGGTCCATTCTAAGATTCAATTAACAGCATTTCCATGTCAGTAGATATTTACTATTTTCTGCTACCATCTACTGGCCAAAATCCTGATGCTTAGCATACTAATTTGCACTAAAGTAAGTCAATTCAATCAAAGGGGATTTCATGAATCTTTTTCTCCACAGGTTCCATTCATTTGAGTGGGCCTACTCTAACAGCTACTTACTTTAGTTAGACTGATTAACTCCAAAAAAGAAACCAAACATCACCATATGTGTTCACAGGCCATCTACATGAATACACGAAGCCCTGCATCAGGTGATGATTCACAGTAATGCAGCTCCTTCACATTTTGCTGCCTGAGGCAAAAAACAACAAGATGGCATTCCCCTTTCCATGTCCTGAAGTTGATAGGATTTTTAATTTTGACACTAGTGATGTCACAATGTTCTCTTCAGGATGACAGACTAGCTTGGGGTGGGTAGGTTACTGAGTATTCTAGATCAGGGTCCCTCAAACTTGGCTCTCCAGGAGTTCTTGGACTTCAGTTACCAGAAGTCCATCAGTACTTTTGCTGATCAGGGCTTCTGGGAATTGAAGTCTAAGAACCCTGTTCTAGATCTCTCCTATAGCTCTGATCCTCTACAGCTTGCTTCCCCTTCCTGTTTCCTTTTGCCATAATGTGCCACAATATGTGGTTGTTTCAGTCTGTGCAATGCTAGAGCTGGCACTTCTGAAACACATGAACTTGAGAAGAAACAGATTTGAAAATGACTGAATCAGTCACTGCTGCAGCGGAGCCTTTGTGGATTTTTCATAGCTTGGAGTAGGTTCAAGGTTGGAGAAGGTCCAAGGTTGAGTGGTGTTCTCAGCAGAGCCAATTAACACTATCCCAGAGAGAAGATGGGGAGAGCATGGAAGTGGGAAATACATTAGAAAAATAATAAGTAGATCTAGGCTATGCTACAAAAATCCAAAACAAGCTACCATTTGATTTATAGCCACATTTGGCAGAAGAGCATGTAGGGTTAACTAAGGCTATGCCTCATCTGAAACAGCTATATTTCATGCCATACCATTGTAAGCATATTTCCCCCAAACATTAGCAAACCACAAATCAAAAACATATTACTTACACAATAAGAAGAAGAAGAGTAAAATGCTTTATAGTTTGGAAGGATCAAGGGGAGCGTATCATTTCAGCTGACATTTGGGCCAGCTGTCAACCAGAAGGCTGTTTGCGTCAGTCACAACAAATTGGCTCATCTTTTGCTGTTTGCAACTGGGGTGACAAAATGTTATAGGGAGCTCATCCTGGAATGGGTTTTTACATTTGCTGACCAAATTAGACTTCCCATTTAGCCAGGAAAAAAATATCTAAGACATACAATTTTGCATCACAGAGCCTTGATCAACAATTTTCTCATTGGCAATAAAATAATGAAAATAGCTTTCTTTCCAGGGTTTTCTAGGTAGCACTTAGAATTATTTTGCTGTTCTCTACTTCTGTGGGCAGTCTGTGAGATTCCTCAAGACCACACAAGGCACAGTGAGGAATTGAACTCCTGATCCAGTGCTCTTATCCACTAAGCTATCCAGTCAGCAGTAACCTAACAGACTGGGAGAGATGTGTCTTCACAACTTTCCTAGAAGGAGAGCTAAAACTTGTCAGAACACTGTAGAAAGTGTATTCCACAGTATGGCAGCAAAATAAGAAGTATATTTATCTCCTATGTCATCAAGCAGGGGTCTACAGGGACTAGTATCCTCAACATAGCCTCTCTTCAATAGATTCATAGTGAGGTATTATAAGCAGGCTTCATATTTTGCTGTGTATTTAATTGAGAAACTGAAAACTACATCACATCCTTGTTAGTCGGTATGTAAATCCTAACTTACTTCCTCCCTACCTGGATGGACAAGGATTTATAACTTTTGTCTCTTCATGGTAGAAGGGAGAATGATTTATCCTATCCGCAAGGTCAATATTTTGCAAATAATGCTTATTTTGTGCATAATTCTATAAAAACATTTCATAGTTCTGTACAATTGTCTGCATTGTGCAACTGCACATTTGCACAAATTGCCCCCAAATGAAACTGGTTGCTGCTTTACTCCAGAGTCTGAGACATTAAGTCAGGTGTTTTGCATCTTTTTAACAATCAGACTGCCCAGTCTTTGCTGCAATGTTCAAAAGCAGGGGTTCTCAACCTATGGCCTCTGGACGAGATCCAGCCCATGGCACTATTTCATGTGGCTCACTGTCCTCGCTTCCATCACCATCACCGGAAGCTGTGGAGGCAATGGAACTAACCATAAACACATCCATGGCTGTCATAAATACATTTACGACTGTAGTAAACATATTTATGACAGCCTAGGATGCATTTTATGTCAACATTTACAGCAGGGGAACCACCAGTCTGCCCCCTCAACTGTCTAAGGGAGCATAACCCAACCAATGGCTTTAAAAGGTTGAGAACAATTGCTCAAAAAGAAAGGATATTAGACACATGTAATGGATATTACTCCTGCCAACCTAGCAGTTTGAAAGCAAGAAATTGTAAGTAGATAAATAGGGACCACTTCGGTGGGAAGCTAACAGCATTCCGTGTGCTCCGGTGTCTAGTCGTGCCTGCCACATGATCATGGAAACATCTGCAGAAGCAGACAGCGCTGGCTCTTTGGCTTTGAAACAGAGATGAGCACTGAACCCTAGAGTCAGATATGACTGGCTTTCGAGGAAGGGAAACCTTTACCTTTTAATGGATATTACAGGTAATTTTTTCTCACTTTTAGTTGGAAATGAGGAATCCCACAGGATTAAACATTCTTCAGGTATGCTCATTGTATCAAGATAGCTTGAACCAACATGAATGAAGAATTTAATGAATATTCTTTTTATCTCCATCTGATATTTCTCTGGGCTATACCTGTTGCTGGAACCACCATTTCATTGGGATGACTTTATACTTCAGTGCTCAATCTCATTTGAAAAGGATATCCCCCACCCATTTATTAAAAGCAAAGCAAGTAAAAGGGTACGCTTGAATGGAAGTTTTAAGAGGTATTATTAAGAAACATTATATACACATCTGTCAAGAGGAATCTGAGGAGATTTATTTATTTTATTTATTTATTAGTCACATTTGTATTGCTGCCGACTCGGAAAGCGACTCTGGGTGGTGTACAACAATTACATAAAACCAGTAAAAACCCCAATTAAAAATACAATAAAAAATTAGTCTGAAAACTAAAAAGAGTGATGGAGCAATATTGCTATATCAGCCAGCAGGTGGAGGGTCACCACATCACCAATTCCCCACACCTGCTTTGCCAGCCAGGTTTTTAGTTCTTTACTGAAGGGCAGCAACTCCATCTGGAGTCGTAGCTCAATTGGCAGGAGGTTCCATAGGGCCAGAGCAGACACAGAGAAAGCCCTCTTTCTGGTTCATAGCCGCCCGTTAGGCAGCCAACTTTATTAAAGTTGAATGTGGGAAAGGTGGGCGGGGCCAACATCATGACGTCATGGGCGGGGCCAAAATAAAAGTAAAATAAATAAAAATAAAATAAATAAAAAAGAATTAAAATAACAAAAAAAAAAACACACACACACACACCTCAAACCACCCACCCACCCACCCACCCACCCACAACACAAACCCAGAAATAACTGAAATAAATAAAATAAAAAAGTAATAAAATAAAAATTAAATAAAAATACACCCACCAACCAACACACAAATAACCCACCCACCCACCCGAAACACAAAAACCTCACTTACCTTAATCCTGGGGCCTCTTCTTCCTCCGCCTCTGCTGTCATCGCCGCCGCTCCCTCGCCGCGCACGCCCCGTCCAACTCAACCAGGGAAATCCGGTTGGCAGACGCAGCCACCTGGAGCGCGCCTGGAGCTGACCGGCCTGCGGGACAGGGCACGCGAGCTGGTCCTGGACTCCCACCCCAGCATCGAGGTGGAGAGCGCCGGGCTGGCGCAGCCGGGGTGCCCCCGCGGCGACCGGGGGGAAGGCCTCGGGGCTGCCTCGCTGCGCCCGCTTGCCTTCCACAGCTGCCCCTTCGCCAGCTACGGCTCCGCGGTGCAACTCCTTTTGCCCGATCCCAAAGGACGCAGCGGCGGAGCCAGAAAGAGGGAAGGAGAGACGGCAGCCAGGCTCACTCACCCCGGGGCCCTCTGACGGCCGCCATCGGAGCTGCGCTTAAAAGCTGCGGCTCCAACTCCAAAACTTTTTTTAAAAAATTGGAGCCAAAAATGGCTCCAATAAAGTGCGCATGCGCAGAAACTCAACTGCTTTTTGCCTTTATCCTTTCTTAAAGTGTTTTTAGAATGTTTGCACCATCTTTAACTAAAAATAATAACATTTCTAACCTGCTTTGGTTGTTTTGAGAAGGTGAGAATTTTCTGTGGTTTTCTCTCTAGTCCTCATTCATTTTGTAAGTATTTGGTCTGTGCTATCTCAGCCAAAATCATGCAAGCCTGGGATTTTGTGAAGTCTCCCTGAAATGCTAAGCAGTCTGAGGACTCAGTGTGTGAGAGAAGGTGCTGACAGAGAGATTTTACTAGCCACAGTATGTTGACCCACCTGGATATCAACTTCATCAGATGTGTTTCTGGGTAGTGTGCCTAAGTGGCTGTCCAGATCAGTTTCTTGACATTTTTAGAAGAGTTGACTCACAAATTCCCATTGATTCAACGGACCTTCTCCAGTGCAATATTATGGTAAGCCACAGGATTTGGGAAATATTTCTTCATAGCCTTCCTGAAGAGTGATAAATTGACTTTCAGTAAGTTTGAATCAGTTCAGAGACTGTATCCACCAATTCCTGTTATTTGGTCTCCAAGTTAAAAATGCTCCAGACCTGACAATTGAAATGACATGAGAAGATAGTGACACAAAAGAACACAAACTTTGAGGCATGTCAGTCGGAGGCACATGCTTCTATGACATTCTAGCAATTACTGAAATACTTCTTATCAAAGATAAATGTACAACAGTATAACATAGGTCTTGTATGTTGTGCTTGATTAAATTATTTTTAGGTTTTATGCTGGTTCCTCCCCCCCCCCCACACACACATATGCTTTCCAAGGAAGTAGCTGTGTTAGTCTCAGCATATTGGCAAAAGTAATGGTAAAAAAAAGGCACTTTTGTGTCTTTTAACAAACTTGTGTAAGTGTGAGCTTTATTCAGACACTTGTGAACGTTCACATTTTAAATCTTTTTTAGGAAGGTTCTTGGAATGAGTAAAAGTATTGTCAAAAATGCTGACATGCAGTATGATGAAATGACAAATCACAGCCTGCCTTCAACCTGTTGGGAAGTGGGAGAAAGTGGCCACAGATGCCGGGGCTTCAAAGGCTACAAAATCTCGCCTCCGTGAGCTCCAGACGCCTGCCTTCGACCTGCCGGGAACAGGGAGAAAGTGGCTGCAGCTGCTGGGGCTTCAAAGGCTACAAAATCTTGCCTCCTTGAGCTCCAGATGTCTGCCCTCGACCTGCTGGGAGAGGGAGAAAGACTTTAGGAACATTGTTGTTATTTTGTAAGTCCTCTTCATTGGTTGAAAGAGGTAGAGCATTGAATGGATTTTTTGTATCTTAATTGCGATGTGCTATCTTAGTCTTAAATGGTATTTTACTATGTACTGTATACTGTATTTTATGATTTTATTATGTTGATGTATATTATGTGATGACATGATTGTGAGCCGCCTAGAATCGCATTTTGCGAGTGGGGCGGCATATAAATTCAACATAATAATAATAATAATAATAATAATAATAATAATAATAATAATAATAATAATAATAATAATAATAATAATAATAATAATAATAATAATAATAATATAAAAGCAGTAGCATATGAAATAACAGTACAGTATTGACTTTAACACTAGGTATGCTGCAGCACTCTTTTAAACTGCATGGTGTTGTTCTCTCCCACATTCCCTCAATGAAAATCCCCATGGAAGCTGCCTGAAAAGGGGAGCTTTTCAGAGTCAGTTGATTATTTATACCAACATATGCCACCCCTTGTAAATGCAACACTTCCCTACACTATGGACACCAGTGGGTAGTTGTAGACACCACCTGAGAAGGAGAAAGAAATGGTAATGATGGAAACAGTCAACTGCAAAGAGGAAGTCGGGCTGATGAAAGTATGAAGACCCTTGGGCCTCAAGGCAAAAAATGTGCATCGGATGAACATAAAAAGATTTTAAAAAATACCAGAATCAGCTACAGACTTCAGCCCCTGTCTCTGACTTGGAGGCAAACATTCGATAAAAGAGTAGGGAGGAGAGGATGTGCTAAAGACCTTGCAAATTCCTAATCCCTGCTTCTTTCTCTTCTCTTCCTCCTCCTTTGTTGACCACATTTCTTGGCTGGCTGAATAATTGTGTGGGCTGTGAGTGATGGGGTGTGGAGAATCAGGCAGGGAATTGGCAGGAAGCAGGCAGCGAGTTGTGGCTCTATGTAGTGTGAAGCAGCAATCCTCTTCCTGCCAGAGGCAACAAGCCAGCTTGGGTTGACCCTGGAGGGGGAAAATAGGCCATATGAATGTATTTGTACCCCCAAATGATGACACGAATCTGTGTCTCACCAAGGTATTTTATCTGTATCATCTGATTACAGCTTTGGAAATATATCTTTGTATGAACATCTGTGAGATGACATAACACCCTGTAATTCTGCATAAGCTGTCATAATGCAACCCTTGCTTTACTTAATGAGTAGCTAGGAATGGAGCTCTTTTTATTGTAGCTGGTGCAGACATATGATCAACTTGCATTTTTCTGCTCCTTCGATAGGTGTGAGAATATGGGGGAAATAATGTGGCAAATTTAATGCATTTCAGTGAATAATAGTAGTGGGGCTGCTAGACATTCAATGTTCTGGCATGTCCAGTGCATATGTTGTACTTTAATTGTGAAGCACCAAACTCAAATTTATCTTCTCCTCTTTTGGTTGTTATTTCATGCTTTATGGGCCTTTCTATGTTCCTGATATGCTAGGGCAAAGGCAGAATAGAATACTAAGCTGATCCATACAAAATAGGCAGAGTGAAAAATGTGATGTGTCTGCAATTTTTCCTTATTCAACTCATTCCTACCATTATCACTCATCTGTTTGTGATCTTTCCATTTTTGTGTTTCTCCAGGGACTTTGTAGTAGCAGAACAGTTGTGTACCAGCTCCATGGTTCTGTCACTCCATCAAGATTTGTGAAAGGAAATAACAAACTGTCTCTTGTGAATAAAGAATGTGGCAGAAAGTCATATTCTAGGCAGTAAATACTTTGAGAAGCAACTTCCTTATACAATAGATATCATTAAGGTTACAGAACTGCAGCTTTAAACAAAAAAGTTAAGTGGGAAACAATGCCTAATTGAAAGTTAAATTTTTCAAAAAGCAAAATGGAAGAGGCCTGGGAAGGTGTCGTAGATAGAGTTGTAGGTTAAGATCCAGTTCAGCCATGGAAATTACATCACACCCTTCAAAGGCCCTGTTAGGATCACCACAAGTTTGAAGTAATTTGAAATTGCATAATTTGACATTATTTAAAAATAATATATAATAAAAACCATGTAATGGTTAAAATCCCATTGACATAAATTTATGCCACATAAACAGAATCTGGTGCCAGAAATAATGACATTAATTCAGAGCTTCCTACCCATCCCCACCTGATTTCAGGTTCTGAGACTAGCTAAAGTTTCCCTTTGCCATGGCAAAGCCTTTGGCAACCTGAAGATGAGATGGAAAGCCTTTGATGATGATGATGATGATGCAGGAGGAGGAGGAGGAGGAGAAGAAGAAGAAGAAATTATTGGGAATACCAGATTGAGAAAGTACAGTAGTACCTCGGATAACGTTATGACTTGGTTCCACAAGTCACAACGTTATCCAGTTTTTAACGTTGTGCGATGCATTGATTGCACAATGTTAAAAAAATCCCTGTTCCCTTTCCTCTTTGGAGGAAAGCCTTTGCTTAGCAAGCCAGGGTGGGTGGATCTGAAAACAAAGTAGGAAAACTTTTTTCTACCTTCTTTTCGGAAACCTTTGTCTGGAATGCTAAAGGGTTTAGCGATGGGGGGGGGTGTTATTAAGAGTGGCTTGGGACCCTTATCCCAGCCTCTCTTAAGAAGACCCACCCCTTGCCTGGATAGCTAAGCCCAGATCCCTACTCTATTCTACTCTTTTTCAGTGTACACACATGCAATTTTAGTACACCAAGAGTGATGCTTTGCCATACACTCCTCCAGGTGCTTAATCCAGACTACTTGCATGTCCAAATCTGGACAGTTCACAGGCAGAAGCTTGTTTCTCTGTATAGCTCACTCATGCTAAGTTAGGCATGCAATTATATTCTAAATGTTTTCCCCCTGTATCATGGGATTTATAGTCTTTATGTAGATTAAAAACAATCCATTGCATGGTTCAAAATCTATTAATACACATATGCATTGCCTTGCCAATAAATGGAATTTCATGATTTTTACTGAGATCATGGGAGATAATTTGAAGTGTAAAATATTCCATTTGTTCAGCAAGAAATATATCAAGTGACATGAGACTTAGAAACTATGAAATGATACATTGCTCGCAGATCAAAGGAACAAAGCAGTGGAGAATGAATAGTCATGCAACAGATTTGTCAAAGGAGTAGAGTATCCAGAACATCCAAAGAAAAATTGAGAATTTCAGTAACCGCAATATTTAATTCAAACTATATATTTAAATAAACCTCCATGTTTAGTTTGATATACAGCCATTTGTTGCCTCAATTGCTTTAGACCAAATGCTATTTGTATTCTACACGGGCCTACTAAGATCCAGTACTGTTACTCCTCCATGTTTACCCTTACTCTGGTGCTCCTTGATAAATTAGATGCAGGTCAGTGGATGAATATTTAATGTTTCAGTATCTAATTTGAACTTTTCCTGCAATTAGAGTGTTGAAAGAAAATCATTTGTGAACAAAAATGTGCTTCACTGGGAATGTGTGGGAGGAATGATATGCAGTAAAAGGACCATGAGATGAGATTTGAAGGCCGGGGGAGGACAATTTTCATCATTAAAGCTATTAACATATAGGAGATAAAAATGACTAATGTTTTAATAGCAGAACAGAGATACTCTTGTTGAGTCATTGACATAATATCAAAAGTGCTTGATGTTTTAGCAGGAAGGTGTATGAGGATAGAGTTGTTTCTGTATCTGCTGGAGCTGATTCACAGACGCCGATCACTCCCTTGGATTCACATTCTCTGGTAACACATCTACTGATTTCTTGCTGCAGAAGGTTTGAACTTGACAAGTGCTAGTTAACCATGTCCCTGTGCAAGCCATTAGGGAAATGAAGGCTATCTTAGTCATTTGGTGATAGACTGTATTTCCTTTGCTTCCCGTTGACACAGCTCGAACTAGTGTTGCAACATTGGGGGGAAAATCAGGGGGAGGCAACTTGGAAGAAAGAAGCTGTGTGGAAAGAGGACAGAAGTATGTTCATATTAAAATTGAAACTGGAAAATACTATAAATGTCACTTTATAGTTGAGGGGCATTATGAATCTGTTGTGACCCGGATACCGGCTGAGCTGGCAAGCAGGCAGCGGCTGCACTGAAAGGTAAGAGAGAATCTTACAGTCAGTTTACAGGGTCGAAGCAGGGTCATCATCAGGAGTCCAGGTCAAAAGCCGATCGAGAGCAACTAAAGATTCAAGGGTTTTCCAGAGGCATCGTCAAGATCACATGCAGGGGTTCAGGATTCCAAAGGTTCTGGTGCAAGTCTCTCAGTGTCAGGGTCCAAGTAGGGAAATTGGTCCAACAAAGAGCTTTGCCTGCATGCCCTAGCTTTAAGAAGACTCAGACCCAACAGCTGTATGCCGGTTCAAGAGGCGCATCCTGGCACTCCTTCACCTCAGCTGCAAGGTCTGTCTTAACGAGGCTCTATACCTCTCGGACATGCTGGCTTTCCCTTCATCATACCAATTGCTGGCACCTGGCCTAGCTGTCAAGCTCTGATCGTCCGGCCTAGCTTGGCCCTGAGGGACCGACTCCAAATTGACAGCTGGCTGCAGGGCTGGTGCCAGATCCATGTCCTCCTACTCAGCATCCTGATCTGGGCCTGAGGGAAAGGCAACAGGTCTTCCTCAGGCTCTGACTCCACGTCCGAGCCGGCAGCAGGCAACTGGGCCAGCCAACTGTCCTCCTCCTCACACCCAGGGCCCCAGGTCACAACAGATTCAAATAATTCAATTATGACGATTACAAGGCCAGGGTGGTGTAGATTACTATGCCATAATTACTATCCAGGATAGTGGATAATGTGTTTGATGCAGACTCAGGAAACCTGGGTTCAAATCTCCACTCAGCTGTGGAAATGTAGCTGGGAATGGCAAAAGTTAGCCACTCCTTGAGCACCTCATATATTTCAAAACCCTATAAGAGACCCCACAAGTTGGATGTAGCTTGATGGTACATCTCTCTCTCTCTCTCTCTCTCTCTCTCTCTCTCTCTCTCACACACACACACACACACACACACACACACACACACACACACACACACACACACACACACACAAAGATCACCACTTTTTTAGAAGCAGTGGGTCCAGTACAGCTCTCTGTAATTTCATGTAATACTAGGTTTTAAGTTCAGTATAAATTGCCATATTTTGTGCTTTGAAAGTACCTAGTTTTGTTGGTTGTGAAGACCTATGATTCTACCTATAGACTAGAGTTATGTTTGGTGATAGAAGCCAAAGGAATAACTGAGTAAGATTTGAGACAGGTGGGCACATACTGCAGAGTACCTTGCATGTCTTCTCAGTCTTCTTCATAATGAATATATGCAGAAAAAATATGCAAGAGTAAAAGAAGTAGTCAATCATCTGTACAAATTAAAAATGGGGTTCTTTTTGCCTCCAATGGGAATGAGAGCTTAACCAGTGATGAAACTAGGCTATTTCACTTATAATTAATAGAAAAGTTTATCTAAATCATAGCAGATAAATTAGGATTAAAATCTATGAAATGAAGGAACAGTATAAAATAAATCGTAAGAAAATCAATGAATTACAAAGAAGTTATAAGAAAAGCATCAAGGAAATTACAGTTGTGCAAAGTTAGCCACAATCAACCTTTTTATAAAACACTATTATTTTCCCCTAAGGACTGCAGTTGCTCAAGTGGCTAAGATGCCACTTGAGGCGGAAGGTCAGCAGTTCAATTCCCGAGTACTGCAGGATGGAATGAGCCCCCGTCTTTGTCCCAGCTCCTGCCAATCTAGCAGTTCGAAAGCAAGAAATTACAAATAGATAAATAGGGACCACTTCGGTGGGAAGGTAACTGTGTTCCATGAACTCTGGTGTCTAGTCATGCCTGCCACATGACCATGGAAATGTCTGCAGAAGCAGACAGTAAGATGGATGCAAAGCAGGGGTGCCCAAACTTTTCAGTCAGTCACATGGTTGAGCATGCCAGTCATGTGGTTCTTCCCATCCAGAATGTACGCAAAACATGCATGCAGATGCATCCACACATGCACAGAATGCTGCTGCAAATGACCTACCACAGGTCATTTATAGCAGCATTCTGCACATGCACATCTTACTTCCACTTCCGGGAGCAGCAAGTGCAAGGGTGGCATGGGGTGAATTAATTGGCACTATGGGCCAGGTCCGTCTGGCAGACCATAGTTTGCACACCCCTGATACAAAGTTTCCCAGAAGGAGTAATCTACCCCATTGTCACAGCAAACTAAGGTTCAGGGCCTCAGAACAGTCAAAATCTGCAAGCATAAAATTACATGAGAAAAAATAAACTGAGAAAAATGTGAGTGTGCATGAGTGTGTATCTAAGTCTGAATCTCTTCTCTCAAGCAGTATTCATGTTGTGTCCCTAACCTTTAGTTCTATATTGGTAGATGGCAAAACCCTGAGTGAGAAAGATGCACTGTATTTTTATTCCCAAGGCTAAATCATTTATGTGTCCTACAGCATATGATGTGATCATAACATCTTATCAGGAAACACTCTGGGCCTTGCACCACTGAAAGTATCCAACTCCATAGCCTGTCCATAATGTCCCTTTGTCTTCAGCTCAGCCAGAGCCTTGTTGCCACAGCAATCCTGTATCTCTCTGCTCATTCCATTGTGCAAAAGTCCAGGCTAGGAGAAATCCTCAGCCCTTATTTGCCAACAGGAAACAATCATTCATGTTGTTTATGAAACAGACCAAAGATTTCTTCAACGCCATTCCATAGGCAGGCATTTTTCAGGCTGGCAATCCAGTCCACAGGACTCACATCTGCAGTCCAGGCCAGTCCATATGACCACAGATCTTCTGCCCAATGTACTTCTGTGTTCTGAAAGTTGTCAACTGCAATTCGTATCTGAGAATGCTTTTTCCTGAAGTAGGAAATGGATGTGAATTTGTTTAAGGTGGATCCCAGCCATTAAGTGACCCACACACTGTGCTCAGAGCCATCACCTGCATTTCCTCCACTGAGGGGGCCATCATCCCACCTAAAGGGAGTCAGGTTAGTTAACCACCACCTGACGTTTGGCTTTGAATCACTGGCTGTATGGTCTACTCCATTTTGCCGAGATGTCCAGCCAGGCCCTGAAAGTAGGACCTTATTAACACAAATCACAGACATTTGACATAGTTGACAAAGAATACGATTTACCTTTTCACAGATTTCCATTATATGTTCCATTATCTGTTATTCAGGAGTGGTGGGAGGGAAGACAACAAGTTCCAGCCTTATATTTTCTTGTGCGCAAATATTCCTTTGTTGGAGAATTTGCAGATGTAAGTTGCAGTTTTTAAATTACCCACAACAGAAACAAGAGAAAAAAAACAAGAAAATATGAAATCATATATCACACTTTCCTTATGCTAAGGATTATAAAATAAACGAGAATCTGTATGTGAAAAGAAAGAGGGACACACACTCACCCCACTCACCACCATCAATGCAGCTTCTGCAAAAGATAATGTGGTAGCTTCCTGGCTGAACTTTTCACTTCAAGCCTTGCGTCTGTGCTATTGTGGATTTGTTTATTGTTCTCCCTTTTGTAATGGAAGTTTTATCTAAAACCCAGAATAATGGCTGTTTCTCCAGCTCCTGCTTTGGCTGGTGTTGCTTTGTCCTCTTCCCTAATCAAATAATTCCATTTTAGCTGCCAGATGTAAATGGAAAATGGCACACACAAAGGAATTGTATTAAAATAAGGGAAGGAGAACCAAAAGCTTATTCTTCCTCCATAACATGGAAACAGGAGAAAGGTCTAGGTAAACAAAGTTATGTAAATCAGAGAATAAACAAAACAAAAACATTGTAGCACTTTGAAGACTAACAGCCAGAGATCATCTGCTATTACCAGTTGTAAAATCCATATTGATTTGTATACTTCGTTGTCTTCTTCTTCTATGTAGCTTTTGACTGGGAAGCCACACACAGCAATTTGGTCACATCTTATCCTAATGTGTAGACTATTTAGCTGTGACTATGTCACCTTGCCACTCAGCCCAATGATTAAAATCTAGACACCCTGCTTGGTGCACTGCAATCAACCTACAGAATAACAATTTTAATATCTTAGATGTCTGGATGTCATCTCCCCAATGTGACTGTGAAGAAGACCAAACCATGGACCACATCATATTTGGGTGTCCTTTACACATATTTGGAGGCACTTTGGAGAATTTGCATTGTGCCACAGATGAAGCCCTTCAATTGCTTTCAAAACTGGATGTGGAACTCTAGCTAGGAACTTGAGATGTTTTACTTGAATTTCTGGGGGTGCTCCTTGTGTGTGGTCCCCCCATTACCTGTGTTACCTACAGCCCAAACTTGGTAACACTTATGGTGATTTAGATGCAATGAAAGAAGGGCTGACATACCACAATGTTATTTAATACAGGTGTCTCTGGCAGGGGATAGAATGAGAATGAAAAGATAAGGTTAAAGAGAGAAAAAGAAGATTGCAAAATAGAAAAATAAAACATTGGATAGTGAAAGAAAAACAAGAACTACAAGGCAAATGAACCATCCCACAGCCCATGGCCTTTATGCTATGAGAAATTGCCAGCACACGGCAGAACCAGAAAGAAAGGGGTTCTGTGTCAGACCATGGGGGAAGCCAACTTATATGTGCATTCAAATGGAGCAGAAAGGAGCTTGCACAAACATCATTCGTCAAAGGCATCAAATGGGAGGGAAATGAGTCTGACCCCATATTTGATTTGCTCAGGAGTGTCCACATGGAAGGGGAGAAGTCCACCCCCAAACTTGGTTGGTCCAGAATGTCACATGGAGAGGTGGAAGGAGTTTCTCCATGTGGCCGGCATGGAGTCTGCCTTGATGAGGACGAGTTGAAGTTGATTGCAAAAGTCTATAGATGGTATTTTTCTAGAAACACCCTCTTCATTGGAGGGGATTTTCCAAATGCAGCTCCCTGATTGTTTGTCACCTTCCTTTGGGGACTGGAATGCAGACATCAACTGCCTTCTTCCTGTGGCTGAAGAGATTATCTGCTCACTATTGTTGTCAGACCAGCCAGGTGTGACAGACTGCATTCCTCTTAATGGATCTTATTGTTTTAGTCTGGCCTCTCCCAAAGGCCCCTCCATGGAATGAAATTCTTTACTCTTTCTAAGAGAGGATAGTTGAACCATGTTAGTTTACACTTAATATTACACTATTTTCTAAATATTATTATTTTACATGTATTCCCTCCCATCAGGATCAGAATAAAATAACTTCCCAATATTAGGCAACAGACTCAGTAGCAGGCCCAGGCAAGGCCAGGTATGTTAGAAGAGAAAACCCAGTTGCCAAAGCCAGGGAAAATAAAAATATTACCGTATATGCCGGTGCACAAGGCGACTGGGTAGATAAGACGACCCCCCAACATTTCCACTCAAAATATAGAGTTTGTTATATACTCGCTATATAAGACCACCCCCTCTTCCGCACACCTTCCACACATGCAAAAGAGCAAATACAAGAGTTACCGTAGTCTTTAAGGTGTCACAAGTTTTTTGATGTTGTTTTGTTTAGTCTCTGATATGCTTTGCTCAGAAAATATTACGATATATTTTCGCGCAGGAAGACCTGTCCTTTCCCCTGATTGGGTGAAGGGGAGCTTGGGGCGGGATCTTCCCAAAGAGACGGAGGAGCCAATCAGGTTGCCGTGGGCGCGAGTTTAATGCGGGCAAGTTTGAATGCGAGTGAGTTTGAATGTGAGTGAGTTTGAACGTGGGCGAGTTTGAATGCAGGCGAGTTTCAATGTGGTCGTGCGGATGGTTGCCGCGGGCACGAGAAGCAGCCCCAGCCGTGTGGGCGGTTGCTCCGCCGCTGCACAAGAACCGCGATAGGGGAAAGGACAGGAACCGCGCAGGAAGACCTGTCCTTTCCCCTGATTGGGCGAAGGGGAGCTTAGGGCGGGATCTTCCAAGAAGGTGGCGGGAAGGATTCAGCGGTCTCCCCGGAGCTGCTGCCCAAGCCCCGGTAAGTATTTGGGAACCCAAATGACATGCACCCGGTAGACAAGACGACCCCCCACTTGGAGGCATTTTTTTGGGGGTGAAAAAGTCGCCCTGTATGCCGGCATATACGGTAATATAAAAGAAAATAAGATGAAAAAAAATGGTGACTTTCAAAATATTGGGTAACAGATGGACAATTTGTGCTTACTGTATATATCAACATTAATGTAGACAACTGAAGTTCATCATACAATAAGTACATTTGTCTGAAGAAGTGGGCTTGATCCACAAAAGCTAATAATAAAAATATAGCATTTTGTCTTTAAAAAGCTACAGTGTTTTTAATTTTGTTTTCTGATAAATAAATTTGTATACTTATCTGTCATGCTAACCAATCACTCTGTACCTTGTACCTCATGTGTATAATTGATGGCATGAAGTCTTACTCCCATGTCTGTCAAAGTGGATTTGACCCATTAAAACTTTCATTAAAATATAGGTTAGACTTCAAAGTGCTACAAAGTTTTT
Source organism: Furcifer pardalis (assembly GCA_030440675.1). Lineage (NCBI taxonomy): Eukaryota > Metazoa > Chordata > Lepidosauria > Squamata > Chamaeleonidae > Furcifer > Furcifer pardalis. The sequence goes on from CP126891.1 coordinate 63,116,351, forward strand.
GTTTTTGTTTTGTTTATTCTCTGATATGCTTGAAGCACAGACTAACACAGCTACTGTTCCAAAATGTTATGTAAAATTTGTTGTTGTTCAGTTGCACAGTCAATTCTGACCCTTTGCAACCCTATGGACCATTGCCCTCCAGGTACTTCTGTCCTCCTCGCCCAGCTCTGTGCACATTGCATCTACAATACCATCTAGCCATCTCATTTTTGCCCCCTTCTTCTTTTGCCCTCCAACTTTCCCAGCATCAAGGCTTTCTCAAGTGAATCCTCTCTTCTGATTTGGTGTCCAAAGTACTTTAGCTTCATCTTTACTATTTGACCTTCTAAGGAGCAGTCAGGGTTGATTTCTTTTAGGATTGACTTATTTGTTCTCCTTGCTGTCCATGGTACTCTCAAAACTCTCCTCCAACACCACATTTCAAAGGCATCCATTCTTCTGGGCTCAGCTTTCCTAATGGTCCAGCTCTCACAACAATACATTACCCCTAGGAATACCATTGCTTCAGTGGTGGGCAGCAAAAAAAATTGCTACCACACCGTGGGTAGATCCTATGTCATGGACAGAGCTTATGTCATGGGTGATCTAGTCGTGCCTGTCATATGGCCATGTATACATCTGCAAACACTGGCTCTTTGGCTGTAAATGGAGATGAGCACTGCACCCTAGAGTCAAATATAAGTGGCTTTTGAGCAAGGGAGACCTTGAAACACTTGTAGGAAAAAAACTTGATGGGGCAGGACAGGGAGGTGTGCGTGGCCACCCAATTTCGCTACCCCCTTGCCCAGAGGCCATCCAATTTTGCTACCCCCTCCTGGGTGTGTGTGCAAACCTGTTGCTGCCCACCACTGCATTATTTTGACTATACGAATTTTAGTTTGCAAGGTGATGGCTCTACTTTTAACTATGTTCCCCAGGTTTCTTATAGCTTGTCTCCCAAGAATCAGTCATCTTTTTATTTTATGGATGCAATCACCATCTGCAGTGAGCTTTGATCCTAGGAAAGTAAAATCTGTCACTGCTTCTACTTCTTCCCCATCTATTCTCCAGGGACTGATAGGGCCTGCTGCCTTTATCTTGGTTTTCTTGATGTTGAGTCTCAAGCCAGCTTTTGCACTCTCTTCTTTCAACCTAAGCAGCATCTTCTTTAGGTCTTCCTCACTTTCTGCCATTAGGGTAGTGCCATCAGCATATCTCAAGTTGTTGATGCGTCTCCCAGCAATTTTGATCCCAAATTGTGATTCATCCAACCCTGCATTGCACGTTATGTGCTCTGTGTATAAGTTGAATGAGCAGCGTGACAAAATACAACCTTGTCTTACTCCTTTTCCTATTCCAAACCACTCCGTCATTGAATAAATAAAAATAAGATGGGGAACCCAGTCCAGGATGAACAGCTACAGCAGATATGTTTTCAGCCCTACAAAAACAAAATCCTTTTTGAGCAAGATGCATGCAATGCTAATGGTTACCTCAGTCTCTCTAACATGGAGCAAAACGTTTCTGCAGCATGAGTATGCAATTCCCCTGAGTAGAGATCCATCAAACTGTCCTTTCATTTTTATAAAAGTTTTCCATTATTATTGCACAATAGAAAAGAACAACATTATTCCTGGGGAAAAGGGAGATTTTTATCATTTTGATTCAAGATAGAAATACTTGAGATTTGTTTTTTAAAATTGTGTGTACAAGAAAGCAACATTGACATATGTATTTCTCCAGTCCAGATTCATTATTTCCCAAACTACCATATGTAGGCCTGATTTATTTATTTTTTTGCTTTATAATATGATCTGGGATGAAGCTTCTGATTGTGTTTAACATACTCCCAAGATTGGAACAACAACGCCTACCATGCTCATGGAGCTAAACAGATACTGTAGCTACAAAATGATTCTCAAGGCCTCAGAGACCCATCAGAGAGCCCATTTACACTTTGAAGTCCTGAATTAAAAGAAGACATGTAGTCCCAGATCTTGTCTGATTAACTTCCAAGAAGCATTTTAAATAAAAGGCCAAATAGCATATGAGAAGTCAGGCCTGATAAGGTTTTGATCATCTGATAGAGCTTAGCACTGAGATTTGTCTTTGGGCTTTTTTTTTTTTTTAAAGGATGAATAACAAGTACCATTTTAATCATCCACAGTGCCCAGAAGTAACATTACAACAAGCCTACTTTTGCCTGGCACCAATGTTTGGGAGCCCACTGAGATGGTCCCTTTCAATCAGTAATGGCAAGCCTTTTAGAGACTGAGTGCCCAAGGAGGAGGAGGAGGTGGCACATGGACAGGCACCACAAGTGCCCACACATCCATGTGATGTTGCTGGTGCACCTCTGGTGAAGTGCATGTGTACCACTTGAGGTGCACCTGCACCCTGAAGTAGCACCCCACCGCCATAGGAGTGCCTCCTGTGAGAGTGCCCCACTTCCAACGTGAGCTGCCCAACCTCCATGTGTGCACCCCACCCCATTACCTCAACCAGCTGCAGCTCTCCAGCTGGTATTTCAACCTCCCCTCTTGCCTCCTCTTTGGCAGAAGGAGAGGGGTGGTGGGGAAACAGTGCTGTTTGGGCTGAGCAGGGCATCCCCCTCGTGCACGCATACCAGCAGAAAGGCTTCTGTGTGCAACTTCTGGCACATGTGCTATAGGTTTGCCACCACGGATCTCAATAGTAAATATGTTTCCCAAGTGTTGCCAATGGTGGATGGTCCTTCAGAGTCCACAGTCTCTCTCCCTGGGTTCTTTATCTAATTCTAATTTGGCCTGGAAAACCCTTCAAATAGGTAACATTTTGAAAAGATTAATTGTCTTCTAAAAATGGAAGATTTTCTTCGCTAAAAGAGGACATATGGTTATATACCACGAGGCAGACATTCTCCATATCTATTGGTTGTAATATATTCTTATTGGATTTTACTTGGACTGAGGGTCTTCACAAGATCTCCCAGTAATTTTTCAAGTGAAGTTTATCTAGGGTCTAACTGGAATGACATTCTGACACGCATTGCATCTCATTCTATTCCAAACTCTCTCTGTCTCCCACCCCCACCCCCACCACATGCTGTGCTAGTTAGCTCAAGTTCTAAAGATCTCTTTAGCTTACATTAGGACATAATGTGTCATCCAAATGTCAGCAACTAACAATAGAGCTTTTCAACTAATGATTTTCCCAAGAGTTTTCTAAAACTGCTCATAATTGGTGACCCATTTTCCAAATTAGACCAGCTATCAGTAGTTTGGTCTACTAAGCAGTTTGGAGGAGACCTTGCTCAGCTGCTTCTTAATCCTGCAGGGACATTCTTCCATCTGTGCCTTTGGCATGCTAAAACTTTACAGGAAAATAGCAATGGACAGTAGTTACCTAACTGGAAACCAATAGAACTACTCAAGTTTTAGGTAAAATTACAGTGCTCTCTAATTCATCCTGACCAGGCAGATAATCCTTAATCTCCAGATGGTTAAAGACTTACATGGCTGTGTAACTCTGTGAAAGTCATCACATAAGGAAAATCTTAGTGGAGACCTATTAAACTATTCTTTTCACTTGTCTATCAACAAAGATCCTCTAAAAGGCTGTAATTTCCAAAATGCTATTTTTGTATAGCTAAAGAAGAGGAGGCCTGGAAGACATACAAAATTACCGTGGTAGGACTTCTTAAGAGGGATCTTCAACAGTTATTACAACAAATGGAAAAATAGTTGCAACATACTTGTAAGATGTAGTTTAAAGTTTCATTTTAATGTTCAACATATTGTCCATCAGTACTGGCATATTGACTTTGGAATATCTACCTTGGTGTCATTACTTTGGGGTATGTTCTTTAAGGAAGTGAGACTGATACAAAGGCCCCAGTATTTTTGGTGGCAGGCCAATGTCTGTCTATTTGGCCAGACATTTTAAATTGAGTCTCTAGCAAGTTCCACAGCTGTCTCCTTTGTTCAACCCCAAGTATTGCCCCATTCAGCTTCATGATGTTCTAGTGATATAAGAAGGGGAGACAAACCTCTTTATATCTACTTTCTCCAGAGAATAAACATTTTTACTTATCTGCAACTCATCTTGCTTCTCCTCAAATACATCAGCATAGTTCTTGCTGGAAGAATTTAGTCAGTCTGCTTAAATTCATCCACTATCCGAAAAGAAAAATACAATTTGGTTGAAGGAAATAAAATCTTTTATTTATGGTATGTGCTTTTTAATTTTATCCCTTTTAAAAATATAACATGGAGCTAGATCTTCACATAATTATTCTCAGAGAGCAAAAATATATATTAAAAAATGGAGAGCAAGAAAGATACTGTAATTAAGTAAGGAAGAATCAGGAAGGAAGTCTCAAGAACTCTTGAGGAGTTGGGGAAAGCTCTAAGTTAGCATGGTCTACGGCCATGATGGTGAACCTTGGCATTCCAGGTGTTCTTGGACTTCAGTTCCCAAAAGCTCATCACCACTCCTGCTGATCAGGGCTTCTGGGAATTGAAGTCCAAGAACACCTGAAGTGCAAAGGTTCACCATCACAGGTCTAGGGCATGCTTCCTATTGAGAAAACTGTGAGATTGTGATTCTCCAACAGTTCCTTATTTTTCTAGGAAGGTTGCCAGTTTCTACAAAAGTTGCAAAATGATACAGTGGATAGGTAACTAACCTCACAAGTTAGCACAGTTGGTCTGCTTGTTAAAAATTTACTTTGGGGTAGTAGAAAACAGAAGATCACAGTGGCTCAGTGGTTAAGATTCTAAGCTTGACAGCGAGAAGGTTGGCAGGTCAGCAGTTTGAAACTCAAGCGCAGTGTGACAGTGTGAGTTCTCATCATTTGTCCCAGCTCCTGCCAACCTACCAGTTCAAAAGAAAGAAATTGCAAGTAGATAACTAGGCACCACTTAGGTGGGAAAGGTAACAGTGTTCTGTGAACTTTTATGTCTAGTAATACCTGCCACATGACCATGGAAATGTCTGCAGATGCAGACAGCACTGACTCTTTGGTTGTAAATGGAGATGGACACAATGGGCTTTTGAGCAAGGAAGACTTTTACCTTTCCTAATAGAAAGCTGTGTATAATAAAGGTCATTGTCATGAAACAACATCTTTTTCCTAATGTTCTCAAAGCTTGGAGAGGTTGTAGTTTGACTAGGCCTAAAAATCCTTTCCTCTCTGTCTCACAAGACTAAGTGTCACGAGACAGATTGTTTTTAGTTCAGTGTTCCCAGCACTCTTATCTGAGTTCCCAGATGTTGTGACTACATGTTATAGCACTGACAGTACACATGTGTCAACTATCCTATGTTATGAGAAAGTTTTCTCTGTTCCCTGATTGGTTAAAGGTACCCCACCAGGCTGGAGAATCTCCATTTTGGAGAGAGGAGGGAGAGTTCATTTTTGGATGTCTATGGGCTAACATCTTTGCCTGGGGGCTATGCCTTTTTGTTTCTTCAAAATGGTTACCTAATGTACCTGTGGACTGTTGCTGGACTGTCTTATGCTACTGACCTATGCTTTATGAACCTGATCAATATACCTGATCAATAAACCTACGTTTGCTTCAGCATCGTCTCTTCATTGGACTAAGGGGTAAGAGAAACAATGCATTCAATACACAAGCCTCTGAATACGCTACATGCTTAAACCTCCTTGTGGAAGAGAAGCAGCTAAGGGCTGTTTAGCTGCATTGCCAGCCAGCTCGCCCTCTGGGGGCTTTTGGTGTAGGAGGGCCAAGGCAGAGGGGGCTGGCTGGTTTCGTGACAGTCATTGTGACTGGCATTTATTTCTCCTACCCATGAGAACTTGTGCAGGCTCTTAATCAAGTAATTAAGGAGCTGTGATGGCTTAGTAGTTAAGAAGCTCACCTTGTTGTCTGGAACATCAGCCAGTCTGCAGTTCGAGACCCGGGTACTACATGACGGTTTCAGCACCCTTTTCTGTCTCAGTTCCTGCCAACCTAGCAGTTTGAAAATAAGAAATTGCAAGAAGATAAATAGGGACCCTTTTGGTGAGGAAAGACCTTGGGGGCATGAAAGGAGCCTCATTCAGGCATCATCTGAGTGGAGTTTCTTGAACAAAAATTATTTCAACCCAGAGTAATTTCTGACATGAAATTATTATTATTACTGTATCATTATTATCAAGGAACTACTGCTCATCCTGTCGTTCAATCATTCCACCAACTATACAGTATTGCTACCTAGCTATCAAACTACAGGACTTTTATTTTGTGTAAGCTCCAGCAGTGCTGTTGCCATTGAAACTAATTTTGCTCGTAACACAGCATTCTTTCATATTGTCCATTTTACATTAGTCTTGTTTACTGTTTGTACCCATCAGAATTGTGCCTTTTCACAATACAGCCAGGTGGGTGCTGATTAAACTCTACAGGTTAATCATGATCTTAAATCAATGCACCAGGGGGAAAGAAAGCAAAGCAAAGACTACATGTTAAAAGGTTCAGTTCTCTTTTCCTGTTTCTCCTCTCTGCCAGCAGAATTGACAGCACTAATCATTTGCTTGGCAGGTCAATACCCATGCTGTCCAAATTACAATGGAAAACCAATCCATGTTTTGCTGCTTCTTTTTCTTCCTGTTTCTTTTCTCATTCATCAGGAAGTTAATGCTGGGTTTGTGGTGCATTTCACTTTAATGATGAATACCAGTAGCTTCATATGGGAGCTGGCTAGCAAAAGTTAGAAGAAGATATGATCTTCGCTCCTGGCATAGAGCTCTAGCCTGTGGCTTTAGGGAGCTGATCCATCTCATATTTCCTCTTCTTCTTTTTTTGCTGTCTTTGACCATTCCCAACATTTTTATCTTCTTTTACAGAGAATCTTGCCATCTTGTGATGTGCTCCAATTAGGATAGCCTCAACTTCATCATTTTTGCCTCCAGATATAGTTCAGGCTTGGTTTGATCTAGGACCTATGTGTTTTGTATTTCTGGCAGTCCAAGATATCTGCAAAGTTCTCTTCTAGCTTCTTATTTCAAATGAAGCAATTTCCTTTCTTTACTGCCCAGCTTTTGTACCCATGCATGTTGACAAAGAATACAGGAGTGTAGATGATCTAGAACTGATCTTGAAGTGAAGCGGAGAACAATTAATCCCTTTTGTATATGAGGAAATAAACCCCTACCCAGATCATCATAAAATATTGGCTACTCCTCATCTGCTCAATACCATTTCTCTAAAGCCACCTACATGCTTTCACAATGTATCCATTAATTATACTTTTGTTTGTTTCTATTATCTACTAATTTTATTTGAAAGTTTCTCTTGGTTTCTGCTGGTGCCTAGTGCTAATTTTTAATTTGTATGTACTTTGCACAACCCAAAAAAACCTGCTCTGTTCCTCAGGAGATGTAAAATCCAAACGTCACTCTCTGTCACTCAACTGCCATGAAAAGCTAAATTTTTGACAGTTTATCTGCACTGCAGTAAAAATGGCACGTGTTCTTTTTGGTTAAGTGTTAGCAGTTGTCAGTTCTTGAGCAGGTACTGGAACTTTGGGGAAAAACAAATAGGCTTTCAAATGCAAGTTCAAACATAATGGAATTGTTCTTGTTGCTCCTGTTAATAATGAATAAACCAACTCCTGAAATATGCTCACTGATCTATTAATATATTTCTACTTGCTTGCTTTCTAAACAAGAACCACAAACTGATTAAAATTTAAAAGTGTTATGTTCCCCAGTCATAAAGGAAAATCAAAATAATATTTGGACCACATCCAGAGAGGGAGGGTAGGTTCTACCATTTAGCAAAATAAGGCAACTGCTTCAGCAATTAGATGAGGGATTCTCAACCTGCTGCATGTAGGTCAGATCCAGATCGTGGAAGCATTTCTTGTGGCCCCAACACCACCTCCACCACACTAGGAAATGTCATGTGGTGGAGGAAGGGCAGAATGGCCATCCGGCCCACAAATCTGTCTGAGGTAGCGTGACCCAGCCTCAGGCTTAAAAAGGTTGAGAACTCCTGAATTAGATGCTGGAGAAAGCAGTGGCTTCCTGGTTATTTTCTTGAGTCCTTTAGCACTTCTCCTCCACTTGAAAACTAAACATTGCATATGATTCCCTAAAGCAGCCTCTCTTAGTCAGGTGCAATGGAAAATACTGACATATCAGCAGTATTGGTGTAAAATTTAATTACTAGTCAACTTCCCTTGTGTGTGCAAAATAAGGGAAAATATTGTGTCATTTGGCTCAGTGAAATCTTTTCACGTCCTCAAAAAGGAACACAGAAAAGCATATAGATTCTACTGTCAGTACCAAACTCTGCATGTATGCAAATCTGGCTGAAATCCTGTTGTGCAGTTATGCAAGTAGCATATCTTTTGGAAGCAAATTGTCATAAGTGGGAAGACTATTCCAAAAAGTAGATAGGTGATGTCATGCCTTATCCTCTAGGCCAGTGTTTCCCAACCTTTGGTTTTTGGACTTCAATTCTCAGAAACCTAAGTCAATTCCCCAAAGCACTCATCAGCCAATGTACTGACTTAGGCTTCTGGGAACTGAAATCCTCCTGTGGGCCCTGGGCCACATGTTGACAACCACTGCTCTAGGTTCAGGTCATGCTGTACTATAGGATGCTGACTTTTAAAATTCAGATTGTCCCTTTTTTTTTCCTAACAGGACATTTCTACCTTCAGCAGGTGATGCTTTGTTATAATATGCTTAACTTGTACTGCTATTTATAGGGAAACAGGAATTAAAAATAACCCTTATAGAGCAGGGGGGAAAGTAGCTATCAGCCTTCCTAGAAAGTTTGCTAGCCGTATGAAAAAAATATGAGGGTTTTAGAAAAATTATTGCCAGATCAATAAAACCAATCCCTTTGGTGAACTGGAAAAGAGAATTCTCTTATACTGAGATTCTACCACGGATCTAGCTCTCTCAGATTCTTCTGCAGCTCTTCAAAACATCTCCCTACCAAAACAGTGGGGAGACATCTGTATTACCTTGTTAGGGGCTGATTTGAAAAGCTGACATTTGAAGAGGGCTTCTCCTGCCTTCATCTTCTTTTGTGTCCTGATCAAGCCCTGGACTGCCAAGATGAAGTCACTTTCTTTGCTTTGTTGTTGCTTTGTCCTGCCTAAGAATGAAGAAATGAAAGAGAGTGATTTATTCTCTGAGTCTGTAGCAGAAGTTACTTCAGAGCAGGCTGGGACAGATCTGTTTATTATGAATGTCAAATATGATCAATGTAATGCCAGAATGGTACCATGTTGTCTTGGGTTTTCTTTTTTTGACAGGCACATTCTCAAAATGCAAAATAAAATCCACTCTTACCATTCTCAAACTAAAAGGAGTGGGGAGCTATTTGTCTGTGATAGCTATGCAAGTGGAGATGTTTTTAAAGCACTCATTTCACTATGTCAAAGTGTCTATAAATAAGCTGTCTCATGGTACACACAATACAATGGAATGATGTTTATCCTCAATGAAACTCAATACAGAACTCAATCCTAATGTGATGGTTATCTCCCCAGGATTGAATTTATTTGGAAGGAAATGGAGATACGGGTCAATTTCAGATTTTGGTTGCAGAATATGAAAAATGTTCCTTTCCCATTTCTTCAGATTGGAGTTAGTTATTTTCACATTTGGGAAGAAAGCAATAAGGGTCAAGGAAGCATTAAAAAAATCAATTCAACACAAAATGGAGCTCTTATCAGTTATGTAGCAGCAGGAAATATCAACTGCTGCTGAGAAACTGTCTGGAACAACATGTAAATCCTGGCTTCTGGCATTTTTTCCAGCCCAGTAAAATTATTTTGTGATATGTTTATATGCCATCTTTCTTCCCACAGAAGTCCCAATAGTTCTGTGCTATATAGTTCTGTGCACTGAACTGCAAGGACCTCTATGACAAAATAAGATATGTGCTGATACACAGAAGTAAAGAATTTAAAACTTACCTCAAGTTCTTTCCATCCTTGCTAGGGAAGGATGAGTTAATTCCTTGTTCAATGCACTTGCAGGAAATTGTGTCCCCATGTCGAGTAATAAAAGGCTTCAGGCTGTTACTTATTTAATCTCATTCTAATTCTCTGGCAAACAAAGGGAGGAGTTATTGTTAGGATAATAACAATCTTGGATGCAATAACACTGCATATCAGTGGCAGGTGCATTTTATACCCTAATGTAACTGTCCTTTGCCACTAACCTAATTGAAAAGCTTATTTTCCCGTCTCTGGCATTTGGAGCAAATTCCACCCCAGTTGTTGTTGTTGTTGTTGTTGTTGTTGTTGTTGTGGTGGTGGTGGTGGTGGTGGTGGTGGTGGTGGTGGTGGTGGTGGTGGTGTGGTTTGGGTCCATTGTTAGTTGATAGTCCCTTTTCTTTCTTTGATCACCAATCAAGCAACAAGCTTTGAAGTTCTATCCATGTGTTGAAAACTCCATTTTTCATCCCCCCCTTCTGACTGTAAACACAAATGATAACTGTAAATAAAGACACATTTTTTTTAATTTAAATATTTCTGGAGTGATTTTATCATACAAAGTGCTGGTTGTGTGTGTGAAAGTCAAGGGGATGGGAATAATGTTTCTATGCTGCTGTTGTTTTCCCAACTCACACTTTGCAAAGAGTAATAACCAAAATTCCCCAATACTTTTTGGGATCTGTGATGGCCAGGCTTCACTCCTACGTTGTCCTAGACAAAAATCGAGTTGCACGATGTTTTATCAGTGCTATTGAGGGTTTTTTTCATGTGAATTTTATCTATGTCTCTGCTTCAAGTATTCTTAGGAGAAGAATCTATTTTCATTTTTCCACAGTTTTATAACAGCTGATAATTGGGAAGGGCAAATGGTTTCTGTAATCTTAAATTGTGTTCTTTGACGGTTTATTAAGAGTTTGTTTATTAGACTCTGAAACTTGTCATTCTGGTCACGTGGGATTCTACATTAACTTTGACTTTTTCCTGAGCCGTTTCTCTTTGTTTAGGATTATTTTGAATGTGCTATCCTTTTATTTTCTCTTCCCATAGCATAATTGTTATTTATAGTCAGGCTCTTGACTGTAGGAGAGATAAAACAGCAATAATTACAGCAAGGAGAACATCCTCTCTACTGAGCAGAGATCTGTGCTGCTATGACAGAACATCAGACATGTGAATTGGAAGTAGAAGGCAGATTAGGTTAGGTGGTTGATTAAGATTCCAGACCAGTCTTAATGATACAATTGGAGGTTGTATTGCTTCCTGCTTCTCCCCAGCTTGGGACTTCAATGCAGACAGATGGCCTTCTTCAAAAGAAAAACAGCAATGGGGCAACACACTATGGCTTGCACCTCAGAGGGACTTAATGAGGTCAATTTGGAAGACACAAAGGGCATTGAGCTATGCAGCCATGAAATAAAAAGGCGACTAATTCTTGGGAGGCAAGCTATGAGAAACCTGGGGAACATAGGGAAAAGTAGAGACATCACATTGTAAACAAAAATTCGTATAGTCAAAGCAATGGTATTTCTGGTGGCAATGTATGGTTGTGAGAGCTGGACCATTAGGAAAGCTGAGCGCAGAAGAATAGATGCCTTTGAGATGTGGTGGTGGAAGAGAGTTTTGAGAGTCCCCTGGACAGCGAGGAGAACAAATAGGTCAATCTTAGAAAAAATCAACCCTGACTGCTCCTTAGAAGGTCAAATAGTAAAGATGAAGCTAAAGTCATTTGGACATCAAATGAGAAGAGAGGATTCGCTTGAGAAAGCCTTGATGCTGGGAAGGGTGGAGGGCAAAAGAAGAAGGGGGTGGCCAAAAATGAGATGGCTAGATGGTATTGTAGACACAATAGGCACAAAGCTGAGCAAGTTGAGGAGGCTGGTGGAGGACAGAAGTGCCTGGCAGACAGTGGTCCATGGGTTCACAAAGGGTCAGAATCGACTGTGCAACTGAACAACAAAGAAGTTCAACTGATGTTAACTGCTTAGCTATTTAATTGTTCATGTTAAAGAAGAAAGATAATCTTTCTACTGCTATCACTTTACACTACAATCCTATATAAATCTACCCAGAAACATGTTTCTCTACTGGAACTGACTTCTAAGTTTGTGGATGCAGAATAGCAGAAATAAAGTCTGTTGATTTGGACTAAAATGGCTGTCTCTGGTATAAATTGCAAGTAGATAAACAGATACCACTTCAATTGGAAAGGTAACAGTGTTCTGTGCACTCTAGCATATTGTCATGCTTTCCACATGTCCAAGGAAAATGTCTGCAGATGCAGATAGTGCTGGCTCTTTTGCTATAAACAGAGATGAGCACTGAACCCTAGAATTGTATATGACTGGCTTTTGAGCAAGGGCATCCTTTATCTTTATCTTTACCTTTACCTTTAGATGGACATTTGTTCCGCTCTCTTGGAGACTTGGGGGTGGGTGGGCTAGTCCACTTTTTCCCCCAGTGACTAGATACATTGCATGCTGGCGTGGTCCCTGTCCTTGTCAATATGTGTCTTTTGTGCTTGGTGTCAGGGTGTTCCATTTTTTCCACAGGTTTTTGATTTGCAATCTTCTTCTTTACTTCTTCTTTTACCCCTCTGGATGGCAATATACAGACAGAGCAAAATAAATTTTAGTTTAAATTATTTATTTATTTATTACATTTGTAACCTGCCCATCTAGGAGATTTTCCCACTCTGGGCAGCTAACAACACAAAACCCACACATTACAAAATAAAATCTATTGGTGATGGATAGAAATAAAATAAAATACCTAATACTCAGCTATTGGCAATATATTCTTAAAGCCTCTTTAAAAAGGAATGATTTTAGCTGTTTTTTAAACTGGAAGAGAGTTTCCCAAAGTTGGTGTCACCACCGCCGAGAAATGATGCATTGCTTCAACAATGATATACAGACATTAAAAACCACTCTATACATCAACAGGAGGAAACATCATGCTCTTGTTTAATGGAATCTCATTCAGAAAAGATACAATCCCTCTTGAAAATATATTGAATTTTTCTTATCAGAAAACCATTCTCTAAGTAGGAACTCTAAACAGCTAAATGCATTAGTTTGTTCCAAACAGAGTATATCTACTGAGTCAATGTTGTTTGCATAAGTGTTTGCAAGTCCAATTTATTCAATATGTTTACTCTAAATACAATTGTATTTAGCCTTGAAGTCATAATACAAAAATCTGGTAAAGATAAAGGTCGCCCTTGCTCGAAAGCTAGTCCTCTCCAACTCATCTCTGTTTACAGCCAAAGCGCCAGCACTGTCTGCATATGCAGATGATTCCATGGTCATGTGGAAGGCATGACTATATGTTGGAGTGCATGGAACACTGTTACTTTTCCTGCCGAAGTGACACCTATTTATCTACTTGCAATTTCTTCTTCTTCTTCTTCTTCTTCTTCTTCTTCTTCTTCTTCTTCTTCTTCTTCTTCTTCTTCTTCTTCTTCTTCTTCTTCTTCTTCTTCTTCTTCTTCTTCTTCTTCTTCTTCTTCTTCTTCTTCTTCTTCTTCTTCTTCTTCTTCTTCTTCTTCTTCTTCTTCCATATCTGAATCCGAATATTGGTGCTCATCATGGTGATTAGCCATGAAGACTGTCTTGAGAATATAAAGCAGTGGTCTTTCATTTGCCTTCCGCATCGCAACATGGCACCTGTAACCACTGATCCAGCTCTGCGAATCATTTTCTGGTTCTGAGTCCTTTTGGCATGCAAAGTCCTCATCAGCCTCAGGCCAGTATTGACGAAGCTGCTGCCTTCCATCAAGTGGGATTTAATCCACTTCAGGAGTATCACCCTTCCCTTTGGACTTTGCCATTCAAGGCCATTAGTCCTCAGGGTTGTCAGATTAGTTAATCACCACCTGACACTGGGGGCTGAGTCACTGGCAAAATAGTCTACTCTATTACCATAGCAGGATAACCTGGCCAGACTGACAGTTTCTACTCTAATCTAAATTCTAATAAACAGATTTTTAGAAGGATCAAATAACTGTAAGGAGGGCAATTCCAACAGTAACTGATGTTCATACTAGACAGGAGAAGCATCCATTTTTAAAAACAGTATTTCAAAATACTCTTCAGATTTTGGAGGGTTGAAATCCACTGTTGGACCTCCAGGGGTTGAGTGATACAGTAACCTAATAGTGCCCCCATAGAGGGATGTACAGACTCCAGAGGTTCATAGGATTATTTTATGGCCTCATGACCTATCCATGCTGGACCACCCCTCAAAATGAAAAGAAACTAATAAATGGAAGCAGCAATAAATCCATGACATATTTTGTTTGCCAGGTTTGGGGCACAGAACAAAGTATGGAAACCTACTTTTTTTAAAAAATGTAGGAATATATTCTTTTTCCAGAAATTGTAAAATCAGTCACCCAGAGGGTTCCAGTTGGGAATGATTCTTTTCTAAAAGATAGCATAGTGCTGCTACCTTGTTTTAGGCTTCTGTAGCTTCTTGGTATATCTGGGTGGTAGAGGGAAATAGTTCCAAGACCGACTAAATTTTTCACCTTTGTTATACCAATGTAATACTCCAGTGTTTTGGTCTGATCCAGTGTTAGAAGGATTAGCCTCCAAGGTTGCCCCCCTCCCCGGTATGCCCAACTGTATTCACAATCTTCTGTGTACCTCAAGTCTGTTGGGTTCAGATCTAGGAAGAGCTTTATGACAAGAACTAACATTCTTCAAGGTAAACAAGAGCAAAACCAAATTAGAAGATGGAGGAAGGAGCTCACTAGACAAGGAACATCATTAAAGGAGGGTATAGGTGAAGATCTCAATCTCCCCTACATCACTTGGAGTACCCTCAATAGGCTGACGGTTGGAGTCCCTAAATGTAAGGCCAACATGCTCAAGTGGGGACTGCTGGTGAACAACAACACACGGTGTGAATGTGGAGAGACACAGAGTCCAGCTCATTTACTTGTCTGCCGATTGTTGCCAGAGACATGCACCAATGAGGACTTGAGTTTGGGCAATGACAAAGTGAAGAAAGTGGCCTCATATTGGTAGTCAAGGGTTTGATCAGGACATGAAAGAAGAAGAATTCCACTGATGCTCTTCCCCGATGCCCTTTTGCAAAGACTTAAAACCATTACATCTGTTAGCATCTACGGATGTTTTGCATGCCATTTATTTATTTATTATTTGTTATTTATTTAGATTTATTATCCCGCCCTAATCAGGCGAACCTGACTCTAGGCGACTTACAGAAAGGGGGAAAAGACTATACACAATAAATGTAAAACAATTAAACAATCCCCCTACAAATTCAGAAATTAAAACCTTAAAGTTCAAAATCACTTAAAAATCAATTTTAAAAAATTAAACTATGAATTTACAAAAATCTAAAAGATTTAAAAGGTTAAAAGGTTAAAAAAGGTTTAAAAAGTTTAAAAGAGCAAGGGAGGAGTGGCTTTCCCATCAGATCAACCACCGAACATGGGACCCCATATTACTGGAGCCCCACACCTGCCCTGCCAGCCAGGTTTTTAGGCCCTTCCGAAACAGCAGGAACTTTGTCTGTAGATGTAACTCAGTTGGCTGGAGGTTCCAAAGGGCCGGGGCGGCCACGGAGAAGGCCCTCCTTCTGGTGCTAGAGAGATGCGCCTCTCTAGCCAATGGAATGGTAAGAGTGCCTCTCCGATCCACCCTGGTGGGATGGACTGATGTTCTTGGGGTGAGGCGATCTCTTAAGTATCCTGGCCCACTACCATGTAGGGCTTTAAAGGTAATGACCAGCACCTTGAATTGCACCCGGAGACATACTGGCAACCAGTGCAGCTCCTGAAGCAGCGGTGAGGCATGAGCATAACACCTGCACCCCATCACTACCCATCATGAGCAGCCACATTCTGGACCAGCTGCAGCCTCCGAATGGTCACCAAGGGCAGACCCATGTAGAGCGCATTACAGTAATCAAGTCTGGAGGTGACCAAAGCATGTGTGATCATGAGCAAGGAGTCCCAATCTAGGAGCGGGTGTAGCTGGCGTATTACATGAAGTTGTGCAAAAGCCCTCCTGGCCACGACTGCCACCTGCTCTTCAAGCAGTAGTCGCGAGTCCAAGAGGACCCCCAGATTATGCACCGGGTCTGTTTGGGGCATAGCTGCCCCATTCAGAACCAAATACAGCAACTCCCGAGATAGTGCAGAACCCATAGCCACTCAGTCTTGCTGGAATTCAGTTGTAGCCCGTTGTCCCCCATCCAAACCCTGACAGCCTCCAGGCACCTGGATAGGACTTCTATAGCATCAATTGGATCTCCACGGGCTGAGATATACAGCTGGATGTCATGTACGTATTGGTGATGCCATTGATTTCCTATTCAGAACTCTGATATTTCATTTGGAATTCACCCTTCATCCAGGCAGCATTGTTTGCCTTGATACCACAGGATGATGAACTCAGATTCAGATACAGCTAAACACTTGTCTTGAATGAATTTGATGGATACCTTTGATGGAATTGTAACAGAATAAAGTTTTCAAAATAGATCATTTTTGGTTGCCTCTTTCTAACATGTCTTCCATGATGGGGAGTGATGCTTAAGTGGAAAGAATATGACTTAGTCCAATTTTTAAGTCTGAGCATTATGGTTTATTTTTGTTCCCATCCATCATGTTGAGACTGCCTCTGGCTGTTTACCTGCTTTCATCCCCTACAGAAGCGCTTCATTACATTCAAGTTCACTTTGCAAATATACCCCCTTCACTTTTAAAGATGATCAGGACATTGTCACAAGGAAAAGAAGTGTTGCTTTTTAAGAGCAGGGATCATGGCTATTACGTTTTCACAGGGATGTCTGGCTAAATCGAGAGGCTAAAGCTAGAAACAGCCCCAACAACCCCCCCCCTCATTTAATGGATAAAGAACAAAAACTATTTAAGACCATTAAGCAAAGAAAGCATGGACTTCATGGCTGAAGAACCTGAGAGTCTGATGTGGTGTGTCTTTGTATTATTATTATTATTATTATTATTATTATTATTATTATTATTATTATTATTATTATTATTATTATTATTATTATTATTATTATTATTATTATTATTATTATTATTATTATTATTATTATTATTATTATTATTATTAGTTCAAATTTATATTGCCGCCCACTCACCATGGCGACTCAGGGTGGCTTCCAAACAATTCATTACATTACATTACAATACAATATGTTGGTGTGGGCTCAGGGGAGGGGCGGCAAAGTCCTCAACCTGCCCTGGCCTCTTCCTCCGCAGCAGTTGGTGTGAGCACAGGAGGAGGGGCGGCAAAGTCCTCAACCTGCCCTGACTTCTTCTTCCCTTTAAGAACACCTTTAAGAAATTTATTATTCTCATTCCAGCACTCCAGTCTAAAGAATACTTAATTTTAAAACCTGACATCTAAGAATCACTAAAACATCAAAATCTGTAATTACTACTCAACTACATAAACTCCTGATCTAAGATAAAAGACTTAGTGTTTTAATTCTGTTCCATATAGCATATGGTGAAATAGAATATAAAAGTAGTTTCTTGGTCTGTAACACAGATAGAACAAGGTACAAAAATTGTTATACAGTACTGTATGTGGCAGCAAGACAAACTATCATAAAAATTAGAACTACATTTTTTCCTACTGTAAAACTAGATAGTTAAAACTTATTGATTTTGTCGTACTACCAGTTCATGCACAGGCAGATTACTGTGACACCATCTACTCTACTTTTAAGTGAACTTAATAAATTATGTATCATTTATTTCTAATTCTGACCTCTAAACATGAACAGCAGAGTAGACTGTGTAAGAACTGTTCCAAGGACTTAAGAACAAGAAGACTATCACCATAATAATAGCCAATATCCAGAATGGATACATCACCTGAAGAAGGAGTTATTATGATGCCATTGCACAACGAAACATCCAGCCTCTGAAAATGGCAGCCGAAGAGGGAGAGACAAACTTGACATTGCAACATGCTCTCCAGTGTGTGTGCTGTGTATGCATTGTTTGTCTGTCTTTTTTGCCCTCCTTGTTTCTTCCTCAACCAGTTGCCTAAAGCTTTAAATGACAGTCATTTAGGAGAGAGACTCTCCTTTTCATCATCTCCCCTCCCATGTTACACAGTCCACCAAATGACTTCTTGTTCCACTCACCACTTTCATATGCTTATGTGCCTACCTTTGTTCAAAAGGAGACCTTCCTTCTGAAGCAGTCAATAGCTGCTGATCCTGACAGGGGCATGTCTAGAACACAGGACTCGGAGCTGCCAGTTCCTCAGTCAACTTGCAAGAAAGCGGAGCTGTCCATTGTGTGTATGGTTGTGCTGCTATTCCCCTTACCATTCACTTCTCTTAGGGCTCCCATGGTAAAGAGTGAATTTTCTTAGGATTGTCTATATGTGGGGATATTACAATGATAGGACTTTCTAAAAAGACTTGGAAGCAGAATCTGAAAGCATCTATTATTGTGTGACCATCTGGAACACTAGTGATAGGAACTTGTAGAACTGATCCTTGTTCTGATTTTTCATCAAATAACATAGCATAATGGGATGTCTCACATGTTTTGCACAAGAAGCTCCAGGTGCCAACCCCAAAGATGGCTAGAAAGTCTATTACTAGAAATAGAGTCCTCTCTGTGGTGGCACCAACTTGGTGGAACACACTACCGGTGGAGCTGTGCCAGGCCAGATCCCTGGATATCTTCAAAAACAATTAAAAACTTTCCTATTCATGGAAGCCTTTCAGAATGTTACCCCTTAGGAATAAATTAAACAGTCAGCTGATCCTCTGTGCTCACAGATAGCAGTTATTTTATTTTGGGATGTATTTATTTGGTTGGCTTATTTTTAATTTGTTGTGTATTTTAATGTGATATGTTGATATTTGTATGTACACCACCCAAAGTGGGAAATTTACCAAATGTGTGGTGTAAAAAAGTAATAAATAAAATAAAAATACATTGTGGCAGTGGTCATATTTGTTTGTGTCTGCTCTATAATGAGGCACACTAAGGCAGGTGCTTCAGGGTTAGGTATTTTAATTTTAATTGATTTTAATTTCAATCCATTGCTGTAGTAAGTGGGGCTTCACAGGGACAGGGGCATTTTGCCTCCCTCCCAGAAAAGGCAAGAATTTGTAGACCACCTATGGCACTACCGCATCCTGCAGGCTGGGTGTGAGAATTAGGGCCTTTGAAGGGATGACCTGGCCCCATGTTGGTCCTTCTATTGAGCTGCTTGGCCCAACCATCTACCTTATTGATGTGGTGCAAAACTAGTTGGTTGTTGTGGGAGAATATTTTTTAATTGCTGTTGAGATTCCAAATAGATTACATTTAGCTATTTAAAAAAAAAACTCTTTGCTGTTGTTTTTCAAAAGCAATTTGTAACTTTTAGTGTGAATTATACAGTTACAATTACATAATAAAAAGGAGTGAAGTATTCTTTATTTTTAACTGTTCAGTGTATTCCTTAGCTTATAAATATTTTGCTTGTATGGCTTATATAGCCATTGCATTCCCCCCCCCCCCCCGCTTTCTCTTTTAAAGTGGCAGATATTGCAAATGAGAGAGATTGAAGAAGGCTGTCAACTGTCAGAATATTAAAAAGGTCATAGAAATGCAATTTATAACTATCATTTGCAGGTTATATGGGGCATTAAAATTAGAATCTGTATTCTTATTCGAGAAGCTGTCAAACGGGCAAAACAGAATGGCTAGAATCCAAATTTCTGATTTTGTAAAACAAAAAGGCAAGACAAGGTGAACATTTACAAACAACCAATGAGACAATGAAGTTTGGGATAAAAAGCAGTCATGCATTGTTCAGATTTCTGGGTAATACTACTGGAAGTCTACCCAAAGTCATGGTTTTCAGCAAATAACTCAAGGCTGAGAGGAATGGGCAGACATTTATGAACATGGGGTTGAAAAAATATGGAATCGCTGGCTTTTTCACATTTCTGGTTGTAGGTTGCAATGGGGGGGGGGGAGGAATGACTGGCTCCCAGATCCAGTATGGCTACATCTTAACCAGGGGTTCCCAACCTATGGCCCACAGGCTGGACCCAGCATACTGCACCCTTTCATCTAACCTGACGCTTCTACCTATGCATCTGGAAGTGGAAGCAAACACATTAATGTCAGCCGTAAAATGTGCCTGTGCTTGTGTAAATGTGCAAGTGCAAATGTGCAAATGTCATGAATGTAGAAGTAGGCACATTTATGGCTATCGTAAACATGCCTGCTTCTGCTTCCAGGAGGTGTGGTCAGGCCCACTCAGCTTTTTTTGGGTGGGGTGGGGCACGGTCAGGCCTGGAGTGTGAAAAGGTTGGCAACCCCTGATCTAAACAATCAGCCACTGAGCCTATGAGTTCTTTGATGTGAATACATGATGATCCCTGCTCCAAAGGGTGGCTCCATTCAGTTCAATAGTGCTAAAAATTGAGTGAGAAAGTTAATGCACAAGGAAGGTTTGTTGTTGTTGTTCAGTCGCACAGTCGATTCCGACCCTCTGCGACCCCATGGACCGCTGTCCGCCAGGCACTCCTGTCCTCCACCATCCCCCTCAACTCGCCCAGCTCCGCGCCCATTGCCTCTACAACACCATCCAGCCATCTCATCTTGGGCCGTCCCCTTCTTCTTCTGCCCTCGACCCTTCCAAGCATCAAGGCTTTCTCAAGTGAATCCTCTCTTCTCATTTGATGTCCAAAGTACCTTAGCTTCATCTTTACTATTTGACCCTCCAATGAGCAGTCAGGTTTGATTTCCTCTAAGATTGACCTATTTGTTCTCCTTGCTGTCCATGGGACTCTCAAAACTCTCCTCCAACACCACATCTCAAAGGCGTCTATTCTTCTGCGGTCAGCTTTCCTAATGGTCCAGCTCTCACAACCATACATTGCCACAGGGAATACCATTGCTTTGACCATGCGAATTTTTGTTTTCAATGTGATGTCTCTACTTTTCACTATGTTCCCCAGGTTTCTCATTGCTTGCTTCCCAAGAATCAGTCGCCTTTTTATTTCATGGCTGCAATCCCCATCTGCAGTGAGCTTAGATCCTAAGAAAGTAAAATCTGTCACTGCTTCTACTTCTTCCCCATCTATTTTCCACGGACTGATAGGGCCTGTTGCCATTATCTTGGTTTTCTTGATATTGAGTCTCAAGCCAGATTTTTCACTTTCTTCTTTCAACCTAATCAGGAGCTTCTCTAGATCCTCCTCACTTTCAGCCATTAGGGTGGTATCATCTGCATATCTCAAATTGTTGATGTTTCTTCCAGCAATTTTGATCTCAAATTGTGATTCCTCCATCCCTGCATTGCGCATTATGTGTTCTGTGTATAAGTTGAATCAGCAGGGTGACAAAATGCAGCCTTGTCTTACTCCTTTTCCTATTCCAAACCACTCCGTCATTCCATTTTCTGTCCTAACTGTTGCCTCATGATTCATGTACAGATTTCTCATGAGGCCTATAAGGTGTTCCGGTATTCCCATCTCTTTAATTACCTGCCACATTTTGTTATGGTCGACACAGTCAAAAGCCTTAGTGTAATCAATGAAACAGAAGTAGACTTGTTTCTGATATTCCTTTGTTTTTTCCATGATCCATCTGATGTTGGCGATGTGGTCTCTAGTCCCCCTGCCTCTTCTGAAACCCGCCTGCACTTCTGGTAATTCTCTCTCGACATACTGTTGCAGTCTATCCTGTATTATCTTGAGCATCACCTTGCAAACTCAAATGCCAATCTTGACAAATGTACCTGCAAGCAATTCCCACAGAAAAGGGTGGGGATTAATTCATGGTAAATATACCAAACATGCTCCTCATTATTAAATTTGTTTTTAAAATATTCATCCTTTCAAAAATGTACTTCCAAAGAGATACAGATTGTAGATTTGTTGCTGAACTGGTATTTTATGACTATCTGCATTTTTAGATGGAGGAGGCATTTATCTATTCATTTCATAAATTCGTGTGCCACCACCAAGGATGTAGATCTGACGTTCATGAATTCTAGTGTAGATTGATCTGTTCTTTACATCTCAGACTAATACAGAGATGAAAATATATTGATGCTTTGGAATTTCAGAAATGACTGTGGAGATGGAATAGGACAGATTTATGAACAAAAACATGGGGAATGTGATACAACCAGGACATAGATTAATTTGTTGACTTTACAGAGTCAGGGAAGTGTAATGGATAGAAGGCCTGAGTAGAAGTCAGGAGATCTGGATGGGAGGGGGTAGTACTAGTGAAACCACTCCTTTAATATCTCATGTACTTAAGAAACTTTACTAAATTTGTCTTAAATTGGAACCAACTTGTTACTCTATTACAATGGTCTCCAATCTTCTGGGCCACAGGTGCCACATTAAAATGTGCAATTCCTAAAGAAGCCACATTATCAACCTACTGATTTAGATTTTAAAATACAGTAATACTTCAGATAACGACTGCATCGGATAACGCTAACATCGGATAACGATGCAAAATTTCTAAATTCTTAGCAGCAGTGTGGCTGGAAAGCTGAATGAGGTTCTCTATTCAGCTTCCCAGCCACCCTGCAGCTGTGGAGGCAGGGGTGGAGTGGCTGGAAAGCTGACAGTCGGAGTGGAGTGGCTGGAAAGCTGACCCATGTCTCCACAGCTGTGGGGTGCCTGGGGAAGCTGACGGGGAGTCCTTGTAGGCTTCCCCAGCCACCCTGAAGCTGTGGATCGGGTCTCCTGACCTCCCTGGAACTGGCAGGGGGGTCAGGAAGCCCGAAATGGGTAAAAAAAGTCCCTTTTTTCACCCATTTTGGGCTCCCTGACCCCCCTGCTGGCTCTAGGGAGGTTGGGGGACCCGACCCATGCTATTTCTAAAGTTCCCCCATCTCCCTGGAGGCCGTAGCAAGCCAAAACGTGGGATTCGAATCTTGACATTTTGGCTTGCTACAGCCTCCAGGGAGGTCAGGGGAACTTCAGAAACAGTGCAGAATATTGCAGAATGGGTCTCCTGACTTCCCTGGAGCCAGCAAGGGGGGGCAGAGAGCCTGAAATGGGTAAAAAAAGGAAAGTATTTTTACCCATTTTGGGCTCTCTGACCCCCTGCCAGTTCCAGCGAGGTTGGGGGACCCAATCCAAGCAGTTTCTGGACTTCCCTTATGTTCTGGCTTGCTGCAGCCTCCAGGGAAACAAGGGTTTTTTTTAACGTTGTGCGATCAATGCATTGCACAACATTAAAAACTGGATAACGGAAAACTCTGCAGTGAAACACGAGCTCTCCTTCACTGATCAATTGCTGAAGCACTGGGGAGATCTTTGCTTAGGTCAACAAGTGGTAGCAACTGCTGCCATAACTGTTTTTTTCCCCTCTTCTGTAGGGACTGTGGTGGGTTAGTGGTTAAGACACTGAACATGATAACTGGAAGGTCAGCAGGTCAGCAGTTGAAGACTTGAGTGCCTGATGACAGAGTGAGCTTCCATCTCTGTCCCAGCTCCTGCCAACCTAGCAGTTCGAAAACAGAAAATTACTGAGGTCAATAAACTGAGTAGCCAGCATGTTAGAGACAAAGAGAAGCCCAAGTCAGCACACCTGTTGAACACCTGGGCACCAAGGTAGGACACTCCTGCTACTAGGCGGTGTTATATAGCAATAATTGCCATTGCTATTCATAATAATTATTTTCTGCTTGACTTTTTTGTTATGTTTTCTGCATTTGAAGTGGACAAATAATTTTGTGGAAATTTCTCCATAAATAGGAATAGATATTTTTTATGGGGATCCAGAAATAAATTAATAATGGCCAGACATGAAGAAGGGCTGCATTACAGCATCTCCAGAAGGAATTATTTTGGCATAGATGGAGGTGGGCAGGGGGATGCATAACTCTAATTTATATTTAACTGAGACAATAATTCAATGATTGCTCTTCATAAAAGAAAGCACTGCTGTTCATTGCTGAATAGTTCATAATAGGTAGGTAGGTCCAAAGAGAAGAGCCATTATTAGGTATTAAAAGGATTACATCTACCTGGAGTTCCTATTTTGCTTACAATGTAGTTGTGCTGGAAGAGGTTTTTCCCCTTAAAAATAGAAATGATGGAAGTAGTCATGTTGGGGAAAAAATGCTTGGGGATAAAACCCCAATGGGACAATATTTTGCAACAGTGGCTATTTTTTCTTGGACTCTGCTGTGTCTTGGGTTGTCCAATTAATCATACTGTAATAAACACTTAAGGGCTTACCTATAATGTGACAGAGTGCATTTGAGAATTACCATAAGGCAGAGACACGAGTAATGATAGTTTTAATGGTAATGAATGTTAATATAACTCAAACAGTTGCCTGAATCTGCAACTTTGTAGGGATTTGTCAAGCTGTTCCATATAAAATGTAATCAGTGTATAGCAAACATTTACAGTCTCTCCGTTTAAAGCCTAGATTTTCATTATGGCACACCAGCAGAAGAGAAAAATCAGCGAATCCATGGGAACTGCACTGCTACAAAATAGTTATGAATAATTGGTTTGTTGTGAACTATATGAATATTGGGAGTTAAATATTCACAAGCAAAACCTTTTCAACAATTAGGAACCAAATGTGACTTGTTTTGGGACTGAACATGCCAGAGGACGAATCTGCCCTGAATCAAGTTTTCAGATGTCTTGAATTTCCTCCCATTTCCGGAAATGGGTTATAAAGAGTTGGTAGTGAGGGATGAATTGAAAATTCCAAGTGTCATGCATACATTTCATTCCTTGGAGAACGTACAGTTTTAAAAACAAATAGAAGCAGTTGTAAAATGAGCCAGTTCTGCTGAAACTGTAAGTCTCCCAACTTTATAAAGTAGCAAAAATGTATTGATCCCCTTCAAGAAATGCAAAACAATCCAAGAAATGTAGTAGAGACAATGGTGGCATGCTTCCTAATCAAGCTTAGTTGTGTTATTTCAGAAATAATATCAGAAATGAATAAAAGTACAGTAATACCTCGGATAACGCTTGGTTCCACAAGCCTTGGTGATATCCGATTTTTAGTGTTATCCGATGCATGTTAAAATCCTATGGGATGGATCAAATAACGTTAAAGCTCCATAGAGATACATTGTAACCGCACAGGCTTTAGCGGTTGTTATCCGATACATCCCATAGGACCTTAATGTTATCTGATCCAATTCTCCTCCCCAGATTACTTAACGTTATGCGATTTTAGCATTATCCGAGGTAAACGTTATCCAAGGTATTACTGTACTACTTATGATTAATTTACCAAAATGTGTGAAATTATTCAAATTCATGATAAAAAGAATATCAAATATTAAGATTCAGCTGTAGGAGAAACCAGAGCTTAATTGGTTAGAGGCAACATAATTACAGTAGAACCCCGCATAATGAAAAAACTCCTTTCCATGAAGCTCTTAGCTATGTGGTCTTTTTCGTTATGCAGTTCCCTATGGGAGATGTCTTGCATAACAGGGGGAAAAGTTCATTAACCGGGGTTCCCATTGAGCAAGTATAGCCCAGTCACCCAAACCCCTACATAACGAACATTTTTTTCCTTATGCAGGGTATCTCCTTGCATAATGAATTCTTTGTTATGAGAATTTTTCGCGATGCATTCGTTATGTGAGGTACCACTGTACTTATCTTTTAGTAGTAGTTACAAAGTAGTAGCTACAAATGTAATGTGTGGGTCTACCCGAGTTACTTGTACAGAAGGAATAATGTCTAGTTACTCACAAATTTATTTATTTATTTATGCATTTATTTATTACATTTATATTCCACCCACCTGGGATATTTTTGCAATATGGGTGGCTTACAAGATATTCAAAAATATTTACAACAGAAAATTATAAATAGCAACAAAAACTTGAAGAGCTCTTTAAGTTATGTTAAGAGACATTTTGCCAGGACTCTGTCAATTTATATGCCATTCTCTTATTATTCCTAAATAGCAAGGGAGGTATTGGGTTTTGTTCTTAGTATTTTTATATGTTGCAATGTTTGTGGATATCAAAGAAAGTGAAGGATCCCATCTCCTACAGGGTAGCATGTTGGCACCATTACTTTTTCACGTACAGAAATGACCAACTAATATTCTCAAATACAAGCAATGTCACCTATCCTGATGATATTGCCTTGCCCCTTCAAGTCCCTCAAACACCAGCTAAACTTTGTATTAAAAGACATTTCTTTATATTATTAAACATCCAGCTGATACCTGACTCTTTAAAATACAGGTCTGTACCTTCTAATTAAATAACAGGAAAGCAGAGAGGAAGCTCCAGTTAGCTGGAAAAGCATGATTTTGAAAGAAAATATTAGGGCATCACTGGATCAAAACCTTACCTACAGAAGACATAGACTCATAGAATCACTGAATGAAAGTGGCCCTTTAGGGCATCTAGTCCAACTCCTGCTCAATGCAGGAATCCAAATCAAAGTTTATTTTATTTATTTATTTATTTTATTTTTCGATTTTTATACCACCCTACTTGGTTGGACCGACTCAGGGTGGTTCACAAACACATATAAAGCAGCGAGTTCATAAACACAACAAGTAAATATCAAAAATAATCAGTATCAATACCACAAAACATCAAAATATCACAACACCATCGAAAATTCAATAGGCATCAATATCAAGCAACAATCAAAAATTCCAAATCTCAATCCAGTTCACACAAAGATTACAAAAATTACAAAAACGGAAAACTAAGCCAAAAAAAATTGCTAAATCCTGTGACAAGTGACAAGCCTCCTCGCCTGGCCGCAGGTGTTCTTGGTGGCAGCGGCGGCTCAAAAAAGTCCTGCCACCGTAGCGGCTCTTAAGCCCCAGCCAGGGCGGAGCCCCTGGGAACAGGTGGAGAGAGTCCTGGGGCTGGATGCTGCAGTGGCCTCTCAACCTGGCTGCAGGTGTTCTTGGAGGAGGCGGCTCGAAAAATACAAAGAAATGGCTCCTTCAACTCCTTAATATCCTTTGGATGAGCAAACAACTTCCAGAAATATGGTGGAAGATAAAAGTAATTATTATACTGGAACTAGACAGAGAATCATCAGATCCCAAAGGTTATAGTTCAATCTTCCTACTGTGCCACTTGCACAAAAATTTTAATGGAATACTTTGGTTTTTGTAATAGATAGATAGTTGATCTGACAGATGGTTGTCCAATTCTCTTTTGAAAGCTTCCGGTGTTGGACCACTCACCAGCTCTCAAGACAGTTGGTTTCATGAAGTACTGCTCTAACTGTTAAGATGTTTTCCCTGATATTTAGGCTATATCTGGCTTCTTATAGTTTGAGTCTGTTATTATGTGTCCTGCTCTCAGCAATGACAGGGAATAGATCCTTCTCTTCCTCTATATGATTACCTTTCAGGTATCTGAAGAATGCTAACATATCCCCTCTCATTTTCCTTTTCTCCAGGCTAAACATGCCCTGTCCCTTCAGTTTTGACTCATTTTCTCACCGTGAAACAGAAAGTTACCTCCAGAAATAATATACAGTGGTACCTCGCTTAAAGAGCATAATGCGTTCCACAAGATTGCTCTTTAAGCGAGTTTGCTCTTTAAGCGAAACACCATTGTAAATGACCAATTGTGGGGGGGATTGTGAACCCTGATTTATTTGTTAAGCGAGTTTTTGGTTGGTTGTATTTGTTAAGCGAAGCAAACATTCAGAGAAAATTCTGCTCTTTAAGCGAGTTACTCTTTAAGCGAAGCACTCTTTATGCGAGGTTTGACTGTACTTAGCAAGTTTATTTGGCTGGGATGAACTAGGATGAACATCCACAAGCAATAAGAACAACAGATCTATCCCTGTGCTGTTCCACAACAAAATATGCTAGTACTGTATAGTACTGTATAAATCATCACATGTCAAACAAGTGGCTATCTGAATTAATCACAGGGGAATATTACTGGATGGTTGAAATATACTCTCATTGAAAAAGTCTCTTATTTGGCTGGAATTGTCCCTCCAGAAGTATATGGACAAGTGATAGCAAATAGCAAATGAAACAAGACAGTACAGCATAAAACCCATCAGATACATTATACCAATCTTGTAGATTAGGGGTCAGCAAACCTGGCTCTCCAGATTTTCCTGAATTTCAATTTCCAGAAGCCCTGATCAGTAGGTGTACTGACTTGGGCTTCTGGAAATTGAAGTTCAAGAACACCTGGAAAGACAAGTTTGCTGTTTTAGATGATGGCTAAAATTGAGGAAATGCTGTGTACACACCTTTCAGGCTCTAAATATTACAACAGAATAAGCTGTTGAACTGCAACTCTTACCATTGACAAGTCTAGCAAGGGTGATCGGGGTCTAATTCTGTGACATAAGAAGGGACACTTTTGTCTACTTCTCCTTGAGAGAGAATGAATTAGAACAACATCTCAGAATTAAAATGAGTCAACAGTTTTTAATGGCCAATTTATATCTTGCTGAAATGAGTGGCAAAATTCTCTCAATCATGTGGAAGTAGATCCTATCTCTTTCCCCACATCTGAAAGGTCAAGTAAATTATTTACAGACTATATGAGGAAGGGCATAAGAGATGCTTTATCTCTCCACTACAACCCAACTAAGCAAGAAAGATGGAAAACAGCCATCTTTTCATTATAAATGCATCACAGAAGAGGGTGGAAATCAAAAATCAATTATACCTCTTGTGCATTATTGCTAAACACGTGAAAATCCAGAACTATTTGCCTAGACTGTTCAGACAGTTACTAGAGTTGAGAATGTTAGTAAGATGGATTGTTGGTAAGGTCAAAAACTGTCTCAAATATCCACTAATAACATTCTAGCGAGTTACATAAGTCTACGCCTGGCTAGCCAGTCCTCCTTACCCATCTGTTTGATCTTTCTGAAAGAAAATCAGCTCCCCTTTAGGTAAGGGATAAGGACTGCAGTGGCTTAGTGGTTAAGATGCTGAACTTGACAACTAGAAAGTTGGCAGGTCGGCAGATCGAGACCTGAGTGCTACATGATGGAATGAGCTGCTGTCTCTGTTCCAGCTCCTGCCAACCTAGCAGTTTGAAAACAAGAAATTGCAAGTAGATAAATAGAGAAGGTTAACAGCATTCCATGCACTCCTGTGTCTATTCATGGCTGCCATATATCCACAGATGCAGACAGCACTGGCACTTTGGCTATAAACGGAGATTAGCACTGAGCCCTAGAGTTGAATGCAACTGGCTTTCGGGCAAGTACCGCTTCAAAAGAAAATGACTTGATAGAATTGCTTGCTGCTTTGGGTACTTGGGCAGCTGGGACAGACAACAGGAGCCCACTTTGTTATGCAGAATTCAAGTCTTGAACTGTTGTGCTGTCAACTGTCCAGTCATCAAGCTCAGGGTTTTAACAACTAAGCCACCATGACCTCCTTTTGGACATAAGAAGCCGTGTTCAAAACAATGAGCAATTTGCACCATGGCTCACCTAATTGTATTATTCTGCATTCACTACAACTCACATGAGATTTAATTCAATATCACTGTAATCCAAATATACACACCAACCACTAGTGCAGATGAAGCTACAATTGACCAGTTCTATGAAGACTTAGAACAACTCATAGAAAAGACACCAAGAAATGATGTACACATTATCATTGGAGACTGGAATGCCAAAGTGGGAAATCAAAAAGTAAATGGAATAACAGGTAAGTTTGGTCTTGGAACACAGAATGAAGCAGGCCAAAGACTGATAGAGTTCTGCCAAGATAAGGCACTGGTCATAGCAAACACTCTCTTCCAGCAACATAAGAGGAGACTTTACACATGGACATCACCAGATGGCCAACATCGAAACCAGATTGATTACATACTCTGCAGTCAAAGATGGAGAACTTCCATACAGTCAGCAAAAACAAGACCAGGAGCAGATTGTGGCTCAGATCACAACCTACTGATTGCAAAATTCAGGCTTAGACTAAAGAAAATAGGAAAAACAATTAGGCCAGAAAGATATGACCTAGACAACATTCCTTGGGAATACACAGTGGAGGTGTGGAACAGATTTAATGACTTGGACCAGATAGACAGAGTGCCAGAAGAATTATGGACAGAGATGCGGGACATCATGCAGGAGGCAGCAAGGAAAACCATACCAAAAGAAAAGAAGCGTAAGAAAGCGAAGTGGTTGTCTGAGGAGGCTCTTAAAATAGCAGAGGACAGAAGGAATGCAAAATGCCAAGGAGAAAAGAAAAAATACACTCACTTAAACACAGAATTTCAAAGAAAAGCAAGGAGAGATAAGGAAACCTACCTGAACGAACAGTGCAAAGAAATAGAGGAAAACAATATCAGGGGTAGGACTAGAGATCATTTCAAAAAAATTGGGAAACTCAAGGGAACATTTAAAGCAAAAATGACCATGATAAAAGACAAGGATGGCAAGGAGTTAGCAGATGCAGAAGAGATTAAGAAAAGATGGAAAGAGTACACAGAGGAACTCTACAAAAAGGACCTCAACACCCCTGATAATCACAATGATGAGAACATTGAACATGAGCCAGACATTCTAGAGAGTGAAGTCAGAAAGGCCTTAAAAAACACTGCAAACAACAAAGCCAGTGGAGTTGATGGTATCCAAGTTGAACTTTTCAAAGCTCTACAAGATGATGGAATCAAATTATTGCATTCTATAGGCCAGCAGATTTGGAAAACAAAACAATGGCCACAGGATTGGAAAAGATCTGTATACGTTCCACTCCCCAAAAAGGGTAATGCCAAAGAATGTTCAAATTATCGAACAATTGCGCTCATCCCTCACGCTAGCAAGGTGATGCTCAAGATAATACAGGATAGACTGCAACAGTATGTGGAGAGAGAATTACCAGAAGTGCAGGCGGGTTTCAGAAGAGGCAGGGGGACTAGAGACCACATCGCCAATATAAGATGGATCGTGGAAAAAACAAAGGAATATCAGAAACAAGTCTACTTCTGTTTCATTGACTACACGAAGGCTTTTGACTGTGTAGACCACAACAAAATGTGGCAAGTAATTAAAGAGATGGGAATACCGGAACACCTTATAGGCCTCATGAGAAAACTGTACATGAATCAAGAGGCAACAGTTAGGACAGAAAATGGAATGTCGGAGTGGTTTGGAATAGGAAAAGGAGTAAGACAAGGCTGCATTTTGTCACCCTGCTTATTCAACTTATACACAGAACACATAATGCGCAATGCAGGGATGGAGGAATCACAATTTGGGATCAAAATTGCTGGAAGAAACATCAACAATTTGAGATATGCAGATGATACCACCCTAATGGCAGAAAGTGAGGAAGACCTAAAGAAGCTCCTGATTAGGTTGAAAGAAGAAAGTGAAAAAGCTGGCTTGAGACTCAATATCAAGAAAACCAAGATAATGGCAACAGGCCCTATCAGTCCCTGGAAAATAGATGGGGAAGAAATAGAAGCAGTGACAGATTTTACTTTCTTAGGATCTAAGCTCACTGCAGATGGTGATTGCTGCCATGAAATAAAAAGGTGACTGATTCTTGGGCGGCAAGCGATGAGAAACCTGGGGAACATAGTGAAAAGTAGAGACATCACATTGAAAACAAAAATTCGCATGGTCAAAGCAATGGTATTCCCTGTGGCAATGTATGGTTGTGAGAGCTGGACCATTAGGAAAGCTGACCGCAGAAGAATAGATGCCTTTGAGATGTGGTGTTGGAGGAGAGTTTTGAGAGTCCTCTGGACAACGAGGAGAACAAATAGGTCAATCTTAGAAGAAATCAACCCTGACTGCTCCTTAGAAGGTCAAATAGTAAAGATGAAGCTAAAGTACTTTGGGCATCAAATGAGAAGAGAGGATTCACTTGAGAAAGCCTTGATGCTTGGAAGGGTTGAGGGCAAAAGAAGAAGGGGGCGGCCCAAGATGAGATGGCTAGATGGTATTGTAGAGGCAATGGGCACAGAGCTGGGCGAGTTGAGGGGGATGGTGGAGGACAGGAGTGCCTGGCGGACAGCGGTCCATGGGGTTGCAGAGGGTCGGAATCGACTGTGCGACTGAACAAAAAAAAAATGTTTGTCACACAATGAGGAATATGATGCATGGATAGATTTTAACTAAATGTCAAGCAAAAGATATTCTGATCATAATGAGTTTTAAAAAGTACAAGCCTAGAAAACTAAAACAATTAGATGAGTAGTTTTGATTTAGGTAAGGACTCCTTAATCTGTCAGGTTGCTACCAATCTACCTTTCTTGATTTTGAGTGTAGCTGGTGTATTATGTCAAATTTAAGTTGAGCATAATAGGGTTTGGGATATATATCCATTGTTTTCAAGACCTAATGAGTTTCCATGGCTAAGTGGGGATTAAAATTCAGGTCAGTAGATATCAACACACTGGCACTATGCTACATTGGCTTCCATGCTGATATGCCAGTAATTTACAATTATAATTCTAAAACACACAAACAGAAAATGAGGATAAAGGCCTACCATTACTTTAAGTAGAGGCATAAAGAAAAGAGAACCGTCTCTTCTGAAATGCTTAGATTCAGAGGCTGTTGTATTACTGTGGTGTACTCATTTTCTTCATTTAAAAATGAATTCAGTGACTTCTCAGAGTACTAATCCTTTGCAGCATTAATGCAGTGCATTAATCACCAAGATGGGAGCTCTCAGCTGATGAAAAGGAACACATTAATAACAGGAAGTTTGTGTTTATCAAGCCACCTTTCTTCTCCACTACAGTCTCCATCTTGGTTTTCCAATGCTGTGTCCTGAACCATCAAGATATGACTAAACATCTTTAGACAGGAACTTTGGTCTGATATTCAGCTTTCAGTAGAACTACGATGTGTCGTACCACACCTTGTATTTCTGTTTAACTTATATTTCTGGTTCTACCAGTAAAATGCTGTTATCTACATATCTTACATTATTGATGTCTCTCACCAGTTTTCAATCCTCCTTCATTTGACTCTAGCCCAGCTTTCCACATGATATATTCTTTGTAAAGATTGGACAAATAAGGGAATAAAATACATCTTTGCCCAATGCCTTTGCCACTTTGTCAGGGAGAAGAAATGCTGAGACACATCTGTTGTTGTTGTTTTTCCAGAATGACTCATGCTTTCTCATGATCCAAACAGTCAATGGCTTTGCTGTTGTCTATAAAGCAGACTGATCTTGTGGAATTCTTTGGTGCACTCCAAAAACCAGCAGATTTTTATAATGTGACCTTGATTGCCTCTTTTTTTCCAGAATCCAGGTTGGACATAAAATTATTTCTTGCTCCATAAAAGCCTTTGTTACAACACCTTAAATATCACCTTGCCTGCATGGGAAAATAAAGTAAAGGTCCTACCATTGGCAAAATAATAAATAAATAAAAACCCCACTAAATACTTTTTTGTTGTATACAAAAGATTACAAGAAGTCATTTTCATATGATTGTTACAAGCAACTTGAAAACTGTTGCATAAGTAAAAAGAGATTGAATGAGTTTTGATGCTTTTGAGAGCACAATTTTATGTATTTCCTTGTGCTTTACAATATAATGCAACCTTAACTTTCAAATGTGCTTTCTTTTCTTCATTGTGAATCCAGCAGGGACCAAGGGGAATCATGCAAGAACTCCCTGTCCAGCAGAACTGCCAAAAAAAAAAAGAACATGCTGGTTCTCTGTCATACTTAATTCAGGTGTAAATAAAATACTATTATGCTAATTTGTAGCTTAATAAAAAGCTCTTCTGTGTCACTGAAAAGAATGCCAATGAGTGAATGGAACACATTATTGAAATGATGGAAGGCAGGTAGCAAAAACACATTATGCATCCTAAAAGCCCATTTATGACAAAGTGATTTTATACCAGTAAGACATTTCATAGTGAAATAGGCTATAAAAGCAGTAAACATTGTGATGTTTTTAATCAGTTAGTTTCACCATGACAGGAGATTTTGGAATGTCTCAGAGCTTTGTGCAAAATCTGTAACTGGTCTCAAGCAGAAAATGAACAAGGGTAGCATCATAGAGTATACACAGAAATGTTGTGGACAGCAACAGTTTTGTAGTTGTTTTATTTTAAGGGCACATATATCTTTCTTTCCATAGTTTTTCAACAGTAGCAATTTTGTTTTACACAAAAGAGACTTGTTTTTTTGGCAGGGAGACATTTCCCCCCATTCATGTTTTCTGACACTAGTCTGGAAAAACCCATAAAGAACTTTTAAAATTACTTCCAGAATGTAAAGGCAAGATGACAGGGACTCGATGGATACCAAGATCAGACAACCAAATAACCAAATCCAACAATCACCCACATGGCTAAGTGACACAATCACAAAGTCAACTCCTGGCACATGTGCCCTCACAAAAGCAAACAAAACAAACCTCCCCCCCCCCAAATAATAATAATAATAATAATAATAATAATAATAATAATAATAATAATAATAATAATAATAATAATAATAATAATAATAATAATAATAATAATAAACCTTTAATAGCATAATTAGCAATTACAGTAAAACATCAGATAACTCTAAAACTTGGTTCCACAAGTCTTGGTGTTATCCGATTTTTAGTGTTATCCAATCCATGTTAAAATCCTATCCTATGGGATGGATAACGTTAAAGCTCCATAGAGATACATTGTAACCACACAGGCTTTAGCGGTTGTTATCCGATCCATCCCATAGGACCTTAACATTATTCGATCCAATTCTCCTCCCCAGATTACTTAATGTTATGTGATTTTAGCGTTATCCGATCCAATCGTTATTCGGTGTTTTACTGTACATCTATATCTCCCCCCACCTTTGGTGAAGTGTTGTCCTTATAAGGGCATACCTTATACTACAGAATTTTAGCCCTTGTATTTTATTTAGAAGGGCTGCAGTGGCTTAGCAAAGACACTGAGCTTGATGACCAATGGGTCAGCAGATCAGATGTTTGAGACCTGAGAGATGTCTAACAGAGTGAGAGCCTTTTGTCTGACTTAGTTCCTGCAAACCTAGCAGTTCAAAAGCAAGAAATTGCAAGTAGATAAATAGGTACTGCTTCAGTGAGAAAGGTAACAGCATTCTATGTGCTCTGATGACTAGTCTGCCTGCAAGATGACCACAGAAACATCTGCAGAAGCAGACATCACTGGTTCTTTGGCTGTAAATGGAAACGAGCACTGCCCTCTAGAGTTGGATATGCCTGGCTTTCAAGCAAGGGAGACCGTTACCTCCACTTTTTACTTTATTGTTGTGATGGGCATGGGGCGGTATGGTGGGAGCTGAGAGGCAGGCCACACTCAGGGAACACGGGACAGATGCCGGCTAATACCTGTCCCCTATTCTGGCCCCTCGGTTATACCTCTGGGTCCTGTGCAGCTGTTCCAGAGAGCTCCCTCCCTTAGGCTGCTGCTGATGAATGCCAGGTCAGTCTGTAATAAGGCTCCCCTGATCTCAGATTCTATTCTGGGGGAGCGGGCTGACCTGGCATGCATCACTGAAACCTGGCTGGCACCAGAGGACAGGGTTCCCCTGTCCGAATTGTGTCCGGCCGGGTTTGGTATTTGGCACCAGCCTAGGGTTGATGGGAGGGGCGGTGGTGTCACCATTGTGGCCAGGGAGACATTGGGAGTCGCCAGAGCCACAGCTCCCCAAGTGCCAGGCTGTGAGGCCCTGCTCCTGCGCGTGGGCCCTAAGGGTCAGTTGGGAATCTTGCTCTTGTACCTGCCTCCCTACAAGGTAGCAAATTCCCTGCCTGAGCTCCTTGAGGCAATCGCCATGCTGGCATTGGAGTTCCCCAGACTTATGGTTCTGGGGGACTTCAATTTGCCTTCACTGGGGGCTGGCTCCGGGGTGGCTCGGGAGTTCATGGCTTCCATGGCAGCTGTGGGCCTGACTCAAGTAATTCAGGACCTAACTAGGAGCAGTGGCCACACCCCGGATTTAGTTTTCTTGTCAGAGCAGTGGCAGAGTGATCTGATATTACAGAAATTAGACATCACCCCTGTGCCATGTCGGATCACTGTCTGGTGACTCTGGACTTCCTGGGGATGACACTTAACTGTAGGGAGGCAGGGCCTATTTGATTGGTCCGCCCCCAGCGACTGATGGATCCAGAAGGATTCCAAAGGGAACTTGGGTTTTTTCCTCTGGATCAGCAAAACAATTCACCCGAGATACTTGTTGACCTTGGGTATAAGGAAGCAACAGCGGCCTTGGACGTAATCATGCCACTACGGCCTCTCCATGCTCATAGGCAGAACTGCTCTCCATGGTTTACAGAGGAGTTGAGGGTGCTTAAATGGGCAAAGAGACACAGAGAGTGCCGCTTGGTGAAGACTCAGAGTGGGTCCGACCAAACACTTGCTAGAGCTGCTATTAAGGCCTATCAGGTGGCGATGAGGGTGGTGAAATGTCAGTATTTCACCACCCTCATTGCCTCTGCAGATAATCGACCAGTGACTTTGTTTAGGGTGATCAGGTCCCTCCTTGGAAGAGAGGGGTCTGGCCCCAGTTGGCAGGGGTTGGCTGAAGTTTTTGCTGATTATGTCGCAGAGAAAATCGCTCGGATTCGGTTGAGATTGAATCCCAGCATGGGAAAATTGGATCTAGGGCTGGCCAAAGTGCAGTCTGGTCATGTTATCTGGGATCAGTTTGATCCAGTTGTCCCTGAGGAAGTGGACAGGCTCGTGGGATCTGTGCAGACTACTACATGTGCTTTAGACCCATGCCCTGCCTGGCTGGTGAAATCTGCCAGGGCAGTGACAGGTGGTTGGGTCGAGGCCATCATTAATTCTTCTCTTTGAGGGGGGGTTTCCCTAAGACCTTAAAACATGCCTTGGTGCACCCCCTCCTAAAGAAGCCATCCCTCGACCCTGCGGTTCTAACCAACCACTGGCCTGTCTCTAATTTCCCATTCCTGAGTTAGGTTTTGGAGAAGGTAGTGGCACGGCAGTTACAGGAGATCCTGGATGAAGTGGATTATCTGGACCCTTTACAGTCAGGATCCAGGCCCGGATATGGTACAGAAACTGCATTGGTCAAGCTTGTGGATGATCTCTGGAGAGAGCGGGATGGTGGACATCCATCTGTCCTGGCTCTTCTTGACCTCTCAGCGGCTTTTGATACCGTCAACCATGGTATCCTTCTGGAAAGGCTACAAGGATTGGGGATCCAGGGCACTGTGTGGTCATGGTTTTCCTCATTTCTGAAGGGCCGGACCCAGTCAGTGTGGTTGGAGGGCGAGATGTCCAGCCCCAGGCCCCTCCAATATGAGGTGCTTTCGTCTCTCCTATTTAACATCTACATGAAAACGCTGGGTGAGATCATCCATTCCCATAGGGTGAGGGATCATCAATATGCTGATGATACCCAGCTGTATATCTTGGCCTGTGGGGACCCAAGTAATGCAGTGGAAGTCCTTTCCAGGTGCCTGGAAGCTGTTAGAGTCTGGAGGGGGGACTACAGGCTACAACTGAATCCCGACAAGACTGAGTGGTTGTGGGTCAGGGGCCCTGCGTTAACTTGGGAGCTGCCATCTTTGGTTCTGGATGGGGCAGTATTGCCCCAAACAGACCCGGTGCTTAATCTGGGGATCCTCTTGGACTCACGACTACTGCTCGAGGAGCAGGTGGCAGTTGTGGCCAGGAGGGCTTTTGCACAACTTCATGTAATACGCCAGTTACGCCCACTCCTAGACTGGGACTCCTTGCTCATGGTCACACACGCTTTGGTCACCTCCAGACTTGATTATTGTAATGCGCTCTACATGGGGCTGCCCTTGGTGACCATCCGGAGGCTGTAACTGGTACAAAATGCGGCTGCTCGGGTTGTGGTGGGGTGCGGGTGTTATGCTCACACCTCACCATTGCTCAGGGAGCTGCACTGGTTGCCAGTGTACCTCCAGGTGCAATTCAAGGTGCTGGTTATTACCTTCAAAGCCCTATATGGTAGTGGGCCAGGAGACTTAAGTGACCACATTGTCCCAAGGACATCTGTCCGTCCCACCAGAATGGACCGGAGAGGATCTCTGGTTGTACCATCGGCTAGAGAGGCGCACCTCTCTAGCACTAGGAGGAGGGCCTTCTCTGTGTCCGCCCCGGCTCTATGGAACCTCCTGCCAGTTGAGCTACATCTCCAGTCGGAGTTGCTGCCCTTTAGAAAGGGGGTTAAGACCTGGCTGGCAGGACAGGTATGGGGTCTGGGTCAGACAGTTACATCGGCTTGTTGGTTCATTTGACACCTCCCTCTCTCTCATTGTATGAATTTTTAAATCTTTTAACTTGCTTAGCTTTAATATTTTAATAATTTTTAAATTGGATTTTATATTGTGTTTTTATGTATTTTTTAAAGCTTTTGTTAGCTACCCTGAGTCTCTTTGAGGAGGGTGGCATAGAAGTCTGTAAAATAAAATAATAATAAATAAATATTTAGAGCAGGGATTTCCAACCTACAGCCTGTGAGCCAGACACATGGCACCATGGTGTCAGACACAGAAGTGGAAGCAGGCATGTTTATGAGAGCTGTAAACCATGCCCAAGCATGCATAAACACAGTTATGTCAGCTGTAAATGCACCCAGCAATAAGGGATGTAATTTAGAGAGAGAGAGCATTGATGTAATTTACCTATTATTCAGTATTAAACTAGATAGCATTAGAAACCCACTTGGTCTTCCTGCCATAAGCAACTGGAAACAATGTTGATGAATTTGTAATGCAGACATCATGTACATAAGTATATGCAAATAAATAAATAGATAGATAAATTGCAATAGCTTTCTAGTTACGTTTGCAAAGGAAGAGGCCTAAGCACACATTTTCCCCTTTCTTCCATTTTTAATTATTGCCAGTCTTGCAGACCTTTCACTGCAGATATCCTTTTTTAAAACTTGTAGTCTTCTTTTCCCGTTCAGATTTATCTGAGTGCTAGATAACAAATGGAACATAATTGGATCCTAGAAATTTGATTATATCGATTCCCCTTGGACTTGAATAATGAAATATGATGGAAAAATAACATTACCATGAATACAAAATAGTATAGATTAATGAAATATGCACAGAAAAAAACCAGGCTTCCTTTTGTAGATGGGATGCAAATCCCCATTTTAGGAGCTGCATTTTTTCCTTACTCACTAGCAAGGCTTTCCCTTGACACTATTAACGAGAGTTTTTTTGCTTTAGGAAGAATTATCTTTGTACAAATTTTGCAAATTGTGCTGTTGCAAAATACTTATGTTTTATTTCACAGACCTGATAGAAAGTAGAAGGGTTAGATTCCCCCCCACCATTCTCTCTCTCTCTCCTGCTTCATTTTTTCTCTGTCCATCAGAACCTTGCTTCTGAAATACATGTTGTATACATTGTGGAGCCAATGTTGGAAAGAAAATACATAGCTGTTGTTTTTCCTCCTGCGTAGGTGAGAATATCTTGTGGGTCTTTAAAAAAATCCACCATGGAAACATCTCATTGTGTTGCAAGAGCTTGCACTAAGAAGGAAAGGGAGCCTCCTCAGTACTCCTCTTGCTGTTTATTACAATAATAAGAATATTATATTGCATTTATTCTTGACCAGGAACAGATGCTATAGTAGGAGGTGAGCAACTGTGGTGCTATAGCTATACAGTATACAGAAAGCAGGTCCCTTCCCTTCATTCCCACCTTATGTTACTAGTGCCCAAACTGGACACTCACAATAAAACATAAATGAAAGTTGGTCACCAAGAAGTGAGATGTCTGAAGAAGATCTGCTGGAGTGACTAGAGGGATAAAATCAGGAATGAGATTAAAAGGGAAAGAACTTGAATAGATCCAGTCTTAAGCTATTTATTTATTTATTTATTTATTTATTTATTTATCTTTATCACCCTGCTCCCCAAAGGGACCCAGGGCGATTTACAACAATTATAAAACCATTTAAAAGATTAAATCCAGAAGATCCAGAGGGCCAGAGTGGACACCGAGAAGGCCCTACTTCTCGTGCCAGTGAGGTGAATCTCTCTGGCTGATGGCACAACCAGAGAGCCCCTCCGGTCCGCTCTAGTGGGACGGGCAGATGTCCTTGGGATGGTGCGGTCTCTTAAGTATCCTGGTCCACTACCATGTAGGGCTTTAAAGGTAATAACCAGCACCTTGAATTGCACCCGGAGGCACACTGGGAGCCAGTGCAGCTCCTTCAGCAGCGGTGTAGCATGGGCGTAACGCCCGCATCCCACCACTACTCGTGCAGCCACATTCTGGACCAGCTGAAGACAGAGACAACAAATAAAGTCATTTTCTCATTGGCAGAGAATGTCTTGGAATTCTGTACCATATAAAGCATAGGAGGAAAGAGGAGAACAACAAAGAGCCCAGGGCAGACCCAGAGGAAGGTGGGGAAATAACATCAAAAATATATTACAAGAACACCAAATAACAACAGCAGAGGCTCCTTGAAGTGCCAGAACAAGAACCTTGTATCTCCCTTGGCACCTGAAGGAGTAAAAGAAGAGAAAAAACCAGCTGCCTTTCTACTTCAGCATTGAATAGGCCCATGATGGTGAACTGTAGCACTCCAGCTGTTCTTACACTTCAATTCCCAAGAACAGCTGGATTGCCAAGGTTTGGTATCACTGGGATAGGCTAATATAAGCTGAGAGTCCAAAACATCTGGATGGATCTGGTGGCCCACACCTGTTTGATGTAATCTAACAGGTATTCTAATAGAAAAGAAGGTCTTCCAGTAGACCCTGATATAATAAAATAGAATGTGCCTTATACTGCAATGGACTACTGATCAATTTAGCCCATTATTCTGCTTTGATTGGTAGTAGTGGTTGGTAGCAGTTCTCCTGTGTAGCCTTTTCCACGAGTCTGTGTGGACTGAACAACAAATACAACAAATATTATGATCCCTAGCACAGATAACAATTGATTGGGGTACAGTAGGAGCTATGGTCAAACACATGAGTTTGAGAAAGGCTGCTACAGATTTTTAGGAAGGTTCCTTTCTCAGCATTTCTCCCTTTTTAGCTGGCAAAGCTTAGGAACAACCTCAAGACCTACAAGATATGTACTTTACCACTGAACTGAACCATGTCCTTTCCCAAGGTTGACTCCAGGTTTCAGATGGATGCTTGACTTACAACATAGTCTTGGACAGTGATGGGCAGCCAAAAATTTTACTACCACACTGTGGGTGGAGCTGATGTCATGGGTGGAGCCAACATCAGGAGG
This sequence comes from Furcifer pardalis, assembly GCA_030440675.1. Lineage (NCBI taxonomy): Eukaryota > Metazoa > Chordata > Lepidosauria > Squamata > Chamaeleonidae > Furcifer > Furcifer pardalis. Next base: position 63,157,462 of record CP126891.1, read on the forward strand.
CAGCCTGCCCAGGCTCCCTGCTTTAAGATCGGGCTGGCTGGGGCTATCAGGCTGGGGCAGGCTCCTTTAAGACTGGGCTGGCTGGAGGTCCCTGACACCCCCAGCCTGCCCGATCTTAAAGGAGGGAGCCCAGACAGGCTGGTGCATGCGTCAATTGGTATTTTGATGCATGCACACTCACCAGCAGCCATTTAGGGTTGCAGAGTCAGACAGCCGGTGAGGCAACCGAACCAATCGCCTTAAAAAAAAGGTAACCATCCCAGGTGGTCTCCCGGAAATGTTACTCCTCCCCCCGCCGAGACCACCCAGAATTGTTACCACTGGTTCTACAGAACCAGGGCAAACCGGCCCATGCCCACCACTGAGGGCTGAATCATGGTTCCTTCACCAGAAACTACTGTATTACTTCATCTTTAACTTGTAAATGATAGCAAAGCACAACAACAATTTTGCTACTGGGAATAACATGTGATTTACATGATATCGAATGTGTTGATTCCAAATCTGAACTCAGAATTTGTCTTTCATGTATAGATTTTAAGGCGTGCTATAGCTGTTCAAATGGTCAGTAATTGGGTAATGTATTTTTACATGGGAACATTATAACAGTTGCAGCTACCACTACACTTGCTGCTGCCTCAACTGAAACACGTCCCCTGGTGACATGTATGTTCCAGCAGCGGCTGGGCAAGGCTGGGCAAGTCAGTTTGCTGGCATCAGAAATAGGTATATAAGGCGAGATGGACCAAGAGCTTGTCTTTAGTGTGAAACCATCTTAATGGATAGTACAGCTAGGTCATACTGAGTCTGATTTGAGCTAAAAATAAGTAGGCATAGCTGTATTAATAAACTGAACTATTGTTTCTACATTTGTGGCAAATATACCCCATGTGATTAACACAAGAATCTAACCAAGAGGGTGAGATTTGCTAATTTAGGATCCTGATTTCCTAGGGAGAATCGGACATCAGATTTGGATACAGCACACTTGAATAAGTATAGGACACAGGATTAGACCAAGCAGCTGACAATATTTTTTTTGTGATGCAGTGTACTTTATCAGTGTGTTAGTAGTTTTTATTTTGAAGACAAGAGAGAATAATGTTCTGTTAAGAGAGTTACAGTAGTTATAGCTTATGTAAAAGGGATTACAAAAGCACATTTGGGAGCATCTGGCTCCCAAACTCAGTTCCATTGTTATCTAATTTTTATTTGTGTTTTTACAGCGGGATAAAGTATAACAGTCCACTACAGCATGCAGATGAAGCTGAAAATATTGCAGTGCAACGTTATTGTTGTTTTATAATGAGCTATAAAGCAGATTTATTAAATGTACACCATTAATGTTACACCAGGGATAGAATGATTACAGAATCTTTTACCCTGTAAAATTTACAATTATGGCTTCTCCTTAAAAAGAAAGCTTCATATTTACAAAAGACTTGCCAGTTTTTCAACATGTTGGACTGTATACAATTTATTATTTATTTATTACATTTTTATACCACCCATCTGGGATATTTTCCTGTTCTAGGTGGTGTACAACAATCAATAACAATTGATGGCATCTGAGGGCAGCAGAATCCAAACTGATAAAACTAAGACTGTCAGGAAGCATCTCTTCCCAGCAATGGTATGAAATAGCTCAATCCAAAATCGAACGTGGGTTGATTGGATGTTGTTATTTCCCTGTTGATTCTACATTTAATGCAGCCGATGCTTGATGCTGAAAGCATACCTACAAATAAAAATAAATTATGTATTGCACACTGATCACTTAGTAATATAATAATTCATTGAAACAGTAAACTCTGTTGATGCCAATTTATTTAAGCAATGTGCAATGCTAAAATCTTCTCCATGTCAAGAAGAAATCCCTGGCTGGTAATCCATAGTACAGATGAGTTTGGTGTTGATCTCCAATGACATTCTTCATATTTCATATTATAGTGAGAGATTATGCAACACCCTTTCCAAGAAACTACTAAGCCACCTCATCAGCATTCTGTACAGCAAGCAAAAGAAGATCCAGAAGGACATTGCAGATCTCGAACCTCTTCTACAAAACCAGCCCTCTACACTGGACACCATACAAGCATTTCCCACCACAAGAAAGAAAATCTATGATGCTCAACTTTCTTCCCTGAAGAAAAAGAAAGAAAACAAGCTCTCCAGCCTACTACAGAAAGACTCCTCCTGCAACAAGGCCAACGTGGACCTACCGAATAACATCATAAATCTTTCAAGCTGCCCTCTGAGCCAAGCAGAGGAGTCCATACTATCACGGGGCCTGTCCTTCTGTCCCACTAAACCCACACAAATTATAGAGCTCTGTGGAGACCTGGAGGCATTCTTCCGCCGTCTACATCTCAAGGAATATTTCCATAACCTGGAGAACAACCAGCATGACAATCCACAAGCTGTTCCTCACTCACTACAACACGAGGAGGAACCAGGCACTGATCCACAAACATCTTACTCCTGGCAACCCAGAAAGAAGAATTCTACGTGGACACCTGCAGAGGGTCGGAACAAGGAATTAGACTTCTACATTGAATGCTTCTGCCACCGTGCCCAAGCAGAGATCATTAGCAAAGGAAGTGGTCCAATCTACAATCTCAACCGAGCAAAACGTCAAGCCATAAACAATCTCAGAAATAATCCCAACATCATCATCAAAGAGGCAGACAAGGGTGGTGCTGTAGTTGTCATGGACAAAACAAGCTACATACAGGAAGCTGACAGACAACTTTCCAATTCTACATTTTACCAGCCTCTAACTATGGACCCAACCACCAAATATCAAAAAGAATTACAGAACCTTCTAAAATCTGTTCCTGGAAATGTACGTGATCAAATCTTGACTGAGACACCACAAAAACCTCAACCAGCTACCTTTTATTTACTACCTAAAATTCACAAACCTGGAGACCCATTGTTTCAAGCATCAACACTGTCACCTTTGGAGTATCTGGATATGTGGATTCCGTTCTCAAACCATATGCCACCAATGTACCCAGCTACGTAAGAGATACCACCGACTTTCTAAGAAAACTTCAAAACACACATGACCTCCCGCATAACACCATCTTAGCTACAATGGACGTGGAAGCTCTGTACACCAACATTCCAGATGGGTTACAAGCCATAAGGAACATCATTCAAAACAAAAATGAAGCCCACACAGTCACCTCCCTGTGCAACTTTGTACTTACACACAATTACTTCACCTTCAACAATGAAACCTACCTCCAGATCAACGGAACTGCCATGGGTACTCGCATGACTCCACAGTATGCTAATATATTCATGCCTGATCTAGAACAACATTTTCTTAACTGCTGTACCTATAAACCACTTGTCTGTTTGAGATACATTGATGACATATTCTTGATCTGGACGCATGGAAAAGAAACCCTGGAGAAATTCCACCAAGACTTCAATAATTTTCACCCAAATATCAAACTCAGTTTGGACCAGTCTACACAACAAGTAAATTTCCTGGACACCACTGTGAAATTACAAAATGGACATCCTAGTACCACACTATCTCGCAAACCCACAGACAGATGTACCTACCTGCATGCCTCCAGCTTCCATACAGAAACACAACAAAATCCATTGTCTTCAGCCAAGCCCTCAGGTACAATCGCATCTGTTCAGACCCACACGATAGAGAAGCCAAGCTCACAGACTTACAAAATACATTTCTCAAACTACAATACCCATCCAATATGGTTAAAGAACAAATCAACTGGGCTAGACAAATACCCAGGAGTGATCTACTACAAGACAGGCCCAGAAGGGAAAGCAATCACACACCACTGGTTGTCACCTTCAGACCTCAACTTAAGCCCCTCACACGCATAATGAGGGGTCTCCAGCCCATCTTGGACAAGAGTGCTTCACTTTCCAAAGTCCTTGGTGACAGACCCCTACTCGCTTATAGATAACCCCCCAATCTCAAACAACTATTGACACACAACAGACTACACAGAAGTGGAGCAGATATGGGAAGTAGACCCTGCTGCAAATCCAGATGTCAACTATGCCCCCACATTCGCTCTGGAAACAGTATTACTGGACCCAATGGCACCACACACAACATTAAAGACAGTTTTACTTGTGCTTCTGCCAATGTGATTTATGCCATCTCTTGACAAAAATGTCCATCCGTACTTTATGTAGGACAAACAGGACAATCTTTACGCAAAAGAATTAATGGACACAAATCAGATCTCTGGAATGGCAACACGGCTAAACCTGTCTCAAACCACTTTAATCTAACTGGACACTCTATCCAAGACCTGAAAGCTGCAATTCTGGAACAGAGAAATTACAAAACTAGGATTGAAAAGGAGACAGCAGAAATCAAATACATCCATCTGTTAGATACCCATCACAGGGGGCTAAATATTAGTGAAGGGTTTCTGGGACATTATCAAATTTGATACACAGATTGCTATATGATTTTATATTACAACTCTCCTCCCAATTCTCTTTAGAAAAACAGAAAGAAATCAGGTACAGGTGTTTGTTTGTTTCCCCTTGGCATGCAGGTCACAAGTTGATCAGAGACCATAATGGGCTTTCTCAGCAACCTTGAGATGGAAAGGGAGTCATTTAGAGTTTATCTGAATAATCTATTGTTGCTAAGGGCTGTGTGGAATTGCATTCTTGTGCTTGCTTGTCTGTCATCTTGCTTGACTACACCCCTTCTCCCTTTGAGCCCCTGAATTTGGTATATAAAGAACATGCCTGTAAGTTTCACTCTTTGTCTGATGAAGTGCACTTGATCCACGAAAGCTAACAATAAAAATATAGCAGTTAGTCTTTAAAGTGCTACTGTGTTTTTTATTTTATTTTATTTATTTTGTTTTGTTTTGTTTTCTGATATTCATATTTCAGGATACTAATAAGAATTGCCACTTAACAACATCTTATTAGAAGGGCCAAGTCTCAGAATGTTTAGCTTAATTCAGAGTTTAGCTCACTGGAGTCTGTTGTAAACGGCTATGAAGAAGGGCTTGGAAATAAAGATACAGTCATGTTAAACACTGAATTTAAAGGTAGCACTTCCCATATCAGGATATGATTTATTTTTCTGCCTTAAGGAGACTTTATCGGACTTATGCAGCTACTTATACAGTATACCAAATCATACTCCTCTAAAATGTGTGCATTTATTATTGATTGTACTTGGCACCTAAGGGAAAATGGTAAAGTTTAATCTCTGAAAAACAGATGTAAAATAAATCCCAATGGGTAGGATCAGAGCTGGAAGTATGCCAGACCCCAGAGTCTTGTGTTCTTGCAGAAGCATCAGTTGGCTAAAATACTCAGGTTCTGGCTGTTGCAGGAACCAACAAATGTTGTCAGAGGTGACCTTTCCTAAGTGACATAAAACTTTGCAGAGCTTCCCAGAAACAACATGTCTTCTCTCATGTCCAGCTGCCACAGGATGTGAGAGGAAGTAAGAGGCAGCAAAATATAAGAATACTGGAGTTGGATCAAATCAAAGGCTTATCTAGTCCATCACTTTGAGCACACAGTGGCCAGACAGTTCCCTACGGGCAGCATATTACCCCTCCTGTGGTCAGGCTTAATGCCTTTATAAGTCTTAGGAGCTTTCTCTTTGAAGTGGGGCTAGGTTGGTTCTCATCTTTCTGTTCTTCTGGCAAGGAAACATCTTCCCTATCAAGCTGGCCTTTGGAAATGTGAACACCCAGATGGGAAATAAGAGTTAGTGATGTTATAACAAATTTTACTGCTTCATCATATACTTCTAACTGGTTTTTAACTGTATTTAATATGTGCCTTTTCATTACTGGGATATGTTTTGTTGGCTGGAAGCCTAATAAGTGCTTATACTGGTGCGACTCAGATAATTTTTAGTGGCAAATTGCTACAAGTTAGAAAGACAGCATAGGTAAATGTCTGTGCTGATTACTTTAGTTATGTCAATTGATTGCTGAAATTTATGCCAATTGAGTGAATGCCAGTGGGCATAACAATCAGGATTCAAGCCATTGCCTTTTGATTCAATGAGTCATTATGGGTTTAGTTATATCTAATTTTTTTTTTGTCATTTGTAAGATCTTGAATCACTTTTGGGGAGAAAGGAGAGAGAGAGAGAAGTCAAGTATATGAATGAAAAGGTGGTTCATGCATCTCTAGTTGGTATTCTGCATTACTGTATTTGCTTTGTTATTCCAAAAAATTACTGAGGTTTGACTGCCCAGCTTTTTGGTCATCATCATTATTTTTTTTCTGGACTAAAACTTCCAGAATCCCCCTGCCAATATAGCTGAGCGTTTGTGAGTAATAAATAAAAAAGGTAATCATTCAAAGTGTTGTTTTTACCACCCCTTTGCTCTCCCATGCTAATTACCTACCCCAGAGTCACTATTCTATCTCACACATATGTACACACACAGAGAGGGACTATTATTTTATCTCTCTGCCTCAAACCTACAACAGTTGAAAAAAATATGCCCACTTGTTGATATCTTTCCACCTAAGATAAGGAGAGAAGTAGCAGCAGATGCTGAGAGAACTAGGCATGAAAATGACCCTCAACATCCTCTGAATGGATATGAGCCTAAAGTCCACTGGGAAGAGCTTTATGGCAAGAACAAACATTCCCGAGGTTGCACGAGAACAAAATCAAATTAGAAGGAGGAGGAAGGACCTCACCAAACAAGGAATAACATTAAAAGAGGATATGGCTGAGGAACTCAACCTCCCCTGTGTCACTTGTATGACTGAACAGTTTGAGGGTTGGGGAGCCTAAATGTAAGACCAACATGCTCAAGTGGGGACTGCTGGCAGACACACCTGCTGTGTGAATGCAAAGAGGCACAGAGCCAGGCTCACCTGCTAGTATGTCAACTACTACCAGAAAGATGTGTCAATGATGATTTAAGTTTGGCCAAATGACAAAGCCAAGAAGATTATTTCACTTTAGCAGTTTAAATGTTGATATGGACATGAAAGAAGAAGAAGAGGCCCTGTGCCTCCGCCCCTTGCTTTGGGTTATAGTCTTTTAACATAGCAAAACCCACCATAACATTTCTTGCCTCGCCGTGGTGCTCTCTCCTTCCTCGTGTTTCTGTTATTGAGAAGCAAAAAATATTATGTGCAATAAAAAAATCAATACATATTTTTCCAACCATTACCTGAGGACAAATGTATAGTGTAGTATTGATTATGTTTTATTATTTTTCCCTTGATACCTGCATCAGTTAACAGCTCTCTAGGGTTATCCATTATGGTACTGAAATGCAATGTAAAGTAATGTGCCCTTTTCTGTTGTTTCTTCAACTGGGAAAAGAACTAGTCATTCACTGTCTGTAATTGAATCAAATATTTTAATTGTATGCATTCTTCTATGTATGTATATATGTGTTTGTCGGTTAGGTTGTTTTGCTCTTGTTCCCATTTTCCACCAGTATGTGATCATATTAATGCTGAGTGTGTAATTTCATTGCACGTCTAAAATTCAAGTGGCTGTTAGTTCACTTGAGCTCTCAGGATTAGGCTGGTTAAGGATCTAAATAAATGGAAAAGGAAATGCCTAATTGCAGACATGTTAGAACTATAACAAGCAAAGCTCCAATTTACTGCAGTTTGCTTCCTCCTTGTTTTAGTCTGCTACTAAATCCTCTAATTTTTAAAATGAAACGTCTAGTGGTTTCAATATAATGGGTATTTGGTGATCTCCATAAAACTAAAACATATTGTAAGTTATTTTAGTTCCATCCCAGCTACCCTGAATTTATTTACTAGCTGTTGTGTTGAATGGGGGAAACAATAGAGTTTATTTTAATTTCTGCCCTAAAATATTATTTTCATACCTTGTTTTAATGCAGAGAGATTTGTTTCATTTGAGAGAAGAAAACCATTAGATGGCACTCTGTGTAAAGTTTGAGGTTAGTGCAAGCACACTTACTTGGGCAAAGCTGAGTTGGGGAGGGGGGAGCACCCGGCAAATGAACATGTCAGCAAATGAAAGGTGTGTGTGTGTGGGAATCTTCTTATTGTCTGCACTTTTTAACAGCCTGCCTCTTCAAAGTAGATTTTATACATCACATTTGGCACCGATCATTTGCTCCATTTGTAAGGAAATAAAATCCATTAACCAAACAAGAAAGAAAATCAAAGGAATCAAATGAAAATGCTTACACTAAGAAGACTGTCTCTGCATATTTTCTCTTAATTCTGCCACCTCTTGAAGGTGAGGATGCCAAGACTGACTGAATCTACTCAAAACAGGATGATCTGAAAACAATGGGCTCAGCACAAAAATGAACACAGGAAGCCACTCCTATATCAAAATAGTTTTTATTTATTTATTTATTTATTTATTAAATATTAATCTACCATATCCAAATCTGAATATTTGCAATCATCATGGTGATCAGCCATGAAGACTGTCCTGAGAATATAATGCCTTTCATCTGCCTTCTGCATCGCAGCCATGACCCACATACTACTGATTCAGTTCTGCGAGTCACTTTCTGGTCCTGAGCCCTTTTGGGATGCAGAGTCCTCCTAATCACCAGGCCAGTATTGATGAAGCTGCTGTCTTCCATCTACATGGATTCAAGAGAAATTTAATCCACTTGGGGACCATCACCCTTCCCTGTGGACTTCAGCATCCAAGGCCATTAGTTCTCAGGGTGGTCAGGTTAGTTAACTGCCGCCTGACACTCGGTGTCATCTGGGATATTTCCTGTTCTTGGTGGAGCACATACAAATAACAAAACAGCATAACAAAACAAACAACAAAATAAAATAAAACAAGAGTATAAGTACATCAATAAAATAAAATAAAACAACTGGCATCTGTAAGCACACAGAGTTAACTGACCAGCTAATTTATTGTTAAGGGTGTAATATAACTAAGCAGGGACTGAGTCTGTGGTTTTCTGAGTCCTAACTGCCCCTCGATTTACTACTCTGCAATGGCTCCCACCACAACAAAGCTGGATTACTAGTATGCTTTAATGCTAGCTTTTTAAAAATCTTTGCTTCTTCTGCAGAACTAGAAAATAGACTTTACCTGTCAGGAGAGAGAAATACAAGATCTAGTTATTTATAAAAATAGCAACAAGCCTTGTTTTAATTGTCACAAGCTTTTGTGGAGTGTGGCTCATGTCTTCAGGTACATAGAGTTTAGCCTAAGTAGACAGGTATTTATGCACATGCATATGCTATATATTTCTGTGCTCAATATAATTCATTTCCCCCAAAGCTCGCAGTGTGACACTGTTGCTTAATTCATTTCTTTAATAAGCTGTTGTTATTGCTGCATTAATGTTATATGACAGTGGTAGTGAGCCTATAGCATGGGAGCCAGAGGGGGAATGCACAGCCCACTCTGTGGGCACATGCACCGTCGCCCCAGTGAGATGAGGTAATGTGTGTGCATGTGTGAGTGCCCATGGAGGCGGAGGAGGCAGTGGCGGCGCACAGGCAGGCACCATGCATGCACATGAGTGATGTGACCAACATGCCTCAAGTGGTGCACACACATATGTGATGCTGCTGGCGTGCCTCTAGCTGCGCACATGCAGTGCCTGCCCACATGCTGCCACCTCCTCCTCCTCTGCCTCCCTGGGCATTCAGTCTCCAAAAGGTTTGCCATCACTGTTGTATGGTGTATGCGTTTGACTTTGAATCTCTGTCCATTGAACCATAATGGTCCAAGTTTAGAGTTGTACCCCATTTTTTGAGAGATTTGCTATCTTTCAACCCTGTAGGGCAGGCAAATACAACATGGCCAGTGTAAATGGCTACTTTTTGTTTTGGTTCATTTTTGAAGAAAGTACAAAAATTTACAAATCACATAATTGGGACAGAAAGAACCTGAAGTTTAATTATTATTTTATCATGTAGGAGAAAACAAACCTAACACAGTTATTTATTTTTAGTTGTTTCCTCCAGCAGCAATGGAAACAAGGACTGGATAGTTTGGAGACACCATTTTGATTTCTCATAGTTTCTTGGTCAAATGACAACTGACTTGGATGTAAGGAGCTGCCTGGCTGAACTGGATGGAAGTATTGGTTGTGGTTCCTGCAGTTCTATCAGTTGTCATGGATGGATACCTAGAATTCTGGTTTCTATCCTTTTCTTCATCTTTTAGGAGGCGATCAATAGATATATGATAATACAGTACCATGCAAAACATATTCCCTTTGACAGGCATCACATATTGGTTGCATTGAACCTTCTACCATAACTGATCATATTTTATCCTGTCTTGCACTAAAATGTTGTGTCCATTTCAGACAAGTGTGGAATTGCCGCTTAAACATCTGCTCACCAAATGATTCGGCATGAAGTGGTTCATGAAATGAGCTACAGTTCTGAGCTTCTTGGTTTACTAAACAAACTAGCAGTGTTTAAGGTAAGGGTAAAGGTCAACCTTGCTCAAAAGCCAGTCATATCTGACTCTAGGGTTCAGTGCTCATCTCTGTTTCATAGCCAAAGAGCCAGAGCTGTCCATTTCTGCAGATGTTTCTGTGGTCACGTGGCAGGCATGACTAGACACCGGAGTGCACAGAATGCTGTTTACCTTTCCCACTGAAGTGGTCCCTATTTATCTACTTGCAATTTCTTGCTTTCGAACTGCCAGGAGCTAGGACAGACAATGGGAGCTCATTCCATCATGCAGTATTCGGGCATCGAATTGCTAGCCTGCTCCCTTCCAGTCACAAGTCTTCAAATACAGTAACGACATCAAAGTCATCCATCTGCACCAAAACCAAGCTGCTGTTTTCAGAAATCGTGATAGCACTGAACATGGTGAGTGGCATTGCAAAAATGCAGACCTGTAGTTCTCATTGATGTCCTGAAATGAAAATGACGGGTTGCAGATGGGAAACTTGATTTTGCTTCACACTGCAGCAGGGAGACAGGAAGGCAGCATACTGTAAGTCAAATGATCACTTCTGTAGGGAATCTATTCCTGCTGAGTGGGAAAAGCATATGACACAAGAGGAGGCTTTCTCACCTCTGATTTCTATGAAGGATGATATGACATGGGCACCACTTTCCACAGAATGAACTCAAAATGCAATTCTATTTTCACACTCGTAGCAAGGTGCTAGTCTCAGACTAGGGCTGTGATGTCGAACCTTGGCACTCCAGATTTTCTTAGACTTCAATTCCCAGAACCCAAGCCCCCGTGACTCCACATGAATGGGTTTGCTGCGATTCATCTAGCCTGCGCCACACTGCCCTCATTGCTCCTGGAAGCAGAAGTAAAATGTGCCTGCTTCCAGGAGTGATGAAAGTGGTGTGGTGTGGGCCGGATGAATCACAGCAAACTCATTCGTGTGGATTCACAGGGGCTTGGGCTTCTGGGAATTGAAGTCCAAGAACATCTGGAGTGCCAAGGTTCACCATCACGGGACTAGGGTATATGTCTCAGAGTCATTTGCTGGTGTCATTTCTGAAGACCCAGAGCAAGACTTTCCCCTGCAGATCCTTTTCAATGATGTAATGCAAATTCTCTAATTGCTTTGGAACCCAAATGACATTTTTAAAAATCCCATGACAGAGTAAGCTTCTTGTCAGCCTAGCAGTTAATATTAAAAACAGGATGGCAGGACAATGATTGGGTTATAAATCCTCACTTGTTTGGTTCTCATGTTCAAAAATAAGAAACTTCAAATTTTCTCCTCCCTCCAAAATGATGCAGGGACTGTGGTGGTTTAGAGGTTAAGAAGTTGAACTTGATGCCTGGAAGATCGACAGGTCAGCAGTTCAAGTCCCAAGTGCTGCATGATGGAGTGAGCTTCAATGTCTGTCCCAGCTCCTGTCAACCTAGCAGTTTGAAAGCAAGAAATTGCAACCAGATAAATAGGTTCCAGTGGGAAGATAAGCAGCATTCCATACACTCTGGTGTCTAGTCATGCCTTCCACAGTGCTGGCTCTTTGGCTATAAACAGAGATGAGCAATGAACCCTAGAGTTGGATATAACTGGCTTTTGAGCAAGGGCAATCTATAGCTATCCTCTAATGTGATTTAGCATGCACTCAAAATTTCCATTTTAATTCATTTTTAATTTTACCCATATTTCATACACATTCATAATTTTATATTATGCAGCACTTTGAAATGAACTAACACAATTACTGGTTATTGAGGAACAGCAGGGGGAGTATGCTAGTACTGTACTGTACTTTCTTATCCTGCAGTGGGTCAACATTAAAAACAGGATGCCAGCACAATGATTGGGCTATAAATCCTCACTTGTTTGATTCTTGTGTTCAAAAATAAGAAACCACAAATTTTATCCTCCCTGCAAAATGATGAAGTGACTGTGGTGGTTTAGTGGTTAAAGCATTGAACCTGATGACTGGAAAGTCAGAAGGTCAACAGTTCAAGTCCCAAGTGCTACACAACGGAGTGAGCTTCCGTTTCTGTCTGAGCTCCTGCAACCTAGCAATTCAAAAGCAAGAAATTGGAAGTAGATAAATAGGTACCACTTCTGTGGGAAGTTAAACAGCATTCCATGTCTAGTCATACCTGCCACATGTCCATGGAAATGTCTGCAGAAACAGACAGCTCTGGCTCTTTGGCTATAAACAGAGATGAGGTCCTAACCCTATAGTCAGATATGACTGGCTTTCAAGCAAGGGTGACCTGCAAAATGATGAAATATTTTATTTCACCATTTTGATGCCAAACTCAAGGACTTACATAATGCATTTCTCAAACTACAGTACCCATCCAACATGGTTAAAGAGCAAATCAACCAGGCTAGATGATTACTCAGGAGTGATCTACTAGAAGACAGGTCCAGAAGGGAAAGCAATCGCACACCACTGGTTGTCACCTTCAGGTCTCAGTTTAAACCCCTCACACGCATAATGAGGGATCTCTAACCCATCTTGGGCAAGAGTGTTTCGCTTTCCAAAGCCCTTGGTGACAGACCCCTACTCACTTATAAACAACCCTCCAATCTCAAACAATTATTGACACACAACAGACTACACAGAAGTGGAGCAGATATGGGGACTAGACCCTGCTGCAAATTCAGATGTCAACTATGCTCCCACATTCACTCTGGAAACAGTATTACTGGACCCAACAGCAACACACACAACATTAAAGGCAGTTTTACTTGTGCTTCTACCAATGTGATTTATGCCATCACTTGCCAAAATGTCCACCTGTGCAAATGGGACAATCTTTATGCAAAAGAATTAATGGACACAAATCAGACATCCATTATGGCAACACAGAAAAACCTGTCTGAAATCACTTCAATTGACCTGGACACTCTATCCAAGACCTGAAAGTTACAATTCTGGAACAGAGAAATTACAAAACTAGGATTGAAAGAGAGACAGCAGAAATCAAATACATCCATCTATTAGACACACATTGCAGGGGATTAAATATTAGTGAAGGGTTTTTGGGACATTATCAAATTTGATACACAGATTGCTATATGCTGCTAGATATTTTATATATTATATATTATTTTATATATAACACAAATAATATTTGTTAACATTTAAACAAGGAAAAGAAAGGAAAAGAAAAAAGGAGAGAAAAGAAAGAAGAACAGTTTTTTATACTAAAAATATCTAGTTTATTGAAAAGGAAAGAAATAAAAGAAGAGAAATAACAGACAGACAAACAAAAAAACCTATCCATAAAAGGAAACTTCCTCCAATTCCCCAGAGTCTTAACTTCTAAATTTATCTCAAGCTTTTTCTACATGAATAATAATAGTTGTGTTTCTTATTGTATATTTTCTAGTCCAGAACTGTACCTCATATTGTGTTCATTATAATGTCTTCCTAGGTATTTTTCCTGACTGTAGCATTCCTGACTCACCCATCTCCTGTTTATTGTTTAAAAGTCTGCCTGGAAAAGAAAATATTTGCCTGATGATGGAGGATAAGAAAGAGAAGCCAACCTAAATTTCATGGGGTAATGAATACCAACTCCTGGGAGTAGACTCTGATAATGTGCTCTCTTGTGTCCTCATCAAATGAGTTTGGGAAAGTGGTGGAACCAAAAGAAGAGCTTCTCCAGATCATCTTTAAAAACTGAGAAGGCTCATATGGAGTGAAATGGCTCTTCATAAAGCCTTGACCCAATCTTACTGGCTTCAAGAAACTGCTTAATGTTAATCCTATACTTTCCATGTGGAACTAGGGCCAGACACTTGTCCAGATCAGAATTATGATCCCCAACTATCCCTGCTAGCAGAACCCCACACTGGGGATTATGGCAGTTGTAATCCAAAAATACATGGATGGCTGTAGTGGCCCACACCATTCCAAAAAATAAAGCACATTGAAATCCCTTAGACTCCCCTTCCCCCATGAAGCCATATTAGCCTTCACATATCAGGATTTTAAAAAACTGATTGAATGAATTGTAGAATATTTTCTGGCCCTATATATCAAGGACGTGTAGAAGAGTTAGGATTAGGGTACAGATGCATTGAGATCGGGATTTATATTTCCATTAGCCATTAAAAATTCCAGCATCTTTCTGAATGATACCAATTAAGGGCAACCAGGATATGTTACTTTTGACTTGTTATTTCTTAACTAATGTTATGGGGTAGTTTTGATTCAATGGATGGAATCCAATAACAGAGTTTAATGTTGCCTAAGCCTCATGGCATTATCAACTGTGATGGTTATTTGGAAATAACTATAGTAAAATCCCGGTTTACGTTTTAGTCTGTTTCGACAATTTTGTCGGAAACCAGATCAATTGTAAATTCAAGCATGTTTCCCCATAGGAATACAGTACATTGAATTTTTTTTAAAAAAATTCCCCACCTCCCCAAAAAACCCAAAAAAAATCCCCAAAACACAATTAAACTTAATAAAAGACGACACAAAGCTTCCTACCTTTTTCACCACTTGATTTTCCTGGGCTCCAGTGCTTTTTGCTGGTGGTGGGTATCAGGCATGCCTTCCTCACCAATGACTGCTGGCCGGGGCTGGCTTCCTCTTCTGTGCCTGGGTCAGTGCAGCCAACCCCTGGAGGCATTTGTTGGCTGCACCAATTCTGGCCCATAAAAGCTGAACAAGGCCATAGATTGCCAATTTCACATCAGGTTCTTTGATTGCTGAATGAGATTTCACTGTGTTTTACTCTACACATCAATCTCTCCCTTCCTCCTTCTCTCTATTGCATGCATACAAACCTACCATTACTCTCCAAACTGACAAACTGTCTGCAAATGTCACAAAGCTATACACCTACACTACACAACAACTTGAGTACTGTAACTTTTTCCCCTGACTCCTTTGAAACAAAATATATTACATCTGTGAGCCATTGGCATTCATTCAAGCAAACAACTAGCATTTTATCTCTTTTACTGTTTTACTTAATTCCAGAGATTTTTGATTGGAATTATATGCAATCAAAAATAATATGTATATATACTTTTACATTTACAATTTGGCCCTAAATCTTTTTAGAGAGCACAAACTATATATTGAATTTCAGAAAACAAAACAAAACAAACAAAATAAAATAAAATAAAAAACACAGTAGCACTTTAAAGACTAACTGCTATATTTTTATTGTTAGCTTTCGTGGATCAACTCCACTTCATCAGACAAAGAATGAAACTTACAGGCATGTTCTTTATATACCAAATTCAGGGGCTCGACGGGAGAAGGGGTGTGGTCAAGCAAGATGACAGACAAGCGAGCACAAGATTGCAGTTTCACCCAGCCTTTAGCAACAATAGATTATTCAGATAAACTCTAAATGACTCCCTTTCAATCTCAAGGTTGAATTAGCTTTGTAAACACATCATTTTCTCTAACTGAAACTCTAAAACTATTCTATAGCTAGAGGTGAAGTTAAAATGGAACAATTGCGAAAAAAGAGCCATGAAAAACGAACGAACGAACGAACGAACGAACGAACGAACGAACGAACGAACGAACGAACGAACGAACGAACGAACGAACGAACGAACGAACGAACGAACGAACGAACGAACGAACGAACGAACGAACGAACGAACGAACGAACGAACGAACGAACGAACGAACGAACGAACGAACGAACGAACGAACGAACGAACGAACGAACGAACGAACTTATGTTGTTGTTGTTGTTGTTCAGTCACACAGTCAAGTCTGATCCTTTATGACCTCATGGACCACTGCAGGCCAGGTTCCTCTGTCATCTGCCATCTTCTGTAGTCAGCCCAGATCTATGCCCACCATCTAGCCATCTCATTCTCTGCCATCCCCTTCTCCTTTTGCCTTAGATCTTTCTCCAGTGAATCCTTATTTGGTGGCCAAAGTACTTGAGCTTTGGCTTCAGTATTTATCCTTCAAAGGAGAAGTCAAGATTTATTTCCTTTAGGATTGACTGATTTGATCCCTTTGTAGTCCAGGGGACTCACAAGAGCATTCTCCAGCATCACATTTCAAAGGCATCTATTTTTCTTCTCAACCATCCTTATGGTCCAGCTCTCACAGCCATACAATACTACTGGGAATGCCATTGCTTTAACTATGCAGACTTTTGTTGCCAGGGTGATGTCTCTACATTTTGTTATGCTGCTTTGGTATGCCATAGCTTGCCTCCCAAGAAGTAAGTGTCTTTTTATTTCATGGCTGTAGTCATCATCTGCAAGGATCTTAGATCCCAAGAAGGTGAAGTCTGTCACTCCTTCCATTTCTTTCCCTTCTGTTTTCCAGTACAGTAAAACCATGGCATATGACTGCCCTGGGTTATGTTTGCTGTGGGTTACGACCACACATTTAATTTAAAAAATTTCCTGGGTTGCGACCGCTTTTCAGTTTACAATGAAAAATTGTGCTACTATATTTTAAACTCTACGATGGTAGTGATTTGGGGACCTTATCTGACAATGATGACCACACATCTTCAGCAGTAAGCACTGCATTGTGACTTTGGGTGAAGGGGCTGGGCATTTTAAATTCTGAAATATTTGCAGTGGCAATTTTGGAATTCAAAGTGGTCACTGCAACTACTTCAGAATTTAAAATGGCCATCCCCTCCACCCAAAGTCACAATGCAGTGCTTATTGCTGTGGAGGTGCCATCGTTGTCATCGGATAAGGTCCCCAAATGGCATGGAAAAGGTAGGTAGATCACTCTGTTGCTGGGGGGGGGGGTAGGGGACAATCAAGTCTGACATTTTTTTGTATTTTTGTGGGTTTTTGTATGATGATGATGGTGATGGTGATGGTGATGGTGATGGTGATGGTGATGGTGATGGTGATGGTGATGGTGATGGTGATGGTGATGGTGATGGTGATTACAGTCAGGACTTTTTTAAATTTCCAATGCATTCCTATGGGAAAACGTGCTTCGGGTTATGACCCCCCCCCCTTACAATGGAGGCTGTTGAAATGTACCTCTGTCATAAACCAAGGTTTTATTGTACTTACTTATGTACTTACTTATATGCCACCTGTGTCCTGGCAATGGGACTCAAGGTTTCTCACGGCACATGTACAAAGGTAGCAGCTATCCTCAAGTGTCAACCTTAAATAAAACAACACATGGAAAACAACAAAAAGTTAAACTTCATTTGAAAAATAGAGGGGCACAATAACAATAAACACTTCTCCACCCCTCCCCCTGATCCTCCATTAACATACTGTATTGTAATGTAATGTAGTGTCACTGCTGTTTTTCACTGCTAAGCTTATCAGCAGGTGCAAGGTGGAGGAGGCCTTGCCAAGGCCTCAAAGCCTGCGTATCTTCCTATCCATTAGGGCTGGAATGCCAGAGTATGTCAACATCCTCCCTCTGAGAACTAAGAGGGCTATGTTTTGGGAACAGACAGTATTTTGATTCAGAATGTAATTTGATTGGTTGCATGCTAATTAGATGAGCCAGAAGCTGTGATCCATGTTATAAACACATGGGACAGTTAGTTCTTGCTCTAGAACTAGGAGAGAAAGTTCTCGTGCGGACTCCAAGCTGGTAAGGAGCCAAAGTTCTTCCAAGTCGTCAAGATGATTACTTAGGATAGATAGTTTACTTTGCTTTCTATAGGGGAAACCAAAGTATGGATGTTCCTGTATGTTTTTGATCAGAAACTGTATTTTTGGATTTATCTGTATCCTGAGATCAACAGATGAACTTTATCTTTTCTATTATGCTTTAAGAACAATAAACTGAACTTCTTCATTACATCGTGTGATTATTGGAAGGGGGTAAGACATATAGAGTTTAGCCTGGCTTAAGGCAAGAAGAAGCCACACCACTACTACAATTATTCTCTCCATTGTCATTGTGTGGGATCACTTTAACTAAGTGGATGTCCCAGGTTGCTGCCAGAGTTTTGCAGGACTAACTGCTAGCTGCTTGTTGTCTTAGAAGTTCCAGGGATGGGTTCAGGGCCCCTGAGGGAACAGAGAGAGGTCTGAGGTGGAGGGGGCTAAATGGTAGTAATACTGACAACATCATGGCCAGTTTTGGCCATATTTAATGGGGACTTCCTGGTTAAAGGACTCAATAGACGATAGTGAGGATCCAAGTAGATTAGTTTTATTGTGAGTTTGATTATGTCAATAGCCATACACATTCACTCTCATATTGTCCTGGGATATATGATCTCTATTATCATATAGATCCGGGGTTCCCAACCTTTTCAAGCCAGGTGCCAGGTCATGCTCTCTCAGTCAGCTTTGAGTGTCAGACTGCCAATTTGGCCTGCTTGCACAATGGGTGGTGGTGACCATTTTGTCCCATCAGCTTCAAAGTGGTGGCTATTTTGTTTCTCCAATGCCCTTGGAGGGGTGGGGGACACATGAAATGGTGCCACAGGCCAAATCCGGCCTCTGGGCCTTAGGTTGGGAGCCCCTGATATAGATCACTCTGCAATGCTAATACATGAAGAGGGTGTATGAAATGAGTGTATGGGATCATATGATCTGAAAACACTAGCTTCAGAGAAGTAGGAAGTCATGTTTTGGCTTCCTGACAATGGAGAGAAACATCCTGGGTGATAACAAAAAGGAGCAAAATCATGTTTGAAAGGAACTTCTTAATCTGGAGGGAGATGGCTGAGTAAAGAATGTGAAGAGTAAAGGAGTATGGCAAACAACCAGTGGTGGGCTCCAAAAAAAATTACTACCACACTGTGGGGTGTGGTATGGTGGACGTGGCCAGGGGTAAAGCCTTGTGTTGCACCCAAATTAGGACTACTTTGTTTTAAAATTTGGATGGGCAGTGTCAGCCAGAATTTCTGCTACCGGTTCTGGTGAACTGGTGCAAACCTGCTGATGCCCACCACTGCAGACAATCCCATATATGGCTATCCTGTACAATCAGCAGATGAGGAGTGGGAATTTACTTGGCAGTGTCAACAAAACTGAAAGCCTATGGAAGAAAGCTAATATAATCTTACTAATTGAGGACTCCTTCTGTTTAAGTCTGAGCAAGCTGTCAGGTCGTTCCAACACTCCTATTATAGACTGATCACCTGTAATTTGGGGTTTGTGAGTATGAATGAGTGAGTGAGTGTGTATGAGTACAGAAATAATCAAGCTTACAATAAAACTAATCTACTTGCATTATCACTGTTGTCTATTGAGTCATTTAACCAGGAAGTTCCTAATAAATCTGGTCACAAAGTTTTAGCTCTACATTGATCCTCCTCAAGGTCACAAAAAATTGATTGTTATGGCATTGTTAATCATAACAATTGTGTGCCTTCAAACTGATTCCAATTTATGGCAACTCATTCTAGGATTTTCTAGGTAGAAAACATTCAGAAGTGCTTTATTAATCCTTTCTCCTGGAGGCATCCTGGGACTGTGAAGCTTGCCCAAAGCCTCATAGGCTAGTTCTTCTTCCAGGAGGCACAGTGGGGAACTGACTCCCCATCTCTAGCTCTGGAGCCAGATACCTAACTCATCAAGCTATTAAACTAGTTATCATATTGTTTCCTCCTATTAAATAACCTCTTAATGGGGTTAACCTCTTAATTAGCTCAGATCAGGTTGAAGAACTGTAGACATTCATTCTGAAGGTGATGTATTTGGTGCAAACTGGCAGGCTGTGTTAATCATAACAGAAGCTGAATTTTCATTCACTTTATAAAGGAAAACAAATTTATGTCAGCATATTTAAGTGTTTCACTGAATCATCTGCAGCATGCTTGTCCTAACAGGGTTTTCCCTCTGGAACTATAATTCCTTATAATATTTTGTGTGGGGGATAATAAAAAGCTCTAAAAGGGTCACCTATGGCATGTACTCAAGATTCATAAACAAACACCTAGGATAGTTCTGAGAGAGGCTCATTACTAGCCATCAGCAAGGGGCTGCTCATGAATTAAAACTCTCCCAAAAACATATCAACCACATTTAAAAATACTGCTCATTCAGTATGTGCAAACAATTAACATCAGCAAAAGATTAGTTAAAGAAGGTGAAAAATATGGTCTTAGCTAACTGAAGTCATGGTAGGAATAAAGAATCCTATTGTTTGGTGGGGAACGTTTGGTTTGTTTATAGGAGGGGTTCTCAACGTTTTTGTGCTCTAGACCAGACCATGCCCCCTCAGACAGCTGAGCAGGCTGGACACATGGTTCCCCCACCATAAACACTGCTGTAAAACATATCTGTGGCTGTCATAAATGCATTTACGACAGCTGTGGGTGCATTTATGGTGCATTTTCAGCTGTTTTCACTGCTTCCACCGCTTCTGGAGGTGGTGGTGGGAGTGAGGGTAGCAGGCCACATGAAATGGCACCACAGGCCAGGTCCAGCCCACAGGCTGTAGGTTGCAGACCCATGGTTTGTAGCATGGTTAATGTTCTGGCACTTTTTAAAATAGAGAGTAAAAATAATAATTGCATGCCATCAAGTTAATTCTGACTTAAGGCAACCTTTTTCAAGGTTTTCTATTGATTTCAACACTTCAATAATGTCTCTGTAGGGAGCTTATTTTGAAATTTAGCAGGCAAGAATAGATTCTCAATACTAACCCTTTTATTGTACTCCCCCAGAGTTTTAAGAAGCTGCTCAAATAAAGCCCATTTTATTTTGCACAGCTGACAGATTGATGCATTTTGAATCTGATCTCATGGTTGCATTTTTTCCCCATGAGTAGTCAACCATGAGTCGTAAGATTGCAAAGTGACCATACTAATATAGACAGCCTTAAGTATGGTTTTGTAAAAGAGCCTCCTCGAAGATTGTGGTATTTTTGAACAACAATTGGGCGTACCCAGTGATGGGCAGCAACAGGTTCACACCAGTTCAGCAGAACTGGTAGTAACTTTTCCCAGTGTCCCGGAGAACTGGTAGCGGCTTTTGGAGGGAACCACCTTGGGGGCTTACCTTTTTGCAAGTTCCCCCACTGTGCATGCATGCCTACAGCGCTTGGCATGCATGTGTGGCCTCCTTGCTATCCTCCCAAGTGGGGAGGAGGGCAAAAAGCTGCTATAGTGTGCTCCATATAGCCTGCTCCCCAGGGTAAGTGACTCACTTTTGGGTGTAGAGTGTGGGTGTGTATTTTAATTTGTATTTAATGTGTATTTATTTTTAATGTGTATTATTATGTTTTATGTGTATTTAATTTGTATTTTATGTGTTTTTATGTCTATTTAATGTGTATTTAATGTGTATTTATTTTTAATGTACATTTTTATGTTTTATGTGTATTTAATTTGTATTTTATGTGTTTTTATGTCTATTTAATGTGTATTTATTTTAATGTGTATTTTATGTGTTTTATGTGTATTTTTATTTATTTTTATGTCTATTTAATTTGTATTTTTATGTGTACTTATTTTTATGGGTTTTTACGTTGGCTCCACCCACATCATTGGCACCATCCATGACATCATGATGTTAGCGCTGCCCATGATGTCATGATGTCGGCTCCACCCACGATATTGGCTCCGCCCACAGTGTGGTAGTAAAATTTTTGGCTGCCCACCACTGAGCTTACCCTGGCCAAAGGCCACCCTGTGCCTGCTAATCTTTCTCTTTCAGGCAAAAGGAACTGCAGAATGAAGTCACCAAAAGTTAGTTTTGTTTTTGTAGTTCAAAGCCTGGCCTAGACACAGAAAAAGAAGAGTATCAACATAGCTAATGAATTAAAATGTGTATTAATACTTATTAAAAATGTGTATTAATTTCATCTTTCATCCCAACATTGATGTGCAATCAAATATATTTTAATAAATAAATCATTTTGACCCATCAATTCTATCTTAAACCTTTCCAGGGTTTTCTGAGCAGAGAGCATTCAGATGTGGTTTACCATTCCTGTCTTCTCTGAGACTGTGCAGCTTGTCCATGGCTTCACATGCTGGCTCTTCTCCAAAGAGGTACAGGGAGGAATTGAACTCTCAATCTCTGGCTCTGCAGCCAAATACTTAAACACAGAGCTATCCAGACAGCTCTAAAACAATCTTTAAAAATGGTTCTATAATCTAGGTTTTTTTAAAATAAAATAAAAACCCAAATGTTTCCTGTTGAAACCTGAACAAGGATGAAGTGAGCCTGAGTTCCCTTGATAGGGAGCTCCATAATCAAGGTGGTTCTACCGAAGAAACCTAGCCTCTAGGTTTTTGTGGTGATCAGTCAGCAGATAAAGCAATAGTGTAAAAACAGAGGTCATAATTGTATCACTGTGAATTACCATACATTCAACATGAAAATGGAGAATCATACTTGATCAATGGTTACATTCCTGCATTGTGTTTCTTACAAAGGCTAACCAGATGCCTCCAGAAAAGTTGGCCTCTGAACAATTATTGTTACTCACAGTAATTTTGAGGATTTCTCCCTCCCTCCCTCTGAGTAGATCCTTTGTGGCAAACATTCCTATAGGCAAAAATTACACTTTAGGCAGAGATTACAGTAGGCAATATTTATAGAGTCGGGACTCCTATATAAATAAAAATTAATGGGAAATAAAAATGCAGTGTTGCTGGAAGACCATTTCTAGGATTTGTGTATTTTTCCATGTGTGAGGGAGCTGGATGGGTCCTTCATCTCATCTCATTTCACTGTTTGCTTGTTGTTCCAAACCTACTACTTGTGCAGGTTGTAAAAGTAGCACATGACATTCTTTTCAGATTTAGAGAGGGAGGGTCCTCTAGGAAGCTCTTAAAAAACCTGGGTTGCCTTTGTCTGAGACAAATGATGTATCCTTCACACTCTGAGCATTGAAGCAGAAATTCAGTCAATTTGGAGGTCAAATTGTTTTTCTAAAACTCTGGACATATTTGTGAAAAGATACTATGGGCAATCTGAATTAGGCAGAACAGGGATAGGGAATGTACAGCTCTGCAGACGCTATTGGATATCAGTAGGTATCAAGCAGAGATAGCATGACCAAGAGTCAGAGAAGATGAGAGCTCCAGCCCAACAGCAATGGATGACTGCAAGTTCTCCATTCCATAGGCTGAGGAGTAGGCCTATTAGAAAATATCTATGTCTCATCCACTTTCTTACCTCCTGTTATTTGCATAAAATTGCAATCAACCTTTCGGACTATGGCAGGGCTTCTCAAACTTTTTAAGCTGCAGGTTAGACTACACCCCCTCAGGCAGCTGAGCAGGCAGGACTGGTGGTTCCTCCCACCATAAATACTGTCATAAATCACATCCATGGCCACGGGCACATTTATGGCTATCATAAACACTTCCGCTTCTGTTTCTGGTGGTGGTAGCAGCAATGACATGGGCCACATGAAATTGTGCCATGGGCTGGGGCTGGCCTGCAGGCCTTAGGTTGAGAACCCTTGCAGTCAGCCATGTCAAATCTGGTTTTCTCTCTCATGTTTATTTAAGAAAAACCTTTACTATATTTGACATATTTTATTGATTGATTTAAAACATTATTATTTGTTTTTGTTTCATTTTGTTTCTATACAAGTCTCTGCTATAACAGCTTTGCCTCCCTTCTGCATTTATGAAGTCTGTGTCAAGAACTTCAGCACATGGTAGAAGAGCCAGGTTAGATAACTGCGAAGTTTAAGTTGATATGCTGGGTTTGCTCCTTTGACCCCAAGCTGCCTTGCTAATGCTGTTCTAATCTCTGTTGGGAGTTGATTTCATAGCAATTGGCCATTTTCCAGGAAATGTTGTATCTCTTGCCCTAAGCAATTCCTCTAGAGATTGACAGTTTCATTTTTTTCCAAGGAAATTAGCCATTATGCAAGGTCATGATCTTGGTAACAGGCCTTTCAGGTATCTTGGGACAGTCCCAGGCAAATATTTGAGAACAAGAATCAGCCTTTCAAATTTGATGTGGTTCTTAGCTGGGGAACAAGTCTAAGAAATAAAGTGGAAAAGAGAATGCATTCTGATCAGGCTTTCATGCTGAGTAAGCAGCTTAGTCAGCTTCCAATGACTATGTGCATTTTAAGGTTGGCAGTTTCATTATCGCACCGTTGCCACTAAGGTCAGCGAATCTGTTTGAATGTATAGTGATCCATCCTGGAGAGTAAAGTTTAGTAGCACTATGGCTGCCATATACATAGTTTCACACTTGAAAACCAGAAGTAGAGATTAATACAAATAAAATGATAAAAGGAATGAAAAAAAATAGGAGCTTTAATGAAGAAAGGAAAAAGAGAATGTTAAAAAAAAAGACCAAAATATACACACTAAATTTGCAAGTCAAGTATAAAGGGACATTATATTTTGAGATGTTTTTCTTCTGATGGAAACAAAAAGAAGGGAACGCTATCCCAACCTCTTACATTTTTCACAGTTGTCTCAATAACCATTTATCTGAAACAAGAGTTGCAGCCACATATGGCTTTTACTGAAGAGCAGGGGAAGATATAAAGCAAAACCCCTTGCTTACTGCAGTAAGTTGCACTAGAGCCAGCCCACTGAATCAAAGCCAAAGCAAAGCAATCACACTTATATACCGCCCCATAGTGCTTAGTGCACTCTCTAGGCGGTTCACAAGTTAATTAGCATTTTGCTTCCAGAATGGTGGGTAGTCATTTTACCAACCTTGGAAGGATAGAAGGTTGAGTCAACATCGAACCCTGGTCAGCATCACACTTATCACCTTTTGGTTTCAGGACAGCTGTTTAACCACTGCACCACCAGAGCTCACTTGTCAGTGGGGATTTGGGAGCAAACGCATCCATAAGTACCATTAGTTCAAATGGGCTTATTCTAACTTTACTCTATATCAGGGGTGCCCAAACTATGACCCAGGGGCCATATCCTGCCCCCAATGCCAATTCATCTGACCCCCAGGTCATAGTCGCTCCCGCAAAGCCTTCGTCGCGTTTTACTTACATTTCTGGGAGCAATGAGGGCTCTGTGGGCTGGATGAATTGGCATTAGGGGCTGGATCCAGCCCCCCAGCCATAGTGACCAACCCCCTGAACCACATGACTGGCCCACGGCCCAAAAAGTGTGGGCACCTCCTCGTCTATATCTTATGTATGCACAGAAAGTTACAGCTGGAGTATTTAAATGCTGATGATGGCATACTGTTGTTTTAGGGAGTCTGAGAATATGTAAAATTCTATCACAGTTAAAGGGCATACTTTACTAATGGCTATTCATGCATCACATTTCCTCCGTGAGACAGTGAAGTTCACCATTTCTCTCCCTCTGTCTCATTTTAGGAAGGAAATTTGTATTCCTGGCTTCTGGGTATATTAATTCAGTCTCCCTGCTGGAAGGGTCATTAACAATAGTCTGACATGGCCTGTCAGAGGAAGACTGATATGAGCAGCATGGATGCCCTTACAAGGCCACAGAGGTCTTTTATCCTAAATATGTCACAGATCAACCAGATATATCTTGGTGTTAATATTCCAAACATCTTCATTTCTCTTCTAGAAGGTAAATCTATCTCAGACTGATAGCCTTGGCATGATGATTTTTGCCACAAACAATGTTGTTATTGGCAGACACACACACCCTAAATCTGTGGGAGTTCAGATACATGCTTCAAAATGTATGGAGTGTTGCAAACAAACAACAACATGTTAGGACGTTACCTGGCTGAAGCAGAACCTTGCAAAGTTATTTCTATCTATGTTCCATTGTCTCGTTACAGTTGACAAACTCTTGACTAACAAGTCCACTGTCCCTGGTACTGACAGGTAAGGGTGTAAATCTTTGCTTGTCCTGTCAGTGCAAATAAGGATGAAAAACTGATACATTCATCTTGCCTTTGAGGAAAGTGAATTTGCAGACATTGCAAAAACTCTTGATACTGTTTTAGCCATGGCAAATATGAAGTTTTATGTAAGTTATCCCTAGCATTGGCAAGAATATTTTGTGTAAATTACTCAGTTTTGTGTAATTTGCATAAAATTAGCTTTGTTTTGTAACAATGAAAAAAAATGAAGCATCGAATGGGTTGATTGCTTCTTTTAACAATAATGAAGTATTTTGTTCTTGCTGTGTTGGGAAGAAGCCTTCGTTCTTAAGGGAACAAGATATTAGTTTTGTGCAAACATATTTTGTGCAAAACACAGGCAGAAAGCTCAGTTTCTTTTCTTAGGGCATACAATTTGGATTTTGGTTTCTCTTTTATTTTGTTTTGCACAAAATACCACTCCATCTCTTTCCACAGTAACTAACATTTGAATTAAAAATAAGACATTTTTACTTACAATCTGCTTCAGCAAAGAAGATAAAAGGGTAAAAAAAGCCACAAAGAGTTACTTTCCATGTGGCTGCTACCTGTTACACCCAGTGTTTTGTGAATGTGTTTGCTCGTAGAAAGCAGACTGCTCTTTTCTCTCTCAAACAGGAGTGAAAAAATTCACAGCTAATGACTTTTGTTATGGGCAAGGTGTCTTAATGTGTACAGTCATCCTTTTTCATCAATGATGAGGACATTGGTAAGTATTTATTATTATCTACTGGAAATTTGATGTTTATATGGGGAATCATTTTACATTGATGCTTGTTGGGCAGAAGGATCAGCCAACAGAGACATTGACAGAGGGATGCCGGAATGTATTCACATTCTACAGAGAAGCTCCTTCTCTGAAACAGTAAAGAATGCTATCTCTTCAAATTAGAAAACAGGGTGTTCACAATGGCACAGCTCTCTGTGATTGTGGAGAAGAACAATAAATGTCACATCTCTGTCAGTGTACATTATGTCCCTCAGCATGTTAAATGAAAGATCTGATGTTAGCTGCCCAGATGCAATTGATTTTACTGTTATTGGGCAAAAATTATCTGACGTATTTATCTAAGCTTTATAATATATTGCTCTCTATTCATTGTATTGTGGTGCTTCTAATATGAACAAAGAATGATAAGATATTTGTGGTCTATTTTATTATTTGGATTAGTTTGCAGAGGGTTATATTGGGTGTAGGTGGAAGCAAACAGATGTCTCCCTTGCTCAAAAGCCAGTCATGTACAACTCCAGGGAGCGATGCTCATCTCTGTTTACAGCCAAAGAACTATCTCTGTCTGCATCTGTCAATATCTCCATGGTCATATGACAGGCATGGAGTGCACAGAACACTGTTACCTTTCCTAACAAAGCAGTACCTATTTATATACTTGCAACTTCTTGTTGTTGAACTGCTAGGTTGGCAGGTGCTAGGACAGATGCTGAGAGCTGACTCTGTAGCACAGCACTTGGGTCTTGAACTACTGACCTGCTGACCTTCTGGTCATCAAGCTCAGCATCTTTACCACTAAGCCAGTGTTTCCCAACCTTTGGTTTTTGGACTTCAATTCCCAGAAGCCTAAGTCAATTCCCCAAAGCAGTGATCAGGTAATGTACTGGCTTAGGCTTCTGGGAATTGAAGTCCACCACTGTTCCACAGAATATAGTTTGGGAAACACTGCACTAAGCCACCATGGCCCTAAAAGTTGTAGTGAACATCCCCAAATAATCTTTTTCCTATTGCATCTCAGTTCAGCACTCTGCTCTGTCTTCTGTGACTGTTTCTTTTTCACTCTGCCCTTCCAAATTATATTATTATTCTGTACAAAGCTTGGAAATGTGAGAATTGGGGATTCTGAGAATCATAGACCCAGAAAGTTATATTTCTCAGCCCTGATTCTCTACACTTTGTATGCTGCTTACTCCCTTCTTCAGAAGGGGAGGTAGAGCAGGACCCCTTCTCTCAAAGAGTCTCAAGACCCAGCAGAATCTCTAGTGAGTTCTTATCTATTGTTGGCCACTTCCTTTTTAACCTCCTAACTGTAGTCTACTGCTGGGCTACTGGGCATTAAGGAACTTAAGACTGTCCTTCTGCTATCTCCTTACCCTTTTCTTTTCCAAACATCTTTTCCAAACATCAGAAGATAATGGTGCAATAGATGAAATGCAGTGACTCGGAAAAAAGATACCTGAACCAAAACAATGGTTGACCCATGAGAAAAAAAAGCAATTGCTTCAACAAAACAATAGTATATTTTGTCTTTTACATCACAATAACTGGGTTTTTTTTCTCATTAGGCTGCAGCAGAACACCTATGCACAAATATTCCAACTGTGTAAATTGGGGTTGAAAGGGTTCCCACAAGACAGAGAAAGAAGCAGAACCTTAAGATAATTTACTGGTGTGCCATCCTTATGGATACCAAAGGACTAGCTGTATCATTTCAATTCACCATGCCAAAATATATCAACTGGAGCTAGAAGTTCAAAGATCGGTTCTCACTGCAGCAGTTCTTATTTTATTATATACAATTCATTGTTAGAAAGGGGAATACACAGGCAGTAAAGCTCCTTCTGAATGTCTTTGCACAAGCTCTTCTGTTTTCCTATAGCTGGTACACTAGCTTGACTTGTTTAGTGATTCCCTTGTAGGAGGTAAACAAAGGCCTAATTTGCATTCTGATGACCTGAAAGTGGAGCTCTTGAGGTGGCATCACTGAAGCACCTAATGATGATGTGCTAACTATAGGATCTGTTTTGACTGAAAGACTTGGTGCTAAGCAAAGGGTTATTTTAATAATGTGGGAAATGTTCTGTCTTGACTGTTGCAGGGGAAGAAGAAGCCAGAGCAGGATGAGGACCTTGCTGCCCCTCCCTCTGTGCCTATACCAACTGCCAGGGGAAGAAGGCAGGGCAGGATGAGGACCTTGCCGCCCCTACCCCTGTGCCCACCCCAACATATTGTAATGTAATGTATTGTCTGTAAGCCACCCTGAGTCACCACAGTGAGTGGGCAGCAACATAAATTTGAACTAATAATAATAAATAAATAATTTCTCTAAATCTTGTCTGCACACTTCTTGAGCTCCAGTGAACACATGTATGGTGTTAATGTTGGCATGAGGAGGAAATTAAAATCTCCCCTCTCACACACACACCAATTTCAACATGTGTGATACTTTCACCAAACGGGTGGGGTATAACTATAAATAATAAATAAGTAAAATAAATATTTATATATGCCTTCAAAATGGCTAGCAGAGGAGATAAAATTGTCAGAATGTCTAAGTAATAATTTGATTCATTCTTCTTATTTCATGTCCAGGTCAAACTTAAAACTGTCAAAATTTAGCCACCTTCTTGGCTTTATCATTGGCCAAACTTAAATCCTCATTGGTACAAGTTTCCCGTAGTAATCGGCAGACCAGCAAATGAGCCAGATTCATAAACCATTGTCATTATTATTCTATGATGTGAGGCAAGAGAAATAAAGTCTTTAACTTTTTCTATTTTTTTTACACAGGCCATAATGCATCGTTGTAATTTGTCAATATCAATTTGAACAACAATGTTGAATGGGAAAATGGATAAAAGAATGAGAGGTTAAACAATGATCACCATTAGCTGATGAAATATCTTTGATAAAACCATGACAGTTCTTTACCAACATAGTTTCCACTCTTCAAGAAGTCATTGTACTAGCTGTCATATGTTGTTTCTCTGTTTTTATCTGTATTGAATGTTGATTTCTTCTTGAATTGTTCTTCCTTGCAATATTTCTGCTTGATAGTTAAATAATCATTCACATTTTACAATTGAGAATGTGAGACCATTCATGCTCAGATCAGCATATGGTCCAAATATTTTAACAATTTTGCTAGGCTGTTACTTGTAAATGTGGGTGAAAACTACTCAGCAAATGAATTTGCTTCATGTAGAAAACTAGCAGAAAATAAAAAGTTCTTACACAGAAACTACACTGACATTATGTCAAAAATGTCCCAAAAATAATAATTAAAAAACCACCATGTGCAACAATTCTCAGTCTTTTTCAGTTCTCAATTTTTTTAATTCTGTCCTGCAAGATGAAATATGTGAAGATTTACATACTTACTTGTGACATATCCCAGAGTCTGGAGAAGAGCAAAGAATGCATAGCATTGTTTATAGTTTTAAACAAAGTTGTCTGAAAACATCTCTCTTGTAATTTCTTCCTACGAGCATCTATTTTTCTAGTATCAAATGTGCAAGTTGTGAAATTTGACCATAATATAACACACACTTCTTTGACTGCTTAAACCAGGGTTACATGCAGCCCTCCAGAATTTTGTCCTACAACTGCCAGTATTCCTCACTTTTGACTACCCTGGTTAGAGTTCGTCAGAACTAATGCCTTTGTATTGCACATACACATCAATTTACTAGAGAACACAGACTATACAGTATAGGTAAAGGTAAAGGTCACCCTTACTCGAAAGCCAGTGCTCATCTCTGTTTATAGCCAATGAGCCAGTGCTGTTTGCGTTTGCAGACGTTTCTGTGGACAAGTGGCAGGAATGCTGTTTACCTTCCTCCCAAAGCAGTACCTATTTATCTGCTTACAATTTCTTGCTTTTGAACTGCTAGGTTGGCAGGAGCTGAGACAGAATTGGGAGCTCCATCATGCAGTACTCAGTTATTGAACTCCAACCTTCCAGTCTTCAAGTTCAGCATCTTAACCACTTGAACCACTACAGTCCCTACAGACTGTATACATCTGTATAGCAGACAGACAGCACAGATAATACCCAGAAGACATTCCTCTTATCTTCAGAAGGAACCTACTTCCCAGTAGTGAATTTTAATATTCTGGCTTTATTAGGTTAATATGTAATGCCTTACCAAGTGATAATTACAGTGTTACTTACAAGAAGCCACCCCGTTCAGACTGTTACAGAATGAGTAAAGAAATTATTTCCACTGTGACTTGAATTATTTTGAGTTGAATATTCATTTCATTTCATTCATTTATTTGATTTATATACTGCCCTACTCGGTGCAACCGACTCAGGGCGGTTTACAGAAGACAATCAAAAGTAATATAACATAATCAAAGGTCATACAGTATAAATATAACAATACAGTACAGCAGTGCAGCAAAACAAAACCACACTACAAAATATAGTTACAAAGTTCAATTCCAATTACATATATATTACATAGTTTCAATAATACGATACAATATAAAAATATAAAAAATACAGAGATGCAGTACATGATGCAATAATATCAGGACTCTCATCTTAACAACAAGAAAACAACAGTTCATAAACAGGTGGGTGAGTCCCGGGGCCGGACGCGGAGGTGGCCTCCCTCCATCAGCAGATGGTGTTGTTGGCGGCGGCGGTGCGAAAGTCCTGCCGCCGCCGCAGCTTTAGAGCCTCTCTGCCAGGTGGAGCCTCCGGGAACAGGTGAGTGAGTCCCGGGGTTGGACGCGGAGGTGGCCTCCCTCCATCCGCAGGTGGTGTTGTTGGCGGCGGGGAGCGTCTCTAGCCAGAGCTCCTGCAGACCGTCCTTTTCACTCCCCCGGGATTTAAATGTACTGATGAAATGTAATTTTATATTGAATTTAAAGAGAAGGAAAAGCTGCAGATTATTACACCTGTTCATTCAAGGTAAAATGAATGAAAAAAGGGCAGGAAGAAGGAGAACCACTTGGTTGAAGAATCTTGGCAGATAGGTTTTGAAGCAACACGACATCACTTATTCAAGAGTAGCATAGCCATGATGATGTTCAATCTCTCAGAGAAGGAGGAGGAGGAGAGCTACTTGAAGTTAGGTGCCTTCCAAGCCTTTCTGAGTTCACAGGTCAGCTGCTTTGAGAAGAAACTGAACTGTAAGCAATCACTTTGCTCCATCAAGGCAATGCTTAAACAGTGAAACCCCGGGTTACTGATGCTTCAGGTAATAGAAACCTCAATTTACGGAAATAAAGTCATTGAAAATAATGCCTCAGCTTACTAGTTTTTCCCCAGAACAGTTTCTTCTTCAATGCAGTCCTATGGGAAACAGCACAATGCATTTCTATGGGTGTTTCGGGATAAGGACTCTTCGCTATAAGGAAAACCCTGCAGACTGGATTAATTCCATAACCCGGATTTTTACTGCACTCTGTGCTGAGCCTGACATTGATAATCTTCATATTTTTTTCTGTTAGCCATGTGCAATTTTTTTTTCTTTTCCATCCCTTTTTGGACTCCAAAACTTAACAGCATGTTAGGGGCAAAATACTAGTTACTTTGTGAACTGCCCAGAGTGCACCAAGCACTATGTGGCAGTATATAAGCGTCATTGCTATTGTTATCACAATAGTTAACACCTTTGTTCAAGGGCACGAAAAATAAATAATTTAATATACCAGGAGTGTTAAAGTCTTTGGCTGTTGTGAAAGCAAGTATATAGGAATGAACGCCCGTCTCTGTCACAGCTCCTGCCAACCTAGCAGTTTGAAAGGAAGAAATTGCAAGTAGATAAATAGGGACCATTTTGGTGGGAAAAGATCTTGGGGACATGAAACAAGCCTCATTCAGGTGTCCCCTGGAAGCATCTTTGTGTGCTTCTAACATGTTTTAAAAGAAGGAATTTGGTGTAATCTAAGGGGACTGACCCAGTAGATCCAAGACTCAATTCCAAACTGTCATCCTTCCTTTTGTAGTGTTGTGTAGCTAGCATGTGCCCAAGAATTAAGACTGAATACTTGGAAATGAAAACTCCCCTCAATTCATCTTTTCCTTCTTCTTAGTTCCACTATTAAATAAATACCCAGGCACAGCTTTAAGAAGAAGGAAGAATGAGGTTTAATTAAAAGGCTTCTGCTTAAATAAAGTCAGGTAGATGGCAAAAATATAATAAAGTGTTTCCCTTCAATTTGGTTGCTATAAAGCAGGAAGGAAAAACTCTCAAACAAATGATTGTTGCAACTTTACTAACTTTCTGAGACTAACACATTTTGAGTCTGAACTAGTCTAAACAACTGAACACAGAGAGAGACAGCCTGAGCTAAACTAACCACATCACTCATGTACAGAATTAAGGATAAATTCAAAGTGGAAAGGCAGTTACTTTTGGAGGGAAGAAATAATTAGCCAGCTAATTGGTTGTTTAGATTCAAAACAGGCAATGGTCATGACTGTTTAAGTGCTGACCATTCCAATCTCCATGTTAATGTGCAAAGCAAGCACAAAGCATTATAGGATCACCTGCTGTAAATTCAACATGTAGCTGGCAATGTAGGACTGTGAAGAAAATGATTTTCATATTTCTCATTGAATCAGGCCATGTTGATACAGCAAGAAAACTTGCTCAGCCTAGAGAAAGTCTTTGGTAACAGCATGACAATGGGACTGCACATCTCACAAATGTACCGCCTGCCACAGAAACCATTAAAGAAATGAAATGTCATCTCCTCAAGGAAAGAAGAAAAATGTTTGCATGGTCATGTCTGTCAAACAAGAACGAAATCAGTCAGGATTCACCTTTCTTGAGTGATGGAAGAGGTAAGCAGATCAAGCTAAGAGCTCAAAGCTTTGATGGGCCAGGACTGTATTCTCAGTTGCCTTTGTGCTCCCCCACCCACCCCCGGGAAAAGGAAGGAAACAATGGCTCTGATTTCAAAAAAAGGGTCTTGGGGGAGATACATTTAAGATTTTAATGTTCATGCTATGCGTGAAAAGATGAAATGTTTTTATATATATGCCACAGTCAAAGGATTTACTCCAGGTACCATCCAAAGACTCAAAATGTAAGACTCAAAATGTAACAGTAGAAGTGGCCCTTCACTGCCTCTCGTCCAAAGAATAAGATAAAATTTCAAACATTCTAAGGGGAATGGTACCATTCATGCTTCAACAGTTTCTAGTTATCATGAAGGAAACCATCAAATGTACTGCAGAGAAAAAAAGAAAAGGCTAAGAGTCTTCATTTCAAAGAGAAGATTTCATGCTAAAATATTAAAATAACATGGGATCAACAAGGCAAGTTGGAGAATTGCTGTTTATTTTAATGTATTTTTCTGCATACATTTTAACAGTTCTTAATGGGGAAAGATTTGTTTGTTTTTGCCTAAATCTGGTCATTTCTCCCCTGCCCTAGCAATCTCAATTTGCAATGAGTTAGGAATTTAGTGGGGCCATGATGGCTTAGAGGTTAAGCCACTGAGCTTAATGACCAGGCTGGTAGGTCATCAGTTGGAAACACCTGTCCTGACTATGGCAAGAAATTGCAAGTTGATAAACAGGTACCACTTTGGTGGGAAAGGTAACAGTCTTCTATACACTCAGGTGTTTAGTTATGTCTGCCACATGACCAAAGAAACATCTGCAGGTACAGACAACACTGGCTCTTTGGCTGTAAACAAAGATGAGCACCACCCACTAGAGTCGGACATGACTGGGTTTTGAGCAAGGAAGGCTGTTACCTTTACCTAGGAACATAGTAGCATAGAATATCTTAAACTTTCTTATAAATCATTAGCTTATGCAATATGCAAGTTAATATTTGGTGTATGCGACCATGGTGATCTGCTCATGTGCATGCAGTGTATACTGAATTAAAATGATAAGAAATGGACAAAGATAAATACTTGCATTATAATTTATGTATTCAAAATCACAGCAACAAAAGATATTTTGAATTTGTTTGTAATTTCCCGTGTTAAGAAGACAACAGGATCGAAATCAATAACAAGTTTACAGTAATCTGAACTGGGTCCCACCCCCACCTCCGGGAATAAAATTCCAAGAGCAAACCAGCCAGCATAGACAATGACAATGCTGTCCAGACTATTCTGAGTTTTTAAATCTCCAAAATAAACATTTCTCCTCTGTAAATAAGATAAATGCAGACCATGCAAGCCCAGAGATAAACAGCAACCTCCCTCTGCAAAGATATAGCTGACATGCATCTTTAATACAAACAAGCTTTATTTGGCATAAATCTGGGAGGCATAATGTTCCTCTTCAGATTACTTCCACACACACACACACACACACAAAAACCATGCCAAGCAAAACATATTAGTCTTAAAAGCACCACAAGACTCTTTGTTGTTTAGACACAAATACAGAGGCTGAAAGCCTGCAAACATGGAGATACAAAACAAGATTTCATCCAGGAACATAGATACACACGTATATAGAATGTTACATAAATTCTCACGAAGGCTACATTTAGCATAAACTGTAAAGCTTTGATGGCAATTTAAAAAGACTGTGTAGAAAAAGAAACACGGCTACAAAGTGTGTCAGGAATTTCTTTGAGCTACCAAAGAAACTGGGTCTTTATTCACTGGAAGTGAAGAAGCATAAAAAGAGATCTCACCAGTGATACATAATATTCTGAAGTGAACAGATAATGGCACAAGGTAATTAGCAATGGTGCCTTTCTCCAGCAACAGACCAGGAGAACATGAACATACCACAGATTAGAAAGGGAGAAAATTCTTTCTTGAACTGAATTTGGTCTTTTTCTCTTTTTGTGTAAAAATAGCTCATCTATAAAAATTATGAAGAAAGACAACTGTCTCCAAATGGCCAAGAGCTGTCAATATTTTTTGTACGCATAATAGCTGCTGTTTCTCTTTTAGTTCAATATTATGGGAAGATCACAATAGAAACAAATGAGGTCAGTCTCTTCAAAAATGTGTCTTGTGAACAAAGAGAAGAAGTATAAACTTTTAATACAACTCTTTAGAGATGGCAATTATCATGTAAAAAAATGTTGCAGGAGAGCTTTTTGGAAATAATAGAAAGAGTGGGAGGGGGCTCATCCTGAATGGAGACACACACCTCTTTTACAAGGTGCTTGTTATGCCACCAGTGGAACTTACAAAGTACAGTAATACCTCAGATAACGATTGCATCTGATAACGCTAAAATCGCATAATGATGCAAATTTTTAAAAACATTTTTGCATTGGATAGCAATTTATTTACTTATTTACTTATTTATTCATATTTATATTGCCGCCCACTCGCCGAGGCGACTCAGGTCGGCTTACAGTCAAAACAGCAACAGTACAGTAAACAGCAACAGTACAGTTCAGTAAAAATTATAAAATACAACCTCACAAAAAAAAAACCAAAGCAGAACACAGACTAACTCCCCTCAGGCCGTTGTTGTGGGCCCAGAAGAGGGGGTGATGTTCTCAGCCGCCTGCTAGGCCATGGCATCTTCTCCCTCAGGCCGTTGTTGTGGGCCCAGAGGAGGGGGCAATCTCTTAGTGTTATCCAATGCAATTATTCGTAGCAGCAGGGTGGCTGGAAAGCTGAACAGTGGCTCCCTTTTTGGCTTCCCAGCCACCCCACAGCTGGAGAGGCAGGGGTGGGGGGGCTAGAAAGCTGACAGGGGGCTCCCTGTTCGACTTCCCAGCCACCCCACAGCTATGGAGGCAGGGGCGGGGTGGCTGGGAAAGCTGATGGGGGAGCCCCTCATCAGCTTTCTAGCCACCCTGCAGCTGCGGATCGGGTTCCCCAACCTCCCCAGAGTCGGCAGGAGTGCCGGAGAGCCTGAAATGAGCAAAAAAACTTTCATTTTCCCACCCATTTCAGGCTTTCCGGCACCCCTGCCAGCACCAGGGAGGTCGGGGGACCTGATCCGCACTGTTTCCAATGTTCCCTGATCTCCCCAGCTGCTGCAGTAAGCCAAAATGCTGGGATTTGAATGTTTCTGGCAGTAATCAACAGACCAGTAAAGTTGCCTGATTTTGTATCTCACCACATTCACACAGCATATTGTTTGTTCACCAGCAGCCCCTAATTGAGCATGTTGGTCTTACGTTTAGGCACTCCAATCCTCATCCTATTCAAGGTCCTACAAGTGACGTAGGGCAGGCTGAGTTCCTGAGCCATATCCTCCTTTAATGATGTTCCTTGCTCAGTGAGCTCCTATCTCCATCTTCTTATTTGGTTTTGCTCTTGTGTACCCTCAAGAATGTTTTTTCTTGCCATAAAGCTCTTTCAGCATCTGAACCAGCGAACTTGAGGCTCATATCTATTATGGGAATGAACCTAACACGCATCATTTCTTCCTAAGGATAGCAGACTATAAGATGATCTTACAGACTGTGAATGGGAAAAATAAAATAAAATAATGAAGCAGAATCTTTGGCACAGTTACCCTTGTGTAAGCAATTTGACTTTTTTTATACAGCTTGCATGTGGATATATTAAATACTTTCTTGTACAAGCACAAATCAGCTATTTGTAATGGGAACCTCTATTTGCATAAGGAAAAAAGCTTTCAATGGAAGTGATCTACATGTAGGTAGCGTTTTCATATTCCTTTGACTATTTTCTTTGCTATGGGCAAAAGGGTCAGGGTAATGCATTAGCAACATCATCTAAAACATTTTGCATTTTGGACATAGGCATTATCCAGTTTATACTTTCTAATGCAACTAATGATCTCTCTCCCCCACATTCTTATTAATAAGTAACACTTAATCATTGCTCCTAATGATTATTCTCCCTCTGTTTTGGGCAAGTTCATTTAAGGGAACTCTTGGCTGTGCTTTCTAGCTCTGTACTTTTAAGTCTATCTATTAAAGTAACTAAAAAGTAGCATATTAGTAATGAGTAAAAAGATGAGTAATGATGACTACAAGTAATGCCTATGTAAAGCTTCTTAGGGAAGCAAGAGATGAAGTCACACAGCTCCATGTTCATAGCAGTGATGATGCCATCATTATCAGCTAATTGATTTTAATTAAAGATGGTTGTATCCCAACATCATCAAAGGAAGCCTTTAATGGCCATTGACTTGCCATTGCTGCTGCTACCACCATTGAATAAGCAAAGCTACCTAACAGGATTTCAGATACCGGTACTGTACTGAGTAACTTTTCAAAAGTAACATTCCCACATCCTAGGACAGTGATGGTGAACCTTGGCACTCCAGCTGTTCTTGAACTAAATTCTCAGAAGCCCTGATCAGCAGGAGTACTGTTTTGGGCTTCTGGTAATTGAAGTCCAAGAACAGCTGGAATGCCAAGTTTTGCCATCACTGTCCTAGGAGGATTATGGATATATTGATGTAAGAATTACATGGCTAAATCAGTAGGACCCTTTCATCATTCTCTTTCCAATGGTTCAGTGTTCTGGGCATTCACATACAAAGAATCATTAATATATTGGCCATCCTTTTCTATATTTCTAGAACCAGGTACAGTATTCAGAGATCTATTCCCAGTTGTGCATTGACAGCATGATTAAGAGTTATTGACAGACCTAACCTCCATTTAATCATTTTAGGAAAACATCAAGATTAGTGTCTTGTGACCATGAATTCAATAAAGCAACAGCACATTATGTTAAGGGAAGCATAATTTAAAGATTCTCTTGCATCTGTTCTGATCACACTGATTCAACATTTATAATATCTGACATTTTTTCATCTTCCAGTGCATCTTAAATTATATTCAAACTGAAACATGTGGAGAAGGCTGAGTTTCTAAAGAACCCCAGGAAGAATGAATATGAAGAGTACACTTCAACTTAAATGCCACAGACAACAATGATTCAGTTGCCTGTAACATCTTCATTGAACCAAAAGTAAACTTAATGAGGGGAAATGAATATTAAAAGCAGCTGACAATGGATGTTGCATTCATGAAAACACAGAGATAAAAATGTAATTTCTTGTGCTGTGTAAATGGTCAATGCCAGCAGCGGCAGCAGCAGCTCAGAACTTACTAGAAACCTACTGGTGGTCCAATTGATTAAACTGCTGTATTGCAGCCAAAACTGCTGATGAGTTCAAACTTGACCAGGCTCAAGGTTGACTCAGCCTTTCATCCTTCCAAGGTTGGTAAAATGAGTACCCAGCATTTTGGAGGCAAAAATCCTAACTCCCTTGTGAACCACCCAGAGAGAGCACTTAGCACTATATGGGGATATATAAGTGCTATTGCTATATGCCAATAGGTTCAGAAGAAAATATCTTTAAAGAAGTTGCCATATTAATCTGTGCAAGTTTATCCAGACAAAAGCAAATCAACAAACAAATACAAAACCAAAAGCATGTAGTGATGCCTTAAAGTCTAACTGTTATTTTTCAGTATGAGCTTTAATTGATAGATTTATTTCTTCAGACACATTAAAGAGCAGTAGGTTATATGCAAGGTAAGTACAGGGAAGAAACAATAAAGTAAGAATAACATTATTGATGCAAGTAATTAACTATAAGAATGTAGTTTGTCTACACAGCCTAATTTCAATGGATGCTTCCACACTTGTAATTAGGTGTTAGATTTTAGATATAGTTCTTAGATTGGTTGTTAGTGTAATGAAACAGTAGTTGATTCATTCCTCCAGTCACTGTCTGGATTTTATGAAGGGTCTAATCTGTGGTCCATGGGGTCGCAAAGGATTGGAATTGATTGTGCGACTGAACAACAAAAACAACTAATCTGTACACAAGATTGTGAGGAAAACTATCTATTAATATATAGACAATAAGCTAAGAATCCCTGGTTGATATTTAATCCCTTTGACATGATTTGGGGCTGTATGTATCTTATAAGAGCTGTTTGTCTTTCCAGTCCTTTTTCTAGTTACCTTTTTTAAATAATTGTCACTTTCAGATATTTGTATGGACTTCTGGGTGGTTGCAATATTCTCACACAAAAATTTGTGTGGTGCCATATCTGATGCCAGAAGAGTTGAGAAAATATATCCTCATTAGTATT
The DNA here is from genome assembly GCA_030440675.1 of Furcifer pardalis. Classification (NCBI taxonomy): domain Eukaryota; kingdom Metazoa; phylum Chordata; class Lepidosauria; order Squamata; family Chamaeleonidae; genus Furcifer; species Furcifer pardalis. The sequence continues at coordinate 63,197,313 of CP126891.1, forward strand.
GTTCTACTTAATATAAGGAGAGAAGCAGTAGTGGGCACTGAGGGAGCTAAGTGAGAGACTTCAGCAGGAGAATGACCCTCGACATTCTCTGAATGAATATGAGCCTCATGTCCACTGGCTCAGATCCATGAAGAGCTTTATGGCAAGAACAAACATTCTTGAGGCTACGCAAGAGCAAAACAAAATTAGAAGATAGAGGAAGGAGCTCACTGGACAAGGGACATCACTAAAGGAGAATATGACCAGAATATTCAACCTTCCCTACATCATTTGGAGGACCCTGAATAGGCTGAGGGTTGGAGTCCCTAAATGTAAGACCAACATGTTCAAGTAGGGACTGCTGGCAGCCAACAACATGTTGTGTGAATGTGGAGAGATCCAGAATCCAGCTCATTTACTGGTTTGCTAATTACTGACAAAAAGAATGTCATAATTGTGTCCATCAGTTCAGTTGGGTACAGATCAACGTCTTCTTCTTTACATATATATAGAGTCACAGTCAGGAAAGAGAGCTAGAGAAGAGCCAGCAAATCATCTATAACATGAGAGATAGATTAATCTTACAGATGATGATGGTTAAATTAAATGTATTAGTCAAATATGAGGCTATACCCATTCCTAATAATTCTTCTGATATTGCAGCTGCTCTGATAACCACTAAAATGATATATCATTATCTAGACCATTTTAGTTCTTTGAGTTTGCAGTACACTAGTACCAAGACTTCAAGAAGGTATCATCTGAGTTACTAAGACTGATGAAATACAAATTGCCAATGAATTGTGATTATTTGAGCTAATTTGTGCCAGAGGTCTAGATGGGAGGGCTAGCATCACTTTCAGATTGAAATTTCCTCAGAATTACCTTACTTAACTATTAGATTTCCACCCCCACCCTCCTGCTGTGTTCTGAAGGCATGAAGGAATACTGAGCATGTCAATTCAAATTAAGGCCTGAAATAAATTGAACATGTCTCTCTGGTATTGTCTACAAATGAACTGAAAGTGCCCACAATAGGACTCTCCTAGACTCCAAAAATGTGGAATAATTCTTTGGTGTAACATCAGTTGCATTTGAGCATTATGAAGTCACAGATTTCAATTTTACAGTATGATAATTTTTAAATTTCTTGACACATATTTAGAACTCACTTTTTCTTATTTTTCATACATTTTAATGTGTCTGGCCCACTGTTTCATATTAAAGGAGTGGCTCTGTCTCTGTGTGGGTGGGTAGGTTTAAAACTGTTGGGAGGGGGTGTCTCAAAGGTAGTCAGCAAAAGTGTGTTGGTCTTGGGTGAAGAAGGCCTTTGGCATCTAATAAGTATTCATTAATTCAGCAGCAGACATAAACATCGACCCACAAGATACAATCTGACTGAACCCTAATGAACCCTACATACAGTGTAGCCTCTGATTCGCCTAGTGGCCAGTGCTGTCAATGCATCTTGAAAATTCATATGCAATATGTATTTCTGGGCTTTTTCATTTAATATTTTCAGGCTTTAAATAACTGAAACTGTGGATACCAACTCTGTAGCTATGGTGAGCCTACTGTAATTGTAAAATGGCAGGCAGAAGCATTTAGCTGAAAGTTGGTATACCAGAAAGTAAGTGTCCCAGTGTCATGTATGGTTTCAACCATACATATGCTGTTCAGTCACACAGTCGAGTCCAACCCTTTGCAACCCCATGGACCACAGCACTCCAGGCTCCTCTGTCATCTGCCATCCTCCATAACCTGTCCAGATCTACGCCCACTGCATCAAAAATGCTGGCTAATCATCTCATCCTCTGCCTTCCCCTTCTCCTTTTACCTTCAATTTTTCCCAGCATCAGGGCCTTCTCCATTGTGTCCTCTCTTCTCATTTGGTGGTCAAAAGTACTTGAGCTTTAGCTTCAGTATTTGCCCATCCAAGGAGCAGTCAGGGTTGATTTCCTTTAGGATTGACTGATTTGATCTCTTTGCAGTCCAGGAAACTCTGAAAGGTCTTCTCCAGCACCACAGTTCAAAGGCATCCATTATTCTGCACTCAGCCTTTCTTATGGTACATAGCCATCACAGCCATACACATGTACAAATTAAAAGTTAAAATTAAAAAGGAGTAAAATAAGGAACAGCAGAGGGAAAACTGAAGATTTAGTCATTTGTTTCAGTATATCTTTTCATCTATACATTGCTGATACTTGGCCAATGTATAAATCTAAAAAAATCAATATAATCTGTGTTTCAAAGCTGAAGATGTTTCTGTGGTCATGTGACAGGCATGACTAGACACCGGAGCACACAGAATGGTGTTTACCTTCCCACCGAAGTGGTCTCTATTCATCTACTTGCAATTTCTTGCTTTAGAACTGCTAGGTTGGCAGGAGCTGGGACAAAGATGGGAGCTCATTCTGTCCTGCAGTACTTGAGAATCAAACAACTGACCTCCCACCTGCCAGTCAGCATCTTAGCCACTTGAGCCACTGCAGTCCTATAAAATGCAATAAACATGTCATTATCATGAAAGCAAGGACAAAATGCACCAGTTAAACAAGTAGGTTTTGGGATGGCATTGAAAGAAATCCAGAAACTGTGTCAGTTTCATTTCAATGGTTTACTTGAAGGAATTTCTTTAGTTTAATTTAAGAATATTCTGCAGTTCGGGCACTAGAAACAAGAAACCTTGCTTCAATTTTTATACTTGGAGGGACCTGGAAAATTCTTTGTGAGAAGGATCAAAGCTATATTGATGCATTAGCTGCTCTTTTCTGTCTACCGGTTTCTACTGCCAATGCTAAGAACTTTTTCCTCCTGGTTCCCTTACTGGAACAAATGCTTCTACTCAGTGGGTCAGAGTAGAGTTTATTGCATTAGAAACAACTTCTTCACCTACAAGGCAGAAGAAATTATGCAAACAATTATGCAATGCAAATTATCATTATTAATTTTACTTATTCCAACGTGTCTGTGCTCAAGTAAAATCTATTCAAGATAGCCAGGAGCATCCAACCAGTAGACTTAATTTGATCTTTTCCAGCTTAGCTGTGAAATGTCCTGAGAGCACCTTGAGCAGAAGCCACTGGGTTTATTTTTCATCCCAGCCATCACCGAAAAGAAATAAACTAACTCAGCAACAAATAGTCATTACTATTCATAGCTCTTACTTAACATTCAGATTTTAAAAAATGACATGAAAATCTCACATTCTGTTTCATGTGTACAATTAATTCTGACAGTAGATAATCAGAACCAAACACTCTAAAGGTTTTCTCAATTTCCTTCCTTTTAAACTTAATAGCATTTCTCATCCATAAAACAATCCATTTACCTACAGGAAATATCTTTTTATTTAGTTAGTAAATCTATAATCATATTTCTTTTCCAGTATGATCAAACACTGGAAAAAGATGGCGTTCTGAAAAAGGAGGTGAGAATTATTTTGGTTTTCCTAAGGATATACAGTCAAACCTCACATAAAGAGTGCCTCGCTTAAAGAGTAATTCGCTTAAAGAACAGAATTTTCTCTTAACGTTTGCTTTGCTTAACAAATAAAACCAACCTAAAACTCGCATAACAAATAAATCGGGGTTCAAAATTCCCCCCCCCACACACACACAATTGGTCATTTAGAATGGTGTTTCACTTAAAGAGCAAACTCGCTTAAAGAGCAATCCTGTTGAACACATTATGCTCTTTAAGCAAGGTACAACTGTATAAGACAAAACCTTCCACTTGAGAATAAAAGATTTGACAATGAACTCTATCAGTAACTTCCTGGTAAAGGTTTTTTGTGTGCTTTCAGATCACTCAGCAGTTGGTTTCATAGCTGAAAATGGTTTCATCTGATACTGCATGAGGCAATCTGAAAGCATTTATTTATTTATGTAGCTTATACATTGTTCTACTTGTACCTCATCAGAGTCATAATCATAGAGCTGCAGAGCTGGAAGGAAGCCTAGGGATCACTGAGCCCAGCAGCTGTCAAGGAGGCATAGTAGGGAAGTGAACTCCCAACCTCTAGATCTGCAACCGGATACCTTAACCACTGAGCAATCCTGCAGCTCCCCTAAAGGAGTGCATGAGGAAATCACAGTGGCTGAAATCCAGTTCTGTAAGTTATAACACCAAGAGAAGAAGGATGTCACCTGACAGCATAGCTCAATCAATGTGAATCTTGGCATCAGGCTAAGACATCAATAGCTTCTGTTGTGTGTCAAGCAGTGCAGATTGTTGCACAACAGCAAATGCCTTTCCTCCAAAATGCATTAAGATTTTGGCTATATAATGTTTTCTTTCTGTTTGGTTTAGCTAGATTGGCTAAAGATTTGCTGTGCAAGTTATGCTTGTATAAGGATGATATCACTTACATAAAGAGGTTTGTTTTTTGTTATTTAAAAACTCCTGTCTTCTGTCCTGAGGGCTTTTGACTCCGATATCATGTGTGTTGAGGGAATCACAAGACAGAAGGAGGAAGTCTTTATTTTGCAGAAAAGCCCCTTAGTAGTTTTACCTGCCAGTTGTAATTTACAGTAATTACAAATTTCCCACTTCTGTCTCACATTTTTTTTACTCTTACATAATCTTTTTTTTTTTTTGTCATGTAAGGTATGGGAATCCCCAGATGGATGAAGGAAGTTTTTATTTTCTGAAAGCCACCACCACCAGAGAATGTGGTTATCAAGAATGTTGGTAAATAAAGACCCTCCAGCTCACATCTTCCATAACTTATACACAATGAAAGGTATTGTGGGGAAGTAGGATGCTTTTAATTAATAAAAGTCACCACCTGCCAGTGATATTACCACCCTTCCACAAGTGAAATTTATGCAACAGGATTTCAGCCAAGATAGATAAATCAAACAGAAGCAAAAACTTGCATCTTCAAAATCCTATAGCGTTTTACACTGGCATAATGCAGCTGGTGTAAATCTCAGTGGTCTAGCCACAAATTAAACAGTCAGCATATGGATGGGGAGATTCCTCTGCAGAGTTAGTATGCAAGAAAATGTTCAATTTGGTGTAGTGGCTACTTAAATTATGACAATTTGTTGCTAAGATTAACACAGGTTGGGCGATGTTAGTAGGCATAATCAAGAGGATTTGGGGCTATAAAATTATATGAGCCAAAAGTCTAATTAAATAATGTAGTTCTGATTGCCTGTCAACTCAGTCAGAAATGAAGCGTATCTGATCTCCCTTGGGAGATAGTTTTATAGTTGAGGTGCTGCAATCAAAAGGGCCCTGGTTTAGGAAGCCTCCAACTAAGTTTTTCTGGCTGAACGAAAATGAGTAAAGCTTCTGTTGAAGCTTTCAGGTTATATGTCATCTCAGATGGCAGTAAATAATTTCATATATCTTTATTTCATATATCTTTATTTATTTATAACATTTCTATACCACCCATTTCAGTAGTATCCCACTCTGGATGGTGTACAAACAGATATCAAATAACACGACAGAACACACAACAAATCAAAACAGACAACCTCAGTGAGTGGGCGGCAATATAAATCTAAATAAATAAATAAATAAATAAATAAATAAAATACGTCTTAAAATAAAATAACTGGCGTCTGAGGGCATAGGGGATCAACATGGCTGACTAATTTATAGCTAAGGAGTTATAGCTAAGGAGGTTCAGCTTATGGTGGCCTATAATGATTTTCTCTTCCTTTCAGGTCATCTCTACTTGAGACTGCAGTCATTAAAGTGACCTATGAGTAAAATTAACCTATGTAAAATATTTAAGTAGATATATGAAAGGATATATGAAGGGAGAAGACTCCATGGCCTGGCAGGCGACTGAGGACCTTGCCCTCTCCTCCAGAGGGGAGTTAGTCTGTGTTCTGCTTTGGTTGTTTTGTGAGGTTGTATTTTATGATTTTTACTGTACTGTTGCTGTTTTGTCTGTAAGCCGCCCTGAGTTGCCTCGGCGAGTGGGCAGCAACATAAATCTGAACAAACAAACAAACAAACAAACAAACAAAAACAAACAAACAAACAAACAAACAAACAAACAAACAAACAAACAAACAAACAAGATAAAATAAGATGTCCAGAAATCAAATATTACCATTGTCCATACAATCTGTTTTATAGCCCAGACATACTCATACCCTTGACATTTATTCTACAAATTTAGCAGGGAAGAGTATATATGTATTGTTTGTTTGTTTGTTTGTTTGCTTGTTACAACCTGAAGTTGTGTTGATCTAAGGCTTTTGCTAACAACTTACACAGAAGCAGGATATTGGTCAAAGCAAAAACCATCAGCTGACTTTATAGATTTGAGAGCAGCACATGATACAGTCTAGAGGTATAGATTGTAATAAAAATTAATACAAGCCGTCCTATGTCAAAAAATTATTCAACCTACTGATAATATTTTCACTGGAATAACTTCTTTTGTGACTATGGGAGATGATATTAGTGCCACTAAAATACTAAACAATGGTCACGAGGCTTGGTTCTTTTATCTATTCATAGCTGACACACCATACACATAGTCTCAGAAATTTGGCTATGCAGATGACTGGCCATAGCCACCCAGTACAAATCTTTTGAGACAACTGAATATATTCTTATTAGAGACAAACATACTGGATAAATATTTTCATAAAGGGAAGTGACAGCCTAATCCAGTGGTGCCCAAACTTTTTTTCGCTGGCTGGTCCAACCTCGGACACAAAGCTGTGGAGGCCGGAGGCAGGCTGCTCTTGCTGCTGACAGTTTTGATGTCAGTGGTGGTGGTGGTGATCGTGCTTTGTCTGGACTGCTCCGAGCAGCCTCTGGGTCGGTCCCATCCCCTCTGCAGCCTTTGCCAAAGCCAATCATTCCATTGGGGAAATCTTTGGAGCCTCCGCTGGAAGGGTAAACCTGACACGCTGTGGTGATGTCATCCCGGGTGCGCCTGGGGACTCTCCTAGTGCTGCAAATTTTGAAACAGAGGCAACTCGGACAAAGTGTGACATCAGGCAGTGGGGGCGTGGGGGGCGTCCACGGTAAGCCCAGGTGCTCACCACAGGCTGCATTAATGATATGCAGGGGCCTAATTGGGCCCGTGGGCCATAGTTTGGGTGCTCCTGGCCTAATTTAACAAAAATGGAAGTAATATGTTTCCATCTTTGTAATAGATCAGCAGGCAGAAAGCTTAATGTAAGATTTAAGGGAAATCAACTCAATCACAGTATGCCTTCCAAATACCTTGTGGTTACTCAAGACAGGATGTTTTCTCTATAAATAACATCTGATGAAGACTGCTGCCAAACTGAGAAGTGGATATAAAATCCTCCATAAACTATGCAGGACTAGTTGGAGCTTAGCAACAGTTATGCTATGAGTATCTGCGCTTAGATAGCAGAGTATTGTGGCCCAGTGTGGCTTAACAGTTGGCACACAAGCAGGACTGATGTACAACTGCATGAGAACAATGTGCATCATTAGTGGGACAATATAATCTACCCCCACATACTGGCTGCCTGTTCTGAATCATATAAAAGAAAGCTGTAAGATGGGAAAATGACCTCCTTCAACAGTCCCAGCTGCTAATATTGAGCGATGCAGCCAGTGGTGGGATGTCAAAAAAATTACTACCCCACTGTGACATCATCAGTGTGGGCGGAGCTAACATCATGATGTCATGATGTGTGTGGGGCCAAAGAAAAAAATTAAAAAATACAAAATAATAATAAAATAAAATAAAAATAACCACACACACATATACACACACACCTCAACCCACCCACCCACCCATAACACAAACCCATAAATAAATAAATAAATAAATACATTAAAATACACCCATTCAGTGGGGGAACAAGTGAAAAGGTAAGCCCCAAAAGAGGTTCCCCACAAAAGCTGCTACCGGTTCTCCGGGACACTGTGAAAAGCTGCTACCGGTTCTGGCGACCTGGTGAGAACCTGTTACATCCCATCACTGGATGCAGCCTGCCTGGAGCAAAACAGGCTGAGATCTAGACATCCAGCTATCTCAACTACTAAAGCACTTGGAGAAGATGATTTTAACATCCTTAATAGGTGTAAACAGCATTGGCTAGAGAAGAGAATCTGTGGGGGCCATGGTAGATGTACAGATACCCTTTATAAGTGAGAAAATAATATATGTGCCAAATCTTCATTATAGGCTCAGAGTGCCAAAACAGCCTAGAGTGGAGATGTCACATGTTATACAGTACAGTAATACCTCGGATAACGCTAAAATCACATAACGTTAAGTAATCTGTGGAGGAGAATTGGATCGAATAACGTTAAGGTCCTATGGGATGGATCGGATAACAACCGCTAAAGCCTGTGTGGTTACAATGTATCTCTATGGAGCTTTAATGTTATCCGATTCATCCCATAGGATTTTAACATGGATCAGATAACACTAAAAATCGGATAACACCAAGACTTGTGGAACCAAGTCTTAGCGTTATCCGAGGTATTACTGTGTATATATAACTGTCAAATCTACAAGTCCCAGGCCAGAGTCCAAATAAACAATGTCCTGATTAACATGCAACGGAGGCAAACTTAATAATGTATCCTTGTTGAGATGTAGATTGGTGAAATACATTTAAACAGAAAGAATTTAATAAATGCCCATCATTCATTAAGTAAAGGTAAAGGTCCCCCTTGCTTGAAAGCTAGTCGTATCCGACTCTAGGGTTCGGTGCTCATCTCTCTTTCATAGCTGAAAAGTCAGCACTGTCTGAGTTTGCAGAAGTTTCTGTGGACATATGGTAGACATGACTAGACAACGGAATGCACAGAATGCTGTTTACCTTCCCACCGAAGGGGTACCTATTTATCTACTTGCAATTTCTTGCTTTCGAACTGCTAGGTCAGCAGGTGTTAGGACAGAGACAGGAGCTCATTCCATTGTACAGTATCCAGGTATCGAACTGCTGACATGCTGCCTTCCAGTACCGTCTTAACCACTTCAGCCACTGCAGTCCAGAGCTACATACCATATTTGCTGGCGTATATGACGACTCCCCCCCCCCTGAAAAACATGCTTCCAAGTGGGGGGGGGGGTCATCTTATATGCCGGGTACACTTCATTTGGGATAGACATAGCTGCCCATAGTGGCCTCCCGATGCTCACCCACCTCATTCTACATACCATCCAGATGAAGAAAGAAGCTCTGCATTACAATTGTGTCTCCCTTTCAAACTGGTGGGGGAAAAGAAAGGGTTTCACTTACTGGTACCTTCTGCCCAAAATGGAGGAAAAAGCCATGCTTCTTCTTTGCAGGGGAAGCAAGAGGCTAGGCTAGAGCAACATTTCCTGCCTCAGTGCAATTGACCTGCCCACCCACTTTACCTGCAGCGCCACCACTGGTGGGTGGTGCAAGTACAGTTCTAAAAAAATCAATAAAATAATTAATATTACTGTATTTTAATTACTGAAACTCACTAACAGTTGCTACATTTCCCATTCTTGGCTTATACTAAGGTCAATCTATTTTTTCTGGATTTCAAGGTCAAAATTAGGCACCTTGGGTTATATTCGGGTCGGCTTATATTCATGTATATACGGTAGATAAATAAGTACCACTTTGCACTTGCACTGTTTTATGTTTGATAACATACAGCCTTGTGACAGTTTTTCTGCATGTCATAAGCATTTGAATATAAATTAACATGTTGAAATCAAATCTGATGTTCTTTTACGTTTTATTTGGTGTGTGGAAGGTGTGCGGAAGAGGGGGCAGTCTTATACAGCGAGTATATAACAAACTCTATATTTTGAGTGGAAATGTTGGGGGGTCGTTTTATACACCCAGTCGTCTTATATGCCAGCAAATATGGTAATTTGCTTCAAAAAAGTAGTGGATATGAGACAGGTTTGGAGAGAAGGAAGGCTAAATTCATATTCATTTTCAGGATGGGGGAGAAACTGATAAAATGTGCAGTACAATGATCTTGTGGATAACCTCAAGCTAATAATTTTTTATTTAAAAAAATCATAATCTCTTTAGAATGAAATCCATCCAAATTAATTCCACATCTCCTTTATTTTGTAGTAGGCCTGCACTTTTTCAAGCATCTTTCCATTTTAAAAAAAGGAACAAAAGGAACATGGCCTTTGGAAACAGTACCCTTTAAAAGATGAGGAAAAGGTTTTTTGTACTAGCACAGATTTTGTTGTTGCTGCTGTTGTGAAAGAAACTAAAACAACAGCACATAGAACCTATCTTTGCAAAGTAAATAAAGGCAAGCAGGTTGCTTGGCTTAGCTATTCTATTCTCATTATGACTTGGAGTCCTTGCCAGACAGATATTGTAAGGGAAGAATTACCCATCCTCCTATTTTAATTTCTTAAATGTCAGATTGTCTAATCTTCCTTTTCATTTCAGCCAAGGGCTTCAAAATGGAGAAATTTTGGCATCCCTTCCTATATACTTTTCTCATTTGTTTCATGAATATGATTTCATTTTATTCTACCCAAGACAACAAAATGTGATATAACAGACACAGAGTTCAGAATAAATGGAACACTCAATTTGCGCTAGAGGATTCCACTGGAAAATAACACCCCAGGTCAATTCTTTTCTCTCCAACAACCTCTGTAGTTGTATTCTACTGTGTGTAGTTGTACTGTATATTCCATGACACAGTGATAACTGATTGTATGTTTTTCTTTTTCCAGCAAGGAAGGGAAGTAAAGACAATGATTAACATTTGAAGAAAACAATACATAGGTATGTCATTTCCTGCACAGTATACAGGCCTCAGGAAGATAATTGGATCCAGAGTCAGTCAAAGTCAAAGGAGACTCAATGAAATAATTGAGGCCTGAGTTAATCATGACCTACATGTCCCATTGACCTCAGTGGGACTTTCTTGCATAATCCTCCGGTCTGGACAATTTTGTCCAATTTGTGGCATAGAATTGTTGATTGAAGAACCATAACATGCATGACACAGATTTGGTGAAGAAGTTCAGTAGACTTCTAATTACTTTTTAGGCAAAATCGATCTTTTTGTGCTTTCCAGGTGTTTGTAACATTGACACATATATTTATGTACATACACATGTGAGCATGTGTGTGTGCATGCATTCACACATGCACATGCACACACTCATGCACACACACACACACACACACACACACACACACACACACACACAGAGAGAGAGAGAGCTACCCACTTTTCCAATTTTCCACAGCAGTATAAGGGACTGCAGTGGCTCAAGTCACTAAGACACTGACTCGGAGGCGGAAGGTCCCGAGTACTGCAGGACGGAATGAGCTCCCGTCTCTGTCCCAGCTCCTGCCAACCTAGCAGTTCAAAAGCAAGAAATTGCAAGTAGATAAATAGGGACCACTTCGGTGGGAAGGAAACAACATTCCATGCGCTCCGGTGTCTAGTCATGCCTGCCACATGACCATGGAAACGTCTGCAGAAGCAGACAGCGCTGGCTCTTCGGCTTAGAAACAGAGATGAGCACTGACCCCTAGAGTCGGATATGACTGGCTTTCGAGCAAGGGAAACCTTTACCTTTACTATATGCCCAAAGTTACTGCTCTCTCATGTACTAATCTGATATAATGGCTCAAAGTGTGTTATCAAAAAGAGCTGACTAACACAGAAATGTACAACACCTTTGGCAAACATGACATTTAAAGAACATTTATAAACAAACAATGAAAGTAATAGATTAATGAACAAGAAAACACAAATTGCAATGCAGTTCATCAACAGTAGAATTATTCATTTCAGCAAAAAAGTGCATTTCAAAAGGAAAAATATAGCCATTATGAAAAATATTTTTCAACATGTCAACATGCATGTTTGTCAACATGTATATTTATATGTATGTTAAATCATCTAAGCTCTATTTGGTGCACTACCTTTCCTGATTTAAGAGCCACAAGAACAGAAAAGCATCTTGCTCCCATCCCGTCCATTGTTAGTTTTCATAGAATAGAGTTCCTGTTGTTACACAGAATGTCACACAACCAAAAAGCAAAATTTTCCTATTGTTATTTTATTTTTTATGACATAAATTCTAATGGTAAAGTCTGGGATGATAGTAGAATCATTATTTTTGCACAGGAGTTGTATTCTTCTTCTTCTGCCTCATACAAATCCAAATACAGTACAGTAAAACTTCACATAAAGAGCACCTCACTTAGAGACTAACTGGCTTAAAGAGCAGAATTTTCTCTGAATGGTCACCCTCGCTTAACAACTAATAATAACAAAAAACTCACTTAACAACTAAATTGTGGTTCACAATCCCCCCCCACCAGAAGTCACAATTGGTCACTTACAATGGCAGTGGTGCTGCTTTTTCCAAGTGTTTCCCTTAAAGAGCAACTCACTTAATCAGCAAACGCATGGAACACATTATGCTCTTTAAGCAAAGTACCACTATATCAGTGGCAATCAGCCACAAAGACTGTCCTGAGAATATAATGCAGTGCTCTTTCATCTGGCTTCCGCTTCGCAGCATGACCCCCGTGCCACTGATGCAGTTCTTTGAGTCACTTTCTGGTCCTGAAGCGGCTGCCCTCTCTCAAGATGGATTCAAGTGGGATTTACTATATTTTTCTAGTAGAGCAAATTAACATTCTACAAGGCGATTCTAAAAATGGGAGCAAACATTTCAAACAAAAACTTTGAAATGAAGTTTTAGATTAACACCTAACTTGCAACAGATGCAGCAGACACGCTGCTCTTTCTTGCTTTGTGTCAAATCTGGGGAAATTTAGGCAAAGGATTTTCAAATAATCACTTTTTAAACAGTAAAATTGATTTAACCCTGAACAAAAACAAGCAACCTTATATGTCCCCAGATTTAAAACATACCAAATATTCTTGCACAGTGTGTTTCCATTGCCAGCATGAAAAGAGCTACCAAGCTTTTCTGAGCAAAGGGAAGCCTGAACATTGACCACACCAATGGAAGCAGTCAAGAATGTTTAAATTCACATAGAGTATATTTCTATTTACACAGAGACACCAAGCAAGGGAAAATCCCAGAAGCTGACTCCTCTTTTCATCAGTTAAACACTCCTCATACAAACACAACTATAGGTTGACATTCCTATTGAAAATGATAATAGTGTTCAGTCACACAGTACTTTTACAAAGAAAGAAAGTTGAAGGTAAAATTATACATGTAAAATTAGATTATATATACTTAAAGAATGGAATTTCCAAGGACTGGAGGCACTCTTGCTGGGTCCTTTTATTGTCTACGTTCATGTTTAGATAAGATTTATGTTTAAAAATTTGCTGCATTTGGATTGTGTAGCAACATGGCCCATATTTGCTTACCACATGCTAATACTAATTGGTGCAGCCAGCAAAGAAATCGGTAGAAAATAATTCTGTCTCTTCTTTTTGAAAGAGTCTCAGCATTTCAAAGAAGTGCTCCTTCACCTTCCCCACCAGAAATCAAGACATGAGTTGGTTTCAACCCAAGGGATAAAGGTAATGCACACATTGAGAAGGGAATCTTAGTTCTATAGCAGTGATGGTGAACCTTTTAGAGACTGATTGTCCAAGCAGAGAGTGGGGCAAACTCTGTGCTGGGGGAAAGAAGGGAGTGCTCCCATTGGGCTGTTGGGCAGAGAGGTGGGGTGAACTCTATGATGGAAGGGGAGGAGGAAGCACTTCTATTGGGCTGCTGGGCAGAGGAATGGGCAAACTCTGTGCTGGGAAGAGGGAGGAAATGACAGCATGTGTGCCAACAGAAAAGACTTGGAGTGCCACAACTGGCACGTATGTCATAGGTTCACCACTACTGTTCTATAGCAAAGTCCTAGATTCAACCAGCCTTTCTCAGTACCAGTTGATGTGGAAGATGTCTGCTTTTCACACTGTAGAAACCACTACTAGTTGAAATAGAACATAGCCTAAGTTGGAGAAATGTCTACAGGTTGGTGTGGTTGAAAGTAAACAAAACAGAGCAGCAAAAAAAAAAAAAAAGACAAAAATTGTTGTGGCACCTTAAAGACTAACCTCTGTATTTAAATGTGAGCTTTCATGGACCAAGTCCACTTGTCTATAGGCTAACCTCTTGTGCTAATTGCTAATCACTCTTGTTGGGGGCCGGGGAGGGAACTAATGCCACATAGAAATTTGAAGAATAAAAATAAATAAATAAATAAAAATTTAGACCCAACTATCTTTTAATTATACTCAAAGGAAACTCCAATATGCACAGCAAAAATAAAAAAAGGAAGTTGGATGTGACTTAGTGGCACATAACAAAGAAAAACATTCTATCATTTGTACTGAGCTTTTGCAAACTGCAGATGTTTGTTTAAAAATGAAGACTTGGCAAGCTTTGAGGATTACTTAAGGCTGGTAAAGGTAAAGGTTGCCCTTACTTAAAAGCCAGGCATATCCAAGTCTAGGGTTCAGTGCTCATCTCTGTTAATATCCAAAGAGCCAGTGCTGTCTGCATCTGCAGACTTTTCCGTGGACATGTGGCAGGTATGACTAGGCACTGGACTGCCGGAACACTGTTTACCTTCCCACCAAAGTGGTACCTATTTATCTACTTGCAATTTCTTACTTTCAAACTGCTAGGCTGGCAAGAGCTGGGACAGAGACTGGAGCTCACTCTGCCAAACTTCCACTCTACAAGCTCAGTGTCTTAGCCACTTGAAAGTCACTGCAGTCAGCTTAAGGCTGAGCTCTGCCTTATTTCTGGTTCCAAAGAAAGGTCCCAGTAGGTATCTGCAAAGTGTGTCTAAGTCAAGTAGAAACCCTAAAATGGGGAATTGTGGGATTTGTTGTCCAATAAATTGATCTGAAAATACCATTCCCAGTGGCAGGGAGGCCCTTATGCCTGTTTCCTCACTTCTGGAATCATCTCATTAAAGAGGGCTTTCCAGGATCTATGTACTGTAATGTATTTTCCAACATATAAGATGCATTGGGGTATAAGATGTACCCCAATTTTTATACACATTTAAAAGGAAAAACAATAATTTTCTACATATTTTTATGAATTTTCAAAATTAACTCCAGGAACCGGGGAGGGTGGCTGTAGGATGAGGAAGAAAGAGTTTTAAAGAAGACTTCTTTCTACCCCAATTCTGCCCACCCTGGCTGCTGGAGGCCAGTGGCTGTGGGATGGGGCAGCCCATTGGGGGGTGGTTGAATGGGGTTGAATGGGGTGGAAAGAGGGCTCCTTTGAAGTCCATTTTGCCCTCATCCCACAGCCTTTGGCTGCCAGAACCCAGGGGTGGGATGGATTTTAAAGGAACCCTTTTCCCCACCTCAGCTGCTGGTAGCCAATGGCTGTGGGATGGGGGAAGCTTGCTTTTGGGGGGAATCAGTGGAAAGAGGGCTTTTTGGAAGTCCATTTCGCCAGTGGCTGCTGAGAAAAAAGTGTGTCTTATACACCAGCAAATGCAGTCATTTAGGCACCAGGCAAAAGTCCCCCCCCCCCCCCAGTTTTTAACTTCTGCTGCAATTTCCTCACACCTTCCCCAGATAATGTTTTTTTCTCAGTTTTTGCAAACTATCTTAGATACGTTGAATGAAGGATAATATAAAAATGTTTTACAAGAAGACAGGAAGGGCAGTCATATCAAAAATGGTGACTGTTGAATTTAATAGGCATCAGATATGCTCTTCCACCGAATCATAGCTGATTGACAAAGCCTACAATATGTAGGTCTGTATGGTAAAAGTGTAAGTGTGTCTCAGAAAAAAAAAAGAATTGTGTAATTCTGAACTATGGTGACCTAAAACAAAGGAAGCCCATTAGATTCCTTGCAGCCAGCATGTCCTATATAAGATGTAGCTGCGTTTTGAGAAAAAGAAATTCTTTAAACCAAACAATTCCTTTTTCGCCTTCCTTAAACAGCCCCCACGGTGTGGCTCCAACTCACCAGAGGTGATTTGATCCCTGGCCTGTCAGCTAAATGACAGCTGACACATGAATGCACATAGCATACAAAGCTGGAAAGAGGAAGCTGAAAATAACGCCCCTGCCAGGAGAATTTGATATAATGGGAGAAGTGTTGTTGGTTTCTCTTTCTTTTTCTCTTTCTTTCTTTTAATTTAAAGGCACAGTATAATGGTTCATGCTGTCCTGTGGTCAGAACAGGAATCAAAACCTGTGGAACTTTCTTTCATTACAAGTAGTTTGTGGTGCGGCAAATGTTACAAAATTTGTGTTCCATAACAAGGCTCCATTAGTCTGTCAATAAGCAAGTGTGTCAAAAGCTCATGGGAGCCTACATATGTTTATGAATAAATAAATCTGTTAAAAGCACATGTGATAGGATAGCCTCCTAAAGTCTAATAGGTAAACTTTGAAAATTGAAGTTGAAACTTTCCAAGTCTATAATGCTAAACTGTCTTTTTTTGCTCATTTTGTTTGGGTTTTCAAAACTGAGAGGAAAATACCCATTAAATACTGAATCAAAGGGGGGGAGGATCAGAGATTTCTAACAGAACAAGAGGAATTCTCGAATATTCTAACTCCTTTAAGGGATAAATTCTCTTAAACATTCTAACCCTTTATCCCTTTAAGGCATGGATTCTCAAACTGCAGCCCATGGAACAGATGAGGCCCATGGTGCCATTTCATGTGGCCCCTCTCTGCCTCCACCACACTAGGAAGTGCCATGTGGTGGAGAATGGGCAAATTGGCAGTCCAACTCCCAAAGCTGTCTGAGGGAGTGTGAGCCGGCTCCAGCTTTAAAAGGTTGAGAACTCCTGACTTAAGGGATAAATTCCCAACAAAGATTGTGCCCTATTACCAATACTTAATGACTCTCTGCCCAAAATTACACAAATAGTTTATCAGAGAGTAAATACAAAGAGGACTTGATCTGCAAAAGCTAACATTAAAATACAGCAGTTAGTCTTTAAAATGCCACAATGTTTTTGTCTTTTTGTTTTGTTTTATTTACTCTCTGACATGCTTGAAACACAGACTAACACAGCTGCCATTTCAAAAATTTCAACAAATAGCTTAGTTGCCCAATTCCTAGACAAAGTACTTATATAAATATGGCAACTGTATTACCTAACAATCAGTTGTGTAAGGTATGACCAGCTCTGGTTGGAATGGTGGGGATGACAGTGTACATTTTGTTAATTCTTGTATTTGCCTCCTTTTATGCCAATACATTTTTAATAAAATAAAATTAAATATTCTGATTCCTGAAGAGGGATAACCTGCCCATTTTTTTCCATAACAAACTGGCCGATTCTTTGTGGAAATAGAGTCCAAATCAGTTTCCCTGACACATGCCGTATCCCTTTACAATTATTGAAAATCCAGACACTGTGTCCAGTAAGATACATTACGTGTTTTAAAAAATGGCAACAGTAGAGAAGAAGATAACTTCCACACTGCCCGGGTGATTTCCTCTCAGGTGACAGAAGTGTTAAGAATTTGTTCTTTTTTGCAGTGAACTTCACATACCTTCCCATCTCGATTTCTTGAGCTGAAAATTGGCCTGAAATATCAAGGTGTCACTTTCAGTAAAGTACTAGAAGCTCCCTTCTTTTCCTCTTAAACTGACAAGCAGAACCAACCTGGCTACACTATAAGACAACAAGAAACTATTTTTTCAGGTAACAAATTCTTAAAAGACTCTCTATTTCTCCTATATAAGTGGAGCCGGGGGGGGGGGATTCAGATCCTCACTGTGTCTCCTGGGAGAAGAGCCTATGTAGCCCTGGGTAAGCTGCACAGTCACAGGACAACCCCATAAGAACAGAATGTAATCAAGTTATGTGTGTAAATCTTGGAAATGATTGCCATGTCAGAATTGACTTGATGACATAGAGTTATCATTATGTCTCCTGGTCACCCACAGGTGTACATCTCTTGTTGCAAAGGCCAGCCAAAGGCATTTTGCTTCCTGAGGCAGACTGGGAAATTGCTCCATTCCATTCATGTCAAGATGCATGGTATCCAAACAAAGGAACTTCCTGAAATGCCCTATACCTTCCTGGTAGTAGAAGTAAAAAAGAAAACCTAACTGAGACTAATATCCAAGTCACTCCAGTTCTACTCATGTAGGGTTCTACCCATGGAATGTGCAAGAATGTTCATCTTGCCACAGTGCAAGCCAAGCATTGTCCTTGTTGCTTTCAATGGGATTTATGGTTGCACAGCAAGGTACTGGATCCCTCCTTGCACAAACTCCAAAATAAATCAACTGAGATTTTGCCGGCATGATAGTAGGATTTTAGCCAAAATACCTAACAGTTTATTGCACTTTTATGATACCCAGCATCTGCTATCCTAATATGACTGCCTTGTTCTGCCATAGGGAAAAACCAGCTCAGCTTGTTGGCTAGAGGTATTTTCCATCCTCTTCCAAAACTATTGTCAAGAGCAAAGATTGACAGGTGAATTGTCTCTACGATGGCCCATTTTAAAAACCTGATCCCTTCTGATATTTTTTTAAAGAAGACCATATGACTATATTTGAGAAACTGAGGTCTGATTAATTTGCCAGCTGAGGGCACAGCTCTTAATACTGTAACCATTCAAGACAGATGCTTATTCAGCCTCTTTGTGTAGGAGCCTCTGAGAATATCCTAGATAATCTGCTTTATCACTCGGCTAACCTTGGGACAAGGACAATGTTCCTAAATGTTATCTATTTTTTTCTCTCCTGCCACTTAACAATATTGAATTCATCTCAAAGATGTTCTTGCAGAGCAGAATAGTCAGGTGAAAGCAAAAGCTTTGATCCAGTTTCCCTTTAAAAAGAGGATTAACTTTACCTTTCAGTATCAGCCAAAATTAGAGAAAGTTACCTTTTCTTTTTCTTTTTTGCAATACCTGAACTAATGTGGCTGTTGAACCACAATCCTGGATTTGTAGTAGAAAACAATCACTTTCCCAAGCTCTGGAGTTTTTGCTAAATATTTGGTCATTTATTCATGCAGTAAAATAATGAACCCATTCTAAAAATTGAAAGAGTCATGATAGTTTTGTGCAGACGTTGACTTCACATGTGTATTGCTTTGGTGGAGATGGGAAGCAATATATTAGCATAGACTTGTCCTACATTCCCATACTGAAATTCAGCTCATCTCTTGCCAGGAAACCTTTACTAAAGATATGTGAGAAGGGCCATCCATATTATTAGACCATATTATTAGACTTGGTGAGAGAGACACCTCAGACAGTTGAGTGTTTGGAGTGGGAAGTGTGCCACAACCTCAACATTGCTCCCATTGTGTATCCAGTTGCTCTCATTCTTCTCAGGCATAACATGTGGCTCTCCAGAGCCAACTGTTTCATGAACACATGACACCAAAGAAATCCTTACTGGAAGGAGTATAGTCAGTTTAGCAGCTGTCCATTTACTGCAATTTCAAGACCAAAACCTAACACTGGAGACAAGCCCCTGTGATGTCACAGAGGTCAATCAGGCAAAGTTGGTTCTTAGAGTATTTAAAAGGGATTCCAAATTATTATTAAATAACTTTGTGAGTATGATATAATTATCGAAGAACAAACTGTATCACATTTTATTTCTCATATATAAAATAACCTTCGTCAAAGAGACTTGATTACTGCAATGCGCTCTACATGGGGCTGCCCCTGATGACCATCCGGAGACTCCAGCTGGTTCAAAATGCGGCAGCCCGGGTAGTGGTGGGGTGTGGGCGTTATGCTCATGCCTCACCGCTGCTCCGGGAGCTGCATTGGCTGCCAGTATGTCTCCAGGTGCAATTCAAGGTGCTGGTTATTACCTTTAAAGCCCTATATGGTAGTGGGCCAGGATACCTAAGAGACCGCGTCACCCCAAGAACATCTGCCCGTCCCACCAGGGCGGATCGTAGAGGCTCCCTCGTTGTTCCTTTGGCGAGAATGGCGCATCTCGCCTGTACCAGGAGAAGAGCCTTCTCCGTGTCCGCCCCGGCCCTCTGGAACCTCCTGCCCACTGAACTGCGCCTTCAGACAGAGCTCCTGCCCTTCCAGAAGGGTTTGAAAACCTGGCTGGCTGGACAGGTTTGGGGACCTGGGAATACGAGTTCCCTTACCAGGTGGCTTATTTAAAGGACTGCCAACCTGGGTCTGGAAGTGGGATTGTGTACTGTTTTTAATTTTTGTGGTAATATTTTGATGACCTTTTAACTGATGTTTTATTGGAGTAAACTGTTTCTTATGCTTTTACTTTTATTTTTAGTGTTTTGTAAGCTGCTCAGAGTCGGGTTCTCCCGATTGGGGCGGGGTATCAAGTGTAATAAATAAATAATAAATAAATAAATAAATAAAAAAGTCATATTTAGATATCAAAACACATAAAGCAGTGTCTTCTTTCTTCCTGTTAAACAATTTCTGCCAGAACTGAAAATGCTTATGTTCAAAAAGAAATGGTGGGTGTCTGTAACAATTTCCAGAGGAGCAGTCTAAATCTATCCCTTGCAGCATAAACAGAAGTCTGGCTGTGGTTAAAAAAAAACATTTAGTGATCTGAGTAAATAAGTCTTGGTAAAGGTCTCCCTTGCTTGAAAGCCCTAAGGTGTGGTGCTCATCTCTGTTTACAGCCAAAGAATCAGCGCTGCAGGAAGTTTTGTGGTCATGTGGCAGGCATGACTAGACACTGGAGCACATGGAACACTGTTACCTCTCTTATCTATTTGAAATGTCTTGCTTTCAAACTGCTAGGTTGGCAGTAACTGGGACAGAGAGGGGAGCTCACTTCGTCATGCAGCAGTCGTTCCTCAAACTGCTAACCTGCCATTCTTCCAATCATCAGTTTCAGCATCTTAAGTACTAAGTCACCACAGTCCCTTTAAATAAGCATAGAATTGGATAAAAACACTCACCAAATGGGTAATATGGTAATCTACACATTTATAGTGGGCGGCAGACAGACTGCAAAATGTACCCGGTGATAACAGGAGTGTTGCCATCACTGTGGTTGTTGCAGCCACCAATTTCCTCTTATGAGGGTCAGATGCCTCCTTGTATGGTACAATGGAGTGAGGATGTTGGCTGGTTGCCTTTCTGTGTACACCAGTGATTTGTGTGCAGGAATCCTGGCATGGTATATATGGTCACTTGTTCCCAGGATATAATGTGACCTCACCCCCTGCATGATATCAACAGTGGGGCATTTTGCTTCCTACCTCTGAGCATAAGGCATATTAAGCTACCCTGATGTGAGAACAGTAGTAACCAAGGTAATTTGGGGACAAATCCAGTGACAAAGCTTAGCAAGTACATCTCACCATGATCCATATTTTGAACATCTGTGGTTTTCCAGATAGAATCCAGCTTAATTCTTTTACCTTCTATGTTCTTCTCTGTGTCAAAAAGTCTATCACATTGTCATTTTTGCTTCAATTAATCCATAGCAAGTCTCAAATCCAATCAAAATGGGATTTTTCTACATATTTAAGTATTGCACACTTTAAAAGAAGGAATAATACATATTAAGTTATGAGAAAGATAGCCATCTGTTTAGAAAACCCAGTATCTTGTACTTCTCTCAGTAACAACAGAAATTGAATTTTTAGAACAGGAGTTCCCAACCTTTTCAAGCCAGGAGCTGGGTCATGCTCTCTCAGGCAGCTTCAAGGGCTGGATGGCAATTTGACCTGCCTGCATGATGGGGGCAGCCATTTTATACCAACAGCTTCAAAAGGGTGGCCATTTTGTTTCTCAAATGCCCTTGGAGGGGTGGGGGCCCCACATGAAATGGTACTATGGGTCGGGTTTGACCCACAGGCCTTAGGCTGGGAACCCCTGTTTTAGAAGAACAACAGCAGAAGAACATATTAAGATGTACTAATGATTGAAACATTTGCAGAAAGTAAGAATGATCAAAAATGGTTATTTAATGTTCATGTAAAAGTTCACAAATAACACTTCTTTTATCCTGAATATTCCTAGTTTTACAGTAGTTGAAAGTGCAGAAAATCTATTTGCCAAAGATACTGGCCAGAATTTTTTTTAAAGTAAAGGCAGTGATGTGTTTCATCATTTGATTGCCTAAGCTCCTACAGCATTTTCTCTTAATTCACCCAACAGCCTTCTCATACTACCCTGCATTCTTATACTTCTGCCAGATTTTAATTCTAATTTAAAATCATATCTTCCGATTCAAACTGCAACATGCATTAGATAATTCTGTGACTTATTCTGCGTCTCTGTAGTTCCAATCAGCTTATATTAAAAAGTTCTAAACAGAGATGAGCACTGAAACCTAGAGTTGTATACGACTGGCTTTCAAGCAAGTGAAACTTTTACCTTTTGGAAAGAAGGTGCCTAGCTTTCTGAAAAACAAACTGTAGATAAAAGTGTCCTAATTTCTGCAGCTGAAATAAAACACCAGGCAAAAGTACTAGCATTATAGGAGTATTGTACTGGAGAGGTGAAAAACTTCTGAGAACTGGAAGTTCCATCTATGTGGCCTCACAAGTTCACATATAATCACACAAACTGGTTCACCCTGGGGTGAAGAAGAGCTTTCCACTTTGCTCCCATCTCATGTTAAGTAAATATTCAAACAAATTGCTATTAGAAGTTAAAATCCTCTCATGTTCTATCTAGAGGAATGATTCACATACCCCTTTGTGATTGAGCAGTCATATTTTCAAATAAAGCAAAAGCATTTACCGGCCGGGAGGTGAAAAGGAGCCCCTGGCCGAGGGGGCCTGAAGGACGCCGCGGCCGCTGAGCGCGGGAATGCTGCCAACGCCGCCGCGCCCCTCCCGGCCACCGTCACCGGCCGGGAGGTGAAAAGGAGCCCCTAGCCGAGGGGGCCTGAAGGACGCCGCAGCCGCTGAGCACGGGAACGCCGCCGCCGCCGCGCCCCTCCCGGCCACCGTCACCGGCCGGGAGGTGAAAAGGAGCCCCTGGCCGGGGGGACCTGAAGGACGCCGCAGCCGCTGAGCGCGGGAACGCCGCCGCCACCGCCGCGCCCCTCCCGGCCACCGTCACCGGCCGGGAGGTGAAAAGGAGCCCCTGGCCGAGGGGGCCTGAAGGACGCCGCGGCCGCTGAGCGCGGGAACGCCGCCGCCGCCGCCGCGCCCCTCCCGGCCACCGTCACCGGCCGGGAGGTGAAAAGGAGCCCCTGGCCGAGGGGGCCTGAAGGACGCCGCAGCCGCTGAGCGCGGGAACGCCGCTGCCGCCGCGCCCCTCCCGGCCACCGTCACCGGCCGGGAGGTGAAAAGGAGCCCCTGGCCGAGGGGGCCTGAAGGACGCCGCGGCCGCTGAGCACGGGAACGCCGCCGCCGCCGCCGCCGCGCCCCTCCTGGCCACCGTCACCGGCCGGGAGGTGAAAAGGAGCCCCTGGCCGAGGGGGCCTGAAGGACGCCGCAGCCGCTGAGCGCGGGAATGCCACCGCCGCCGCCGCCGCGCCCCTCCCGGCCACCGTCGCCAGCCGGGAGGTGAAAAGGAGCCCCTGGCCGAGGGGGCCTGAAGGACGCCGCAGCCGCTGAGCGCGGGAACGCCGCCGCCGCCCCGCCCCTCCCGGCCACCGTCACCGGCCGGGAGGTGAAAAGGAGCCCCTGGCCGGGGGGCCCTGAAGGACGCCGCAGCCGCTGAGCGCGGGAACGCCGCCGCCGCCGCGCCCCTCCCGGCCACCGTCACCGGCCGGGAGGTGAAAAGGAGCCCCTGGCCGAGGGGGCCTGAAGGACGCCGCGGCCACTGAGCGCGGGAACGCCACCGCCGCCGCCGCGCCCCTCCGTGTTGTTTTATACTATGTTGTTTGTATACTGTTGTTTTTATGTTCCATGGAAGCCGCCTTGAGTCAGGTTCGCCTGAGCAAGGCGGGGTATAAAAATAAATTTGAATTGAATTGAATTTGAATTTACACTTATATACTTCAGTGCAGAGCTTAGTGCACTCTCTAGATCAGTGGTGGTGAACCTAGGCACATATGCCAGAGGTTGTAATCAGAGCCCTCTCTGTTGTGCATCCATGCAGTCACCCCAGCATAGAGTTCGCACAGCCCTTCTGCCCAGGAGCCCAATGGGAGTGTTTCCTTACTCCCCTGTTGCTGTATTGGCACTTTGTGGGTTTTGGGTTGCAGTTTGTACAATCCGTCTCTGAAAGGTTCACCATCACTGCTCTAGATGATTCACAAGATAATTAGCATATTATCCCCAAAATGCTGGGCACTTATTTTACTGACCTTGGAAGGCCACATCAACTTTGAGCTCCATCAGGATTGAACTCATAACGTCTGTAGTTTTTGGAAACAGTACCACTGTGCCACCAGGGCTCATTTTCAAATAAAGCCTGTGCAGAACTATCAATTATCAATAACGACATAAATTCACAGTCCATGGCAAGTATGAAAAGTGCCTGCAGTGGCAATTAAGACATTTTCAGCAGGTAAGGAATTGTTTCTTCTAAGATGTGTGTTGTTGAATTTTTCCCTCAGTAATATCACTGGAATTATTGATATGCGGGGACTGAGAGTTAAGTCTCCTCACACCACAGTGATTGTGCTGCAAAGGTCCAGCCGAAGAAGGAGGTCTGTGCCTTGCTTTTATTCCAATAATATTACTCAGTTTGAGACCTGAGTGCTTCACGGTGGAGTGAGCTCCCGTTTCTGTCCCAGCTCCTACCAATTTAGCAGTTTAAAAGCAAGAAATTGCAAGTAGTTAAATAGGTACCACTTCAGTTGGAAGGTAAACAGCATTCTGTGCATCCAGGGTTTAGTCTTGCCTGTCACATGTCCACGAAAACATCTGCAGACACAGACAGCACTGGCTCTTTGGCTATAAGAGATGAGCACTGAACCCTAGAGACGGATATGACTAGCTTTCAAGCAAGGGCGACTTTTACCTATTGGCTAGGTGGAGATAATAGCTAAGACACTTTTGCCATAGTTCAGTGATGTTCCTTATTATCACTGAAAGCAAGGTGAGTTTTTAAATACATCAGAAAAACAAAATAAAATTAAAAACACTGTAGCACTTTAAAGACTAAGTGCTATATTTTTATTGTTAGCTTTTGTGTATCAAGTCCACTTCTTCAGACAAAGAGTTTTTAAAGTTTCTCTCTTTTACCTTATTTTATTCCTACCAATTTGTATGGAAACAAATGTCTCATGCTTCTATAGGTTCTTCTGAGAAATAGGGAGGAGAGAGTAATTCTCACAGTTTCCCAGGAAAAGTGATGCCCTGGAACTGTATTGCAGGATGTGAGGAACCTTATTCTGCTAGGAAATGCTATGTATCAGGATGAGTGAGCTTGTGTCCACTATGCCATGGTGGTAATTGCAGTATGACAGAATCCAGTGGCTCATGTGGAGGAGGCACAAGGGAGAAAGTCCTAGGGAACCTCATGCATCTCTCTCTTTAAAAGTACTGTATGTGTATGTATATGCTTCATATACATTTGTAAGTTTCACATCCATAGTTCTTAGAAACTGTTCACAAAGACACAGGTCTTCCTTGCTCAAAAGCCAGTTGTGTCCAACCACTTACCCGTTACTCCTGATCTTTCCTTCAGTGCAAGAGAAGAAAGCTGTGAATCTTGTTTAGATACCTAGTTCACATTAGACAGGGGAAATAGCTTTGGCCAACACCTAACATAAATGAAATGGCTTAGTGGTTAAGATGCTGAGCTTGGAGACTGGAAGGTTGGGTTTTGATACCTGAGGGCTGCATTTGGGGACATGAAAGGCAGCACATTTCTTCAGAAAAAATCCTTTCAACCCAGAGTAATCCTGACACAAAATTATTATTATACAGTAAAGTATTTCCCACAAATGATTGTGATGTGAAGGTGCATGGATTTCATAGCATAACTGCCAAGAGCACCTTCTCAGATAGCTTGATGTAGAATTGGTTCCATGAAAAATGGACACTTGAAAATCACTGGATGGGCTTTATAGAAACACTTAAGCAAGCTGAACTCTCTTTTTTAAATAGCATCATTTCCTTTTATAAGGTTATCGCTTTTCCAATATAACCATAAGCTGAAATCTTCCACCAGAACTGGAAAAAATGGAGGAGATGAAACACAATTTTCTCAGTGGAAGAAACCATTCCCATTCCCATGAAGGCCTGTATTATTTTCCTTCTGTTGTCATTAGCCTATGACACACCTTCAATAGAGGCTTCCCCCAACCTCTACAAATGTTAAACAATTTATTTTAATTTTGAGGATAGAAGAAGGTGATCTGTTTGAGTCAGGGCAGGAAAACTGACCTATCCGCTCATAAGGGCATAACAAAAGCAATTCAGAGGCACGTGTTTCATGATTCTCAGTTAGTAGCATTTTAGCAGGAACCATATCAGATTTGGCAACATTTTTGTTGTTGTTCTTCAGTTGCACAGTCGATTCCGACCCTTTACGACCTCATGGACCACTGTCCACCAGGCACTTCTGTCCTCCACCATCCTCCTCAATTCACTCAGCTTTGTGCCCATTGTGTCTACAATACCATCTAGCCATCTCATTTTTGGCCACCCCCTTCTTCTTTTGCCCTCCACCCTTCCCAGCATCAAGGCTTTCTCAAATGAATCCTCTCTTCTCATTTGATGTCCAAAGTACTTTAGCTTCATCTTTACTATTTGACCTTCTAAGGAGCAGTCAGGGTTAATTTCTTCTAAGATTGGCCTATTTGTTTTCCTCGCTGTCCAGGGGACTCTCAAAACTTTCCTCCAACACCACATTTCAAAGGCATCTATTCTTCTGCGCTCAGCTTTCCTAATGGTCCAGCTCTCACAACCATACATTGCCACCGGAAATACCATTGCTTTAATTATACGAATTTTTGTTTGCAATGTGATGTCTCTACTTTTCACTATGTTCCCCAGGTTTCTCATTGCTTGCTTCCCAAGAATCAGTCACCTTTTTATTTCATGGCTGCAATCCCCATCTGCAGTGAGCTTTGATCCTAAGAAAATAAAATCTGTCACTGCTTCTACATCTTCCCCATCTATTTTCCAGGGACTGATAGGGCTCGTTGCCATAATCTTGCTTTTCTTTATATTGAGTCTCAAGCCATCTTTTGTACTTTCTTCTTTCAACCTAATCAGGAGCTTTTTTAAGTCCTCCTCACTTTCTGCCATTAGGGTGGCATCATCTGCATATCTCAAATTGTTGATGTTTCTTCCAGCAATTTTGATCCCAACTTGTGATTTGTCCAATCCTGCATTGCGCATTATGTGCTCTGTGTATAAGTTGAATAAGCAGGGTGACAAAATGCAGCCTTATCTTACTTCTTTTCCTATTCCAAACCACTCTGCTCTTCCATATTCTGTCCTAAATGTTGCTTCTTGACTCATGTACAGGTTTCTCATGAGGCATATAAGGTGCTCTGGTATTCCCATCTCTTTAACTACTTGCCACATTTTGTTGTGGTCCACACAGTCAAAGGCCTTAGTGTAGTCAATGAAACAGAAGTAGACTTGTTTCTGATATTCCTTTGTTTTTTTCATAATCCAACATATGTTGGCAATGTGGTCTCTAGTTCCCCTGCCTCTTCTGAACCCCACCTGCACTTCTGGTAATTCTCTCTCCACATCCTGCTGCAGTCTATCCTGTATTGTCTTGAGCATCACCTTGCTAGCGTGTGGGATGAGTGCAATTGTTTGATAATTTGAACATTCTTTGGCATTACCCTTTTTGGGGATTGGAACATATACTGATCTTTTCCAATCCTGTGGCCATTGTTGTGTTTTCAAATCTGCTGGCATATAGAATGCAATAATTTGACTCCATCATCTTTTAGGGCTTTGAAAAGTTCAACTTGGATACCATCAACTCCACTGGCTTTGTTGTTTGCAGTGCTTTTTAGGGCCTTTCTGACTTCACTCTCTAGGATGTCTGACTCAAGTTCAATTTCCTCATCATTGTTATTATCAGGAGTGTTGAGGTCCTTTTTGTAGAGTTCCTCTGTGTACTCTTTCCATCTTTTATTAATCTCTTCTGCATCAGCTATTTCTTTGCACTTTTCATTCAGGTAGGTTTCCTTATCTCTCCTTGCTTTTCTTTGAAATTCTGTATTCAAGTGATTGTATTTTTTCCTTTCTCCTTTGCCTTTTGTGTCTCTTCTTTCCTCTGCTATTTTAAGAGCCTCATCAGACAATCACTTAGCTTTCTTATGCTTCTTTTCTTTTGGTATGGCAACATAGTGGTGAAAAGCCAATTCAGATTGAGGATAGGATGAAAAATATGAGGTTGTGATCTCTTTATGTTTCTCTAATATAATCTTCTATGGTGAGATTCAATCAACCAGGAAAGAAGTAAAAAATATATAAAATGGTGGTGAACAGTAAAAAGATGAGCACATAACAGGGAATGGGAAACTGATAACCTCTTAAAAACACATATACATGGTGGGGGTGCTGTTGATTTGTACTAGAACCATTAGCATCCCTTGTTACTGATTAAACTAGGTTTAAGAGAGAGCGAGGATTGGAGGGAAAGGGGGAAAACTTCAAGGCCATTTTCTCTAAAGCATTCAAAATTTCTTTCCTCCAGACATAGCCATCTTTTCTCACATAAGAATAAAAGATATTCAGACTAAAATAAATACATAAAAGGAGACATTCCATCATGAGAGCTTAGCATTGTTGATATCATTTTCTATAATCTTTCCAGTGTTACTACAATCCAGGTGGAGGTAAAGGATATATATATACTGACATTTTGTTCATCATTGTATTTCCTAACCATTTTATCTGAATGCTGACCATACCCTAACATTTTCAAGTATAAAATATATCCTAACCAGCAATGAGGCTGAATTGAGACATATAGATTTTCCTCCAGTTAAATACTTTTTGCTGATCATAGCATAATGACTTTTCCAAAAGAAAATGAATTTGGCCTTGAACAGCTACCTTCATGCATGGAAAAGAAGGCACAGGGGAATTTTATCATCTTCTCATAACATTTTTCCCCTCCTCTCCAAAAACTTTGGTCCAGTTTGGCTGCTAACAGTAATATAGCTCACTGCTCAGTTGGGGTTCATCATTTTATTTTGTACTTCTTCAAAAGTTGTACAGTGCTCTAGTGACCTAGCAAAGTTTAAAAAAGGCATTCTGCAGACCAGTCTAAGCAGTGTCAAGTCCACTCTTGTTGCAATGAATTAAGTGTCTGTAAAGACATATCTGAAAGATACTCTTGGTAAATAAGTCATGGGTGTTATATAAAGTAATTTTTTCAAGAGCCTCAGTGTCTCCATTCCAAATTACTAGAAAGGGCAAAATTTTCTGCAAGTTATGTTTTAACATGAGAAAACCATAGTGATAACAAGCAATGCAATATTTAGAGGTGGGTCAACTTGGCTGGCACTACAGAAGTTGTGTTATGTGATACCGTGGCTCTCTATGGCAGTGAAAAAATGTGTAGGCCTTCTGAAAACAGTTTTTTTCAAGGGACAATTAGCATTCATATAAGAATCAATCAGATAACCATGTTGGGGGGGGTGTGCAAATAAATATTATCAAAAATGTAGGGTGCTTATTAAAAGTCAATTGCCTGTTGACATTCCATTTAAATCAGTACAATGCAAGTAAAACTTATTCTATAAGAAAGCATGCATCTCTCACAGTATCTGCCTTCAAAAGCCACCTTGCCCAAAAAGATCTATGCGACTGTTGAAAAATGCTCAAGCATAGGCTTTGACAGATTTTCAGTGTGAGCACTCAAGTGTCAAGATTGTTAAGGATTGCTTTTTTAAGATTAAGATGGTGTAAGGAGCATGAGAGAGAATTTCTTGCTGCCTGCATTTTTAAGTGAACTGACCTAATTTACACTTTATGAATTAACATGCACATCAGGGCACAATTCTTCTTCAGATTGTTCAATTCTTCAGATTATGAAATGCAGTTCTTGACTGAAAAACTGCATTCAAATGTGTATTTTTAAGGAAAGTATGTACATAAAAATGCATGCAAAATGTGCAAATTAGATAAAAAATTCTATAAAAATATTTATTTATGTATTTATTTATTTATTCATTCACTCACATTTATAGCCTACCCTTGTGCTGCAAGTACATTTTCTTCTTCTTCCATGTCTAGGCTAGATGTGAAACTGCAAAATAAAGCCACCCTTTGGTGAATTGATTGCCCAGTTCCTTTGCCTGACCTAGTATGAGAAAGATTAGTCAGCACAATGGGGCTCTCACTAACCAGAGTATGCCCAATTGTGGTTCAAATATACCACAATCTTTGAGGAGTCTCTTTCTGTGTACCCCAAAAATATAGGTGTAAAATGGTAATTTGTGAAAAGTTGCTTATATAATGAATTTCCATGCAATTTTTAAAAATTGCAAACTGAGACATAACTTGAATAAGTTACCTTTATGCCTGAGAGGTCAGAATCTTGTTCATTGCTGCTCAATGTAAACTTAGGTAAAGGTCTCCCTTGCTCAAAAGCCAGTTATGTCTGACTCTAGGTCTGGCATAGGTCCTTAAACTTGGCTTTCTAGATGTTCTTGGACTTCAGTTCCCAGAAGCCCTGATCAGCAGGTGTGCTGACTTGGGATTCTTGTAATATAAGTCCAAGAATATTTGAAGAACCAAGTTTGCAGACCACTGCTCTAGGGCAGGAGTGGCCAACCTATGGCACATGGGCCAAATCCATCCCACAATGCCAATTAATCTCACCCATGGTAAGAATCCCAGTGCTGCAACTGGAAACAGCAGAAACAGCAGAAGTGCACCAAAAACAGGCAAAAATGTGGCACCCTCACTCTTGCCACCACCACAGGAAGCAGCAAAAATGGGCAAAATATGCCATGAATGCACCCACCGTCACCACCACTGGAAGTGGCAGAAGGAACCATGCCTCCAGCCACAGATCTGACTGAATGGTGTGGTCCAGCCCATGGCACAAGAATGTCAGCCACCCCTGCTTTATGGGGTGGTGCTCATCTCCAAAGAGCTAGCATTGTTGGGATGGGCACTCACTCTATTGTGCTGGACTCATGTCTTGAACTGCTGATCTGTTGACCTTCTGTTCATCAAGCTCGTGTCAAGTTGAACATTCTGGGAAGAGTCATTGAGTAAAAACCAGAGCCACAGTCAGAGCTGTGCAGGGGACCACAGGAAGGCACTGGACAGGGACTGGGGGGCTCCTTTGGGGGGTTGGGGGAATCCCATACATTGCTATTGGCACCCCAGAGAACCAGAGGCAAGGGCACTGTGAGACAAAGCCCAATTGCCTGATATACCAGCACATGCCTGGTCACAGTGCCTCCAATCTCTAACTGCAACTGTCTCTACAATATAATACAAGGATTGATGGTATTGAAAGCCACTAAGAGTTCCAGTAGCACAAGGAAGGACAAAACCTCCCATTGCTTCCTGGAAAAGATCCTCAGGCAGTGTGACCAGTGCAGTCTCAGTGCCGTAGCCTCATAGCTGAGACAGCTTCTGGAAGGAAGGGCCGGTCCTTGTATAGCTAGCCACCCAGGTTTAGCTCATGAACGTCTGGAAGCTTCCCCACAGCACTTCGGAGATGCTTAGCAGGATAAGACTCAAGTCCTGCAAGACATAGAGCAACTGCTTCCAGGCTGAGGGTTCTAGTCCTGCAAGACAGAGCAGCAGCTCCAAATCCTGACAACCAACTACTAGCTGGTAATATGTAGTATTACACACACACACACACAGAGCACAAATAAGTGGGGAATCTAGTAGGGGGCAAAATCAGCATTTAGTTAACGGTGGCCACAAACATGTTGACTATATTAACAGACATCCAGTTTATTTTCCCTGAATAGTGGGTCACTGTTCATGGAAGGATGCATTATCCCTTGTGAAAAAGGCCTTTTATTTTTTTTTTCATTAGCTAATATATAAACTGCATAACAGGGGAGAGCAGTGGCTCAAGTGGCTAAGACACTGACTAGAAGGCAGCAGGTCAGCAGTTCGATACCTGAATAGTGCAGAATGGAATCAGCTCCTGTCTTTGTCCCAGCTCCTGCCAATCTAGCAGTTCAAAAGCAAGAAATTGCATGTGTCTACTCATGTCTGCCACATGAACATGGAAATGTCTGCTTTGGCTATGAAACAGAGATGATCACTGAACCCTAGAGTTGGATGCAACTGGCTTTCGAGCAAGGGTGGCCTTTACTTTAAACTGCATAACATCATACCAGAGATCACTAGAACAACTGCAGCATGTGCCACATACAGGGCAGTAGAGCTCCACAATTATAAATTAGATTCTGCCTACTGTGAGTTGTTAAGAAGTCGGCGATTGAGCTTGCATAGAGTGAATTAAATGATTCATTCTTCACTGCTCATTTCCCCATCTCTGAACACTGGGAACAGTAGTAGGTCATGGCAGTAGAAGGACAGATAATGTGAAATTAGTGTGCCTGCAGAAAGATTGGGCTAAGACGGTGAGCCTCAATGAAGGATGTATTTGCGGACAAAAGCTTAATATGCAGAGAAGATAGAACAGATCCATTTATGGAGAGCAGCTCAGCAGCATCAGGGAGATCAAAACAAATGGCATAGATAATGGATGGGCTTGAAGAGGAATTGTATAGAAATTGCTTTTAAAGGAGGACAAAACTAGCATAAGAAAGATGAGTTCAGCACAAAATATTTTAAAATTCTTTAGTTATGAAAGATAGAGAAAGACAAAAAGGCTACAGATAGGAAGCTAAATCAGTCTGTATGAGAAGAAATCAGTGGTACTACATTTAAAGGATAATTCCTGAAAATATGAAAGAGGGACTTCCAATAACAATTGGCATTTGGCAGCAGGTTGGAGATATCAGGAAATGTCTGACTGAATATAACTTTTTAAAATGAATACATATACTCGGTTCAATAAATGTTTGCTAAGGTAGGGATGGAGAAAATAGTCTCCTTCTAGTTCATATCAATTTTGTATCTATAGCTGAAATCATGTTGAGTAGCTACTTGGATGTAATTTGAAATGACACCTTTAGTAACTGCAATAGCACCAAAATGGAAGTGCCATTCACAAAGAACTAATGCCAGAGGACTCTGCAATTAATCGCAATGGGAACTCCATGACTGATCGATCAAATTGTATTGGCTCTACACCTGAAAAATCACTGATGGGGCTTAGTGGTTAAGATGCTGAGCTTGACAACTGGAAGGTCAGCAGTTCAAGACCTGAGTGAGCTCCCAACATCTGTCCCACCTCCTGCCAACCTAGCAGTTCAAAAACAAGAAATTGGATGTAGATAAATAGATATTGCTTTGGTGGGAAGAGTAACAGCATTCCATGCACTTTGACATCTAGTCATGTCTTTCCTCATGACCACAGAAATTTGTGTAGATGCAGACAGAGCTGGTTCCTTGGCTGTAAATGGAGATGAGCACTACCCTCTATAACAGTGATGGCCAACCTTGGCACTCCATGTGTTCTTGAGCTTCAATTCCCAGAAGCCCCGTTCAGCAGGTGTGTTGACTTGGGCTTCTGGGAATTGAAGTCCAAGAATAGTTGCAGTGCCAAGGTTCACCACCACGGCATGAGAATCATACATGACTACCTTTCAAGCAAGGGAGAACTTTACCTAAAACCATTGGGGTTGTCATCCAAAGATTCAGATTGTGTTGTCATCAATATCCTGATGACACACAACTCTATCTTCCCTTCCTATCATAATCAGAGGATGTAATCTTATATCTTGATGACTGCTGGCCTTGATAATGGAGTGGACAGGAGCAAACAGGTTGAAACTAATCCCAACAAGATAGATGTCCTGCAGTTGGAGGAACTACCTCTCCAACTTGGGTGCCTGGTCCCTACCCTGGATGATGTTGTTCATCCTTTGAGGAACTACATCCACAGTTTAGGGCTATTCTACATCTGGCACTTGGTTTAGATCAACAGGTTGTGGAGGTACAGTATCTAAAGCTGCATTTTCCCCATCTCTGCCATATATCCCAACTGCTTCCCTACTTGGACAGAAAGTCCCAGACAACTTTGGTCCATGCATTGATAGTCTCAAGGACTGACTACTGTTAGAGATATATGGGTCTACCCTTGATCCTGATATGGAGACTACAATGCCAGTTTAATTTTCAGGGTAAAGAAATACAATCATAGCACTGCAGCTCTGGCCCAACTATAATTGGTGCCCATGCTTTTCTGTATAAGGCACAAGGTGTTAACACTGACATACAAAGCCATATATGGTTTATGACCTTCTTATCTAATCTCTCTCCCAAATAATGTCTTTCTGAATTTCCTGATCTTCAACAACTGCTCAGCTCCAGGTGATGACACTAAGAATAGCAAAGAAAACTTTAAGAAGGAGGTGAACGTTCTTGGTGGTGGCCCTCGTTCTGTGAAATTATTTGCCTTTGGAACTGTGTCAAATCCCATCCCTGGACATATTTTAAAAACACCTTAAAACAAGATGGTTCCAGGAGTTTTTTAAAGATATGCTCCCTGCAGCCAGTTAGTGTGGTTTTATTCAGTTCCCAATCTTGTCAGTCCTTGGGGGTAGTAGATTATGTATATGTTGGAACCAATTTTATTTATTGGGTATGTCACAATAGGTTACAAATTTTTAAAAATGATTAATATGTTTTATATTAATAATTGTATACTGCCCAGAGTAGAAATATCGTCCAGATGAGTGGTACAGAAGTCCATTAGATAAATAAAATAAATAAATTATGTTTCACTGAAGAAGCTGTAGTAGTTATAAAATTAATAAGTATAGTTATCAAAATTCAATTATCAGGCTAACAGCAGTAAATATGCAGTTTAAAGTAACACATTGTTTTACTGAATGATCACCAAATGACAATTTGTCCCATTCTTTGGGGCACTAATGGGGCTGGTTGGACTGCTCTCCCACCCCCTGGAGTGGACCAATTTTGGTGGGTTGTAATTTAGTCTATTTCAGTGTGTGTGGTGGTTTGGAATGGATTAAACTAGCATTTTGCAACTGTCAAAGGCTGCTTCTGATATAAATTTCCAGTATTGTGAATCAACTTCTCCTGCTCATCTATGGAGGCACAAGGGAAGTGATTTTTTTTATTATGTCTAATAGATTGATTATGATGTACTGAATAAGTTAGATTAAAACAGGGTGAAAATTTAGACCAGGCCAGGAACTCCAGCTTTGCAAGAAATTGCTTTTGTACAGACTTGAGACCAGTTGGAGAAGTAGTAAATGTATTTCTCCCTCCCTGGAGGCATCTAATGCTCATCGGGCTGAAGGATATATCAGATACATCACTTTCAGATAATTCTAATGCCATCCATAGGATTGCCCTCTTAATGTCATGTCTAGTTTTACTCTTGGATAGAAGCATAACAAGAAAGCACTCAAAAACTTGGAATCAAGTTTAATGAGAAAGTTTAAGACAGTCAAAACCAAAGGCTCCGATCTGTCCATTGGCATGCAGAGGTTATAAAGACAGATTGCCTCTGATTTTAAAGGTCATTCTGTTTGTTTGGGAGAAATAAAATATTACTTTCATTGGTGGATCATCATTTAGCCCATCAAATGCTGTCAGGTTTGCAAACTCAGTTTATACTCCTGCAATAAAGAGGTCAGAGCCACTATAAATAACATGTTGTGACCATTTTTAATAGTTTTGGACCAAGTGCTACAAATAATATAAAATTAGAAACACAGCAAAAAAGATTATGTCAGATAAGAGAAAGAAATTATAGTAAAGTTACACTGTATTAGATAATGTGGCTTTATAGGAGTTTACAATGGAAATGTGAAGATTCCACTCTGTCTTGTGACATTGTGACATGTGTTGTATGGTCCAAAGAGATATAAATTTTTTTTATTGCTTTGGATGGGGATAACAGGAATTGTAGTCCAAACACAGCAGTTTCCATCTTGGAGGTAAGACAATGGATGCTGCATAAACTGATATTAGATGTTAGGGTTGAATTTCCTCCTTTACTCTCTTCAGAGTAGCCAAAAAAAACTTTGTTATGACTGTCAAAAGCAGGAGTTCTCATGAGCTATGAAAACAAAGTATTATTATGAATGACGTAATTGGATATAAGCAGAGAGTGACACTGTATGACTTTTTTCTTTTCTTTTATATTGTTTATTGTTGTTTGGTTTTTATTGGTTTTAAATTAAACATAAAAAAGCAGAGGTTCCTAACCTAAGGCCCACATGCCGGATCTGGCCCTTGGTGCCATTTCATGTGCCCCCCCTCTAAGGGAATTCAAGAAACAAAATGGCTACTCCTTTGAACCTGTTGGGACAAAATGGCCACCCCATCATGCAGGCAGGGCAAAATGGCTAATAAAAGGACTAATAAAAACAAAAATGAAACCACAGAATTTTGTTTTTCCCAACAATGGTTCTAGGCAGGAGATGTGTCTGAAACCAAAAAGAGGAGATGCATTTTCAGAAAGGCACATCTACATCCAGCATACATAATGAGAGGGAGAAGCTAAGGATTTTATTTACCTGCTCTGCTCCCTTCAAGGTTTATTTCTGTTTTGGTACTTTGTACCTCTTCCCCAGGATCAGTTTTCAATTATCAAGTTACCCATTCCTGGGAACAAAGTAGAAGTGTCTCTCCATTTAAGCACTGGTGAGATTTATTTATTTATTTATTCTTCAAATTTATACCCCGCCTCGCTCAGGCAAGCCTGACTCTAGGCGGCATCATACAAAAACAAGACAATATCCCACCAACCCCCCCCCATCGAGTCCTCCACAGCCGCCCCAAGTTCTCTCCCCTCGAGGCCGAATGGCCGAGGGAGGCCCCTTTTATCTTCCTCCCGGCCGGTGACGGAGGCCGGGAGGGCGCAGCGGCGGCGGCGGCGTCTGTTGCGCGGCGGCGGCGGCGTTACTTCGGGCCTCCCCTGGCCGAGGGAGGCCCCTTTTATCTTCCTCCCGGCCGGTGACGGAGGCCGGGAGGGTGCAGCGGCGGCGGCGGCGTCTGTTGCGTGGCGGCGGCGGCGGCGGCGTTGTTTCGGGCCTCCCCTGGCCGAGGGAGGCCCCTTTTATCTTCCTCCCGGCCGGTGACGGAGGCCGGGAGGGCGCAGCGGCGGCGGCGGCGTCTGTTGCGCGGCGGCGGCGGCGTTGCTTCGGGCCTCCCCTGGCCGAGGGAGGCCCCTTTTATCTTCCTCCCGGCCGGTGACGGAGGCCGGGAGGGCGCAGCGGCGGCGGCGGCGTCTGTTGCGCGGCGGCGGCGGCGTTGCTTCGGGCCTCCCCTGGCCGAGGGAGGCCCCTTTTATCTTCCTCCCGGCCGGTGACGGAGGCCGGGAGGGCGCAGCGGCGGCGGCGGCGTCTGTTGCGCGGCGGCGGCGGCGTTGCTTCGGGCCTCCCCTGGCCGAGGGAGGCCCCTTTTATCTTCCTCCCGGCCGGTGACGGAGGCCGGGAGGGCGCAGCGGCGGCGGCGGCGTCTGTTGCGCGGCGGCGGCGGCGTTGCTTCGGGCCTCCCCTGGCCGAGGGAGGCCCCTTTTATCTTCCTCCCGGCCGGTGACGGAGGCCGGGAGGGCGCAGCGGCGGCGGCGGCGTCTGTTGCACGGCGGCGGCGGCCGCGCAACAAATTTTGGTGCTGTTCTATGTGGTTTTCACTAAAGTTTTTGGAGCTAATGAACTGAATTATTTGGGTAAAGGTAAAGGTCTCCCTGGGATTGTGGTGGCTTAATGGTTAAGATGCTGAACTTGACAACTGGAAGGTCGACAGGCCATCAGTTCAAGACCTGAGTGCTGCATGATGTAGTGAGCTTCTGCCTCTGTCCCAGCTCCTGCCAACCTAGTACTGTAGTTCAAAAGCAAGAAATTGCAAGTGGATAAATAGGTGCCACTTTGGTGGGAAGGTAAACAGGATTTCATGTCTAGTCATGCCTGCCACATGTCCACAAAAATGTCTACAGAGGCAGACAGCGCTGGCTCTTTGGCTATAAACAGAGATGAGCACTGAACCCTAGAGTCGGATATGACCGGCTTTCGAGCAAGGTCAACCTTTACTAAATGTCTCCTTTGCTTGAAAGCCAGGCATATTGGACTTAGGATTCAGTGCTCATCTCCATTTACGCTAAAGAGACAGCGCTGTCTGTATCTGCAAACGTTTCCATGCTCTTGTAGCAAGCATGTCTAAACACTGAAGCATACAGAACAGTGTTGCTTTCCAAACAAAGCAATACTGTACCTATTTATCTACTTGCAAATTCTTGCTTTCGAACTGCTAGGGGGACAGAAATGGGAGCTCACTCATCATTTAGCACTCAGGTCTCAAACTGCTGCCCTGCCAATCTTCCAGTCATCAAGTTCAGTGTCTTAGCCACTAAGCCACCACAGTCCTTTATTATCTGGGTAGCTTTCAATATATTGAATTGGTTACTTTGATAAAAAGAAGACTGGTGATAATAAAGTCTTGCCAAGTACACCAAGGCATCTGTAACACATAACTGGTTATTTGCTGAGGCTCAGGACTATTTCACACTAGGAATGGCCTTTGGGGCTAACTTGATTCAACTGCCTTGAGCTGTGAAGCAAGAAGGCTCCTGTAATGGTCATATGCATGAAAAGAATGTGTAAGTAAATACTCATTGCTTCATATCAAAATCCATCCTGGTTGGGTTCAGGACAGCTTAGGTTATATTATATAAAAGGGCTATAGGTTATATTATATGAAAAGGCTATATTATTGCTTTTATGTTGAAACATAAGCACTGTTCAGGAGTCCAAAATGATTAAGTTAAACAGGAGTTGTGTAATAGTCTTTTCTCCTTCGTTTCAGTTTCCATGGGGAGATGGACATTCAGAAGAAGGGACAGTCCATCACACATGAAATCTCTTCACATGGTTGTGAACCTTTATTTCTCAGAATAGCCAGTTGTGTCAGGAGACTATACCTGGAGAATATTTCCTCTTCAGGCAGTCATATTCCCCATAGAGAGAATGACAGGCAATATCAAGGCTAGAACTCTCCCTCTCTCCCTCTCCCTCTCTCCACTTATGCTTTCAAGTGTATGCTTTTTCTGAATGCTAAGACATTACTTGGCATTCATTAAACAGAAAACTAGATGGCTACATGTAACAATAAACAGCAACCAGCCATGTTGATTTTTTTTTTTACATTGTGGCACTAAGCTTCTGAAACTCCCTAGCCCCTTCCTATTAACTATAGCATTATGTTAAAAAGAATGGACTATAGCCTTCTTATCATCTGTGATAGCATCTCTCTTCTTTATGGGTAGAAGTGGGTTCACTAGCCCTTCTACATCTATTCATGGTTTTGTTACTCTACTAAGTGTGGACAGAGACGAGTTTAAAGAGGAAGTGCTTGTCCATGGCAGTCCTACAAATAGACCAGGATTTTGGAAAATCAGGGTCCCATCTGATGAAACTCCAGAAAGAGGGCCTATCCTTCTTTAGACTCATTGTCCTTTACATCTAGGAGAGTCACAGAAATAATAAAGAAGTTGCTTATCTGTACTGAGTTTATTTTTGTAAAATAACACCAGAGGTAAATATACAGCAAAGGAAAGGTTCCATCCAATTGCAAGAGAACGACTGTTGACACTCTCTGAATGGATATGAGCCTCAACTCCGATGGCTCAGATCCACGAAGAGCTTTATGGCAAGAACAAACATTCATGAAGGTACACAAGAGCAAAACCAAATAAGAAGATGGAGGAAGGAGCTCACTGGACAAGGAACAACATTAAAAGAGGATATAGCTGAGGGTCTCAACCTCCCTTATGCTACTTGTAGGACTCTGAATAGGCTGAAGATTGGAGTCCCTAAATGCAAGGCCAACATGCACAAGTGGGGGCTGCTGGCAGACAACAACATGCTGTGTGAATGTGGAAAGATTCAGAATCCAGCTCCTTTACTGGTCTGCTGATTGCTGCCAGAGGCATAAACCTATGAGGACTTGGGCTTGGACAATGACAAAATGAAGGAAGTGGTTGGGACATGAAAGAAGAAGAAGAAATTGCCCTACTCCTACATATAGTCCCTGCTTCATTGGAGATCTCCAGATATTACACAATAACCACATAACCTTTTGGGTCTTAATGTTTTTCTCTAGCAAACATTCTTTCCTTCCCTCCCTCTTTTTTCTCCCTAATTATAAAGTACTTATATTTATTCATTTGATGTTTGTACAACTACTTTTACTAGGATTGCCTCACAGCTCTGCCAGTTAAAAATTGCAATCATGGCTTGGTTGTCAGGAAGGAATTTGGCTTGACAGCTACAGCTTGTGTTATGTTTTTATTCGTATATGATTAAAGTCAGTTTAGCATGGATAATTTGGGAAAGATATATGACAGGTTCCTACTCAGATTTCAAGTCACTCATGTATTTCTGGCCTAGAGTCCATTGAATGCTCACAACGGGATTTTACAGACTGGGAAAAATAGCTGACATTTAGGTCCATGTACCTGAAGAAACATGCTGCGGTGGCTTAGTGGTTAAGTTGCTGAGCATGAATCAACCAGAAGGTTGGCAGAGCAGCAGTTAGAGGCCCAGGTGCTATGTGGCAGAGTAAGCACCTGCCATCTGTTTCAGCTCCTGCCAACCTAACAGTTCAAAAGTAAGAAACTGCATGTAGATAGATAGGTACCACTTTGGCAAGGAAGATAACAGTGTTCTGTGAACTGTGGCCTCTAGTCATGCCTTGCATATGATCATAGAAATGTTTGCAAACACAGTGTCACCTCTTTGGCTGTAAAAGGAGATGAACACCACCCATTAGAATCAGATACAGCTAGCTTTTGAGCAAGAGAGACCTTTACCTGAAGAAAAGGCATCTTATCAATCAATCAACAAATTGAACTGCTGTAAGATTCAATTATTTATAATTATTAAAAGTATTTATTAAGTGCTCTCTTCCCAACCTAGGTCTCAAAAGAAAGGTTTTGACATGAATTCTATTAACGTCTTACATTTTGGTTGGTCTGACAGCTTTTGCAGTGTAACGAAAATCATGTACTTTTGAGAAGCTGCAACGCCAAAACTAAGGCACCCACAAAAATAAAGGTTATGTAATTTGAAAGATCGTCTCGGCGACTTTAAGAATTGGTAGAACACAAAAGCTGAAAATGCAAAGCAATGACGTCATTACTTTCAGAAGTAGCATTGGAAAAGTGACAGTTTTGCTGGGAGGGTCAGTTGTTGGAAGTCCAGTGAAAAAACTACCCAACCAATTCAGATGATCCAAAGTGAGTTTGAAAGAGGAAAGATGAACCTTAGTGAGGAGCCTTTCAGATTTGGAATTGGACTTTGGAAGCATAATCTATGAAGCATTTTACAAAAAACACTAAAAGAGGTCACACAAACCCCCAAAAAGGAGGGAAAACAATTTAAAACGTGAATATGATAACTTCCTGAGGTGGATACAGTTCACATACAACATGTGGAGAAAAATGATGCCAAAGCAGGAATCCACAAAAAAGATATTGATGCCACATTGAAATGACATTTCCACAGGGTGGGGTGTTTGGCAGTGATCCAACAAAAAAACCAATTGACTGATCGAAATGATCTAAAGTCTGCTTGAAAGAGGACAGAAAAACCTTTCTTTTGATAACTCATACATTTTGGATCAGACTTCAGAATAATTTTCTATGAAGGTTTTTTAAAAAAAACCCACTTTCTTTCTAACCTTCTTTCCTTCAAAAAAAGAATCTCTCCACTCCAGAATAGATACATTGATGTAAGAATGGATACACTGTAGGAAGTTTTCCTTTGAAGTCATAACCAGTTTCCTTTTGGGCTTTCCCTCTTTTTGAAGAACTGCTTTCAAGGAATCTTGAAGGAAAAACTTTTTTTCTTTGCAGTTTGACTATTGAAATATTTATTAAAAATAGATCCTTTGCAGTTATTCCTCTGTGGAGAATAGTTGTTTGTACAATGGGCTGCTTATGGGCACGTGTGTATAGTGGGTAGAGTCAGGGAGAATGGAAAATAAAGGTTAAAAGCATCTTTATTGAAAAATAAAATACAACAAATAATAAACACAAATGAAATTGGGATTTCTGGTTTTGGGTTAAAACAATGTAGCAGTTCAAAAACAAGAAATTGCAAGAAGATAAATAGGGACCACTTTGGTGGGAAGGTAAATAGCGTTCCATGCCTGCCACATGTCCACAAAAATGTCTGCAGACACAGACAGCACTGGCCTTTTGGCTATAAACAGAGATGAGCACTGAAACCTAGAGTCGGATATGACTGGCTTTTGATCAAGGATGACCTTTACCTTAGCTCAGAAAACCTTTGATTTTATGAACATTTTCTGAAAACCTTAATTTTATGAACATAATGTCTTTATTTTCCCCCATTTGAGACATCACCCTTAACTAATGAATGAAATAAAAGAAATAAATGAACTAATGAGCATAATTCAACACATCAAATGCACGTACTAAATCCCTGACGGTAGTGTCCTTAGACTCTACCTGCCACTTTTTTTTAGCTCAGTAAATATTTCATAATAATACATGAAAAATGCTATAGGTCCATCATTATCACAAAACTTTATTCAATCCAGAGTGTCATATTTAGAATAGATTCATTGAAATAAATCAGACAAATTTACAACTAATTTAACTCCCAATGAATTCAGCAAATCTGTTCTTAGATCAC
Source organism: Furcifer pardalis (assembly GCA_030440675.1). NCBI lineage: Eukaryota > Metazoa > Chordata > Lepidosauria > Squamata > Chamaeleonidae > Furcifer > Furcifer pardalis. Next base: position 63,239,765 of record CP126891.1, read on the forward strand.
TGAGTATGGATCTAATTTGTTATCTGCAGTTCAGGGAATGCTCCACACCAATAGTTAATTTGATCCTCTGGCACAGCACAAATTCTAAATGTCATTCCTAAATTGTTGTACCCTTCTGTTTACAAATACAGTAATGATCCTTCATACATGTTCATATTTTGCATACATATGCATCATAGATTTAATTGGGATCAATGTCACTTCAGTGTCAATGTAATAAGGATACATTATGCATAAGCATGGTGGTACATTCACACTGTTTAGACAGGTTTGTGGATCTCTTCTAGTTTGTGGCCATAACTTGTTCAACTCATAGTCTGTGAGCTTCTATAAGAGAAGAGAAATTGATAACCATTGAAAAGAAACTAACAGCTGAATTAGCTATGGCAGGGGTTTCCAACCTACGGGCTCATGGGCCGCACCTGGCTCATGGCACCATTTCATGTGAGCCGCTGCTACCGCTGCCACACACGGAAGTGGAAGTTGGCATGTTTACAACAGCCATAAAATGTGCCTATGGCTGTCGTAAATGCAGAGCCGGGCACATTTACTTCTGCTTCTGGGGGTATGGTCTGACCCACTCAGCTGTCCGGGGGACATAGTCAGGTTGTGGCATAAAAAGGTTGGGAACCCCTGATCTATGCCATGGGTGAAACTAATCGCACATATTGTTGAAATTTAGTTCTAAAGTGAGGAAATGGAAATCTGTCACAAGAGAGAACCAACTAATCATATCATAATTCAGATTAACTGCCTGCTTTAAAGATCAATGAAAGGATGTTGGGGAAGAAGCTTTTCTGAAAAAACTCAACACACTACAGAAACTGCTATTGGAGTCTTTTGATGCCTATTTTTCTCTACAAAAGGAACAGCAAAGTGAATAGGTTTAGATTAGAAAGATGATTACAAAGGAGAAGAGTACATATGAACATTTCCCCAGGATTATCATACCTCTTGATTTTAAAATTCTAGAAAGGAAAAAGGTAAATAGATGAGGAAATCCTATTGATTGCCTGTAGCAATAACAACACATTTACATCATCTCATACTGCTTAGAGAACTCTGGGCAGTTCACAAGGTAACTAGCATTTTTGCCCCAAATATGCTGAGTACTCATTTCACCAACCTCAGAAAGATGGAAAGCTGAGTCAGCCTTCAGCCTGTCAGGTTTGAGGTCACATTGTTAGCAGTTTTAGCTGCAATGCTGCAATTTAACCACTGCACCACAAGGGCTCTGTACCTGTCTCACATGTAGTTTGACCTTCTGATACTAGTGCTTCTAAGGACAAAACCTCTGCAACAAGATCTGATCCATTCCTTTCCAATCTGCATGATTTACTGTACACATAGACATTTCAGCTTTGTCACAAGTTCCAACAGCCTTCTAAATGGACAAAATAGGGATAGAGATCATTCCAAGTTCAGATGTCATTACCTATTAACAGTCCTATTTATATAGATAACTGATTATCCAATCATACAATGGTTGCTATTCAAGTAATTCTCCAGCTAAGACCTGGGAATCAATCACAGATGGGAATCAATCAATCACATTAAAGTTCAATACACAGTTACAAGGCAATGCCAATGGTGGCATTGATAAAGATAAGGATGAATCATATTAAAGTACTGCAAAGTCATGCATAATTCTCGTTCCCAAAATGTTTGACAGACAACTGACAATAAGGGCTTAAGAAGGTGTTGCATTCTTCTCTGAGAAAATAAGATAAAATGTCAGAATATAGAAGATAGCATGACCTTCTAGTAGTATTCTTCCCAGCTTGCATGGTGTAAATTTCCTAGCATAGAATGAATGAGATTTACAGTTAATCTTTTCTCTGAGGTTCATGAGATCTAGGCCTACCCACTCCAGCCTGAAGAACTTTCTTGCCAGTTGCTCCATGTTATGGAGGAGCCTTTCATAGAAAGTATGTCAGTCAGGATGTGAGAAGCAGTTAAATACAGTGTGATTTTATGTGAAGCCATCTCAGGTGAAAAGATGACTGAAGACAGAGGAACGCACATGATGAAGTTTTCCTATTGACAAACTGAAGGCTAAGCTTGATGAGAAATGAATAAATGGCAATTAGATATGGAAAGTACATGAGTGATGTCTTTTAATATTTTATTGCAGAAATGATGCAAGTGATGAAATAATCCATATCACAAAGCAAACTAATAGACTAACTATTAGCTCTAAAAACACTTTCCTTAAGAAAATAGCAAAGTACACCTTTTGGGTATCTAATCTATTCTAACTCTAATACTTAAAAAATAACAAAGACCTGACTTTGCTAAAATCCTCCATCTCTCAGCTCTCAGAAACAGAGTCCTGCTGAAATTGAAATATAATCTAAGTGTGGGCTCGCTAGCTCTCATTCCAGTCTAAGTCTTCCCTCTCCGATGTCCCATTGTTCTGATCAGATATAGGGAGAAAGGCTTCAGCCTTCCTAGAAATTTTCCTCTCTTAGAGTCTAAAATCAAGGGTTTTTAAACCATTTTGGCACTCTTCTCCTTCCTTCAATAATGTCAGTTATTAACCATTTGTCAGAACAAACCAGGGTTATTCCCGTTCATTTCTGGCCCTTTTTACAAGGTTGAGCAAGTCCCAGGGACTCTAACAAGTGTCTGTCCACTAGAGGTAGTAGCTTAGTGATGTCGTGTCTCTGGAATGTGGATTGGCATTCACTGAGAAATGTTGTACTGTACTTTAAATTGAGGGTTGTGTTTCTCAACCTATTCAAATCCTAATACACATGGATATATAAAATGTTACTCAAGAAATGTAATGTTCCTTGAGTTTCTCATGACAAGATCCATGTTATTAAGATGGTCTAGGACCATGATGGGGAACCTTGGCACTCCAGGTGTTCTTGGACTTCAATTCCCAGAAACCCAAGTCAGCACTTCTGCTGATCAGGGCTTCTGGGAATTGAAGTTCCAGAACATCTGGAGTGCCAGGGCTCACCATCACTGGTCTAGGGACTCTAATAAAACCCCCATTCAATGTCACTGTTGGTAGATGTGCAGTGCATTTCATAATTCTATGTACAAACTATGAACTAATTTGCTGAGGGCTGAATTTGCCATTGTTTATGTAAGTAAAATGACACTGCCTACACACAAGGGGTAAATTATTGGAAGGTTTTGGAGACTTTTGAGGATTTGGGAAGAAAAATTAACCTAGTGAGTTGAGAATACGAAAGAGGAGTACTTCACGTTAGCCCAGCAGGATACTGGGAAAGTGAGGACACTGAGGTCACCAGAATTTTTAGAGCCTTGTTAGGGAACCTGTTGAAGAATGGGAAAAGGGGGACTAGTGAGGATATTAAAAGAGTTTGCAGATGCAGTGCTGGAGGTAGTCCTGGACAAGGGATAAGGAGAAACAACTGTGAAGGGCATGAAAGCCACAAAGGGAAGGAAGAAGTAAGGGAACAGAAATAAGCCCATGACCCTGGAAAATGATTAATTTTCCCCACCCAAGTGGGCTTGGGTCACTAAGGAGGACCCTTGGACTGGGGAATGGGTACAATTCTGCATGCTACAGGAGGAGGCCTGTGAGAAGAAGCCCCACAAGCTGTCCTATTGGGAAGAATGAGAGTGGGACAAGACGTAGCCGATGTTGTCTACCCAGGACACCCCACGGGCTCCCTGGTGTTCTGGGAACACCAGATGTGGCTCTGAGTGCCCAAGCTGTTGTCAGTATGTCCACTGGTATTGACAGCCTTTGAAACAATGACAAGAATGGACCATCTAACTGATGACTGATAGTGAACCAACTAGTCGCCCACTGTGGACATTAACTTGAGACAGCTTGGAACAGAGCTTTCTTCTTCCTTGATAAAAATCTAGTTACTTGAAATTTCTACTGCCTTTGGTGTGTTCTGACCACAGATGAAATTGGGTAGGTAACAGATGCCCTCACGCTCTGTTGTAGTTTTATTTATGTTTTTACAGTGAAGATCTTGTAGTGTTTTAAAATTTAATGGGTTTTACTTGGCATACGTTTCTGTTCTCTGTAGCTTGCTTTGTTAGAGAATTCCCCTGTAGATTTAGAAGCTAGGTCTTTGTGCACATGAAGAATGGGAAAGGAGTTAAAGGCATGTTCAATGCAACAGAAATTCAAGGGGTACAAGCACCGTGGTGATGATAACAGCAGTCATCTGACAGGAACTGCGAAGTAACATGGATATCCGAACTGGAATAAGCAAATTAACACATATGTGGTAAATAAAAGTTTTTTCCCAACAAAAGAGAAGAGTTTCATCTCAAAAGCAGGAATTGATATATATATTAGTCTGAGAGGCCATTTTTAACCTTCTTCAGGCTTTTGTCTACCATGGTTGGATTTGGGAAACCTATTCCTGTCCCCTCTGAACTGCCCATGTTGAAACAGGAAAAAGGGTAGGAAATGACATTTACTCCCTTAGAACTTTCTGTGGAGGATGTATGAGGGGCCTATCACCCTTTTCCAGGTTATTTTGTAAGAAACTGGACCTTCTAAAGCTCAAGATAGTATTTTTAAAATACAGGTATCCTTTAAAAGAAACTGTTTTAGGTTTTTAGAAAGGCATTTGTGTGAAATTTTGGCCCAGCAGAGGAAGTGGGAGAGCTTGCTTCGGCTTTGCTGTTTTGCCGAAAGAAAGAAAGAAAGAAAGAAAGAAAGAAAGAAAGAAAGAAAGAAAGAAAGAAAGAAAGAAGAAAGAAAGAAAGAAAGAGGGCCATACACAACCATTGTTAATGAGAAATAGTGATAAGTCCACATGTTTTATATAAAAAAATGTAAAGAAAATAGATTTTGCAAAAAGGATTGGATTCCTCCATATTATCTGACATGGTACAAAATTCCCAAATACTTTGTTCAGCTGCAAGAGATTGGTACGATAGCCATAAATATCCTTGATGATTTAATGTGCTTTCTTAATGACATAATAGTACATAAGTGAAAACAGTTATTACTGATTTCTAGCGCACAATGTAAAATTGCTCTGAAAAATCTCAGAAATGTGCAAGGAATGTTCTTAACAGAAGCCTGCCTAAGCAATAATAAATATTGCCCCTCATTTTGATATCTCCCTTCATCTCACTTTCATCAGAACAATTCCATCCTTCATTTTGTCAGAAATCTGGCGAAGATTGCCCTGTTTTGTACTTAAATACTTTGCAATGAAGCTTTAGCTCATGTATAGATGAATGAAATCTGTCATACCCATCATAACTCTCCAGTTGTTCCAGCAGCTGTATTTGTCACCTGGGAATAATTTGCTATAAAAGTAGTTCAAAGATTGTGGAAGAGAAATAGACAACAGGGTATAACTACAAAATGCAAATGATCCTATCTGCTTGTGACTTAACATTGGCATATTAAGTCACAACTAAAGTAGATCTATATGAAACTGGATGTAGAGAGGAGTTGATTCACCAAATCTTCACTCATTCTATGAGCCTACTCCAGTTCAACTTATTATATTAGGATAATAACTTATTATATTAGGATTATAAGAATTTCATCGGTAGTGCCTTTTTTCCCTTTGTGAAACTAATCACACACATATAGAAAGTGCAAAAGAGGAATGATTGTTTACAAATTTACAAAGAGCCAATCTATTGATTTAATTTTAACTGTCCTTACAACAAAGAATTTATCATAGTTCTATATTTTGACTGCAAAAGCAGACAGCGCTGGCTCTTCGGCTTTGAAACAGAGATGAGCACTGAACCCTAGAGTCAGATATGACTGACTTTTGAACAAGGGAAACCTTTACCTTTATAGTTTGTACATTTACTAGGGCACACAATTATTTGCCTTGCAAATGAGCAAATCCTCTTCAAGATTGAGAGGGGATAGTTGCCGCTTTCGTATACTCTATGCCAGGTTTTCCCAATCTTTGGTTCTTCGACTTCAATTCCCAGAAGCCTAAGTCAATTTCCAAAAACACTGATCAGCCAATGTACAGACTTAGGCTTCTTAGAATTGAAGTCCACCATTATTCTGTGGAACATAGTTTGGGAAACACTGCTCTATGCAAGGACAAACCAGGTTGTCTTACTAGTTTTAGGCTCTGAACTAGCATGCTTTTCAATGCATGAATTACAATCAGAGTTATGAAAATTGGGCTTTCTGTATTAAATCCAATGTTCTATGCACAAAGCCAGAATGACATCTAGTCAAGTTCATTTTAAGGCATATATTATTACTAGAAGCTTAGCATTTCTAAGCACATGAGCCAGCAGACATTTGTGAAGTGACTAACTTTGGTCTTCACCATATTACAAGATACTAATACAGTATATAGCAGTTCAGAACAATCTACTAGGACAGTAATGCTATACAGGCACATACCCCTATTTGAAAAGAATTTCTTTTGGAGTAAAAATAGAGCAGAATGCTAGCATGGATCCATTTTTTAAATCTGTTGAGTGATTGTATCAACATCTTACACACGCAGCTGTCAAATAAGGCTAAGCAAATTGAGAAGCTTGTTCTCCAGTCACTTCTTATTGAGCTTTCTTTATATTCAGCAATTTAAAACATTAGCAACCCTTAGCACAGAAGTTAATGACTTGTAGACTTTCAGATGTTGCTGGGCTGTAGCTGCCACTGCCTACAGTGTCAAAGTTTATGAGAGTTTCAATCCAACACCAGCTGGAACTCCACATGTTCTCTATCTCTTTCTTAGTGGTATGTAGACACTTTATTACTGTGTATGTTGCTTCTGATCTTAGTGAGGTACAGCCACCATCAGCAGTTCATATTGATAGCTTCATTATCCCTGAATGCATCCAACTTTCTGTTAACACTAATGATGTTAATGGCTGTCATCATACCTTGCGATATTAAATCCCACTATTTAATCAGAGTTCCTTTGAAAGTGCAGATCTTGGACATAATCACCAATATAAAGGATGGAGAAATCTGCCACATTCATTTTCTGCTGTATTTTCTCTCTCTTCCCCACCCCTTTTTTTTAAAAAATGTCAAGTTCTTTTTATTACCAATGTGTGGTCTGAGAACTTTGGAACAGTCGATTTGGAAAGGTCTGCTGGCTGTGCCTAAATTGAATCAGTATAACTTTTTCTAATACTGAAGGGATTATGGTGAACCCCCTTGCAGACGTCTGTTACACTACCATTTTTCAGCACACAGAAATTCTAACCCAGACTTTAAAAGTTGAACAGTGAAAGCCCTGGGTCTGAATGGATGAACCTATACAGTTTCATTGTTTCCCCTGCCTTCAATTTCTTTAAAAATTCTGGGATTTTAATGTCCTGAATTTATAATTAGCAAATTTTAGCAAATTTATCATCAATAGCCAAATTTCCCCCCATTTGCATCAGCCAAAATCATTTATATACAGGGTATCCCAGAAGCTGCCATACATAGGGGAAATGGGTAATTGTAGCTCAATGTACCTTTATTAACAAAACATTCATTACATAAGCTTAAGATATTTACAAAATATTCTCTACATTTTGGGCATTTCTTTCTACACCCACTTACATGAAGTCTTCTCCCCCACTCATGGTGAACACATTCCAAGATTTATTTATTTATTTATTTATTTATTTGTTCGCATTTAATACCCCGCCCTTTCTGTTGTTATGCATGACAACCTTTGGGACAGCGTGCATGCATGAATTAGTGAGCGCAGTCAGGACAGTGGATAAGGACCACTGTATAGTTGGAGGCTTTACCAGGGGAAAAGCGTTGTGGAGGCCCTTCAGAAACCGTTTGAAGGTTTGGTCCTTGAACGCTGTGGAGGCAACGGAACCTGTCGGAGAATGTGCCACAATAGCTACCAGATGGACCCGTATGGACGCAAGCCCTAAGCCAGTCTCTGCCAAACGGAGTAAATACTCCATAATGTCCTGGAGGCTGTCATGGTTCAGGCTCAGATGCTTGGAGATAAGAAACGAGCGGAACCGTTTGTATTTTGAGGCATAGGATTTCCTTGTGAAAGACCTTCTGCTCATGTTAAGAATCCTTGCCAGTCTGGGGTTATCCTCCATGTTGTGAGATGCAGGCTGGGCAGATCAGAATATAACTGTCCTCCATATGGAGAAGAGATGGAGAGTCCGGTAGCATGAGCGATTGCAAAGACAGCTGAAGTAGAAGGGGGTACCAAGGCTGCATGCACACACCGGCATTTAAATTTCTGTTTTACTTTCCATGTCCAACCTCCCACTCCCCAATACTACACATGAAAAAACTCAAGAATCTGCACCATTGTCTATGGCATCTAGGGGAAGCAGGTTAGCTCCTTCATAACTAAATAATCCACAGCAATAAAGTACACATCTAATATTTCACTGCTTACAATCTTTATTTTCAAATAACAGACTGGGCGTATTTTTTTGCAACTCTTTTAAAATTAATGTGGTACTAGGACAGTTCAAGTGAAAGACGACATTGCCTCCTGGGGATTAACTGTACCTTAAACAGTGACCTTCATTCATTCATAGTATATGTTATTTGGCTCAGATTCAGTGATACCATGCAAGTTAAATCCATAGGCTGTTTTCAGAAATCGTATTTCAAATATTATGGAGAAGAGGCTTGTAAGAAAAATTAGCATGACCTGCATGTTTCTTCTTGTGTGGCTTTGGTGATCAAGTAAATCCTGTTGTGCCCCAATACTCAGAATATTTCGCTGGAGAAAAACATTGTAAAACCATTCAAGCAAATAATCTTGCATCATTAATGAGATGTTTTGATTTTCAGCCCTCAAGGCCTTTGAGAAAACATTGCAGGATGTTGTGGTCGGCAGCTGTAACAGGGAAGCATTTGAAATAGAATACAATTATGATGTGGTTTCTTGTGAGGTGAAAACATAATTTTGAAAGTATAGTTCTGTTTTTCCTGTTCTGAAAAATTGCAGCTGTAAGCTGCAGGTGCTGACCTTTGACATAATGTATTTTATTTTTGCCTAAGGACAATTATTTTAAAGGGGCTGTGTAACTTAGTGGTTAAGATGCCAAGTTTGATGGCTGGAAGGTTAGCAGGTACGCAGTTTGAAACCCAAGTACTGTGCAATGGAGTGAGCTCCCACCTCTGTCCCAGCCCCTGCCAACCTAGCAGTTCAAAAGCAAGAAGTTGCAAGTAGATAAATAGGTACCACTTTGGCAGGAAAGGTAACACCATGCTGTGTGCTCCAGTGTCTAGTTATGCCTGCCACATAACCACATAAATGTCTGTGCTGGCTCTTTGGCTGTAAATGGAGATAAGCACCATCCTCTAGAGTTGGGCACAACTGGTTTTTGAGCCAGGGAGACCTTTCCCTAATTATTTTAACCTCCCCACAAATGCGGAATTGATTGCTTGACAATTCTGTACATCATTGTCTATGGCACCTAGGACATCAGATTAGTTTACAGGGTTGAGGAAGTATTATATAGAAAATTACAGGACTGTATTCCACTTAGGCTTCAACATGCAGTATCTGCCATCTGAGGCATCTCTCCCATTCTACCTCATTTAAAGTCCAGCTCTGCTTCCTTTAGGTTTGTAGGAGGGGATGTGATTAGTATCCAAATATTTGCCATATAAATTGGGACTTTAAATAGATTCCTGCAAATATTTATATTTATTTGTAAGATTTTGGTTGGATGAAAAAAGTCTAAAATCTGGAATGAGTTGGGATGGGCTACACAGAACTATTAACTTTAGGGATGCGATGGCCTTTTTGAGTTGCAGGCAAAGCTCCTACCAGCTTCATTCTTTCCCTGTCCCTCTAGTGACATATGCTCAAAGAAAAATGCACATTTGTTTTACATAAGATGTCCCCTTGGTGTCTTCAAAGCCTGGCTTGCCTAAGAGTGCTCACTGCCTAGTTCAAATTAGAACATTGTGTGTTGTCACATCCTGCCTCTGAAACAAACAGGCACATAAATCCTGCTGGACATAGTAACTGTACCCAATAGCTGAGAAGGGGAATTTAAAAAGGCACCACTATCTTCCAGCACCATGGGGGGGGGGGGAGATAGAAAAACACCAAAAATCTAGCAAATAAATTATTTACTGAAGTATCACCACAATGTTCTTCAAAGATTGGGATGCCAGAAATTTTATTTGCAAAGGAAATTCAGTGTGGAACGAGTTTCCGTTCTCTGTAGCTGATATGAAAACTGACACTGGCAGAGTGGTCTCTCTGTTCCCTTCACCAGAAAACCCTAACATCTCAAACCCAGATGATTTCTAAAGCAATAATAATAATAATGGGAAGGACATTTTTCTTTTGTGTGGGAAACAGTATGGTATAGCCAAGAAGTCTCATCAGATTATGAAATTATTTCTCTTTAAAAAGATATGTTGTTGTTGTCTTGTGCCATTAAAAATCAATATTTTCCCTGTCAGCCTTCTTTACTGTCCAGCTTTCACAGATGAACATGGTGACTGTGAACACAAGACTGAATTGCAAATCATGTCCTATTTACCCATTGTCAATATTAAAACTGTATAGCTCTTCTGTAGTCATGATTTTTGCTTTGGCACTTCTTCCTTGAACTTTCACTACAATCCTTTTCAAATCATTGCTCCTTTGTGCCAGTAAGGTGCCATCTACATATGCTAAATTATTCATGTTTCTTCCACCAATGTTCACTCCTCCTTCATCTGAATCTAGTCCAGTTTTCCATATGATACGTTCTGCATACAGATTGAATAAAAATGCACCTTTGTATGACATCTTTGCCTATAGAAAACAGCAATTTCACATATATTGCCCCATAGTAGTTAAAGCATGATCTGGATGGTTCACCGGTAACATGCTGAATGCTCATTTTTACCAACCTGCGAAGGATGGGTCTACCTGAAGTCCCTTCAGGATCATACTCAAATCATGAGCAGAGTTTTGGTTGCAGTACTACTGTTTTACCACTGTATCGCAAAGGCTGATGTAAGAAAACTGTTTTGTCTTTTCATAGTCTGTCCAAGAGTAACAAAATGCATCACAGTGTACATTTTCATAGTCCAGATTCCAGTTCACATCCATGATTAGAGGATCTTTTTTCATTCGACTCAAAATTATCTTGCAAAATACAAACTCTTTTCAAAACCAAGCCCCCAAAACCTCTCTACCTTATGACAAAGATGATACTTTTTTACATTTTCTTATTTAGTACACAGTGTTGAACAAGGACATGATTTACACATCTGTGCACAACAGAAAGTTATAGCTTTGGAAAGAAGTTCATAAGAAAGCCCATCCTTTCGCATCTCAGGGCAGACTCATTTAAACAACTGCCAGGCTAAGAACCTGGACATGTCTAGTGATTAACTGCCTACAAACTTAGTTTTTCAGATTCTTTAATTATTTTAATTAACCATGGTCCATGGGGTCGCAAAGGGTCGGAATCGACTGTGCGACTGAACAACAAAATCAAAATACATTTCTCTATGTCTCACCTCTATATTTCACTATGTGTTTATACTATTAGATGGTTACAATACTTTGTCTAAAATGAGTCACACTGTAATTAATTCTGACAATAAACAAAACCTTATTTCAGATCAAAAATGTCTGAAGGCAGTTCATAGGTTTTTCTTATATTTTAGTTATTCAGATTTATTCAGTGCAATTTCCCAGGGACTTTTTAATTTATGTTTTCATACACACTGTATGGGCTGAACACACAGGAGTTCAAGGTAAATAATATTTGAATGTCAAGATAAATAACATTTGAATTTAAAGGTAAATATTATTTGAATTTCAAGCAAGGAGCTCCACATTCCATAAGCCTTGGATATTCATCCCCACATGACATATGGAAATTCTGTAACACAGAGAAATATATGTACAGTATCTCTAACTGGAAATTTATGTAAATAGGAATCCCCATTACATTAAATGTAGCACAGTTCTTTAAAAATAGTGGCTTTCAACATTTGTATACACAACATCAGGGGTTCCCAAACTACAGCCAGTGCTACCAAATGATACCCCTTGCTGCTTCTGGAAGTAGAAGTAAAACGCACCCATGCATGTGCAAAACACTGCCATAAATTCACCCGTGGCTGCCATAAATGTGTTTGACAGCCACGGCTGCATTTACAGCAGTGTTTTGCTTCTGGTGGGAGGAACCACTTGATCGGCCTGCTAAACCATGTGACCAGCCTGTGGCCCAAAAAGTTTGGGAACCCCTACAGTACATCCAGTGCCCAATTGCTTTTAACAAACATAGTGAATCAACTGTTAACTGATAAGTAAAAGCTAATGTAATTTTCATTGAATCAGTAGGTCTATTCTAACTGGGACTAATAAAGAATATTGGGCTAAATGTCTGAAGGAAATATGAAAACATTCATTTTTTGTGGGGGGAAGGAGAGATTCCTTTATTATAACCAACAGAAATATATAAATAAAAGAAGTGGGGTGGGAGACTCTAACCTGCCTAGTAAGCAACCTTGTATTTAGATATGGCTCAAAAGGACGCTGAGGCAGCAGGACATCCCTGCTTCCGACCCGAACTCCTCTTCAGCTGGGAGGGAGAAAACACCTGTGGGGGGTGCTTGGGCCATCCCAACACCAGCGCCCTGCCCTGCTGGCTCAAAAGGACGCTGAGGCAGCAGGACATCCCCACCTCCGTCCCGAACTCTTCTCCAGCCGGGAGGGAGAGAAACACCTGCAATGGGCGCTTGGGCCACTCCAACGCCAGCGCCCCGCCTCCTGCTGCACTTAAAAAGGACTCTGGTGGTAGGCGGCAGGTTCTTGCCACCCTGTCCTCTGGACTCTTGGCCAGGGTGTAGAGGCTACAGCAGCATTACATTGCTGCTTTATAGGGTTGTATATTACTAGTACAGTATTGCTATGGGCCGTCTATGTAAGATATGTATGGTATGATTTTTTGTGCTTATTGTTATTATATATTGGATATAGGTTGTGTATTATTATTTTGTTATGTGCTGCTTGTGTAGCACATGTATTGTATTTTTTAAATTGATGTTAACTTTATGTGATATTGATTATTTATACACATGTTGTGTTTGTGAACTTGTAATTTTGTATATGTTGTGAACCGCCCTGAGTCGGTCCTACTGAGTAGGGCGGTATAGAAATAATAATAATAATAATAATAATAATAATAATAATAATAATAATAATAATAATAATAATAATAATAATAATAATAATAATAATAATAATAATAATAATAATAATAAGTGTAATCTTTTTGTGGTTCTGAGAAACTAAATTGTAGGTGAAGGAAGAGTTCTTCACCATGGGTTGGAAAAAGCACAATGAGTTCTTTGTTGCTCATTTGATATACACAAGATGTTTTTAAAAGGGTCAACAATTTGAATTGAGGAAAGGGGAAATCAATAGTAATTTAGTAGCCTGAGCTGCTGGTGCCAAAAGAGAAGGTAAATGACAGCTAAAACCCTAGTAATATTCAGATCTTCCTGGCAACTGTGACAACTGAGACACCAGAAAGCTCTCACTGTGTAGTATATGTATCTCCCTGCAGCCATTCTGGCAGCCATGTTGTGCAGTTGTTTGGGGAGTCTGATTTCCCACTTCTGCCTTCTTGACAGGGGCTGGACTTGATGATCCATAGTGTCGTTTCTACCTCTGCAATTCTAAAATAAGATTAAAACTGAATTCAGGAGAAAATATTAATACATTTCCTCATTTCTATTTCATTTCATATCATTTCATTTATTTGATTTGTATACCGCCCTATTCGGTACAACCGACTCAGGGCGGTTTACAGAAACCATATACAGTATATAAGACAGTCAAAAATAATATAACATAATCAAAGGTCATACAGTATAATACAGTATAATACAATAAATATAACAATGCAGTACAGTAGTGCAATAAAACAAAACCACACTGCAAAATAAGGTTACAAAATACAATTCCAGTTACATATACATGACATAGTCTCAGTAATGCAATACAATATAAAAATACAGTACATAATCCAACTATGTCAGGGCTCTCACCATAACCACAAACATGCTCTGACGGGGCCGGGGGAAGGGTGGGAGCGTTGCCTCTCCACCCGCAGCTGTTTCAGCATCTCCTCCGGCAGGATGGTGAGTCCGGAGGGAAGGCGGGAGCGTCCTCACTCCACTGCTGGCGCCGACGAACTTTTATCAGCTGCCGGGCTGAGATGACGGGGCCAGGGAGGCGGGAACATTGCCTCACCGCCCGCAGCTGTTTTGGCGTCTCCTCCGGCAGGATGGTAAGTCCGGAGGGAAGGTGGGAGTGTCCTCACATAGTGGAGGACACTCCAATATCTTTCATATCCATGAGAAGGGGAAATATAGAGGACTAACACAGTTAAACACAATGATAGGGAGTGAGGCGCAAGCAATACCCTCCTCTCAAGTTGTAGTTGCAATGGGCTGTGATTAATCCATATTCAACTTGGTTGAGCTGTTTGAGCATTTTGTAAGAAAGTACATAATTCCATCTACAATGTTTGAAACAGTGTGAGATTTTAAAACTGTTCCCAGTGATGCCCCAAACTCCAGTAACAATGCTCACAATTCCACTTTGCCAGCTCTTCCTTCCTTCCTTGATATCTTCATCATAGCCTGCTACTCATGTCTGAGGATAATTTTTTTTCCTGAAAATCATTTTCAGGAAAAATGTCATTGGCCTTGGGCAGTGCAGGGGTCCTCAGCCTCCCCCCGGCATGCCTTGGCCTTACGGGCCCTTCCCCATCCGTGCTCCATCTGTTCCCCAGCCCAGCCTGCACCACCTGTCTGCCACTTATGGAGGGCCACTTCTCTCCCACTTGTGGAGACCTCTCTCTCTCTCGGCAACCACCTACTCCAACCCACCAAGGACAAGATTGTACATGGGGAGTATGTGGACCTTTTTGGCCTTCTCAACTATGAGGTCCCCAAATTGACCATGACAAAATGGATGATGCAGATAGGGAGATGGCTAGGCGTAAGAAGCTGCCACACACATGGGGCAACTGGCTGCCTGCTTTCCTTATCTATGAGAGGGTCTCCACCAGGGCCTGACCTGCTCTTGCTGTACCTCTCATTCAATACTTGGATTTAATTTACCGCACCTATGTTGACTTCCCAGGTTAAGCATGGAAAGCCTATGTCCAAAATTATCACATGAGGGCCACCCTCCAGCCCAACTTCCCAGGGGAAGCATGCAAGGCCTATGATGAAAATTTTTGCATGGGGGCCACCCTCCGGCCCATCATGCAGTGGGAAGAGTCAAACACCCAGCTCTGGCTCCAATTCATGACCCCGTCACACCTGGCTCTTGGTGACCAGTATGACTATGATCACTTGGTCCAGCTGCAATCGGCTGCTCCCCCCAATTTCTGGATGCTGCTGTTTCCCAGTCACGTCCATTCTGTTGGGAGTTTGCTGCTTAGGGCTGTTGCACTAAGAAGCAGTGTCATTACAAGCATGAGTGCCCCATCTGTCCAGGCTCCCATGCAGCCTCATCTTTCTCTTCTGTGGCCCCTGCCCATACTGGCCCAGGCACCTGTGGTGTGGCTGTGGATCCCTCCATGACAGCTGAGGCTCCTTCCATTTGGGCATCCCTGTTACTTCCTGACTTTCTGGTCCACCGCCTCATGTTTTTTCCCTGTTAAACTGTTTTCTTTCCTTTGTTCTTTGCTTCCCTTGCAGGTTCTGTTCCTGCCAGCATCCAGATATAGCCCACTGCATGTTGTTGAATTTTTTGTGGTCGCTCCTCCCCCATGGGGGTGAGACTTTTTTTTTTGTTCTGTACTGGGGGGGATCCAGTCCGATATGTTGGGCAGGGGTGGGTTGGAGGGCTATTTCTTCCCTCCATGTGGCAGTCAATGTGGGTGGGTTCCATCTCTATTTCCATATTTCCACTGGGTATGGGCTGGTGGTTGTTCAGGGGCTGGGAATATAGTACTTAGGGGTGTGCCCAGTGGTAGGCTGTCAAAATTTTTACTACTCCACTGTGGGCAGAGCCGACATCATGGGCGGAGCCAACATCATGACATCATGACATCATGATGTCGTGGGTGGAGCCAACTTCATGACATCATGATGTTGTGGGCAGAGCCAAAGAAAAACAAAAAATTAAATAATTAAATAAAAATTGAATAAAAATACACATTAAAATTAAAATAATCAACCAACCCACCCCCCCACCCCAAACACAAATCAACCCATCCACCCATCCCAAACACAAACCAATCATTTACCTGGCCTGGGGTCAGGAGGCAGACACTAGGCAGGCAGGCAGGCACTAGGCAGGTAGGCAGTAGGCAGGCAGGCAGTAGGCAGGCAGGCAGTGTGGTGGTGCGGTTTTTTTTGGAAGGGTACGGGAAAGATCCCAATACCCATCCCAAAACCCCACTGATGCATACGGTGCAGCAGCAGGGTGTTTTGGAAGGGTGTTGGGATCTTTCCCGTACCTTTCCAAAAAACCTTACTGATGTGCGCGCATCAGCGGGTTTTTTAAGAAGGGTACGGGAACGATCCCAATACCCTTCCCAAACACCCTGGTGGTGGTGGTGTGTGGGGAGGGGGGTTCAGGGGGAAGCTGCATGGCTGTGCAGCTCCCCCCCAAACCCTCCTTCGGTGTCACTGATGGATCGGTGGTGCTGGGGATTTTTTTGGGGGGAAGCCATGCAGCCATGCAGCTCCCCCCAACCCTTCTTCAGCACCACCGATGGATTGGTGGTGCTGGAGGGGGGTTCAGGCGGAAGACCCGTGCCCCCAACCTTCCTTCAGTGCCACCAATGGATTGGTGGTGCTGGGGGGTGTTTTGTGGGGAAGCCACATGCTCCCATCCCTCCTTCAGCACCACTGATGGATTGGCAGCACTGGGGGGGAGGGTCTGGGGAAAAGCCATGTGGCTGCGCGGCTTGTCCCTGAACCCTCCTTCAACCCTACCGATCCATCGCTGGGGCTGCGAGGGGGGGTTCAGGGGCAATCTGTGCAGCCGTGTGGCTTGTCCCCAAACCCTCCTTCAACCCAACCGATCCATCGCTGGGACTGGGGGGCTTTGAGGGGAAACCATGCAGGTTGTCCCCAAACTCTCCTTCAGCCCCAGTGATCCATGCTGCACTTCCAAGCAGCCATTTTGGGCTGCCCGGAAATGCAATCTTGAGGGCAGCCGGAGAGGTGACCAAACCGGTCACCCGGGGGTTTACTACCCCCGCGGCGATCCCCTCAGGATTTTTGCTGCTGGTTTGGCCAAACCGGGCCGAACCGGCAGCAGCCCACCACTGAATGTGCCCAATAGCTCCTGGATTAACCTGACAATTGGTTCAGTTCATAGGTAAGTCTCTACCATATCCAGCACTTGGTGTAGCCATTATTGTGCACCAGTCCCATGGCCCATTGATATTTTCTCCCATGGCAAATTTGGTTTTTCCGACACTTGGCTTCACACCCGCACTACTTGGCCCCAGTGCAGTATTTCTGTTATTAACAAAGCGGTCCATCGCATAAATCCATTTTCTGTGTACATCTCTTATTGGGAGGGGGTTGTTGTGGTACATGAGCAAATAATATCAATGCAATTTCATAAGCAGTATACACCACCCCCACTCCACATTATTTGGTGTTAATTGTGGAAGTTGGGTCTTCCATTTCTCAATGGCATTTTGAATTATTAGTCAGTTTTGTACTTTATTGTTAAGAACTCAAAGATGTGCAGCTTGGGCTAAATTAAAAAGAATAGGAAGGCAGTGAAACTATAAAGAAGGAATCAGTTTTCTGCATTAAAAACTGAGATATTTTACAAAATAAATCACTTTCTTATAAGCGAGAAGACACTGCAATAATCACTGTCTTACTGCAAACTGGTTTATAACTTTCAGCAGTAACATTCAAAATGGTTCAGATAAATGGCCTTTAGGAGACTTCTATATTTGCTTCTCAACTATTTGTTAGACTGCCATTATAATAAGCAGAATATATTCCATGGATAGAGTTTCTGTACTGGAATCCTGAAGTTGGTATCTATTTATTTATTTTTTTAAAAAAATTGAAAGCAAGATTACTATAGACTAGCAGATAGTAACGTTCACCTCAAACCTTTGTCCTTTCAATACAATCCCAGGCCTCTCTGGATATGATCATAGGAAGGTACTGTATGTGCTATGAAACTTAGGTTTATCTTCACAAGCATTGCAATGCCCATGCAAGAAGGAACCATGTTATTGGCCCCACCCATATAATAATTCACCCGTTACATACAGTACTGTGGAAAATCTTATGCCACCACCAGCTGCTTGGGGGGAAATTCCATTAGTGATATGGGATTGGGGGGGGGACATAACTTGGACATCCTAACTCCAAACTTCATTGAATGTGGAGAAGGTTGAGGAGTTTCAGCAGAAGAATCTCTGCAATTTTGGTCTGTCTAGCCCAGGGGTCAGCAAACTTGGCTCTCCAGGTGTTCTTGGACTTCAGTTCCCAGACGCCCTGATCAACAGGTGTACTGACTTGGGCTTCAGGTAACTGAAGTCTAAGAGCACCTGGAATGGCTCACAGTCAAATCGCTCACTCATTTCCCCCCCCCCCCAAACCAGCTGTGTGGTAGCTTAAAACTTTTGCACAGTACTGTATATATTTCATTTTGCCTCAAAGAGCTTGATATTCATGAATCTCCCCTTCTCCATTTTATTCACACTATTACCAGTGGCCTGGGTTGAAAGAGCATGGCCCATGAACTTCATGACTCAGAGGGAAAGAGAATTTAAATGTTTCATCCCATGACTTTAACATCTACATTATACTGGTTGTTCTTCATAAGCACATAGCATAGGCATAGTAGCAGAGGATTACACCAACGGAAAAGACTACCATACCACTGCAGGTATTTGGGAAAGAGAGCCTAGATCCATTGTATTGGGGTGGGGGTGGGGACAGAACAATAATTTTTAAATTGTACAAGATAGATGCAATAATTATATTACCTTCTGAACATGTTGTCCCTTTGCCATGCTGAAATATGGCATTATATTTCCTGACCCCAGGAGGCATATCAAATTTTCTCCCAGGGCTCCATGCTCTGAACGGAATTCAGCAAGGAATTTCCATGCATTCTTACTTGCTTACACAGTCAAATTAACACTTGAGACAAGCTATGGAACAAAACAAAGCCACACTGTAAATAAAAGTGGTAGAGGATGATTCCTCCATTCTCCAAACTGTTGTGGGTCTGCCACACTTTGGCAACACTGCTCTGGTTTAATAAAATTTGACAAGGATTATTGTATTGAATCTGTGTTACAGGTAGACAAAATATTAGGTCTTTCCAGACAAATGTCTTCCTAATCTATATAAAACCGTAATAAGATGTGAAAGGTTCAACACAGGGGTTCTCCACCTACAGCCCATGGGCTGGACCCAGCCCCTGATGCCATCCCATCTGGCCTGCCACTGCCTCTGCTGCACCTGGAAGTGGAAGCAAGCATGTTTGCGCTATCCATAAAATGTGCCCACACATGTGCAAATGCGCCTGCAGTTCGCATAAACACGGAAGTGAGTGCATTTACATCAGCTGTAAATGTGCCTGCTTATGTTTCTGGGGTGTGGTCTGGCCCACAACGCCATCCGAGGGCATGTTCTGGCCCATGATAGAAAAAGGTTGGCCACTTCTGGTTTAAGATCTTGGCCTGAAACACCTCTGTTTATCAGAAGAAACAATGTTACAAACCAATGACCATGTCTCTAAGCCTAAGGGATTAAAATACATATTCTCTTTTTTATGGAGTAATTGTACAGGGAGCAATTTTGAAGTAGTATTCATTTTTTTTCAAGGACATAGGAAAAGAAGGGGCAGAAAGATGAAAATCTATACTAACATTCAGTTATACAACACTGCAACCTTTTTAACAGTAGTTCCAAATCAACAATAGCAATCACCTTGAAAAATTGACCACTATAGGATGTTTGTGTAATCTTCTGGCTCTGTTTTTCTTTCTTATCTTTCATTTTCATCCTGTAGACAATCTAATGTTCTTGCTTCATAAGATAAGAGAGGAGATATTCACAACAAATAAAAATGAGAAACAATACAACAAGAGGGTTGTTGTCATGAACTGCTATGAGAACCAAGGTTTGTTTTAGAACAAAGAAAAAGTTAACTGTACTGACAGTTGTTAATGTTGTCTAAAGTAGTGATGGCCATCTGCCCTCTCTGGATCAGATGAAACATCTCAAAGCAATTTCATTTAGCCTATGGTTGCCCATCAAGAAGGGTGTTTACAGGAGAATATATCTAGCTCACTACTGAAGAAACAAGAGAGTTTGTACTGCAGCCCAAATAGCTGACTTGAGTTCAATCCTGACAGGGATCAAGGCTGACAAAGCCTTCCATCCTACCAAGGTTGCTAAAACAGTATGTTGGGACAAAATACTAATTACCTTGTGAACTGTCCGGAGTGCACACTAAGCACTTTGGGGCGATATATAAGTGTGATTATTATTGCTGGATAATATAAAGATCCTGCAATACTGTGTCTGGTTCAACACTACCCTGTACACATTTCACAATGTACATGCAGGGACATCTCAGGAATGTGTATCTTAGGAACTGATACATTTTATTTTCCCAGAGTCTCTCACTCCATGGATGCTGTGTTGTTTTGTTCTGATGTGTCAGAATCTGCATCAGCTGCACTTGTTCTTGCAAAGTTAGTTCCTCAACATAGAAGCAACTAATGGACTCCACCTGGAGGCTCTGGGAGGTTGGGCTATATCAGAACCAGCTCTTCGTCCTACAAGGTGTCTCAATAATGAAAGTTGACATACTTGCTGTTGCTTGGTTCCTGGATCTTGATTTTGGTTCCTGTAGACCAGGGATTCTCAACTTGTGGCCCATGGGCTGGATTCTGCCCTTGGTGCCATCTCAATTGGGCCCCCACTGCCTCCACCACACCAGAAAGTGCCATGTGGTGGAGGAAGGGCAGAATGGCTGTCTGGCCCCTGAAGCTGTCTGAGGGCATGCAACCCGGCCCCTGGCTTAAAAAGGTTGATAACTCCTGCTGTAGACAGTTCTTGAACCCTGTTCTTGCCTTGCTCCAGCCCTTGGAGTTACTCTGCCTCATCTGATCTCTTGGTTACTTGACTTCTGGCTTACTTGTGTTGTGATAATCTGAATACTTTTTTACCATTTAATCAGGTACACAAATGTGCTGATGTGATTTACTTAGTCTGTTGAGTTATGCTGTGAAGAAATGAAACTGTTTCAAGCTGTTATTTTTTAGAATTCCTGATAAAGAGGGCTTTGTGCCAAGTTTAAGCAGAGCCCCTAGCAGCTCTCTTTATTATTAATAGAAGAATTTACCCAGAAGCAACATGCACAAGTTCACACACTTTGACACCAAGGGTTCACCTACTCACGAGTGAGGGAAGGGGGGAGGGATAACAATGGGGGAGGGATAATCCCTAGATAACGATCTAATCCCAAAGACATCACTTTATTGTGAAAAAACAGATGCAAAACACCCTATAAAAAGAGCAGTCAAAGGAGAGTTAGAGAGGACTTTTGGAGTAGCTGTGGAAGCCTTTGAAGCTTGAGGGAGCACATTCCTGAGAAGCCAGAGAATGGGCATCTGCAGCAAGATGCGGCCTTGAAAGGGTTGTTCCTTTGGAGCTTATCAGTGTAAAGGAGGTGAGCTGCTAGATTTAGAAGAAAATCTGCAACCTTGACACTTCCTTCCATTGTCTATTTGGTTCAGATGGCAGTTAATTAGGTAGGGGAAAAGCAAAGGGTTTTTATTATTATTATTCTGTTTTTTCCTATCAGATGGGGAAGGTCAGTAGTGGTGGGGAAAGGCTGGCCTGAGAGCTTGGTGTGCTATGGTCCATGGGGTTGCAAAGGGTCAGACTTGACTGTGTGACTGAACAACAACAACAGAGTGCTGCAACAATGGCATTATAGAGACCAAGTAGGACGACAGATACATCTCTGTCTCAGGAAGGAAAATATCTTGGCTGCAATCCTGAAAAACTCTGTCTCGGGAGTTGGGGGTGGGGAATCAATAATTCCCCATCCCAATTTCACCACTTCAGAAAAGTGCACCAAAATTTGATCAGATGCTTTTACATCACTACCTCTTGTTCAAAGCTTAATAAAAGAAAATTTCAGTTTTACTTCAAAGAAAATTAGGAACAAACCAAACTTATAAGAGGCACCTGCTACATGGACTGTTCCAAGAAGCAAAACAACCATTAACATTGGCTGCAACATGTATCCGAGAATCATTTTTTCCTGAAATAGGAAAAATGTCATTGGCGTGAATTTGTTTAAGATGGATCCCAACTTGCCATGAAGTGACTATGATCATGGAGCTATCTCCTTCACAGCCAGACCATCTGGCATGGCCTCTTCCACCTCCATGGCCATTGTGAATCAGAGTTGCTCCTCTGCTCAATATGATGGTTTCCTGTGGCATTTCCTCCACTTAGGGGACCATCATCCCACCTAAAGGGGCTCATCCACCTGTAGCTGTTCGCCCTTTTAGGGAGTCAGGTTATTTACTGCAACCCAACACTCAGCGTTGAGTTGCTGGCTGTATGGTCTACTCCATTGCCGTAGTGGGATGTCTGGCCAGACAACAACCGTTAACAATACTGGCACAATAGATGATACACCAACATCTTAACTGGGATCCCCTAACTACAAAGTATTCAGAAAATGATTTACTATACAGTAATACCTCGGATAACGACTGCATCGGATAACGCTAAAATCGGATAACGATGCAAAATTTCTAAAGAAATTTTGCATCGGATAATGATCTGTTAGCGTTATCCGATACAGTCCTTCGTAGTATCAGGGTGGCTGGAAAGCTGAACGGGGTTCTCCGTTCAGCTTCCCAGCCTCCCCGCAGCTACGGAGGCAGGGGTGGGGTGGCTGGAAAGCTGATGGGGGGCTCCCCCGTCGGCTTCCCCAGCCACTCTGCAGCTGTAGATCGGGTCCTCTGATCTCACTGGAGCAGGCAGGGAAGTGAGAGAGCCCAAAATTGGTTTTAAAAAATGTCCTTTTTTTTTACTCATTTCAGGCTCTCTCACCTCACTGCTTGCTCCAGGGAAATCAGAGGACCCGATCTAATCTGTTTCTGGGCTTCCCTGACGTCCTCGGCAAGTGCAGCAAGCCAAAACATCAGGGTTCGAACCCTGACATTTGGCTTGCTCAACTGGCTGGGGACCTTGGGGAAGACCAGAAACAGCTTGGATCGGGTCTTCCCACCTCCCTGGACCCGGCAGGGGGTTCAGGGAGCCCAAAATGGGTAAAAAAAACTGGTCCAGGGATGTGGGAAGACCCGATCCAAGCTGTTTCCAAAGTTCCCCCACCCTCCTGAAGGCTGTAACAAGCCAAAACATCAGGATTTGAATGCACAAAAATGCCATGGGTATGGACCTGGCTTCTATTCCAGATGTTGTTGGACTTTAACTCTCAGCATTCCCCATCATTGGCTTCCTTGGCTAGGGCTGATAAAGTTGCAGCCCAATAGCATCTGGAGAGGCAAACGTTTTTCATTCCAGCATTATTGAACCTGTAGTTAATGAAGTATATCCTTTTCTTATAGCTCATAAGGTATTTCCTGAATTTAGAAATCAATGTGAATAGTAATCCCATTTTATTCTGGGCTGGACTTCTTGCCATGTTGTTTTCCTCCCTTGTTTTGGTTCTGTGGTTTTCCCCTTGTTGTCATTGGTATTAAATGTCCCTGAAGCATTCTGTGTAAGAAGAAACATACTTCAGTCACCTCACAGAAGTTTCTATCGCTCTCTGCTGTACACAATTCCACTCATGCAGAGGATCAATTTTTCAAACCTGGTTGGCCAACATGAGACACCCAAAATCCATGGCTGTGCCTTTGCGCACCTGTTATAAAGAATTTTAAAATGATCAGCTATCTAAGCAGATAATGAACGGTGGGAGATTAGGATTCAATTGGACACACACCACCTGCAAAGGAGCTTGGCCCATTTAAAATCAATAAAGCTTATTTCTCTTTCAAGAAGATCAGTTCCTTTTGAGCTGACATAATCAGGTCTCTAGTCTAAATTGCTTGCGCTCCAGTGGATGCTACATTCACCACACAAACTGAACAGGCAACAAGCAAGAGTACACCATCCATTACATTCAATTGCCCCAAGAATGAATGAGTGCAAAGATTTATCTTTGGAACTCTGGTGTACAAAGCACCTTTTCTTCTAAAACTATCAAATGATATGGATTATTAACAAGGAAAAGAACCAATAAAGACTAGGGCTTGCACTCTTTATCTCAATTGTGCTATCAATTTGAAGAGCTAGAAAGCTGTAAGATTGAACTCATGGGCACATTGCTACCATGAAGGAGAAACTTAGATAATCACTGAATAGATACATGCAAGGAAATTTGAGCATCCCAAATAGTGTTTGCAGTGGTGCATTCAATAAATGTAATTATCTTCTGAAAATAAATATGAAGGAAGAACAGCTGTTCAAAACCATTTTGTGACCTGTCGCTGTTTAATTCTCCATATTTTGGTGACTTATGTTCCATAGAGCTGCTAGACAATTTAACATGAATTGAAAATGTCAAACTCACAGGAATTTTTCTTTGGTGAAACATCAATAGGACCAGCAAAATTTGGTGCATTGATAATTGCAATTTCTTGCTTTTGAACAGCTAGGTTGGCAGGAGCTGGGACATAGATAGGAGCTCACTCCATCATGTAGCACTTGGGTCTTGAACGGCTGACCTGTTGACCTTCCAGTCTTCAATTTCAGTATCTTAACCACTAAGCCATCACAGTCCACCTATACTACTTCTATAAAATGTGCAAAATGAAATTACTGTGACTTCATTGCATGAACTTGCAAGAATAGTAGCATTTGATGGGTTGTTTATTTCTTTCTATCATGCCTGCCATATGACCATGAAAATGTCTGCAGAAGCAGACAGTGCTGGCTCTTCGGCTTTGAAACAGAGATGAGCACTGAACCCTGGAGTCAGATATGACTGGCTTTCAAGCAAGGGAAATCTTTTGTTTCTTTATGCTCACTCAACCGATCCTTTTGCACTTGCTGTCTGTATGTCTTTACCCATATATGTGCTTGCATGTTTACACTTAGCTAGAGGAAAGAGATGGTAATTTTCTGTTGCAACAGGGTTTTTGCAAAAAATATGTTCTGCCAAGTTGGGGGAAAGTGTGATTTTTAAACACAACAATGACGACACCCATGCTTCAATCTTGCAGTGGAGGTAAGATCTCTCAAGGGAGTTGAATAATTCTTAAGATGCTGCCTCACTATGTCAAGACAGGGTCTCAACTCAAATCTTGCACATACTGAGATTATCTTTGATATACTGTCATCCTAAAAAGCAGCTCACCTGAATGCATCATTCCAGCTCTTGTATGGAATCCTTTCTTTCTGGTGTTTTAGATGGTTCATTAGCTTTTCCATCTGACTTTAAGAATGACTTGCCTTTAGATCTTCCAGTTTGTTTCCCAATCAGGCCAAAGTGCCAGTATTTTAGCCAGGGAATGGATCAGTGTTGGGAGTTCAGAGGATGTCGTCATTATGTGGGTGTTCTTCCTCACATATAGACACACACTCACTCCAGATTTATTTTCTTGTGATTTGTTATCCATTTGCATGAATTCTCTGGGGAAATCAGAATTTATATGACACAATTATATGCCTTGTTATACCCTGAGACTTCCATCATCTCTGATCATGCAGGGAAAGGTATTAAAAGGGGGCTTTGCATTGAAATAGAGTTGCCCCACCTCTGGAAACTCTAAAAGGAAGAAGTGGAAATTAAATCTCATTAGTCTTTGCTCTGAATCTTAATACGTTTACATTGCTGTACCACACTGATTCTTCCATTCTGTGTTCACAAGCTTCATATATCTGTTTATCTTTCTATTATTCCTTCATCCAAAGGTTGAAAATTTTAACATGTGTTAAACATTTGCTCTCCAAGTCTGTGTGTGTGTGTGTGTGTGTGTGTGTGTGTGTGTGTAGCCCTGTGAAATGATGTAAGTGCCTTCATTAAGAAATGTAGCTCACATGCTTTGAAGTCTCTTTTCTGAATGAGTGAGTGTAAACATACTTGCAGTGTAATGAAGTGAACACCTCCTTTGTGGTTGTTTTTAATGTATACAGTTTTCAAAAGTGAATAGTAAACATAAATGGAATAAACTTTTCTACTTTATTTACAATAAAATTTCCATTGTGAAACCAATAATGGGGCACTATAGTTAATGGAATTGCTTGCATTATTTTCACAACTCTCTCAAGTGGCTGGCTCTTGGAAGCTTGTCAGATCTTTGTATTATCCCAATAAGTTTCTCAGATTCCATGTTAGTTTGATTTGATTGATACTGCACAGACAAAAGTATAAGTATTGCTGAAAATGCTGTTTCAGAGTTCAAAGAGGTAGGGGGAAATGCTGTTCAATAATTCAGCAGTGAAATGAAAATAATGTAAAGAAGATTAGGCATGTCTCTTTTTTATTGGACAGTATTCATAGTAGTGTTCTCATTTTCTAGCCTAGTTTTTTCCCCAAGTCATATTTTTAATCAAATACTTTGAATGGAGACTTTGTTCTGATTTTTTTCAGTGCCTGAGAGTAAGGGGAAGCAGAATGGGACATTTTCTTTCAAAAAGAAAATCATTTTCTATTTAATGCTTCACATTTCCCCTTATTCCATAATATATTGAAGGCTATTGCATAGCCTTTCCTTTTGTTTACATCACAACACCTGAAAAATCTTTGGCAAATGAGGACTGTATTGGGATGGTAGCAGATTTAGATGATCTTCTAGCCATGTGAGAACAGACATTCTACAAGGTAAGGTTATCAATCTGTACTTGTCTACAACATTTTCCTCCTGAGGCTTTTCCATGATGCTCTCAACAGTTCAGAAATCAGGGAGATCTCTGTCAGGTGCAAAATGGTTCAGTTATTTGTGTCAAATGATATAACTGCACAAACTGCTCAAACTAGGAGGATGACTATTTTATTTAAGAATTTGAGATACTCTACACAATCAACTAGCATTTCTGTATTTGCTGTGCCTTGCTTTCTCAAAAAGAAAAGAGACTAGACACATCTATAGCAGCACAGAAT
Organism: Furcifer pardalis; assembly: GCA_030440675.1. Taxonomy (NCBI): domain Eukaryota; kingdom Metazoa; phylum Chordata; class Lepidosauria; order Squamata; family Chamaeleonidae; genus Furcifer; species Furcifer pardalis. Next base: position 63,266,821 of record CP126891.1, read on the forward strand.
GCAACAAAGCTGTAGTGAGGCATCTGCTAAAGATATCTTTGAGATCACTCAATTTGTTTTTCTGTCCTCAGGAATCACAGAAGCCATTGAATACCTAAGCCATATTTGTTCACTGAACATAATTTAACTGTAGAATACTTGAATTTAACACCTCTCTCTCTCTGTCGCTCACTCGCTCTTCTTATAGCCTAAGAAATGGTGAATGAAAAGTATTCCTCTAGCTTTGCTCTAGAACAGTGTTTCCCAACCTTTGGCTTTTGAATTTCAATTCTCAGAAGCACTGACTTTGGCTTCTGGGAATTGAGGTCCTCCTGCGGAGCATGTGCCCCATGTTGGGAACTACTGCTCTAGAACACAGGTCCTCAAACTCGGCTCTCCAGATGTTTTTGGACTTCAGTTACCAGAAGGCCAAGTCAGCACATCTGCTGATTAAGCCTTCTGGAAACTGAAGTCCAAGAACATCTGGAGAGCCGAGTTTGAGGACCTATGCTCTAAAAGGGTTTTTCCATTTTGTTGCATATTCGTGCAACCCCAGCATGCTCTGACCAGACAGACAAGAAGGTATAGCCTGACCTAAAGGAAATTGTTTTGCATTGTTTGCCTGTAATTACAATTAGAAAAGTTCTTTCCTCCCTAAGGGATCTCATGACCTAATTTGTATATGTTAAGGCCTTTCTTTTACTTTGACCTTCTCTCTCTTGCTTTTCTGCCCTTCTAAGAGGAAATATGTCCTTTTGAGGTCCTCTCTTTCAGGCCACGTGAGTGGAAGAAATAGTTTATTTCTTTCTAAACCAACTCTACCAAGACTCCTGAGCACATGTATCTTCTGAACTCATTTTGTGAGTAAATGATATTTTTATTTCTCTCAAGTATCTAGTACAAGTCTGTTTATTAGTTGAGCTAAAAAGGGATGAACTGGGAGACTTGCATTCAAACATAAAATTGCATAAAACCTGCCCCACTTTGCTCTGTTGCTGCTACAAATAACTTAACACATTTTGCTTCAGTTCATAATTTATAACAGAAGTCATGTTTGCCATAATGCCCCTGGTGCTTCCTCTATTGAACATCTAAAGAATGAAAGCAGACACACTTCCCTTAACACAATAAACCATGCCCTGAAGGAGCACCAGTTGATTTTGGGTCACACTTATGTACTTCACACTTTACATGTTCACTGCTTAAACTGTGAAGTACATCTGTAAAGCCCTGTAAAGTGTATCCATAAAGTGCTTTAAATGATGCAGTGGGATGGATGGCGTATAACATTGCATCCAGCTTGCGTTCCACAAAATATAAAGGGAATATCCAATGTGTACCAAACCTATTAAGACAACTGAATTAAGATTCCGAATACATGGGGAAAGAAGATTTGGATAACAATCTCTCTCTCTTTTTGCTTACATTTTCAAGGTCCCAGAACATTCTTTTAGAAAACATAATAGAAATGCTAAAGAAGAATTTATAGTTTCAGGTAAGATGAGATTTTTCCTGTGACAGGACATACTCATTCAATTCTGGAATTTAGTATTGCAAAGATGAGAAGTAGTGGGTGTATATCCATAAATACAGATCCGGGAAAGAAAGCTCATAGACAGAGCTCATCTCCAACTGTCCCTGAGTCCTTGGCTATGCTTCAATTTACATGCATTCAGTGAAGTTCTGGAAAAGGATTTATAATCATACTCAGTTGAATTGCTTACAAAGTTCCTGTGAGTTAGAACTTTGACAAACAGAACATTAATGGCGGTTGGTGCCTCTTATGTTCAGTACAACAAACGGTACCACAGTTAATGGGCACAGTTGGGTGAAAGAGCTAAGAGCAAAAGAGGATATTCATTTCATACAGACACATTTAGCTATCCAAATTTTAAAACTTTGAAATAGCATTTCATCCACACACACACAAAAAGGCAATATCTGTACTTACATTTAGAAACAGGTTGTCTATCATATCTACAGGTTCAGTTTCCATGGTTTCAGTTATCCTTGATTCCTTGATTGACAAGACTATAAGTTCCTGCTGGTCACAACTCATTTTCCATTTGTTTCACTGCTGCACTCTTCTTCTCCAGGGGTTGTCCAAAAATATTCAATACAAATCCTTGAAATGCATAATATAGATTATTTTTATGATGCATTGCCAGAGCTGGGTATTCAAGGCCACTGTCTGCAGTATAATGTTTAGAAGGAACTTATTGTTTGTTACAGCAGCTTTTTTCTTCACCCCTAGATATAATGACAGATACATTTGAAAAAAAAACCCCACTTCTATGACTGAGGTATGCGTGCTGAAAATATAGGGTTCACTGTTTCAGTCCCTTTTCAGTCAGGATTCAGGCCCGGATATGGTACAGAAACTGCACTGGTTGCATTGGTGGATGATCTTTGGAGAGAACGGGATGGAGGCCATCCGTTTGTCTTGGCTCTTCTTGACCTCTCAGCGGCCTTCGATACCGTCGATCACGGTATCCTTCTGGGAAGGGCCCAAGGATTGGGGATCCAGGGCACTGTGTTGGCCTGGTTTTCCTCATTTCTGAGGGGCAGGACCCAGTCGGTGTGGTTGGAGAATGAGAAGTCCAGCCCTAGGTCCCTGCAATATGGGGTGCCTCAGGGCTCGGTACTCTCACCTCTCCTATTTAACATCTACATGAAGCCACTGTGTGAAATCCTCCGTTCCCATGGGGTTAGGTATCACCAATATGCAGATGATACCCGGTTGAACATCTCGGCCCGTGGGGACCCAAGTGGTGCAGTGGAAGTCCTCTCAGAGGCCTGGAGGCTGTCAGGGTCTGGATGGGGGACAACAGGCTACAACTAAGACTGAGTGGCTATGGGTCAGGGGTCCTGCGCTATCTCAGGAGCTGCCATCTTTGGTTCTGGATGGGGCAGTCTTGCCCCAAACAGACCTGGTGCATAACCTGTGGGTCCTCTTGGACTCACGACTACTGTTCGAAGAGCAGGTGGCAGCTGTGGCCAGGAGGGCTTTTGACAACTTCGTGTAATATGCCAGTTACGCCCACTCCTAGACTGGGACTCCTTGCTCATGATCACACATGCTTTGGTCACCTCCAGACTTGATTACTGTAATGTGCTCTACATGGGGCTGCCCTTGGTGATCATTCGGAGGCTGCAGCTGGTCCAGAATGCGGCGGCCCGGGTAATGATGCGGTGCGGGCGTTATACTCATGCCTCACCACTGCTTCGGGAGCTGCACTGGCTGCCAGTATGTCTCTGAGTGCAATTCAAGGTGCTGGTCATTACCCCAAGAACATCTGTCCGTCCCACCAGGGCGGATCAGAGAGGCTCTCTTATCATTCCATCGGTTAGAGAGGCGCATCTCTCTAGCACCAGGAGGAGGGCCTTCTCCGTGTCCACCCCAGCCCTTTGGAACCTCCTGCCAACTGAGTTACATCTACAGACAGAGCTCCTGCCCTTTCGGAAGGGCCTAAAAACCTGGCTGGCAGGGCAGGTGTGGGGCCCCAGGAATGTGGGGTCCCATGTTGGGTGGCTGATCTGATAGAACAGCCACCCTTCTCGCTGTTTTAAACTTTTAACTTTAACTTTTAAATCTGTTTTTTAGTATTGTGCTAATTATAGTCGAATCTTTTAATTAATTTAAACCAAACTTGTGGGGGTATAGTGGGATTATCTAGTTTCTTTTGTGGGATTTTGCATTGTTGTAAACCGCCTAGAGTCGTGTTCGCCCGATTGAGGCGGGATAATAAATTTGAATAAATAAATAAAATAAATGGTTTCAGGCATCCATAGAAGGTATTGGAATTGTCACAATATTACAAGTCCTTCTTCCCACTAGGGATCCCCTCTATGCCTGGTTTCCGAAACCTGCCTTACTCACCCATATCCTTCTCCAAAAGTCATTTAATCCCCCAAAATGTGAGATAGCTCTAATGGTTTAGCTCTCACACCTGCTTTCACACAATTCACCTCTTCTTGCTTTTCCTTGCTCTGAGATCCCACCACAGCCAGCACTATGGCTGCTTCCTACCCATTGATGGTTCTCATCTATTCATCCTTACTGCTCCATTTCTTAAAATCCTGCCATGCTCCAATTCATTAAAATATTTTTCTCCAGTTAGGCAAAGGTGATGAGAACATAAAGGAATGGTTCAGAAAATTAATCTAAATCTCACAAGAAAGTTGCCATTAGGGAAAAGCAGGCATGCCATGTACTCAAAACACAATGATACAGCATAAATATTTTTACACATGACAAAGATTGCAGTGTCTCCTTACATAGTAGCAAGATGTTCCCCTTATCTCTTAAGAAGGCTGCTAGTGTGAACTGTATAAAAGTTTTTGCCTTTCCTGCTTCTGGGTGGTAGTCTGAGAAATTTCTTACAGCAGCTGCTTGACTGTTGTTTGCTTGATCAAATAAGCACACTGTATAGTTTTTTACAACCTCCACCTGGAGTTTTACTGTGTCCGAGCAGCTGGGGGCACAACAAAGGTAAAGGTTGGCCTTGCTCAAAAGCCAGTCCTAGCTGACTCTAGGGCACAATGCTCATCTCTGTTTATAGCCAAAGAGTCAGGACTATTTGCATCTGAAGATATTTCCATGGTCATGTGGCATGCATGACTAGGCACCAGAGGACACTGAATGCTGTTTACCTTCCCATTGAACTGATATCTATTTATCTACTTGCAATTTCTTGCTTTCAAGCTGTTAGGTCAGCAAGAGCTGGAACAGAGACAGGAGCTCATTCTATCATGCAGCACTCAGGTCTTGAACTGCTGACCTTCCAGTCATCAAGTTCAGTGACTTAACCACTAAGCCACCATACTCCCTGTGCTCCAATTTTTAAAGGAGGAGGTTCCCCCCCCCGCCAAGGAACTACAAACAAACAAACAACCTAGCAAACATTACTGAAAATTCCCATGTAATATTTTCACTGTGCTTTGGAGGGGAAAAGACAGAAAGAAAATTATGAAAAAAGAAAAATGTGTGTGAGAAAGAGAGGGAGAGGGAGTGATTTTATTGTCACCCTATAGAAACCTTCTTAGATGTGAACTCCATTCAACAGCTGGATTTCCTTCTGCATATTTCTTTCTTTCTTATGCTTGTTCAATCCTTTCACATGCATTAATAAAGATAATGCCTTGCATACAAAGCAGTAGTCTAGACAACACCTGCTTGCATGATACTACTGGCAGCCATCGGGAGGCATGGGATGACCTTTTGCCTTTAAGGGTACTCCAATACATAGTATGTGCTTAAATATCGGGCTGGTCATGTATAGACTAAATTTGAGGTAGGTCAGTGATCTATCTATATTAATGGATAATTTCCCGCTATTTCCATACCGGGCCCCAATGGCAAAATGGGCAGAGGAGGAACTCTGATTCCCAATGGTCATGGAGGTGGAAGAGGCCATGCCAGATGGACTGGCTGTGAAGGTGCACCTTGTCCATATCCTCAAGGCTGTGGCAGTCCATTGCAGTCCTGGTGTAAAATCCTGCATGTCTCATTTCATCCGTGTCACAGGAGATGGCTCTGTGATTGTAGTGTGTGGATCACTTCATGGCAAGCTGGGATCCACCTTAAACAAATTCACACCAATGAAATGTTTCTTGCTTCAGGAAAAATGCATTCTTGGATACAAATTGCAGTCTACGATGATGACAATGACCATACCTAGTTCAGCCCTACTTGAATTGATAATGAACACATGTACAAAGCTGGTATTAGTCCTCTATTTATTTCTTTAAAATTAAAGTGCAAAGTTTGGAATGACATGGCTCAATAGGAATGGATAGCTCTGCTTAGTTATGACTTAGAAATTTAATTCTTGATTTTTGATCTGGTGATCATGGAGTAGAGCTTCTCTGACTTAAATAGTTGCCTCCTTCCCAATATTTGTCTGCTGATTCTATGTTTGGCTCACATAAAGGTAACATGTTCACAAGCAATGGTTTGGTGAACAACCTTCCCTACTTAGTCCTTGGAGAAATTGCAAATGAAGTCCCTTTCTCTGAACAGTGTCTTCAGAATTGGGCTACAGTCTGGAAGTCAATGAAGAAACAGATCACCTAACTGTGGTCTACTAAACACCTCCTAAATCCTATTCCAATACTGCATTCATTTATAACTTATTTGTTTCAGTGTTCTAATACATAGTTTTGTAGCAAATGGTCGCGTCCCGGATGCTCCTGCGTGTGGGACGTGCTTTGCCCAGGCCCCCGGGGAGGGATGGATACAATTGTATTGTTCTGGGTGGAGCCACATAAAGGGATGAGCGCCTGCTGGGCTCACTCACTTGTTTATTTTTTACGGTCAAAAGGAGTGCCCTTTCGCCTTCCACCCACCATTTTACCTCTGCTCGAGGCCTAGGTGTTTTTTACACATTTCGGGCTCCCTGACCCCGCTGCCGGCTCCAGGGAGGTCGGAAGACCCGATCCATGCTATTTTTGAAGTTCCCCCACCTCCCTGGAGGCTGCAGCAAGCCAAAACATCAGGATTCAAATCCCGACGTTCTGGCTTGCTGCAGCCTCCAGGGGAACAGGGCTTTTTAAAACATTGTGCCATCAATGCATCGTACAACGTCAAAAACCGGATAACGACGAGACTTGGGGAACCAAGTCTCATTGTTATCCGAGGTACTAGTGTACTTGGATATCATTTATCGTGCTTATGTTGATTTTCCGGGGCAGGTGTGGCTTTCGTATGACCATGAATTTCGCATGAGGGCTGCCCTGCACCCTGAACTTCACTGGGATGAGCACCACATGCAGCTGTGGTTGCTGTACATGACCCCCTCCCGCCCGGCTGCTGGTAATCGTTTTGATTCTGGCCACTTGGTACAGAGGGTTGCGTCCCCACAGGTTCCCTGCCTGATGGTGGGGCAGGTGGTTCAACCATGCCTGTCTTGCTGGGAGTTTTCCCGTACTGGCTGTTGTACCCATAAACAATGTAACTTCAGGCATGACTGCTCCATCTGTGCCAGCCCCCACTCCTCCTCCACCTGCTCCCATGCCCTGGGTGCCAAGGGCTATGAGCTCAGTCCATCCAAGCGCCCTGCACCCGATACTGCCCCTCCCAAAGGGGCCCAGCCCAATCAAAATTGAGGTTCTCCTTCGCTGGCTCCATGCCTACCTGGTGCCTGCAGATGTGGAGTACCTTTCCAAGGGTTTTGTAGAGGGTTTCCATATTCTTGTTGTTGGTAAACGCAGCCCACAGAGTGCTCCCAATTTGACGTTGCTCTGCGGCTTGGAAGCTGTTGTTCGTGAACAAATTTTTAAGGAGGTGTCCTTGGGCCATGTTGCCGGCTCCTTTAACTCCCCTCCATATCCTAGCATGAAGGTTTTCCCCATGGGCCTCGTGCCTAAGAAGAGCCCTACCCCAAGGGTTCTTTGGTTAACTTGGCTATCCCTCAGAGCCTTTGTACTGTTCGCTATACTTGCTTCGACCAGGCGGTTGGCGTGGTCCGTTCCTGCAGGTGCAGGGCATTGCTGGCCAAGTGTGACATTAAGTCTGCATTTCACCTCCTCCCTGTCCACCTGGATGGTTTTGAGCTACTCGGTTTTTGTTTCGGTGGTCAATATTTCATTGACCACGCCATGCCTTTTGGCTGCTCGATTTCCTGTTCTGCTTTTGAGCGCTTCTGTTCCTTCCTCAATTGGGCCCTCATCCAGGGCACTCGTGTGGATACCGTTGTCCATTACCTGGATGATTTCTTGTTTGTCGGTTTTCCAGGCTTGGGGCATTGCCAGCACCTGCTTCGTTGCTTTGCTGACATTACTTCCGAGCTGGGAGTCCCACTGGCCCCCGAGAAGACAGAGGGTCCGGCTACTTCCCTCACTTTTCTTTGGATTGAATTAGATACTGTTGCCCAGTCCTCCCGCTTACCGGGCGAGAAGGTTGAGCGCCTGGTGTCCCAGATTTCAGACATGCGCGCCAAGTGCAAAGTGACCCTTAAGGGATTGCAGGAGCTCCATGGGCACCTTAACTTTGCCTGCCGGGTGGTCGCCCCCGGTCGCACCTTCACCTGGCATTTGTGCGATTCTATGACTGGGCTGCACAAGGCCTATCATCGTACCCGTGTCACACAGGGTATTCATTCTGACCTTGATGTTTGGTTGTCCTTCCTTTCAGCTTTTAATTGTTCCTCTTTTTGGCTTGCCGAGCAGCACTAGTCGCCTCAGTTTCATGTTCACTCTGATGTTTCTTGCGCCCTTGGCTTCAGCCTATATTGTGATGGCAATTGGGCCTGCGGGCCCTGGCCAGCCTCTTGCTGTGAGGCCGGGTTGGTCCGTGACCTGACATTTTTGGAGTTCTTTTCTCTACTTGCTGCGGTACTCATGTGGGGCCCTTCCTGGGCTGATTCCTCTGTTCTTTTCTGGTGTGATAACCTGTCGGTTGTTCACATTGTCAGTACCCTTACCTCCTGTTCCCCCCATGTAATGGTTCTTATCAGCTCTTTTGTCCTTGCCACGCTCCGATTTAACATGGTTTTTCGGGCTCATCATGTCCCCAGCCTCAACAACTCCATTGCTGACGCCTTGTCACGTTTTCAGATGCCACGGTTCCAGGAGCTCACCCCGGGGGCAGCATATCTTCCTTCTCTGGTTCCTGGCGACATCTGGAGACTTGGCAAGGTGAAGTGTCCCATGCAATCACCCTATCCCTCGCTGGCTCCTCCCGCAGGGCCTAGCATGTGAGGATTTTGTTGCTTTCCGCTCATCCCTCTGCTTGCCTGATGCTTGGCCAATCCTGGTTGAGCATGGTCTCCCATACCTTGTTCACCTCCGACATCGCGGTCTTGCCCCCTGCACCATCCACTGCCACTTATCAGCCCTTGCCTTTGTGGCTCAGGCGAACAGATACCACAACACGCTCGGGGACTTTCGCATCTGCAAGGTACTATTGGGATGGTCTCACGAGCGTGGCCCATGCTCAGATCCTCGACAACCTATCTCCCCTTCTGTCCTGCGAGGCATGGCTGCGGCATGGTCGGCGGTTTGCTCGGACCCTTATGAGGCTGCATTGTTCCATGCGGCTGCTTCCATTACCTTTTTCAGTGGCCCCTTCCCAGTCCAATTCGTCCCAATGTGCCCTTCAGTTTGGTGATGTCATTTTGACTCTGCTGACTCCGCATACCTGACTATTTGTGTATCTAAGACTGACCAAGGGCGAAGGGTGCCTCTGTTCACCTCCTCTGTTGTCTGCACCTGGATATTTGTCCAGTTCGTGCCCTCTCCGACTTTCTGGGTGTGTGTGGAGAGTGCTCCGGCTGCCTGTTTGTGCACCAGTCTGGGCTCCCATTGATGCACTACCAGGTTTGGAAGCTCTCTGGGGTGGTCCTTGCCCATGTTGGCCTTCGGAGCATCTGGTATGGCACCCATTTCGTTTGCATCGGGGCGGCTTCAACCGCCGCTGCCCTTGGTTATTCTCCGGATGATGTTAAGCGGATGGGCTGGTGGGAGTCTGGCTCCTTCCACTCCTATGTTCGTTTGTTTCACCAGTGACTATCATACTTGCACACTCTGTTTTTCTCTCATTACAGGTCTGCGCCCGGTCTATTCAGCCCGAGTTTGGATCATGGGGGACAGCTTTGTTCACTGGGCTTCCTGCCATGGTAATTCATCCCCCATGGGCATCTAGCTCAGTTTTGGCACCAGGGCCTTCCTTGTTAGGAAGGGGTTCAGTGGCATGCATTGGTGTGATATCCTCTGCTTTGTCAAGATATTGGATGCTGCCTTCCCACTGGACATCCTCATCGTCCACCTGGGAGGGAACGATTTGGGGTACCTGCCTGCCATTGAGGTTATCATGCATGTCCAGTCCAACCTCCGGCTCATCAGGCGGGCCTGGCCCCAGGTCCACTTCCTCTGGTTGGCCATAGTTCCAAGGCTCTCCTGGCATGCCCCGGTGGATCCTGTCCGCATTGATGCTTACCACCATGCTGTGAACCATTCAGTTGCCGAGTTTCTTTGGGAGGAGGGCCTCGGGGACATCACTGCCCACACTTTCCTCCGTATGGAACACTATTATTTGTTCGCCCATGATGGTGTCCACCTCTCCCGTGATAGGTTGGCGGCCTTCGTTAGTGACCTACGCCTTGGTTTGGACTGTGAAATTGAGGGCCGGGGTGGGGTCAGAGAGCACTAGTGCCCTCCGTGTGGCCGGCAGTACTGGTGGGGTAACGCAGGTCATCCATCCCTGACCGTCTTGGGTCGTGTTTGGCTGGGCATCAAGGATAGAGGAAGTACAGACGAAGGTGATGCTCAGTCAAACGTGACACACCATTACTAGGATGGCATGGTTATTACCTGGTTTAAATCCTAATTGCCATTCTCAATTGGGGGAAGAGACAATTTGTTATCATCAAAAGCCATACAATATTCAACTTACCCTGCCAGTGCTACTCTGTCCCGCAATAACAGTTGCTTACATTAACATTTACTTACAGCTACCTCATAAGTTTGGGCAAGTTAAAGTGGCCCAATTTTAAAATTCATGTGTCCGTCTCTCATTCTGGGGTACATGGACAATATCAGCTCAGAAAAGCATTCTCAAACTGAGCATCCTCTGAGATATGAGTTGGTAGCTTTCTGGCAACACCAGCCTGAAAAGCATTATCTAAATTCACCACTTTTGGTTTGCTGGTGCTTTATACAGGCCAATTTAATTCTAAATTCTGCTCTTGTAGAAAAGTATAAGATTATTTTTCGTTTCCTTAGATACAACTGTTCTGCCTCACCACACGCTCCTTACCTCAGAACTGTTTCTCTGGAGGTCTTGCAGATATTTGCAGAATGAAAAGTTTCCAGTACATAAATACAAAATTGTTTTGTAGGTATGGTGGGGCAAATTTGGAGACTCCTGACTAAGTTGAGCACAAACGGCTTGATAATAGTTCCTTCTCCCAGTTGAGTCATTTGCTAACGCTCATTCAAGCATTAATTTCTCCATCTATCAGCAGACACTGAAATTAGTGGCTATGGTACTAGCTCTCTTCTTCTACCACAGGTAACACTGAGTAGAACTAGATTTATTTAGTTTTATTCAGAAAAATATATACTTTACCACTCTTTTGTTGCATACTTACATATCACTCAAGACTACTATCAACAATTGCAAACATGAATTTTTTGGAATAGTAGCCGTGTTAGTCTGTGGTTCAGTCATATCACAAAACAAAATAAAACAAAATAAACAAAATAAAAAACACTAGTACTTTAAAGACTAACTGCTATATTTTTAGTGTTAGCTTTTGTGGATCAAGTCCACTTCTTCAGACAAGGGGAGAAATTTACAGGCATGGTTTTTATGCACCAGATTCAGGGGTCAAAGGGAGAAGGGGGTGTTCAAGCAAAATGACAGACAAGCAAGCACAACAATACAGCTTCCCACAGCCATCAGCACCAATAGATTATTCAGATTAGCTCTAAATGTCTCCCATTCAATCTCAAAGGGTCTGAGAAAGCCCATTCTGGTCTCTGATCAACCTTTGACCTGCAAACAAAAACACTCTACCTGGTTACTTCCTGTTTTGCTAAAGAGAATTGGCAGGAAGGTTGTAATATAATATTAAAAATATCTAGCAGCATAGAGCAATCTGTTTATCAAATTTGATAATGTCCCAGAAACCCTTTGCTAATCTTTAATCCCCTGCAATGGATGTCTAACAGATAGATGTATTTGATTTCTGCTGTCTCCCTTTCAATCATAGTTCTGTAATTTCTCTGTTCCATAATTGTAACTTTCAGGTCTTGGATCAAGTGTCCAATTAGATTGAAGTGGTTTGAGACAGGTTTCTTGCCATTCCAGATGTCTGATTTGTGTCCATTAATTCTTTTGCGTAAAGATTGTCCTGTTTGCAAACAAAATACAAACAGAAAGTCTGTGCGTGTGTGCATGTGTGAGCGCATGTGTGCATGCGTATACACACTTTCTTTTCTTTGAAATTGCTAATAGCTATCTCGAGTCATTTGCAGTACTCCTGTTGTTGTGTGATGTCAAGTCAGACCAACTTATAGTGACCTAATGGGGCTTTTAAAGGTAAATGAGATATTTATGGAGTGGTTTTACCAGTTCCATGTCCCCAGTAAGCTTCCATGGCTAAGCAGAGATTCAACTTCAGGTGTCCTAGTTTGTCATTCTATGCACTACACAGCTCTCTATATTATAAATAATACTTGTGAATTATTTTATGTATTTTACAGGCTTCACAAGCCTAAGCAAGCAGGAGATTCATTCTTCTTCTGCTGCTGTTGTATCCAAATCTGAATACAGGCGATCATCATGGTGATCAGCCATGAAGACTGTACTGAGAATATAATGCAGTGGCCTTTCATCTGCCTTCCTCATCACAGCATGACACCCATACCACTGATCTAGATCTGCGAGTCAATTTCTGGTTCTGAGCTCTTTCGGCAAGCAAAGTCTTCCTCAGCCCCAGGCCAGTACTGATGAAGCTCCTGCCCTCCATCAAGATGGATTGAAGTGGAATTTAATCTCCTGACATAGGGTATGAAATGTAGAAAGTGCAGACCATCATGATTATGGGACTCAAAATGCCCATTGACTATTGATCACTATTTCGGTAACAAAATTTGAACCAGTGTTGGTCACAAAGTGGATGTAAACTTCCTGGCATTTACAAGTGAATTAACTCATGAGTCCAATAAAAACTCGTTATCCCAAAAGCTTATGCCATAAACTTGTGAGGTTCTCCAATGCAGCAAAACATTGTGAATTTTTTTTTGTACAAAGGTTGCCTTCAATTTTCCACACTAGGGAAATTGCATTCATCTTATGTATGTTGGGTTATTTGCAAATTGTCTACTGTTAAGGCAGGCAAAATTGTCAAAGGTGATGGATTTGAATTCAAATTAGATAATGAAGAATGAATAAAAGTAATAACATCAGAAGAGGAATATAACTACCTGAAGTTGCTGGAATTATACCAGTCTTTGACTGTGAACCTAGATATGTTAAATAATATTAATACTGTGTAATCAAGGTTGTCTAAATAGAGAATACACAGAAATGGTTTACCATTCCCTTCTTCAGGGAGCACCCTGGGACTGTGTAGTTTGCCCACTTCTATGGAGGCTGGCCCTTCTCACAGAAAGCATGGAGGAATCAAACCACAGATAGAAACCTAATACATGGAGCTATCCAGCCAACACTGCAATAGCTTTTGTGCAAATGAGGACCATACTAATAACAGCCTTAAGCAAATTTCCTGGCCCTCAGCTTCTTCTTTCAGTCCTTTCTGCTTTTCTTTCCTCCTCATTTTCCATTTAAAAAATCCACAATATTCTGTTTGCTCTCAAATCCTAAACCTCCTTAGAGGCAATGAGTGAGCTTGAATCTGTATATGCACAGTAGTATGGTTTGTTTTTTGTTAGGAAAATTTGATTGTTTTTAATGTGTTTGTTTTACAGGCAAGCCACTGTAGATAAAATGTTGAGAAGTCTTTTGAATGTGTTAATCAGTCAAAGAATGATGCCAATTTCATGGTGCATTGAGTTGGTCTAGGAACTGTTCAGCCTAAAATTATACTAATTAAGAACATTCATTGACCATTACTGGATTGTCATCAACACCTCCAGTAGCAACATCACTCTTGTACAGCATCAATTTCACTTAAAGCTCCTCCTTCCTTGTTGTTGCTCAGCGATATAAATTTGAAACTGCCTCTTACAGTTCAGCATAACAAAGGCACACATTTTATATGTTCACTTGTTTTTGCTGGTTAATGTCTCTTGCTGTTTATTCAGTCCCTCCCCCCCCCACCTTTACAAAGAACATCTTCATCACTCCCCTGCAATAGAATATACCTCAAGTTTTTAACATTTCCAAGATGGAGTTAAACTGCTTATTTTCTAAGGCCTAGAAAAAGCCAAGGAGTATGCAAAGTGTAAACTAAAATCTTTTCCTGTCTTATCAGACAGCTGCAAAATCCAGGTATATGTTATGGTACTTCTCACAGAGATGGAATGTCAACATGTCTCCAAGCAGAGAGTCCCAGGATTGTTATGAGAACCAGTGCTTTGCCTATAGTTATGCAATGCCCTGATTGGCCATATGCAAATAAGCCATGCCAGGCCCATTCTCTTAGGTTTACAATGATTACTTAGCAGAGTAGGGATTTAGGTTTCTTTTTCTTTTAGGGAAAGAGGCCTGAATGAATTATTCCTCAGTAGCTATTTTGATTAGTATTTTTGAATGCTGATTTTTGTAACCTGTTTCAATAAGAACTTTTGCTTTTGATGAACAATGCTTTATTATTCAGTAAACAACAATAACCTTCAAACTGTCTATTTCTTGGGATAATTGTGTAAGAGATAAGCAAGCCAGACGCCACCCAACACTACCACTATCTACTCTCCCTTAATAAGGTTTTCTGGGCTCTGCAAGCAGGTATACTGCAGCCAAGGGTTTTTGGCTGGATCATGGCTATAGCTCCTCTTCCCCGCAGTCTGGGTAAGTCCCCAGGGGGATCCTAAAGAGGGTCTCCTGGAAAGGGACTGACAAGGGAGAGGCCTAAGGCAAGGGAAGGGCAGCTATATGCTGACACCCCCCAACAACCCTCTCTGTCAGTCTTTGGTTTTGGTGTCCCCAAACAATTCCAGCCTCCAGTATAGCCAAAGGCAAAAATAATTATTTGCCAATAGATGAGGCTTTTTAATAAAGAGTAGTGGGTTGAGGAATGAGGCACAGTCAGTTTCCAAGTGTTTATGCCTTGACATGATGCCCTTCCTTGTTTTAATTTAATATATCATTCTCATACCCTTTAGATGTCCCTTGCTCAAAAGCCAATCATGTCCAACTCTGGGGGGCAGTGCTCATCTCCATTTACAGCGAAAGTTCCAGTGTTGCCTCTGTCTGCAGACATTTTTGTGGTCTTACGGCAAGCATGACTAGATGACAGAGCACACAGAATGCTGTTAAGTTTCCTGCCAAAGTGGTACCTATTTATCTACTTGCAATTTCTTGCTCTCAAACTGATAGTTTGGTATAGGGTTGCCATATGTCCCAGATTCAAGGTCAGAAAAATTGTCCCGACCGGTTCAATAAAAATCATGAAAGTCCCAGATTTTTAAAACTTACTGATTGTTTATTATAACACACCATTGAAATAAATTCAAACTCTCGCCATCAAATGAGCTATTTCCTGCCACATTGGAGTTGGAGTATACCTGGAGACAAATCTTAACATCCTTGCTTCACACCACCACCAGATAAGCATGACCAGTGTGTTTCTTGGAACTGAGGACGTTAAAAGTTGGCCACGACATAACTTCTCAGACAACGAGGAGAACAAATAGGTCAATCTTAGAAGAAATCAACCCTGACTGCTCCTTAGAAGGTCAAATATTAAAGATGAAGCTAAAGTACTTTGGACATCAAATGAGAAGAGCAGATTCACTTGAGAAGGCCTTGATGCTGGGAAGGGTTGAGGGCAAAAGAAGAAGGGGGCGGCAAAAAATGAGATGGCTAGATTGTATTGTGGACGCAATGGGCACAGAGCTAAGCGAGTTGAGGAGGATGGTGGAGGACAGAAGTGCCTGGTGGACAGTGGTCTATAGGGTTGCAGAGGGTCAGAATCAACTGAACAACAATAGTAAGATAGAGGGGAAAGATGCTAGTTTCATTGGGTGACATTGTTTTTGCAAGAAAATGTGCTCCACAGCTCAATCTTGCCAGCTGATTTTATCTTGTATGTGTGTCAGAGTCTGGCACATAGGCGGCTAGCAGGTAAATCAAAT
Organism: Furcifer pardalis; assembly: GCA_030440675.1. Taxonomy (NCBI): domain Eukaryota; kingdom Metazoa; phylum Chordata; class Lepidosauria; order Squamata; family Chamaeleonidae; genus Furcifer; species Furcifer pardalis. Next base: position 63,282,562 of record CP126891.1, read on the forward strand.
GCCAACACTCAGTGCAACCAGATAACAGACCAAACAATAACCAAATCTCAGTCCAGAGTCCAGAGCCCAGAGTCCAAGTCCAAGTGTAGTTAGAGATGCAGGATTAGTCCAAACCATGAAAGCATAATCCTAATGAGCTAGAAGCCAGGTGACAGGGAGAACAGACAAGGGAGAGTATTTTCAGGGGTAGGAGCAAGGTGAGGGTAGACTTCCAGGAGCAAAGATCCATGCAGGCAAAACCATGGTCCACAGGAACCAGGAACTTGAGTCGGCCCAGCCGAGTAGGGCGGTATAAAAATTGGAGTAAATAAATAAATAAATAAATAAAATAAGTCTTTAGAAACAGGAACAAGACAGAAGATCTTCAGGAAACTAGGAAAAAGGCAAGAGGTCTTCTGAGCCAGGAACATGGCAAGAGATCCAGGAGCTAAGCAACTGCAAGTCTGCTGACCTTCATCACTGAAGACACAACAACACCCACAGGAACTGGGCAGAAGTCTTCAAAATGAGAATCAGGAACAAAGCAAGAGCCAGGAACTTTTTTTTATTTTTTTTTATTTTTTTTTTTAATTTTTTATTAGGTATATAAAAAACAGAAGTACAAGAGTAAGAAAAAGACAACAATACAAATATAAACATTATAAAAATATATAGACTTATAAAGGTCATGTAAAATATTTTACACACATCACCGTTACATATTCTTCTTTTCTTCATACATGATCTTTTTCTCATTCTTTTCTATTTCAACATTAAAAAAAAAAAAAAAAAAAGCAGAACACCCACGTGCTATATACATAGTCCGGGGGGGTTTTATATCTTTCACACTTTCCAGAAGTCATTATTATCTGTTGCAGGGGGTATACCCTTTTTTTCTTTTAAAGTATAATTAATAAAAGGTTCCCAGATCCTCCAGAATTTATTATTGTTGACTTTTCCTTTCCTACATTTAATTTCCCAAGTAAGTTTTTCATTCAAAGCTAACTCCCACATCTGTATATACCACTCCTGCAAACTTACTTGTTCATTACTTTTCCACCTCTTGGCAATAATCAATCTTGCAACAGTCAACATTGTGGCTAATAACTCTTTATTATCTTTACTTATATCCTGGTCTTCTATGTCTGTTAACAAAATTGTTTCTGGCCCCAGCCCAATCTGTGTATCAAATATGTTCTCTATTTCCTTTTTTATTCCTTCCCAAAAAGTTTTTAATACCTCACAACTACACCACATATGTTCATATGTTCCTTTTGTTTTTCTACATCTCCAACATGTTTCACTCATATTACTATACATTTTATGCAGATTGACTGGGGTCCTGTACCATCTCCATACCAGCTTATAATTGTGCTCTTTAAGTCTCACAGACATAGTTCTCATCTTTCTTTTCCACATCTTCTGCCACTTTGTTACTGTTATCCTTGTCTCTAATTGTTGTTCCCAGCTTTCTCTCAACACCTCTTGTATATATTGGGTTTTATTCAATATTTTGTAAATTTTACTAACTATCCCTTTAATTCCCAATTCTCCATTTCTAATTTTAGTCACAAGTATTTCAAATTCTGTACATTTTCTATTTAAACCATTCTCGCATAAAAATTTCCTATTCCAATTATTTATCTGGAGGATCTTGAACCAATCCAATTGAAGCTGCAAGTATAGCTCATGTCTTTTCTCTTGGTCCTTGCAAGCATCGACCCAGTCTTTTAGTAATAATACTCTATTTTCCACCAATATATCTCTGATCTTTGTGTCTATTTTTATCGGGAAGTCTTGAAAATCCTCTAGCTCTAAAATTGGTGAGGTTCCCAAAGTAAGCTCTTTCCTCGTTCTATTCCATGCTTCAATTGTTGATTTCAACATCATGCCCTGGGCCATCTTTTTTCTTTTTTCTTTTCCCTCATATAAAAATTGAGCCTTACCCACCTGCGCTAAATCTTTCCTTTCAAATTTTTCCCAAACTGCTTCTTCCCTATCTAGCATTTTTATAACATTTCTTATTTGAAATGCCCTATAATATTTTATAACGTTTGGGATCCCCAATCCTCCCTCTTTTTGCGGTGCATACCATAATGATTTAGTTATTCTGGCCCCCTTATTCCCATTGCAGAACTGATTGATCATGTTTTGATATTCATTCAACTCTTTATCAGTGTGGTTTATTGGTAAAACATCAAATAGGAAGTTCAGTTTAGGCATTAACATCATCTTACATATGGCTATTCTTCCGAACCATGACAGGTTTAATTTATTATATTTTACTATTTTCTCCTTTATTTCCTTCTTTTGTCTGTCATAGTTCATACTTTTAATTTCCCCAATTTTGCTTGATAACATTACCCCCAAATATCTCATCTTTTGTTTAATTTGTATATTGTAATTCCTCTTTATTAGATTTTCATCTTCTTTCTTGCCATTTATTAAAATCATTTCTGTTTTATCCCAGTTAACTTTCAAACCAGTAACCTCCTCAAAATCTATTAGATGTCTGTTAATCTTAACCAAACCCTCCACTGGATGCTTCACCGTCAACAATGTATCATCTGCGTAAAGGCTTACTTTGGTTCCTCCTATCCCTACTATTCCCTCATCTTGTCTAATTGCGTTTGCTAACAGTTCCATGGCCAATATAAACAACGATGGCGACAAAGGACAACCCTGTCTCGTGCCTGCCTCTAGCCTAATATCATTTGTATAATTATCATTAAATTTGACTCTTGCAGTACCTTTTTTATATAGCTTCCCAATAACACTTTGAAATTTTTCCCCAAATCCGTATAGTTTCGTCATCTCATGGATCGTTGACCATTGTAATGAGTCAAATGCCTTAAATATATCCAAAGCCAAAAACCCCACTTTTTCCTTTCTTTTTTCCATTATATCTAAAATGTCCACAGCCCTTCTTATAAGATCTGCCATGTGTCTATTTTTAACAAATCCCGCTTGATCCTCGTTGATATATTCGGCCATGAAACCATTCAATCTATTTGCTATGATCGTAGTAAAATTTTTAGCATCCTGGTTGATCAGAGATATTGGTCTGTAAGATTCAATTTTTTCTAAATTTTTACCCGGCTTGGGAATCAGAGCAATTATCGATCTGTTCCAGGAATCTGGAGTCGCATCTCCCTCTAAAATTCCATTGTATAATTCATACAGTCTCGGGACAACCCACGGCATAAAGTCTTTATAAAACTCCGCTGATAATCCATCTTCCCCAGGTGTTTTTTCTTTTTTTAGTTTTTTTATTACCTCTTCTATTTCCCCAACCGAAATTGCTTCCTCCATCTTATTCCTATGCTCCTCTGTTAATTTCTTAATTTGTTGTTGATTGAAATATTCTCGCAATTTACTTAAATTTACCTCCTTTTTTGAGTACAACTTTTTATAGAAAGTTTCAATCACTTCTGCCTTCTCTCTTTTCTTATTACATCTTTTCCCATTTTCATCTACTAATACACCTACTTGCCCTTTATTCTTTTTGTCCCTAGCTGCTTTTGCTAATAGCTTAGAACTTTTATTACCGTGCTCATAATATTCCCTTTTAAGAAAAATCAAATCTTTCTTTACTTTTTCAATATCTTTCCCATCCAATTCTTTTTTAATTTTTTCAATCTCTTGAAATATCCTGTGATCCTTCTTTTTAGCATATTCGATATGGAGATGTTTTAACTGTTTTTCCAATTCCTGATTCCTAATTCTAACTTGCCTATTCCTATTACTTTTTAGCTTTATCGATTCCCCTCTAAAAATTGCCTTCATTGTGTCCCAAACTCCTCCCCTATTAATCTCATTATTTTCATTAAATTTCCAACTTTCCTCCCATTTCTCCATTATTTGTTTCCTTATTACCTCCATCCCATACAGCTGCCCTTCATATCTCCAAATATATCCGCTTTTTTCATCCTCATTCAAATTTATATTTACTATCATTTTTGCATGGTCAGATTCTCTAAATGTTCCAATCTCCATATCCTCAAGTTTTTTTAGCAACTCTTCCGTTACAAAAAAATAATCTATTCTTGAGTACATATCATGCACATGTGAGTAATATGTATATTCTCTTTCCCGAGCTTTCAACTCTCTCCACACATCTTTTAGCCCCATTGATTTCCTCCATTCTTCTAATATGTACTTATTACCTCTCTTTTTTACACTTGTGCAATCAATATCTGAACACATCATATTAAAATCTCCACCTACCACCATGCTCTTAGAACCCTCCTCTCTTAATATCTTCCCCACTTTATCTAAAAAAATTTTCTGTTTATCATTTGGTGCGTAAATATTAGCCAGCGTTATCTCCTCCTCTTCAATTTTCCCCTTAATTATTAAATATCTCCCTTCTGGGTCAGCTATTGTCTTATTCACCGTAAACCCCAATTTTTCCGAGATCAGAGTTGCGACTCCCCTGGCTTTAGATGTCCCAAATGCCTTTTCATATATGCTGATTCCTCTCACCGCCAAATTATTGACTACTGCAGATTTTTGATGGGTCTCTTGCAAGAAAATTACGTCAGCTCTATCTTTGTTGAGCGATACTTGCAACCTCCTTCTTTTCAGGGCGTTCCCTGTCCCCTTCACATTCCATGTTACAACTCTTAATGACTTAACCATTTGTGTATATATCAATTTCCCATCGTTCTTTTCCTTCCCCGGACGTGTTTCTTGACCAACCTCTAACTTCCCCACATCCAAGAAATTTAAACAAAATAAAGAACATTAAAACAAAAATACCTTTCAAATTATTGAGAACATAGAAATAACAACAACCACAAACAAAAAACTTACCTATCCTATTCGCTTCTTCTACCCTCCCCACATTCTTTTCCATAATGCCGCCTTTGATCTTCAAAGAGGGGAGGGGGAGACCGGAGAAAAAAGGCATATCTATCTTCTATCAACCTCCTCCCTCTGAAGTTAGTTAAGTATTTAAGTATTTTCACCCCACCTGTTCCCCACTTGTACCTGGAACCTCCACTCCTCCCACCGCTCCCTCCTCCTCCCGACCCACTAGTGGTCCCATCACACCCACCCTGGCCAATTCTGTTCTCATTACTACCCAATCTGAGTCAGCTTCTTTAATCAGACCAATTTTTGTTAAGTAAAGCAGTGCATCCGTATTCACATCCAACACATGCCATTTTTTGTCATAAAAAAATCTCAACTGTTGTGGAAATCGCCATACATACTTGACCCCTTTTGCAATCAATATCTTCGTGACAGGCTTCATGGTGTACTTCCATTTCCTCTCTTGTGGCGCAATATCATTGTACACTTCCACATCTACTCCATCTATTTTTAAAACGCCAGACCCAGCTTGTCTAATGAAGGACATCACCTTCAATTTATCTGCCCAGTTTGCAAATTTAACTAAAACATTCCTGGGGGACCTCCTATCTCTCCTCCCACCCACCCTATATACGGCACCGATGTCATCTACTCCAAATTCCTTGCCCATCTTAAGTGAGTTCAACCATTCCAATATTCTCTCTTTAAGCCGTTCTGGCGTTTTTTCAATCACATGACGAATCACTATGTTAAATTTCCTCCACCCCTCCTCCATCATCATCAATCTTTGGTCCTGTACTGTTATGCGATCTTCCAAAATGTGTTCTTGTATATAAAGTTCATTTACAGTTATGATGGTTTGCTTAACTTCCTTGTCCATTGTCTTTGTAATCACATCAATCTTCTGCGTATTCTCTGCAACATCCTTCTTCACATCTGTAAGGGATTTTGCCAGGCTTTCATACTATAGCCTGGCTAATTCCCTATCCTTCTTCATTTCTTCACTGTTGGCTTCCACTGCTCTATTCAATTTGGTTTGGTTTTCATCTAATTTTTGCAGTGTTGCCTGGGTATCAGTCATATTCTTGGCCAGTTGTTGGAGAATTTTCGTCATGTTGTCCATTCTTTGGGCCAGGTCGAGGGCCAGGTCGAGGGAGCCCGCCTGCTCCCCGGCTGTGGTGCTCATTACTGTCTCTTGAGCCTCAATATTAGGTGATGGTGTGTGTCTCTCCTCCTCTTCTTGTTCTCTTCCTTTTTTGCCTTTCCGCCCTTTTGGCTTCACCGCAGCTTCATCCATCCCCTCCTCTCTCTCCCTTCCCAACAGGCACCCCAGTATATCAAGCACAGTATGTAGTAATGGGAAGGAATGAGAAGTGGGGAGATACTCTGTTTTCCAAGCCTAAGTCTTAATTCTTTCTGAGGCTGTTTTTAGTGAAAGTACTTAAAAGACAAATGTCACTAACAATATCTGTTATGCTGACTTCAAGGCTGTACTCCTCCGAGAGATTATAGTTTTACTTTTTATGTAGCTATTGTTTATAGATCTCCAACAGCAACCAACACAGAGGCAAACACAAGACGGAGAGATGAATCTGCTGATCTCATTCAAAAGGGATCTTTACTCAGTGTTTTTTAGCTGCGCAATTCCTAGGACAAAGAGGCAGCTTCGTCCCCGCCCCCCTGTGATCTTAAAAGTTTTCCTTGAACCGCCATTACCGCCCAGGCAGTTGGGGGAGGGAGCAGAAAAAAAGGTCTTTAACTCAGCTCACAGCTTTCAATAAAGATTCTTCAAGCCTCCAGCCTACCCTTCAGCTGTGCTTTTGTCATTCTGTAGTCAAATCTCCAAATTAAGCCAAGCAACTCCCAAAAGCAACATTCCTCAGTTGCGCATTTCCACCACCTCCTCCACCTCCCGGCTCCGTCCCAGCTCCGAGACCCCCTGCGGATGCCTCCTGCTCGAATTTCACCAGAGGCAAGCTCCTCTTCAGCACGGCTCAATGGGCAGTGAGGCTCGTAACACTCACCCCACCGCTCTGAGCACACGCACACGCACCTCCAGCCTCCACTCACAGATCGTCAGCTGTTGCCTCCAGCCTCCTCCGTTCTCCGTGTCTCTTACTGCCGAAGCCTCCAAACCACTTATCTCTCTGGCTCTTGCTGAGAAGGGGCAAACTCCGGCAAAGAAAAAGCTTTTAAAATGAGCTCCACGGGCTGAGACGAAGAGCAGGTCTTCCCCCCCCCTCTGCCCGGAGCTCCGATCTTCAAATTCTATGCCCCGTTCGCTTCCAGCCTTCTCAAGAGCCACCACAGCGGTACCTCAGCCTCCCAACAGTAATCCGGAGGACTCCAGGTAATATATAATCAATTTTTCAGTCTATTTCACATTGTTCTCCCATTGAATCTTCAGAGCGAGGCAAGGATCGGTGTTACTTCTACGCCATCTTAACTCCGCCCCCCGCAAGAGCCAGGAACAAGACAAGAGATCCAGAAGCCAAGCAACTGCACATTTGCTGACCTCCTTTCCTGAGGCAGCTTCTTAGAGGAAGGACAGGTTCTTATATAGCAGTGATGGTGAAACTTGGCACTCCAAGGTTCTGGAACTTCAATACCCAGAAGCCCTGATTAGCCAAGGTTCACCATCACTGTTATATATCTAAGCCACCCAGGATCTCTGGGTGGAGCCTATGAAGGTCCAAAACCAAGCCTCTCAGGTAGGACTTAGTAGTTGCAGCAGGTGATGGTCCAGACCAGCAGCTGCAAATCCTGACAATATGATGAATATTTGTCCATTTTTTCTCATCAAAAATTGGCAAATACTGCAATTTTTTTTACCTTTGTCTGAGAGCATAATGTCCAATACAGCCAGTTTTCTTCCATCATCCTGTCCTCCCTCACAGCTTTCCAACTTAAGTTCTTCTCCCAGGTGAACCACATTTTGGGGTCTGACTGGCAGGTAGTGCTCCTATAATTGAGAATTATGGGATTTCTCTCTCACACAAACACCCCCCCCCCACACCATCCACAACCTGATAAGGATACAGTGAGAAGGAGGAAATCAATGTATGCTACCTTGAACCCATCATTAATGGAAAAAATAAGGAAATGAATAAACGGAGGGCAGTAAGCCTTACTGCCATGTTATGTGATGGTTCAGCACTTCAGAACAGCCACCGATGATATAGTATTGTTCCTAGCAATTTTCCTTAGCCAGCCAAGAGACTGCAGAGGGCATACCTATTGCCATGTTTTGTGGCAGCACTTTTTGAAGAAATAATGAACCAATGTGGGAAATTGGAACTCCTTCAGCTTCTTTGAATGGATATACTAGACTAAGCCCTATCTCAGCATAATTTTCTTCAATATCACACCCTACATTTAATTCTCCCTCCTTCAATTTTTTGAAGAAAAAGATAAAATAGTTTTGGAATTTCTTTTAACATAGCACTAGTTTTATTGTAGAAATCCTTCTAGCATATTTCAAAACCAACAAGGAAAACACAATTGAGACTCTGGCATAAATTTGTGTTTACTCCATGGAATAAAAATGTGCACTATCTTCCATTGGAAATCTATATCCCAGCTGTCTATAAGAGACTAGTTTAAACAGATATGAACCATAGTTCCATTAATTAAATGAATGTGTTTTAGGACAGCAGCAGCAGAAATCAGATAAATGCAGAGGGAAATTGAAATTACAAATCAATGTGCAGTAATAATTGTGTTTCATCAAGTTGATTCTGGCTTATGAGGACCTTTTCCACAGTTTTCTGCATAAGAATGACTCAGAAATAGTTTGCCAGACAATTCTTCAGGGGCAGTGTTAATGGACTGTGCATCTTACTCATGGCTACACAGGGTGGCTGTTCTCCTACAAGGCACTTTATAGATTATATTGGTTGGAAAAAATATTTTGAAATAAAGCTAGACCAAAATCCTGAAGTGTTACTGGTGCTGCAGAGGGTAAACTGCTGTCCTGCAACCAAAAGTTTGGAGTTTCATCCTGACCAGGGCTTAAGGTTGACTCAGCCTTCCATCCTTCCAAGGATGGTAAAATGACTACCCAGAATTTTGGGGACAAAATGCTAATTAACTTGTGAACCACCCAGAGAGTGCACTAAGCACTATAGGGCAGTATATAAGTGTGTTTGCTTTGCTTTACATTTCATCCATTTATTTCCATGTGATCTATGGATTACTAGTGGAAATAATGGGGCTTTTGTTCATTCAATGAAGTTCTGTCCATTTCTTTGTGCAAGTTTAAATCATTCTGAACCATGCCCGCAACAACCTATTCCACAACTGATTTTCTTGAACAAAAATCTGGCTCATTTTTTACCAATAGCTGAAATCCTGGTGCCACAATTTAGATTATATAAAGTTGATGATGTCATTATCAGCAGCAATTTTTCAGAAATAAAGCATTTCAGATTCTCATTTTTTTTAAATGGCACCAAAGGATCCTTTTTATTGTAGACAAAATTTGGGAGCTTCTCACAATGAAATGGATCTTTCATGATGAGGAGCAGGTGGTTGGAAAGGTTTAATTTTATTAAAATTCACCTTATGTGGTGCAGCTATGTTAACAATATTTTAGTCAAAGCAGTTCTTTCCAGTATGATCAGATATGTATGTTTGCCCTCTTGGTGTGCTACATGAAAAAAATATATACAGAAATATTCCTCACAGTAGTGAGAAAGCAAAAGTTCACTTGCCAGTATAAGATAAATGTTGTGCCTTTGTGAAACTGATTTTCCACACAACTGGGCAAAAGCTGAAACTGTGTTGTGTGTCTTTTTGAGGAATCCTTTTGTGTAAGGGGCTGTGGTGGTTCAGTGGTAGGTACAGAATTCTCAACAGGCTGTTTTGTTATGTCGAGTCAGCTTTTCTGAACTATAAATGAGACACTGCCAAGATTTCTTTCTTCACATCTCTTCCATAAATACAAACAAGGTTTTCATTTAGAAATAGCATAGTCTGTTCATGTAAAATAATTCTCATGCTTCACTTTTCAGTTCCTTCACCAAAATAAAAGAGATAATATTCAGATTCTGTCTGAGCTCTGAGTATGAGGATCTCCAGTAACAATCAGTTAAGGGAATTAACACATAACCACAAATTAAACAAAAATGAGGAGAAAATTGGATGTTGCCCATTTATTTGATTAATGGAGGCTATCATTTAATTTATAAATAATCAGCTGAGACAAAAGAAAAAGACACAACAATGGGGCACTAAATTTTAGGAGGATAATCCTTTAGAAATTTTGGATTTAGGAGAAAAATCCCATAGGACAAAATGCTGTAGAAACCTGCTATTCTTGCAGCCATATTATAACACAGAAGCTTTTATAGTTGCAGAAAATGTCAGTCAAATACTTGGATTACATTGGCTTCTTAATTCCTCATCCATTGTCTTGTTCTCTGATAAAACCTACATTTTCAAGAATGGAATTAAAAGAGTGTTTTGGACACCATGCCGAGGCAAAACTGAAACTGTTATTTCCTCAGTCCCCTTTGTCTACCCACCTATTGGCTACACTACCTAAACATCGGAAACATATAACTTTCACAGAACCTAGATAATGAGGCAGAGTCTAAAGAGCATCCTGGCTAGATGTGAATCTAAAATATAGTCAAACCTCCCCTAAAGAGCACCTTGCTTTAAGAGTAACTCGCTTAAAGAGCAGAATTTTCTCTGAATGGTTGCCTCACTTAACACCTATAACCAACCAAGAACTCACTTAACAACTAAATCAGGGTTCACATCCCCCCCACCAGAAGTTGCAATGGGTCACTTACAATGGTGTTTTACTTAAAGAGTGAACTCGATTAAAGAGCAATCCCATGGAACGCATTATGCTCTTTAAGTGAGGTACCACTGTATAGGATAAATTTAACACCCAAGAAGCAGATTGACATCTTTCTATGTACTTCTGCTTCCAGCCAGCACAGGAACCAAAAGACAACAGAGATTCTCCCTTGGCTTTTCAGTGACTGGCAGAGATGGAGAGAAAGTGAACTGATTCTGTAGCCTTTGAGGTGTAACCAGATCTCACCTGCTAACAAGAGTTCTTCACTTTTGCAGTTGTCATTGTGATCAGTTGAACATCAAATATGAGCATTTCATCATCTAGCTAGGTTTTTTCCCCCACTTTTCAATTTTTTCTGACACTCCTAAGATATGCAGTGCTCAGACGTATAAAAAGCCTTAAAGCAAGCTAAAGAAAGGTGAAAGAGATGTGTTGTTAAGAGAGACAGAAAAGGAAAGGGTAATAATATTTTTTAAATTCTTATAGCTCTTTCTTTTCCCCATGCTAAGAGTAAGAGAGAGGGGGGGAGAGAGAAGGGTGAGACAAGGAGCAAAATCATGAATGGGATTTTCTATTTTCAGGCTGAAGGGAAGGAGGAGGAGGAAAAGCCACGGGTCGGGCAGTGGAAGGGACCAGAGCCCTGACCCAGCGCCCCTTCGTTAAATGCCAGTGGCCAAAAGGAAGGAGGAGGAGGAGAAGCCATGGGTTGGGCAGCAGAAGGGGCCAGAGTCCTGACCCAGCACCCCTTCAGCCATTGCCAGTGGCTGGAAGGGAGAAGAAATCACCACAGTGGGACAGCTGGCAGAGAAGGCCAGGGCAGCAGATGCTGCAGCCTCCAGACTAAATAGTGGCTTGAGCCAGGACAAGAGAAGAAGTTGCTGTGAGGCTGCTTTCATCAAAGACTCGCAGATCCATGCATGTGATAAATACTGTAATTGAATTATCGTAGTTGACTAGACATAGTATGCTTTCCTGTCATACCAAGGTTTTCCTTTTCATACCAAGGTTTTATTTATTTATTTAGTTCTTCGAATTTCTATTCCATCCTACTTGCATAGGTGACTCAGGGCAGATTACAAAAGATCATGAAGAGACATAAAAAATCATAGTTCATAAAAACAAGACTAAAATCCAAAAATCGGTTAAAATGGCAACTCAACAAGGTTGATGACTAATGAGATACTTTTTAACTTCTGACTTCATATATAACTTCTAACTTTATATATCCAGTACTAATTAACTCAACATTTTAATCTGTTACTTTGTGTTAAACTGGTGTAGAAACCGACAAACCACGTCAGGAGGTTTGCCAAGAAAACCCTATGGACAAAGACCAAAAGGCATAACAAAGGGGCAAAATAGATGAAATGGGATGTTTAGCCTATCGGGTCGGAAGAGGGGGGATGAATAGGACAGTGGGAGGAGAAATAAGGTGTTGTAAGGAACAATATTGCATAGGGACATGGGATGTAAGATCTATGAATCAAGGGAAGTTGGAAGTGGTAAAAAAAAATGAAATGGAAAGAATAAGCATTGAAAAAAAGATTGATTTCATATTCTGCAGCCAAAGATAGAGAACCTCCATACAGTCAGCAAAAACAAGACCTGGAGCAGACTGTGGCTCAGATCATAATCTACTGATTGCAAAATTCAGATTTAGACTAAAGAAAATAGGAAAAACAATTAGGCCAGATAGGTATGACCTAGACAACTTCCCTAAGGAATACATGGTGGAGGTGTGGAACAGATTCAGTGGTTTGGAATTGATAAACAGAGTGCCAGAAGAATTATGGACAGAGGTGTGAGACATCTTACAGGAGGCAGCAAGGAAAACCATACCAAAAGAAAAGACGTATAAGAAAGCAAAGTGGTTGTCAGATGAGGCCCTTAAAATAGCAGAGGAAAGAAGGAACACAAAAGGCAAAGGAGAAAGGAAAAATTGAATCAATTGAATACAGAATTTCAAAGAAAAGCAAGGAGAGATAAGGAAACCTACCTGAATGAACAGTGCAAAGAAATACAGGAGAACAACATAAGGAGTAGGATCAGAGATTTTTTTAAAAAATTGGGGAAATCAAGGAAACTTTTAAAGTGAAAATGACCATGATAAGGGACAAAAATGGCAAGGAGTTAGCTGATGCAGAAGAGATTAAGAAAAGATGGAAAGAGTACACAGAGGAACTCTACAAAAAGGACCTCAACACCCCAGATAATCAGAAGGATGAGAATATTGAACTTGAGCCAGACATCCTAGAGAGTGAAGTCAGGAAGGTCCTAAAAAGCACTGCAAACAACAAAGCCAGTGGAGATGTGTAATGAAAGGAACCTTCCTCTCGAGTAGGCCCCATCATTCTTCTGAGTTGTGGGCCCCTGGCTGGACAACCCAGGCCTCACATATGTGTAGAAAAGGTAGCATTAGGCCAAATAACCACTCCAACTTTCTTCAAGAAATATATTGAAAGCATTGTAAAATACAGGATCAGCAAGCATTTCAAAGCAGAAATAAGCAAGCTATAGGTTCCAGGGAAAGCCCATGCCCCCTCCTTCCACAAACTTCATATTTTGCAAAATGGCTGCACAGCATTCCAGAGATTGAATGTCTCTCTGTGTGTGTGTGTCTGGGTTACAACTCTGGTCCTCCCCCTTAGGGATTCCAACTAATGGTCGAGCGGCCGCGGCGACTGCCGTGGCCGCTCGCTTTGCCCCAGTGCCTGCCTAAGAGACGGGCCTGGGGACGAGCGCAGGGGGCGTGGCTAAGCGCCGCCCTTATAAGGGCGGCGCGCTCCCTGCGCTCGTCGCCAGTCTCCCGTCCGGCAGGCTAGCGAGCGGTTTGGGTTCGAGGCTGCTCTTACCCCCTTTCGCGGCTTTTCCGGCGAGGGTTGCTGTCCCTTTCCCGTAGTCGCGAGGTTGCTCCCGAGGTCCCTCCGTCTCCCGCTGCGGCTCTTTTGGGCGTTACCCCGGTGCTCCGTGGGTGCTCACGCAGCCGTGGGACGGGCCTTGCCCTCGCGCCCGCCATTTTGTGTCGGGCTTGGGTTGCGCCCGCCATCTTGGGGCCTAGTTTCGGCCTCTTTCACTCCGGGGGTCCTCTCCTGTTGCTTTTGCGACAGCTGGGACTCTGCGGGGATCGTTTTTGCTGTCCCTGCCTCCCCCTTTGGCTTCCATCCCGTTTTCACGGTGGATTAGCCTCCTGGGACTCTGCGTCTGAGTCCTCGCGCCAGCCATTTTGTGTCGGGCTTGAGTTGCGCCCGCCATCTTGGGCCGAATTTTTGGCCTCTTTCCCTCTGGGGAGCCTCTTCTGTTCCTTTTGGCGACAGCTGGGACTCTGCGGGGACTGTTCTGCTGTCCCTGCCTCTCCCTTTGGCCTCCATCCTGTTTTCGCGCTTGGCTTAGCCTCCTGGGAATCTGCGCCGGAGTCAGTCTCGATCCGGAGGGTTCGAGGTTGTCTCTCCCCCCCAGCTGAGTTTTTTCCCCTTTCAGCCTTCAAGGAGACCTTGTGTCACTAGCCGGCTATGGCTCCTAAGAAGCAGGCCGCACCTCGCCCTCGCCGCCTCCCCCGTAGGGCTACCGCCGTAGGGGTGTCCAGCCGCCGCGCCCAGGGGCCGGATGTGGCCCCTGTTACCCCTGCGGCCCTCCTCGACCGTGTGGCGGCCCTGGAACGGGCCGCTGGCCTGAACTTGGCGCCAGACGGTCGGCGGTCAGCCCAGAGGGCCGCGCGGGCGGTTGCCGGGCCGGCTAACTCCGACTGGAGTGAGCTGGCCACGGTTCTACAGCAGCGAATTTCGCAGCTGGAGGCGACTCTGCCGCCGCTCCGGCCCACCGACGCTCCAGCACCGGACGGGGATGCGGGCCGGATCGAGGATCCTACTCCCTCGGCCGCCGCGGAACTGGAGGATGGGCTCAGCGGTGTCCGCCCGGTCCTTGTCGCTCCGGCTGTCACGGCTGCTCGTGCCGGTGGTGAGTATGACGGCGAGCCTGGTCCGATTGCCCCTTCTGTGCCCCAGCAGCTTCCTCCGGTTGTCCCGCAGCCGCCCCCTTTTTCTGCACACCTGCCCACTGGTGCACCCCACCTTCCGGTGCAATGGCCTTGGCCGTGCCAGCAGACGCCGGCCGTGGTGTCGGCTTGGCCGGCGGCTTCACCTGGGCTGCCGTGGTTGCCCCCGGCGCCATCGGTGCAGGGGGCGGCACCCTCGTGGCCGGTGGCTGCACCGTTGGGGACTGCTCTGCCCCCACAGGCGCAGCCGGTGCCCACCACATGGCGGGCACCCTACCCGCCGCCCCCGGTCTCTTCGCCGTTCGGCGTACCTGCGGTCACTGCTCCGGGTTGGCCTTGCTTTGCTCTTGGGGACACTGGGTATAATTCGGTGCCCCGGACTGCCATGCCGTACGGTGACCAATCGTTGCCGCTCGGCGACCACTTGCTGCCCGCTACGCGGGATAAGATCCTCCGCGGGGAGTATGTGGATTTTTTCTCCCTCCTAAATCGTGACTCCACGAAGGAGGAGAAGGAGAAGGCGGATGACGCGGATAAGGAAAGGGCCAAGAGGAAGAAGCCGCCCCGCACTTGGGCTAATTGGCTCCCAGGTTTCCTAATTTATGCTGGTGTTTTATCCAGGGCTTTCCCCCAGTTAGGAGTGTCCCTGTTCCAGTATCTTGACATTATCTACCGGGCCTACGTGGACTTCCCGGGGCAGGCATGGCTGGCGTATGACGAAGAATTTCGTATGCGCGCGGCCATACGCCCCGGAATGCGCTGGGATGAGACGCACTCCGCTCTCTGGATGCAGCTCATGACACCGACCCGCCCGGCCCTTGGTGAGCGGTACGATTGCGGCCACCTGATTCAGCGCCCTACTCCCTCTCAGGCCCCCCGCCAGTCGGCGGGGCAGGCGGTTCCGGCCCGCCTGCTGTGCTGGGAGTACTCCGCATCAGGTCGCTGCACCAAAAAGCAGTGCAAATTCAAGCACGAGTGCTCGATTTGCGCGGGCGCCCACCCTGCCACCTCCTGTTTCCGAGGGGGGGCGGGCCGGGGCCGGGGCAAGGACCAACAGGGGGCCAAGCGGGCCGGGGCTGACACCGCCCCTGGCAAAGGGCCCCAGCCCAGTTAGGGTAGACGTTTTGGACCGCCTGCTGCGGGAGTATCCTTCGCCCTCTGACGCCCAGTACCTTTCTGAGGGTTTCACCCTGGGCTTCCGGATCCCTGTAGTGGGGGCGCGGGGGCCTCAGGACGCGCCCAACCTACGATCTCTGGTGGGTATGGAGTCAGTGGCCAGGGCACAAATTTTTAAGGAGGTAGCGGCAGGCAGGGTGGCGGGCCCTTTCGACAGCCCGCCGTACCCCAACCTCAAAGTTTCCCCGTTGGGATTAGTTCCAAAAAAGGCCCCGGGTGAGTTCCGGTTGATTCATCACCTGTCTTATCCTGCCGGGTCTTCTGTCAACGACGCTATTCCGGACGCCTTGTGCTCGGTCCGGTATACGTCTTTTGACGAGGCCGTCCGCATGGTCCGATCCTGTGGTCCGGGCGCACTCCTGGCCAAATGCGACATCAAGTCCGCGTTTCGGCTGTTGCCGGTGCACCCCGACGACTTTGAGCTACTAGGCTTTCGTTTTGAGGGCCAGTATTTCGTGGATCGGGCCATGCCGTTTGGCTGTTCTATTTCCTGCGCCGCGTTTGAGCGCTTTAGTTCTTTCTTGCACTGGGCTTTAGTTAGGAAGGCAGGTTCTGACAGGGTCGCCCATTACCTCGACGATTTTCTTTTTGGGGGTCCCGCAGGTACCGGGGATTGCGTTCACCTGCTCCAAGCATTCCAGTGCCTGGCGGAGGAGTTGGCTGTTCCGTTGGCGCCTGAGAAAACTGAGGGTCCAGCCACTACCCTCACTTTTCTGGGCATTGAATTGGACACGGTGGCCATGACCTCTCGTCTTCCCCTGGACAAGGTACAACGCCTGGTTGACAGGATTGAGGCACTCCTTCCCAAGAGGAAGGTCACCCTGCACGAATTGCAGGAGCTTCACGGGCATCTAAACTTTGCCTGCAGGGTGGTGGCCCCTGGCCGCGCCTTCGCTCGCCGCTTGTGCGACGCGATGGCCGGCCTGACCAAGAAGTTCCACAGAACTAGGCTGACCCGTGGGATGAGGGAGGATTTGGAGGTCTGGTTGGCGTTCCTCAGGGACTTCAACGGGGTTGCCTTTTGGCGCTCTGACCTTTTCCTCTCTTCCAGTTTTCAGGTCCATTCCGACGCCTCGGGGTCTTGCGGTTTTGGCATCTATTTTGATGGCCGTTGGTGCGCCGGCACGTGGCCGCCACACTGGCGGGACTCCGACGTCGTGAGGGACCTGACTTTCCTGGAATTCTTTCCCATCTGGGGGGCGATTAACATGTGGGGAAGTCATTGGGTAAACTCCGTTGTTACCTTTTGGTGTGACAACGCGGCGGTTGTCCAAGTGGTCAACTCGCAGACGTCCCGCTCCCCCCGGGTTATGTCCTTAGTCAGGCCGTTCGTCCTGGCTGCGCTGAGGCTTAACATCGTCTTTCGCGCACGCCACGTGCCGGGGGTGGATAATTCCATTGCTGATGCCCTGTCCCGCTTTCAGATGGCGCGGTTCAGGGCGTTGGCTCCCGGTGCCAGGGCACTTCCTTCGGAGTTGCCGGACGCGGTCTGGAACATTGGAGGGCCGAGGTGAATCGGGCCATCGGCCTTTCCCTATCAGGTCGCACACGCCGTGCTTATCGCCTGGCGTGTGAGGCTTTTACCACCTTTAGAAGCCAGCAGGGTTTGCCGGAGGTGTGGCCGCTCCCGGTGGACCATGTGCTCCAGTTCATGGTTCACCTGCGGAGTTCTGGCCTTGCCCCACGTACCATCCAGGGGCGGCTGTCGGCCTTGGCCTTTGCCGCCCGAGCGAACGGTGTTCCCGACACCCTTGGCGATTTTCGTATTCGCCGGGTGTTGGAGGGCTGGTCGAGGGAGCGTGGCCACCGCCCGGATGCCCGACAGCCGGTGTCACCGGCGGTGCTGCGGCGTTTGGCTGCGGCCTGGCCACGCCATTGCTCGGACGGGTATGAGGCGGCATTGTTTCATGCCGCTTCTTCAGTCGCATTTTTTGCGGCCCTCCGAGTGGGGGAACTGGTGGTGGCGTCCCGATGGGACATGTCCGGCCGTGCGTTGCAGCTGGCGGACGTCGCGTTTACCGCGTCGTCGGTCCGGCTGACGGTCCGGATCTCCAAGACCGACCAGCTGGGCAGGGGGGTCTCCTTGCTGCTACTGCGGTGCAGTATAGTCGATATATGTCCGGTCGGAGCGCTGGAGCGCTACCTGGCCATACGCCCCTCTGGTCCCCTGCCCCTTTTTGTACATCGGGATGGGTCCCCACTCACGCGTTTTCAATTTTGGAGGGTTACTGGGGCGGCCCTGTCGGAGGTGGGGATCCCTGGTGCCCGTTACGGCACCCACTCTTTCCGCATTGGGGCTGCTTCCTCCGCGGCTTCTTTTGGGTATTCTGATGCGGACATCATGAGGATGGGGCGGTGGGGGTCCGCGTGTTTTCGGACGTATGTGCGACCTTTACTGCCATGACCTGCCTTGCTGCCGTTTGTTTTCTGTTTGTTTTCTTTCAGAGCTCTTCCCTCAGAGTGCTGTGGCCCGGGTGTGGATCGTCGGCCACAGCTACATCTACTGGGCCGCCCGTTTTGCTGGTGCAGCTCCCTGCGGGATCCACCTTGGCCTGCGGCAGTGGGCCTACCTCATGTGGCGGGGGGTGCGGGGGATGTTGTGGGATCAGCTGATGCCTTTTCTCATGTCTAGCTGGCATGTGCCACCCCCCGATATCATCCTGGTGCACCTGGGCGGGAACGACCTGGGTCAGCGAATGGGGCTAGATTTAGCCCGGGCCATTTGCAGGGATTTCCATCTTCTGCACCAGCATTGGCCGGCGACCAGAATTGTCTGGTCGAGTATGATCCCGCGTGCCCGGTACAGGGGCGCGGTGGATTATCGGGCCGTGGACCGTGCGCGGCGTGGAGTGAACCGCACCGTTGCACGTTTCCTGCAGGCCCGTGGTATGGGTACAGTGGTGGAACATCCGCTGTTTCATATGTCGGAGTTGGGCCACCTGTACAGGAGCGACGGAGTACACCCGTCACCGAACGGCCAGGTTTTATTCCTGGGAGCTCTGCAGCAGGGCCTGGTGACCGAGTTGTCGGTCTCGGGGGGGGTGGGGCGGTGAGTAGTTTCACTCCCCCCGTGTGGCGGGTAGCACTGGTGTAGGATAAATTGGTCCCAGGAGAACCGGGTAGGAACGTGTTTTGATCGGCCACTCGGTGAGTCTGATCAAAATGCGGACCGGGAACTTGGGTAACTGCCCAGCTCGGCAGCAGGCAGCCCCAATAGGTAGTTCGCCCGGTGCGGGGTCAGAAGGAGATAACAACTGGTTACTTCTGACCGGGACAGTTAAATGAAGTTCGGATATGGTTGGCCGATATCCAAGTTAAGTTTGGGAATGGATATCGTATACCTCACCAGTGCTACTGCGGCCTTGCTGCAATAAGTTATTGGTTAAGATGGTTAAAGTTAACCAAGTTGATTTCAAATAAAGTGGCCCAATTTTTCTACCAACATCACTGTGGTCAGTCTCTTTTGTGCGGGCATGTGGGGGCAATGGTCGAGCGGCCGCGGCGACTGCCGTGGCCGCTCGCTTTGCCCCAGTGCCTGCCTAAGAGACGGGCCTGGGGACGAGCGCAGGGGGCGTGGCTAAGCGCCGCCCTTATAAGGGCGGCGCGCTCCCTGCGCTCGTCGCCAGTCTCCCGTCCGGCAGGCTAGCGAGCCCCGCCCTCCCTCCCTGGATGCAGTGTGACTGTTTTTGGGTCGCTTCGGGGCCGGATGGGAATTTTTGCTTGAGACCTTGATTGGCCTGTAGGTCTCTTGGCGTTTTCGCCCATCCCACACTGCCGTACCAGGAGAGCTGGATTGGGTTTGTGACCACTTTTGGGCGGGTAGCACTGGTGTAGGATAAATTGGTCCCAGGAGAACCGGGTAGGAACGTGTTTTGATCGGCCACTCGGTGAGTCTGATCAAAATGCGGACCGGGAACTTGGGTAACTGCCCAGCTCGGCAGCAGGCAGCCCCAATAGGTAGTTCGCCCGGTGCGGGGTCAGAAGGAGATAACAACTGGTTACTTCTGACCGGGACAGTTAAATGAAGTTCGGATATGGTTGGCCGATATCCAAGTTAAGTTTGGGAATGGATATCGTATACCTCACCAGTGCTACTGCGGCCTTGCTGCAATAAGTTATTGGTTAAGATGGTTAAAGTTAACCAAGTTGATTTCAAATAAAGTGGCCCAATTTTTCTACCAACATCACTGTGGTCAGTCTCTTTTGTGCGGGCATGTGGGGGCAATGATCTTACAGCAAGACATGTCTATCACATAATCAGTTTCATTTCTCCAATTCAATGAGGTTCAATTGTTTTGAATTCTTCTTCCTCCCCCAGATCTAGAATAGCCTTTTTAAGTGTACTAAAACACATTTGGGTGAGTAAAAAGGTAACGAAAAAAGCACCATCTAAAATTGGGCTTATTTTGTTACACGCTTCCCCTTCAGGAAAGATTGAAATAGGAATTTCAATCTGACACAAAATATAAAATTACTTGATACAGTATAAGCATAATAAAAACATGACAAAAGCAGAATAAAGGTAAAGCAATTTCTTCCTTAATAAGGAGGCACTCTTAGTGTTTCCAGCAAGCAAACGAAGCTAAGCAATACATCTTCCATCTCCCCTTCCATGAATAAAACAATAATTTCTTCTCTCACTTGCTATGAAGTGGAAGAGGCTTATCTTAACCCCTGCATTACTTAGCAGACAAGGCAGTAAATAATATGAAAGGCAACATTTCAAAAAGGTATTGAAATACATAACAGGGAATCAGCATTGAGAAAGAACCAATGAACAAATGCAAGCACTTCAGAACAGAAGATAACATGAATACATACCATGAGTAAACCACATTTAGATCAAAGCCAATTTTAAAATTTTACCGTGATAAGGCCAATTATTTTAGATAACAATTTTTTTCAGTCTGCAGCAGATCTCAGTTTTCTGAAACATTATGTAATGTCCAATTAAAGTCAGATTAGTCCAATTAGTGACAGAAAGCCCCAAATAAAAAATGTTGATTTCTTCTCTTTAGATTAGAATTTAGCAACAAAGTCTCTTCCTCTAGCGCAGTTCTTCTACAATGTTTAACTCATTCCAGCACAGTTCTTATACAGTGTTTAACTCACTTTAGCACAGTTCTTATACAATGTTTAATCCAGTCCAGTTTAGTCTAGTCCAGTTTTTAGTCTAATCCATTTTAGTCCAGTAATTTGCCCAGTCCAGTTTAGTCTAGTCCAGTTTAGTCCTTTTTCAGCACAAGACAAACAACCACAAAACATTTCTTCAACTTTTCAGCCTAACTCACGAGACAAAGCAGGTAGCAGAAGCAAACAGGAACACAGGAACACAGCAACCAAATTATCTCCATCTCACCGGCTCCAGATGCATACCACTGTATTTTCCAGCAGGCAGATAAAATCAGGAACAGAAAAACAGCTTCTCAAGAATCTTCGATTAATTTTCCCACAAACAAACAGGACAGGGAAATTCTCCGCTGGCTTCCCTTCAACTTTGGAAATCCTCCTTTTCCTCTGCTTAGATCTGGGCAGCTCCCGGCACATCTAGCAGGCACAACTTCTGCTTAGAGGTACTTTTACTGGAATTTCCCGCTGCTCCAACTGGCCCTCCCCCTTAGGGGACCAACTAATGATCATACAGCAAGACATGTCTATCACATAATCAATTTCATTTCTCCAATTCCTGCGGTTCAATTGCTTTGAATTCTTCTTCCACCCCCAGAGCTAGAATCGTCATTTTGAGTGTACTAAAACACATTTAGGTGGGTAAAAAGCTAACAAAAAAGCACCATTTAAAATAGGGCTTTTTTTTTACAAGATGATGGTATTCCAGCTCAATTTTTCAAAGCCCTAAAAATGATGGAATCACATTATTGCATTCTATATGCCCGCAGATTTGGAAAACACAACAATGGCCACAGGATTGGAAAAGATCAGTACAGTATTCGTTCCAATCCCAAAAAAGGGCAATCTGAAAGAATGTTCAAATTATCAAACAATTGTGCTCATCCCACACGCAAGCAAGGTGATGCTCAAGATAATACAGGATAGACTGCAGCAGCACGTGGAGAGAGAATTACAAGAAGTGCAGGTGGGGTTCAGAAGAGGCAGAGGGACTACAGACCACATTGCCAACATACGTTGGATCATGGAAAAAACAAAGGAATATCAGAAACAAGTCTACTTCTGTTTCATTGATTACACTAAGGCTTTTGACTGTGTGGACCACAACAAAATGTGGCAAGTAATTAAAGAGATGGGAATACCAGAAAACCTTATATGCTTCATGATAAATCTGTACATGAGTCAAGAAGCAACAGTTAGGACAGAATATGGAATGATAGAGTGGTTTGGAATACGAAAAGGAGTAAGACAAGGCTGCATTTTGTCACCCTGCTTATTCAACTTGTACACAGAGCACATAATGCGCAATGCAGGGATGGAGGAATCACAATTTTGGATCAGAATTGCTGGGAGAAACATCAACAATTTGAGATATACAGATGATACTACCCTAAATGGCATAAAGTGCGGAAGACCTAGAGAAAATCCTGTTTAGGTTGAAAGAGGAAAGTGCAAAAGCTGGTTTAAGACTCAACATCAAGAAAACCAAGATAATGGCAACAGGCCATATCAGTCCCTGGAAAATAGATGGGGGAGAAGTAGAAGCAGTGACAGATTTTACTTTCTTGGGATCCAAACTCACTACAGATGGTGATTGCAGCCATGAAATAAAAAGGCGACTGATTCTTGGGAGGCAAGCGATAAGAAACCTGAGGAACATAGTTAAAATTTGAGACATCACCTTGCAAACAAAAAATTTGCATAGTCAAAGCAATGGTATTCCCGGTGGTTATGTATTTATTTATTTATTTATTTTATTGAATTTATTACCCCGCCCCACTCGGGAGAACCCGACTCTGGGCGGCTGTGTATGGTTGTGAGAGCTGGACCATAAGGAAAGCTGAGCGCAGAAGAATAGATGCCTTTGAAATATGGTGTTGGAGGAGAGTTTTGAGAGTACCCTGGACAGCGAGGAGAACAACTAAGTCGATCCTAAAAGAAATCAATCCTGACTGCTCCTTAGAAGGTCAAATAGTAAAGATGAAGCTAAAGTACTTTGGACATCAAATGACAAGAGAAGATTCACTTGACAAGGCCTTGATCCTGAGAAAGGTGGAGGGCAAAAGAAGAAGTGGGATGAGATGGCTAGATGTTATTGTAGATGCAATGGGCACAGAGATGAGCGGGTTGAGTAGGATGGTGCTTGGTTCGCAGTGGTCCATGGAGTCACAAAGGGTCAGATCGACTGTGCGACTGAACAAGAACAACAACAACAACAACAACAACAACAACAAGAAGAAGACTCTAGTATAGCATAACATAAATTGAACATTACATTCATGAGCCCTGGTGGCACAGTGGTTAAACTGCTGTAATGCAGCCAAAACTGTTGCTGATGTAATTTTGATCCTGACATGGCCCAAAGTTGACTTAGCCTTCCATCCTTCTCAGGATGAAAAATGAGTACCCAGCATGTTGGGGGCAAAATGTTAATTGATTTGTGAACTGCCCAGAAAGTGCACTGAGTGCTATGGAGTGGTATATAAGTGTAATTGCTAATAATGTCCTCTTTTCAACGTAAATGTAATTTTATCAGGTTTTCCAGGGGCTGCAGTGGTGCAGTGGTTTAGAAGTTCCCCTTGTTAGCTCAAAGGCTGGCAAGTTGGCAGTTCAAAACCCGGGTACTGCATGATGGATTAAGTGCCCGTCTCTGTCCCAGCTCTTGGGGACATGAAAGGAGCCTCATTTGGGCATTCCCTGAGAGGAGTTTCTCCTGCAAAAATCCTTTTAACCCAAAATAATTTCTGACATGAAATTATTATTACAGTAATACCCCGGATAACGTGAGTACCGTATAGCGTGAAAACCGCATAACGTTACAAGATTTTCGGAAAAATCTTGTATCAAATAACGCAATTTTTAACATTATCCGATACAGTCGTTCTTAGCAGCAGGGTGGGTGGAAAGCTGAACGGGGTTCTCCGTTCAGCTTCCCAGCCACCCTGCAGCTACAGAGCCAGGGGTGGGGAGGCTGGAAAGCTGACGGGGGGCTCCCCTGTTGGCTTCCCCAACTACCCCACAGCTGCAGAGGCAAGGGCGGGTGGCTAGGGAAGCCAACAGGGAGTCCCCGTCAGCTTCCCCAGCCACCCTGCAGCTGTAGATCGGGTCCTCTGATCTCTCTGGAGCAGGCAGGGGACCCGATCCAAGCTGTTTCTGGGCTTCCCCGACGTCCTCAGCCAGTGCAGCAAGCCAGAATGTCGGGATTCGAACCCTGACATTCTGGCTTGCTGCACTGGCTGAGGATGTCGGGGAAGCCCAGAAACAGCTTGGATCGGGTCTCCACACCTCCCTGAACCCGGCAGGGAGGTCAGAGACCCCAAAATTGGTTTAAAAATGGACTTTTTAAAACCAATTTTGGGGTCTATGACCCCCCTGCCGGGTCCAGGGAGGTGGAGGACCCGATCCAAGCTGTTTCTAAAGTTCCCCCACCTCCCTGGAGGCTGCAGCAAGCCAAAATGTCAGGATTCAAATCCCGACGTTCTGGCTTGCTGCAGCCTCCAGGGAAACAGGGTTTTTTTTAACATTGTGTGATCAATGTATCGCACAACGTTAAAAACCGGATAACGACGGGACTTGTGGAGCCAAGTCATAACGTTATCCGGGGTACTAGTGTATCATCATCATCATCATCATCATCATCATCATCATCATCATCATCATCATCATCATCATCATCATCATCATCATCAGGTATTCCCATTCTATGTGTTTTGGATTGGGATAGACATCTTGACCTGGTATGTTTTCATTCTATAAATTATATAACACTTTTTTGTTCTCAGTACAACATGACATGATTATAATTTTTTTTTTTGTCTCAAAGATGTTCAAGTTTCAGAAAGAAACCAGCACTTTGAAAACTGATCTTTCTGAATTTCTGTAAATGCATAACATTTAAGCATATGAGTAAGTGTTGCCTTGTTACTGGTTGTGGTATTTTTGAACCACAATTGGGTGTACCCTGGGCAATGGCAACCTTGTTGTGCAGGCTAATGTTTCTCACACTAGGTCAGGCAAAAGGAAATACAGAATGGACCAAAAAGGTGGCTTCATTTTGGCAGTTTCACATCTAGCCTAGGCATGGAAGAAGAAGTAGAAGCCAGGCTATTAAATAGTAGCATCACTGCATGGCTTTCTACTAAATCATTGTCCTTTTGTGCTTGCTGTTCTTGTCAGCAGATGCATCCTTCATAATTGGAGAATATGCAAGTATTGTGTTTTTTTGGTGGAAACTATAGAAACTGCATCATTTGAGGAGCATTCAGTTTCTTAGTCTTGTACGGGAGGACAAGAATTTTAGTGGGACACAGAGACCCTTTGGTCTTACCATCTAAAGTTAGCCTGTTCCACCGTGTAAAGTTAGCCTGCTTCAATCAAAATCATACCAGTTGACAATGAAACTATGGTGTCTATGAACTCCACTGAAAGTTGAGCTGAACTAAGCTAAACTGTTTCTGCCAAAGTAATATGCAGATTGACTGGCATTCACACTTTCTAAATGTTCTTGGCATTTAAAAATATGCATTAGAGAGAAAATATGTTTAGAACTGCAGATTTGAGAGCAAAGGAGTTGAGAATGCATACTTTGGGAGAAGTTGCCTTTAAAATATCGCTTTAAATATATAAACACGTTTTTAAAAAAGTAACAAAGTAACAAGGGAAAAGGATGGAACAGATGAGTGTCTGAATACATGAGAAAGTGGTATATACCAGAAATAAACTCTCATCCCTACTTAAGATCAAAGGGGGGGGGGACCTCCATGCCAGTTGTGAGACTAGTTTGAAAGTAGTCTCAGTTTTTCGTGCCCCTGTCAAATGCACAAGTTGATCTGATTTATTTAAAACAAGCATGGAAGGAAAATAACGTGAGCCACAAAGGCTTTTAATTGTAATATTTTGCTACATGTAATCTTTTTGGCAAAATCATTTCCCTTATTTCCAGGCTGTCAGGTAAGTATGCAGTCTTCTGAGCTACAACTGCCATATATTGTCCATTCTGGCAGTTCTACCTACCTTACAAACACTTGACTGTGATCTATCTGAGCAGAAGGTCTAACTCAGTGGTTCCCAACATGGGACACATGCCCCACAGGGGGTATTTCAATTTCTAGAAGCCTAAGTCAGTACATTGACTGATCAGTGCTTTGGGGAACTGACTTATGCTTCTGGGAATTGAAATTCAAAAACCAAAGGTTGGGAAAGACTGGTTTAAATGGTAGGTTTTAAGGCTCACCTGGGCCTAGCTGTTCAGAAGCTTCCTGTGCCTATCCTGCCAGCTGGGAGCTTTAAGGCTTAAGTCTCAAAGCCTTCAAGTTTAGACCTTTCTCCCAGAATAAAGAAACAACCATTTTGCTGCTACATAGTTAAGCTAATTTTCAGTCCCTCTAAGGTGGAAGTTATTTGGATTCAGCACAGCTTCATCTTGTTGCATATAAAATCTATTGTTGCTTGAACATCTTGATTAATTAAGCTTTGTTATAATGATTCTTTTTTCTTTTCAATATTCCCCAGGTACATCACATTGAAAGATTCCCCTTGCTCAAAAGCCAGTTGTATCCAACTCTAGGGGGTAGTGCTCATCTCTACAGCCAAAGAGCCAGTGCTGTCAGCATCTGCAAACATCTCATGATCATGCAGCAGGCATAATGAGACATTGGAGCACATGAAACTCCGTTATCTTTCCTGAATTGGTACCTATTTATCGACTTGAAATTTCTTGCTTTCAGTGCAGCACTTGGTTCTTGAACTGCTGGCTTGCTAACCTAGTTGTGAAGCTCAGCATCTTAACCACTAAACCACTGTGGCCCTGCATCATCTTTAGGTGTTCATAAAAACAAAACAAAACAAAACAAAACATAGAACTCTCTGAATGAAGAATTATGGCATTTGTTTTTCAGATTATCCAAAGATATCATTTCTATAGTATAGGTTCCAGCAATTGCCTCCCTAGTTGTTTTAATCATGTCAAAACAATAGTCTGAAGAGGAATAGACACTTGTATTAATGATTGCTCTTTGTGTGGATCAGAATCTAGAGGGTGGGTTCTGTCTCATGTGTTAAGTTACATGGATAAAATAAATCCTCCAGGTTTACAACTTTTTCTTTTGAATCATGATGATAAACAATAGATCGTGGTCTCACAACCTATGACCCATGGGCCAGCCCCGGTCCCCAATGCCATTCCATCTGGCCCATGGTGATGACCCAGGAAGCAGAAGTGGATGTGTTTAAAACAACCGTTAATGTGTCTGTACATGGGCAAACATGCCCCCCATGGTTTGCAGCAGTGTTTGCAATGGGGGAAACCATGTGTCCTGTCTGCTCAGCTGTCTGAGGGTGAGTGGTCCAGCCCATGACGGGAAAACCTTGAGAACCCCTGCACTAGATCTACCATGCTTTTCTGCTCATTTGTGCTCTTCTCATGCTTTCAGAATGATTTAATTGAGTTTGTATTTCTTCTTAAAAACCCTGATAGAGTATTGGGTTTTTAATAATAATAATAATAATAATAATAATAATAATAATAATAATAATAATAATAATAATAATAATAATAATAATAATAATAATAATAATAATAATAATAATAATAATAAACCCACTACTCTATCAGGAACCTACATTCTGATCCCTCACCAACCTTAATTGCAGGTTGGCCAGCAGCAATTACATATTCACATAGCAGTTCTGTAATCTTTGGAGTGTTTGGGAAACAGTTTGCCTCGTACAGTGGAACCTTGGCTAACATATGGCTCAGTTAACATAAAAATCACATAACAAAAGAAAATCCATAAAAAAATAGTGGCTCAGTTTATGGAATTTTTTTCAGAATGGATTAACTGGTTTTCAATGCATTCCTATGGGAAACTGCATTTCAGTTGATGTATTTGGTTTTCAGTGCATTCCTATGGGAAATTGCATTCAATGCATTCCTATGGGAAAATCAGTTAAAGTATTTTTTGTTGTAAAAACATCCCGTAGCGCACATTAATTACATTAACCAAGGTTCCATTGTATTTGACAACCGCTGATGTTTTCATAGTACTGCATCTCCAGGGTACTGTGTTACGCTAGCCTAGACAGTGTGGAGTTGGAACAGTTCAGTGATAATATTGATACGGCATTTAAAAGAATCCAGTTCAACTTTCTGCTCAGTCGTCATGATTATTCAAAGAATTTGCATTTTTTCTTTACCTTAATAGGTACAGCATTGCTCATCAGACTATATATGCCATTATGGATCTCCTGAGTAAATCTGGCAGAATCAAAATGAAAGGGCAGGGTTTTAACCCTGAGCAGCAATCAAAGAATGCAGCATTCTGAAAGATTTTAAAACTAACCTTTTCCAAGCACCTTAATACTGTGAGTAATTGTTATCTTTTGGAAGAAGAAGAAGAAGAAGAAATAGTGTCTGCAAGTGCTAATTACGGATCAGGTATCTATAAATAAGTACTGTTTGATATTTCCAGGAGCAGATGAAAGCAGCAGAAAAGGAGGGAGGAGAGCCTGAAATATATTGTAACATACCCCATACCTGTTTTATTGCAGGTGGCTGTGCGGTTGATTTGGTATTGTTGACATGAGTCATAACTGTTAAAGTTGAAGGACTTATGAATTGAAACAATTGTTTTGAAATGAGATGGATGGGGCCCAGAAGAAAACCTTTTGAACCTTTGTTATTAAGCAGAGCCTATTTAATAAAAGATTCAACAAAGGCTTTCAAATAGAATACAAATTATGGAAAAACATCTCTGTTCGTTCCTTGAGAAACTGGTTGAATGTTTTGTTGATACCTAGATATCCAGAGGGGACTGTGGTGGCGTTGTGATTAAGACACTGAACTTAATGACTGGAAGGTTGGCAGATTGGCAGTTGAAGACTTGAGTGCTGCACAACAAAGTGAGCTCCCATCTCTGTCCTAGTTCCTGCCAACCTAGCAGTTTGAAAGAAAGAAGTTGCAAGTAGATACATGGGTACTCTCTTGGCAGGAAGGTAACTGTTCTATGCATTTCAGCATCTTATCATGCCTGCCACATGACACCATGGAGATGTCTGCAAATGCAGACAGTGCTGGTTCTTTGGATATAAATGGAGATGAGCATCGAACACTAGAGTTAGATATGACTGGCTTTTGGGCAAGGGCAACCTTTATCTTTACCAGACATCCAGAAAAGAGAAAACGAGTAGTGCAATGGAAAGAAAAACATGCTCTCTAGGTCAGTGATTCTCAACCTGTGGGTTTTGGGCTGGATGCAGCCCACAGCATCATTTTATGTGGCCTACCAATGCCTCCATCACACCAGGAAGTGCCATGTGGTGGAGAAAGGACAAAATGGCTACCCGGCTCCTGAAGCTGTCTGAGAGAGTGTGACCCAGCCCCTGGCTTTAAAGGTTGAGAACTCCTGCTCTAAGTAAAGGTTGCCCTTGCTTAAAAGCCAGCTGTATCCAACTCTAGGTTTCAGCGCTCATCTCTGTTTACAACCAAAGAGCTGATCATGCAGATGTTTCTGTGGACACATGGCAGGCATGTCTCAACACCGGAGTGCATAGAACACTGTTTATCTAGATTTCAAAAAAGAAACTTCCTCTGATAAGAAAACTTATTTGCTTGCAGCTGCTGTAGAACATAAGACTCTGAGAAGTGAAAT
This sequence comes from Furcifer pardalis, assembly GCA_030440675.1. Classification (NCBI taxonomy): domain Eukaryota; kingdom Metazoa; phylum Chordata; class Lepidosauria; order Squamata; family Chamaeleonidae; genus Furcifer; species Furcifer pardalis. Next base: position 63,312,107 of record CP126891.1, read on the forward strand.
GTCAGAAGGAAAACTGTTAAATGAAGTTAAGAAAATCATAGAAGAAAATTCCATAGAACTTAAGGAAGAATTTATGAGAGATTTGGAGGGAAAAACTGGAGTTTTGGGAATAGAGGGGAAATGTGAAAATATGTGAATTTCCAGTGGGAGGTGGTGTCAAACCTGCAAGATATGATATCTGAATACTGTACATTATTTACTGTATATGCTGGCTTATAAGACTACTTTCCCCCCCTGAAAAACATGCCTCTAAATGGGGGGGGGGTCATCTTATACGCCGGGTGCACTTCAGTTGGGATAGACATAGCTGCCCATAGTGGCCTCCCAATGCTCGCCCGGTGCCCATAGTGGCCTCCCAATGCCCGCCTGGTGCCCATAGTGGCCTCCCAATGCCCACCCACCTCATTCTACATACCATCCAGTATCGCGCGGTATCCAGCGTGGCTGCGGCAAGCAGCAGCAGCGAGACAGGGGTGCCAGCCTTTTTGGCATGACCGGCCCATTCTGCTCGGTGGGAAGCAGTGGTGCTCTGCCCTGCCCCTTGTCTACGCAGAGCTCGCACATGCGCACTTGCACACTAGTGCCGGCCACAGGGAGATGTTGAAATCAAATCTGATGTTCTTTTGTTTTATTTGGTGTGTGGAAGGTGTGAGGAAAAGGGGGTAGTCTTATATGGCGAGTATATAACAAACTCTATATTTTGAGTGGAAATGTTGGGGGGTCGTCTTATACGCCCAGTCATCTTATACACCAGCATATACAGTACTCCCTCTGTTCAGTTTTTAGGTAAAGGTAAAGGTTGCCCTTGCTCAAACGCCAGTCATATCCGACTCTAGGGTTCAGTGATCATCAATTTTTACAGCTAAAGAGCCAGGATTGTCTGCATCAGTAGATATTTCTGTGGACATGTGGCAGGCATGACTAGACACCAGAGTGCAGAGAACACTGTTTACCTTACCATCAAAGTGTTACTGACTCATCTACTTGAAATGTCTTGCTTTTGAACTACTAGATTGGCAGGAGCTGGGATAGAGATGAAAACTCACTCCATCATGTAGCACTCGTGTCTCAAACTGCTGACCTGCTGACCTTCCAGTCATCAAGTTCAGCATCTTAACCACTATTCATTAATAATAATAATTTCATGTCAGAGATTACTCTGGGTTGAAAGGATTTTTAGGGGATGCCCGAATAAGGCTCCTTTCATACCCCCAAGAGCAGCCCCCAACCTTCTAGTCTCCAGCTCAGCATTTAATCACTAAGCCACCACCAAGAATAATTTCTGAAAAAAATTACTGTTACCACTATTCATTAAAATCCATTCATCTTTTTCTAGATTTCATCTACATGGATCTACCACTATCCTGCACTATCCATAAGAATGCCCGAAGAAGTGATCTTGAATCATGAAAGCTCATGTAATGTTTGTTTGTTTTAGTGACCCAATAAAGGTACAATGTACCTCGCTTAAAGAGCATAATGCATTCCACAGAATTGCTCTTTAAGCGAGTTTGCTCTTTAAGCAAAACACCATTGTAAGTGACCAGGTGTGACTTCTGGCCAGGGGGATTGCGAACCCCGATTTAGTTGTTTAGCAAATTATTGGTTGGTTTTAGTTGTTAAGCAAGGTGACCATTTAGAGAAAATTCTGCTCTTTAAGCAAGTTAGTTATTAGGCAAGGCACTCTTTATGCGAGGTTTTACTGTATCACCTTTCAGTTGTCTTTGTATTGTGTAAGGATTACATTGCTGTCTTTGTTTCAGGATCTTGCCTAAAACTGAATCACTTTTGTTACTGCACATCTTCTGAATGCATTGAGGCAGTGCATAAACCTGTCCTAGTCTCACTTCCGATCAGTAATACAGTTATACCTCGCTTAAAGAGCATAATGCGTTCCACAGGATTGCTCTTTAAGCGAGTTTGGTCTTTAAGCGAAACACCATTGTAAGTAACCAATGGGGGGGGGGATTGCGAACCTGGATTTATTTGTTAAGCGAGTTTTTGGTTGGTTTGATTTGTTAAGTGAAGCGAACATTCAGAGAAAATTCTGCTCTTTGAGCAAGTTACTCTCTAAGCGAGGTGCTTTTTATGGGAGGTTTGACTGTATAACAGAGAGGAAATGTGGGAAGTGTACATTTAAGTCATTTTAAAAACTTTTTATGCTATTGTTTTGATCTATAGTTCCAGCAATCTTATTGGCTTGGGGATTCTGGAAGTTGTGGTCCACAGAGGAACTTTATGAAACATCATTTTTTTTCTCCTCTCCATTCCTGAGCAAGAGATATGATGCTGTCGGTTAACATGCCAAAGTAATCAATGTACCTTCCTTGCTCTAGCAAATGAATGAGGTCATGCTAATGAGCCTCTTAGATTTTATTATTGTTTGTGACAGAGAAGCTGAGATAATATCAGCAAGTGTTTGTGGATGTATTTCTTTCTTCACACAATGAGTTTAAATGGTAACACTTCTATGCAAGACTGCATTTCTAATTAACAACTGAAGATAGCATTTCATCTGAAGATCTTTTGTTAAAGCTCAAGGTTACTTACAAACTGAATCTAAGCATCAGATTTAAACAGTTTTGGTTCAGTCTTAGTTACGTGCAGGTAAATAAGAATGCAGATATGCCCTATAAACGTAAGTGTAATTTTGAGATGTTATTGATTTTGTTCTGAATACTGGTGTTTCATGGTAGAGTGTGATCAGAGTGTTAGATTTGCTGGTTAATAATAAAAAGAGGATATAAATGTGTAATTCCTGGGATATGACTGCAGATTCTCCTTTAGAGCAAAATAATTAAATCATTATAGCCACTTTCGGTCGAAATGTATGGAGAAAACTGTACATATGCAGCGGTGGTCAACCTTGGCACTCCAGGTGTTCTTGGACTTCAATTCCCAGAAGCCCAAGTCAGCACACCAGCTGGTCAGGGCTTCTGGAAATTGAAGTTCAAGAACACCTGGAGTGCCAAGTTTGGTCACCACTGCATATAGTGCATATAATTGCCCTAGTTTGAATAAACTCTGCCCATGCTAGTCAAGTTAATGTGACACTATAAGACAGGTTGTGAAGCTACAGGCTCTCATGATACTGGGAGGGATTGCAAGCTGCCACCATCTCACAACTTTTTCCTTTTTAAGGCTTCAAGATGCTGGCAATTTTGCCTGGGTGTGACAAAAGCTGTAAAATGATTTAAAACTCCACACTTCCCTCTTACAGCTCTTGTCGGCTTTAGCGGATGCCTGGCCTCATGAGTCTTCTGTTTCTAGGGAGTGCAGTTATTTTTCGGTAGCATTATAAAAGCAGAAAGATAGTGCAATAGCTATGCCCAACAGCTTCCCCTCCTCTCCTCTCTTAGGATCGCAGAAGGAAATTGGACTCAGATTTTTCTAAGTCCAAAGATGAAGACTTTATTTTCAAAGGTTTTATCCATAGCAGCATCAAATAAAGAAGTATTTTCAAAGTCCAGATTCAAAGTCCCATTCAGGCTACATGATGAAGTCTGAAGGTTTCTTCTCCTGGTCCAAAGATGAAAGAAACAGCATCCAAAGATCTCCCAAAGCTCTGCCTTGGCTTGAGGTTTTTATAGCCTAAAATATCACTCCCTCCCTCCCTTGGAATGATAGTTATATAAAAGTTGAATCTTTATCTGAAGGAGAAGCCATGGGTCGGGTGGTGGAAAAGACCCGTGCCGCCGACCCAGCACCCCATCGGCCATCCCCCTTGGCTTGAGGGAAAAGAAGAAGGAGAAACCGTGGGTCGGGTGGAGGAAAAGACCTGCGCTGCCGACCCAGCGCCCCATCGGCCATTCCCCTTTGGCCGGAGGGAAAAAAAAGAAGGAGAAGCCGTGGGTTGGGTGGCAGAAAAGACCCGTGCCACTGACCCAGCACCCCACTGGCCATTTCCCTTTGGCTGGACGGAAAAGAAGGAGAAACCATGGGTCGAGTGGCAGAAAAGACCCGCACTGCCAACCCAGTGCTCCATTGGCCATTCCCCTTTGGCCGGAGGGAAAAAAAGAAGGAGAAGCCATGGGTTGGGGGGCGGAAAAGACCTGCACCAATGACCCAGTGCCCCATCGGCCATTCCCCTCTGGCCAGAGGGAGAAGCAGTGGCAAGGGTAAGGGAAGCCAGACATCCAAACACATCTCACCACTGCTGCAGCAGAGAGAAGAACCCCGGTGAGCGCCGGGAAGCCAGCAAAGGGTGAGGTAGGCTGGACGGTTAAGGAGGGACCTCGCCACCAACACAGGCGCTGCCGATGCAAGACCACCCAAATAACTGAAACAAGTAGCTGCATGCATATGATAAGTAATTCATCTACACTAACGTAGTTGACTTTAGATACTTTACAAATACTGTAACTGACTTATACAATAGTGAACTTACAGTAGAGACTTATAGTGAACTTACATTAGAGACTTGATATATTGGACTTCATAACAAGCATACTTAGAAACTCCTGACTTATAGCTTCATGTAACCAACACTAATTAGCTCAATTTTTAGGCAGATACTGTTTAAACTGTGATAATGTGCATGATAATACTTTGTTTTAAACTGTGATAACATGTATGATGAGAGGATACTGGCGTAGAAACCAGCAAACCAATGTCAGGAAGTTTGCCAAGAGAATCCTATGGAACAAAACAGAAGACAAAGCAAATGGGGTAATTTAGATGAAATAGGTTGCTTAGCACATCAGATCAGAAGAAGGGGAGGGACAGGAAAGGGGGAGGGTGGGAAGGTAACAGCGTTCCATGCGCTCCGGTGTCTAGTCATGCCTGCCACATGACCATGGAAACGTCTGCAGAAGCAGACAGCGCTGGCTCTTCGGCTTAGAAACAGAGATGAGCACTGACCCCTAGAGTCGGATACGACTGGCTTTCGAGCAAGGGAAACCTTTAAGGAACAATACTGTATAGGGACATGGAATGTGAGATCTATGAATCAGGGAAAACTGGAAGTGGTAAAAAAAGGAAATTGAAAGAATAGGCATTGACATCTTGGATATCAGTGAGTTAAAATGGACAATGATGGGTGAATTCAGCTCTGGAAACCATCATATCTATTACTGTGGACAAGAAAACCTCAGAAAAAATGGAGTAGCCATAATTGTCAATAAAAGGGTGAGAAAAGCATTAATGGGATATAATCTCAAAAATGATAGAATGATGTCAGTCAGAATAGAAGGCAAACCATTCAATATCACTGTAATCCAAATATATGCACCAACTACTAGTGCAGATGAAGCCACAATTGACCAGTTCTATGAGGACCTAGAAAACCTCATAAAACAGACACCAAGAAATGATGTACACATTATCATAGGAGACTGGAATGCCAAAGTAGGAAATTAAAAAGTAAATGAAATAACAGGCAAGTTTGGTCTTGGAACACAGAATGAAGGAGGCCAAAAACTGACAGAGTTCTGCCAAGATAATGCACTGGTCATAGCAAACACTCTCTTCCAGCAACACAAAAGGAGATTTTACACATGGACATCACCAGATGGACAACATCGAAACCAGATTGATAACATACTCTGCAGCCAAAGATGGAGAACCTCCATACAGTCAGCAAAAACGAGACCAGGAGCAGATTGTGGCTCAGATCACAACCTACTGATTGCAAAATTCAGGCTTAGACTAAAGAAAATAGGAAAAACAACTAGGCCAGAGAGATATGACCTAGACAACATTCCTTGGGAATACACAGTGGAGGTGTGGAACAGATTTAATGGCTTGGACCAGATAGACAGAGTGCCAGAAGAATTATGGACAGAGATGTGAGACATCATTCAGGGGGCAGCAAGGAAAACCATACCAAAAGAAAAGAAGCATAAGAAAGCTAAGTGGTTGTCCAATGAGGCTCTTAAATTAGCAGAGAACAGAAGGAATGCAAAAGGCCAAAGAGAAAGGAAAAATGCAATCAATTTAATGCAGAATTTCAAAGAAAAGCAAGGAGAGATAAGGAAACCTACGTGAATGAACAGTGCAAAGAAATAGAGGGAAACAATATCAGGGTAGGACTAGAGATCTTTTCAAAAAAAATGGGAAAATCAAATGGGAACTTTTAAAGCAAAAATGACCATGATAAAGGGCAAAGATAGCAAGGAGTTAGCTGATGCAGAAATTAAGAAAAGATGGAAAGAGTACACAGAGGAACTCTACAAAAAGGATCTCAACACCTCTGACAATCACAATGATGAGAACATTGAACATGAGCTAGACATCCTAGAGAGTGAAGCCAGAAAGGCCCTAGAAAGCACAGCAAATAACAAAGCAAGCAGAGATGATAGTATCCAAGTTGAACTTTTCAAAGCCCTAAAAGATGATGGAATCAAATTATTACATTCTATATGCCAGCATATTTGGGGGGGAAATGGCCACAGGATTGGAAAAGATCAGTATAAGTTCCAATCCCCAAAAAGGTTAATGCCAAAGAATATTCAAATTATCGAACTATTGCGCTCATCCCACACACTAGCAAGGTGATGCTCAAGATAATATAGGATAGACTGCAACAGCATGTGGAGAGAGAATTACCAGAAGTGCAGGCGGGGTTCAGAAGAGGCAGGAGGACTAGAGACCACAGCACCAACATAAGATGGATCATGGAAAAAACAAAGGAATATCAGAAAGAAGTCTACTTCTGTTCCATTGATTACACTAAGGCCTTTGACTGTGTAGACCACAACAAAATGTGGCAAGTAATTAAAGAGATGGGAATACCAGAACACCTTATATGCCTCATGAGAAATCTGTACAAGTGTCAAGAGGCAACAGTTAGGACAGAATACGGAATGACGGAGTGGTTTGGAATAGGAAAAGGAGTAAGACAAGGCTGCATTTTGTCACCCTGCTTATTCAACTTATACACAGAGCACATAATGAGCAGTGCAGGGATGGAGGAATCACAATTTGGTATCAAAATTGCTGGGAGAAACATCAACAATTTGAGATAAGCAGATGATACCACCCTAATGGCAGAAAGTGAGGAAGACCTAAAGAAGCTCCTGATTAGGTTGAAAGAAGAAAGTGAAAAAGCTGGCTTGAGACTCAGTATAAAGAAAACAAAGATCATGGCAACAGGCCCTATCAGTCCCTGAAAAATAGATGGGAAAGAAGTAGAAGCAGTGACAGATTTTCCTTTCCTAGGATCAAAGCTCACTGCAGATGGTGATTGCAGCCATGAAATAAAAAAGTGACTGATTCTTGAGAAACAAGCTATGAGAAACTGGGGAGCATAGTGAAAAGCAGAGACATCAAAATTGCAAACAAAAAATCGTATAGTGAAAGCAATGGTATTCCCTGTGGCAATGTATGGTTGTGAGAGCTGGACCATTAGGAAAGCTGAGCACAGAAGAATAGATGCCTTTGAGATGTGGTGTTGGAGGACAGTATTGAGAGTCCCCTGGACAAATAGGTCAATCTTAGAAGAAATCAATCCTGACTGCTCCTTAGAAGGGCAAATAGTAAAGATGAAGCTAAAGTACTTTGGACATCAAATGAGAAGACTCACTTGAGAAACCCTTGATGTTTGGAAAGGTGGAGGGCAAAAGAAGTAGGGGGCGGCCAAAAATGAGATGGCTAGATGGTATTGTGGACACAATGGGCACAGAGCTGAGCGAGTTGAGGGGGATGGTGGAGGTCAGGAGTGCCTGGCGGACAGTGGTCCATGAGGTCGCAAAGGGTCGGAATCGACTGTGCGACTGAACAACAAGAAGACTTTAGGTTTTATATTTGTATTTCACTCCCCTACTTTTCTAAGTTATAGAGAATGTTATAAATTCAAACATATGTTTACTAACACTATTTGAAAATGGTTCAGATTATTTGGTTTGTATACCTCTAAGCTTTTCTCTCTATTTTTACATATCTGCATCCAATCTTTCAACAGGAATACATCGTTTCTAGAGAAAACTTCCTTTATCTTCCTATCTATATTCACTGGAAAATTCTTTATATCTTCCATTTTTATAATCAGAGATATATCTGGGGCCAGTTTCTTCTTCAATTTCTTCCAAGCCTCCATCATTGTCTTTATCATTTTATTCTTAACCATGATTTTCATCATATCCTTATCTAGAAAGATTACATTACCTACTTGACATAATTATTTCATCTCGATCTTCTCCCAAATTTCATCCTCCTTCATTAAAATCTTCAGAATGTTTTTTAATTGAAAAGCTCTATAATTTGGTAATCCAAGCCCATCTTCTTTCTGAGATAAAAACAATACATTCTTTGATATTCTTGGTCTCTCTCTCTCCCCCTCCCCCAATTGCAATAACTATTTAACATATTCTGAAAAACCGCAATTTCCTTAAATTGAATTGGCAAGGCATCTAATAAAAAATTAAGTTTTGATAATAATTTCATTTTACACACTGCGATCCTACCAAACCAAGACAGATTCAACTTTTTATATCGTTCTATTTTATCTTTAATTTGATTTATTAGTTTTTCATAATTCATTTTTTTAAGATCATCAAATTTATTTGAAATACATATCCCCAGATATTTCAAACTATCCTTAACCTGTATATTATATGTATCCTTTTTCCTCTTCTGTTATCCTTTTGGGGACCATTATCTGTCCCCATGGATTTCGGCACCCAAGGGTGTTAGCCATCAGGGTGGTCAGGTTAGTTAAACCACCTGACACTCTGTGTTGAGTCACTGGCAGAATGTCTACTTTCTTTCCATAGGAAGATAATCTGGCCAGACTATCTAGACTAGGGAAGAAAAAATAATCACATTTATATGGGATCATACTAAAATTATTACAATGTCTAAGCATAAGGTGTTAGTTGTTGTCTTTGATCAATGTTTTAAAACCCAACTACAGATATAAAAGATGGAAAACAATTATCCAGCATTGCAGCTGAGGTATTATTTGAGGTACTTCATATCTGAAAACTTTTTCTATCTTTCTCTTACCTTAAAAATAATTTTCTATAACATGTTGATAGACACAATCAGTTTTTGCACTGTGGCACTTGGCGGCAGTTTTCTTCCAATTGAGAATAATCGATAAGGTTTTTCTTGCCATTCAGGGCACTCCACATATAATAATAATAATTTCGTGTCAGAGATTACTCTCCGTTGAAAGGATTTTGTGCTGAGCTTTCTTTGATACAAATGTCTTTCTCCAGGTCTTCTATGCTGAAGACTAGGGCAAACCTTTAGATCTCAGACTTCTGCCAACCCTTTTATTTGTCAAACTAACTGGAAAGGTGACTGAGTCACTCCAGTAAATCACTCTAAGAGTCCCATAAACAAGCTTGTGATTGTAATGTTATTTGGTCTGGGTAAACATGTTTGATGTCTTGATCTCTGCCCAAACCCTTCTATTACTGAAGGTTTCCTGTTCACAGTGATGGGATGTCACCGGTTCCAGACGGATCTCTGGAACCGGTAAGACCAATCCCGGAGGGTTCTCCGTGAGGGGAAGTCCACTTTTGGGGCGTCCGGTTCCGGACGCCTGACCGAAAGAAAAAAAAAATTAAAATCGGAGCGAAAATGGCTCTAATTGACTGCGCATGCGCAGAAACTCAATCTGACGCATTGCACATGCGTCAGATTGAGTTTCTGCGCATGCGCAGTCAATTAGAGCCATTTTCGCTCCGATTTTCAAAACATTTAGAACTTTCAGGGCAGCGGCGGCGGCAGCAGCCCTCTGAGGGGGGCGCCTCCCCGCGGCACGTTGAGGGCTGCCTCGGCCGTCCGCTGCTGACAAGCCCCATGCCCTGGGGACGCCCGGCGGGGTACACCGCTGCCGCCGCCTCCGCCGGGCGCCTGTGGGCCGGGTGCCTGCACCCGCCGTCCACAGCCGCCGCCCGCCGCCGCCGGAGCTGCTGCTGCCTGAATCCCTGTGGACTCCTTCTTGGGTCGGTCCCTTTGAGCTCGGCTGCCGCGCGCTGCGGAGGAGGAAGCTGTAGGCGGCGGCGGTGCGGCATGGGGACGGCCCAGGGAGGCGCGGCAGCCGCGGCTGCCCGTCGCCCCTCGCCATGGCCGGAGCCGGGCTAAAAAGGTACCGGCCCAAGGAGGACGCCACAGGGGTGCAGGCAGCTCCGGCGGCGGCGGCGGCTGTGGACAGCAATCGGGGTGCCGGGTCCCAAGAAAGGTAAGCGAGGGGTTTTTATTTGGGGTGGGTGGGTAATTTATTTGTGTTTTGGGTGGGTGGTTGTTTTTATTTTATTTATTTATTTGTGTCTGGGTGGGTGGGCTGAGAGGGAGGGGTGTGTGTGTATGTTTATTTTTATTTTTTATTTATTTTTATTTTGGCCCCGCCCACAACGTCATGACGTCATGACGTCGGCCGTGACGTCATGACGTCATGCCATTGGCCACGCCCATGACGTCTGTGACGTCATGGCGTGGTAGTAGAATTTTTGTCATCCCATCACTGCCTGTTCATCTCTGCCATGCCTCTCTCAGCTCTCACTGTTTAGAGCTGAAATCACTCTCTTAGCTCCCTAGAATCAAGGACTTTAGCGAAACATGCTAACCTATATTTCTCTCTTAAACTCCTGGTTTCAGCTGATCTTCTCTTGTGATCCATGGTCAATAATTCTTTTACATTGTTCCTGCTGGATTTTCAATTCTCCCCAGAGTCAAAACTAGACTAGGAAGAAGTAATCTTTGACACCCTAAGCTGTCTTTAGGAATATTTTCATGATATATTGGTGACTTCCCAATCTATCCCATGTGTGTGTGCATGTGAAGGTGGTTTAAGAAAATTCATTTCCTTCTTTCATCTTCTTATCCTTGCAACACCTCTGTAAGTAGGTAGCTGCACTACCACATTTTTAAGTGGCACCCTCAATCTCATAATCAGAGATATGAGTTTGCTTCAATTGACTCTATATTCCCCCTTCCTGAATACTTTATTACTAAATCTTTGCTATTTCTGTAATCATTTTGCTTCTCCCATTTTGTGAATACTTTGTGGTCTTCTTTCTAGACTGATCATATCAACAGACCTAACCATTTGCATGTTGTATCAGATGACATTAACCCCTGCTTAGAAAAAATTGTGGAAAATGATGAGAAATTACCTTTATGTCATTGATTCACACACAGGTCTGGATTCATATTCAGCAGTGTACAACTAGAATTGGAGAAGCAATTCCTTCCTTCACACAGCAGTCTTTCCAGATCCCTAAGAAAAATGAATACCTGAATTTGGAATTGGGAAGTAAAATAGATGCCCAAAGGTTGGACAGAGCAACTATCTCCTCAGAGGAGGAAGGACCTAGGCTGAGCTCATGATACAAACAATGTAGACAGCTTGTGGAAATATTATTTTCATATAGACTTTTAATAGATGCATTATACAATTAGGAAAGTGTGTACTATCTCCTGAGATCATCCATATACTGGTATGTTTCTGCCCATTCATAGAAACTTTTCTTTCTTTATTTATTTTGTTGCTGTGGAATAAGCCTAGAATCTTCTATATGCAAAACATGAGCCATTCCACAGAGCTACCACCACTCCTAAAAGAATAAGACTTGTACACTACAACATCAGTTATTCTGAATATATTGTATTTGTTGGTCGTATATTGTAAATCATGCAACATGAGGCTAAAATTTAAAAATTAGCAATCCATACAAATGGTGGTCACGAAATGCTTCCACATAGCAGATTGCAAGTTAAAGATGATTTTTTAAAAAATAATAAAAGCAAACGAAACATATGCTTCTGTGTCAAGCTTTATTGTTTCATTCAAGTTAGTTTGTGTGTGATGTAGCTGGGTTTTACCATTTATATAAAGAGTTCTGTAAGGGGGAGGGAAAAGAAATTATTCAAATTGGAGAATGTTCCCTGAAAATTAATTCTGATGACAAATGTGATCCATCATTATTTACAAATGCTATGCATATGTAAGAGTTTATATCCTGGGGGAGTAAGGTTTTTCCTTAAAAATTCTATGTACTGATTTTGTAAATATGGTAGGAAGACCTGAGATAACTGCTGAAAACTATTGATTTTAGAAAGCTCTTCCTTGACTTCTGCTGTTGCCTATCTGGATTTTATTAACATGCATTGGTAATGAGTAGCCTGTGTCATGATCTTGGTCTGCTAAGCCTTATAATCACAGTAGAAGTTTTTCTCTCTGTGTGTATGCTTGCTATTTATAGAATCAGCTATTCAGTAGTGTAGTACTGAGTGTGGAAAGGAAGGAATTCTTCATGACCCATAGTAAACTCTCCTGGTCAGACATGTGACATCCCTGACATTCCAGTGGAGGAAGGGTGTCTCTGACATTCCAGTGTGAGAAGAGCGTCCTTTATGTTCCAGTGGGGGGGGGGGAGGGTGTCCCTGACATTCCAGTGGGGAAAGGGCCTCCTTGACATTCCAGTGGGGTAAGGGTGACCCCTTTTTGTTGTTCAGTCGGACAGTCGATTCCGTCCCTTTGTGACCCCATGAACCACTGTCCGCCTGGCACTTCTGTCTTCCATCCTCCTCCTCAATTTGCTCAGCTCTGTGCCCAATGTGTCTACAATACCATCTACCCATCTCATTTTTGGCTGCCCCCTTCTTCTTTTGCCTTCGACCTTTCCCAGCATCAAGGCTTTCTCAAGTGAATCCTCTCTTCTCATTTGATGTCCAAAGTACTTTAGCTTCATCTTTACTATTTGACCTTCTAAGTAGCAATCAGGGTTGATTTCTTCTAAGATTGACCTATTTGTCCAGGGGACTCTCAATACTGTCCTCCAACACCACATCTCAAAGGCATCCATTCTTCTGTGCTCAGCTTTCCTAATGGTCCAGCTCTCGCAACCATACATTGCCACTCGGAATACCATTGCTTTGACTTGACTCGAATTTATATAGTTTCATACAGAATTCTTGGAAGGTCTTATTAGTATCAAGAGGATTTGTGAGCAGTTTGCTCATTCAGATTTTATTACAGTTATAACATTTTTACTCAGTCTCTGTTTTACGGCTCTGGATAACATCCTTGAACTTTTATTATCAAATTTATTATCAAATGATGTTTTAATTATATTAACAATGTATTAACAATATTTGTATTTTACCAATAACCAAAGCTATTAATTCAGCTCATTTATAGTCTAATTCAGATAAAACTATCTAAGTACCAGTTTTCTTATGTGTCCCCCACCCCCACCCTCAGAAAGGCAGGCTGCATCACTGGTGAGTGCTTTATCGAGTTTTTCTCTTCTTAGCGCATAATCCTTCTTTGGACATAGAGATCCCTAAGAATAGTTTTAGGGGTATACCACAGTCTCTAAAGTGGCATTGTACTTGTCAAAGTCCCTAACCTCTCTCCTTATTTAATCTTCAAATGAGTAACAGGTTAGGAAATTAGTGTTTAGTCTTCATATTCTTTGTATACCTTGTTAATGGTTTAAATCCCATATCAATATTATACAAGCAAATGGAGACATCCATCATTTGATTCACAAGTTTTTTTCTTTTGTGAGTATTATGTAAGGCTATAAAATGGTATTATCCCTGTACAATTTGATATGTATAATGTTGAAATAAGTAAGGAGAGTGTAGATAAAGTAGCTCTGAAAATAAAAAATGAAAGATAGTCATTACAAAACAATTAGCTAGCTCCATTCAAACAAGCTGATGAAACAAGTTGTAGCATTTGATAAGGGCAAATCTGATAATTCTCAAGGCTTGTGTGTCTTGGCTCGGTTCCCTTTAAAGTGTAGTACCTAAAATTATAGATTGCTAACTATTAATAATATTTTTTTCTTCTAGTTTGCCTCTGGCCTCTAATCAAAACACCTCTTGAGTATAGCATGTTTTGTATAGCGGGAATGTGTAACTCTTGGGGGGAAAGTTTTTAAATGCTAATTTTAAATCTAGTTCATCTAGAAGTCTCTTCCCTAGCTTCCCTAGCAATGCACAATCCTCTGGAGATTCAACTCTGAACAATTATTTAGCTTGCTCTTTCCTGTCTAGGCAGGGAGATGAAAAATGGTCTGTAGCTGAAGACTATAATATCTACATTGGAAGAGAATGTTTCCATCAAAATTTCTTTTTGCGCTTGTAGTACGTTAATACTATCTTTGTCAGTTCCCACTGTATCTTTAGGTAAATTATCATTTACTGGTGTCTTCTTCCATTTCATCTTTTTCTTCTGAAATGTAGAAAAATGATTTAAAACTGTACTCTGCACATCTTTGCTCTGAATTAAGGTTTTCTTCTGTTATTCTGTTACTATCATATTTATGAATTAGCCTCAATACAATATAATACAAAGATTCAGAATCGGAGATGTAGATAATACAAAATCCAGGTTATAAACTAGACTAAGCTATGGGCATGGGTAGAAATCCAGATTTAATTATTCAAAAACTCATATTCATTAAATCATCCTATGGCAATTAATTCTTCTTAGTGATAATCAGTAATAGTTAAATAATAACAAATCGGAGCTGTCTTTCTGTATATCTAATAAAACATTAAGTACTGAATATAAGAACAGTTAAATTTATGGGTTTATAGCATACAAAGCAAATAATCTCTAGTTACAGGGATTATTAATTAAAAGTACTGATTAAAATTCAAGTAAAATAGGAAAAGACACTTATAATTCAGTTTAAACAATTTAAGGAACAACAAAAAATATGATTATATAATATTATTAAAGTCACTTCACTTATACACATGTAAAATCAATGAGCCAATAAGTAAACTAATGACCCCTCAATGTCTGCAGAAAAGTATAAAAAGCAACAGTGATTTAGTAAACTGCACATTTCTCTTCTTTAGACCTTTCCTTGGATTCCAGCACTGAATATTTATATTTATATTTATATTTATATTTATATTATATTATATTATATTATATTATATTATATTATATTATATTATATTATATTATATTATATTATATTATATTATATTATTATATTATATACAAGCCTGCTTCTTAACTACCTTAATTGTCTCTCTAGTCTGTTTATTACAATTGTTATTATTATTAGAATCAGGTTATTGGTTTGTAGAAGTTGCAGCCTTCAACCTGTTTAAAACTCTGCTGCCTATCCAATTGAAGCAAAGCCAATGTGCAGAGGAGTCAGAAAAGAGAGGCAATGGGAGAAGGCAGTATCAGCAACTAAACAGCAATTAAAATGGATTATTCACTTATGCATTTCACTGGATTCCCTGGACACTGCTTCTCCTTAATTATCTCCTTTTCTAAGCATCTTGGATCAGTTTCTCCATTTCTCTCTCCTGCCACCAAGCATTCCCAGACTACTTTTACAAACTCTAATCCACAGTTGAAAAAACTCTCTGACGCCCTGCCTGCCCATTTATTTTGTTTGTACTTGTCAGGCCAGAGACTCTGGTGCCTGCTCCTACATACCACGAGGAACCTTTAGGTGCAGTGGTGGCCATCCTTGTAACTCCAGGTGTCCTCGGACTTCAGTTACCAGCTGTATTTTAAACTTTGCTTTTAATTTTTACTGTCTTTTAAATTTTAACTTTTTATTATCTTTTGTGATGGGTGGGTTTTTATTGTGGGATTATACAATTGGTGTGTTTTATTTGTTGTCAGCCACCCTGAGTCATTTGTGAGGAGGGCGGCATAGAAGTATGATGGATTAATTAATGAAATTAAGTCCAGGTCAGGACTTCTGCTAATCAGGGCTTCTGGGAATTGAAGTTCAAGAACACCTTGAGTACTAAGGTTGGCCATCAGAAGGAGGTGGGGGGGAGAATCAGAAGCCTGTGCTTGTCACAGCTGACATTGATCCCAATAAAAGCTTAAATCCAGAGTGAAACCAGACAACCATTTCAAATCATATTAAAATTCATCCGGCTACTGAGGTATAAATTATTCCAGTATTGTGATACAGTTGTACCACGCTTAAAGAGCATAATGTGTTCCACAGGATTGCTCTTTAAGCGGGTTTGCTCTTTAAGTGAAACACCATTGTAAGTGACCAATTCTGACTTCTGGTGGGGGGGTTGCAAACCCTGATTTATTTGTTAAGCAAGTTTTTGGTTGGTTTTATTTGTTAAGCGAAGCGAACATTCAGACAATTCTGCTCTTTAAGCGAGGTTCTCTTTATGCGAGGTTTGGCTGTGATTCCTATTGGCATCAGCTTGTCAAATTCTACATCCTTTAGTTTTCTATGTTACTTCTATGTTCCATGAACTCAAAACTATCAAATGTGGAATATTCAAAAGCTGTAACAGTATCTTACAGCTATGGAAAACGATAGGCTCAAACATGAAAACTAAGCATATTTAAGTCAGAATTCAGGAGTATGAAAAGACAAAAATGTAAAACAAATTTAAACTATAAATCAGTGCTTGCAATTTATGAAATCTACTGTCTTCCCATAAAATGCTAAAACCAGAAACTTAAGTACATAGAAAGTATAATAAAAATATTAAAAAGACTACTTAATCTACATTATAAAAAATGCTAGAGTTTATAGCCTAAAAAGGCACACTGAAAAAGCAGAGACTGCATCTCTAATATTTTAGAGTGTTAAAATATTTTATAAGTATTCAAAGTCTTAAAAGTCTTAAAAGTAAAATCATATGAAAGGAAACACATTTCTTAAAATATTAAGACGATAATAGCTTGCCTACCTTCACTGTTGCTGTGTAATTAAAAAGTCGTCTTGCCTCTCTTGCAATTTTCTTTTGTCAGGCTCCAAATACCATGAATTCTCACATCACTGATGTAGAAGATTTTCTTGGATAATGAAGGAAGTTGGGTACTGGAGTCTTTGGTTTACAGGTTAAGAGGTCACATATGATCGGGAATGTGGCTTTTTGTCCACTTGTGTGGGCAAAGGAATAGAAGAGGGGAGTTGAATAATGACTGGTGGTGTATGTTGCTCCATGAAAGGGACAGCTTTTCAGAGTTCTTCATAATGTGCAAATACATAAACACATACCATGGAAACATAACAGGCTACTGTAATTTGTCTCATATCAATTTTTATCTCTCTTTTTTTCATGCAGAGATGATATAGTGCTAAACTAGAATATCAGTGTAGTGATAATGTGATCGAGTAATAAAACTCAGTATTTTACAAGACATCACAGTCAGCTTAGTGTGTTATCACAATACCACTCACAGCCATGCCCTCCCCCACCCTTTTGGAGAAGGGGACATTGAATCTTGTGGGATGAAAGTCTGTTTTAATCATTCTGCTTGAAAAAAGTAAAAACCCTCAGTGACAGACCAGGCGGGTCTCTGTGTTGAGAGCAAAAAAAAAAAAAAAAAGAGCCAGACTGAAAGGTTAATTCATACATTTTGCACTTACAGCAAGTTCTGGAGTAGTTGATCACATAGTCACAGGCGGAATGATACAGTCAGAGACTATAGGCTCCACTGCTTTTCTCGCCACAATATATAGTGCAATCTAATTTTTTTTAAACGAAGTAAGGCTTGGTAGCTAGGGTACTATAATGGGTCTATAGTTGATTGAGAATAGGAAATATATAAATTATAACTCCTGTATTGAATCTGCTGAGTAGGAACACATTCTGTAGCAATTATCATATTCCCCTGACATAGGATCTGTCCTGTTTATTTACACATACTCTATTAGAAAATTAAAATAAACTTGCTACAAAACCAGAGTTAAGTGGCTTGTCATTTACAGCTTGGCCAAATTTGGAGATTGAGGAAAGAATGGGGGGAAAACCTTTTTAAAATTTAATTCAACAGAAACTCTTCAACCATTGCACAAATGAACCTTATCAAACACTGATTAATCAAACCTGAAAATAATGCACACTTCAATTTCATGAGAGAGAGCACTAAGGGTTCATAGGTAGGGATGTGGTAGCACTGTTGTAACTGGTTTTGCTTTCTCTGTTGTGTTCCAGATATTAATTAATTGTAGAAACCCACTGTTTATTGCCTTACATTCAGAGAGTTGCCATATTATAATGGACTGTGAGCTTTCCTTTCTCCTGCATGATGGAGTGATGCTTTCAGTATGCAGTTATGGTCAATGAAGACATAGCTTTAGCATTTTGAGCTCCTAAAAGGGTTTGCTTTTTGTTCAGTGGATCACTGGTAGAATATTAATATCATGGTTGGTAATGCAGAAGCACATGGTGAATTTCTTTTGTCTGTAAATGCCTGTTTAACAAGTCTTTAATATTCAAGCAGGGAACCTCAATTCAATAGTTAAAGTAACACTCAAGAGTCAGAATGAGTTATTGGCAAAGTGCACTAGTGTTAGATAACTTTTTAACATCTGTAAGCTACTGCTATAAGACTTTATATTATATATAATCAGCTTCTGCTACAATACTTTCTATTATATAGAACCATTGTTTTATTTTGGACCAAGGAAACAGCATGAATCTTCTGCATTTGTGCCTCTTTACAAAACATCAAATCCAGGAAGGAGAATAGAAGCTGAATCACAACCTTTTTATCTTATTTTCTGTCTTTCAGGTACTTACTGATGAGGTAGCCATTGTTTCAACTCCTTTCTTTGTAGGGAAACCCACAATTAAAAAACAAAAACAAAACAAAAAACAACTCAAAACCTCAACAAATTTCCTGAGATAAATTTTAACTTATTTGGTGGGACCATAAAATGTCAAAAAATTTACTTGAGCTCCTCATCTGTGTTTGGAACATTAAAAGGGAGAAATCTGACACCCTAACTCTCCTTCATCACTAATATTACCCATGCCCTAAGAATATATGCCAATTCTTGAGTTTGCATACATTTTCCTTCCCATTGAAAACTGATGGAAGTAGAAGAGGGGACATACACTGTGTTTGGACAAATGTGCAAAAATGAATTAAGTCAGGACTATTTGTATGATTCTTTAATAGACCACAGGGCAAGGGGGAGGGACAGTGTTCACCCCCAGGCAAAGCAACACCACAACAGATCAATTGTACTGTATCCCATTTGACACTGGAAGGATGTGAGGTTCATTTACAGATTTAACAAAAGGAATCACACATCTGCCTATGCAAAGGGAGATGCAAAAGAGAAAAAAAGATTTGAATATTTTATGGCAGAAGATAGAGTGGTAGAGTGGGGAAAGGGTAGACTAACAAACAAACAAACAAAAAAACAATTTTCATGCCTTTTCATGTTTATGGCAATAAGAAGAAATCTGCATTTTCTAGCTGTGACCATAATCACAAAGCGATAGGATAGCAAAACATTCTTCCTCTTTCTGAAAAGAATTGCTTCTATGTGTGTGAGCATTTATTTTTACCAAATTCCTCCTGGTTTTATGTACTTTAAAACAGATTGCCGTATCTGCCACTTTTATATTTAAAGTTCTGACAAGTGCACATTTTAGTGGATGGGTTTCATCTGTTCTTTTCTTGTCAAATCCTGCATGAAAACAAAAAAGGCAGAGCTGTAACTTACAAATAGATCAATGCCCTTTAAGGCCTACGATGAAACACAGAAGAGTGACAAATACATTTTTACCACCAAATGACATCAGGGAAAATGATATCAAGCATTTTGTCAAAAACTATACTAAATGTGATTACAAAATATTGCACAGCATAAAAGGTAGGAATAAAATACAGATTTCCTGATGTTTTGCAGCAACATACAAGTCAGGCATGTAGCAATTTTTCCTATTTTCACAATCTGTTTGAGACATGTTGTAACTAGCTGCAAGTGCTCACCAGCCAGGGGGTCAGTGTTGGCAGCCAGCATAACAAATGACTCATTGCTTGCTTTTGAGGAAGTGGACGGAGCCAGGACAGCATCTTTGGATGCTACTCAGTAAGGGCAGGAAGATGCAGATACAAGGGTAGCAGGAAGGCAACAAAGCAAAGCAATTGCACTTATATACCACCCTAGCAGTTCGAAAGCAAGAAATTGCAAGTAGATAAATAAGGGCCACTTTGGTGGGAAGGTAACAGCGTTCCGTGCACTCCGGTGTCTAGTCATGCCTGCCACATGACCACAGAAACGTCTGCAGAAGCAGACAACGCTGGCTCTTCGGCTTAGAAACAGAGATGAGCACTGACCCCTAGAGTCGGATACGACTGGCTTTTGAGCAAGGGAAACCTTTACCTTTACTTTACCTCCCCATAACGCTTAATGTACTCTCTGGGTGATTCACAAGTTAATTAGCATTTTGCCCCAAACATGCTGGGTGCTCATTTTACCAACCTCAGAAGGATGGAAGGCTGCATCAACCTTGAGCATTGGTCAGGATCAAACTCATGACCTTTTGGTTGCAATACAGGTATCTCTGTTCGCACCTGTTTTGGTAGTGGAAAAAAGAGGTAGCATTGTTTTGTCACCACACATACATGTGCAAGTAGAACAGTTAGCACAGCTAATGCAAGCAACATCTAATGATATTAAAATGACTTGTGCAAATAAAGGGATGTGCTGGTGGAATCAGGATAACAAGGTTTTGCACCATGGTAGAACCACTGGCTTACTGAAACTGTATATTTTCTTATATGGTAGAAGATAGTTTAATCCATTTATTTGTTTCTCATATGATGAACCTTAGTTGTCTGTTATTAATGTTTATATATAGTGTACAGTAAGCACAAATTGTCCATCTCAAGTTCGTTTCTAGAGTTCCACATCCACTTCAAGTTATTGAAGGGCTTCATCTGTAGCACTATGCAAGTCCTCTAAATGCGTGTAAAGGACACCAAAATATAATGTGGTCCATGGTTTGTTCTTCTTCTTCATAGTCACATTGGGGAGAGGACTTCCATCCCCACATCTACCACAGCCAGTCCTCACTTTGTTCAGCATCCACCACTGCTGTCTTGGAAGGGAAAATCCAGCTGGCCACTCACAGGGATTCTTGATTATGTGATGATGGGGAATTGAAATAGATGTTGCCAGAGTTCCATCCAGGCATCTGAGATATTAAAATGGTTATTCTATAGGTTGATTGCAGTGTGCCAAACAGGGTGTCTAGATTTTAATTGTTGGGCTGAGGAGGCAGTTATATCGGCATGGAACAGGAAGAGAGGATTGCTTACTATTTTTATCGATAGGTTTAATAATGCCAGTTATGTTCTTATTGGTGGTGGTGGAATATGGCTCATGACAGGGAACCAGTGGGTGGTTTGTTGGTTGAATACAGCCTGTGATGATATGCATTGTCTGATTCAGCTGTATGTCTGTTAGTCATCTTCACCTACATTGACAGCACCAGACAAATTCCCAAAGACTGCGGCTCAGCAGTCATTGTTCCTATATTCAAGAAAGGAAACAAGTACAACCCCAGGAACTACAGGCCAATCAGCCTAATCAACATTATTTGAGAAAACTCAAGAGCTGACTGGAAGAGGAAAACCTGTTAATGGAGGAATAAGAGGGCTTTAGGGAAAGCAGGTCCACAATAGACCACTGCCTAGTCATCCAACACCTCATTGAAAAATACTCTTCCAAGAATCCAGTATCTCTGTATGCTGCTTTCATCAACCTAAAGCAGTGGTGGGATTCAAAAAAAAATTGCTATCTACTCTGTGGGTGTGGTATGGTGGGCATGGCTAGGGGAAGCCCTGTGTTGCACCCGAATTAGGACTACTTTATTTCAAAACTTGGATGGGCAGGGCCAACCATAATTTCTGCTACCGGTTCTGGCAAACTGAAGTGAACCAGCTGAATCCCACCACTGATCTAAAGGCTACCTTTGTCTCAATTTCCAGGATCAAGCTGAGGGAGAAGCTAGAGATATCCTCCATTGACCACATACTGCTCCACCTGATCTGTGCTCTCCACACCAACACAAACCTCAGACCATTAAACAGAGAACACTAGACATGGGAAGGCAAGAAGACCTAGCCTAGCCAGGACCCCTACCTTCCTGGCTCCAGAGTCTTGGAGATACATTGCTGCTCTGGCCCCATATCTGCTCCAACTTGAAACACCAAGTCATTGGATGACATTTACACTAGTCCGCTGTCAGCCTCTCCCTTCTGCAGTTCTTGAGGAAAAGTTCCAGAGGACACCAATGTCAGAGAAACTATGCCCCTGTGATTCTGGAGAAATTGAAACCACAGAACACATTCTACGTAGCTGCCCTTTATATAGAGACATCAGGAACAAGTTCATATCTCCACTACTCCACAAGTATCCTGGCCGGACAAACAGCACATATGCCCACTGGCTGCTATCTGTTTTCCATTTGAGAATAAAATTGTAAAATACAACAAATAAAAACATGTAAAAAACAACAACTAGGGAGATTGCAGTGCAGTAGGTCTATAAGGACATCACAATTACATTCCTTGACTCTGAAGGTTGATTCCTTCCTAAATAGAAATGTGAAAAACTCATTTGATGTGCTTTGTAGCAATGATGATGATGATGATGATGATGATGATGATTTCATGTTAGAAATTTTTCTGGGTTTAAAGGATTTTTGCAGGAGAAACTCTGCTCAGGGAATGCCCTAACGAGGCTCCTTTCATGTCCCCAAGAATTGGGACAGAGATGGGCACTCAATCCGTCATGTAGTACCCGGTTTTCAAAATTTCCACTTGCTGTCCTTCCAGCTAAGAAAGCAAGCTTCTTTCCCACTGAGCCACAACAGCCCCCTTTGTAGCCATCATATTCAAGAGAGATGGGGCCCAAAAGGGGATACCAGGAGATATAGTTTGTCATAAGAAAGTGTGTGGCAACTTTAAAAAAATTGATAATTCATGATTTCCTCACCTAAAGTTTCCATTTGCAGCCAAAGCAATATTTGTGTAAGATATCCAGGTGAATTGTCAGTCAATGATCCTGTCACCGAACAAACAATTACCTCGGACACAGTGAAAATTAGCTGTTCTCAGAAGAATAACCCATTTCATTTTACTGTCTAGACCAATTGAGCAGGTATGATTATACCAATTGGCACAGGGGATAGTAAATGGATACTGGCTGCATTGTACGTGAACTGTGAGATTTCTTTTTTGAAAGATACAGCAGCAATATTTTGAAATCTTATTCAGTGGCAGAAAAGTCTTATTACCCCAGTTTTCAACTGGAAAAGACTACAAGTACACCTTTAAAAGATAAATATTAATACAGCAATGAGTGTCTGGGTAATATCCTGCTCCAGTCCTGTATGCATGACAGTATTTTCATTATGTTTACAAACTGATACAGTTAGTATGCTGTTCCAGACAAAAAGGATTGACCCAGTGGCGTGGCGGGGGGGCGGATGCCTCGGGCAGCGGCTTTCAGGGGGCGGCAAAATGTCCCCTCCCCACCCTTTTGCTGGCGAGCGCCCCGCGTGCGCTTCGCCGCTTGCAGGCGAGGAGGAGAAAAAGGGTTTTTTTTAGGCGGACAATTCAAGGAGGGGCCCGCCCGCCCGGCTGCTCGCCTCTGCCCGCCCAGCCACCCACCCAGCTTGCCGTGAGATGGGGCGCTCGTCGGGGGTGGGTGGCGCCGTGGCGGGGAGCCCCTGGTGGGTGGCTGGGCAGGAGGAGGTGGGCAGCGTGCGCGCGCATGCGGGCCGCCCGCCAGGAGAGCCCCCGACAGCCAGCCGGGTGGGCGGGCCCCTTTGAATTGTCCGCCTAAAAAAAACCCCTTTTTCTCCTCCTCGCCTGCAAGCGGCGAAGCGCACGCAGGTTGCTGCCCTCGCGGGCTGAGGGCAACCTGGGGTGATCCTTCCCCACGGAGGGATTCAGCCGCCCGCCGGTTTCCCGCCCGCCGGTTTTCCCGGGCCCCGTTGTGGGCAGCCGGCCAAGCGCCTTCCTCCCAGCTCCTCCTCCTCCTCCCGCTAGCCAAGGCGACCCTTCTCCATAGGCTGTTGGTGCTGCGGCTGTACGGCGGCTGGCAGGCCACGAAGCCTCTGGTGGGGCGCTGGGCTCCCCTCGGCTGTTTGGACCCAAGCGGGCTTCCCGGTTTAGCCCTCTGGGCTTCGTCTAGGCCGCCCCGGAGGCCCGCCGCCGCCGCCTCGCCCACTCCGTCCCTTGGGGAGGCGTGGGGCTCCTCTGGCTCCCGTTAACCTCTGGCCCGGCCCGGGCCTCCTCCGCCTCCTCCTCCGCCTCGGGCTTCCTGGGAGGGCTGCGCAGTGCTTGGGCGTTGAGCAGCCGGAGAGGCGAAGAAGGACTGGGCCAGCGGGTCCCGCCTTGGCACCGCGCGTAATGGCCCTGCCTGCGCGCCCTCAAGGGGAAGGCGAAGAGGCGGCTTGCTTTCGGAGGTAACATGGGGGGGAATCCCCGGGGGCTCTCCGGGGGCGGCAAACATCCCCCGGGGATTCCCCCCCATCTTACCTCCGAAAGCAAGCCGCCTCTTCGCCTTCCCCTTGAGGGCGCGCAGGCAGGGCCATTACGCGCAGTGCCAAGGCGGGACCCGCTGGCCCAGTCCTTCTTCGCCTCTCCGGCTGCTCAATGCCCAAGCACTGCGCAGCCCTCCCAGCCGGGCAAGCGATCTGCCGAGGTGCGAGTGGACGGAGATGTGTGGCGCGCGCGAGATCGCGTGCGCGCCGCTAGTCAGCAGGGGGCTGACTTCTGCCTGGGTCGGGGGGAGGGGGCGGCGGCAGCGGTGAGCTGGGGGCGGCGGCGAGTTTGTTCTTCGCCCCAGGCGGCTGAAGACTGCGCGACGCCACTGGATTGACCACAGCAGCTCAGTAACACAGTACAGATAATTCAGGGCACATCCAGTAGATTCAGTGGGCGGCAATATAAATCTGAATAAATAAATAAATAAATTCAGTGCAACTTTATCACACAATAAGAAGATTTATGACTGGAAAGTCAGCAGGTCAGCAGTTTGAGACCCAAGTACTGGACAATAGAGTGAGCTCCCATCATCTGTCCCTGCTCCCTCCATCCTCGCAGTTCAAAACAAGAAATTGCAAGTAGATAAATAGGTACCAGTTTGGTGAGAAAGGTAACAGTATTCTTTGCACTGCCACATGACTACAGAAATGTCTGCAGATACAGACAGAGATGAGCACTGTCCCCTAGAGTAAGACACAACTGGCTTTCATGGAAGGGAAAAATTTAGGTTTACCTTACAAGCCTCCGGTTATATATGCAACCAGTATGGTTAGATTGGCCTAATGTGAATAAGCCATTTCTAAAAAACTAGAGCTGATGGGGCATAACTGAAAGCATTTTTGGAATCAGTGACCCAAATATAGCCAGAAATGGGTGAAAATTGTGAGGCACCAAAATCACTGTTCCCCGTATCAATGCAGAATAAATAGCCAGCCAAAGAAAAGTGTGGTGGAAATACATAGGAGAAAAAGTGATACACATGAAAATATTTTTTTTGAACTAGGGAGAAAGGGTGCCAAACTGGGATATGAAATATACAAGCATTTGTTTCCCAGAAGCTGGAGATTCGTGGAAACTGCTACCAAGTACCTGGGGAATTTCTGAACAGTTTCTGTACATGCAATTTGCTTTTACATCTATGAAAGACAGGTGTTGTCCCAATGTTTACACCAGGGGTTCTCAACATTTTTCAGCCGTGGGTCAGACCACACCCCCTCAGACAGCTGAGTGGGCTGGACTGGTGGTTACCCCCGCCATAAACACTGCCGTAAAATGAGTCCATGGATTATAGTGGGGGTGGCTGGAGCTAGGTCAGGGGTCAGATTATTTGGTGTCATGGGCCGGATGTGGCTTGTGGGCTGTAGGTTGCAAACCCCTGGTTTACACACACAACTTTTATACATGCAGCCCATTCTCACCCAATAGTGATTTGACAAGCAAGCCACAGCTTTCGGGAAATGGGTGCTATATCCACATTAGCGATGGTATTATCTGCAAAGAGTAGAAATGTCAAAGAACAGTGTTGAAGCTGATAACTGTTCCATCTCTGGAGGCAAATCAAAAAAGAAGAAGTGAGTTTACATTTAGGGGTGAAATTGATAAACAGTTTTACATTGTACTGAAGATGTGAGTGAAAAGCTTGCCATTTCCAACTGCTGCTCCTTAAAACTTTCTGCACACAGTTTTTATGAGCTTTAACTAGTTCTCACAATAAAGTCTTCTGAGACCCATGATGAAAATGAAATGTGTTAGAATCTGTTTCACCATAGAGGTGAAACAGATGAGTTTCAAGCAATTGGTCTTTGGGATTAACAGCTGCATGAGTCTCTCTTCAGTCTCCTGGGAAAGACTACCCCACTTAGCAGTAAAGCTGTCATATTCAGCTTTCACTGACTGAACAGACTCAATTAGGGAGTAAGGTATAGTTCCACAAAATTTTGTCCAATTACTTTCCCACACATGAGAAGCATCAGAAGCCCCAGGGGAGTGGCTGGTACCATGTGAACCATCCTATAGGAATGTGAATAAGAACAAAAAACAGATCATATATTACATTGAATTCACAAAAAGTTTCAATGAATAAGTTGGAATGATCTCTCCAAAATAGTCACACAAATGTTCTATGAATTATGGCATTCAACATTGTTCACCCTGCCTGCAACAGCATTTCAATATGTACAGGGAACACGTGAGATTTTTTTTCTAACTAGCATTTGCCACTCCACACACACATACACACCATCTCCATGAGAATAACGCCTGTCTTTATAATCTAAAAGCTTGCTCTAATTCTAGCATCCTAACTTTGTACAATCTTCCCCCATCTCCAAAAATAGATGTGACCATATGTTCAATTAGGCTGAAAAGTAGTGTCCAGCTGGCATTTTTAACCAGAACAGAATGGTCAAATCCAAGTACCAGTGTCGGACTCTTATCTGTTCCCCTAGTGATACAGTCGAAGGACTTTTGACTATAGGTTGTCCTTTATATTAACAAAGACATCGAACAATTTCTACATGGGACAGAGAAGGGTTAATCTCCATAATAAAGGGCAGTGGTGAGTGGAAGCACATAAGAAAAAATAAGAAAACTAAATAAAAAACAATAAAACAATGCATGTAGGGATGCACTTATTACAGTACACTGTGCTGGATGAGTGCTGTGCAAATCCCAACACCCAGCTTAGACATTGTATAGGTCTAGCCCACACAATATTCCTGCCACAGTTATGCCAAAGAAAAACCCTCTGAGTTTGAGTGATGCAAATACTTTTATTTATACCGTCTTGAGTCAACATGACATCTTTACAAGGACTGCTCACTTTTATGTCAGAACAAACCAAACAGCACCATATTTTCTTCTCATCACAGGCTCCATAATTTGTACACATTGCCTCCTCATAAAACTAGTGTTCTTTCACTTTGAAAAGCAAAGCCAACACACAATGACTGTGTAACCATTAAAAGACTGTTTCCAGTTCTCATAGGTCAATGCAGCAAAGCAGGAGTCATCAACATTTTGAATGCATTGTCACAAAGTTTGTTAAACTGTTACTTACTCTGTCTGCAGTTTTTCTGAATTAGTGCAAAAAAATAGTAATTTACATGCCACAGAATACCCTACCTTCTCATGAAGTTAAGGAAGATAACTTCACATTCCCTTGGTCTCATGAAGAAAGATTAGACAAACTGAGACACACTTCCTAAAGCAGTTTTTTCCCCAAGCTAGAACCCAACAAGCTACACAATACTATAACTGCTCACCAATCACTCATTGAGGATCCTGAGAAAGAGACATGAAGATAATCTCTTCACAGAAGGCCTAATGTCTATGGCAGCTGGTTGTTCTTCAAAATTTATGAAAGCTAAATTGTGATTACTCCTTTAGTACATGCAAATTAATTTTTAAAATATTCCCCATTTAGAACATAGGATACTACACAATGTTGCGATAACCCCAGTCAATTTATGATCATTACTTTCTTACTTCAAGGTTGCACTAGAAGATTCAGTCATCTTCAATTTAAGTGGTCACACAGAAAGACAAGAGAGAGAAAAATCACTTCTAACTGCATATCTGTTTGAAGCATCTTTATGTAACACAGTTCAAAAGAACTACCAAAGAGTAAATGAGCGATTGATGCCTTAGTTGATCACTTATTTCCTCACCTTATCTTGCCAACAATAAAGCTAGTTAAGCTCTGCCCAGGTGAAGCTGTTAAAAAAAATCTTGGGAGAGAATCCTTGCAAGGAGAAGCTTCATTTATATGTGAGTGCTCTTAATATCCCCCCCCCCATCAAGAGCCTTGTCAGGATGTGGGGGCTTGAGTGGCCTAACAAGGCAGTGTTGCCCATCTCTTGTCAATGATGTTAGACCAGGGCTAAAACTCACCAAAGCATCCTCCATCAGATTTTATTTATTTATTTATTTAGATTCATATTGCCGCCCACTTGCCGAGGCGACTCAGGGCGGCTTACAGTCAAAACAACAACAGTACAATAAAAATTATAAAATGCAACCACATAAAACAACCAAACCAGAACACAAACTAACTCCCGTCAGGCCGTTGTTGTGGGCCCAGAGGAGTGGGCAAGGTCCCCAGCCACTGCTAGGCTTTCACATCTTCTTCCTCGGGCCTTTGTTGTTGGGCAAGGTGAAAGTGGAGGGCACATGTAATGGTGACATGATATCCAAATGGCTTTTAAAGACTGCATACAAATGGACTTGATTTCTCAAGTCCATTCACATGTGCAGAATGTGGTCATGGAAACATCTACCAATGTGTTGACTCCTTCAAGGTATCCAAGACTCCTAATAAACCTTCATGAAGCAAGGGGGAAGGCACTTTGCTAAAGCACAGTGTGTGTGTTTGTGTGGCTCAAAGTGTTCACAATAAAGTGAAAGGATATCACTTGTAAAAAGCAGAAGGGTCTCTGGTGTTGAGGAAAAAGTACAGATGTGATACTTTGTGTTGGTTTCACTGCACAACAATGATTTTGCTATATCGAATGTTCTGATTCCAACTCTGAATTCAGAATTTACCAATCACATACATATTTTAAGTTATAGGCATGCTATAACTGTTCAAATGGTTGGTAATTGGGTAATGTATTTTTACATGGTAGTTGCAGCTGCCATTATGCCTGTTGCCACCTAAGCTGAATCATGTCTTCTGGTGGCATGCATGTTCTAGCAGTGTTCGAGCATGTCTGGGCAAGTCAGTGAGCTGATGTCAGAAACAGGTATATAAGGCAAGATGGACCAAGGGCTTGTCTCTAGCGTGAAACCATCTTATTGGATAATACAGCTAGGCCATAGTGAGTCTGTTTTGAGCTAAAGATTAGTAGGTCCAGCTGTGAGAGAATATAGCTAATCACGTCTATATGCATAATTAAGACTCTGATATCCTAGGCAGAATCGGACTTCAGATTTGGATTCAGTGCACTTGGTTTAGTGTAGAACACATAGATTAGACCAAGTAGCAGACAATTTTTTTTTGTGATGCAGTGTTTGGATTTACCACTGTGTCAGATAGTCAACTGGAAAATATAAATCAGTTATAGTTATCATAAGTTGCTTGAAATTATGAATGAACAAGAAATGTTCAGGAATTCAAGATAAAATTAATTTGGCCTTTATATCCTCTTTTATTTGATTTATATCTCTCCACCTTCCCATGCCACAGCAGTGGTAACTGTCCCCAAGAAGTCAATTTGCTTTCCTTCTCAATCTTATGAAGCTTAAAAGCTGGAACTTTTAGAGCCTTGTGTACTTTTGAATTTAAAGACTCCTTCTGGCCCCAGGAGGAAGAAAGAGTTGGCAAAGAGAGTATGAAAAAACAAGACGGTATGGGTCCCCTTGTTCTTCACTCTGGCCTTATCTGTCACTAGCTTCTGAGTACCATTGCTGCTGACTGGCTTTCCTTGAAGGAATAACACATGCACTGCACATGTGTGTGTGTGTGTGTGTGTGTGTGTGTGTGTGTGTGTGTGTGTGTGTGTGTGTGTGTGCACGCACACACACGCACATGTGCATGTGCACATGCACACACATGCACATGTACACATGCGTGCACACACACACACATTTCAGCTTTTGGGCAATTATTCTCATTGTGATATCCTTCAACTACACATTCCATGATTGCCTTTAGCATATTTAACAGATATGGAAGGCTGCTTTACTATTACTGTACCTTCAGAATGATGAATACTCTCCCATAAATGCAAAACAAGACTTTATATTTAGTTCCACAAGGCTTTCCTCTTCTTTTATCCGGTGATGCAGTTGTAAGTGATTTTAGCTTGTGCAGAAATAGAAAATAGCATTTCCACTATTCCTTTCTGCTCGCAATCATGCTTCACCCATCACTACCATTTTTCACCCTGAGAGATAAAACACAGAAGGTACATACAGAGAAATGAGATAAACTGTACAATCCCATGTATATCTCCCCAAAAGTGAGTTCCATTGAATTCTGTAGATCCAATTGAATTAGGTTTGTAGTCAGTTCAGTGCTATTCATGCTTTTTTGGAAGTTCTACTTTTATATAAGGTTTACTTCCCAATAAGGATGTTAAAGACTGCAATCTGAGATTCCATCAGTACATTTATGAACAGTGTTTTTTCTGCTTTCAGATAGGCTGTTAACAAGGATTTGCTCTTAGAAAAATATTGATTGATTGATTGCATGGCACACTCACATTGCAATTCAATAAAGGTAAAAACACAAGAGATAAAAATTCAGGATATAAAATCTGAAGTATAAAATTATAGGTACATATCTAGATTACAACTATAATTTTTTGCTTCATTTGTCACAGTCAGGAAATCAGCAAAATCTCCATGATAGGTTCTGTTTTGGCTCTCTGTCACTATACAGTGGATAGTTTGCTTCTCAGCCCCACAGTGACAATTTGGTAATATTATTCTGCCCCCTTATAAAAAAAGAATCTGCACATCTACAATGGCCTATATGGATTCTACTCAATGTTGTTCACATTGTCATTTCTCTATAGCTGAACAAGTCATATGGCAGTTTCTATCCAGACCTGAATCTATCCTATGTTCTTGGGTGTGCTAGGAAGTGGTCCAGCCTTGTCATCCAGCTAGGGACACAACCATGTTCTTCTAGAAATTCAGCCTATTCAATCCCTAAGGAGCTACAATCTAAAGGTTCTTGATGTTCTTCTCCCATGTGAGGTGCAGGGAATTCTGGCTCATCTTCTTTGGAAGACTTAGCACATGGGTACCCAAACTTTTTGGGCTGTGGGCATATCATGGGTTTCTTCCCACTGGAAGTGAAAGTAAAACATGTATGCGCAAAACACTGCTGTAAATGCACCCATGGCTGTCGTAAATGCATTCATGATAGCCATGGGTGCATTTATGACGATGTTTTGTGCATGTATGGGTGCATTTTACTTCCACTTCCGAGAGCAGCGAGGGTGGCACAGGCTGGATGATTTGGCACTGTGGGCTGGATTCAGCCTACAGGCCATAATTTGAGCACCCCTGACTTGGCAAGTGAGACCACAGGAAATTCGTGTCTGGATCTAGTTCTCTTCACATTCTAATTACCAAAGCACATTATCCTTTTTTCTTTCTGTATTTTAAACCAAAGAGACAGACGAGCAGCATATGCTGAAAAGCAACTTTTGATATGACTGAAGATTCCCCAGTGGTAAACCTAGTTGACTTGTACTCACAAGTCTAATCTTCTGTTACTGCTAGAGAGAATTACAAAATTCAGTGGGAATCACTGGCATATCTAACTGGAGATGTGATTAGTTTATTTGGTGTTATCTGTACATTTTTGGTCTTTGAAATGACACCTCACTAGTGAAACCAATTTAGAAATACTGACATAGCAATGATTCTCACATCACAGCATTATCATTGCTTTAGTATTTTTGTATGATTGCCAGTTTTTAAAACAGTCTTTCCACTAATAGCTCTCAAATTAAATAGACACAATAAAAGTATAATTTTATATATGTGTATCATTATAATGTTAGACTTTATTTCTATATATCAATTAACAAACATATTAGATGATTAAATCTAATATATAGATATACATATAATGAAAGGTATAAGAAATATATAATTAAAGGAGGTTTTTTGTCTGCATTATTTAAAATAATTGCCAAATATAGTTGTAGCTATTAACAGAGATTGACATGTCATGTGGTTCCTTTTATAGAGAATATTCATGTGTAGGAATTTAACTGTTTCCAAGTTTAAAGCATTGCTTTCCCAGTTTAAAGCATTGTGTGCATTGTTTTCAGACAATTTTGCAAAAGACCCAGAATAAATCAGGGAACATCTGTTCACTTTTGGGCTGACTACAGGATGGGTCATAGAGGAGCTGTTTACTTGAGAGTGAAACAAAACCACAATAGGTTTTTTGTATGCTATTGAACATTGGCAGGATTGAGAAAGTAGTTTGCAATTTAAATTGATAAAGGAGGCTGTTGCTGGTATTGAAGAAGACGGGTAACACCTGAGCCTCCAATAAAACTCAAGATCTACATAAGACACTCCAACTTCAGAGGTACTAGATGGAGTTTGGCTTGAGGTTGGCTTTCCCATTAGCCATTTTTCAGAGCAGTTGTGTTGCTGTCTAGATAGCATTTCCTCCTTTCAGCATAGTTTACAATTCTTTAGTAAATGGTGTAACTTCTGGAATATCATTAAATGATGATGAATACTGCTTCAGTGGAAATGTCTTCATCTTCTTTCTTTCCTTTCTTCTGCATCCCATTCTTCCAAATCAAGTACTAAAGTCAATTTTATAGTGGAGAAACATGTGCATGTGCACATATGTATTCATATATATAAGCCTTACCAGAAGTGCAAACTGGGTTTCGAAGAGACAGGGGATCTAGAGACCACATTGCCAACATACATTGGATCATGGAGAAAACAAAGGAATATCAGAAACAAGGCTACTTTTGTTTCATTGACTACACTAAGGCCTTTGACTGTGTAGACCACAACAAAATGTGGCAAGTAATTAAAGAGATGGGAATACCAGAACACCTTATATGCCTCATGAGAAATCTGTACATGAGTCAAGAGGCAACAGTTAGGACAGAATACAGAATGATGGAGTGGTTTGGAATAGGAAAAGGAGTAAGACAAGGCTGCATTTTATCACCCTGCTTATTCAACTTATACACAGAGCACATAATGCACAATGCAAGGATGGAGGAATCTCAATTTGGAATCAAAATTGCTGAGAGAATCATCAACAATTTGAGATAAGCAGATGATACCACCCTAATGGCATAGAGTGAGGAAGACCTAAAGAAGCTGCTTAGGCTGAAAGAAGAGAGTGAAAAAGCTTGTTTGAGACTCAACATCAAGAAAACCAAGATAATGGCAACAGGCCCTATCAGTCCCTGGAAAACAGATGGGAAAGAAGTAGAAGCAGTGACAGATTTTACTTTCTTAGGATCCAAGATCACTGCAGATGGAGATTGCAGCTATGAAATAAAAAAGTGACTGATTCTTGGAAGACAAGCTATGAGAAACCTGGGGAACATAGTTAAAAATAGAGACATCACCTTGCGAACAAAAATTTGCATAGTCAAAGCAATGGTATTCCTGGTGGTAATGTATGGTTGTGAGAGCTGGATCATTAGGAAAGCTGAGCGTAGAAGAATAGATGCCTTTGAAATGTGGTGTTGGAGGAGAGTTTTGAGAGTACCCTGGACAGCAAGGAGAACAAATAGGTCAGTTTTAGAAGAAATCAACCCTGACTGCTCCTTAGAAGGTCAAATAGTAAAGATGAAGCTAAAGTACTTTGGACATCAAATGAGAAGAGAGGATTCACTTGAGAAAGTCTTGATGCTGGGAAAGGTTGAGGGCAAAAGAAGAAGGGGCGGCCAAAAATGAGATGGATAGAAGGTGTTGTAGATGCAATGGGCACAGAGCTGGGTGGGTTGAGGAGGAGGATGGAGGACAGGGGTGCCTGGAGGGCAATGTTCCATGTGGTCACAAAGGGTCGGAATTGACTGTGCGACTGAACAACAAAAAGCCTTTCTTAAATATGCAAAATGCAATTAAAATATAATTTTATTAAAAAGCCATGAATTTACAAGAATCTGGAAACATTAAAAACAAAAATATATAAGAAACTTTTTTAAAAACTCATTTTATTTCAACCTGTTTGGTAGCCTAAATTTTGGCTTAAGAGAGACACCTTTGCCTGCCAGCAGAAGAACAGCAAGGACACCATCATAGACTCCCAAGGAGGAGGATTTCAAAACCTTAGAGCAGCCACTGAAAACCATTCCTTCCCCCCCCCCACCCCCGGTCTCATGTGGCTGCGAGAATGGTTAAATTGAAAGAGAACTGAAAGATCTGAAAACTTGAAGAGGCACTTGTGGAGAAGTGCAATCTTTCAGAGAACATGGACCAAGGACACATAGCCTTTATAGGTCATATCCAGGACTTTGAATGTTTGACTGAATCATGAAATAATTAGGTTATTGTTGGTAACAAAACAAAGGGGCTGAATGAATGACCAGGGAGGCTGATAATGTAGGATAGACACAAATGTATTTCTCTCCAAAGCAAAACTATCAATTGTATAGATTGCCAATACTATTTCACACATATGTTTACTTTATTTGAGATATTTTACATAGAACAATTCTTTACACAGTTGAAGATATTTGCATTTATAAAGCTAGTATAGAATCTTGGGCATCATGCTGTGGTGGCACCATGCTGTTTCAGAAGCATAATAGTAGAGTTTCTGAATGCACAATCTCACCACATTTGAAGAAGCAACTGAACAACATAAACGAGGGGGTTCCTACTGACTTTTGTATTATGCAATGTGCATGAAGATCAGGACTGTATCTCTGAATATTAATTGGATTAATAGCAGTGAACAGAATCAGGCTGAGATGTGAGGAAAGAGAAGTTGCTCTATGTTGAAAATGAGTTTTCATGGTTGTCTCTTAACGCATTATGTAGCCTAAAGGCATGCTTGTGAAACATCTTGTACTTCAGTAAGAGGCATATCTCAACACTGCAGCATTCAGCCTTATAAGACCAATTCTGTTCCAGTCACTCTGACCATATGTAGTGCGATAGCTTAATAAAAGAAATACTACAGAAAGAGTGTATCAGGGATTCCCCTAGCGATATGTATGGCTGGATGGCAGAGTAGCACTTTTAAGCTCTTACGCAGCAAAAGCCTTAGTGCAATAACACACACACATATGCCTTCAGTGGAAAGGTGCGTTTTACTTACAGTGAGGGGAAGACAGACATACACAGGACTATATACAACAGTCTCTCACTCTCTCCAAGCCCCACAGTAGGTAGACAGCTTGGAGTCCTCTGTTGGCTCCAACTCCAGAAGCACTCAAACAGTCCTGGTGATCCTTTAGCAGTTCTTTCTTCTCAGTTGAAGAAAAACTCTGAACAGCATCACCTCCTTCAGTGTCTCAGTCCTTCTCAGTATATAGACTCCTTCAGAATAGCAACCTCCTCACAGATAATCTCCTCCAGTATGTTAGCCTCTTCCAAGTAATAGCCTCCTTCATAGACCCTTCCCAGAGGGCCACAGTTATACCCTACTGTTGCTGGGCAGATTCTCTAATCAGCCACAGCTGGGCTGTTTCATGAGCACGTGGACCAAGCATGCACAGCCTGGCCATCAGTTTGAGGCTCTATTATGGACACCTGTGTTCAGAACACATGGAGGGCCTTAAAGTTGTACTATTCCACTGAGCAGCAATCTTTGTACAATACCCCCAAATGAAAAATGTCCTAACAGAGTGCTTTTTAATATGCATAATAGTAAAGAAGGGAAAGAATGTCAAGTCTATGTTGGTATCCTAAAGACAGCACTTTATTGAAACTATGATTTTCTAATCATGACTAGGGTTGTGCTTTGCCTTTGGCCAAATGTGGAATCCACAGTTGAACTGGTCTGATTCAGCAGGAGGTCAAAGCAGAATGGGCCTATTCAGTCCATGGAGTGAAAGCACTGTTTGGAATGACTTAGCCATTTGACTGTCTGAAATGAGGGGCAGAGGTGGCGAGGGGAATGAGATGGACAGGAAAGATTAATGATTGGAAGTGACAGAGGTAACAGTCAACCTAAGATGAGAATTCCATTTCAATCACAGAGCTTGTAGGTGGAAAGCTAAGGGACCCAGTATGCTAATCCTTGAAAGCAGCAGTCTAAACCAGGGATTCTCAACCTATGGCCCACAGGCTGGATCCAGCTTCCGCCACCAACAGCGTCAGCTGCAGACTCATTTACAGCCATCGTAAACACATTTACTACAGCTGTGGACTCATTTACAACCATCATAAACACATTTACTACAGCTGTGGACTCATTTACAACTGTTGTAAACACATTTACAACCATCATAAATGAGTCTGTGGCTGTCATAAATGTGTTTACAACAGTTGTAAATGAGTCTGAGGCTGACTCTGCTGATGGTGACAGCTGGAGCGAGGGCAGAGGATGGATTATTTGGTGCTGCAGGCCGGATCCAGCCCATGGGCCATAGGTTGAGAATCCCTGGTTTAGATTGCTGCTTTCAAGGATTTGCACATTTACAACAGCCACGGACTCATTTACGGCTGTTGTAAATGGGTTTACAATAGCCGTAAATAAGTCTGTGGCCAATGCCAGCAGTGGTGGCACCATCTGGAGCACCAGTCTGGCCCACAAACTGTTTGAGGGAGCATGACCAGGCACCCGACATCAAAAGGTTGAGAACCCCTGGTCCAAACATTTGACATATTTACTCTTTACTTTAGAATACCACTTCTTTGAAGTTCATTTCCAACTGAGCAAAAATAAGAAACTTAATGTCATTTTAGTTTTTCAAGGGAACTCAATAGGACAGCTGGCAGACAGAATTTAAAAATTCATGAGGGTCTCAGGCACGAATAAATTCAGGCAGAAAAGTGGTCACCACAGATCAAATTGAGATCCATCACAAACTGTCAAGATGCCTTCTGACCAAATTGGTGGACCTGTGCACAGCCCTAGATAGGACACACCCAAGATGTACTGATGTCATCCAGAATTTACAAGTTACTTTCAAATGATTTTTTTTAACTCTTAGCTACACTGTGGATGAACACAATGTAGCAACTATGTGGAGTGTGAGAAGAAACGAAACAAAGGTCACACATCTATGTGTGGCCTGTCATTTATGCCTCATACAAGGCTAGGTCTATAATTTTAAAGTCTTCACTTCCAGAAGTCTCATCACTCTCCTTGTGACATATGTTGTTTGAGAGAACATGATTGTACATATCCCACCTACCAGATATGTTTTTCTTACCTTGATTTCAAGAAGACAGTCATGTTACTGCATTAGAGCAAAAGCAATGTATTCTATTGCATAATAGAGGACTATGTCAATGCTGGGTTTGTTAGATTTCAAATCCCATGCCATCCCAGAGATTTGTGAATGTCTTTAAGATAAAAATGTGCATGCAAATTTATGTGCATTTATGTGAATATATATCATTTTTGGACATTTTAAATATGGTTTGAATGAAATTATGTTCAAAAATTGCAGTTTTGCTTCTTCTATCAACTAGCTTGCACATTTTGCCTTGGATTTTTAAAACTGGAGACAGTATCACATGATTCCAAGAAATAAAATATAAAATTATAACCTGGTTTTCTTTAAAACATTTGTTCATTAAGTGCAAATTAGGTTGGCTTACATTGAGGTACAAGTGGAACAAATGTCATCTGTACTCTGGTATGGAATGTATATCAGTTTTGCTTCATTCCTCTTGACTGGAATAGATAACAATATACAGAGGAGCCAATGTTAACATGCATAAATGACAGATAATTAACCTGGATTAAACCTCCCAACTCACTACAGAGGTGAACAAAGTCTTAGGGATTGGGAGTCAAATTCAAACATGTTCTCTGCTGGCCACATCCAGAAATGGCTGTGGGGAGGGAATATCCATGCCCAGACAAGCACTTCTAGTTTTGTTGAGTGGTCAAAAGGGAACTTTGCTCAAAACATTATTTTTATGGATTTGATTTAACAAAAAATTGACTTATTTTCAAAAAAAAAAAGGTACTGGGGCTTTGGGGAGCGTCGGCGTTGGCGGCATCAGCGTTGTTGTTGCCGTTGTTGTTCAGCCACATAGTTGAGTCCAACTCTTTGTGACCCCATGGACCATCGCACACCAGGCACCCCTATCCTCCACCATCCTCCTCAACCCACTCAGCTCTGTGCCCATTGCATCAACAATACCATCTACCCATCTCATTCTCTGCTGCCCCCTTCTTCTTTTGACCTTGATCTTTCCCAAAATAAAGGCTTACTCAAGTGGAGGTCTAGGGCTACATAATGTTCTGGGGGCGAATTTCCCCTCTCTAGCTATATTGGACTAAGGTGAGCTTCATGCAGGGACTAGAAAACTTCAAAGAACCTGACCTTCATAGATTCATGCTGAACAATGCATTACATGTTCTGAGTGCATTTGTGTGCTTTAACCACTTTCATTTTCTTTCCATTTGGGAAGATCAGTGACTAACATCTTGAAATCCCATCCAATTTCCAAGAATCCCTCTGCCTTACTTTTTCTTTGCATTCTTCTCATCACAAACCACTATGCAAAGTTGTGCCAGCAAATTGTTCCTCCTTCAGAGAGCTAAAAATATTGGGAAAATGAAATGGTTTACTTCTTACACAGAGTTGCTTTACTGAGAAACATCCAGCAATATAGGATTTTTTCATAGGAATATGACTGCTCCACAACCTGGGATTTAACTAGTAGAGAAACTGAAAATTGAGAGAATTCATCTCTACTTTCCCAAACCGTTTTGATATGATGGCCCGGGGATAATAATGAAACAGTGGATATGAGAGTTTGAAAAGAAAGAATGGAGAGGGAAAGGAGTTGCAAGTAGCATGGTGTCAGCATAAGGCTGCCCTGCCCTTGCCTTAGGCCTCTCCCAAATTAGTCCCGTTCCAGGAGACCCTTGTTTAGGATTCCCCTAGAGACTTGCCCAGACTGTGGGGCAGAGGAGCCATTGCACGTTTCAGCCAAAAACCCATGGCTGCAGGAAACCTCCGGGGCTTATCTGCTTGCAGTGCCCAGAGAAACTAATTTAGGGAGAGGTATAGAAAACTTGGTAGTGTCAGGGGTGGCGTCTGGCTTGCTTGTATCTTACCCAGTTATACCAAGAAAGAGATGGATTAAAAGTAATTGTTGTTTATTGAAAAATAAAGCATGGTTCATAAAAAGCATAAGTTCTTCTTGAAACAGGATAAAAAAATCAGCATTCAAAAATAATAATCAAAATAGCTTACAGAGGAATAATTCATTCAGGCCTCCTTCCCTAAAAGAAAAGAAACCTGAGTCCCTCTCTATCTATGTGATTATCTTTACTCCAAAGAGAATGGGCCTGGTAGGCTAGCCCATCTCCCACTCCTAGTCCATGATCAACTACCAATCCATGGTCCAATACTGATCCCATCTGCCTAGTCTGATAGACAGAAGTGGCCTGGCTTATTTGCGTATGGCCAATCAGAGCATTGCATAACTATAAGCAAAGAGAAGTTCCCATAACAATTCTGGACTTCTCTGCAGAAAGAAAGTTTACATTCCTTTTCTGTGAGATGTACCACAACATTGGCCAATGTCTCGCACCTGCAAGATAAGACAGGAAAAGATTTTTCCTTGCACTTTGCAAACTGCTTGGCTTCTCCTAGGCCTTAGAAGAACCAGGTTAACTTCATCTTGGATATGTTTAAGAACTTGGGGTCTATTCTTTTACACATGGTTCAGTCCCTACTATAGACCTGATGTACACCTAGTTATTGCTTCTGTTAGGTACTAAAAATTCTTGTGTTATGCGTCACATATTAATTTTGGAAGTGTGAATGTATAGCTCCTTGAGTTTCAACTCCCAATACAGTAACTTTTTTAAAAAATACAAGCTGACCTATGTTTTCCTCCATTAGTACAGTTGTACCTCGCTTAAAGAGCATAATGGGTTCTATGGGATTGCTCTTTAAGCAAGTTTGCTCTTTAAGTAAAACACCATTATAAGTGACCAATTGTGACATCTGGTTTGTGTGTGTGTGTCTGGGGGGGGGGGAGGTGGCGGTGGCAGATTGTGAGCCCTGATTTATTTGTTAAGCGAGTTTTTGGTTGGTTTTATTTGTTAAACGAAGCAAACATTCCAAGAAAATTCTGCTCTTTAAGCTAGTTACTCTATAAGTGAGGTGCTCTTTATGTGAGGTTTGACTGTATCTACAAAACAGCCAAGTGAGATATTTTAAGTTATTTACAATATTACATTTTCATGAATCACTGAAATACTCATAGAAGGTACAAGGCAAATCCAATTTTTGTTACCTCATTTGCCTTTGTCACCACTGTCTCCACCTTTGTGCATATGGAAAATAATAAACAAGAAAAAGGATAGGCTCTAGTGTCTGTGAGAACTCTTATATGACTCAAGATCCAGAAAAGCAAGGTGTTGAATCACACAGAAATTATCCCTGGGTAATAGAGTTCTAAATCTTCAGATGCATTCTCTTCCATATGTAAGAGGACAACAAGATTAGTGATAGAAGGAGAAGGGTGCAGAGAACCTACCACCTACACATGGTAGATTTAGCTGAATATAACTAAGATCATAGAAGGAAGAAAAAGAAAGGTATGAGACAGCCCAGTCCTCAACACAATTCTGTACTTCAATAAAGTCTATAGCAATGGTGGCCATCCTATGGCCCATGGGCCTAATCCAGTCCATGCATATCATTGATCTGGCACACGGTGACCACCCGGGCACCTCTAGTCCCACCCACCACCACTGGAAATTGTGATACATCACTTACGGTGGCAGCGGGAATTGCACTGGTTTTCCAGGTTCTTGGACAGGCTTTGTCACTTCTCTGGGTGGCAGGCAGTTTTTTGAAGCATGTTCGCTCCAGTATGGGATTTTTCTGATGCTTCTCCGCTATGCTTCGGCAGCTACAGTGCAGCCATGGGTAACTTCCGATGCTGGGCAGAGCTTATGTC
This sequence comes from Furcifer pardalis, assembly GCA_030440675.1. NCBI lineage: Eukaryota > Metazoa > Chordata > Lepidosauria > Squamata > Chamaeleonidae > Furcifer > Furcifer pardalis. The sequence goes on from CP126891.1 coordinate 63,352,884, forward strand.
AGTGCCTGGGATCTCAGCACAGAACCAGGAAGTCACCCATGTTCACACACAGTGAAGAAGTATCAGAAAAATCCCAAACCAGATCAAACATGCTCCAAAAAGCCTCCTGGGAAGTGGCGGAGCCTGTTCAAGCACCTGCTAAAATGGCACAGCTGCTGATGACAACAATGATGATGAAAATGTAAGTAGTGGGCATGGCCATGCCTCTGGCTCCCGCAGCTGAGCTTGGTGGCGGGAACTGGCCCCTGGCAGGAAAACATTGAGAACCTCTGGTTACTTAACTAGCATATAGATTGGGCTGAAGTAATCTTTTCCCTTTGTTTTGTCCTTCTATTTCCTACTGTCCCACCTGCTGGGTTTTATAGAATGGGAAATAATAAATCTCTAAGTGATTTTGTAGATGCTCAGTTTAATCATCACACCACATTACTTCTGAGTCCATTTATGTGCTTTCATCCACTTTCAATTTCTTTCCACTCAGGAAGACTAGTAACTAGCACCTTGCAAATGCTCTCCAATTTCCAAGAATCCTTCTGTCCTACTTTTTCTTAGCACTTATTGTCGGGGGGGGGGGGGGGTTGGTAGGTTGACAATAAGGTGCATTACATAGCATGACTGATAATCCTATTGTTCATCTGTGTCAGGAAAAATACCACATATTATAAAATGAGGGATTAGTTAATTTTCATGGATGCATCATGTTCCTCCAAAATGTAGATATTTGTCCTGGAAATTTATTAATTAGAAGGCTCCTAAGAATAATTATGGGAGAAAAATTCTCAACCTTTACAAGGCCGAAAGAAATTAATGTTTTGGAATTGTTGGTCAAAGTTATGTTGCTTATTCATTTATTCATTCGATCTTGTACTACCGAAAAATTGTTCTTCCAATTTCTTGCAATACATTGCCTTGCTGTTGTTAATATAATAGATAACAAATCTTTTTATTCATGTTTATATTCCAATTATCTACATCAGTCAATAAGGCAGTACCTGATCCCATCTTAAGGTCCACACCCATAATTTCTTTAATTTCTTTCTCTATATCTGCCCCAAAAACCTTTAACACATTACAACTCCACCACATATGTTCATACATCCCCAGTGTATTTTTACATCTTCAACACATTTTTGTTTTTGTACTATCCATCTGGTGCAGCCAAACTGGGGTCAGGTACCACCTCCATAGCAATTTATAATTATGTTCTTTAACTCATAATACTCATAAACAGTATTACTTCCTGGAGCAGGGAGAGAGTTCAAGATGGAGATGAAAAGGGACACAAATTTACACTAGGAAGAAATCTGGTGAATGCTCCACATCTGACAAAGTTTTTAGAGTCAATTCAGACCTTCAAGCACCTCATTCAAGCCACACAGAAAAGAAAGCTTATAAATACAAAGAACATGGCATGAGCTACAAGGGAACTTTAGGACTTAAGAGATATCAAAGTGATCACACAGAGGAGAAACCATATAATCACACAGACTAGAAACCATACAAATGTGATAAATGTGATAAGTCCTATTAGGACTCGAAAAATCTTAAATGACATCAGCAAAAGCATGCATGGGAAAGACCTTACAAGTGTGATGAATGTGGACAGGCATTTTGGCAGCCTGGAACTTCCTATACAACATAACCAAATGCATACGGGGAAGAGACCCTATAAATGTGATGCATGTGGGAAAGCATTTAAGCAGGCTGGACACCTTACAGAATGTAAGCGAATTCATACAGGGAAAAGCCCCCACAAATGTGGTGGATGTGGAAAGGCATTTCAGAGGGCTAGACTTCTTTCAAGACATCAGCAAACTCATACAGTTGAGAAACCCTACAAGTGTGATGCATGTGAAATGGCATTTAAGTGGCCTAAACACCTTTCATGACATCAGCAAACTCATAGAGGTGAGAAACCATACAGGTGGGATGCACGTGGAAAGGTATGTCAGACACATTCACACCTTAGAGTGTGTCAATGCATGAACTCAGGAGAGAAACCCTATCATTGAAAAAATGTGGGAAACAGTTTAGATATTGAAATAGTTTTTAGAGATCATCAGTGCTCACACTCAATAGAAAAGCCCTATCGTTGTGAAGCATGTGGATACACATTTGAAACTAGTTTGACCTTTAAAGAACATCAAAATACTCATGGTCCATTTCAATGGCTAAAATGTGAGAAAGGCTTCAGGGACTTTCAAGACCTTAAAGAAGATCAGCTAACTCACAAAGGAGAGAAATCATTTCACTTTGGAAAATATCAGGGGGAAATCAGCCACAAAACAAATCTCACAGTACAGTACATCCACAAAGTCATCCAAGAGATAAGCTGTATACACGTGAAGTTTCTGGAAAAAATGTTTCAGTTGTTTGTATGGTTTTAAGGTACACTAGAGTTCATATTCAGGGAAAACACCCTACCAGTTTGAAGAATCAGGGAATATCTTGACAGTAAGGTCAGAGTTTAGACACTGTCAAAAAAATTCAAACTGAATAGAAAGTGTATAAATGTAATGAATGTAGGGAATAATTCTGCTGCAGCTCTGACCATAGAGTACATCAACAAATTTACTCAAAGGAGAATCCCTATAAATGTAATGAATGTGGAAATAGCTTTCATTGTAGAGCACAATGCAGTAGAGATCTACAGATGCAGAAAGGGAAAACTATAAAAAGTAACCATACTGAAGTTCTGCAGCTCACCAGATCTTAAACTGCACCAATAAGTACCAACAGGGGAGAATACGGAGAGTTTGGATGATGTATAAAGTCATCCTCAACCTGTGATCCGGAAACAGGAGAGAGAACTTATCATTTAGTCGCAGTCCCTGCCCTCCTGGCCCCAGAGGGTTGAAAAGATGCTGCAGCCACCCAACTGGGGACCTCATAGCTCTCTCTCCCCCCCCCTCGCCCTCACCATCAGCAGGGGATGGGATGCAGCTGTGGCTGCCGGGGTGGTGGTTATATTCTGCATTTTTTATCATATTGTATGCTATTGTCTCCATTAACTGCATTGCCTGCTATTGTCTGTTTTTGTACACTGTTATATTGTTTATTATATCATTGAAGGTTTTTGTGATTTATGCAAGCCACCCTGAGTCTCACAATAGATTGGGCGGCATGCAAATATAATTAATGAAATGAATAATCCTTCTCTTCCATTTATTTTTCCAACTCAATTCTGTAATTTTAATATTCAAGTCTTGTTCCCAAATTGTTTTTAAAAATTCCTGTGATCTTCCCTCTTGACTTAGCATCTTATATATCTTACCAATCAAATCCTTAACACCTATTTGCCCCTTCTTATGCTATAAACCATTTCCTCAAATTCTGTCTTTTCCCTTTCTAAACTGGATTATTCTAGATATTTTTTATTCTACTTATTTACTAATGCAATTTGAAACCAGTTCAAGTTCATTTGTCTGTATACCTCTAATTTTTTTCTCTATCCTTACATATCTGCATCCAGTCTTTTAACAGGAACATCATTTTTGGAAATACTTCCTCCACTTTTCTAACTATATTCACTGGAAAACATTTTAAATCTCCCATTTCTACAATTGGAGTAATATCTGGGGCCAATTTTTTCTTCAATTTCTTCCAAACCTCAATTGTTGTCTTTATCATTTTGTTCTTAACACAAATCTTTACCTTATCTTTATCTTTAAAAATTGCTTTACCTACCCAAAGTAATTCTTTTATCTTATTTTCTTCCCAAATTACCTCCTCTTTCATTAAAAATTTCACCATATTTTTTAATTGGAAAGCTCTATAATAATTTTTGACGTTTGGTAATCCTAACCCACCTCCTTTCTGGGATAAATACCATAATTTTTTTGATATTCTTGGTCTTTTCCCTCCATTACAATAACTATTCAGCAAATTCTGAAAGACCATAATTTCCTTTTCCTTAAGTTGAACTGAGGTCCTTCAAGTTATACACTATACACAATTATGCTGCTGTAAACAATTGGTTATGATGATCTTTGTTTAGGAAGTTGGCATCATTACATTTATAATGATACAGAACCATAGTTTTTATACTTGCAGTGTATACTGTTCTTCTTTAATGGTCACATTATAGACAATGCTAGAAGGTTTATGTGTGATTAAAAATCTGTTTCCCCAGGAGAGAAAAGAAATAGTTCGTGGGAAGTCTCATCCAAATTGTAAGCAGAATTAACATCTGTCAGTAATTTTGTGCTGATCTCTCCACTCTCATGCTAAATAATGAAGGAAGATTTTCAGATTCCCTCCTGCTCTGTTTAATAACTTTGTTTACAGAAGCCCCCATTCATGAGAAAAAGAACATCAAGGAAGGGGCAGGGGAAGGAGGCTAATGGTGGGCCATTTAAGCCAGGTGTCTGGCTGCTTGTAGCTGGTCTGAGGGCAAAGGTTTCATGTTCAAGAGGCATGCACATTTATGAATTGTTATCTCAAGGAAGCATTGTATCAGTCAATGCAGTTGACTTCTTTCATATGTGGTTTAGCATATCTGTGATCTGCACAATACTTGCTCACCATCAATCACTATACTGCTGTCATTTCATGCCTACCAACCATTTCTGAAAGCAAAACACTTGCAAGTGTCACAAAGGAGGTAACCTCATAGGTTTCTGATCCATCCATCAGTTTTTCAAAAACATGATGCATTGTGATGCTCCAAAACATTTGTATCAGCACCTCCATGTGACTTAGACATGTTCATCATTGCATTTTATTTTAGGCTTCATTTTCTCAGCCAAATATGGTGGATTTCCATGGAAAATCTGCCTACCAGTTTCTTGTAGTCTGATTCTAATGGATACAACCCTTATTTCTATATTACCTGTACTATAAGTCTCTTGAATAAGAAACCACATACAGTCAAACCTCGCATAAAGAGTGACTCGCTTAAAGAGTAACTCACTTAAAGAGCAGAATTTTCTCAGAATGTTCGCTTCGCTTAACAAATAAAACCAACCAAAAACTCGCTTAACAAATAAATCCAGGTTCGCAATCCCCCCTACAATTGGTCACTTACAATGGTGTTTCGCTTAAAGAGCAAACTCGCTTAAAGAGCAATCCTGTGGAACATATTATGCTCTTTAAGCGAGGTACCACTGTATGTTGTTTTTCTCCTGCATTACTCTGAAAGATAGCTACACAATAATTTAAGGCTATATATATATATATATAATGACACACACATGTTTTGTTTGCAGAAATTATGTTGCTTGGCATTGAATGATTGTGAGATAATGAGACTGCACAAAGTTGGAGGAGCCTGTGGGTAATGTGAAAATACCTCATGTATATCTATGAAAACATATCTCATATGAGGATTGATTGAAAACATGCAGAAATTCAGGAATGCCCCCAATATTAATACAAATTATTTAAAAAGTGAGCCAGTCTAATAAGGATATTTTCTTCATTTCACATTATAGAAATAAATTCAATCCTGTGCTGAAAGATATCTTACTCTTGAAGCAGTACCTTAGCAGTTCTCCAGCTTCGAGCTTGAAATAGAACTGGAGAACTATAGGGCTCCTTTAGAAAGGGGAAAAAACAGTTGCATATTAAACAGGGAAATAATCAATGTTTGCAGGTATTCCTGAATAATGATGCTGATAAAATGAGTCATGAGCAAACTTGAAACGTGTCCCATTTTGAGATGGATGCAGATGTGAGCACATCCCCTGGCAGCAAACACAAATACTCACAATCATACAGGTTTGCAATTATGACAATTGTTTCTATATTTATCTAAGGCAAAAGCATGATTACTTTAGGCCAACATGGTATAAGAGGTAGAATTCAGAATTTCAGTATAAGTATACTTAGAAGTCAAGCATGGAAAAAACCTATTTACAAACCTTACAATCAGAAAGTTCAGTATTCAAGCAAGCAAGCAATGATGCCAGATTAAAATCTGTTGTGCAAGTGGCTTTAGTACTCTAATGCATTTTGTAACCAAAAGTGTCATGTGTTTGTACAAAATATGACAGCAAATATTTTTGCACACTCATAAATTGATGGGCCTGTGGAGTGTTAACGTTCATTCTTTCAGGATTAATCATTTTGAGCATAAAAAAATATTTGGATATGCACTAATCTTGTTCATTATAATCATTATTATTATTGTCCACAATGTTTTCATTTTGCAATTTGTGCCTCCAGCAGTGAACTGGGGAACAGAGAAGATATACAGAAAAGACACTTGAAGCTAGCATGCAGTATTTCAGCCCCTGCTGAGTGGATCTCAACAGGAGCTGGTTTTAATGCAGTGTTAGCAGACTGGCTGATGAGAGTGCCCATAGAGTTGGTCAATGTGCACTTTAAATGCCCTAGGCATGCCATGAACAGTAAGTTAAAGATAACAGAAGTGTGGCTCTATAGGTGCTGCTGCATGAAAGGAACCTCATTCTTCTTTGGTAATATTCATAAGAGAAAATTCTGCTGCTCAGCACCTGCTTAAGATGGGCATTTGAATTTCTGTAAGCATATTCCACTGTATTTGTATATACTATGTTATCAAAAAGGACCACAAATTTTAACTTTGTTCTAAGGTTTAAATGATACATCACAAATTAAAACATAAAAGTCCTTAGTTGATGTTTTGCCAAAGTAGAAGCTTTTAACAGTTTGGTTTTTGACTTGTCTTCAAGCATAAAAATGAGCTTAATTTGCATAGAATGGGAAACTAACAATATGAATTTGAACTCTTTACACAGGAATACAAACATCTATCTTTCTATCTCCCTTGACAACCAAAGTGGTAAAAAAGGAAGTGAAGAAGAATTAGAATTAGAATTAGAATTAGAATTAGAAGAAGAAGAAGAAGAAGAAGAAGAAGAAGAAGAAGAAGAAGAAGAAGAAGAAGAAGAAGAAGAAGAAGAAAGTTTTTTAAAAAAACCTACTAATTAAGCCTTATGATTAAGAGCAACAATGCCATAAGAACCTTGCTGGATTTGGATCACAGTGACAACTGTGTTGTTTTGTGAAACACTTCAAGTCACAATAAACTTAGTTAGATTAATTTTCTCAGTCTCAGAAAAATTCTACTCATCCACTCATTGTCAAAAATGTGCAATTGTCCTGACAGACAAACACTCATAGTTTTAAGAGGACAGGATCTTTATGCTTATCATTTTGCTTATAGATGTTCTTTTGTGGGACTGCCACTGTATGCAAAACAATCATTTATGGGACATTCTGAGGTAATTGTTTATTAACTATACCAGTTCTACCATCTACTTTAGGGAGTAGGATATCATAATGACACCTGTTCTGAGTACAGTAAAACCTCACATAAAGAGCGCCTCGCTTAGAGAGTAACTCGCCTAAAGAGCAGAATTTTCTCTGAATGGTCACTTCGCTTAACAAATAAAACCAACCAAAAGCTCACTTAGCAAATAAATCGGGGTTTGCAATACCCCCTGCCAGAAGTCACAATTGGTCACTTACAATGGTGTTTCACTTAAAGAGCAAACTTGCTTAAAGAGCAATCCTGTGGAACACATTGTGCTCTTTAAGGAGGTACAACTGTATTTAAACCTGAAACTTTATAGTATCATTTTTAAAAAGGTAGTAGATCTCTGCATGTCTGATTTTAACAATAAAATGGGATCTGCAAAGGATGAATACTAGACTTCATATACCTTATACTCACAAATAATTTGTTCAGAAGGACTTTCAATAGGACAGTCTGAATTCCCCATAAGGTGAGAACCACACAATCAGTTTAGAAAAACAGAAAACGGATAGCCTTTTTGAATGTTGCTTTCAGTTCTGTAGTTATGAAGCTGCATGAAGATTTCTTCCATAGGCTGTTGCCATGGCTACTGATATGAACAGGTTTTTTTTTGAAAAAATAATGTTTTGATTAAAAAAACCAAGAATGGCATGTCTCCACATCCTCTCTCACTCTTATTTCCTTATTTGTTATTTCCCCATCTTTTCATTTTTACATCTGTGCTTAAAGCATGCATAACACATCTGGTGGAATGTGTTGGGCATGTTCTTTATAAATAAGACACGATTGCTTTTCAAAAGCAAGAGGTAGGAGAGAGAAGTTTGTAGCATACTGAGATTTATCTTTTCCTCAGGTAATTTATGATTAAAGAGGTAGAAAAAATATCTCAGATGCAAAGATTTAAATCAAGACCAATGATCTCATCAAGGAAAGAGAACAGAACCACCAAACCTATAAACTTCAGCTTGCAAGTTAAAAATACCCAACAATTTTCATTGCACCATTTGTAATTTGTGCAAATTGTTTCTCTGAAAAAAATGAGAGAACATTTGTTGTTCGAAGCAGAAAAGCACAGATATATGAATTACAAAAAGCACCACAAACCATCCAAGGCTACTATTTTTGCTAATTTATTCCACAATGCAGAAATCACTACATTTTTGCAAATTGTGCATTTTACAGAAATACACAAAATCAGGTCTTAAATTAGTAAAATATCTCTAACTGGGGAAAACCACACCATCATATTATGTCAAGGAGAATTTGGTATGCCATTTGAGTTGTCCCATTTGCTATATGAGAACAAAATCAGGATTTATTTCTTTGCAATGAGCTATAAGATTTTGTTGTTGTTGTTTGCTATCAGGTTGAGAACCCACTCATAGTGACCATGAGAGATTGTGAGATATTTAAGGTGTGGCTGTACTGGGTTCATTACATCTACAGAGCTCCCATTAATGAGTTTGGTTTGAGCACAGTTCTCCTGAGTCCTGTTCTGCCATTCTATCTGCTTAACCACACTGGGTAGCATACATAATTTTGATTGTTGTTGTTCAGTCACATAGTTGCATCTGACCCTTTGCGACCCCATGGACCACTGCATGGCAGGCACCCATATCCACCACCATCCTCCACAGCCCACTCAGCTCTATGCCCATTGCATCAACAATGCCATCTAGCCATCTCCTCTGCTGCCCCTTCTCCTTTTGCCTTCGATCTTTCCCAGCATCAAGGCCTTCTCGAGTGAGTCCTCTCTTCTCATTTGGTGGCCAAAGTACTTTAGCTTCATCTTCAATATTTGTCCTCCCAAGGAGCAGTCAGGGTTGATTTTCTCCAAGATCAACTTATTTGATCTCCTTGCTGTCCAGGGTACTCTCAAATTCTCCTCCAGCACCACATTTCAAAGGCGTATATTCTTCTGTGCTCAGCCTTCCTTATGGTACAGCTGTCACTACCATATATTACTACTGGGAATACCATTGCTTTGACTATACGGACTATTGTAGGCAGGGTGATGTCTCTACTTTTTATTATGTTCCCTAGGTTTCTCATAGCTTGCCTCCCAAGGATTAATTATCTTATTATTTCATAGCTGCAATCTCCATCTGCAGTAATCTTGGATCCTAAGAAGGTAAAGATGCTTTATTAATTTCCCAAGTTACTAAGTCCCCTCCATACGTGTCTCAGATCCATGACATATACAGCACTAAAGTTACCTTTCTCACATCCCCCTCCTACTTGTTTTTCCTTCCTTTTTTTCTCCTTCAAGCATTCTGATAAATCTGAGTCTGAGGAATAGATTACAGGCACTCTTAAACAGAAAAATGTCTGAGCACAAACAAGGTGTGTGGATGGCGAGTGACCTCAAGTCTTTTATGTTTTTAGAACTTTGTAACTGTAGTCAGAGATGTCTGCAGAAAACCTGAGATGCTAATACTTTAGGATTTGTTTTATATCTCTGTTGTTATCCTGCCTCTTTGTGTTGTTGCCCTTGTTTTTGTTTTCCCAGTGACTGTACCAAATTTATTTGCTAAGTGGCTCTTGAGAAATCATGTTGAGGTGGACGGCTGTATTGACCTTCCTGATAAAAGAGAGTTGGCAAAAAGATGTTTCAGGGTCCTACCTTCAATTTTCAATTTGGTTTTACTTGTGTTTCTGCAAAAGCTTTTTATAAATGCCTGCTGAAAACATTCTGCTAACCTAGCTGATCCTGGCGATAAACAGCAAGCTTTAATCTACAGAGCTTATTCTCCAGAGGACAGTTCAACATTTTCTCCCAGGGAAAAGAAAGGAATGTCCCAAGAAAAGAGTCAATAAAGTTTGGAAGTCCTTATTAGCAAGTCCTTTGTCGGCCTGTTTGAAACAATGGCTCCACAATCATGTTTACTTGACTCTTTTCAGGAGACTTTGCTGTTGCAGATTTTATAGGAGCATCAAGGAGGCTGAAGCACTCAGCAAAGAAGTTATGGAGACAGATTCATAGTTTTACATCAGAACATCCATTGTAAAGCATTCTAACTTGCCAATAAATAAATTACTCTCATGAAATTTACAGCCAAAAGGAGAGTCCAAGAAATATTATTTTCTTTCAATTAGTGTAACTGGACACCATTGATATCATGCAAAATAATACAAAAAATGAGACTTTGACAAAGGATCAAAAAGGGAACATTTTGGTCTTCAAAGGGTTAAGATCACTCATTTGACAGCAGCAGCCAACATCACTCTTGGCTGGTGATATTGAATGGCTTTTTGAAAAACTATTTAAAATTATTGTTATTATTCTTTTTTCTTTTTAGAAAATAACTGGTTTGCCTAGTGAATGTCATTTATCTGACAAATTAAGTGCACAATTACTGTTAATACAGTAATTAATTTTATGTTGGGTTTGGGATTGGGTGATTCAGAAGACAAGCATTTTTATGTACAGCAGCCAAATCTGGAACACTGAAGGAACAAAACAATGTTGGGGGAAGAAAAATGCTGGCTTCTATATCATTGGTTTTAAAATGGAAAATGATATATGCTTGAAACAATACACAGCAGGATGAAGAAGCAAGCATGAGATAGAAGAATTATTCAACCAATTCATGGTAGAATTCTGTGTAGTTACCAGAGGTTGGCCTCTGTTCTGATGATGATTGACTCTACAGCTATAGTGGAATGATTCATAGCAGGTTGTGTCTAAAAGAAAAGAGGAATCCCAAAAGCATTACAACTGCTGCCAGTCCTACCATTTTACAATATGTACTTTTGAGTGGTGTGCATTTTTACATACATAATTCAGGTAAAAAGAAAAAAGAAAGGGACTGAATCTGCCATTTAATGCAGAATGTGCTATGAATCCAAGACACCCACTGTCAGGAAAAGACCTATTTCCTAATGCTTCCCAAGGCTTAAAATTGCTATTCATTTAGCTAGGCCTCATAAAAAATCCTTTCCCATCTCTGTGTGTCTCACAAGACTGTCACAAGAGATGGTTGTTTTCAGCCAGTGTTCCTGTGCTGTTATCTTCCTAGCTAGCTTAGCTAGCAGAGCTTAGTGTTATGTCTTCACATGGATGTAAACAATTTATTGTTTTAAGAAAGTTTTCTCTGTTACCTGAGTGGCTAAAGCTAAACCACCTGACCAGGAATTCTCCATTTTGGAGAACAGTGAGTTAGTTCGTCTCTGTTTCTCAATGGACTAAGACCTCAGTTTGGCTTATGGGATTCTCTCTCCTTTTCACTATGATTACCTAAAGATACTTGGACTGTTCTTATTGGACTGATTCTTTGTTATGACCTTTTAATCTACGGTTTTTCCATGGACTTTGCTATCAATGAGCCTGAAGAATAAAACAGCTGTTTCTCTTTGAAGATTGTTGTTTTTCTTTTCACACACACACAAGGCAACTTGGCTGCATGCTACCTGAAGAAGAAGCCTCCCTTGTTCTGCTCTACTGCCAGAGCTCAGTAAGTTCTTTTTAAAAACGGCTCAGATCTCTCAAAGGTGAAAGGTAAGGGTTAAATATGTTCCAGAAATGAGCATATGCTCAGGAGCATGAGTGGCCCTTACAGAGACGCCTGAAGTCTGACACCCACGCTGATGTTTTATACAGCACAGGCTACATACTCATTCACCAATCCCCAATGCCCCTTTTGATTGACCAGGAGCACCTCTGTATTATGGATGAGTTTGTTCATTTAGAGCTGTCTGTATAGCACTGTGGCAGAGTATGGAGCTAGATGTTAGGTGTTCAACTCCCTACTGTTCCATCAAGGTAAGTGTCAATCTATGGAGTCATGGCCAAGTTGCACAGTCCCAGGATGCCTCCAGAAGAAGGGAATGGTAAACTAATTCTAAGTATTCTGTACCTGGAAAACCCTGGAAAAGGTTGTCAAAGTCAGAACTGATGTGACAACCTGCAGTTATTATAATTGTTCATTTACATCCTTGAAAAGACAATAATACTAAGAAAAAGTGAAGAAAGTATTTATAGAAGAGGATGGATTGATTCAATAAACAATGGGCTTGGAATTTACTTTGCAAGCCATGAGTAAGACGGTTAAGGAGCGATCCATATGATGGATTTTTATGACACATGACAAATCTATGTCTTTCACATTAGAAATGGGAGATGCTGAATTAGGAATCAATGCAGGGGGACTCCAGATCATACATATACATTGCCTAGTATTCCCACCCACCCACCCAAATAAACACCTTTGCAGAGCAATGTGAACAGAACAACCATATTCCCATCTGTCCAAAATCTGGTACAGCTGAACTATTTATCTTCTCTGTTTTCTTTGGACTGAATCACAGATCGCTAAGTTCCATCAAATTCATCCATCCATTTTTCTTCTTCAGCTGCCATATCTATTCCAGATATTGGCTATCTTCATGGTGATAGTCTTCCTGTTCTTAACTCCTCATAACAGTTCTTCCAAGGACATGCCACAGGTTCTTCAGCCATGAAGTCCATCTACATCGAGGGCCGATCTTCTCAGAGATCTTTCATTGCAGAGTGAGTTGGAGTGTTCTATATTTTATGTTGTTCCTCATAATATGCCCAAGGTATTATAACTTTCTTTGCTTAATGGTCTTAAAGAGTTATTTTTCTTTATTCACCTGGCACAATAGTTCTACATTAGTCACATGATCAACCCATGATATCCTTAGCATCCATCTGTAGATCCATCCATTTACTGCAACTAAATCTCTAAGGAAAATATGTAACAGGCGATCGTGTAATATGCATTTTAATAACTCTTCATTAGAAATCCCCATAGTGATAGATACTAAAAGTCTCACAAACATCTAATAGAAAAAAATAGATATACATTTAGTAGATAGAAGTTCCAAACATATGTCTAATAAAATCAGGAGGAGTGATGTTTCTGATATCATGGAAGCCACAGGATAACTACGATGAGAGGAATGAAATGTCCCTCAGTAATAGATTCCTGTAAGTTTCTAATGGAAGTTAAGTTTAAGAACATGAGGAAAAAAACGTTTAGAGTTTACCTTTGTATGACTTTTGAGCATTTCTGGTACATAAAGCTAAACCCAGCAAGGTTGTAGTGTGTCATACTTTTCAAAATTATGACTCAATACTGCAGGATTTGAATCATTCATTGTCTCATTGTCTGAAAGCTTCTAACAAAAAACAAACACAAGACAAAATTTCCTACAAGAGGAAGATGATTTCTTTAAATAGATGACCTCTTGCTACTGAGTCGCCTTGGTGAGTGGGCGGCAATATAAATCTGAATAAATAAATAAATAAATACTGCCCAATTATCCACTAGGAAAAATAGTTAGGACAAATATCTTACATGTTGATTAATTACTAGTGAATTGTTTCAGTGTTCATTAAGTTTATCAATAGTTAATAAAATAAAATTATATATTGCTTAGTGGCTTGATGAACAAATTATCATTATCAGCTAAGGAAAGTAACAGGAAATAACAACAATGGGGGGGGGGAATCTCCCCTTTCCTCAATGAACTTAGCAAAGCTAGACTCATAACTGACATGGACACAAGTATCAGAAAGAATGATATTCTATCAAAGGCTTAGGCCACCACCAGCTAGTTTGGAGAAAATTCAGTGAGCGATTTAGGGGGTTCATGGCTCAGCTCTCACACAATATAAACACCCCAAAAATGGAGTGTCTTAAGCTGACTTTCTTCCCAACTGTCTCCATGTTTGGTGATATTTGAAGCTATGGTTACTGAGTTATCGCTACCCAACTAACTCATTGAATTTTCCCCAAACCAGACATTTTTGCACAGTAAATGTATGTGTGATGGACTCTAGAATATCTTCAATCAGTTATATCTCTGTCAGTCACTTCTACATCCAGACTGGCTGAGAGAAATGCAGGAATTTTTTTGTTGGTTTTTTCCATTTTGTCTCAATTTTATGCTGTTAGAGCTCAATTCTCAATTACAGAAAAATGTAGCCATTTCAGAAACTGAAAACTCATGAGCTGATGACTTACCTAAATCACCACCTACAGGATAGTGATAATAATGAATCTTCTGTTCTTCACTGAACATGATTACTTACAGAGATGATCGATAAATTGGAAAATGTGAATATTAATATAGTTTTTAGATACCTTTAATTCATTTTGTTACTTTTTATTACAATCTGACACTCCAGCTGCCAGATATCTTTTCTTAACTAGGTAAGAAATCTGTGGTCTGTAATGCAGTCATAGCAGGAAAGATGAATTTTCTCTATTCCTCTATCTCCTTTGTCTGAAACTGAGGGGTCTTCTACATTGCAGTGTTGTGGTGCACTCAGAATGTTCTAGTAACACATTTGCAGAGCACTTGGATAATATTATTAACTAATTATTAATTTCTTCAATTTTTACTGCCTCACAGTGCATAGCACTCTGAGTGGTTTACAACAGAAAAAATAATCAAGCAAAACCATACATACAAAAAAACAATTTGTAAACAATAATTTATCCAAAGCCATATATGAGCCTGGATTTAAGGAAAAGGAAATAATTAAACAACATTAAAAATTTGGGTTAGCCTAAATAAAAAGCTTGTTTTAAAAGGTGATTTTATCTGTTCCTTTACACTTGGAGAGAAGGGAACTGTTGAACATCTAGAGTACATTTATTCCAAAGAAATGGGCCCACCACTGAGAAAACACTTTTTTGTGTGTGCATGCTCTTCTGGTCTCCTTCAGAGTTGAGGTTCTTAACAACAGCGATTTTGTAGGAGATATTATTATTATTATTATTATTATTATTATTATTATTATTATTATTATTATTATTATTATTATTATTTCATTTCATTTCATTTCATTTATTTGATTTATATACCGCCCTACTCGGTACAACCGACTCATTATTATTATTATTATTATTATTATTATTATTATTATTATTATTATTATTATTATTATTATTATTATTATTATTATTATTATTATTATTTCGATTTATATGCCGCCCTACTTGGTGAAAACCAATTCAGGGCGGCTCCCAACATACAATTAAATACAATATAATAATTCAATAATGATACAATGTAAAATAGAGTGTAACAAAACAAAATAAATATAACCACAATACAATCAGGATACAGTCCATATTCAATACCAATGGACAATAAACAATATACTCACAATACAATCCATACCCAATAATAATATTATACAATAATCGATTTAACAATACGAAATACCGTCCCCAATATTAATATACATCCTCTCTACCACAACCGCAATTCAGTCCTAGTACATCTGCGGCGAGATCCTACCCCCTAACCCCAGGTGGTCTCTGGGTGGCGGCGGGACAATGTGCAGGTGTTCTGGCTTCTCTCAGCCCCCCGGCCGAGAACGAGAGGAGCAAGAGGTCTAAGGTCTAAGCCGGGCAGAAGCCGGGCAGAAGCCGCGCAGAGTACCGAAAGGCAGCGACAACGGCCCTTCTCAAAGCCACCAGCCCAGTGCAGGTGTCCTCGCTCTCCCCAGTCAAGACCGAATGAGAGCTGCACAGAGTCCCGAGAGGCAGTTCCAATAAGTATTCAGGTCCTAGACTGTTGAATGCTTGAAAGGTTTTGATGGTGATATTCAGTCGTACAATTGAGTCTGACCCTTTGCAACCCCATGAGCCAACCCACTCCAGGCTCCTCTGTCATCCCCCATCCTCTGGAGTCTACCCAGGTCTACACTCACTGCATCAATAATGAACTCCCTCAGATGGAAAGAGCCCCTTCTCTCCTTCCCTTCCTGTACTATGGCAGAGGAAGAGCCTCACTTCTTTAGGATCAGGTCTGAGCAAGAGAAGAGAGTAGATGATGATGATGATGATTATGTCCTTGCATGTGAAGAAGAGTCCTAGGACAGGAACTTTGCCAGCCCAGGCTCCAGAAAGTGAATTTCCAGGGAACTCCTCTTGACGCTCCGGGGATTGAGGCAGAGAAGCTCCCGGGAGAGATTAGTCCGGTGATGTCAAACCTTGGCACTCCAGGTGTTCTTGGACTCCAATTCCTCCAGGACCAGGGCAGCCAAAGGCGCCAAATGTCAGATGCCTTCCTCTGAGCCCTTGTCACTGGCCAGAGTTGGAGGGCTTTAAAAGCCACCAGAGCCTGGGCGGCTGAAGGCACCAGATGTCAAATGCCCCCTCCAAGCCCTTGGCACCGGCCGGAGTTGGAAGGCTTTAAAAAGCTGCCAGGACCTGGCTGGCTGAAGGCACTGGATGTCACTGGATCACCACCAGTCACTCCTCTGGCCAGTCCGGATGGGAAGGAAGGAGGAACAGCTGCATGGTCCTAGTCAGCTTTAAAATCAGCTGCAGCAGCACCATCGCCACTGGACACTCACCTGGCCAGTCCGGATGGGGAGGGAGAACAGTTGTGCAGTCTGACTGACTTTAAAAACAATGCTGTCACTAGACGCTCCTTCAGGCAGCTTGGCCTGGAGGAAAGCAGACATAGTGGGTGGGGTGCAGTTTGTGAGGTTTTTGTGCATTGTTTTTGAAGATTTTATAATGACTTGACACTTTGTAACTGTGATTGGGGATGTTTTGAAATGTTTTTGTGATGTGATATCTTGTAATTGTGATAGATTGTTTTTGTTATTGTATATTTTGTATTTTTGTTAGCTGCCCAGAGTAGCTTGGCGAGTGGGGTGGCATACAAATCAAAAAATGAAATGAAATGAATGCTGTCTAGCCATCTCACCCTCTGCCACCTCCTTCTCCTTTTGTCTTTGAGCTTTCTCAGCATCAAGGGATCTGCCAGTGTGTCCTCTCTTCTTATTTGGTGGCCAAAATACTTGAGCTCCATTTTCAGTATTTGTCCTTCCAGGGAGCAGTCAGGGTTGATTTCCTTTAGGATTGACTGATTTGATCTCTTTGCAATCCAGGGGACTCTCAAGAGTCTTCTCCAGCATGACAGTTTGAAAGCATCTATTCTTCTGCGCTCAGCCTTCCTTATGGTCCAGCTCTTACAGCCACACATTAAAACTGAGAAGACCATCACTTTAACTATGCGGACTTTTGTTGGTGATGTCTCTACTTTTTATTATACTACCAAAGCTTGCCATAGCTTGCTTCCCAGAGAAAAGCATCTTTTTATTTAATGATTGTATATCTCATCTCCAGTAATCTTAGATTCCAAGAAGGTAAAGTTTCTTACTGCTTCCCTTCTATTTGCCAAGGTGTAATGGAGCCAGATGCCATGATCTGGGGGGGGGGGGGGGGTTATGTTAAAGGGAATTAACTGGCAACCCACTCTAGTGTCCTTGCCAAGAAAACCCCATGGATAGTATTAACAGGCTTTATATAACCAGCAATTTAAATCATGCATAAAAACTAACACAGAGCCAATAAAGATGTGTCAAAACTGAAGCTGAGGTACATTCAGTCATTGTGTGAAAAAAGTCATTGCCATATCACTGCAGTACTATATGCTGAGTCTTTATTCTAGCCAAATACTTATGAATTCTCTGCTACTGAGTCATTGCTTGAACTATGCTGCTTGTTACTGCTCTAACAGAAAAAGCCCAGAAACAAAGACCTAGATGGTGCTCTAAATAGGAACAGGAAGACATCTTGCTTTTGAAATAAACATACAGCAAGTAAAACATGTTACAGTTCTGTGGATTATAAAGATACAGTACACACAATCCATCCAGTGCCACTAACAGTTTGTGGATCAAGGATCTCAAACCAAATTGGTATTTACATCCCTAGCTCAGACTACTTTTTCTTTTGGAGTAAAGGATGCCATAGCAAGAATGTCAAAGTAAGTTCTCATGTGCTTCTTTCCCAGGTAAGATAGAGATGTTGTTTTAGCTGCTGTGGCAATAAAATACAATCTGCATTAGACTTCTAACCAAACACATTTGCTACACAGTGTGAGTTAATGTAATAATGTCATAGCAGTGATGAAGGGAGACAATGATATTCAAACACACACCACTTTCAGTAGCACAATATCCAATTCTTACTTTACATAAATGAGTTTTATGGAATGTCTTAAAATCCATTAGATATGTTTCCTAGTTATGTTTTCAGAATAATATGAACTCACTTACTTTGCCTAATACACATGAACAGGGGCTGCAGTGGCTCAGTGGTTAAGAAGTTCAGCTCATTAGCTGGAAGGCTGGCAAGTTGGCAGTTCGAGACTTGGGTACTGCATGACAGTTTAAGCACCCGTCTCTGTTCCAGCTCTTGGGGACATGAAAAGAGCCTCATTTGGGCATTCCCTGAGTGGAGTTTATTCCGCAAAAATCCTTTCAACCCAGAATAATTTCTGACACAAAATTATTATACACATGAACAACAGTATGCTGCTGTTTTAGCTGCATTTCTCCCTGGAACCAGGACTGGAACTTCATACATGCAATTTAAGTTAAACTTGACTGAAGTTTCATTGAATTCAATCCACCCTTCCCTCAAACAAGTGATCAGTCTTATTGACAGCTGGTCTTACATTGGAAA
This sequence comes from Furcifer pardalis, assembly GCA_030440675.1. NCBI lineage: Eukaryota > Metazoa > Chordata > Lepidosauria > Squamata > Chamaeleonidae > Furcifer > Furcifer pardalis. Next base: position 63,371,586 of record CP126891.1, read on the forward strand.
GCTTCAGCCATGGGCAGAATCAGAATCAGACCCAAATTTCTATCAACTCACACATGTCTTCTTGTTACTAAATAGGTCTTCTCTGAACCTGAAAACAATTACTCAGAAATAATAAGCTAAATACAGTGAATCCCCCCTCCTGTACCTACTAGCAGAATTATATTACATTATAATTGAGACATAATGGAACATAATGTTACTCCTTCTTTAATGCAACATTCATTCATTCCATTTCTAGCCTGACCTTCCACTACACAGTACTCTTCATGGTGCTTTAGAAATATCAAAATAAAAATAGCAAATTAAAAACAGATACAATCATAAAACTATTTAAATCTGCATAATTTATAAAATGGTAGTTGGAATCATCATAACAAATTATAAACAGTTCTGTAATCCATTCTCTTAAAAAATTGCATATTTTACCTATCATGAAAGCAATAACAGTGGAAACTGATCACAACCCTAAGGGAAATGTAGTTCAGAGTCTGGAAGCACAACAGGAGAAAGTCATCTCTCATGAATCTATCAGGAAGATTTCTGTAAATGTTGGTATTCCAAAGGACATGACTGCTACAGACTTTACTATCTGATAGGTTGAAAAGAAGACAAGCAGTCTTGGAGCTAGTCAGCGATCAAGCCATTTAGGGCTTTAAAGGTTTAAATGAATATCTTGAATACAGCCTGGTAAGTAATTGGTAACCAGTATTGCACAGGTAGGGACTGCAGTTTCTCAAGTAGCTAAGATACTGACTGGAAGGCAGCAGGTCAGCAGTTCAATACTCAAATACTGCAGGGCGGAATGAGCTCCCATCTTTGTCCCAGCTCCTGCCAACCTAGCAGTTCGAAAGCAAGAAATTGCAAGTACATAAATAGGGACCACTTTGGTGGGAAGGTAAACAGCGCTCCTTGCACTCCAGTGTCTAGTCATGCCTGCCACATGACCATGGAAATGTCTGCAGAAGCGGACAGCGCTGGCTCTTTTGCTATGAAACAGAGATGAGCAATGAACCATAGAGTTAGATATTACTGGCTTTCGAGCAAGGGTGACCTTTATCTTTACCTTTACTATATAGGTATTACAGTATAAGGGTCTTATGATATTGCCAGAATAATCATAAGCAACTACATTTTAACACTGAAACTTAAATGGATCTAGTATATTTTTAAAAAAACCAACAACACTATTTCAAGTAGGGTTGTGCATAAAACCCCGGACGCCCTTGCTGCCTTCGCTGGACATTTCCCTTGGCTGGCCCTGGTCCTGAGGGAAGTTTGAACAACTGAGCGGTATGGCTGGGGCCAGCCATTAAATCACCGGACACCCTCACCACCTTCACCGGACGCTTCTCTTGGCTGGCCCTGGCCCTGAGGGAAGTTCAAACAACTGAGTGGTGGGGCTGGAGCCGGCCATAAAAACCCCAGATTTATTTATTTATTTATTTATTTATTTATTTAGATTTATATCACCTCCCACTCACCATGGCGACTCAGGGCGGTTTACAGTCAGGAAAAAAACAAAAAACAAAACAACAACAACACACACACAACACAAACAGCTAAAATCCATTCTTCCTCCCAGCCCGAGGACGTTGGTCTTATCCTTCCCTGGGCAGGTAGGGCCCAGGATTAGTAAGTAGAAGCTTCCATCTAAAAACCTTAAAACTGTTAAAATTTAAAATTAAAATCTAAAAAAGATTAAAAACAGATTAAAAACACACCAGATGCTAAAACTACTAATTTAAAAGTAGAGAAAGAGAGGGGCTCAGATCATCCAATGTGCTGGGCTCATTATACCTTCTGCACCCCATATCTGTCCCGCCAGCCATGTTTTTAGATTCTTCCTAAAGGGCAGCAGCTCTGTCTGGAGACATAGCTCAGTAGGCAGGAGGTTCCATAGGGCCAGAACAGACACAGAGAAGGCCCTCCTTCTAGTGCCAGAGAGATGTGCCTCCCTGGCTGATGGAACAACTAGGGAGCCTCTCTGGTCCACTCTGGTGGGATGGGCAAATGTTCTTGGGGTGAGGTGGTGCCTTTGTCGCCACCACTGTACTTTTCCCCTGGCCATTTAGCTTGAAGGGAAGTGGACAAGTTGAGTTCTGTAATATATTTTTCTCTCTGTCTGTATTGTGTTGAAATGTTTTGAAATGTGTATTACTTTTGAAATATGTATTATTGAAATGTTTTTTATTAAGCTTACGTTATACTGTGAGATTGTAACTTGTAATGCCCTATTTCCTTGTTACCTGCCCAGAGTTGCATTGCTTGTGAATGGGGCGGCACACAAGTTGAAATATAATAATAATAATAATAATAATAATAATAATAATAATAATAATAATAATAATAATAATAATAATAATAATAATAATAATAATAATAATAATAATAATAATAATAATAATAATAATGGCACCAATTAAGTCCATGTCTACACAAGTTCACACAAATTTAGATGATATTCATATTGTGCCTTCCTGAGAGATGCTTCAGTCTGATCTTTGTTCATCTGTGTGTCAATATTCACATGCTACCAAATCCCTATTCTCAGAAATATGGAAACAGTGCAACTTGGGGCATTGGACAGACTTTGAGGATTATTTCTGGGAGAGTTATCTGGCCTCTCCCTGTCTCTCTCAGCTCCTGCTCATGTCCAAATATAGATTTACCGCCACCCAAAAAAAATATTTTTACAGTTGATGGATGCTGCCAACATGCAGGTTTAAACTAAAGGCTTCAGTTTCACCCAAAATCTGCCTCCATTGTCCTTATCCCATTGCTGTTGGACTTTGAAAGAAGAATGACAAACAGAAAAATGCCATTGGTGTGAACTTGTTTAAGGTGGATCCCAGCTTGCCAAGAAGTGATGCACACACTATGATCATGGAGCCATCTCCTGTGGCATGTACAAAATGAGACATGCAGGATTTGCCACTGGGACTGCAATGGACTGCTGCAGCCGTGAGGGTATTAACAAGGTGCCCCTTTACAGCCAGTTCATCTGGCATGACCTCTTCCACCTCCATGTCCACTGGAAATCAGAACAGTGAAGTGGTTCCTACTGTGCTCATTTTGCTGTTGGGCCCAATATGGTGATATGGTGGAATTCCTCCATTGAGGCATACCCTGTTCAGAATGGCAGGGAGAAAGTGCAGCTCTCATGGCCGCTGCAACCCCTGTGGCTGCCATTGTGGATGATGTCAAAATAGTAAGTACTGAGAGCTACCTGCCTCTGGTTCCCACAGCTGCGTGTCAGGGTTTCATAATCCATGCAAAATGTCTCCATGCAAAATAAGTGATTTTTTCCTTTCATGAAGCAAAGAACAAATACACATGAGAAAGCGGTTTAAAAAAGAATGCAAACAAACAATCTGATGGTTCTTATTTCTTGAAGTCCATGCAACCTTTCAATAGCTATTGCAATTCACAAAATTTGTGCAATTTTTTTTTTCAAAAGTGACTAATGAGAATGTGCATTCCTCATTTGGTGTAAACGCAAACATTCCAAGTATTTGTTCAATAAATTAGAACATTACAGCTAGCTATATACAACTCCAGGACAAGAAAAACAAAAAGCTGCTTTTCACTGGCAAAGTAGGGGAAAAAACTACAACAGCTGCTTTGTATCTTCTTTGTAAAATATTTGGAATAGTAGCCATGTTAGTCTGTGGTTCAGGCATATCAGAAAACAAAATAAAATAAGCAAAATAAAATAAAAACAAAATAAAAACACTGCAGCACTTTAAAGACTAACTGTTCTATTTTTATTGTTATCTTTCGTGGATCAAGTTCACTTTTTCAGACAAAGAGTGAAACTGTATATCTTCTTTGGTTTTTCTAGGGTTAAAATATGGTCAGCTGTCATTCATCTCCTTTACTGTCAGATGCTCAGACTACTGTATTATGTATTCTTTTAAAAAAATAATACAGTAGTCTGAGCTGATGGCAGAAAATGAGATGAATAAGAGCTGAAGTTCTCAATAAAGCCTGATGTCTACCTTTGACATTCTGACTACTGAAGGGCCATGGAGGGATCAGACTGAGGTCACTTTGTAGTATGGATGCAAAGAATACTCTCTCTCTCTCTGTATTCTTAGTGATTTTCCAAGTCTTGCTATGCTGAAACTACTTGCTGAAGTTTTCTCTGCACTTTCTATATTTATCATCTTCCTGAAAATATAAGATCCCAGCCTCTTAAGCAGGAAACAAGCAAATATGTCACAGCTCAATGTGCTTCTTTGGGAAACGTGCTGAGGAAAGATGCCATGTTGCTTAAGAATTATAATAATTCTTCACAGAACATTGTATTTTTTTTCCCTGGTGAAAACATGCAAGAAATTACATGGGATTTCTTAGGAAGAAAATGTCTCAGAGAAATCTCACAGTGAGGAGAAAATAGATTTCCTTGGTGTTTGTTGGTTTGGTTTCTTGGTTAGTTTTTCCATAGAGATTGAGAGGCTGTGAAATCCACATGTCTACTCAATTTTACATATTTGTACTATTGCATCCACTCTGCCAGCCATTTTGTGGAGATATACAGTGCAAAGAAATACTTCTTGAACTAGTTTATTTACATTCTGGAATATAGACTTTTTGCTGTCTCATCCATCTTGGTTTACAAAACTTTACAGAACTATCAAGCTAGGATTGAATTTTAGCACTGAATGTGTGTGGAATTGTGGAATGATTATTCTTATGTAGGCTTTCAGGACATATATCATACAATTATGGTCCTGCTTAGTCCACAGCTATTTGTATTTCTCATATTTTCAAGACTCCCCCCCCCCATTGAGATCCCAATTATCTGCTTAGTCTGACATTTAAAATGAATAAAACATTCAGATAATTATGTTTAGTATGATTTGGTTCAATATATACAAAAAGGAAATATCAAAATAATGACATAATATCTTTCCTGGTACTGTAACATATGGAAATTATCCCTAAAGCAATCTCTGCAATCTCTGTTTTGCCAATATACAAGGTTTTGAGAGGAATATATGCTAATATGGACAAATACCTATGACACTCCTGGTTTTTTCCTTTAATTTAATTTCTGTGGATGGCTAACTTGAAGATAGACTCTAGATATGTGCTTAGAAGGCAAAAAGGTGCATTTTAGTGTGTAACATCCTCCCAGACTAGGATTGATTTACAATTGATTTACAATGATTTACAAAGGGAATCCATTTAATTGTCTCAGGAATGGTTAAGCTTTCTGGTTCTGCTCCACCTCGTTATGGAGTTGATAAAGATATTTACAGAGAAGGTCTGGAAAATCTTCCAATATCTTATACAGACTACTTGGTCACCAAGGCTATAATAGGAGAGCTCAACTGTTTAACCAAGCAAGAAATGGAATATGCAGTTACTTGTGAAACTACTGTGTAGACATGTTTTATCTATGATTTGCTTGGAGCTTTTGATACATTTTTAGAACCACCTAGTCTAGAATATAAAATAAGGTTAAAAATTAGTCTTGATGTTGCTTTCAAAACATACAAGGAAAACCTTCCTACTCAGGACTGGTCGTACAAGATGTATGTTCAGTTTTCTAGTATGTATGTGCTGAATATACCAAACCACACAAAGTGTGACATTTATGATGGGGCTATGGATGATGTGATTCTTGTACATGGAACTGTGCAAGATTATCAACTGGGTCAGCATTACTATGCACCATATATTTTACCTAAAACATGCCACCAGGTGCAAGGCACTGCATCAATTACAAGACGCTAGTTATTCGAACTAAAGACTATGATGCATGGAAAAGCACTGGAACATGCAGTTCTCTTTGCCAGTATTATTCAGTCTGGAGAAGCGCAACAGCTGTGGGAGATATTCTTCCATTTAATCCAGCCGCTCTTGGTTCAATAGCTACAGATTTAGACAATACATATTTAAGCCACCGAAACCCCAATGCAAGAAAAGATCTCACTGATTGCAAATTTTAACAAGAACACATCACATTCTAGTATTGAAGAGCAATAATGCAAGGTTTTAGGGGCAAAGTATGTGATATTAGTTCTGATATAATAGGGTTGTTTTTTTTTTAAAGTTATGTTTCTTTATTCATATCTAATGCAAGTTTTTACTTAGGTACAACTGTAAATATTAATAGCTTTTTGGCATATTCCTAAAATTGTTGGAACGCAAGAGTTTCAAAATATTTTGTTATAATTTATGAAATAAAATTTTAACTAGTGTTATACCTATTGCTTCCTATATTGAAATCTGCATAATTCTTAATTGGTTGGTATAATAAAAACATTTGCTTGTAACCAAATAGAGCTTTTAACAACCATGCAAATTGATAATGGATAAATTAGTCATGTGTTCCATGTTTTAGCTTCAGGGAATATCTGCTTTGAGGCTATACTCAAGTTGTGTTAGGATTCTTTAAATTGCATTGAACAGTTCTAGTGGTTAAATCTTATTTGCACTGATTTTATGTCCATGTTAAGAAATGCATATTAATAAAGCATCCACAGGATTAAGTTAGTAGTGACTAGAATTTTCCTTAAGTAAAAGTGAGATGTCCAACTAGCTTTCTCAAATCTATCCCACTGAAGAAAGGTTCCAGTTTTACCATTGAAGAACTACTCATATTTGCCATTAATTATTGCCTCTTGTGCCAAACAGTCATGTTTCCATTACCGCTAATCCAAATATATTTATTAAACATTCACCATAATCCCTATTCTGGCAGTCAGGAAAGGGTTAATGTAAAGCATGAACACAGGACATTCATGTTTCTACAGATGACCAGATGCTTTCTGATCATGTTGTGTCACATGACGATTCTTATGAGGATCATTATTAAATAATCAAAAAGAAAACAACTTCAAACAAAGTTGCCATGACTGATTTTTGCACCATAAACAAAAGTGCTAAAGCATAAGTGGTTTATATTAGTAGCATAGCACACCATGCAAGCTCACGGGGAGAAAGTATAAATCTATACCACTGAAGAAAGGTTCCAGTTTTACCATTGAAGAACTACTCATTTTTGCCATTAATTATTGCCTCTCATGCCAAACAGTCATGTTTCCATTTCTTAAGAGACCACATCTCCCCAAGGTTATCTGTCCGTCCCACCAGAGCAGACTGGAGAGGCTCCCTAGCTGTGCCATCAGCTAGAGAGGCTTGACTCTCTGGCACTAGAAGGAGGGGCTTCACTGTGTCCTCTCCGGCTCTGTGGAACTGCCTGCCTCTAGAGTTACACCTCCAGACAGAGCTGCTGGCTTTTAGGAAGGGAGTGAAGACTTGGCTGGCGGAAATGGTGTGGGCCAGTGATGGTTCATTGACCCCTCCCAGCTGGCTTATCTAACATCTCATACCCACCCACCCTCTCCTTTATCTAAAGGAATGAAACACTGTTTTAAATTGTTTTTACAGTTTTAATTGTATTTTATATGTTTTATCTGATCTGTTGTAATCTGCCCTGAGCTGCCGGTGTGAGTAGGGTTTAATAGAAATTTGAATAAATAAATAAATAAATGCATCGTTGAACTGAAGACACTTAAAACTCCTTACTCAGACAAGAGGAATTTTGTCCTTGTAGAGATGAAAATCAGACTTTGGATCAAATTTATTGTCTACAACAGAGAAGCTTCTTCAGATCCAAGCTTCTCAATGTCATTGCTCCTCTTTGCTTTGATCCTGGAGCTAAAAGAAAGGATTGGGTGGGAAAACAAAGTAAGCTTCAGAGATACACTAAGTAGGAATGAGAGAGTTCAAAAAGCCCAAGGATATCAGAAACAATCTGGAGTTTTCTGAATCAGTAGGGATATATGTCTCTGATTCTTCTTCTTTCATGTTCCAATCAAACCCTGGACTGCCAAAATGAAGCCACTAACTTCACTTTGTCATTGCCCAAACCCAAGTCCTCACTGGTGCATGCCTATGGCAGCAATCGGCAGACCAGTTCTCCTTATTTTGTGTCTTGATCAGAACTTGGACTCCAACCCTCAGCCTATTCAGGTCCTTCAGGTGACGTAGGGGAGACTGAGATCTTCATCTACATCCACCTTCAATGATTTTCCTTTCCCAGTAAGCTCCTTCCTCCATCTTCTAATAAAGCTCTTCCTGGATCTGAGCCAGTGGACTTGAAGCTCATATCTGTTCAGAGGGTATCAAAGGTCATTCTCTTGCTTAGTTCTCTCACCATCTGATGCTACTTCTCTCCTGATATTTGTGGAGCAATACCAACAAGAGGATATATTTTCTCAATTGTTGTAGGTTTAAGGAATCTTGTCACTATCCGCGTGGTTTCATTAACAGCAACATCAACTTCTTTTGTGTGTGTTGATGCATTCCATACTGGAGCAGCATACTCTGCTGCAGAGATCATCATCATCATCATCATCATCATCATCATCATCATCATCATCATCATCATCATCATCATCATCAGTAGTAGTAGTAGTAGTAGTAGTAGTAGTAGTAGTAGTAGTAGTAGTAGTAGTAGTATATGCTGCCCCCAATTGCTTATAGCAACTCTGAGCAGCTCACAATGAAAAAATACATCACAGTCACAATATCAAATAACAAAGTATCTAAAACAAAAACATTTCAAAGAATCCTCAGTCAAAGTTACAAAATAAGCAGGAGTCGCAATGAAACAATATATCACAGCTACAAATATCAGATAACAAAATATCAAATAACAAAACAATTACAAAATACTATATCAATACATCATACAAAGCATTTCAAAAATACATAAACAGAGCATCAACACAACAATACCCTGGCCACTCCACCACATGGTGAAGTCCTGCCATACACAGCTGCAACGGCCCTCCAAGCCCTGGTCCCAGGGCAGGGGCCATGATGTCAGAGCAGATAGAGGTCTCTGTCTCCGGGGGTGCAACAGCCTCCATGCCCCACCCCCAGGCAGTCCCAGGGAGGGCGGTGGAGTCCTGCCACCATAGCAGCTTTTGAGCCCTGGCTCCAGATGCACTGGGCCAAAGCTGATGTGTCCAGTGTGGATGATTGAGTTCCCCATTTATAGTTTGTGAGTTTCCTGATGATGTTGTTCCTTGTACTAACCTTGTTGGCTAATCCTACTAACACCCGATCAGATTATGCAGACCAGTAAATTATTATTTATTTAGATTTATTATCCCGCCCCAATCAGGCGAACCTGACTCTAGGCGGCTTACAGAAAATTCATAAATTAAAACCTTGAGGTTCGAAATTACTTTAAAAAATCAATTAAAAAAGAATTAAACCATGAATTTACAAAGATCTAAAAAATTTAAAAAGGTTAAAAAGTTTAAAAAGATTTAAAAAGTTTAAAAGAGTGAGGGAGGGGTGGCTGTCCCATCAGATCAGCCACCCAACATGGGACCCCATATTCCTGGAGCCCCACACCTGCCCTGACAGCCAGGTTTTTAGGCCCTTCCAAAAGCCCCTTCCAAAAGGGCAGGAGCTCTGTCTGTAGACGTAACTCAGTTGGCAGGAGGTTCCAAAGGGCCGGGGTGGCCACGGAGAAGGCCCTCCTCCTGGTGCTAGAGAGATGCGCCTCTCTAGCCGATGGAATGATAAGAGAGCCTCTCCGATCCGCCCTGGTGGGACGGACAGATGTCCTTGGGACGATGCGGTCTCTTAAGTATCCTGGCCCACTACCATGTAGGGCTTTAAAGGTAATAACCAGCATCTTGAATTGCACCCGGAGACATACTGGCAACCAGTGCAGCTCCCGAAGCAGTGGTGAGGCACGAGCATAACGCCCGCACCCCATCACTACCCGAGCAGCCGCATTCTGGACCAGCTGCAGCCTCCGAATGGTCACCAAGGGCAGCCCCATGTAGAGCGCATTACAGTAATCAAGTCTGGAGGTGACCAAAGCATTGTGATCATGAGCAAGGAATCCTGGTCTAGGAGTGGGTGTAGCTGGCGTATTACACGAAGTTGTGCAAAAGCCCTCCTGGCCACGGCTGCCACCTGCTCCTCGAGCAGTAGTCGTGAGTCCAAGAGGACCCCCAGATTACGCACCAGGTCTGTTTGGGGCAAAACTGCCCCATCCAGAACCAAAGATGGTAACTCCCGAGATAGCGCAGGACCCCTTACCCATAGCCACTCAGTCTTGCCGGGATTCAGTTGTAGCCCGTTGTCCCCCATCCAGACCCTGACAGCCTCCAGGCACCTGGATAGGACTTCCACTGCATCAATTGGATCTCCACGGGCTGAGATATACAGCTGGGTGTCATCTGCATATTGGTGATACCTCACCCCGTGGGAACGGATGATCTCACCCAGTGGCTTCATGTAGATGTTAAATAGGAGAGGCGAGAGTACCGAGCCCTGAGGCACCCCATATTGCAGGGGCCTAGGGCTGGACCTCTCGCCTTCCAGCCACAGTGGTTCAGTGGTTAATAAGCTTGCCTTGTTAGCTGGGAGGCCAGCAATTCAACATTTCGAGACCCTGATACTGCATGACATTGAGCACCCGTCTGCGTCCCAGGTCTTGGGGACATGAAAGGAGCCTCATTTGGGCATTCCCTGAGTGGAGTTTCTTCCGCAAAAATCCTTTCAACCCAGAATAATTTCTGACACAAAATTATTATACACATGAACAACAGCATGCTATTGTTTTAGCTGCATTTCTCCCTGGAATCAGGACTGGAACTTCATACATGCAATTTAAGTTAAACTTGACTGAATTTTGGTTGAATTCAATCCTCCCTTCCCTCAAACAAGTGATCAGTCTTATTGACAACTAGACTTACTTTTGAAAGCTTCAGCCATGGGCAGAATCAGAATCAGACCCAAATTTGTCTCAACTCACACATGTTTTCTCATTTGGCCATTCCCTAAGTGGAGTTTCTTCTGTAAAAATCCTTTCAACCTAGAATAAATTCTTACACAAAATTATTATTAACAGTGATGTCAACTTGTTTTTTGTGTGTGGATGTGCTCCATACTCTGCTGCAGAAATGGTCAGTCTCTGATTGTGTTGTTATTCCACTTGAGGTTTTAGCCTTAATCTTTGAATCTGTTTTGGGAATAGAGTTGAGCAGAGCACATTGGATATCTTCAGACTGAAACCCAGTGCAGCTTTTCTTCCATGAAAACAAAGTCACCCACCTCCACTGATCTATAAATATCTAACCTGACAGGATGCAACTTCAAAAATGTCCATAAAACCAAAGGGTCAAGTCCTCTACATCCATTAGAATATATATTATTGTAGCCAGAACAAAAAAAAATACAGCAGCATTTAGAAATGTAGTTTGGCAGGGAAAACTCTTCCTTCTATTTGCTATATATCAAAAGTCGCAGTGTTATTAAATGAATGCTCCATTTTTTTGCTACCTATTTTCAAAGCTCAAAGTTTTATCAGCCTTATTAGTAAACCCTTGGGCATTAATGATATGACTCATATTTTCAGCATTCTTACCTTATGTATATTCTTGCCCTCATTCTCTCATATACCCACCAAAGTGATTTTTGGTGCTAACTATTTATAGGAAGTTTCAGTGTCTTAGAACTAACTTACACCATTCTATCTTTCTAGCTGAAGGGCTGCCCTGGTCAAAGGCACTCCAGAGAATCTGGTTACCCTCAATGAAATAGTGATAGTATGGGAAACTCTTTCTTTCTTTGATGACTTAAGGGAATGAACTAAATACTGAAGTCAATGAAACCTGTTGGTTTACTAAACTTTATGGGAATATCTAGTTTTAAACCACTACAATTACACTCATCCATTATAACTGTTTAATGACAATGGAATGTGAATTTTTAAAATTACTTCATATTGAATTACTGCACAGAATCTGTTTCACAAAGCCTTGCTGGAAAATGGTGTGCACATGTATGCAGGCCAAGAAGGTGAAAAACACTTTTTTTTAAAAAAACTGAGTAAGCCTAACATTTCGGCTTGCAGTGCCCACTAGCCCCACTCAACATGGTCAATGGAAGTCATAATACAAAACATCTGGAAGTGCTCTGCTCCTGGTTTATTGAGAGTATTGCTCTATGAACGATTTGGATGCTGGGACTATTTTTGATGGCAGCTTACAAGATATTTCTGACTATTAAAGTATGCACAGAACATATGTATTTTTTTTTATGTGGATGGCTAAAATGAATACAATTTTAAAAATGTAAAGAAAATCCCATCAGGCAATATCTTTAACACCCCTGATATTATCTGGCCTGCAGAGATCTGTGAGGAGAAACCCACCTTTCACAATTACGGTATTCCACTTTAATTTGAGAGGCTCAGGCAACTTGAACCAACAAATGTCAATCCAAGGACTATAGAAAAAATAACAAAAGCTCAAATTATTGTTACAACCATGGTTTAAATCAGCTGTCATTTATAACCCCTAGGTTGAATGTAGCAATGTAAGGTCAGATAGTACTGCACCAAATTTAGTTCTAAATTGGTTTGGCTGTGATGGCTGTCTCTAAAACTCTACTTGAGATGGCTTCTTCCACAATCCAGGGAGTGGGTTTTGGTGAGTCCACTTGATTCAACTTTTTCAGAGACTTGGAACTCATTAAATTGATTAGTAAATTTGTTGAATCTGATAACATTGGTCCGTAGCATTTAAATTGTGTTCTACCTTAGGCTCTTTTAAACAACCAGGTATCTCTAAGTCTGTTTCTTCTTTATTAATGTAATTAATGGTCAGTAACTACAACAGAGTCACAAATCCTGAAAACTGCCTTTGAAGTTCTTAGTCTTCATTTCATAAAATAAAATGGAGGTTGAGAGATACTAAAGATCAACTAATTCTGTCAACTGTGTGGGTTTAAGTCAATTCATATTTGTCAATGATGAGGGTTATACATCATGTGAAGTATCAGAAAAAGCACACTATTGCAGGAAGTCCTGGATGAAGTGGATTATCTGGACCCTTTTCAGTCAGGATTCAGGCCCAGATATGGTACTGAAACAGCATTGGTCATGCTGGTGGATGATCTCTGGCGAGAGTGGGTCAGAGGTCATCTGTCTGTCCTGGCTCTTCTTGACCTCTCAGTGGCATTTGATACCATCGACCACGGTATCCTTCTGGAAAGGCTCCAAGGATTGGGGATCCAGGGTACTATGTTGTCCATCAGCCAGAGAGGCGTGTCTCTCTGGCACAAGACAGAGGGCCTTCTCGGTGTCTGCCCCGGCCCTATGGAACCTCCTGCCAACTGAGTTACGCCTACAGACAGAGCTACTGCTCTTTTGAAAGGGCCTAAAAACCTGGTCTGGTCCCTCTGCCCCTTCGGAACCCAGCCTGCACTTCTGGTAATTCTCTCTCCACGTGCTGTTGCAGTCTATCCTGTATTATCTTGAGCATAACCTTGCTAGCGTGTGGAATGAGTGCATTTGTTCAATAATTTGAACATTCTTTGGCATTACCCTTTTTGGGACTGGAACATATACTGATCTTTTCCAATCCTGTGGCCACTGTTCTGTTGTCCAAATCTGCTGGCATATAGAATGCAATAATTTGATTCCATCATCTTTTAGGGCTTTTCGGACTTCACTCTCTAGGATGTCTGGCTCAAGTTCAATGTTCTCATCATTGTGATTATCAGGGGTGTTGATATCCTTTTTGTAGAGTTCCTCTGTGTACTCTTGCCATCTTTTCTTTTTCTCTTCTGCATCAGCTAACTCCTTGCAGTTTTTGTCCCTCATCTTGTTCGTTTTTGCTTTAAATGTTCCCTTCATTACCCCAATTTTGTTGAAATGATCTGTAGTCCTACCCCTTATGTTGTCTTCCTCTATTTCTTTGCACTGGTCATTTAGGTAGGTTTCCTTATCTCTCCTTGCTTTTCTTTGAAATTCTGTGTTCAATTGATTGATTTTTTTTCTTGCTCCTTTGCCTTTTGCATTCCTCCTTTGCTATTTTAAGAGCCTCATCAGATAACCACTTTGTTTTCTTGCACTTCTTTTCTTTTGGTATGGTTTTCCTTGCTGCCTCCTATATGATACTCTCACCTCTGTCCTGGCACTCTGTCTATTGTGTCTAAGCCATTAAATCTGTTCCACACCTCCAGTGTGTATTCCTTAAGGATATTGTCTAGGTCATACCTGTCTGGCCTGTTTTCCCTATTTTTTAAATCTGAATCTGAATTTTGCAATCAGTAGATTATGGTCTGAACCACAGTCTGCTCCAGGTCTTGTTTTTGCTGATTGTATTGAGGTTCTCCATCTTTGGCTGCAGAGTATGTAATCAATCTGTTTTCAATGTTGGCCGTCTGGTGATGTCTATGTGTAAAGTCATCTTTTGTGTTGCTGGAAGAGGGTGTTTGCTATGACCAGTGTGTGATCTTGGCAGAACTCTATCAGTCTTTGACCTGCTTCATTCTGTGTTACAAGACCAAACTTGCCTGTTATTTCATTTACTTTTTGATTTCCTACTTTGACATTCCAGTCTCCTGTGACAATGTGGACATCATTTCTTGGTTTCTGTTCTATAAGGTGTTGTGAATCCTCATAGAACTTGTCAACTGTGGATTCATCTGCACCAGTGGTTGGTGCGTAGACTTGAATTATTGTGATATTGAATGGCTTTCCCTGGATTCAGACTGAGATCATTCTGTCATTTTTAAGATTGTATCCCATTACTGCTTTTCTCACTTTTTTTATTAACTATTATCATCATTCCATTTCTTCTAAGATTTTCTTGTCTGCAGTAGTAGATATGATGGTTCACAGAGCTGAATTCTCTCATCCCTGTCCATTTTAACTCACTGATTCCCAAGCTGTCAATGCTTATTCTTTCCATTTCATTTTTTACCACTTCTAGCTTGCCTTGATTCATAGATCTTGCATTCCATGTTCCTATCCAGTGTTGTTCCCTGCTGCATCATATTTCTCTTCACACTATCCTATCCCCTCCCCCCTCTTCTGACCTGGTGGATTCATCCTCCTGTTCCATCTGTTTTGTCTTTTTGTTTAGCCTTTTGTCCCTGTCCATGGGGTTCTCTTGGCAGTGTTCCTGACATGGTTTGCCGGTTCCTGCGTCAATATTTCCACTCCTAGATACTATCACAATACAAAGTAACACATTCTGAAGTTAAGTTGGTTAGTACTGAATATATGAGTTAAGAAGTTAAGCAGTCAAGAGTTAAAAGTATCTCATAAGCTATTTCAGAACTAGTCATCATCATTGATATCAAAAGGAAAACCTTGCTATGGAAAGGAAAGTTCACTGTATTTGCTTAAATGATGGTACGGTAAATCAATTACTTATCACATGCATGCAGTTCGGAGTCTGTGTTTGATGTATCAAGGCATCTGTGATGTACACTCACCCACTCATCCTCCCCAGCTCCTCCTTGCTCTGTCCAGTGGGCCAATGATGCCACCCGCCCTTCTGTGGCTTCTTCCTCCTTTTCACCACTGGCCTTTCGTTGGTCTTCCCTGCCAGCCACCTGACCCACAAGACCCTTGAAAACAGGTGTGAAGCCAATGCAAGCAAAAAGCCTAAAAGAGAAAGCACTCTGAAATTTTAGAAAAGCTTACGCAAGAATAATGAGTACAATGAAAATTCAATATGGATCAAGCAGGTTGAAAATCTAGCAAAAGCATCCAAAATGGAAGCTTTTCAGATAATGAAAGAAGCCATACAAGAACAGGTAAAGAAAATACAAAACTGGAGTGCTCCTGGTTTAGATGAACTCCATGGATTCTGGCTGAAATCACTAACAAACCTTCATGCAAGATTGGCAAACCAAATGAACCAGGTTTTGGAAATACCAGCAGATAAAAAATGGTTAACAACTGGAAAGACACTGTTAATTCAGAAAGATATAGAAAAGGAAAATGAGCCTGGAAACTATAGACCAATAAATTGTCTACCAACAACTTACAAATTACTCACAGGCATAATTGCAAATCAAATATATGGACATTTGAAAAACAACAATTTGTTGCATGTAGAGCAGAAAGGGTGCTACAAAAACTCCAGAGGAACCAAAGATCAGCTATCAATTTAATAATAGTAATAGTAATAGTAATAGTAATAGTAATAGTAATAGTAATAGTTATGTGTCACAAATTATTCTGGGTTGAAAAGATTTTTGCTGGAGAATCTCCACTCCTGGGATGCCCGAATGAGGCTCCTTTCATGTCCCCAAGATCTTTTCCCACCAAAGTGTCCCCTGTTTATCTACTTGCAATTTCTTGCTTTCAAACTGCTAGGTTTGCCTGAGCTGGGACAGAGGTGAGTGCTCAAACCATCATGAAGTACCTGGGTTTTGAATTGCTGACTTGCCAGCCTTCCAGCTAACAAGGCGAGCTTCTTAACCACTAGGTCACTGCAGCCCTTACTGATATAAATGGGGAAAAATTCTTTCAGAACTATTAAGCACACACAAGCATTTGCTCTGTTCTCTTATTTTACTCAGTAACTACTATACATATCACCTCCTTAATTTCATGTAAATGGATTGTAATTTGAACTTCTCGGAGAGCAGGCAATATGTCAGTTGCTAACAAGTAATCATGTACTACATTTATTGACTCACAAAGAAAGCCATGGCAGATTGTGAAATGAAAGTTTTAGTCGTTAAACAATCAATACATGTAATGACTAGCAGGCTGAGATAGATTGCAAAGTGGATCATATTTTTCACAGTGAAAGGCCATTTCGAATAGGGCCTTTCAATCAGTCTCTGCTATGGTAGGAACCTAAAATAAACAGCAGTAACTTTCTCCACTAAATAGCTCCAATAGTATAACTTTCTTACTAAACAACTCTCCACCATTATTATATTCCAAATGTCAATTATTGACAGTCCCTTGGTTCTTACATTCAACCAACCCCCATACACCCCATTAGAAGTTAACCTGAGGCAGTTAACAAGATCTTATTTTATAGAACCTATCACTAATATTTTAAGATGTTGCACCACATCTAAAAAGCCAGCAGGAGAGATCGCTTGGAAGTCATCAGAATTCTTGTGATAACTCATTTGTGTGATGTTTGATTTAGCAAAGTATAGTATTCACTAACCATGGATTACAGCTATAATTTAACTATGGTTTGAAAATTTCATCATTTTGCAAGCCATAGATTATCTTCTGGCAGTATCTTTGGTGAAGTGCTTTAACTGAGCAACTTCCTTCCACAAGGGACATTTAAAAAGATGCATTGGTTCTGTGGTTAAGAAGCTCGCCTTGTTAGCTGGAAGATTGGCAAGTCAGAAGTTCAAGACCCAAGTTATGTATGACAGAATGAGTGCCTGTCTCTCTCCCAGCTCCGGCCAAGCTAGCAGTTTGAAAGCAAGAAATTGCAAGTAGATAAATAGGGATGACTTTGGGGTGCATGGAACTCTTTTTTTCTCCCCACCGAAGTGGTCCCTATTTATCTACAATAAAACCTTGCATAAAGAGCGCCTTGCTTAGAGACTAACTTACTTAAAGAGCAGAATTTTCTCTGAATGGTTGCCTTGTTTAACAACTAAAACCAACCAAAAACTCACTTAACAACTAAATTGGGGTTTGCAATTCCCCCTGCCAGAAGTCACAATTGGTCACTTACAATGGTGTTTTGCTTAAAGAGCAACTTGCTTGAAGAGCAATCCCATGGAACACATTATTCTCTTTAAGCAAGGTACCACTGTACTTACAATGTCTTGCTTTCATACTGCTAGGTTAGCAGGAGCTGGGGCAGAGACAAGAGCTCACTCCATCATGCAGTACCCAGGGATCAAACTCCAATCTTCCAGCCAGGAAGTTCAGCATCATAACCATTTGAGTCACTACAGTCCCGTCAGCATAGGAAAATATGATTGCAAAATATCAGTAAAAATATGAACTAAGGAGCAAGGCTGCTTAGAATGGATTTATTTTCAGAGTCAATAGAGCTTTGAAGTAATTAATTAAATGTAACACAGTTATTCTAAACAAGTTACTTTGGGGGTAATGAGTAAATGCAAAGTTTTTTAGATGTAAAAACTAGCAACCAAGTTACTTAAGTGTGATAAATCAGACCTAATGACTTCTAAAGATTACTTCTTAATGGCATTTTTATGAGGCATTTTGGCAGGATTTTTCATTATCTGATCCTAAATGGCACAGGAACTGTTCTTTAGTTTTTGCCTTCAGTAGTCTTCTAAATGTGTACTGTGCTATATTAGAATTGAAAATGGGAGGGAACTAGGGCTGTGTGTCAGCTTTGGTTGTTGTTCAGTCACAGTCGATTTGACCCTTTGCGACCCCATGGACCATTACAGATGCTCAATATTAGATTATATTTGGAGGCATTTGTGTTGATTGGGGCTCAAATTAAAGTACACAGTCTCTAATCAGTTCTGATACAGACTGGAACAATCCTGGATTACATGAGAAAAGATATCATTATTTTCCACAATAAAATTATTGGCTGAAATCTTCTTGCTTCACATAGTACGTCACAACTAGAGTAGACCAATTAAATCAGTGGAAATTTCAAAGGAATTAACTCACCAAATGCCCACTGATTTGATGGGCCGACTCTAATTGTGAATTTGTTTGTCCAGAGGGCTGGCCTAACAAGATCATGGATAGATAAGGCCTTCTTTGTTGGTTGAGCAGTCTACCTGGGTTTTAGCTGACAGCCTCTGGGCTAAATTATACAAAGTCAACTTATTAATAAATTAATATATATGGCATGCTAAACAGTTGTTGTTGTTGTTGTTGCTGTTGTTGTTGCTGTTGTTGTTGTTGTTGTGTCGCACTGTCAATTCTGACCCTGTGTGACCTCATGGACCACCGCACGCCAGGTACCCCTTTTCCACCATCCTCCTCAGCCCGCCCAGCTTTGTGTCCATTGCATCAACAATGCCATCTAGCCATCTCATTCCCTTCTTTTTTTGTCCTTGTCCTTTCCCAGCATCAAGGCTTTCTCAAGTGAATCCACTCTTCTCATTTGATGTCCAAAGTACTTTAACTTCATCTTCAATATTTTACCATACAAGGAGCAGTCGGGGTTGATTTCTTTTAAGATCAATCTATTTGTTCTTTTTGCTGTCCAGGGTACTCTCAAAATTCTTCTCCAGCACCACCTCTCAAAGGAATCTATTCATCTGCACTCAGCCTTCCTTATGGTCCAGCTCTGACAACCATACATTAGTATCAGTAATACCATTGCTTTGACTATGTGAAACAATATACATGCATTAAACAAACTCTTGATTTATTTTTGTAGCTCTGCCATTGCTGTTGGAGATGCAGGAAAGTTGTTTAATCCTGTGATCCTTGCATTATTTTCCTGTCATGAATTATCTTCATTTCATGAATTCCAAAGTTGGTTGAGTGTATTTTGCCTGGCTTCCCCTGGCTGCCAAAAACTGCAAATTAGGGCTCGGTTCCTCCACCCCAACCATTACACATTGACTAGAATTTTTGAAGCAGAACTTCAGATCATAGAGCTGTTTGCAAAACTCACATTCCCCAGAGCTTGGAGGTAACTTTTTGGATGCTAATTCTCAGAGTCTCCAGCAACCACATTAGCTAGGGAATTCTGGGAGCTGTAGTCTGAAAAAGTAACATTTCCAAATTCTGATAATAGCACACTATGTGCTGTTGATATCATTTTTTTTACCCCAGCATCAATGAAACGCTATATAATTTTTAATGTATATCTTGTGCATTGACTTATCAGGCTTGCTTTCATCTCAGTGTGTTTGTATTTGAGCTAGTGAGCACCTTTGGAAGTCATATGCTTTTCAATCTGTTTGGTTTTTGTTACAAAATCAGTAAGAGTGAAAGCTAATACAAACGAACCAGGTTGATGTTTACTTGGCACTATTCTTGGTAACAGTGCTTGTGTCTGTTTGTCGTTGTAGGAAATCCATTGATACTGTGACATAATGTGCACATACAGAGGAAGCAACAACCCAAGGATATGTTAACTGTAACGCAGCACAAAGCAAATGTGAATCAACTAATGTACAAGAAGGAGAGGAATTGACATTTTATGCTGTAATCTGGGAAGCAGCAAAGTGTCTTGCATATTTCAGAGTGTTTTCATCTCTTTGTAGTGGATTTATTTCATCTTTTCCTTTCCCACAAAATACTTGTCACCAAAGGTTGCTTGCTATCTGAGTTTGCTCTCTCTTGTTCTCTCTCTCTTTCTCTTTTGCAAGTCAGTAAATTGTCCTATGGAAGATGGCAATTTTACTGAAATAACTGCTTTATGGTAAGCTCCAGGGGCAGAGTGATCATAGTATGTGAGAAAAGAGAGGATCAAAGCTAAACACTCTGGTCTCCTACCTGCAGTCTTGGCATCTCCCACATGCCAGTCCATGTTATGCCAAATTTTCTCTCACAGACACTCTACATACTAGAGCAGGTTGGTAGAAACGAAAGGAATAGATCAGTGTAAGTTCAGAAATGTGTGGCACATCTATAAGAGTCAGATACACAGAAATAGCTTCCTCAAAGATTGTGGTACATTTGAACCACAATTGGTTGTACCCTGGTAATGGAAATACTGTGTTGCCAGCTAATTTTTCTCACATTAAGTCAGGTGAAAGAAACTGCAAAATGAACTCATCAGAAGGTGGTTTCATTTCAGCAGTTTCACCTCTGGCCTAGACATGGAAGAAGAAGAGCCCTATGCTTTGCTCCTGCTGAAACTGTTTTGTTTTGTTTTGCTTTGCAAAAGATGTCCGTTGCTGGCATGAAAAAATGCAGAGGGCTGCAAAAACATCCTCAGTATGAGAAATCTAATTGCAACCATGTTTATAAATTTATAAGGTCTCTGATTTGGCCTTCGATTAAAGTCAGAGAAACAGACTTTTCAGTTAGGGCTTTCGATTGATTTTAGAATTACTTTAGAGATGAGAAAACCTCATTTGTGAGTCGGAGATAATTTGATTTACATAAATTCCATGTCCTAGGATGCCTAGTCATTTTCCTGTTTTTGATCCATTTAGTTTTCAACAGATGTTCATAAGATATATGGCAGATTTGTCAACATCTCAGGCTTTGTAAATGTTGTTGGACTACAGCTTCCATGTACCTTGAACACTCATTCTGTGGTCTAGAGCTGATGGGAGGTAGAGTACAATAATATTTACTGGGCCATAGATCACAAACTATTAGTTTAGAAGTTAGTTTAGATATCTTTGACAGACTATATAAGAATACTATTGGTAAGTGGGTCCTGTACAACTAGAATAATATTTAAATGAACTACTGGTAAATGTGTAAGAAGATCTGATGTATAGGTGTATGTTCTAAAACCAACATTCCCCGCTGGAATTTTTTGGAATAGTAGCCATGTTAGTCTGTGGTTCAGGCATATTCCCAGCTGGAGTGGCAGTTCAAGCCTGTATAATTACAACCTTCAATACTTGAAAAGATTTGTAATATTTTGGGGAAAATTTTGTCATTCCAGTTGAATATACTGTCAAACTCAGGGTTTTGCAACCTTGCTCTTCAAGATGCCTGTGACACTAGGACAGTGATGGCATACTTCAGCCCTCCAAGTGTTCTTGGACTTCAATTACCAGGAGCCCAAGTCAGCATTCCTACTGATCAGGGCTTCTGGGAATTGAAGTTCCAGAACACCTGGAGTGTCAAGGTTTGCCATCACTGCACTAGGACATGGATTCAGAGTGAAAAGGAAAATGTTCAGAGTTTGAACATTAACAAGACATGCACACACACACACACGCGCGCACACACACGCGCGCGCACACACGCACGCACACACGCACACGCGCGCGCGCACACACACACACACACACACACACACACAGCTCCTTGTCAGTGTACCAGAGATGGAATAATGTGAAAGATGTTCACTATAATGTGAAAAAAAAATATCATTGCACTTAGCAAAGGATAGGGGTGTGTGTATGAGAGAGAATAAATAAATAAATAAATGAATAAATAAATAACACCTCCATTCTATGGCAGGGCACTAAAGAAATTCCATTTGACTGTCAGAATCTTAAATGTATAGCATATCCAGAAACAGCTGATTGTATATATATAGATATTATTATATTATATTATATATTATAACGCTGCAGGAGTTTGTTAATTCCTTTAGCACACAGGATATTGACAGCAGAAGCAGCCTTTGGTGGATGTCAGCCAGTGGTGGGCAGTAACAGGTTTGAATCCCCCGGGCGGGGGGGAGCAAAATTTTGGGGGGCTTCCCTGCCCCGCCCCACCCACCTCGCTGCCTCACCCTGCCCACCTCCTCCTCCACGTCCTCCTCCTCCAAGTTCAGGTGGCCTTGCACAGCGGAGTCGATTGGTATTCAAATTTGATGTCAGGGTTTGTTCCTGCAAGTTGTTCAAGGTCTCCCTTGCTCAAAAGCCAGTCATATCCAACTCTAGGGTGCCGTGTTCATCTCCATTTACAGCCAAAGAGCCAGTACTGCCTGTGTTTGCAGATGTATGTGTGGGCATATGGCAGGCATGACTAGATCACCCATGGTGTAGGCTCCACCCATGATGTAGGCTCCTCCCATGGCATAGGATCTGCCCATGACATAGGCTCCACCCATGTGTGGTAGCAGTTATTTTTTTGCTGCCCACCACTGATGTCAGCCTCCCATATATGCCATTCCCAGTGCCCAGAGATGTTAAGAACATCTACATTTATGGGAGTGCCACAGAAAAGAGGGTTTCAAAAGGAGAGTTCAGGGAGAAGTTGGGGCACTCCAAGGAAAGACCTCAGAGACCTCCAACAAGTAAGTTAAATGTCTTGTCTGGACATGCTGTAAGACTAGGAAAAAATACTCGTACTTAGTGGTTAAGGTGCTGAACATGATGACTGGAATGTCAGCAGGTCAGCAGTTCAAGACCCATGTGCTGCATGATGGAGTGAGCTCCCATCATCTGTCCCAGCTCCTGTCAACCTAGCACAGGAGTTATCAACCTTTTAAAGCTGGGGGCCAGGTCATGCTTCCCCAGACAGTTTCAGGGGCCAGATGACCATTTTGCCCTTCCTACACCACATAGCACTTCCTGGTGTGCTGCAGGCTGCATCTGGCCCACAGGCCACAGGTTGAGAATCCCTGACCAAGCAGATTGAAAGCAAAAAAATTGCAAGTAGATTAATAGGTACTGCATCAGCAGGAAAGGTAACAGCATTTCGTGTGCTCTTGCATTTAGTCCTGACTGCCACATGACCACGAATATGTCTGCAGACACAGACAGTCTGGCTCTTTGGCTGTAAATAGAGATGAGCACTGCACCCTAGGCTTTCGTGCATTTGTTGCTGCTCTTCTGTGGTACTACTTATCAGGACAATGTCATCGGCAAACCTCAAATGGTTTAATTTCTTGCCATCTCTTGTGATATACTCAGTCCAGTTTAACTTTCGCATCACAATTTCAAGGAAAGCAGAGAACAGCTTGGGTGATACTGTATCATTTAGTTGGACGCCTTTGCAAATTGGGATTTGTACAGGATTGCTGAAGAGGATAATACAAGTGAAATTGTCCTTTAGCACTGCTTGGAGTAATTGGATTTAGCTAGGGTGGATTCCTTGCTCCTTTAGGGCTCTAAGAACTGTGTTAACTTCCACACTTTCGAATGCCTTTTGGGATGTCACCAACATTGATATATTCACTGAATCATTCCGCCAACTCCTTCCAGAGACAACAGCCTCCTGCTTTCAGTGCTTTCACTGAGATTCCATCTATACCAGGCGCTTTATCATCATCCATTTTTCTCAGAGCCTAATGCACCTCACTGACTGTAATTGGTGGGATAACATAGTCTGCTTTTTTGAGTTTCAGTGGTTGCACTTTGATCTGGTGTAAAATAATTGGGTGTAAAACAGCATTTCTGTTTAGGGAGGCATTTGAGTAGGGATAATCGTCAGAGTAGTGTCAAGCTTCTTATTCTCCCCCCCCCCCCGGTCATTAATTAGATTTGATATTTGTATTTTATTATGTGATTTATTATGTGATTTTATTATGTGTTTTTAATGTGCTGTTGTTATCTGCCAAGAGTGGGGGTGACCCCAGATGGGTGGGATAGAAATAGAATTTTATTATTTTATTATTATTATTAAAAGTCTTTGCAGATTTTTTCCATCCCTTCTCATGATGTTGCTCTTTGCGATTTTTGTTTTTCAGGGCAATTAGGTTGTTCCTGTGCATTGCGAGATTTCTTTTGCACCTTTTCAAAAATAATCAGAGTGTATATGCTAGCAGATTTGGAAAACACAACAATGGCCACAGGATTGGAAAAGATCAGTATACGTTCCAATCCCCAAAAAGGGAAATGCCAAAGAATATTCAAATTATCGAACAATTGCGCTCATCCCACACGCAAGCAAGGTGATGCTCAAGATAATACAGGATAGACTGCAGCAGCACGTGGAGAGAGAATTACAAGAAGTGCAGGTGGGGTTCAGAAGAGGCAGAGGGACTACAGACCACATTGCCAACATACGTTGGATCATGGAAAAAACAAAGGAATATCAGAAACAAGTCTACTTCTGTTTCATTGACTACACTAAGGCCTTTGACTGTGTGGACCACAACAAAATTTGGCAAGTAATTAAAGAGATGGGAATACCAGAACACCTTCTATGCCTCATGAGAAATCTGTACATGAATCAAGAAGCAATAGTTAGGACATAATATGGAATGACAGAGTGGTTTGGAATAGGAAAAGGAGTAAGACAAGGCTGCATTTTGTCACCCTGCTTATTCAACTTATACACAGAGCACATAATGCACAATGCAGGGATGGAGGAATCACAATATGAGATAAAAATTGTTGGGAGAAACATCAACAACTTGAGATATGCAGATGATACCACCCTAATGGCAGAAAGTGAGGAGGACTTAAAGAAGCTCCTGATTAGGTTGAAAGATGAAAGTGCAAAAGCTGGCTTGAGACTCAATATAAAGAAAACCAAGATCATGGCAACAGGTCCTATCAGTCCCTGGAAAATAGATGGGGAAGAAGTAGAAGCAGTGACAGATTTTACTTTCCTAGGATCAAAGTTCACTGCAGATGGTGATTGCAGCCATGAAATAAAAAGGCGACTGATTCTTAGGAGGCAAGCTATGAGAAACCTGGGGAGCATAGTGAAAAGTAGAGACACCACATTGCAAACAAATATTCGTATAGTCAAAGCAATGGTATTTCCAGTGGCAATCTATGGTTGTGAGAGCTGGACCATTAGGAAAGCTGAGCACAGAAGAATAGATGCCTTTGAGATGTGGTGCTGGAGGAGAGTTTTGAGAGTCCCCTGGACAGCAAGGAGAACAAATAGGTCAATCTTAGAAAAAAATCAACCCTGACTGCTCCCTTGAAGGTCAAATAGTAAAGATGAAGCTAAAGTACTTTGGACATCAAATGAGAAGAGAGAAGTCACTTGAGAAGGCCTTAATGCTGGGAAAGGTGGAGGGCAAAAGAAAAAGGGGGCAGCCAAAAATGAGATGGCTAGATGGTATTGTAGAGACAATGGGTACAGAACTGAGCGAATTGAGGAGGATGGTGGAGGACAGAGGTGCCTGGCGGACAGTGGGGTCGCAAACTTTCAATGGGGTCGCAAAGGGTCGGAACCGACTGTGCGACTGAACAACAACAACAAATGTCATATTTAAAAATGGTACAGGAGAGCTCCCTGATCCTACTCCATCTGTCTCCAGTTTTGTGACTAACATTCAGAAGTAGAATTTGTAAATCAGTAGCCTTGCTTACATGGGTCTCCCTTCAGATTTGTTGCTCTCCACATGTAGGAGTGTAACACAACTGGAAACATAGGGGGTAGAATTGCAATGATCTGTTCTACCTATGATAACGATATTGGACTTAGTAACAAATGCATAAGGTTCAAGAGAAAGGAGAAGGGCAAGAAGAAAGAGAAAACTTTGAGTCAATGAAAAATGGCACAGCATCTGAACTTTATTGTACTTTATTGTCCATAAATACATTAATTATATGTAACAGCATAAAAACTGACCTAAAATCTATAGGATTGGAAGTGACAAAGCTGTGTAGCTAGATAATTACAATAATTTATTGGAAATGGCAGGAGAATATGAGTCTTAATGTGAGGCCTTTTTCAATAAAAGGAGTGGCTTCAATCATGCTTTAGCAGGTGTACTATATATCTTTTTGTCTGCTCTCATTAAAATGTTTAATATGAGGTTCAGATTGTCAGTAGTGCCAATTCCATGAAAAATTAAAACCTTTCTAAAAGCTGGATATGGCTGTGCAGATTAACATACTGCTGCTTAATAACTAAGCAGCAGCAAGCTTTTTTTGTGGTTGTTTCAATTACGATGTGTCCTTCATGAATGATGTAAACAATAATAACTGTAACAGGAAACAAGAATATTCACAGTATATTCTGTGAAAACCTCCACAGACAGATGACAGTGAGCTCCTGTCATCTGCCCCAGCTCTTGGCAACCTTGCAGTTTGAAAGCAAGAAATTGCAAGTAGATAAATAGGTATGCCCTTGGCAGGAAAGCTAACAGTGTTCTGTGTGCTCTGGCATCTAGTCGTGCCTGACACATGACCCCAGAAATGTCTACAGACACAGACAATGCAGGCATTTTGCCTGTAAACCAGGCAACAACCTAAGGCCCGCAGTGCCATTTCATGTGGCCCCCCACCCCTTCAAGGGCATTAAAGAAACAAAATGGCCACTTCTTTGAAGCTGTTGGGACAAAATGACCGCACTGTGATGCAGGCAGGGCAAAATGGCTATCCGGAGAGAGTGTGACCTGGCCTCCAGCTTGAAAAGTTTGAGAACCCCTGCTGTAAACGGAGATGAGCACTGACCCCTAGAATCAGGCACAACTAGCTTTCAAGCAAGGGAGACCTTTACCTTTAGCACTGATGAGACAAATATTTTGGCCTGTAGGTGATAACCTTAATCTCATATGATGACTATGTGATCTATACTTCCTTTTTACTTCCTTTTTTACTGAGTTCGTTCCTGTTGCTTTTGATTTCTGTAATACAGATGTAGAAACCAAGTTCACTAGGAGAACACAACTTTTTTAATACATCAAACTGGGGGACATTAACAATAAAGTAGTTCTCAGGTGACAAAGATTATTTGCATTTGAGAGTTTATTATTTTTGCCTTAAAGCTACCCTAACATTTGTTTTTAATTTACTTTTCTATAAAAATTTAAATAGCCTGAATAATTTCCATTAAACCTTTACAATAAAATTTAAAATGTTAGCGAGCTCTTCAAACTGCAACTAGTTAGCTTGGGGTTTGCAAGCAATCAGTCTGTTTCCCAAGAATCAGTCTCCATGTCGTCTAACTATGTTTGGAACAATGATTTAAAGAACGCAACTGAGTCTTCTTAAAAGCCAATTGAAGGATTGTTGAATGTTGCGGTGATGGTAGAGGACTAGTACTTTCTCAGAAACTCTGCATTATGGATCGCTCCGTACTGCTGCTGCTGTTCCGAACAAGAAGGGGCAAGTTTTATTTTTAAAAAATTTGTAGTTCTCAAAACCCATAAAAATACACACATAAAGTATAAGAAGCAAATAATAATAATAATAATAATAATAATAATAATAATAATAATAATAATAATAATAATAATAATAATAATAATAATAATAATAATAATAAACACAAGAATATGTAGCCTGTAACAAGATTTGCACTATTTAGTCATCCTCAGTTATACTGTGTAAAACATACGGTAAATTGTTGTCGTCGTTCAGTTGCACAGTCAAGCCCAACCCTCTGTGACACCATGGACCACCGCACGCCAGCCTCCTCTGTCCTCCACCAGCCTCCACGGGCCCACTCAGCTCTACACCTATTGCATCAACAATACCATCTAGCCACCTCATCCTCTGCCGCCCCCTTCTCATTTTGCCTTCAGTCTTTCCCAGCCTTCTAAAGCGAATCCTCTCTTCTCATTTGGTGGCCAAAGTACTTGAGATTCAACTTCAGTATGTGTCCTTCCAAGGAGCAGTCACGGTTGATTTCCTTCAGGATCTCCTTACAGTCCAGGGGACTCTCAAAAGTCTCCTCCAGCACCATAGTTCAAAGGTTTTTATTCTTATGTGCTCAGTCTTCCTTATGGTCCTGCTCTCAGAGCCATACATTACTATTGGAAAGACCATTGCTTTGACTGTGCAGAATTTTGTTGGCAGGTTGATTTCTCTACTTTTTATTATGCTGCCCAGGTTTGTCATAGCTTGCCTCCCAAGAAGTAAGCATCTTTTTATTTCATGGCTGCAGTCCTCATCTGCAGTGATCCCGCCTTCCCTCCGGACTCACCATCTTGCCAGGGAGATGCCGAACACCTGCGGGCAGTGAGGCAATGCTCCCGCCCTCCCTAGGGCCCCGTCATCATGGCCCGGTGGCCAATAAAAGTTCGACAGTGGCGGCGGTGGAGTGAGGACACTCCCGCCTTCCCTCCGGACTCACCATTTTGCCAGGGAGATGCCGAACACCTGTGGGCGGTGAGGCAACGCTCCCACCCTCCCCTGGGCCTCGTCATCATGGCCCGGTGGCTAATAAAAGTTCAACAGCGGCGGTGGTGGAGTGAGGACACTCCCGCCTTCCCTCTGGACTCACCATCTTGCTGGGGAAATGCTGAACACCTGCGGGCGGTGAGGCAATGCCCCCACCCTCCCCTGGGCCCCGTCATCATGGCCCAGTGGCCGATAAAAGTTCAACAGGGCGGCGGTGGAGTAAGGACACTCCTGCCTTCCCTCCAGACTCACCATCTTGCCGGGGAGATGCTGAACACCTGTGGGCGGTGAGACAACACTCCCGCCCTTCCCCGGGCCCCATCATCATGGCCCGGTGGCCAGCAAAAGTTTGACTGCAGCGGCAGTGGAGTAAAGATGCTCACCATCTCGCCGGGGAGATGCTGAACAGCTGCTGGTGGATGTCCTGCCCCTGCCATCTTGCCCAGAGGAAGAGAAGATTCCCGGCACCTGCGGGCATTGAGGCGATGCTCCCGCCCTCCCGCCAGGCCCCGTCACCTCGGCCTGGCAGCCGATAAAAGACTCTTTGGCTGCGGGCGGCGAGAGGACGCTCCCTCCCTCCCTCTGGGCCTCTGCCATCCCGCTGGGAATGTTATTTTTATGACATGTGACTATATTGTTTTGTACTGCTAGGACTGAATTTTCTTATTATTATATTGTGATATCTTGTCATTATATTGTTATACTGTATTATATTTTGGGACTGTATTTTTGCTTTGTGTTATGGATTGTGCAGTAATGTTTGTTGCTTGTTTGCCTTGCCACACTGTTTCTGTTTACTATGTGGTGGTCTGTCACAGCATTGCTTGCCCTATTATTATGTTCTATTGGTTGATTGTATTTTATTTGTTTGTACACCGCCCTGAGTTGGTCACACCAAGTACGGCGGTATATAAATCCAATAAATAAATAAATAAATAAATAAATAAATGTACTCGCTTCTGCTTCTGGGGTGTGTGGTCTGACCTGCTTATTTTTAAAATAAAATAAATCTTAGATCCCAAGAAGGAAAAGTCTGTCATGGCTTCCATATCTTCCCCTTCTATTTGCCAGGGAGTGATGGGTCCAGATGCTATTATCTTGGGTTTTTTTAATGTTGAGTTTCAGGCCAGCTTTTCCACTCTCCTCTTCCACCTTTTAAAAGTGCACCCTCCAGCCTTGGGAACTTTCTCTTCCACATATCTTTATTTTCTGTTTTAATTATTATACTTTTCCCTATTTCCAAAAACTAATACTTTCTTGGAAAGTATTATGGATAATACTTCCAAGCATAATGCTTGGAAGGGTTGAGGGCAAAAGAAAAAGGGGGCGACCAAAAATGAGATGGATAGATGGGATTGTAGAGACAATGGGCACAGAGCTGAGCGAGTTGAGGAGGATGGTGGAGGACAGGAGTGCCTAGCGGACAGTGGTCCATGGGGTCGCAAAGGGTCGGAATCGACTGTGCGACTGAACAACAAAATACTTTCTTGACCTGGCTTGAATCCTTTAGATTTTTGTAACACATATTCAATAAAGACTCCCCATAGCTGTAAAAATTTGTTATTCTTTATCATCCCCTTTTTTGTTTTTTGTTCACATGTCAGCTTATCATTCAGTTCTATACAGTATTACATATTTCTTTGTACCACTCTTCCAAATTTAAGGACATGCACGTTCCAATTCTTTGCCATCAACAGTCTTATAGCGGTTATCATAATTATTATCAGTTAAACAAGGGGCAAGTTGAAAGTAGCCTTTGAACTGATTAGGAGTTACATATTTTTGTTTTTAAACAAAAAATTGCCCTCTCCTCCTGTTGTGAAAATTGTATCAGAAATGTTAGAAAATTCCTTATCCTTGCCTGTGAAAATGAGAGGCTTTACATCCTGACTTACAATTTTAAAATTGTTATATTCATCCATTGTAAATGGAGACTTGGTTTTATCATGCATAACTGCTTCTCAGGTTATTATTCCATAGCTCAAGTTGAAAGAGAAAAGAGTAGTCTTGTGAAAGCACACCCTACAATTAGAATGTTTGTCCCTCTTTTACTAGCAACGTGTACATTTTATATCCATGAGCCTATTTCAGCATAAACTCTTTGATATATTTTGGAGATATCTCTTCTCAGCATTACTATTCCTATATGTTGCATTTCTGAGACTGATGATTCTTTGAAATTCTAACAATTAGTTTGTACATTCAGCATCTGCATGAATTATGCTTAAGATGTTCCTGTGCTTGCAGATATAGTGACAGCTTCTTAGTAAATATTGAGAATATTGCTTGCTGGTTAGTTATCCTGTTAGAAAAGGGGTAAGTAACATATGGCCCATTTTTGCACCAGTCATAGCATCTGTTCCTACTAAATTCACGTGTATGACACTGAAGTTAAGCAGCAGAAGTTATGTTTTCATTGTATTTGTTCCTTAAAACAAGCATAAAAGAAGGGAAAGTTATTCATGCTCTCTTGCAAGGGGGGCCCTAGCTGGAAAGATTCTTTGATTTTTTGGACTTCAATTCCCAGAAGCCTAAATCAATTCCCTGAAGCCAATGTACTGACTTAGGCTTCTGGGAATTGAAGTCCACCTGTGGGGCATGTGCCGCACTTTGGGAAACACTGTTCTCTAGAGCAGGGGTTCCCAACCTTTTTACCCTGTGGGCCTGACCACACCCCCTGGATAGCTGAGCTGGCCTGACCATACCACCTGGACAGCTGAGCAGGTCAGACCACACCCCCCAGAAGCAGAAGCGAGTACATTTACGGCTGTCATAAATGCACCCACTTCCACATTTACAACAGCTGTGTGTGTGTTTATGTATGTGTGGGCATGTTTCATGGCTGAAGTAAATGCGTTCACTTCCACTTCTGGGTGTAGTGGGGCAGGGGTGGGGGCGGGGGCAGGCCACATGAAATGGTGCCATGGGCTAGGTCCAGCCCATGGGCCACAGGTTGGGAACCCCTGCTCTAGAGTATCATCTGATCTGGCTACTGATCTGGGTCAATTTTATTTATTGTGGGCACCACTGCTGAAAAAGATGCTTATATCTCGCCATCCCACAACATGGTAGTGGGCCAGGATACTTAAGAGACCACCTCACCCCAAGAACATCTGCCCATCCCACTAGAGCAGATTGGAAAGGCTCTCAAGTTGTTCCATCGGCCAGAAAGGCTCGTCTCTCTAGCACAAGATGGAGGGCCTTCTTGGTGTCCGGCCCAGCCCTATGGAGTTACGTCTCCAGATGGAGTTGCTGCCCTTTAGGAAAAATTTAAAAACATGGCTGGCAGTGCAGGTATGGGGTGCGGGCAGGGCCAGATTTTCCTATAGGCTAACTAGTCTTCTGCCTAGGGCCTCAAGATCAAGAGGGGCCTATATATTGATATATATCACAGTAAATGATGTATTTTATTATCTCTCATGTAATTTACAAACTTAAAAATGGGAGGTGAAAGGACCACATAAGTGGAATAGCCTAGGGCCTCTTTTCATGTAAATCTGGCCCTGGGTGCGGGAAGGATTATGACCCCAGCCCGCTGGTTGATTTAAGCCCCACTTGCCCTCAATTAGTTTTTAGATTTTGATCTTAAAGTTTTAAATTGAGAGGCTGTTTTAGGAATGCTTTTAAGAGTGTTTTATTGTGGCTTTTTATGAATTGTGAGCCACCTTGGGTCGCCTCGGTGAAGAGAATGGTTGATAAGTATGAATAATAAATAAATGATAAATAAAATGTAAGCTTAGCCCTTTTACATCTGGATGGATAAAGTTTCATAAAAAATGACTGCCTGACAGGTCTGGGGTAGAGGTAAGCAAGATAGAACTCATATGCCACATAAACCTCCCAAGGGACATTTTGCAACCACCACCACCCCCGGGGCTTTGTTGCTGTTTTCCTAATTCTTCTTCAAGAGGCCTCCAAAAGTTGTGGGTTTTGCATCAGGACCTTCAAGATCTGTATGGAGCCATAGGGTGAAATCCATTAGTTGCTATAGAGTTGAGTAACATCAGGACACTGATGACAGCAAACTCTGTTTCTTCTAGTCATATGAGTAAGATCCGTCTATACAGGTTCTGAATTAGTGTTTTAATGCTGTACTAAGCTAAGTAAAAGGTAAAGGTTGCC
Organism: Furcifer pardalis; assembly: GCA_030440675.1. Lineage (NCBI taxonomy): Eukaryota > Metazoa > Chordata > Lepidosauria > Squamata > Chamaeleonidae > Furcifer > Furcifer pardalis. Next base: position 63,404,100 of record CP126891.1, read on the forward strand.
CTTGCTTGAAAGCCAGTTGTATCTGACTCTAGGATTTGGTGATTGTCTCCATTTATATCAGAAGAGCCAGTGTCCAAATATACAATCATGTGGCAGGCATGACTAAACACTGGAGTGCATGGAATGCTGTTAACTTCCCACCAAATTGATACCTATTTATCTAAAGCAATTTCTTGTTTTCGAACTGCTAGTTGGCAGGAGCTAGAACAGAAACAGGAACTTACTCCATCATGCAGCACTCAGTCATCAAGTTCAGTGTCTTAACCACTAAGTCACCAAAGTCCTCTAGTCCAAGCTAGAGGAGAGCCAGAATACAGAAACTGAATTCCAAGAATCTAGAAGTTAGGTAGTCAATCTGCTCTGAATGGGGTTGTATTTCCCCTAAAGAAGCCACAGCATAGCTTCTTTGCCATTGGACTGAATCAGCCATAGAGTGCCTAGATCCAGCCTTGGTTAGGGTTGCCATATGTCCTGGTTTTCCAGGATTATCCCAGATTCAAGCTGTCCTGGCTGGTTTAAGAAAAAACATTTAAAAGTCCCGGATTTTAAAATTTGAACAAAGGAAGCAAGATCATCCCTCACCAAGGGATTTTTGCAAAGAGTTAATTCACTGCCTCCCTGACATTCTTTCAATTATCCTGCTTAAAAGCAGTGAAGGCAAAACAACACCCTGAGAAGCCCACCAGGGAGGAGAGACACTTGCAAGCGAGATAATTGAAAGAAAGGCACAGAGGCAGTGAAATAACTCTTTGCAAAAATCCATTGGCTCACCTTGAAGTTTGGGAGACAAGGAGTCACCCTCAGCCCTTTTCCTCAAAAGCCAGGAAGGAGCAAGAAATACCCCTATCTAAGAAGCCAAACATTTATCATACACTGGGATGGAAGATTCCTTCTTAACATGACTACAAAGGGTTAAATGCATAGGGTCGGTATTCCTAGAGAGGAAGGGAAGAGGGTGGACAGAAAGTGAAGAGTCCTCCATTGCAAAGGTCCTCCTCCAAAATAAGTCCCTTCCTAACTCCTGCTTTTCTCATTCTGGAGGGAAACAGAGGCACCATGGACAGCATTGCATTTCCGGCCCCTCTTTAGAACTTTCTTCCAAGGGATCCTTGTGTGGGGTTTGACGGTGAGTCTATTTCACTGGGGTGTTTGTGAAGGTGAGGGTGGGGTGACATCGGAGGAGGAAGGATGGTTTCAAGAGTGGCCCAAGAAATTTTACTCAAAAAAATAAAAATAGAACCATCAAGAATAGTCTTTTGCAAGAAGACTCACACAGGAAAAAACCTCTTGACTACAGTTTATTTTAAACTGACAAAGGCTGCCCTTGATGGGGATTCCATGGGGTCTTAGAGCTGCTGTCTTCCTGACAGCCCTGTAAGACACATGCACAGTTTGAAGAATGCAATGACATCACGTAGCTGTCCCGGTTTGGCAGGAGAGAATTATGGCAACCCTAGCCTTGGCTGGCCTGCTAGCCAGAAATACAATTTGTTGATTTCTTGGACTACATCTATAATTCTTTATTCTGTGAGCTCTATCTGATTTACACACATCATATAGACACTAAATGCAGTTTACCTGTTAGAAAGCCACAGCTGGATGACTTTTGAGCTTGACTAGGCCTAGCTTCACCCTAGCTTCCTGTTCCTGACCTAGAGCTACTTTAGAGCTTTTTTTCCAAGCAGAGAACTAGGCTTAGGTAATCATCAAAGCCTTCTAGTTTAAGTCTTTTCTCCCAGGTGAGTGTCTGTATGTGTATAAATCAGGTAAAACTTCCAGCATGGGATATTATGGGGTTTGTAGTCCAAGAAACATTTCCTTTCTCAGATCATTAGATAGAAGATACATGCCTGTTGTCTGTAGTATTACATATTTGGTAAACATTACAATCTAAAATGACTTTACATAAGTTTATATAAAACCCTTTATTCTATTCAATAATAGAATCCATGTATAGGGACTTCAGGTATATGGTGTTTGCATCTCCTGTTTACCAGGATATTTTCCCTGTTGGACCATTGCTGTTTGGCCATATGAACATTTCAAAGCTTTTCTCTGTAAATTGTTCATCTTGTTTCAAGAATGGCATGGCAGCCTCCAGCTAAGAATACTGGAAAGCATCTTTGCCCCGGAGATGCTAATGAAACACAATCTCCTTTGATATTGTGATATCAGATGATTATATCTGTATGCTTTAAAGAAGAAGATCCTTCCTTAGAACAAAAGAAAATATGCATATAAAAGGCCTGAGCTATATTGTATTTCCCCTACCACCCTTATTTTTAGCAAAGCCATCATACATAGAAATCTGAAAAGCAGATTTGCTCAGCAGCATATGCCAAGGTGCATGTGCTGCAACTTAAATTGAAGGCTCAACTAACTTAACAAATCCCAGATTTACATCTATGCAGGCATCTTGCACATTAAAGTGGATTGCATATTAAGTTTTAGCCTCAAGCAAGACAGATTGACCAAAATATCAAACATCAAAATGAAGGGCTTCTAATGAAAATTCATAGATAACTCAAACCATAAAAGCAATGCTTCTCCTGCAGAAATTAATTAATTAAAGATAATAGGCCTGTAGTTTTGGGAGATATGCTATCATGAGATGCTATCATCATCTTCCCCATGGCATTGCTTTAAAAGGAAGAACACATTGTCTCCACTCTTCTGTTTTCAACCCATTAACATTTAAATAGCTGAATTAAATACCACTGAGCTTGGCAGGTCTAGAAAGCCTGGATATTGACAAGTATTAAACAACAGCTTGGAGCATTTCAGAGATACTAGATAGATAGGTGAGGAAATCACTTTTCCTATGCAGAATGCAGCTACTCTCATAGTGTTTATGAATAGGATTTTACTTTCACACATAAAAAGGATTGTTGCTAGGGTGGTTTCATGTTATGGCTGCAGAAAGCCATGGCAGAATCAGACTCTAGCAGGAGACTGGCAGTTTTAGTGCAAATAAGGAGGCAAAGAATTGTAGCCAATTATTTCCATAAATAACTCTGGGGTTAGAGCAAGATTACATAAAGGTCCTGCAAAAATTAACTTCCAGAAATTCTATCAAAGTAGCTGTGAAAATAGAAGCTGGGTGCAGAACATAAATTTAGGGGTGGAATCAAGACTCATTATTTTCTCCCCTGAATGTTTCTACTGCAGGTGTAAAAAGGTCTCACCTTGAAATGAGAAGGTGAAGCTGATCCCCTTTGCAAGTCTACTTCCGTGTCTAGGCCAGACATGAAACTGCCAAAATAAAGCCACTTTTGGGAAGTTCATTCTGTAATTCCCTTCACCTGACATAGTGTGAGAAAGACAAGCTGGTACAAAGTGGCTGTCGCCTGGGGCATGTGTCAGGCAAGATTGTTGTTCAAAAAATACCACAATCTTTGAGCAGTCTCTTTCTGTGTACTCCTCTCCCCTTTCCAACTGAGAACAAGAAATATTTATATTAATTTTCAGCTGGAATTACACTCTTGCATGTAAGCAAATCTAGAAGGCTATATCACACAGAGATTTCATGTACAAATTTAACTTTATAGGAAGTTGTAAAAACTTTTTTTAAAAAATAACTTAAGCTCTTTGAGCAAAATTGTAAAGTAATATATGTCATCAGCTTTACAGAATACAAAACTGAAGAAAACAAAACATGATTCAGAATTTTAAAAATGTTGTTAATATAGGTGAAGACAGGAGAGTTGTCCAGCCTATGTTAGATGGAGTGGAACTCATAGTATGATCAGATGGGGATTTGTCCCACAGTTTGGTCCACATTGGGGAGGGCACCTCCCTCCTTCCGGTGTCCACAAAGTCTGGGCAGTCATGAACTAATTCATCTTTTAGCCATGTTTACCCCTCCTTTTTTTGTCTGGGACTACTATTGTTTTGATACCAGTAGGAATGCTCCATTTTGGTTTGGTTCCAGCATGTGTGATTACTGGCATCAAATCAAAGTAAATGGCTAAAGCTGTCACTTTGCTCAGGCCACATCAGGATCTCATCTGCTACTAGGAAATTGAAAGATTCCTTGTGAAGGGAGAAATGGAAGAGGAGTTGAATGTTTGGTGCGATTTATTTATTTATTTTAAAACCATTTTATCCAGCGTTGAGCTGGTTTCTTGGGAAACCAATGCCAGTTCAAAATATTTTGTTAATAAAATTGATAGGGGTTAACATGGTGGTGGCTGGTAGACTCAAGGACTTTAGTGTACTGGGTGATATATGTATTATGTATAAAATAATAAAGTTGTAATATGGTGGTGATAGAGGATAGTTGACATAAAGGTGAAAATATTCAGTATAGTAAATGAATAGAAAATAACTGAAGTAACATGAGACTACATTATATTATCTTGTTTCTTTTTTTCCTTATTCTTAATGCTGTAAGATGTACTTGGGATTTTTTTTTTCATATGTAACTGTTCTTTTGTTTGTTTGTTATGGTTGTTTGTTTGTTTTGTTATTTTTTAACATTGTTGAAAATAAAAAAAATTAAAAAAGGGTTAACATGGTGGGGAAGAGATGGATAAGAGGAAGAGGGAGAGGAAGACTCTTTTTGTGAAGAAAGTAGTCAGACAGCCATTCAGTGAACAGGACTTGTTGCAAAACCCTTGAGTACAGTAATGCATTCTGCAGACCCAATGAAAAAAGAGAAGTCAACATCGTCATCCAGGTCATTCTAAAGGGAAGAATTATTTCACCAGCCACATGGGATATATATGCAATTTACAATAAACTATATTTGAGAGTCTAGAAAAGTTTTGCTGAAAAGCAACCTAGCACATCCTGTTTCAGTGATCAGACCACTTCTCCAAAATTATCCTTGCAATGGAGAAATATAATTTCATTGTATGCAATGACATTATTTTTCAGACATATTGAAGCAATTACTAGAATACTAATGAGAGTTTGGTGTATTGTTCCTCATCATGTGACATTTTATTAGCACTTCCTTGTTTCCTATGCTTTCATTAGGACCAGGAGAGTCACCATGTGTCTTAAGGTTAATATTAAGGCTGAGATCCACTCCATTATTTATCTTTGTGTCCTTAATTTATGAGATATTATCAATAATGGAATGAACTGTAATCTTAACAAGAACAATACATTCTTGGTTTTGTGGAAAGCAAGTACATATTCCATCTCCTTAGGGTAGTGATGGTGAACCTTTGAGAGACCTAGTGCCCAAGGAGGTGGTGACAGCATGCAGGCAAGCACCACAAGTGACCACACACTAATGTGATGTCACTGACATGCCTCTGATGACGTTAGGAGGGCTCATGCATGCACACGCACACTGAGATGCACTGGTGACACCATGTATGTGCTTGCCCTCTGGTGGGTGCTTTCCCCTGGGTGCTCCACACCCCCATGAGTGTCCCCCACCTTACCTCACTCATACATAGCCTCTCCAGTGGGATTTCAACCTCCCTTCTCACCCCTCCCCCTTTGGCGAGAGGGAGAAGTGGCTCCAGCCTCTCCATGCCACTTGTGTGCCATAGGTTCACCACCAGGGCCTTAGGTGATGGATACAGTATGTCTTAGTGTTCTCTTTGTAAGCCAAACCCTGCTGGAAAACTGTGAGTGTCTTTAGCTTGTGCTGCACCATGTGAACAGAATGGAATTGTGTTGGTCTGCTACTCCCCTGCAATCCAACACACTTCTTATCAGAGCTGACAGGATATGCCTCTGCTGCTATGTTAAAGTCTCCGAGACTTTTGCTACTGGGGGGCTTCGGCATACATGCAGAGACACAGGTTTACAGAGCAGCTCTAGAGTTCATGGATACCATTGTGGGCATGTAGCCATCCCAACATTTCACTAGGTCCATGCATGTCACAGGTCAAATTCTAGACCATGTCCTCATGTTGGGGCAGGGATATAATAACCTAAAGACCATCTCCTGCTGAGATTTGGACCCTATGGGGAGGGGGGACCTATTACTATCCACCCCTGAAGACTGATAGATCTGTTTAGATTCTAAAATGTTCTAGAGGTTTTCTGGCTAATATGGTTGACAGCCCTTTTGAGTCTTTGCTCCCTTACTGGTATTCAGAGTAACCTGAACTGTAGATAAAATTGCCCTTAAATGCCTTCTTCACTACAGATTTTTTTGGAATAGTAGCCATGTTAGCACCTTGAAGACTAACTGTTAAATTTTAATGTCTGCAAAAAAAAAAAAAAAAAAATCAGCTGCATAGAATATTTTTGGTAAATTTTATGTTTTCTAGTGTGCTGAATCAAAAATGTCCTCAATTTTCCCCTTCATGTACAGTTTTTTCACAAAACATGAGGATTTTGCATTAAAAAAGCATAAGAGTGATGAGAAAATCACTATTTTATTTCAATGAACTAAACATATTATTTCTTATAATTAAACAAACAATTTCTTCATAATATATACTTAACATTCCGTGGTCACTCTTTTTGTCTGTGAAACCTTTTCTTCTCTTTTATGCTCCTCTGAACACACTTTCATTTTCCATTTTCTGTTTCCCATTTGAGCATCCAGCAGTAGTCAGCTAGCATATTGACATTCCATCTTCCTTGGTAGTGTCTCTCGATATCACGGACATCCTGGTGAAATCTTTCACCCTGCTCTTCACTGTAGGCTATTTTCAGGAAAATAGTTGACATGGGAGGGTAAGAAATGAACTTTTAAGCTCTCCTTGCATCCTTGACCTTTATATGCATTCAACATGTGTTGTACAATGATTTTGTAGTGAGGGTCTTTAGTATTCCCTAAAATCTTGTGGACTACAACTTTGAAAGAGTCCCAAGCTTCCTTTTCTTTTTCTCCCATTGTTTCTAAAAAGAGGGGATTGGATAACAGTTTTTGTATGTTGGGGCCAGTAAAAACTTTCTCTTTCAACTTGGCTTCAGACAGTTTTGGGAATGTAGAACGCAGATATCTGAAACATTCCCCATCTTTTGGCAGTGATTTAACAAACTGCTTCATAAGCCCTAATTTAATATGAAGAGATGGAAATAAAACCTTTTCTGTTGGAACCAAGGTCATATTAATGATTTTTTTCACCAGAAATTAAGGTATCTCTAAGTGGTCAGTCAGTTTTTGTCCAATAGAGGCCTCTGACTCGACTGTCCCACAAACATAAGATGCAGGGATATTTTGTATAACCTGCCTGCTGGCATAACAACATGGCTAGTATTTTAAAGTCACCACAAACCATCCAGCAATGTTCTTGATATTTGATTTTGTCAAGAATCACAGTTAAATCATTATAGTTTTCATCCAAATGCACCAAGTGTCCTATAGGAAGGGATGCAAATGTATTTCTATTATGCAGCAAGACTGCTTTGAGGCTTGTTTTAGATGAATCAATGAATAGGCACCACTCAGATGAATCATATTCTATTTCAAAGCACTTCATTAGCCTTTGAAAATCACTACAATAAACGAGATTTCCATCTTTGGAGAAAAACTGAGTGAATTCTTTCTCTCAGTACCTGTACCATGAAAATGATGTCCCAGGTGACAGCAGGTTTTTATTTGTTAGTCTTGACCCCAGCAATTTGGCTGAATCTTTGGAAAGGCCTAAATCTCTAACTAGGTCATTGAGCTTGCTCTGAGAAAAAAGTTGAGGTACCTCATCAATAGAAAAATCTGAGCTAGATTTGTCCTGGGAAGGCAATGTGTATCCATCCACCAAATTGCTCAGGATATTATCCAGACTGGAAGGTGGGTGTGGAACTGGTATTTCAGAGCTATGAAGCACTGGACGAATAGGTAAATTAAGGTTTGGGTAAGATACCTTCTTTTTATTTTTTGTATTAAAGCCTTTCACATCTATCAAATAGAAATAGCAATTGGTAGCGTGGTTTTGCTGTTCATGCCACATCATAGGAATGCCAAAACAGAATGAGGTTTTCTTACCTTTAAACCACAAATGAAGATCTTCTTTGCACCTTCTACACACCTTATGAGGAGCCCATGCTTTGTCTTGCTCCCCAAGTTTCAACTTGAAGTAAGCAAAATACACTTTCTTCACAAAATCACTTATGTTTCTTTGTTGACTTTTAATAGTGTAGTCACCACAAATAAAACAAAAGTTGTCCAGAGAAATAACACAACCTCTTGGAGCCATAGTGTAGAATGAAAAATGAGCACAGTCACATTTGAATTCAGGATGTAAACTGAGTGTGGCTCACATAGCAACCAAGATCCTGAACTTATGTAGCATGTTGAAACATGATCAAATCTGACAGTAGGTGTGTTTATACTCATTTATAATACGCCAGACAAAACATACTCAACCCAGCCAGTAAGATTCCTGGATATGTTCACCTTTTGATACAAACAAAATAAACCTGTTGGGACATGATCATGAGAGCTTCCTCACACCACTAAACCTACTCCCCCCCCCCCCAACATTCCTCTTATTTTCTCTTTGCATTATTCTTCTTGATTCTAGCTCTAATAAATATTAAATGAAAGTAAGAAATAACTTTTGGATAGTTTTTTTATTTTACTTATTTATTTTTCAATTTGTATTGCCACCCAACTCTGAAGACTCTGGGTGGCTGACAGAAAATAATTTTTAAACCCATTAAAAGCAACTAATAAAAAGCGGAGAAAATTAGAAGGTTAAAAGATTAAAAGGTTAAAAGAGAATAAGAGTAATTCACTGCATTAGCCAGCAGGCCATGGCCACTGCACCACTGGTGCCCCACACCTGCCCTGCCAGCCATGTCTTTAACCCTTTCCTGAAGGGCAGCAACTCTGTCTGGAGACGCAGCTCAATTGGCAGGAGGTTCCATAGGACCAGAGCAGATACTGAGAAGGTCCTCTTTCTAGTGCTAGAGAGATGTGCCTCTCTAGCCGATGGAACAATGAGAGAGCCTCCCCGGTCTGCTCTGGTGGGATGGGCAGATGTTCTTGGGGTGACGCGGTCTCTTAAGTATCCTGGCCCACTACCATGTAGGGCTTTAAAGGTAATTATCAGCACCTTGAATTGCACCTGGAGGCATACTGGCAACCAAGACTCAAGACTAAGATATCAGCTTTTGGGTTAAAGGCAAACTTCACGATAAATTAAACTAAAAACATGAGTTTTGCAAGAAAACTTGACAAGATGGATTTTTAAAAAGTATTTTTCTTGGTTTCACAAAGTAAAAATCTATAAGAAAAAGTAAAAAAAAAATCCTATGCAGTTTTCTGGTTGCAGATTTGTGTAATCTGAATAATAGCCAGAGATCATCTGCTCCTGCCAGTTGTAAAAAGCCATATTGATTTGTATACATATCTGTCATGCTGACCAATCACTCTGTGCCTCTGTACCTGATGTACTGTATATAAATTGATGCCATGAAGTCCCACTCCCATGTCTGACAAAGTGGACTTGATCCACAAAAGCTCACATTACAATTTAACTGTTAGTCTTCAAATGCTACAATGTTTTTTTATTTTATTTTGTTTAATTTTTGCTAATCTTCTCATGTCTGGCTGGACATCCTGCTACGGCAATGGAGTAGACCATACAGCCAGCAACTGAACACCAAGTGTTGGGCAGCTGTAAATAACCTGACTTCCTAAAGGGGCCAATGGCTACAGGTGGATGGGCACCTTTAGGTGGAGAGATGGTCCCCTCAGTGTTGGAAATGCCACTGGAAACCATCATATTGGGCCCAGAGGCGTAGCTACCGCTGTATCTGCCATATCAATTATACGGGGGGGCCGGGCCACAGGGGCCCCCAACGTGCGTAAGCAAAACAAATCTTTACCCTTCCTAAGGGCCCCCAAACAAATTTTTATACGGGCCCCCGCCAAGGCATGCTACTCTTCTGATTGGGCCCAATGGCAAAATGAATGGAGGAAGAACTTTGATTCCCAACAGTCATGGAGGCAGAAGAGGCCATGCCAGATGGACTGACTGCGAAGGCACACCTTGTCCATATCCTCAAGGCTGTAGCAGTCCATTGAAGTCCCAGTGTTAAATCCTGCATGCCTCATTTCATATGTGCCACAGGAGATGGCATGGAGATCACAGTGTGTGGGTCACTTTATGGCAAGCTGGGATCCACCTTAAGCAAATTCAGAAAAAAATGCATTCAGGAAAAATGCATTTTCAGATAGACTTGCAGCCAACAATGATAGTCTTCACTGCAGAACCTGGCAATCTCCATTTCAAAAGTATAAATGTTTTGAGTTTACAGACAGGAAGGGGAGAATTTATGGGCACTTTACTTCAAGCTGGGAAACAGATTTACCATCTTTAAGTATTTATGCCTCAGGTGCAAGATATTACCCCACCTTTGTACTATAGATAATTAAGTGAATCTTCATCTCCTAGGCCAGTATTTTTCTCCAACCTGACTTTTCTTTCACTACTTTGCCGTCACATGACCTAACTCTATAGAAGTATATCAGCATTTATGTAGTAGTCCCGCTTCTTGTATTAACTATTTACAGTGATTCATTTTTCTTATTTTGATCTTTCAGCGCTCTCAGTGATTGAAGACTTTGTGGAAATGTGAACTTCTATTCTTAAGCATTTAGAACAAAATTGCCTTAGTGCTTATTGTTGCTTACTTCCCTGTGGTAAGGAAGCTGTTTTAGAGCCAGGTAAGTGAATTCACACAGTGACATTTCTTCAATTGATTAGAATCTGAAGAGCTAGTTTTCAGAAGTTTTCCTGGAAAATTACAATGTTTTAAATGTCTTTGCAATTTTGATCGCAATTTTAAAACTGATTCTTGCATTGGTTAAAAATACTAAGTAAAACCTAGAACTGAAAAATAATTGTAAAGCCTATCACTTTCCTCAAAAAAGATCTTAAGTAAAAGTTGTTTTTCCCCAAATATGTTGACCAACCTGAAGATGCCTATCTGCTAAATTTACATATTTTTTCATTTTTAATCTTCCTTCACATCCCTATTTTTCTTGCCAGGCTGGGAAAAAATACTGATGGGTCTTCTATAAACATTGAACCCAATCTTCCGAAGGTCATCTTTTTGGGAAAAAATATTGAATTAATATCCTGTTCAATATTTATGTGCAGGGAGCTATCTCAGTGATCTAACAAACTGCCAGTTATACATAGTCATATTGCCAAGGCATCCTGCCATACATGACATCGTATTGCCATATGTACTGTACAGTCAAATTGTTGTACTACTAGGTACTGCAAAGCAACACATTAAAGATTCTGCACACATACAACTTAAGAGATTTCATCTCCAGTACAACACCAGAATGCCAAACATGATGGATTTTAGAACCTGTCCAGATAGGCATAAAGTCTGTTCTCTGCTTTGTTTTTTGGGTGGGCTGATCCATTTTTCTTCTTCTGGCATCTAGACACATTGGATATCAGGACATTTCCAGTTGTCTCCAAGGCATGTCTTTGAACTCACATCAAGAGGGTCAACATTTTGGGTGGTCCCATATACACTATTCCCAGTGCCTCTGGATGCTGGAGGCAACCATTATTATATTGTCTGATAATAAACATTTAACATAAATGCAGGAAGCTCACTCAAAAAAATGTGGCAATTTCTTCAAGACAACCACTACCAACCAAAAGCCTATCATCTTTTTGAAAACAAATTATCCTGCTTAATGAATTAAGAAATATTAAGTAAAGTTTTATAGCCCTAATAGTTATGAATTATAAGTGCCATGTTTAACAGGTTTCTCATTATTAGTCTTCTGCGGAACATAGTTTGGGAAACACTGTTCTAGGGCAGTGGTGTCTAACCTTGGCACTCCAGTTGTTCTTGAACTTCAATTCCCAGAAGCCCTGATCAGCAGGAATGCTGACTTGGGCTTCTGATAATTGAAGTCCAAGAACAGCTGGAGTGCCAAGGTTAACCACCAGGGTTCTAGGGCATTGGTGTTATATCAACTTATTCCATTCATTATTTGCTATCACCTCTCTACATACTTTTAAAGGGACACTTCCAGTCAAATAATAGACTTTTTCTGTGGGGCTAGTTTTCAGGAAGCTAGTAATAATCATAAATGATTCATTAAGTCCTGTATCTACTTGTTTGGCATGTGTTAATTTATACTGTACGGCACTAGCATATCCTGCTATGAAGTAGCACAGGGACAAAACCATTGTTCTTATTGTTTGTGAGTGTGCACCATGGTCTGACCCAGCCAGATTCCTAAGTATTTTATTTCTGATGACAACTTTCTGTATAGTTTAGACAGTAATTTATTTGTAGTTCAGGAAATATCTGAGGCATCACTGCTACTATTTATACAAAAGCCACGGATGCGGTGGAGGACACTGGGCCTGGCCCTCGTTGGGGACGTTCAAGCAGCAATGACTTTTTGAAGTGGCTGGAGGGAGGCCACCTCCACGTTTTGGCCCCGGGACTTGTCCATCTGTGTATGAACTGTTGTTTTCTTATGGTTAAGGTGAGAGCCCTGACATTGTCGGATCATGTACTTTATTTTTATATTGTATTCTATTATTGAAACTATGTTTTGTGTATATAACTGGAATTGTACTTTGTAACCTTATTTTGCAGTGTCGTTTTGTTTTGTTGCACTGCTGTACTGTATTGTCATATTTATTGCATTATACTGTATGATTTTTGATTATGTTTATTACCTTTGATTGTCTAATATGTATGGTTTCTGTAAACCGCCCTGAGTCGGTTGCACCGAGTAGGGCGGTATACAAATCGAATAAATGAAATGAAATGAAGTATAAGTTGAGTTTTTTAGCCCCCAAAATAAGGTCAAAAATGGTGACTCAACTTATACACAGGTCAACAAGCATGAGGATCCCAAAACCGCGCTGGATGCAGTGCAGTTCGGGAGTTTAAATGTGGCTTTCAGCTTCAGGAGAGGGAAAAGGTAAACATATGGCCACAATAGGGTGCAAATCGTGATTTCCCATTTAAATGCATTGGAAGCAAACAAACAGAAAAGCTTCAGAATACAAGAAATTAATTTGTTTGTTTCCAATACATTTCAGTGGGAAACCAAACCTGTGCATAAAAAGAAAGGGTTTCAGTTACCTTCCTGTCTTTGTCCCTGCTCCATGTGGCCAAAAGGGAGGGGGAAGCCATGCTTCCTGCTTGCAGGGAGAGCAAGAGGCTAGGCTACAGCATCACTTCCTGCCTCAGTGCAATTGGCTTGCCCACTCATTTCCCCTGCACTGCCACCACTGGTTGGTGGTGCAAATACAGTTTTTTTAAAAAATCAGTAACTACCGTAAACACTCAAAAACATGTCCACACAAATGTTTACATTAATTAATTTTACTGCATTCTCATGTGTTTTTTTTTATATTGAAACTCACTAGCAGCTGCTGCATTTTCAACTCAGGTCAATCTATTTTCCTAATTTTAGAGGTCCAAATTAGGTACCTTGACTTATATTTAGATCTACTTATGCTCAAGTATATATGGTAGTTCAAATATCTGTCTCTTTCTCCTATGGATGTCCTTCTTGTGATACTGTTTTAAACCCAATACTGCCAGAGCAAACCTGGGTGATCAACTGGACTAGCTTTCCCACCCTGAGAGAAACTGGGCGTGTCATGCTCCACCTTATCAGCAAACAAATAAAGGATAAATACCCCTGATTTGACCTATTTTGTAAGTGGAATAAAAGTAATTTTTCACTAAGGACAATGTACAGTAGTCATTTCAATAACCCACCTGTCTTCTCCCTTGTTACAAAATGTTATTCTGCTAGTAAGAAGAAAGAAAAGGCCTCAAAGCAAACCGTGTCTATTTAGAATGCCTGTGTCTGTCAGATGGCAAACATCTGGTTGGCACTGTCTCCATCATCTGCCATTTTCTGTCTCATTGTACATCTGGCTCTAGCTTCAGCTTTATATAAATTATTATTACAGTGATACCTCAGATAACATTTGCATCAGATAAGGCTAAAATCGGATAACATTGGGGAATTTGAGGCAAACATTTGCATCAGATAACGTTATGTTAACACAGCTGGGGCCACTTCTCCCTCTGGTCAAGTGGGCAGGGCAGGCATGCAGCGGTCAGACGGCACAGTTTTTAAAGCCGCCGAAACTCCACCACTGGGACCACTTCTCCCTCCAGTCGGTCGGGCAGGGCAGGCAATAGAATTCTATGTGAACCACCTTCTTTTGAGCAGTGCCTTTATCAACTCTTCTGGATTTAGGTGTGTTGGTGATTTGTTCACTGTTCATTTGTTTTCTTATACATATATATTATAGATGACATAAATGCAGTTCTAAGATTGACAATAGAGATGTAGAACATATCTCAGTCTCAGTTTCATTGCATTTCGCAAGATGCCTACCTTCTCATCCTATCCTTGATTCACACCAGTTTGTGGGAGTTTGCTTTTAGTTTTCATTTTCAAACCTGTATGTGATCTCTATATGTATTCCTCATAAAGTATACATTTATTGGCCTACTTTCCCCCTGTAAGCAGTTTTGTACATAACTTCTCCGTTCACTAAACTGTGCTTGTGCAATTTTTATGGTATGCTTCTAGTGATGGCAGTATTTCAAATACCTGTGTATGGTCTTGACTGAAGTTTATTAAATGCCTCTCAAATGTGCAGATTTCAAAGGAAAGATGGACTTTATCTCACATTAACTCCCTTGGGGTACAAAATGAGTATTTTCAGGAAAAAAGTCAAACCACTGAAATTCTTTTTCTCCCAAGGTGAATACAGAAATATTCAGCTCAGAGTTTTGCTAGGACCAGACTTGCCTTCCCCACACACACCTGCCTTTTTTCTTCTTCTTAAAATATTAACATTCCTCTGTGTTTTTGTCAGTAAATGTAAAAACAACTTCAATTTCAACAAACCCTTCCTCCTAGATAATTTTCTGTCAATATACAACAAAAGGGGCACAGTATCTGTGCAATATTCATGCTTACAAGGAAGTCTAAAGGAAAAACAACAACAAAAAGCACCTGGGAACCTTTAGCAAACAGAGATCACATCATCCAAAGTAACATGATGATGAACCTTCTAAACTGCACACAAACTTGGAATCACAATCTTCATCTTTCAATGTCAGAGTAATTGAATTTGAATGTCAAGTTTAGATATACTGGCTCTCATTTATTGATGGAACAAAGAGCATATTCATTTAGCTGCCTACACACAAGAATGAGTCAGAGATAATGGAACACCATTTCAGATTATTCCTTGGCCTTAGGTTTGCTTTGTACTACCAACACCACACAGTTTTCTTTTTCTTGGCTGGTTCCAAAGACATCTACCCATGTTTTTGTAAAAACTCAATTAGTTTGGTATATTCAGAGAATTATTGTGGGGGGCATAACTCAGATACCATAATTCCAAACTTCACCAAACCTAGAGAGTGTTGGGAGGAGAAACATCAGAAGAATATCTCCCATTTTGGAGTGTCTAGGTGGTTTAGGAGCTGAGTTATGCCTCCCCAAATTAGTCATTGAAATTTCCCCAATCCAGCTGGTGGCCTACAGTATCACTACCATATATTAAAGTAACAGACAAAATGGCAAAAAATACATAGATGTATCTAAAAAGTAAGAAAAAATAGTGCTTTGCATTGATGTTAACAATACTGCATAAAGAATAGCAGTGGTTGATGGGTTATGGGTTTGGGTGGGGTTCTGATGAGTAGGGTTT
The DNA here is from genome assembly GCA_030440675.1 of Furcifer pardalis. Classification (NCBI taxonomy): domain Eukaryota; kingdom Metazoa; phylum Chordata; class Lepidosauria; order Squamata; family Chamaeleonidae; genus Furcifer; species Furcifer pardalis. The sequence continues at coordinate 63,419,705 of CP126891.1, forward strand.
GTGTTTGTGTTTTTTGTTCAGTCACACAGTTGATTCTGACCCTTTGCGACCATATGGACCATTGTCCTCCAGGCACTCCTGTCCTCCACCATCTTCAGCCCGCCCAGCTCAGTGCCCACTTCATCCACAATACCATCTAGCCATCTCATTTTTGGACACCCCCTTCTTCTTTTGCTCTCTACCTTTCCCAGCATCAAGGCCTTCTTAAGTGAATCCTCTCTTCTCATTTGATGTCCAAAGTATTTCAGCTTTATCTTTACTATTTGAGCTTCTAGGGAGCAGTCAGGGTTGATTTCTTCTAAGATCGACCTATTTGTTCTCCTCGCTGTCCAGGGGACTCTCAAAACTTACCTCCAACACCACATCTCAAAGGAATCTATTCTTCTGCACTCACTTTTCCTAATGGTCCAGCTCTCCCAACCATACATTGCCACCGGAAATACCATTGCTTTGACTATACGAATTTTTGTTTTCAGTGTGATTTCTCTACTTTTCACTATGTTCCCCAGGTTTCTCATAGCTTGTCTCCCAAGAATCAGTCGCCTTTTTATTTCATGGCTGCAATCACCATCTGCAGTGTTCTTGGATACTAGGAAAGTAAAATCTGTCACTGCTTCTACTTCTTCCCTATCTATTCTATAGGGCTTACTTTGTATTTGACTACCCAAAAGAGAACTGGCTTGCTACTAAGTCAGGCAATATAGAAATGCTATAAGTAAACAAGCAAGCAAAACTGTGATTACCATGATTACTAGGACAGCACATACTTGGAGGAGAAAAAGAGAAAATGTGTGTGCAGAAAATAATGCCATTAAATAAATGCAAAATAACTGTGAAGTCTTCTAACACATCCTCAAGCTCCATTAGCTTTAAAAACAATACTGTGAATAATTTTTACTAAAGAACTTAACAGAGTAAATGAGTTGGGCAAGAGCACTTAGGAGGCTTTTATCAGCACAAGAAAATATATAGTAAATGCATAAATGTGATAGAAAACATTTACAATGTAACATGTGTAAATTGTCTTATGATTGCTCTAATTCTAATAGTTTGATTATCTTTAAGTCCTTTCTATACAGATTTACTCTGAGGCAAGCATGCACAAATGACAAAATTGAGGCTGTTATGCTTTCATAAGAAGGCAAGACTTGCTGGAAAAGACAGTAATACAGTAAAACCTCATATAACACTAAAACCTGGTTCCACAAGTCTTCGTGTTATATGATTTTTCGTGTTATCTGATCCTCTATGGGATCCATAGAGATACATTGTAACCACACAGGCTTTCGCGGTTGTTATCTGAAGCATCCCATAGGATCTTAATGTTATCTGATGCAATTCTTCCCCCCAGATTCCTTGATGTTATGCGATTTTCGTGTTATTCGATACTAATGTTATATGAGGTATTACTGTACTTGGCAAAAGATGAAAGCAGGCGGTAAAGAAGATGACCAAATATAAGATGAATTGACTCCAAAAAGGAAGCTATAACCTTGAGTTTACCAGACCTGAGACATCATGTTAAGGATGGGATGTTTTAGAGTGCAATCATTCATTTGATAAGCACTTCTGAACTGACTTACAAGTCGAAGCTAACTTTAGAGCACATACCGGTAGCAGCAAAAAAGCACACACAGGACTACAGACTCCATAAAAAAATACAAATCACACATATATTCATCAAACATGAGCTATAGAAGAACTCTGAATGCAACTTATCCTAAAACTTGAATAATCAAAAGGTTTAAATAAGATTTTTGGAAATGAAATTGTAAAACTAAAAGTTTAAAGTTAAACTAAAAACTTAAAATAAAACTTGGAACTAAAGAACGTGGAAAAATTCAAAATCCAGCTCTTATCCAAGTACATGACAGAAGAAAACAAAAGCCAATTACTGCATTCAAGTTCTACAGAAGACTGCAGAATGGAGGAACAGAGAGATTAGGAGGCAATCACACAGAAAAAAACAAGAAATGAAGGCCTTCTTTAAAAAATGGCAAGGGGGGGGGGGAGATTCTACCCTTGGTTTTCAAGTATTTATAGATTCTATACCATTTACAGTCTTCCTATAATCTCATGGGTCCATTCATACATGACCTGTTCAAAATTTACCTTAATTAAAGACTGGCTCTTTACTAATTACTCTTTGGGTCAAAAGCTTCAATTATTTCTTTCTGCTCTCCTTTTTAATTGTAGTCCATCTTTTTGATACCCACAACATTCACTTTTAGTAGCAAGTTAGCAACAAATCTGTCTTTCCACCTTTAACTGGTGCAGAGATCAATTAGACTTTGAACCAAAATACAGGGTGGCCTGTAAATCCCTACCTGGCCACAAAGAGAGTAGGGTTCTGCGGCGGGGGGTGGTGGTGGAGCACTCCCATTGAGCTCCTGGGCAGAAGGGTGGGGTGCTCTGTCCTGGAAAGGGGGAGGAAGTGCTCCAATTGGACTGCTAGGCAGAGGGGCAGGGCACATGCCCACAGAGAGGATGGGTAGGGACTTATGGGCTTGGTAGGGACTTACAGGCCACCCTGTATAATTGCTTATTATATTTTGAACAGTCAAACCAGTATTTAGCATAAAAGCCAAAAAGTGTTCCATGTCTGGTGTCCCTTTTAGATATCATTTTTGTTGTTGCTCAGTCGCACAGTCGATTCCAACCCTTTGCGACCCCATGGACCATTGTCCGCCAGGCACCTCTATTAAGTAATACATACATTAATAGAAAACATTTTAAAATTATTCTTTATCTACACTCCATATTATTTCATTGCTATGCATCTTAAGAAAGACTCTTGGTTCAGTATTTATAATTGTGAGCTTTCTAATGCAAAATACAGTAATGCAGGCTTTGTCTTATCTACAAAGAGTCTTCATTAATTTGAGCCAAAAGGAGTTTCCTGTCTCTCATTATAACTGAAACCCATTGGTAGGCTTTAATTAAGCTTAAGAAAAGGAATAAGTCATTCCATAGAAATGCATCTGGGTATTTGAGAATAATTCTTTTTGCCTTACAAGGAATCTCCACTACACACTCACAGCATCTAAGAAGAAGACACGGGAAGGAAGGAAGGAAATAAATATCTTATCAGTATTTCACAATAAATGGTTGTTGTATGAACAGAATACTAGATCACTTAAGATATTATCCCAGTCCAGTGATGGCAAACCTTGGCACTCCAGTTGTTCTTGAACTTCAATTCCCAGAAGCCCTGATCAACTGAGTGATGATTTGGGCTTTTGGGAATGGAAGTCCAAGAACACCTGAAGTGCCAAGGTTCGCCATCCTGGTCCTAGTCCAACAGAGCATCTGCTCCAGTGGCTTAGTGTTTAAGACGCTGAGCTTGGATACTGCAATGTCGGGTTTCAATACCCAAGGGCTGCACTTGGGGACATGAGAGGAGCCTCATTCGGGTGTCCCCTAAATGGAGTTTCTCCAGCAAAAATCCTTTCAGCCCAGAGTAATCTCTGACACAAAATTATTATTATTATAGTCCAACAGAGCTTGATAAATCAAGATACAGTACAAACCAACTTTTCCCAGTTCCATGGCTCCTTTCTTCCCCAAAGACTGCCCTGGAAAGGGGGAGGAAGTGCTCCAATTGGACTGCTGATGCCCACCCTGCACTTGACAATGGAAACATCTCCAGAATCAGACAGCACTTGATCTTCGACTTTGAAAGAGAGATGAGCACTGAATCCTATAGTTGGATATGACTGGCTTTCGAGCAAGGGAAACCTTTACGGTGTTTCTAACTTTGTGAACATGACATCATTCTTACTGCTTACAACATCCAAATGTTCAAAAGCAGTATCACCTGGGTCTGACGGTCCTGAGAACTCCTCAACTGTACTTATTTAGTTTATCATAAGATTTTTTTAAAAAAAATAGCAACAAGTACATATTATTTGTCAGCTAAAGAGTAAATAACTTTTCACACTATGATTTTTGTGAACATTTTTGATCTCTGCTGTTACTAGAGAAACTACTACTTGAAAACTGTACTTTAAGAAGACATCTCTGTAAGTGAAAACTTAATTTAATAGATTGCTTATATCAGTACTTACTTACAGATAATTACGGGTATGAAGAGGCAATATAATTAGGGACATGAATATTTATACTCCTTCAGCACAATATTATGCTTGGGATAATGTATCAGATTTCTTTGGGGAGATAAATGTTCTTGAATATTTTCCAAGATGTTTTTATCCAATTGTTTAAGATCTATGCAAGTAATGCAACATAAAAACTGCTCAGGAGATGTAGCTGAAGAAATCCTAGATTTTAAATCTAAAACAGCAAATAATGAATTTGATTTGGGAACAGAGACAGCCAGGACTATCCAGAGGATTTATAGTGCCCAAGGCAGGTGTGATATTGGTAGACATAGGAATACCCCTGTGTCTCAATTTTGTCTGTAAGACTTTGTTTTTTACTTTATTGCACTGAAGTCTGTAATGTACTTTTTTTGAAAATTTTCCCAGTACTGTATGTGCATTTATTTATTTTCCCTCATGTGCACTTTTATATCTTTTTACTTCATTTATAAATCCTCCAATTCACTGAATATTTTAGCATGGATTCCGCCCCCCTCCAATTCTATGCATTTTAGTCTTTCACATTTCAAAATGAAGTTTGGGATGCACTTTAGTTCTACAAAAGACATTGTAAGCGTTGATTGTAGCACTCTCTGGCTATTATCAAATGAAAGTCCCACCAAGTTTTGTGCTACAGTGATCAGGATTAGAAGATTAATTCTAGTAGGCCCCTCAGTGGCACAAACTGTGAATGCTATATTACAGTAACAGTCACCATAGTACTAATTTTTAAAACTCATTTTATTCGACTTTTCTAATTTTGAATGGATATGTTTTAAATAAGATATCTTAACTACATTTTAAAGCTTTTAATTTAAAAAAATCTCATGTTTTATGGTGCTGGTCATAGTTTGTAGCAAAGTGACTGACGGAGCAGTACAAAAGATCCATTGAAGCATACTGGGCCAATATTTTGCAATGTATCCTTTGTAGCAAAAAATATTTAAACTATAGAAAATGCCATTTTACCAATATTACTATTTTACTGGCATTGATTGGACTTTGAAAGAAGAATGACAAACAGGAAAGATGCCACTGGCATGAATTTGTTTAAGGTGGATCTCAGCTTTCCAAGAAGGGACCCACACACTATGATCATGGAGCCATATCCTGGGGCACATATGAAATGAGATATGCAGGATTTGACACTGGGACTGCCATGGACTGCAGGATATTAATAAGGTGCAATGGACTTGAGCATATTGATAACGTGTGCCTTCACAGCCAGTCCATCTGGCATGGCTTCTTCCACCTCCATGACCATTGGAAATCAGAATAAGTGGTTCCTTCTCCACTCATTTTGCCATTGGGCCTAATATGATGGTTTCCAGTGGCATTTTGTCCACTGAGGGGACAATCACCACAAACATAGGGACTCATCCACCCATAGCCATTGAACCCTTTAAGGAGTCAGGTTATTTACTGCTGCTCAACACTCAGCATTGAGAGACTGGCTGTACATTACTGTAGTGGGATGTCCAGTCAGACAGATGCCACAGATTAACAGATGTTCAAAGTCTTCTCTCTTGCCACATTCACACTGTTCACCATTGTCAATGTGGTCCCACCTCTTTAGGTTTGTTTTGTATCATGTCATCCCAGTTCTCAGCCTAGTCAGCACTTTCCATATCCTATATTGGAGATGGGACCACAATTTTAATCTGTTACTCCTTTAACCCAGAGAAGACACACTCCTTTGAATTTAGGCATATCAGAAAACAAAATAAAAACACTGTAGCACTTTAAAGACTAACTGCTATATTTTTATTGTTAGCTTTTGTGGATAAAGTCCACTTCTTCAGACAAGGAGTGAAACTTCCAGGCATGGTTTATATATACCAAATGGAAGGGTCTGCACGTTAAAGGGGATGTGCTCAAGCAGAATGACAGAGAAGAAGGCATAACAATACAACTTCCTACAGCTATCAGTAACAATAGATTATTCATATGAGTTTTAAATATCTCCCTTTCAATCTCAAAGGTGTGGAGAAAGCCCTTTCTGGTTTCTGATTAACTTCTTACTTGCATGTCAGAAAACAAACAAATACACTGTACACTAGTACCTCAGATAACAATGAGACTTGGTTCCACAAGTCTCATCGTTATCCAGTTTTTAACGTTGTTCAATGCATTGATCACACAATGCATTGTGTGGAAGAGGAAAGGGAAGAGGGAGGTGATCAGCCTGCCTCTTTGGAAAAGGCAGTGGGGATCCATGAGTGAAATCCTCACTGCTCTTTCCAAAGAGGCAGGCAGATGACAGGGTGGGATCAGCTGATTGGGTTGGGGATTGTACCAGACACATGCCTGTTCAATCTCCCAACCCAAGCACCAATCGTATGCTGTGATTGCAGCGCCCGGGTAGGCCGGGAATAGTGCAGATCGGGTCCCCTGACCTCCCTGTAGCCGGCATGAGCATCAGAGAGCCTGAAATGGGTGAAAAAACTTCCATTTTTTTCACCCATTTCAGGCTCCCCGCCACCTCTGCCACCTCCGAGGAGGTCAGGGGACCCGATCTGTACTCTCTGAGATGGGTGTGTTTGTAGTCATGGGTGTGTTTGTTCAAGCACGGGTACACGCCTGCAAATATGTAAATATGTCTGCTTCCACTTCTGGGTGTGGGGGAGAAGGCGATGGGCCTAATACAATGGCATCATGGGCCGGGTCTGGCCCATGGGCTGTAGGTTGGGAACCTCTGATCTAAATAAAACCATGGGTTCATTCTTTTTAACTTAGCAAAGGTCAAAATCCTGTTTGATCGTTATGCCAGCAGAAGGGCCTTGGGATAACCGACAGTGCCTAATTGCCACTAATTAATGAGTCTCTGCCTGGATCCTTGATTGTGCGCTAAGCCACCCCTGGCACTGAATGAAGCAGCCAAGTAAAAATTAGCATAAACTCACAGCAAGTAGGGAGCCACTGAGAGTTATGATATTTCCTTTCTGCCAGCATAATTATAGAACAGAATTCTGGCCAGGTGGGTCACATACTAAACTTTAGTAAATGCTAGAAGGTGGAATAAAAATATATTGTTACATTCCCAGTGACTGAACCCAATCTTTGAAGTTCCAGAAAAATAGTTACAGAATTGATCTGAAGACACACCAGCAAAATATGCTGATGAGAAAAGAGAGGAATAAGAGGATTTTCCCTCCAAAATAATTACAGAAAAGGGAGCATGTTTTTTCTTTTTTTCCCCTTTTTGTTTTGCTTCATACTAATTGGGGTGTTCTCTGTCCCCTATTTATCTTACCTATAGTTCTACCCACCTTCATGAGTACATTTTTTCTTAATTTCTGGATTCTTGTCTTTTTATGAGAGGCTGGTTAGCTAACTTCCAGCTATATGACAACTTTCCATTATCTGTTGCCATTGTACAAAGGCATTCACAATGGGCAAGTTTTTGTGGGAGTAAAAAGAGGAAGGTAATTGGAAGAAGAGAGGCATAAAAAGAGTAATTTACAAACAACAGTGTCCTAAACTTGTGCTGATGTTCAGCATCTCCATACAAGTGTGAGCATTGTGCAGAACATAGACATCCTATTTGGCTGAATGTATGTTTTACACCAGGGGTAGCCAACCTTGGTGCTCCAGTTGTTCTAGGACTTCAGTTACCAGAAGCCCAAGTTAGCACACCTGCTGGTCAGAGCTTCTGAGAACTGAAGTTTCAGAACATCTGGAGCATTAAGGTTGTTTTACACGGTGTTTCTCAAACTTGGGCCCCAAGATGTTTTTGGATTTCAATTCCAAGAAGCCCTTATCAGCAGGTATACTGACTTGGGCTTCTGGCAGCCCAAAGTTGAGATCTTCATTTGCCTTCACTTTGACCTGTTCTGCATGATCTATTATCAGCACCCATCAGCTCTTTCTCTGACCAGCTCATGGCTATATTCCTTCATGTACACTCTCCTCCTGAGAAGGCCTCTGGTCTAAGTTACTTCTTTTGTCACAATCCAAATTCTATTAGAAGCACCAAGACAAGCAAGCAAGCTTAAACATAGGCTTAGCAATTATTATTATGACCATCCTGTTGCACTTATTTCATTATCTAAAATGACATTTTATTCACTCAGCTACAATTATAACATTTGTGAAAATTTAACTATGCTAACATTACTTTGAAGGAGGGGCGAGGGAAAGGGAAATGTAACATTTCACACTTCCACCCATTAGTAATCAAGTGTTTAATTCACAGAATGTTAAATGGAGGATCTTCTAATTTTTAAATGGTATAATGTGTTCAACCTTTATAACAGCACATTTGCATTTTCAAAAGATTTAAAGATATAATAATAATAATGACCCATGTCTGGAATGGAAAATATAATAAGCAAGAGGAGAACTTTGCCTTACTCTTGCATTTATCATTTCTTTAGTAAGGACTTCTTTAAAAGAGAAATTGTAATGAAATTGAACACAGATTTGAAATAGCCCATTTCTTCAGTAGTTTCCAAAGATAAAGGGCACAGAAGGAGCTTTGCTATATCAGACCAGATGTCCATTTAATTCAGTGCTGAGTCAGATTCTTCTTGAAAGTTGTCAAAGTCCTAACATTAAACAGGTATCCATTATTTCTGAGAAACATCCTCTATGTTCAAACCCTCAAGTGAGAGAAAAAGTGGTGTATCACAATCTAGAGAAATGTCAAATTACAGCATTCTGATATTATGTGCCCCCCCCCCAAAGTCAGCAATATGGCTCTAGCATGTTCTTTTCCAGCATATAAAAGAGCTTCATATGAAGCCATAGTGAATTACTGTCAATTTGGCCTTTCTTTTATCTTAGCCTTCTTTAATTTTCTCAGCACACACTTATATTGACTTTTTCCTATCTGTCTGTCTCAGATATCTGACCTTAATAGGCATTTGATTATCCTTCCTGACTCCCAGTCTCATGACTAATTGCTATCAGCTGGTTCATCTGTCATCACCTGATTCTGACTGACTGATGTCTAGGCATAATATCCTAATGGCAATACTGTATGAATTGCCTATACAAGGGTTGGAATAGGTTTACACATTTTTAAAAAAACAAATTGTAATATTTAAAACTTTTAGTATTACTTATTTGTGTCACAAAAACATAATCTCGATGCAATCCAATCAACTGTCAGCAGGATGGCTCAGTGGATTGGAGCACATGGATTGGGATTTCTCGTTGTGCCTCCTAGAAATGTTAACAATTATGATGATGCTTTCCACACTGCCTACTAACTATAAAACTAAAATTACTTTTTCCATCTGATTATTCTCAAACAGATTGGGCAAGTATTTGGGATTTCCATGCAACCAAATGGTTGTGCTATTGGTGGGGTGTCTGTTGTGTGGCTAGTTGTATGACCAATACTGCAATGAGTTACACAATCAGTTGTGCAATAAATTGTGCAACAAGGAATGTACCAAAGAGTCACCATGTGCACCCAGTTAGTTTTCAGTTTAGAGACAAACAAGAGTCATATATACATAAGGTGTCATAACTACCTGCACTATGGGAGAAATTTCATAAACAAAAAATTCATTTCTTTACACATAATTGTCCTCTGTACTAAAATGAAAGCATATGAAAATCTATTCCTTTCAGGTAACCTTGTGCATGTTGGATCATATATGGATTATCATTAAATTCTTAATTCTCTTCAAAAGAGATTGTGTTAGGAAAAAGAACAGAGAATTTATTAAACTTTGTAAGATTTCCCACCTCAGCTTGAGACTGAAATAAGGAATATAATTTTCTTCTTATCAAGATTTTCACAATTTTCACAAATTTTCCACTGAACACATTATATCTTTGCCTTTTGCAAACTTACACTCTATAAGCACTGAAAAGCTTGCTGACCAAACAGAATTATACAAGCAGTCCATCTGATGGCCATAAAACAAGGCAACAGCTTTTGCTTCAGATAGATTTGCCCGTGTTACCCAACAAATCATGTAATTTAAGTTCTTTAAGATATTTGCTCATAAGCAGTTCCTAGGAGAAGAAATATCATAAATGCCATCACACCTTGCTGTTATGAACAAAGGAGAGAGGAAGAATACAGTTCCTCATTTTCATGGGAAAGAATTGGGGAACCAGGGTTTTTCATCTTTAGTTAAAAATATATTTATATAAGAATTTATTTTAGGTATGCACTAGCTTCAATCAAATTCTGAATTGTGAATGAACTGGCCTCATTTGGACTGGATCATATGAACTATAGATCAAGACTGAATGGCTTGGTGTTTTTCCAGTGTGAAACAAACTTGCCCAGAGCAATTTGGGATAATCTCCAGTTTCTAGCTTTGAAAATTAGCAGGAACAAGACAAACATTTTGTCTCCAACAAGATGGTTTGATTGGGAAGAAAGTTGGCTTTGTAAATGGACAGCTTTAACATGCAATCTGAGTCAATGATCTCACTGCCACTCTCTAATTACAAAGCTTGTAGGGAAGTTATATAATGGCTGAAGACCTGTAGTGCAGCTCTGTGCCTGCAACAAAGCTGACATCAGCAACAGCAAATTACCACCAATTAATGACAAATCACTGTTAATCAAAAATGATTTTGGGGTGAGTGCAACACATACACAATGTAAGAAAATCATGTGCACCTAAATTTCCCAAAGGAAACCTTTAATCGGCAGTAATTTGCCACTGCTGATGACATCATCATTTTCCACACATGTAGCTGTGCAGCAGAAGATTAGCCATTAAATTATCTTGATTATTATCTCAAGCAACTCTAGTGTGAAGTTTAATGGATGCCAGAGAGAAAGATCTTTCACAAGTAGTTTCATTGGTCATATTTTGAGCTTCATCTCAGCAATAAGATTCATTTACTTACTTATTTAAATATTTATAATGCACCCAGTATCGACATATCTTAGGGAAGAGCACAATCAACATAATTAATTAAACCTCGCTTAAAGAGTGTTTCGGTTAAAGAGCGTTTCGCTTAAAGAGCAGAATTTTCTCTGAATGTTCGCTTCGCTTAACAAATAAAACCAACCAAAAACTCGCTTAACAAATAAATCAGGGTTCACAATCCCCCCCACAATTGGTCACTTACATTGGTGTTTCACTTAAAGAGCAAACTCACTTAAAGAGCAATCCTGTGGAACGCATTATGCTCTTTAAGCGAGGTACCACTGTACAATTAAAATCAATAAACTATACAACTGGTGGCAGCAATCCAATAATGAGTCAAATAAATGAGACAAAAACATGGTGTCATGATATCAAGTTAGTGTAGAAGCTCTCTATACACCTCTCTGAGCAACATGGTTTTTAGGAACTTCTTGAAAGTCTAGAGGGAGAGGAATGAACCGACTTTGGAGCAAATTCCACAATGTTGGAGCCACAGCTGAGAAGACTCTGTTTCTAATTGTTGTCTTTTTGGCTTCCCTTGGGCTAAGCATCCAAGTAAATCACACAAAAATACATTAAAATAACCAGAACACGATTAAAACTGTTTTACCTTGGATACCTTGGAGCTATTATTCAGCGAGGAGTCTGCACATTCATAGACATCTCCATGATGACATTCCGCACATGCCAATGGACTTGAGAAATCAAACCTATTTGCATGCTGGCATAGTTTTTAGCCACTTGTGGATACGAATCACTGTATTACAGTGGTTCCACTCCTTCCTTGATGAGCAGTCCCAGAAAATTCAACTCGGGGAGAGTGTTTCGGCTTCTTGGTGTCATGAAAGTCATGATAATCACACAAGGGACAAATTTCATTTTTCATTATATTCATATTTACATTTAATAGATGTTAGGATTCATATACCATATTCTCTGTAAGTTTAAGAATAGCTAACTCAAAATGGAAGCACTCTTGTGTCAGTCACATTCCATTCCACCTGCTAAGGCATTTTATATAACATTATGTCACACAAGCCACGGATTGCTAAGTGGTCATGTGGGGTCATTAAGACACCTGTGAATGAGGTCACACTTATGTAATAGGGATGTTCCCCAAGGTTACATCATTAAATTCCCATAATTTCTGAGAAAGAGAAACATTGACTTTCACATAGGAAAGTCACCACGTGATGTAATGCAGCTGTTAGCCATAAACAAGTCATAACGTTATCTGGTTTTTAACGATGCATCGATTGCACAATGTTAAAAAAAAAGCAGGGGGTCGATCTGCCTGACTCTTTGGAGAGGGCAGCGAAGATTACACTGCCCTTTCCAAAGAGGCAGGTGGATCAAGCCAAGTGCTGGTTTTGTTGGGTTGAGGGCACTGCGCCCGGTCTCCACACAACCAAACCAGTGCTCAGCCTTCCTTTTGCAGAAGGCAGGGAGACCCCCGACGCTGCCTTCTGCAAAAGGAAGGGGGGAATCTCAGGGCCGACTTGCCTCAAAGGAAGACACAGATGGGAGGTTCGGATCCGCACCTTCCTTTGAGGCAAGTCAGGATGACTTCCCTCAAAGGAAGGCACAGATGGGAGGCTCGGATCCGCACCTTCCTTTGAGACCAGTTGCACCTGAGTATTGGGCAGGTGGCTTCCTTGGGCTGAGAGCATGCACGCTCTCAGCCCAAGGAAGCTGCTCACCCAAGATTCCAAGTCCCAAGACTTGAAATGGCAAGAGGTCCGTGGATCTCTTTCTCAAAGAGGTATGGGCTGGCTTCCCTTTTGCCAGAGAAGGGCTTTTCAAAAGGGCTTTTCAAAAGTCAAAGGGAAGCCAATCCAGACCTCTTTGAGAAAGAGATCCACGGACCTCTTGCCATTTCGAAATGGCAAGAGGTCCGTGGATCTCTTTTGCTAAGAGCTCAGCACACTTTCACTCTGGAAACATGTGTTCCCAGGGTGAAAGCAGCCCAGATATCTTTGAGAAAGATATGCACAGTCCTCTTGCCATTTTGAAATGGCTCTGGGTCCTTGGAGTCTCAGGTGGGTGGCTTCCTTGGGCTGAGAGCATGCACGCCCAGGACTCGGGTTGACTTGCCTTAAAGGAAGATGTGAATCCGAGCCTCCCATCCGCATCTTTCTTTGGGGAAAGTCAGGTGAGCATGCCCGCCCATCTTGCCTCAAAGGAAGGTGCAGATCCAAGCCTCCCATCTGTGCCTTCCATTGAGGGAAGTCAGCCCAACTTGCTTCAAAGGAAGGCATGAATCCAAGCCTCCTATCTGTGCTTTTCTTTGGGGAAAGTCAGGCCAGAGCACTTGCCCGACTTGCCTCAAAGGAAGGTGCGGATCCGAGCCTCCCATCTGCGCCTTCCTTTGAAGGAAGTCAGCTCGAATCGCCTCAAAGGAAGGCACTGATCTGAGCCTCCCATCTGCACCTTCCTTTGAGGGTAGTCAGCACAACTTACCTCAAAGGAAGGTGTGTAGCCAAGCCTCCCATCTGTGCCTTCCTTTGGGGAAAGTCAGGCCAGCATGCTCATCTGACTTGCCTCAAAGGAAGGCACAGATCCGAGCCTCTCATCCACGCCTTCCTTTGAGGGAAGTCGGCCCGACTTGCCACAAAGGAAGGTGCAGATCCAAGCCTCTCATCTGCACCTTCCTTTAAGGGAAGTTGGCCCGACTTGCTTCAAAGGAAGGTGCAAATCTGAGCCACCCATCCATGCCTTCCTTTGGAGAAAGGAAGGTGTGCCGGTTCCCCCCACCAAGTGATCGTACCGTGCAATCACCGCTTAGGTTGGGGGAAGAATGGTGCACGCACCACTTCTCCCTCCAACCCAAGCAGAGATTGCAGTGGAGATCACAGTTTGGGTTGGGAGGATCTCCCCCCACCCAAGTGGCAATTGCAGTGGAGACCAGCCCCGCAGGCTTTGGAGCAGAGATCAACATTGGGGAATTTGAGGCAAACTTTACATCACACTACAATATCTTAACATTGTGTGATGCAAATGTTTGCCTCAAATTCCCCAACATTATCCGATTCTAGTGTTATCCTAGGCTAACGTTATCCAAAGTACCACTGTATGTGAGAACAGCATGATAATGACATCACCAGACACCTGAGAATGTAGCACATCAAAGAAACATCTGTTCAACTACGTCAATCTAAGTCTGGGAATGTACTGCATCAAAGAAATAGTTAGGACATTTTTACATGTCCTAGAAGAGCCCAAAAATCGTATAAAATAATCACTTTTTTGGAGGTTCTTTAGCCATGTCTTGAAGAGGCTCAACGTCACATCACTTTGAACCAAGGACATGAACCCATGAAGGAAGAGCTAGATGGGGGCTTCCAGCCCGCTGATCAGAAATGCCTTCTTAGGTGAGGAAAGTTATTCTCTTTCTTTGTTATTTTATTAGCTTACTAAATGTAGAGTAGATTAGTTTAGTTTCTTCATTATGTACCCAGCATATACATAGATTTATATTATCTTTCAATAAATGGAAAAAGACTTCTTCCAGGTTTGGTTTTTTACTACTAAGCCAGAAGAGTAGAACTTTCTGCAGAGCAGAGAAGGCCTGGAAATAAAGGCCAAGCTAAAGACTTTAATTTTGCAAAGGCCCAGCATGGGAAGAAAGGATTTCTTTCTCAAGAACTAATAAGGTCTCCATGGAGATCAACAGGAGAGCAAGGAGGACATCTGTGTCCCTAGCCATTGGCCTGGGAAAGAGAATCTCCTACATGTCACTGCCTTTGAAGTAACTGCAAGACTTCAGGCTAGGACATCTTCCCAGGGACAGCTCTGAAACTCTGCTCTCTCTATGTGTGCAAGACTGTGTTAGTGTGGGAAAGGTGGCATAATATAAACAAATACTTTTTCAGCAGTATCGCCTACATAAGCTACCAACTTCCCTGCCTTAAGAGCAGAAGGCTACCTTTGCCCACACCAAGAAACAGTGTGAGGGTGGAGTTCCAGAAGGTCATGTTTCCAACAGGTTGGCAGCTGAAGGACTCCAAGACCCATCAACCTCCTGACACTTGGACCCTCCAGTGGGGCGTTCCACAGGGGTTGATCATCTCCCCATTGCTGTTTAATATTTACATGGGAGAGGTCATTAGGAGATTCGGGGTTTGGTGTCTCCAATATGTGGATGACACCCAACCCTATTTCCCCTTTTCATTGTCTGCACTGGATGTGGTCTGATGTCTTGATGAGTGCCTGGACTTGATAATGGTATGGACCAAGACTGAAACTGTACCTGACAAGACAGAGGTTTTAGTGTTTGAGAGGCCATCTGCCCAACTGGGAGGCCTGATCACTGCTCTGGATGGAACTACTCTTGCCCCTAGAGACAGAGGTTCGCAATCTCAGGATCATTATGAACCCACTGTTCTCACTGGAACAACAGATAGCGGTGGTGTCCAAAGCTGCTTTTTCCAGACTCAGCAGATTGCACAGTTATGACCCTACTTGGACAGGCAGTCTCTCATAATACTGACCCATTCATTGGTAATCTCATGGATTGACTACTGTAATGCTCTCTACATGGGGCTGCCCTTGTGTCTGATACACATATTACAATGGGTCCAGAATGCAGCAGCCAGGCTGGTGACTGGTTTAAAGAAATTTGATCATATTTCCCCAGCCTTGGCAGGCCTGTACTGGTTATCTGTTGCCTACCGTGTCAGATTCAAAGTGTTAATGTATCATAAGAGGCCCTATACAGTTTGGGACCTTGCTATCTGTTGGAGCATCTCTCCCTCAAAACAACTCCCCACATCACCTGGTCATCACATTTGGTGCAGCTCCAGGTGCCAACACCAAGGATGGCTCAAAAGTCTTTAACCAGAAATAGAGCCTTCTTGGTGGTGGCACCTACACTGTGGAATACACTACTGGTGGAGCTGCGCCAGGCCCCACCACTGGCTACCTTTAAACAATTAAAAACATTCCTGTTCAAGGAGGCCTTTCAGGATGTTGTTCCCTTGTCGATAGATTAGCCAGCTAGGTTCAGTTTCAATGTCCTCTGTCACCAATTATTTTATTTTAGTCAATGATGTATTTGTTGGTGGTGGGTTTTGATTTGTATGGGTATTGTTGTCATTTATTTTCTGTTTGTTCACCACCCAGAGTGGGATAATACCCAGATGGGCGGTATATACAGTCAAACCTCACATAAAGAGTGCCTCGCTTAATGATTAACTCGCTTAAAGAGCAGAATTTTCTCTGAATGTTTGCTTCGCTTAACAAGTAAAACCAACCAAAAACTCGCTTAACAAATAAAACAGGGTTCACAATCCCACCACCACCACCAGAAGTCACAATTGGTCACTTACAATGGTGTTTCACTTAAAGTGCAAACTCGCTTAAAGAGCAATCCTGTGGAACACATTATGCTCTTTAAGTGAGGTACAACTGTACATTCAATAAATAAACAAATAAATAAATTTGAGTATCATGTCACCTGCTGGCTAGGCAAACTGTTTTTAACTCTTTCAAATATTTGATGATTACAAAAATTAAGATTTAAAAACAAATAGAAAATTGAATGAATGGACAATAAGCCATGATTTCTCTAACTGCTGAATGCTCAGATGGACAGATAAAGTGACTATGTTTGATTTCTCAGAGAAATGTCAAGAGTTTCAGTACTATTCTATTGTTCAATTTTTTTACCAAACCTCTTTTGATATCTTGCCTATAGGTAATCTTCCACATATTTTTGCTTTGGTTGACATTCAGAAGCAATTTTTAGCTCACTTTTCAAACATCCTTAAATCACAGCAAGCTATCTTCCACCTGTAGTACAGAGAATTACAGATGTTCTATAAGTCAATGGGAAGGATTTTCCACTAGAAGCAAGGAAGATAAAAACAAGAAAATAAATGTATACTTGGAACAGCTCAGCTGTAGTTCAACTGGAAAATCTAATCATTGTCCTTTTGGAGACTATAATGTAAGTCTGCCAGAGAAACTTTCAGCTAGAAAAAGAAGTTGTCTTTCTGTGTGTATTTCAGGAATAATGCGGTATGTTTGTTTGTTTGTTTTGTATTTCATTGCTGCAAAGAGAAGTGAAAATTCCAAAAGATCAAAAGACTCTAGGCAAGATAGTGCCAGAGATACTGTATCCCACACCAAGTGTCTATTGGCTTCCCCAAAAACTGGGTGGCCTTTCAGTCAGGAAGGTGGCATATAAATCTAATTAATTAATTTAAAAAAATGTAACGATAGTGTATGTTCTCAAGTTCTAGTAAAATGCCATTGTATGAATGACAGTAAAAGATGTCTTTGCCATTAGTAAAGTGTCAACTAGGAATTAGCTAAACAAATACGCTTTTAATTAACAAACCTAATTAAAATAATTCCTGCCTGGCTTCAATCCATCCTTCCTTCAGACTAACACAATCTGCTATTGTGCCAGAAGAAAACCCAAACTTCTGTGTCTCTCTTTCCTGCTGTCTTTCCCCCCTTTTCCTGTCTGCTTTCCTACCTCCATCAGACTAATAGTATAATCTCAGCTATTGTGTGACACCCAGTGTTCTGTAAAATTGGAGTATCAATTCAGAAATATGAAAGGGTCTATACTTGTACAAATGGTAGATCATTGAGAACTGCTTCAGGTGCACAGAATCATCTCATCTGGATTCTGGAAGTAGGCACCTGAAGCTGCCAGATCTGTGGAAGTGGGAGAAATTTCCAGAGTTCTGTAAGCTTCCAGTGCTACTTCCAGACGTTGTAAAGGCAGTCCACACCTGTTTCTTTTACAATATTTCCATGTTGCCTGTGTTGTATTCCAGTGTTTGGCCAGACACCCCACTATGGTAATGGAGTAGACTGTATAGCCAGTGACTCAATGCCAAATGTTGTGTGGTGGTAAATAACCTGACTCCCTAAAGGGGCCAATGGCTATCAGCGCGGATGAGCCCTTTTAGGTGGAGGAAATGCCACTAGAACCTATCATGTTGTTGATGTTGTTCAGTCGCATAGTCAATTCCAACCCTTTGCAACCCCATGGACCATCACCCAATGCCAAAATGAGCAGAGTAGGAACCACTTCACTGTTCTGGTTCCCAATGGTCATGGAGGTGGAAGAGGCCATGCCAGATGGACTGGATGTGAGGGCGCACCTTGTTAATATCCTCAAGACTGTGGCAGTCCATTGCAGTCCCAGTGTTAAATCCTGCATGTCTCATTTCATATGTGCTGCAGGAGATGGCTCTGTAATCACAGTGTTTGGGTCACTTCATAGCAAGCTGGGATCCACCTTAAACTATTTCATGCCAGTGGCATTTTTCCTGTTTATCCATCAACTGTGAAAATGATTTATAGGGGAAAAATGTATACTCAAATACAAGTAGCAGCCGACAACGACAACAATCCCAGTGTAAGTCAAACAATGTAAATCACAGTGGCAAATTGTCCCTAGTTAAGGAGATGACATTTGTACTCTTCCTTTTTTTTTTTTTTTTTTTTTTTGCAGCACATGATTAGTGTGCAATGAAGGAGACCACATTGACTCCTTAATTCACAGCACCATTTGAAAGTAATAGGTGTCTGACCATTCACTTGAGCAGGCAACTTGCAATCTCTATGGGTTTGAAGGCAGTTTTGATATGTTTGAAGTGCCTCCATAGCTGATTTAATTGTTGAAGAGGCCCTTCCAGTTTTAGCTTACAAGAGCTTGGGAGGTGGAGGAGAAATGTGGTAAGATGGCCTCTTGTGCCTGTTAGACAGTGGGAAGGACAATTTTGCATGAGAAAAATGGCCCTAAATAGTGCACTTGGGCCTGGCTTCTGAGAGATTGAAAGTAACTACAGTAGATCTAATTTGGTTGCAACCAATTTAAACTCCATTGATTTCAGCAGGTGTATTCTATGCATGACTATGCCTGGATATACTATAGCATCTTTGCTACTGGGAAGTAATGCTACCAAAAAAAAAAAAAAATTCTACTGGCTTTCCTGACCATTTGAAGCTTCATTTGCACTACTTCCATACTGGACATCTAGTTGTGCAAGCAGTGAATCTGGCAAAAATTGGGAAAATTACACCAATAATGCAAAAGTGTCACAAGTGACAAAAGTGGCACACTAAAACAGTACCCCTCAATCAAACATAAAAACAGATTCCGATAGATAGGGAACCCTCCACTGCTAGCTTTTTGGTGGGTTCTAAACAATGTCATTCAAAGCTTGCCAGTTGCTTGCCAGAGAACTATCATCCTTTTCCCTCTCCTCCACTCTCATATACATAACACACAGTTATGCTTGCCATGTAACCAGGATGAAGAAGTAGAAGAAAAGAGAAGGAAGAAGCAACAGCAAGACAAACAGGAATCAACTGCATCAAATGATGACTTTTTTCTTTTAAATGCCTGGCTCCAAAGCAGAGGAGAGGACAGAGGCAGCAATGCCAGACACCAATTTTGGGGAATTCTCCCATTTCTTTGACACCACCACCATTTTTAACATTTAATTATGCAATGTGTTCAATTATTACGCTGGCCCCATTTTTAAACCTCAAAATAACACTGTGAGATATTTTTCCAGGAACAACATAAATTCCAGAATTTTAGAGGTGAAGATTGATTGGGGGAAAACAGTTGTGGCTTTCCTTTCTAAAAAAAAAAAAAGGCTTCTCAAATGCATCCAATAAAGAGCATTATGACACCTTAAGGACAAGTTTTATTTAACATGAGATGTGTGGACCATAGTGTGAACTAAATGGAAGGCATTGCATAGAAGTTGATGCCAAATGAAATGTTTATCTTTCAAAAACCATATTACTCTTTTCTAGTTTTACTAGGATAAGTTATAGAGTAACATACCAAGTGATTCAGTCTATCAGGTAGCAGTGTACATACAAATAATTGTCAACACTTCCCTACACATTTTTTTTACTTGCTGGAATGATAATTACATAGTGTCATTCAAAAAACCACCCCACCATCTTGTTTTCTTCCTTGGTGCCTCTCACAGTGGCCACCTACACAAGAAACTCCAACATGATCCATAGTGAAGTAGCCATTTATTAGAAACATACTTACAATCAGATTTCCAACAAGGTAAGGATTTCCAACAGTTTTGGGATTTTGTCCCTCTCCCATAAACCTATTCAAAACTTACCTTCATGGAAAGACCCACCAGCCTTGAGGGAACACCTAACTAACTTCTGTTATTGTTATCTTCTACACATGAAGGTTTCATAGACAGGAGATTCTGCTTGTATGAGTGGAACACTTTATTTCATAGGTGAACCCATGAGTATCTGATAGTACCTTCATCAAAGATTATGAGAAACCCATCTCGGTAGGCACGATTCCAGTGATTTTTTTAAAAGGGGGCAATATTTTGAAACTCATAAAAACTACCAGGGAATGTATGTAATTATCATGCCACATAATTCCCACATGTTGACAACACACACTCACTCGGCCTTTCTTATTTTGAGCTACTCAGAGATTTGTACAACACCAGCTTTGTACAGCACCATTTGGTGACAGTAGCTGTTACTATGGTGTAGTCAGCAGCTAACTACTATCAGCAAGATCCCTATCTGAAATCTGTTTATGGTACTGAAAGACACAGGAGAGATTATTCAAGAGCAGTGATTTTGAAGGATTTTGATGGACAGTAGCAGAATGAGTAATTACACTACATGAGACGAAAAGAGACACATGGTCCCTTAAAATTTTCTTCATGTCATTGGCTGCTTCACATCACACATTCCTTGTTTTACTACTATCGATACTACCCATCATCTTCTTTTACAGTCTATTAGATAACAGGGAGAAACTATGGTATGTGTCAAAGACTACCAAAGCACAGAACTCTCCAACAAACCTGCCACTTACACTTGAAATTAGAGTTTAGACCAGGGGTGCCCAAAACTATGGACTGCAGGCTGGATCCAGCCTGTGGTGCCATTTCATCTGGCCTGTGCCACCGTCACCTCTCACATAAGCAGAAGTAAAATGTGCATGTGTGTGTGCATAATACTGCCATAAATGACCCGCAGCTATCATTAACACATTTATGTCAGCTGTGGGTCATTTATGGCAGTGTTATGCACATGTGTGGGCATGTTATGTGCATGTGTTTTACTTCAGCTTCTGGTGGGAAGAACCATATGACTGGCAAGTTCAACCACATGACTGGCCCATGGCCTGAAAAGTTTGGGGACCCTGGTTTAGACTTTAGAGTATAAAAATAAATTCATAAACATTTGTAGATGAAATTTCAGAAATTAAATAGTTATTTACAATGGGAATAATGGAATTTAATCTGTTGAGTTACAGTCAATTAATTTGTAAGTGATTTATTTAAAAAGAAAGAAAGCAGACAATAGATTTGGTAGCCACTGTTGCACCCTAGTGGTACAATTTAGTTCTAACGTCTTCAAAAAAAATCTCTATTTGCAGTTTTTGACTTCCCTTCCCTAACTGGCTCCCAGATTCATTGAGGTATAAATCCTGGTATCTGAGTGATACCTGTAGATAATGTGATTTATAGTGTCCATGTCTGGAGACTGCCAAATTGAGGAAGGTTGTGTTTCAGAGGATGGGATCTAGCAAGCTGTTCAATTATGATTTTGTCACTGATTTCAGCTCTATATTTCTATCACCAACAACATGGAAGATTCTCACATACCCTTCAAAAACTATAGCTCATTCTTCTGGGTCAAAGCAGATGGATAAAACATTATATATCCATGAACTTAGATGACACCTATCCCATGCATACTGAAGTAGCAAAATAAATTGCTTCAAAGACCAGCCAGATGTACCAAGATTGGAGAGTTCCTAAAATAAAAATTGCCAGAATGCCACCAAGCAATTACAGAACATTTTCCAATACTATTGAACAACTGGTTCTCCACTTTCCCAACCACTCAAGAAGTGTGACAAGCACAGATCAATTCATGTTTTGCAAGCCAGTGGGGTGGATGAGGTCTCATGTTCGTTTCCTGCTTTCCCCACTGTCTCAAAATGACAGTGCTCTCCAGCCATCAATCACTTCTTGAAATTATACCTTACAATTATTAGTAAAGGTAAAGGTTTCCCTTGCTCAAAAGTAAGTCATATCTGACTCTAGAGTTCAGTGCTCATCTCTATTTCAAAGCCGAAGAGCCAGCGTGGTCTTCTTCTGCAGATGTTTCCATAGTCATGTGGCAGGCATGATTAGACACCAGAGCGCACAGAACGCTGTTTCCTTCCCACCGAAGTGGTCCCTATTTATCTACTTGCAATTTCTTGCTTTCAAACTGCTTGGTTGGCAAGAGCTGGGACAAAGACAGGAGCCTTGTTGGGAGGAGTCTTGTTGGGAGGAGGACATTAATTAGCCAATAATTAATTAAATCTAACTTGTTGTTTCCAAACTCTGAGTTAATGAACAAATGAATTTAATAAGTGTTACTGGGGTAAGGAGTGATTACTTGGCCCAAACTATGAATAGCAAAGTATGAATTAAGAATGCAAAGTGGCATATTACACTATTTTAGGATTCATGATTAAGCACATTTGAAATTAGTAAATCAATTTTTAAATGTGCTGTGTGTGTGTGCACGTGTGTGTGTGTGACTACTTTGTGGGGGGCAGACTGGCTGTTAAAAACCCTCCTGCAATTTGGCTACTCGCCCTCCTCCTCTATGTCTCTGGCTGCCCTCTTTTCAGTCTCTCCACACGTCTAAGTTCCAAGATGACCCCTGCTGCATAATTAGAAATTGTGACCCAGGTAGTCTCCCTGCTCAACATCTCACCAATGATGTCTTCCGGAGACAGCTGTGGTCGAAAATGCCTCTGTAGAATTTTCTGTTCTGCATCAAAACATGGACAGTTGAAAAACACATGCTCCTGCATGGGCTGGCAGACGGGGCATGTAGCATCATCATCCAGCCTAAATTGCTGTTGATAGGCTGTTGATGCCTTGCCCCGTCAACAGCTGCTTGAGGTAATAATCCACTTTTCCATGCTCTCTTGTTGACCATGTGTTAATGTCAAGGATGAGACAATGAGTCCACCATCCCTTGTTTGATGTATCCCAGATCTGCTGCCATCACACTGTCCATCGTGTGTGTGTGCGTGCGTGCGTGCATGCGCAAAGAACTGCACCAATTAAAATTTATATAATAAAGCAAAAAAAATTACAAAG
Source organism: Furcifer pardalis (assembly GCA_030440675.1). NCBI lineage: Eukaryota > Metazoa > Chordata > Lepidosauria > Squamata > Chamaeleonidae > Furcifer > Furcifer pardalis. Next base: position 63,442,790 of record CP126891.1, read on the forward strand.
GAAACACAGCATAAAAATATTAGATAAGAGAATGAAACCATTTAAACAAAAGCAGATGCAGATATATATCAGTGCTGTTCTTATTTATTGTCTTAATTTTCTGGTAGCATCCTGGTACCAATCCATTTCCGTAATGATTACAAGACTGCCCCACATTCAGCATACTGCCCCACCTGGAAATATATTTGCTTTTTTTTCAAGCTGTACATGTCTATAGATTCCTCTAAAATTGAACTTCTGAAACATTAATTCCCTTGTGTTTATTTGTGTGCATATTTTAAAACTATACATATTTACTCGAGCCCTTTTTTTGAAATACACTCACGTTTTGGTGAACATTTTTTCTGTTTCAAAATTTATCAGCTGTCTAAAATTGTACAGGTTATTTAATATTGCTGTCTTTGCCCAAATCCGTGTTTCCTGACCTTTAGTTTTTGGACTTCAGTTCCCAGAACCCTAAGTCAGTTCCCCAAAGCACTAATCAGCCAATGTACTGATTTAGGCTTCTGGGAATTGAAGCCTCCCTGTGGGGCATGGACCTAAATATATCACAAAATAGTAGATCATATTTATTAACATGAAAAAAATATCAATTCATTCTTTTCTTCCTCAAGAATCATTGGCATATTCATGCATTCATTCATTCATGTATGCATGCACAATTACTTCTAGTTCTGATAGTCAAATTTTGACTGCTCTAGCTGATATAGACAAAATATCACTAGTCATGCAGAAAAGGGAGATACCAGCAAACTTGGGGACACAATATTATTCTCAGTTCTGGGAAATAAATAGCCAAGAAAATGATATGCTGCCTTCTGCTACCAGTTATTCTGTTTTGATGAACATGCTTGTCATGTACCCACAAAATCTCTTGAGGTTGTATGAATGCTTAGAAGTCATGTATACAGTCTTAATGGCTGTAATCTGAACAGACTGGTAGTCTGTCCCCAATAGATCCAGAAGAAGCAGAAGAAACAGAACTTCCTTTGGATTATGATTATCTAAATGGGCCCATGGGCCAGATCCAGCCCCTCATGCCAATTCATCTGGCCTGCAAAGCCCTTGTTGCTCCTGGAAGCAGAAGTAAAACATGCATGTATGTTTTATTTCCACTTCCAGGGGTAATGAGGGCTTTGTGAGTCAGATGAATTGGTGTTGGAGTCTGGATCTGGCTCATGGGCCATAGTGACTGGCCCCCTGAACCACATGACTGGCCCATGGCCCAAAAAGTTTGGGCACCCCTGCTCTAGAACATTCTTTTTCTTCTACCCCATTGGGTGTCAAGGTTCTTGCTCTGGCACTTCTAGAGGCCTCCCCTGATGTTATTCGGTGTTCTTGTAATATTTCTTTGATATTACAGTATCTCTCCACCTTCCCCTGGGTCTGCCTCTTGGTCTTTGTACTTCTTGCACAGCCACCTAATTAATTAGATTAATTTCTGACCAACACTCCAGTGCAACATGTTTTTCTTTAAAGTACTACAAGGGAAACCTTTGTTTCCCGTTAAGGAAAAAAATTGCCAGAATCTATTGGTTAGTTATCTTCATGTAAATTGCAGTGTTGATGTAAACTGGAGTGAAGAGTTTCTATTCATCTATGAATTCCAATTTGTATTCCTTGTTACATGCCAACAAACATGAGTGGCCCTCAGTAAAGGACACGTTAAGTAGTAGCCATTCGCTACTGCAATTTACAATACTGTGCTTTAGCTGGTGTGGTTAATTAATAGGATTCTGGCCATTAATGGGTAGCACCATCCCACTGTCTAAAACAGTCAACAAACATCCAGAAAAATTAAGCCTGTAAAATCAAATGGTTTGTGAACTGGAACAAATGGAATGTATTCCCTATTGCTGCAGAAAGCAACAGATAATTATGCCACCTGTTTCTTCCCGAACATATTGATTCAATTATTTCAGAAACAGTATCGGGAATTATAATTGACCTGTGTCTGCAAAACTACAAACAGATCCTGAGGGTTTTTTTAAAAAAATTATGTATTTATGATACAATCTTTCCATGTTGGGAAACCTTATTTACATCCTCATTACCATATATCTTACTGCTAATGGATTTTTGTAATCATAACAGTAGAGTTTCTATAAACTCCTAATTTGTGGAAAGGAGTAAGATGCATTTTTTAAGATGCATTTTTAAAAGAATCACATTGTTTTGCTTATTAAAATGCATGTCGAATTCAACTGAATTCTCATATCTATCTCAGAGCTTCAATCCACTTGAGGAAAATACCGGTAAGATAAATATCCATTCTAAATCATTCATATACCATCGATTGTGCTGGAGAGGATAGGCGTGTATTTATCTTCTCAATCCTTTAACATGAAGACCTGACACAAATGTTCAGAAACAGGTTTCCCTTAATCTTTCAGCCCCTGCAGAGTATCTATATGTGATCAGGAAACAATTTCCACCCCTCAGGTTGTCTAGTTTGTGTGGCAGAGCCACCCGCCTATAGAGATTGCTTTCTTCTTCATATTTAGTTCAATACTTGAAGTCTTATCATAGAGGGGCCCTCTGGCTAGGTTTAGCCTGCTAGTCATGGGTTAAGATTAATCCTTTACTGGATGTTGGAGTTGGAGTAAGACATCAAGGATTTATTTGGTTCCTATGATAAGCTTATACTGTACTTATATATGGAATTGGTCAAATAGAGCCAGTTCAAAGAGTGATGAATGAGAAAGTGTGAAATTGTGTGCAGTGGCTTAGTGGTTAAGATGCTGAACTTAATGATCAGAAAGTCAGCAGTTCAAGACCCAAATGCTGCATGATGAAGTGAGCTTCTGTCTTTGTCCCAGCTCTTGGCAACCTGGCAGTTTGGAAGCAAGAAATTGCAAGTAGATAAATAGGGACTACTTCAGTGGGAAGGTAAACAGTGTTGCATGCACTTCGGTATCTAGGCATGCCTTCAACATGTCCATGGAAATATCTGCAGACACAGACAGCACTGGCTCTTTGGCTATACACAGAGATGAGCACTGAACCCTAGAGTCAGATGTGACTGGCTTTTGAGCAAGTGTCAACTTATCCATGTACCCATAGTCTACAGTCAGGTGTTGTTGTTGTTGTTGTTGTTGTTGTTTTTACTAATTAAAGGTTTCACTAGATAGTCAAAGTGATGCAGTAGTCAGAATTTTAGGCTGGGGCTTTGAAGATCATTATTGTGGCCCCTAGTGAGCCATGAAATGTATCATGTCTTTGGGACAATTCCTCTCATATTGACTTACCTTACAAGTTGTGAAGCCAAAGTGAAAAGAAGGAAAGCTACTGGGGGAATGGGAAAATATAAATACAGTATGACATATAAATGCCAAACAGCTTACATGGACAGCTTATTCTTGTTTAGATCATTTTCAACTGGGGAAAATAATAGATTTCTCCAGTCAATAAGTCCTTCCTCCCTTGTCATTTTTGTTATTTTGCCATATTTTTTATTTTGTGAAAATCAAAGTTGTGCAGACTGAATCTCTGCACCATGCATCTTGAAAATTATGTATTATATGGAGAGAAAAAAAGAATAAACTATACTAGAGCACAGACTCAAAATGGAGTGTGTTTGGGCAATCTCAAGGGTACTATGCTGTTACTTATTTTATGATTCTGTGTAAATGCTTGAGAAAAGCTGTATCAGAAATAAAAAAGGCTTCAGTTCTTCAGCAGACTTAGTCTGACATGAGCGATTGGTAGATGGCTGTCAAAAATGGATGAGGTGGAGGGCACCATGGTAAAAAAATACAAAGTAGGCAATGCACTGGCAGTAATGGGGCTAGCACTGGGTATCCGACTGAGGCAGGGTGGCCAAATAACCTAGTCTAAGGGCAACACATGTCCACTTGAGGGTTTCTGTCAGTGGTTAGTCATCTTTCTGAAGATGGTTCTATATGAAGGGCTTTTCACGTCATTTCTAATGTAAAGGTAAAGAACGATTTGAAAGACAATCAAGGACCTTGAGGTTGCTTGTGATAGATGGCACTTGAATAGTAGAATCAGCAACCACATAAGTGACAGTTTTCCCACTCAGGTGAAATATCTTGTAATTCTGTACAAAGTACAGTAATACCTCATATAACATTAGTATCGAATAACACTAAAATCGCATAACATTAAGCAATCTGGGGGGAAGAATTGCATCAGATAACATTAAGATCCTATGGGATGCTTCAGATAACAACCGCTAAAGCCTGTGTGGTTACAATGTATCTCTATGGATCCCATAGGATTTTAACATGCATCAGATAACACTAAAAATCATATAACATCAAGACTTGTGGAACCAGGTTTTAGTGTTATATGAGGTTTTACTGTATTGATAAGGTAACATAAACATTTTATGAAACTCAGTGTCTTCTTTGGTGGGGGGTTTTCTGGATACACATAACCTTTATTTTATTTTATTTTTACTGATGTTTACAAGACTGTCATAGGCCAAGGCCATTCCAGCAGATGCTCTCTACGATTTTCTTAAGAAGAGTATGAACTCTTCCTAGCAAAGTATATATTATATGCAGACTTAGACAGGTTATTTTGGTACAGGGTTTCTCACATGGTGTGACAGCCCCTTTGTACTAGATCTCAGTCTCTCTTGGAGTTGCCTGAAATCTCTTTGTGCCACAAACTGTGGTGAAGTTCACTTTAGAGAACTACAATGCCCATCACTCCCACTTATCATGTTCAACTGATATAAAAGTTAGACTGGGGAAGGTTGCTTATATGAATCAATTCAATTTAATTTCAAGAGAAATGCTGCTGCTGCTGCTGCTGCTGCTGCTGATGATGATGATGATGATGATGATGATGATGATGATGATGATTACCATCCTGTTTACCCTATGGCAGTTTACAATGTTAAGTAAAACAAAACAACTGCAATAAATTATAAAATAAAATATTTACTGTTAATAAATAATCAATATGGCTCCACATAATACTAGAATCACTTTCCATGATACTGACACCACTTTCTTTCACACCAAATCTTTCCTGAATCAAACCCTTTCTCTTCTATAATGCTTTTGGCATAATCTCTTAATCTGTAACATGAATAAAACATATGTACACTGTATGTGCATAACCATCTGCTCAAAAATTGTTGATGTCTTCACTCATCTCTTACTTTTCTCCTTTTGTGCTATTCCCTTTCAAAGTTTAGACTCTAAACTGGGGAGAAAGGGAACAACTCTTCTTCTAAAAAACAAGAACAGAAGTTTAAGCTTTTGAATAAAAGATAATCTTTCCATGGAATGGTGGCACATTGCCTAGAGATCTGGATTTTATAAGATACATTGTTCTCCCAACCAGAAGAGTCCTTTTGTTCTCTACTGAGGAGCAATTTTGAAGTCACACGGGACTATAATTTCTCTCTTCCATTTTACAGCTCTGCATGCATTTAAAGAATTGATTGAGTCAATCTAGTGTTCAGGTGCTAAACCTATCTGCTCAGGTTAGTTTACCTTCATCATCTGTTTATTTCTAAGTAAAATGAGTTTAGCAGGAATCCAAGGAGCTGCATGCAAGCCATAAACTGCATTTTGTACAATCTCTTCCTGTCCCTGTTGTTCTCTAATAGATGCTCTGGAAGCACCGAGTTCTAAGGCTATGCATAGATCCCAACTACTAATTAGGGATGGGGCCTTCAGATTTTCTGGACTACAAATACCATACTTCTCCATTCTGAGAGTTCTACCTGCCTTAGAGACAATTTACAGATATCTAAATGTGATGCACCTGGGATAAAAGTCTTCATTGGAAGGCCTTTTACAACTCAGAAGGAAAACTCTCATCTAGCACCAGAGTAAGAAAAGGCAGCTTAGGTGGAGCTTGGTCTAGCTAAGTCTCAAAACCTTACAATTAGGCCTTTCTCTTGATGCACCAAATTTAGTATTTTATAAGGCAAGATTGGTGGCCCTCTCAGAATGGAGAACTACAGGTTGGTTGGCATGTCTAGAAAATCTCACTAAATTCACTGCCAGAGTTTATTTTTATTTGCATTCCTCAGCACAGCTGAGGGACACTAATCATAGCTTCAGACAGGACAATTCCAATTGTCTTCTTCAGTAAGGCATGTGCTGTCCCACCAGGATACTGTGACATATCCTGCTGTACCCCAGTGAGTGGTGCCCCCCCTCCCAGAGGCAGGCAGAATTATTTCACTGGGTGACATAGTTCACCTGGGTGCAATCTATCTGCCACAGTCTGCCCCAAGCCGGAACCTTCCAGGCAGCAAGGTGCTGTTTCCATGCGGCGGGTATCACCATGCACAAAACAGCCCCACCCTCTGCCATGGCTGGTTGGTAAAAACAATCCCCCCCTCAGCCATGGCCTTGGCAGATCAGAAAGAGTGCGACTCAATGGGCTTCTTTGCAGCAGAAGCGACAGCAGCAACAGCAATGACAGCAGCAGTAGCACTGGGTTGGATTCCAAGAGGATGGGGGCAGGAGTCTCGGAGGCTTTGTCACAGCAGCCATGGAAGGGGCTCCCTGAGTCCCTGAGGAATCCCTTCCACAGCTGCTGGGACTAGGCCTCCAGCTCCTACCCCCTGCCTTCACCCTTGAAATCTGACCCAGGAGCACCAGGGTGCGATGAGCTCTTCCACAGTGTCAGGGGGGTTCTGGCTTCCCCATTGTTCCCTTGCTCACTCGAGCCAGTTCAGGAGGAAGGTGTGACACCCCACCCCTCACCCCAAAGGAGAAGGCGATAGTTCTTATGTTTCTGGTCTGATCCCTGGATGAAAAGACGACCCCTGGAGGTAAAGGACACAGGGTGGGTGAGTGGATGGGTGGTGGGCAGTGGAGGGGTGACTCTGAGGGTATCCCCACCACCTTTCTAAAAGTTCCTTCTCTCCCATCCCCATGACCACCGCCCCTCGTGTGACATGCAGTAATGTATGGGATTCCCCCCAACCGAACCCCCCAAATAGGTGCCCCCATCACTCCCTGTCCAGCACCCTCCCATGGTGCCCTGGACACCCCTGTCTTTAGTGCTGTGGTTTGAAGTAGTGGACAAGTAATCCAAATGGAGAATTCTAAAAGTATGAGTGGCTTCAATCTGAAATCTAAAAATCACAGACATGTGGGTTACCTATGATAATCTTGTTGATTTCATTCCTTTCCCCCACAGACAAGAGGGTCTGAGATCAAATGCATTCAATTTTGCCTTAATGGTTGTCATCTTCTAAAAACTCCTATTCTTGAGATTGTGTTACCATTCTTTGGGTTTCATTTCCTCCTCAAGTTGGTGGTAAATTATTCATTTCTCTAAGGCTGCTGTTAATTAATTGCTAATTTCCCTGAATACCTCTGTCATCTTACATAAGGCTCTGCTTCACAGCTATTTATTCGAGAAGCAATTATTCATTTGAGCAGTCATGCTGAAGCAACTTCAGAACTACCTGAATATGTAACTTGCTATTCAGTCTGTCCATATGCAATTTGACCAACAAGTCAGGAAAAAAACCAATTGTACCTAAAAGCAAATGCTTACAAAAGAAGGAAGAGAGTGGGTTATATTTATGACAAAACATCATGGTATTATTCAAATCACGAATCTACTAGGAGATGAATTTGTGAAAGAATGTCTATGGATTATGTCAGCAGTGATATGTACTTTTGCCTGACGTGATTAGAACTGTGGTAGCAAAGAAATTCAGTGGTTTTGTGTTTAAGTACAAATTTATCTGTTCTGTAACTCTCAAGACTTCTAACAGAACAAAGGCCAAACTAGACTAGTCATGAAAACTATGTTTGAACAACTGCACAAAACCAGATCAAATTAAGGACATTTGTATAATTTTATAGGGAAAATACTGGGCTACTATTCACAACCAGGGGTGGAACACTACTACAACAGATCCTCAATACCTACTTTCACATTGATATGGTTAAAATGAGGGACAGAGATATCAGCTGAACAAAAGGAAAATTGAAAGTAATGTACACTTTGCTCCTGGTGCCCTAGAAGAAGACAACCAGCAACTGAACCCATTGATAAAGAATAATACCTCCCCTGGACATGTCAACCCATGAGACATTAAGGAAGGCCCTTACTGAGGTCACTGTGAAGTATATATACCTCCTTGCAGCTGGTCTGCCAACCATTTTGGCGAGGTGCGGGCTGAAGACAGACCTGGGTAACTGTTTAAATAGACTATTTGCATTCTGGAAAATACTTTTTTCTGTTCTCTCATTTAATTTACTAAGTTTTATTAAAATAGTATTGCATTATTAGGAATGAGTGTGATTGAGGTATGTGCCATTGTGGAAAGATTATTGTTGCAAGGGCTTTGAGAGGATAGATCACACTGTTAGGTCACTGTTCATATTTCATCTGTGAATGAAATGGATCAAATTGCCTTATAAAGAATAAATGATGGGTTGATGCCAATCTCTATGTTCTTTACTAAGGTACAGAGTGTACAGGAGTACTGCACAAATTCCTAAATAAGCCATAAGGAAAAAATGCATTTTTCCTCAATTAACCTTTTCTCATAATGAGATGTTTCATAGATATATTCATAGCAATCAGATTTGCAGATTAAGCCATATTTATTTTCCTTTTACAAATGATGGTAAAAGCACAGTCAATATGAAGTACAGTACTATACATAGATTTTAAAAACCAAGTAAATAAGATTTTAGGACTGTTTCCCTTGGATACCATTCAGTAAGCTTTGCATCATTACATTTGCTTCTTTTTTTTCATCAGGTGCTATATCCATTCCGGATATTGGCTATCATCATCACAATAGTCTTCCTGTTCTTAACTCCTTGGAACAGTTCTTCCGAGCACATGCCACACCAGTCTTTCGGGTTCTTCATCCATGAAGTCTATTTATGTTCAGGGCTTCTCTTCCCAGGGATCTTTCCTTGGAGAGTGAGTTGGAGTATTCTATACTTTATGTTGTTCCTCATGATATGGCCAAGGTATTGGAGTTTTCTTTACTTAATGGTATTCTAGAGTTCTTGTTCTTTATCCATTTGGCACAATACTTCTATCTTAGTCATATGGTCAACTCATTATATGTTTAGCAGCCATCTGTAGATCCGCTACAGATCTACGTTTGCTACAACTACATAAATGGTGTAACACAAAATGAGTTAATGCATAATGAGTTAAAAGCTCCAAGTAGCAGCCTATGCTGAAATCCATAAACAGCAGGCTGCAAGTTTAATAAAATAGGATTAAAAGTTTCAAAGCCTGTACTTAAACATACTTACTGAATACCAGCTGTTCCTTTTTAAAATGTAACTTTATTCCTGAAATGGGTAATCTTTCAAAGACATTGTATCAGGCACTCACTTTCTTCTAATGAACAATACAATGGTTCCTTCAAATACAAAAGTTAGTTATCTATCATCATTGTCTCACTTAAAGATCTCCACTGAGTCATTTTAATGAGATTCAAGAAACTGATTTGTCAATAGTTGATATATGTTCCCCTGAGGAGATGAACTGAAACTCAACTGAGATGGCAAATTTATTTCTTTAAGAATCAGTCAGTGTGAGGTCTGATATAAAAGTTTCAGACTGCAGTTTACTTATTCTAGAGCAGTGTTCCCCAAACTTTGGTTTTTGGACTTCAATTCCCAGAAGCCTAAGTCAATTTCCCAAAGCACTGATGAGCCAATGTACTGACTTAGGCTTCTGGGAATTGAAGTCCCCATGTGGTGCATGGGCCCCACATTGGGAGCCACTATTCTAGTGTAAAACCCATTTTCTGAATTTCTGTAGGATAAAATCAAAGGTATCTGAGGTTTAATATCATGCATTTCTTTTATCCAGTTCTACTCTGGATAACGAATCCAAGATTATGGCTTTATGTAATGATCCATAAGCTTTGTAGCACGCATGGCATGGCAGGATGGCAATCTCTACTGCAAATTAGTGTCAACATTACAGATTTTCCAGGGTTCTTCCTTACATGTGGAAACTACATATAGGTAGAAAGTTTCCTTTCCAGAATCATCACTGTTTACATGAAATAACAAGAGAGGAAGGGCTAACCATGTCCCTTTAAGCTTGTTGAATAAATCACTTTATATAACATCTAAATATAGCCTATATAATTCATTATGTTTCTTCCATATTATGGGTTTCCTTCTAATTCAACTTTACTTCATTCAAAGAACATAGAATTTCATCCCTTTTTCCACCCATCACTCATGGTTTTTCAGAAGGCTGTTTTAGAATTAAGTCTTTCTGAGGAAACAACATCATTGGCTTGAAAGGCCATGTGTCACTAGATAAAAGTAAAGGTCTTGCTTGCTTGTGCCCAACTCTAGGTGGCAATGCTCATCTCTGTTTATAGCCAAAGAGCTAGCACTGTCTGTATTTGCAGACATTTCTGTGGTCATGGGGCAAGCATGACTAGAAGCTGGAGTGCATGGAACACTGTTACCTTTCCCGCTGAAGCAGTACCTATTTATCTACTTGCAGTTTCTTGCTTTTGAACTGATATGTTGACAGGAGCTAGGATAGATGACAGGAGTTCGCTCTGTGCTGCAACACTTGGATCTCAAACTGCTGACTTGCTGACCTCCAGGTCATCAAGCTGAGTGTCTTAACTACTCAGCCACCATGGCCCACTCCATATATCACTAAAACTTTCAAATACCTGAGGTAGGGTTGTTTGAACATTTAACAACCACTTAATATGCAGAAATCAGTAGTCAGGGTTTCTGAGACATGATGATAAATATTTTCGCTTCCTAATTTTGTCAAGTCAAATGCGTGTTAAAGGCCCAGGTAAAGAGCTGACGTTTAGCACTTGGCACCCCAAATTGGAAGCTAAAAATCTTATCCCCTAAATCTTTAAATAACAAATGTTCTTTACACTCAGTCTCAGTGGCAAAGTCCCATTTGCTCCATGGCAACTGAGACCTTCTCTTTTCCTTATACATCCTTCTGGTTTACACCAGAGCTGTAAGCCAAAAGTTCTGTTGAAAATTAATTTATACATAAAATGCATTTCTTAATTAGACATATGTTACGGTTTGCATGTGACCTCATTTCTGACAGTATTATCTTTTTAATTTGACTTCTTCCAATCTCTCTGTTTTGGTTTGTAGTATAAAACACTGTATTGGCCAAGCAAATTCACAAAAGGGTAAAACAAAAAGCTTGGTTGCTAGGAGACACTTGAGGAGCCCTCTGGTATAGATTATGTGTGATTTTCCCCCTCATCAAAATGATCTGGAATTAAACATTGTATTTCCATATCGTAGGGATAAAAATATCTTGCTATTTGAGACCTGATTCATATCTCCCATTTTTTTTTAAAAAAAATTGATATAATTTTGTTATTTCAATGAATTCTCACAAGCTAGTTATAATATTATAATACAAGTAGGGATTCTCTGCCATTGTTGGATTGCAACCTTCAAACCCCCTATCATAGACTCAATTGTGTAGAGGTAATGAAATGTTCAGTCCAAGAACATTAGAAGGATCCCATGATGCTCACCCTTAGTAGGGATGTAAATTCTTTTTTGTCTCATTCTTCTGTGCAAACATTTTCTTCTTGCCTTAAGATATATCGAGATATTTTCTTGTGGTATTAGCCAGAGTTCTTGGGAGAATGACTTTTGTACATTTTTTTTTTGCAAAAGTAGTAGCTATTCTATTTACGTTGGCAGACCACCAAGTAATCAAGGACCCTTTCTTTCCAAATGAAGAGGTCTATATTTGATAGTAGCAGCCCCTTACATTTCAAAATTTTATTAGTAAATTAAGAGGACATCAAAGAAGTCAAGACTAGTTGTTGTGCAAGGAGCTTGGCAATATTACTTTTCTACATTGTAACTCCTATAATTCCCTAACCATTGATGATCCTGGCTGTGGGATTCTAGCCATACTCCAGACAATAGAGTACAATGCAGTACAACGAAATTCCTAAAATCATATTGAGTAGGTACTTAGTTGTAATAGTATCAAGGCAGAAGTGTTATCACAAAATACTTCTGCAGGTGGATTCTACAATCAGTCACAATGGGAACCATGTAACCAATTGCTCAGTCAGAGTGGGATTCCATCCCAAATGGGTGGGTTATCCCAGATGGGCAATGTATAAGTCCAATAAATAATAATAATAGCATATATAATACTATAACTCAACATACAAGAAGGAATTTTGGAGATGTAAAAAAGAGCATGGGACATATCTACATTTATGGTGGGAATGTGAACCTGTTAAAAACATGGGGAAAGGGTTTTTAATGAAATTAATCAAATACTGTCTATAAAACTAGATGCATGTCCCAGAATAGCTTTATTAATGGACTTTGGAACCATCACCATAGCAAGAAATAAGAAGGGAATGATTATAACAATGGTAACAGCTATGAGACTACTTATCATTAGAAGATGGAAAATATATTGTGAAATCGAGCTGGACGATTGGTACAAAGAGCTATGGAACAGTGCAATGAATGACAGACTGACATGTGAATTAAAGTTTAAGAAAGTATTCATAAAATGAAATTACTTCAAAGAGATTTGGGGAAAATGTATAGAACATGTCTTAATGAAACGAAAAGGAACAAAACCAGAACAGGAATACATAACTTTTTGGGAAGTAGGGGTGAATGTATAGAATACAGTATAAAATAATCATAAATTGAAAATATAAGTCCCATAGGTGGTGGGGAACACAAAGAATATTGTTTTTGTTAATATAAAATTATATATACATATAATTTGTTATTGCAATACTGATTAATATCAATCAAAATAGTGTAATCTGTGTGTGTGTTTCTTTGAATGTTGTCTTGTTTTAATAATAAAAAAAATAAAAAATGGGTGGAGCACAGAAAGTTGGCTAGATGGGAAGTGTGTGACTAATAAAACCTCAAGATGGAAAAGGAAGGGTTGAAATTTGTTATTACCTATAGAATATCCCAAGCAATATACACAGACAAGAAAATAGGTCACTATTTCTGGAAACTAGAAGGATGGTTGAAAATCTGCCTCTTCATTTTTGCAAAGCATGCTGGTTTCTTAGGCACACAGCAGAAATCCAGAATGCTGAGGATATCAGTTGTTTCACACATAATGGGAAGGTATACCCAAGTTGATCAAAAGGTGTTCATTTAGTGTAAACTACACATACATAAATGAAGGTTGGCCACCATGGAAATGAAATGTCTGAGGAAGGCTGCTGGAGTAACTAAAAGGGATAAAAACAGGAATGAGATTGTAAGGGAAAGAATTGGAATAGAACCAATCTTAAGATACACACAGGGTCAGTAAACTGAAACTCAATCCAGATAAGACAAAGATTGTGTAGTTGGGAAGTTTGTTGCACCAGCTGGAAGGACATCTGCCTGGCTTGGATGGGGTTAGTAAAGATAAAGGTGTCCCGTGTTCAAAAGCAAGTTGTGTCCAACTCTAGGGTGTGGTGCTCATCTCCATTTACAGGCAAAGAGCTACCACTGTCTGTTTACAGGCAAAGAACCAGCAGACATTTCCATGGTCATGTGGCAGGCATGACTACATTCCAAAGTTCATGGAACACTGTTACCTTTCTCACCAAAGTGGTACTTATTTATCTACGTGCAATTTCTTGCTTTTGAACCACTAGGTTGGCAAGAGTTGGGACAGACAACGGGAGCTCACTCTGTCATGCAACACTCAGGTTTCGAACTGTTGTCCTGCTGACTTTCAGTTGTCAAGTTCAGTGTCTTAACCACTAAGCCACTGCAGTCCCTTTGGATGGGGTTAGTAAACGTCACCCTTGCTCAAAAGCCAGTTGTATCCTACTCTAGGGTTCAGTGCTCATCTCTGTTTATATCCAAAGAACCAGTGCTGTCTGGATCTGCAGACTTTTCCATGGACATGTAGCAGGCATGACTAGACACCAGAGTGTACAGAACTCTGTTTACCTTCCCACTGAAGTGGTCCCTATTTATCTACTTGCAATTTCTTGCTTTTGAACTGTGTGGTTGGCAGGAGCTGGGACAGAGACAGGAGCTCACTCCATCATGCAGTACCCAGTAATCGAACTCCGACCTTCCAGTCAGTGAGTTCAGTGTCTTAACCACTTGACTACCACAGTCTCTTGAGCCATTGCAGTCTCTTGAGCCACCACAGCCCCTTAAAGAATCAGGTTCACAGTTTGTGGTTACTCCTGGACCCAGCCCACTCTGTGGAGGCTCAGTTATTCACTGTGGCCAGGAGTACCTTTTATCAACTTCAGTTGATTGTCCAGATGTTATCCTATCTGGATAAGAAAAACCTAAAAATTGTGATTAATTTGTTGGTAGCCTCCAAAATAGACTAATGCTCTTTACATTTGGCTGCCCTTGGAGGGAGTATTTGTACAGACATTCCCTTGCCAGTAATTATTTTCCCCTCATTCATAGATTAGTTATGGATTTGTTTCTAACATTTTTTTCAATCTGCTGTTACATTCTTTTATGTTGCCTTCTAAACGGTTTCACATAAAATGCTTGGAGATTGTATACAGTAAATGTGTATAAACACTGTCAACAGCTCAATACATAGGATCAGTTGTAATCTTCGCCACTGGTATTTTATTTTTGCTGTTTACTCATCACATTTATATCTTGCTTCTCTCTTAGCCTACCTGTCTAGAGAACTCAAGGTATTATACATTGCTTGTCTCTCTACTTTATCCTGACAGTCCCCGAGAGCAGGAGCAGTGAGTCACAGGAAGAGGTAGGGAGCCCAAGGAGAGGGCATGAAGGAGAGAGCCTGGTGAGTCCACAGAGCCAGAGGGACTCTGCGACAGCCACCCTCAAATGGAGCACTGAGTGGTGTGGTGGTGGAGACCAATGCGAAGCACCCACCGGTCAAGCTTGGAGAAAATGAGCCCTCCCAGGGCAGAGTGTACCCACTCTTCCTTCTTGAGGAAGGGTGAGGTGGAGAAGTGCACCCCCTTTCCCCACTCAGCCCGGGCAGGTTAGCAGGGCCCAGAAACCCAGGTGCACCGTGAGAGAAAGGGCTTCATGGGGTGGGTGCTGTGGGCATGGTGCTGCTGGCAGCACCCTGGCTGGGGTGATGCCCCCTTGCAGGCTTGGTGACTAGCTTGTCTGCTTGGTGCAAGGCACAGCCATGGAGGTGGTGAACAGGATGGAGGCTCTGCTCCACGAGCACCCGGGTGGTCCCTGCTGCACATTTCCGCTTCACCTCTTGCTTCCCCCAGGAGGAGCCTAGCTTGTCCCAGAGAGGCCAGGCATGAATTGCCGGGGTTTGGGGTTGGTGGTGGCCATAAAGAAGAGAGATTGTGGGTCAAAGGAGGAAAGTGGTTGGTTTAAAAATAAAAACAGAAAACCATATCCAAAAATAAAAGAGGGCAGTAAAAAGAGTTTTGAAAATGTCACGTCATTTTTGGGAAAAGTCCCCCCATGGAGGGCACCAGGCACTGCAGGGACAAAGGCAGGTTGCCACCCAAGGCTTACTGAGAATTTCCCACAAGGTATGCCACACTCACAGAGTAGGTAGTAAATTTTTTTGAAGCCCACCACTGACCCTTGTCCAATCTATTATTGCAGCCAGGCAGTGCTCATGGATCTGTACCACATCACCTGCAAATGTATTATTTATTTATTTATTTATTTATTTAGATTTATTATCCCACCCCAATCAGGAGAACCTGACTCTAGGCAGCTTACAGAAAAGGGGGAGAGACTATACACAATGCAAAACACAATGTAGTAAAGGAAAGCTATGTGTTGAGATTTTTAAGCATTAAATATCTTTTGTAAACTTGGCAATTGAATTGTGAAGTCCTGCCTGCTCCCCACTTCCCCCTGTTCCTTGCCTGGTTTCCTTGAAATTCCTAAACAGCCTGATTCCATAGTATCTGAGGCTGTGCCTGTGCTTCTACCCTTGAAGCAAGTGTGGACAGATAATGCAAACATAAGCATTGTCAATTGGCAGTTCAAGCTAGTCTCTTGCATGATCTCTAGAATTAAACCTATTAATTTTATCCAAGATGTGTCACCAGAAAATGGCAGGGTGCTAAAATCAATGGTTTGGCCTGTTCGTTTATCTTACCTTAATAAAAAATATAGGTCGAGTCATCCAACTTTGTCATAAAAATTATAGGATAGATATACTGTCACTCACACCTACATAAACAGCAGTGAGCTGCAACACTCTTCAGAGATCGCAGTGTGTCATGAAGCAATCACCAATGAAATAAGCATCTTCAAAAGGCAGCTGGTAAAATGAGTTTTTAATAAACATGGTATAGTTATTTTATTGGTGTTTGTAGACTAATTCACATGCTAACCTAGTCAGATGATACTCTTGAATATGAGTATGCACAGTTCACCTGACAAATGTAACACAAAATGTCACTTTGGGCTGTGAGTTTGAGAGTGAAAAAGGATCATCTCCAGCATCGCTTCTATCAGCTGTAGACATTTTATGAAGATAGAACTTCTTGAGAAGTCCAGGGGGGCGTGGTTTGGATGGAGTAGAGGAAGCTGCGGCTCGCCTTCCCTCTGCCATTAATGTGTTTTTAAATGCGAAATAAACAAAAAAATTTAAGGCGGATTTTGAAGGAAAGGGGCTGCTGGCGTTAATTAAATGTTTCCGACCTGGCTCGGAAGAAGAAAAACATCAAAAGGCAGAGCGGTGGTTCGGCGAGACTGGGTGAGTAGGGCCTGGAGAGCTGAGTTCCGGATGGGGGGAGGTTGCTGGGAGGCTCGGAAGAGCGACCCGGTGCCTACCGTCGTCAGTTGAGCCGCCCCCGGTGCCGGAGGAGAAATCGTGGACGATTGGAAAAGCCGCAAAAGGAGATTGCAGCGGAGGTGTGAGAGCTGTCGGAGTGGAGAGATTTGCTGGCGGTTGGAGGGAAAGCGCGTCCCCCGGAGTCTAACCCAAGTCTCTGTGGAAGTGAGTGGACCTGTGTGTGAGAGCGGCTTTTGTGAGAGGGGAGACGGGGGGGACGCGAAAAGAAGACGATCGAAGAGGGGGAGCCAGCTGGGAGCCGGTCGGAAGA
The DNA here is from genome assembly GCA_030440675.1 of Furcifer pardalis. Taxonomy (NCBI): domain Eukaryota; kingdom Metazoa; phylum Chordata; class Lepidosauria; order Squamata; family Chamaeleonidae; genus Furcifer; species Furcifer pardalis. The sequence continues at coordinate 63,459,774 of CP126891.1, forward strand.
GCTGAGCGTTGAGAAGGCGGGGGTTTGAAGAAGAGGAGAGGAAGAGAAGACTGAGGGAAGAACTTGGGCTTTATATATTGCGGAGCTGCTGGAGTTGTTGTTTGCCGCTGGAGGTTTACCGCTGGATTTTTTTTTTCTTTTCTTGGCTAGCTATATTATTAAGAAGAGCTCCTGATAAAACGAGAGAAGAAATTTTTTGAGTTGAGATTTGGAGGGTGTGAGAGTGGGCTGTGTTTGGCGATTGGATTTGGAATAGACTACAAGTGGAAAAGGGAGCTAAATAATGGCGGAACTAATCGAAACTTAACTTTGTGGGCGAAAACGAAACTAAGTGCAGCAGCAGCGAAGCGAAGCGAAGAGAAGAAGAAGGACACTGGTAGACTTTTCTCTTGTTGGATTTTGTGGGTAGATTTATGCTTTCAGTATTAGTCTTCCCTTAAAAAAAAAAAAAGGAGATAATTAACCTGCCCATTTGAAGAAGGAAATAGCAGTGGTCCTTTTATTATTATAATTGGAATATCCTCCCCTCCCCTTCGTACTCCCCCTCTCTTCGCTTTTTGGCACGCACATAGCAGATTGTAAGAGTTCGTTTGATTGGTTTTTTACTATATAATACTACACTGGGTTACTGGATTTTGAAATTGAGTTTGGCTCTATATAAAGGTTGACTTTAACATTCTTGCATTAGTATATTGGCTATACTTGATTATATATTAATTTCAAACAGACCTGAATTTGGTGGTGAGAGTATTATAAGTTTGAACTGCTAAAGCAAGTAGATAGACTATGCAGGGAGGGGAGGAGTCAGTTAAGCCGAAAGCGAGGAGAGAGAAGAAAGAGAAGGATCAAAAAGATAAGGAAAGGGACACACCATCGCCAATGATGGAGACCACAACAGTACCAATGGAGTCTCAAGCAGCTACAGGAGGACGACTAGCAGACCTTCCAGAAAGGATGGACAATATGTGTGCTATCTTACAACAATTGGTTAAAAATGTAAATGATAATCAGGTTGCAATGCAAAAATTGAATAAAATGGTGGAGAATAATTGTGAAGAAATGAAAAAAGACAGAGAACTGGCCAGGCTACAACATGAGAGCCTGGCCAGGACTCTGACTGATATGCAGAAGGAGGTTACTGAGAATACAAAAAAAATTAACGTGATTACTGACACAATGCAAAAGGACTTAGAGCAAGCAAAGATTTCTATGAATGAGATGTTGATTCAAGAGCATGTGATTGCTTCAAGAGTATCTGTTCAAGAGAAAAGGATGATGATGGTGGAGGAGGGGCAGAGAAAACAGAACATTGTGATACGTAAAATGGCCGAACGAACGCCAGACAAGCTTAGAGATAGAATAGTAGATTGGTTGAATTCTTTGAAAATGGGAAAAGATTTTGTGGCAGAAGACATTGGAGCTATATATAGAGTGGGGGGAAGGCGAGATAGGAGATCACCAAGGAATGTTTTGGTTAAGTTTGCAAATTGGGCGGATAAGTTAAAAGTGATGGTTTACATCAAACAAGCGGGGTCTGGCGTTCTAAAGATTGAGGGGGCTGATGTGGAAATCTACAATGACATAGCGCCGGAGGAAAGAAAATGGAAATACATGATGAAACCTGTGACGAAATTTTTGGCTTCAAAAGACATTAAGTATAATTGGAGATTTCCACAACAGTTGAGATTTTTTTATGAAAAAAGATGGCATATTTTGGACGACAGAACAGATGTCTTGGAGTACTTGACTCAACTTGGGTTCATGAAGGTGGCTAGTCCAGAATGGATTGCTATGAGAACTGATTTGTACGCAGTTGGGGTGATGGGCCCGGTTCTGAATAAGGAGGGGGAGGGGGAGGGTGCAGTGGGAGGAGCAGAAGTATCAGGAACATCGAGTGCGGAGCTTTTTGAATAAATAACTTGCAGAATAAATTATAATGGTGGAGGGAGGGGGGCTTTAGAAGAACATAATGCTTTTTTCCCCCGGTCCCCCCCTCCCCTCTTTGAAGGATAGAGGCGACATCTTGGGACAAGGTGTGGGGAGGGTAACAGAAAATGGAAGAGTAGGTAAGTTTTTTTTTCTTTTCTTTTTTGTAGTAGTAGTAAGTAGTTTTTTTCAAGTATTTTACTTTACTGAGTTATTTTGTACTGAGAATGTACAATTGTTTTTTTTTTGTCATTAGATTGTATTCATTTTTTTGTATTTTTTCTTAGCTTTTTTTTTAGATTTTTAGTAGGGGATGGGGACAACACGTCCGGGGAGGAATGTAAAGGAGGGGAGGGACTAGTAAACATAAATGGTTAAGAATTTAAGGTTGTTAACTTGGAATGTGAAAGGGACAGGGAATGCCGTGAAGAGGAGGAGGTTGCAGATAGCGCTCAACAAATCTAATTTGAAACATCTGCGGTGGGAGAGAGAGGGACGCTGAGAGAGGGGGACGCTGACGTTGCTGAGCCCTGCTGCTGCTCCTGTCAGGCGGGACCTTTTAAAAACTGCTCCAGCCAGGTCGTCCCTCACCCCACCGCCATTTGAAACATCTGCGGTGGGAGAGAGAGGGATGCTGAGAGAGGGGGACGCTGACGTTGCTGAGCCCTGCTGCTGCTCCTGTCAGGCGGGACCTTTTAAAAACTGCTCCAGCCAGGTCGTCCCTCACCCCACCGCCATTCGAAACACCTGTGCTGGGAGAGAGAGGGACGCTGAGAGAGGGGGACGCTGACGTTGCTGAGCCCTGCTGCTGCTCCTGTCAGGCGGGACCTTTTAAAAACTGCTCCAGCCAGGTCGTCCCTCACCCCACCGCCATTCGAAACACCTGTGCTGGGAGAGAGAGGGACGCTGAGAGAGGGGGACGCTGACGTTGCTGAGCCCTGCTGCTGCTCCTGTCAGGCGGGACCTTTTAAAAACTGCTCCAGCCAGGTCGTCCCTCACCCCACCACCATTTGAAACATCTGCGGTGGGAGAGAGAGGGATGCTGAGAGAGGGGGACGCTGACGTTGCTGAGCCCTGCTGCTGCTCCTGTCAGGCGGGACCTTTTAAAAACTGCTCCAGCCAGGTCGTCCCTCACCCCACCGCCATTCAAAACACCTGTGCTGGGAGAGAGAGGGACGCTGAGAGAGGGGGACGCTGACGTTGCTGAGCCCTGCTGCTGCTCCTGTCAGGCGGGACCTTTTAAAAACTGCTCCAGCCAGGTCGTCCCTCACCCCACCGCCACTCGAAACACCTGTGCTGGGAGAGAGAGGGACGCTGAGAGAGGGGGACGCTGACGTTGCTGAGCCCTGCTGCTGCTCCTGTCAGGCGGGACCTTTTAAAAACTGCTCCGGCCAGGTCGTCCCTCACCCCACCGCCACTCGAAACACCTGCGGTGGGAGAGAGAGGGACGCTGACGTTGCTGAGCCCTGCTGCTGCTCCTGTCAGCCGGGACCTTTAAAAACTGCTCCAGCCAGGTCGTCTCTCACCCCACCGCCACTCGAAACACCTGCGGTGGGAGAGAGGGACGCCGCCATTGCTGAGCCCTGCTGCTGGGGCCAGCTTCTCCTGCCGGGCGGGGAATATAAGCCATCTATGGGGACGCTGCTCTCACCCCCGGGTGCGAAACAACATCCCAGGGGACTGTGGAAAGGGCCCCTCTCGCCCCCAAGGATTTTACGCCCCTAGGAGGACTTTTGGTGGGGAGTGGGGTAATGAGGGTAAGTGGAAGAATAGTGAAGTCTGCCAGCCAGGAAATGGGAAAGGAGCTCTGCCCAATACGGCTGGGGGGTTCCCGGGAGCACAAATTGGTGTGGTAACGGGCATGGGATGTTACAGCGGGAGCCGAGGGGCAGGCCGCACACGGGGAACGCGGGACAGATGTTTAGTTGCTGTCCCCTGTTCCAGCCCCCCGGCTACACCTCGAGCTCCTGAGCAGCCGGTCAAGAGTGACCCTTCCCTCAGGTTGCTGCTGGTGAATGCCAGGTCTGTCTGCAATAAAGCCCCCCTACTCTCAGACTCCATTCTGGGGGAGCGGACAGACCTGGCATGCATCACTGAAACCTGGCTGGCACCAGAGGACGGAGTCCCTCTATCTGAATTGTGTCCGGCTGGGTTTGGTATTTGGCACCAGCCCAGGGAGAAGGGGAGGGGTGGTGGAGTCGCCGTGGTGGCCAGGGAGTCATTGGGAGTCGCCAGGGCCACGGCTCCGCATATTCCGGGTTGTGAGACCCTGCTCCTGCATGTGGGCCCAAAAGGGCAGTTGGGAATCTTGCTCCTATACCTGCCTCCCTGTAGGGTAGCAGATTCCCTGCCTGAGCTACTGGAGGCGGTCTCGATGCTGGCGCTGGGGTCCCCCAGGCTTATGGTGCTGGGGGACTTCAATTTGCCATCGTTGGGGCCTGGCTCGGAGGTGGCTCGGGAGTTCATGGCTTCCATGGCAGCCATGGGCCTGACCCAAGTAATCCAGGGCCCTACCAGGAGCAGTGGTCATACCCCGGACCTAATTTTCATATCGGAGCCGTGGCAGAGTGATCTGAAATTGCAGAATTTAGTCATCTCTCCTGTGTCATGGTCAGATCACTATCTGGTGACCCTAGACTTCCTGGGGGCGAATCTCCACCGCAGGGAGGCAGGGCCAGTTAAATGGGCCCGCCCCCGGCGACTAATGGATCCAGAAGGATTCCAAAGGGAACTGGGGTGTTTTCCTCTTGACCTGCAATGCGATTCGACAGAGGCTCTCGTCAACTCATGGAACGAGAGAGTGACGGCAGCCTTGGACAGGATCGCTCCACTACGGCCTCTCCGCCCCCGTTTGCACCAATCTGCCCCTTGGTACACTGAAGAGCTGAGGGAGCTTAAACGGGCAAAGAGACGCCGAGAGCGCCGCTGGGTGAAGACCCAGAGTGAGTCTGACCGAACACTAGTTAGAGCAGCCATTAAAGACTACCTAGTGGCGATAAGGGCGGTGAAACGTCAATACTTCACCGCCCTTATTGCCTCTGCGGATAATCGTCCAGCTGCCTTGTTCCGGGTGACCAGATCCCTCCTTGGAAGAGGGGGGTCAGGCCCTGGTTGGCAGGGTTCGGCTGAGACATTTGCTGATTATCTAGCGGAGAAAATCGCTCAGATTCGCTCGAAGTTTAATCCCGGCGTGGAACGTATGGAACTGGGGTTGACCGGTGCGCAGTCTGGCCATGTTATCTGGGATCGGTTTGAGCCAGTGGACCCTGAGGAAGTGGACAGACTTCTTGGATCTGTTCGTGCCACAGCCTGTGATTTGGACCCATGCCCTGCCTGGCTAGTTAAAGCATCAAAGGTGGTGGCAGGTGGTTGGGTTGAGAAAATTATAAATTCATCATTGGAGGAGGGGTCTTGCCCAGCACCATTAAAACATGCTTTGGTGCGCCCCCTCCTAAAAAAACCATCTCTCGACCCCAAGGTAATTTCGAACTACCGCCCAGTATCTAATCTACCCTTTCTGGCTAAGGTGCTGGAAAAGGCTGTGGCACAGCAGTTAAAGGAAGTTCTGGATGAAGCGGATTATCTGGACCCTTTTCAGTCAGGATTCAGGCCCGGATATGGTACGGAAACTGCACTGGTCGCTTTGGTGGATGATCTCTGGAGAGAGCGGGATGGAGGCCATCCGACCATCCTTGCTCTTCTCGATCTCTCAGCAGCCTTCGATACCGTGGATCACAACATTCTCTTGGGAAGGCTCCAAGGATTGGGGATCCAGGGCACTGTGTTGGCCTGGTTTTCCTCATTTCTGAGGGGCAGGACCCAGATGGTATGTCTGGAGAATGAGAGGTCCAGCCCTAGGCTCCTCCAATATGGGGTGCCTCAGGGCTCGGTACTCTCACCTCTCCTGTTTAACATCTATATGAAGCCGCTGGGTGAGATCATCCGTTCCCACGGGGTAAGGTACCATCAATATGCTGATGATACCCAACTGTACATCTCAGCCCGTGGGGACCCAAGCGGTGCAGTAGAAGTCCTCTCCAGGTGCCTGGAGGCTGTCAGGGTCTGGATGGGGGAAAACGGGCTACAGCTGAATCCCGGCAAGACTGAGTGGCTATGGGTGAGGGGCCCTGTGTTATCCCGGGAGCTTCCAGCTTTGGTTCTGGATGGGGCAGTTTTGCCCCAGACAGATCCGGTGCGTAATCTGGGGGTCCTCCTGGACTCACGACTACTGTTCGAAGAACAGGTGGCAGGCGTGGCCAGGAGGGTTTTTGCACAACTTCGTGTAATATACCAGTTACGCCCACTCCTGGATCGGGACTCCTTGCTCAGGGTCACACATGCACTGGTCACCTCCAGACTTGATTATTGTAATGCGCACTACATGGGGCTGCCCTTGGTGACCATTCGGAAACTCCAGCTGGCCCAGAATGCGGCTGCTCGGGTAGTGATGGGGTGCGGGCGTTACGCTCGTGCCTCACCACTGCTTCGACGGCTGCACTGGTTGCCAGTATGTCTCCGGGTGCAATTCAAGGTGCTGGTCATTACCTTTAAAGCCCTATATGGTAGTGGGCCAGGATACCTCAGAGACCGCGTCACCCCAAGAACGTCTGTCCGTCCCACCAGGGCGGATCGGAGAGGCTCCCTTGCAATTCCATCAGCTAGAGAGGCTCGCCTCTCTAGCACCAGAAGGAGGGCCTTCTCCGTGACCGCCCCAGCCCTGTGGAACCTCCTGCCTATCGATCTACGTCAACAAACAGAGCTCCTGCCCTTCCGGAAAGGTCTTAAAACCTAGCTGGCAGGACAAGTTTGGGGATCCGGAAATACCGGATCTCATGTTGGGTGGCTTATCAGATGAGTCAGCCACCCGCTGTTCTTACCTTCCTACCCTGGTTCTGTTTTTTAATAATTGCATAATTTTATAACTTGGAAATATTTAATTTCTTTTAGCTTGACTTTTAATTATTGTATTGGTTTATATTTTAACTGTGGGTGGGCTATCGTATATTGATTTGTGGTTTTATATTGAGTTGTGGTTTAGCTATGTATTTTTAAATTGTGTATGTAGGCCGCCCAGAGTTGGGTTTTTGACCCGATTGGGCGGGATAATAAGTCGAAGGAAATAAATAAATAAATAAACCTGATATCATCTTTCTACAGGAGACCCATCAAAAATCGGCAGACACTAATAAATTATTTGTGAGAGGAATTGACATTTATGAAATGGCTTATGGGACATCAAAAGCGAGAGGTGTTGCAACCCTTATTTCAGAAAAATTGGGTTTTAGTGTAATAAAATCTACAGCTGACCCAGAGGGGAGATATCTAATAATTAAGGGGAGGATAGAAGATGAAGAGATAACTCTTGCAAACATATACGCCCCGAATACCAATCAGGCAGAATTTTTAGAAAAATTAAGAATAATTCTACAGAAAGAAGGAACGAGGAATATGATTATTGGGGGGGATTTCAACTTGTTAAGTTCCGAGATTGACACTACAAGTACTAAGAAGAGAAGTAATAAATATATTCTAAGCGATTGGGCAAAATTAATGAATATAAAAGATGTATGGAGGGAACTTAAAGGACAGGAAAGGGACTACACTTACTATTCTCAAGTTTATGATATGTATTCAAGGATTGACTATATATTTGTAACGCAAGGGTTACTGAAAAACATAGAGGATATTAAAATAGGGACATTTAGAGAATCAGATCATGCCAAGATTAGTATAGATATAAAATTGGATGAAGGTGATAGGAAAAGATATGTTTGGAGATATGACTCAAAATTATATAAAGAGGATAGCATGAAAAAACAAATTATGGAGAAATGGGACGAATATTGGACATGGAATGATAATAATGAGGTCAGCTCAGGAGGGGTATGGGACACAATGAAAGTGATCTTTAGAGGAGAATCAATAAAATTAAGTAGTTGGAAAAAGAAACGGAACATTAATAGAACTCAGGAATTGGAAACACAATTAAAACAACTTCACCGGGAACATATAAAGGGTAAAGATCAGAGGGTATTACATCAGATACAGAAAGTAAAGAAAGAATTGGAAGCCCAGGACATGGAAAGGGTAAAAAAAGATTTGATATTTTTAAAAAGAGAATACTTTGAGTATAGTAACAGAAATTCTAAGTTATTAGCAAAAGCAGCGAGGGATAAAAAGAATAAAGGCCAGGTAGAAGTATTGGTAGATGAGAAGGGGAAGAGATGTAATAAAAGGAAAGAGAAAGCAGTAATAATAGAGGCCTTTTATAAAGAACTATACTCAAAGAAGCAGGTAAATTTGAACAAATTGGAGGATTATTTTAAAAAGTACAAGATATCATTAATAACAGAAGAGCATAGAAATAGGATGGAGGAACAAATATCAGTAAAAGAAATTGAGGAAGTAATTAATAAATTAAAATTGAACAAAGCACCAGGAGAAGATGGGCTTCCTGCTGAATTTTATAAGGATTTTAAGCCCTGGATTGTTCCAAGATTACAGAAATTGTTTAATGGGATTTTAGAGGGAGAATCAACACCGGAATCTTGGAATAGATCTATTATTGCATTGATCCCTAAGCCGGGTAAGGATTTACAGAAAATAGAGTCATATAGGCCGATATCCCTAATTAACCAAGATGCTAAAAAATTTTCTACAATAATGGTGACTAGGCTAAATAGTTTCATAGCCAAATACATAAGAGATGATCAAGCAGGGTTTGTAAAGGGCAGGTATATGTCAGATCTTACAAGGAGGGTAGTGGATTTATTGGAAATAGCTGAAAAGCAAAAAGATAAAGTAGGTTTTTTAGCACTGGATATTTTTAAAGCATTTGATTCTTTGCAATGGGCAACGATACATGAGGTAATCAAATTGTACGGATTTGGAAACAAATTTCAAAAAGTTATTAAGAATTTATATAAACAGGGGATAGCGACAGTGAAATTCAATGATAGTTATACAGGAGAAATAAAACTGGAGGCTGGAACTCGGCAGGGGTGCCCTTTGTCGCCCACACTGTTTGTATTGGCTATGGAACTATTGGCGAATTTAATACGGCAAGATAAAGAATTATTTGGAATAGAAGGGAATAAAATAAGTTTATATGCCGATGATACACTAATCACAATTAAACAACCAGTACAAGCAATACCAAAGATTAATGAACATTTGAAAACTTTTGAGGAAATGACAGGTTTAAGGGTGAACTGGGATAAATCCGAGATGATCCTTGTTAATGGGAGTAAGAAGGATGAAGAAGAAATAAAGCAAAAATTTAATATTCAAACTCCGAATAAATTAAGATATCTAGGGGTAATACTTGCTAAAAAAAACTGGGGAACTTAAGGAACTGAATTATGGAAAACAATTGAAAGAGATAGACAAAAAAATACTACAGTACAACAAGTTGAATTTATCGTGGTTTGGCAGGGTTGCAATGTGTAAAATGATGTTGTTACCTAAATTAAATTTTTTATTTGATGCTCTGCCAATAAAACACACAGATAAAGAATTGGAAAAATATCAAAATATTATAAATAGATTTTGCAATGGGAAACGAAGAGCTAGAATATCTAAGTCTTTGTGGTACGTATCGCAAAAAGAAGGGGGACTGGGTATTCCGAATGTTAGCAAGTATTATAGAGCCTTTCAATTACGAAATGTTATCAAATTACTAATTAGAGAAGAATCAATATGGGAAAAATTAGAATCAAAAGAGTTCTCGAGGAAAGGGAAGGCATTTTTTTTATGTGGGGATAAGGATAAAAAAATGAGAATTCAGGGTAAGATGATAGGAGCAACAATAGAAGAATGGAATAAAGCAAGAAAGGATCTTATTCCAGGGATTTCATTGGTTACAGAATTAGAAGATTTTAATAATTTTCCGATGAAAATAGACGGTAGGATTAGGGATATCTTATTAGAAAATGGGGTCTCTATGTTGAAAGATTGGATTAAAAGTTGTAGGGATCTAGAGAGGAGAAAGGACCTTTATCGGCAATTGGAGTTGGATTGGTTCAAAATCCTCCAGATGAATAATTGGAACAAGAGATTTTATTTGGAATTGGGATCAGACAGGGAGCTTACAGAATTTGAAAAATTGCTGGTCAAATTAAGAAAAGGAGACATAGGAATAAAAGGGATAGTTAGTAAAATATATAAAATATTAAATAAAGGGGGGAAAGCTCAACAAATATTGAAAGATAGCTGGGAACAGGAATTGAACACAAAAATCACTGAGAAAACATGGGGGAAAATGTGGAGGAGACGTATTATGAGATCTATGTCGGTAAGAGTGAAGGAACACAATTATAAACTAATTTGGAGATGGTATAGAACCCCAGTAAGACTGCATTTAATGTATGAAACTGTGAGCGAGAAATGTTGGAGATGTAAAAAAGCCAGAGGTACATATGAGCACATGTGGTGGTCTTGCGATGTTCTGAAGAATTTTTGGGGAGATATTGAGGATGAAATTAAGAATATATTGGAAGTGCAGGTTAAACTGGGGTCAAATACAGTCTTATTAAATGAGGTGGATAAATATAAAATGAGTGAGGATAACAACGAATTGATGGCGATAATGTTATCGGCGGCCAGACAATGTATAGCGAGAAACTGGAAAAATAATGTAAATTTACAAAGAAGGGATTGGTACAAGGAAATGTGGGAATTGGCACTCAATGAAAAGCTTACCTGGGAGTTAAATTTTAATAAGGGTAAAGTAACTGGTAATAAGTTCTGGAGGATTTGGAAACCTTTCATTGAATATGTATTAGATAAAAATAAAGGCATATTCCCTGCATCTGAGCAAAATGATTTTTGGAAAAAATAAGGAAACATTAATCTCCGGACAATGTATATATCACGAGGGTGTTTCTAAAGTAAAGAATGATAGTAGAGTTAGAGAATTAAATATATTGGTTTTGAGGTGATATGGAGAGACATAATTTACAGTTTGAAGTTTTATCATGAGGTAATAATATTTGAATGATGATACAATTGTAGTTTTGTTAATTATGGGAATTTTTATCTTCTTTTTTGATTTTTCTCTATATACATTTTGGATTTATGTAATGTTTTTCTTTTCTTTCTTGCTTTATGTATTTTTCTTGATTTGTATTACTTTTTATACCCAATAAAATTAAAAAAAAAAAAGAACTTCTTGAGAAGTCCAAGTGCATGAAAACCTTAATGGTATAGTCTTTTCCCATCTGGAGCATGCTTATTTAACAGCTTGTACCATGTGCATAATGACTCCTTTGGTCACCTTTGACTGGATAAGGAAATAAAATAATCATAAGGTGGAGATGTGTGTTACTTGTAGGTGACATGTTTCTAGTTATTTGACTGTCATCTGAATGACTTTCCAGTCCAAAAATGTTTTGAATGAATGAATGAATGAGTGAGTGAGTGAGTGAGTGAGTGAATATCAGAAGACTGAAACTGCCTACCCCTGATAATACTTGAATAGAGTAAGCAGGGTGGTCTACTCATATCCCCTTCTTAGGGTAGTAAAATGCCATGACATAAATCAAACAATGTTGCTACATTTACAATCCTTTCTAGTGTAGTTGTGTTTGGGTTGAGCTATTCTACATGGAGCTGCTTGTATGGCCTCTTGCAAAATTCTTGGGCAACCATTTGCATAACTGATTATGTAAACAGTTCTACAGCTTCCTGTGGAAAATGTCATTGGATATCACACTTGCATGAAACCTGAAAATACACAACTGCTGGGGCAACAGACATTGTACAGGCATTACCATTACCATCATCATCACCATCACTAGGTCCTGTGCAGAGCACATTGAGTAGAAAGTGTCTCCAGTGACTTCAGTCATTTGCAACAGCTTCTGCATCATCCCAGGAGACACTGATGGTTTCAAAATCTTCCTTGAGCACTTGGCATCAAGAATTCCAAAGCAGCCTTGTTTCCTCTTTCCTTTAAGAGATATCCATCATACTGCAACATCTGAAGGCTGATCTTTGAGCGTACAAAAGATGTGACCAATAAGCTGGCCCCATCGTTTATTCACAGTTATTGACAAGTGTTCTGAGTCTGATCTTTGTAATACCTCTTCATTAGTAATATGATTACAATGTGAGACACTGAAGATTCCTCTCAGGCAACATTGTTGGAAAACATTTAACTGCTTAATCATTTTGGTTGCATTTCCATGTTTCACATGTTTATATTGAAGTTGGGATGACAATGCTTTTGAAGAGTTTTATCTTTGTGGTAATATTTATGGCTGCTGTAGCTCAAATTGGGTGCATGCATTGAAACATGGCCAATGTCATTCCAGTTCGGTAACTGATGTCTTTTTCCTTTCATCAGTGGATACAGTGTTGCCAAAATAGGTAAATTGTTAGACTTTGTCTATACCCCGGCCATGAACTGTTATATATGTATTATCCAGGACACATCTGACCTGCATAAATTTGGTCTTCTCAATATTTAAACATAAGCCAATCTTGCTGACTTAATTATTTAAACTGGGAGTCATTTCATGCAAGCACACCTTTGTATCACCAAGCTGTGTGATGTCATCAAAAAAAATTCTGAATCTGTTAGATGAGCTGTTGCCCATGGAATGACAAAGTTAGGCTTATCCATCATCCTACTCATAACATTGTCCATCGAAAGAAGAAACAAAAATAGTGACAGAATACATACGTGTCTTATTCCTGTTCTGATGTTGAAGAAGTCCATGTTACCATATTCCATTCATACACAACAGCTATAGTAACATACAGGATCTTGCAGATGTTGATACAACATTGAGGACTACCATAAGTCTTTACACTATTCCATAGTGATTCTTGATGAGTCAAGTCACACACCTTTTTGAAATCAATAAAACTGATTACCATTGGCTTCTGGAATTTTATGTTCTGTTTGACAATGTTTCTTAAGGTCAGAATCTGGTCATTACAAGAACATCTTTCCCTGAATCCTGCGTGTTTTTCACATAGGTATGCATTAAATTGCTGCTGCAGTCTTCTGAATAGCACAAGACATAACATTTTTCCAGGGACTGATAGTAGTGTTATGCATCTCCAGTTTTTACAATCTGCATTGCACTAGCACAATGAGATAATTCAATACAAGCCATTATATATCCATAATAAAAAATTCTGTGCCTTCTAGTCAATACCAATTTATGGTGATCTTTTTCAGGTATTTCAAGGTTAATAGAAGGATTTAACCAGTCCCTTCTTCTAGAGGCATCCTAGAAATCTACAGCCCAAGGTCATACAGATGACTCTTCTCCAAACAGGGACTGTGGGGCATTGAACTCATAACTTCTGACCCTACAGCCAAATACCACTGAGCTATTGTAATTATTTCTAAGATTTCATACATCTCCACAAATTAGCCTATGGAAATCATTGTCCTCTTTAGAACTGCTTTCAGGAATATATAAATATTCACCCTGTTGTCTTGAATTATTCTGGGGATTAATTGTATAAATGTGTGTGCAAAAATCCCCCATCCCTAATACTTTCTTCAGCTGCTGCCCTTAAGTAGTAGAAGGACTAATCTTCATCACATGTATTTCTTGCCTCCAGACTCTTGTTTCAATCAGTCCAATAAAAGAATCTTGAAAAATTTCTATGTCTGTTGATTATTAAGTGCTGGGAAGCAATGAGCAATCAGTTATTTCTTTGCAGGGCTTTGGTTTCCTCAAGGTCAATTTTCTCACAACCCTTCTTACATGCTTGACATCAAAGAAATTACCTAGGCTTTTTTTTGCTTCTGGCAAACTTATGGAGAGCAGAATTTTGAACTCTTGACTTAACAAGGGCTCCTTTAGAGAGAGAAAATAGCTATAGACTAAAATATACAGCTCCCATGAAATTCCTCAATACACTAGTACCTCGGAGAACGATGAGACTTGGTTCCACAAGTCTCATCGTTATCTAGTTTTTAACGTTGTGCGATACATTGATCGCACAACGTTTAAAAAAGCCCTGTTTCCCTGGAGACTTCAGAAAGCCAGAACATTGGGATTTGAATCCTGATGTTTTGGCATGCTAGAGCCTCCAGGATGATGTGGGAACTTTGGAAACAGCTTGGATTGGGTCCTCTGATCTCTCTAGAGCAGGCAGGGGGGTCAGAGAGCCCGAAATGGATAAAAAATGGACTTTTTAAAACCCATTTTGGGCTCTCTGATCCCCCTGCCTGCTCCAGGGAGATCAGAGGACCCAATCTAAAGCTGCAGGGCGGCTGGGGAAGCTGATAGGGACTCCCCGTCAGCTTCCCTAGCCACCCGCCCATGCCTCCGCAGCTGTGGGGTGGCTGGGGGAGCCGACGGGGGAGGCCCCATCAGCTTTCCAGCCACTCCACCCCTGCCTCCACAGCTGCAGGGTGGCTGGGAAGCTGAACGGAGAACCCAGTTCAGCTTTCCAGCCACCCTGCTGATACGAAATGACTGCATCGGATAACGCTAACAGATCGTTATCCGATGCAAAATTTCTTTAGAAATTTTGCATCATTATCCAATTTTAGCGTTATCTGATGCAGTCGTTATCCGAAGTATTACTGTACATGTAATTTCAAACAGGCCTATATGTTGCCTGAAGTTACCTTCATGTGTTCAAGGTCACAAGGTTCAATGAGTTCTACTCTATACTATCTTGTTGATCTGGGAGTGAGTGAAAGCTGGAGAACTAAATGTGACAATAAGTAGAAAACTTGCCTGGCCCCAGTTCTCCCCATGCAGTGGTGGGCATCAGCAGGTTTACACCAGTTCACCGGAACCAGTAGCAGAATTTCTGGCTGGCCTTACCCATCCAAGTTTTGAAGTAGTCCTAATTCAGGTGCAACACAGGGCTTTCCCCTGGCCACACCCACCATACCATGCCCACAGTGTGGTAGCATTCTTTTTTAGCCCACCATTGTTCCCATCATTTTATTCCTGGGAGGTAACAAAATCCCCAAGTTTATATTATTAAACTCTTACTCCAATCCTGCAAAATAGAATTACCACCACTACCCAAAACACCAAAAGCTTCCAGTAACTGGGCAAGACAAGGACTGGTTTTAGGTATTTCAAGCTCTCTGAGCCAAACACTTAGATAAATGGATGCAATTTTAAAATATTTTTTATTGAAGTTAGTAGAAAAGAAAAGGCCAAAGTTGTTAAAAGGTTTTAAAACTGCTTTGAAGCAAACAGTCAAAATGTGAGTGGAAAAAATATAGCAATTTAGAGAAGCACAATAGATGTAATATAGCTAGTATTCACACTCTGGTGTAGCATCCATATGGTCTTGGAGCATGTACAGAATGCCATATTTTTCAGCACTGCATGAGAGGACAGCAACTGATCATAACATCTCCTAAGACAGGGGTGCCCAAACTATGGCCCGTGGGCTGGATTCAGCCCCCAAAGCCATTTCATCCAGCCCGACTCCCTCATCGTTCTCAGAAGTGGAAATAAATTGTGCATGCGTGGGTGTGTAATGCACCCATGCATGCACATTTTACTTCCACTTCCGGTGAGAGGAACCATGTGATCAGCCCAATCAGCTGTCCAGGGGGCATAGTCAGGCCCACAGCCTATAAAGTTAGGGCAGCCCTGTCCTAAGAGTTCGACTAAACCACTAAATTAACTTCCAGATCCTTTTATATACCATAAACTTCATATTCTGAATCCTTCAAGATGTTTTACAAATCAAGCATTCAGTTCTTTTGAAAATTCATGAAAACAAGAAGACTTTCCTTCCTGCACTATGAGGCAGAATATAAACAGTTGCATTTGCATTCTCCCTTCACCTAGTTGAAATCCTCTTCCAGTTAATTCAGTACGAGCTACAAGTTGACTTGGACCTGAGATAAGCTACAGATGGTAGGCATTGCTCTTCCCCTTCTCAGCCAACCATTCCCAAGCACTGACTGAAAAATCTGAATTTTCCAGAAAAATATCAGATCCTATATTTTCCAATTTCTTCACATGATATATAACATCTTATTTCATAGAATCACAGAACCATGGAGTCATCAAGTCCAGTCACTTGCTAATCCAGGAAATCTACAGCTAAATCATCCCTGATAAATGGCCATCCAACATCTGCTTTAAAATCTCCAGTGAAGGAGAAGAAGCCATCCTCTACCCTGAAGGCAGCCAAGTCCATTGTAAAATGGGATGAGTTTTCCTTTGCTTGGTCTGATTCTCTTAGATGAAGACAAAGGTACCTTTCCTATAGCCAGCACATCCAGGCTAGTGTGCTACAATGTGCTCTGTATGGGACAGCAAAGATTATTTTGTTGATTATTGTATTGCAACCCCAGTATGCAGTGAGGGTTAGCACAATAACCATAGAGACATAAATATTAGCCTAAACCAGTGGTTCCCAATTAGTGGTACGCGTACCCCCAGGGGTACGTGAGATTGCATCAAGGGGTACCGTAGCAATCTGTTAACTAAAATATTAAATCCTTAAAAAACAATAATGCAATAACAATTGTCAAAAAATTATTCAATTTAATTAAACAATCAGTAGGTAAGTCAATCGTATGCATCAATCGCTTTCTCCCGTGGCAGCGGTTTTCCCCCCGCCTCCCGTATCTTGTGTCACCCGATCGTGGCCGCTCCCGTTCCCGCCTATTTGCTCGTCATTGTCAACGTGCACATTTGTCACATTAAAGAAACATGTGTTCTCTGTCATTAGAATGTCTTTTGATGATAATAAATATAAAATACACCTGATTTTATTTTTTATTTAACGTTCCTGCAATAAGGGGTACGTGATATTTAACGTTCCTGCAATAAGGGGTATGCAAGTTTGAAGTCTTTCTTGAAGTGGTACGTAGAAAAAACTTATTGGGAACCACTGGCCTAAACTAAAAGAAGTTGCTTTATATTATTTTGTCCCTAAGTAACCAGTTGGAAAATGTCCTATCTTCCTATCTCTAGGGGGTCATCTGACCTATTTGCATGTTATCAGGCTTTGCATTTTCTAGCCGTCTCTCTTGGTTTTTGCCTTTCAAAGAAGAAGAATGTCTATTTGAGCTTCTCCACTTTGCAGGCCACATGGCAAACCTAAAGAACTTTAAAGACCTAAAGACTTTGCTTTAACTCTACTTCTTTCTAAAAACAATCTGACCAAGAATCCTGACCACATGTATATTTCTCTGACCTAATTGTGAACAAACAATATTTTGTTCTTTCTCTAAGCATTTAGTGCAAGTGTATTCATTGGCTGGGCTAAACAGGGAGAAAACTTGGGAGATCTTGCATTCAAACTAAGATTTACTGAAAAACCTGTCCCACTTTACTGTGCTGTTGCTAAATATAATTTAACAGATTTTAGCCCTGTTCCAGTTTAAAAATTCATGTATTCTTCTTGAAGAATGGAGCATCTCATTCTCTTGTACCTGTCTTAAATGCCAGATATCATTCTAATTAAAACATTTAAATTATTTTTATAAAAACACTTTGTGAAAAACTTTTGGGAAGACAAACATGAATACTTTAATCAATTAATTAGTTGGACTGTTAATTAATCTGGATTTTCCCTGTAATAAAATAAAGCAGAATAGAAACATAAGCTTTGTTTAATGCTTGCCTTGTGGTTCTGTCCTTTACAGCACTTACTGTGGCCAGAATAACCATAAATGCTCTTACTCTACAGGTTACAGTATTTTCTTAGAGACACTAGAAGCAATTACAGCATCTTCTTTGTGTGTATTGTTCATTCTGCCGAGTCAGCACCATGCTAATGAAATTCAAATTAATTGATCATTTTAATATCTGACTTTAAATATTCATGCTGTAAAATACAAGCTCAGAAAGAAAAAGAAAAAGAAATGCACAGTTAATGTTCTTGGTTTTGTTTTAAACCCACTAACCGTACAATATGTCTTCTAATATTTCTTCCAACTAGACACAGTAAAAGATTAATATTAATAAAGTTGGTGCCCTGTACTGCTTGGGAGTACAAAGGCCATTGGGTGCTAGCTTATTATATAGTTGTTGCTTTTCATGAGGAGAGTTCAAGCTGCAATGTCAGTGTTACATCAATGAGTCATTTTAGTTTCCTTGTTCAAGTGGAATTTGCTCTTAAAGTAAGCAAAAATATGATAAGCAAAAGGATATTTTTAAAATGGTCTCATGGAGACAAACAGGAGTACTCTGAATTTAAAAAGCTGATCAGAGTTAGCTGATGTAACTCTCGCTATGAAGATCTAAATAGTGAGATATTACATATTCCCAGTGTTGCTATATGGAGTTGAAGCTTGAACACAGACTAAAGCATCTGAAAAGAAAATTGAAGCTTTTAGACAGCTCCTAAGGATATCATGGGTTGACCATGTGCCTAATGTAAAAGTGTTGTGCCAGATGGATAAAGAACATTGTCAGGGATTTCCCTTAGCGATATGTGTGTCAGGGTAGCAGAGTAGCGTTTTAAGCTGTTGCGCAGCAAAAGGTTCAGGTGCAAAGACACACACACATATAGCTTCAGTGGATAGTGCAGTTTACTTGTGAGTGAGGGGAAGACAACATGCACAAAACTATATACAAAGGTACCAGTCTGTCTCCAAGCCCCACAGTTGCAACAGAGCTTGGAATCCTCTGATGGCTCCAGTCCCAAGAGCATGTACAGAGTCCTGGTAGCAGAGCACTGACTGCAGGCTGGCAAAGTCAGTGTGCTACTTCTCAGTGATATAAGGTACCTGTCAGTTCTCAAAGAAACAGAGCTTCACACAACACGTCTTTCTCCCTCTGGAGTCAGTGGTCAGTCTGTCAGCAGTTCTTCCTTCTCAATAGAATACTCTCCTCAGCTGTTTAACCCTCCTCAGCATAACCTTCCCCAGTTGGCCATAGTTATATTGTGGTGTTGCTATGCTATTCCTCTAATCAGCCACAGCTGTGCTGTTGCTGAGGCACGTACACCAGGTAGACACAGCGGTGCAATCAGTCTGTGCCTCAATCCCAAACACCTGTGTTTAAGGCTCTTTCAGGGCCTTAAAGCTGTACTAACACACTGGGCAGAAATCTTTGTACAATACTACACAAAATGCCCTAACAAACAAGAACTGTTTAAGACCAGAAACCAGACAGGGCTTAACTTTATACTTTTGAGATTGAAAGGGAGACAATTAAAACTAATCTGAATAATCTATTGTTACTGATAGCTGTAGGAAGCTGTATTGTTATGCTTGCTTGTCTGTCATTCTGCTTGAGTGAACCCTTCTCCCTTTAACCCTTGCATTTGGTGTATATAAACCATGCTTGTACGTTTTACTCCTTGTCTGAAAAAGTGGACTTGATCAACGAAAGCTAACAATAAAAATATAGCAGTTAGTCTTTAAAGTGCTACAATATTTTTGTTTTATTACTTTTTTTGTTTTTGTTTTCTGATATTTTTAAGACCATTAAACAAAAGAAAGCTCCAATATCTTGGGCATATCATGAGGAACGACATAATGTATAGAATAGTCCAATTCATTATGCAAGGGAAAATCCTTGGTAAGAGAAGACCTGGATGTAGATGGACTTAATGGCTAAAGAACCTGAGATACTTGTGTGGAATGTCCTTTGAAGAACCATTCTTAGTAGTTAAGAACAGGAAGACTATCACCATGATGATAGCCAATATTCAGAATGGATATGGAACTTGGAAAATTAGATCAGAATATAACCAATGTAAAGCTAGAATACAGCAGATTCCAGTTCCTTTAATGCGTGCAGTTAGTTCATATATTACACAGTTTCCCTGTGAAGGATGCCAGGCTTGCCAAAGAATATTGTTTAACTTTTACAAGATACTGTAGTTGTAATCATGCCAAACTATAAATTTTCTTTCTACAGCAATGTTTCTAAGGACACGTAGGTTTCCCTAGTTTGTAGCAGAGTTTACAATT
Source organism: Furcifer pardalis (assembly GCA_030440675.1). Taxonomy (NCBI): domain Eukaryota; kingdom Metazoa; phylum Chordata; class Lepidosauria; order Squamata; family Chamaeleonidae; genus Furcifer; species Furcifer pardalis. The sequence goes on from CP126891.1 coordinate 63,479,578, forward strand.
AAAGGTGAACAGAGGGCTTGTGTTTGGATGAAAACGTCTGAGCAGCCGCTAAGCTACAGAGTGAGGAGGGGAAGAAATGATCAATAATGTTGGTGAAATTTTTAATGGGCTGTGAATTGTACATGTTTACTGGAAACTAAACAAAGTCCTCCATGGGGTTCAAGCTTATCCTGCTTTATCTGGATGATTAGCTATCTATTAGTAGTGCTTGCACCAAAAAGGCAGGGTATAAATGTGAATAAATAAATAAATACATAAATACATCTATTGGACAATATAATTACAGTCAAACCTCACATAAAGAACACTTTGCTTAAAGAGTAACTCGCAGAGCAGAATTTTCTCTGAATGTTCGCTTCGTTTAACAAATAAAACCAATCAAAAACTCGCTTAACAAATAAATCGGGGTTTGCAATCCCCCCCCCCCCGAAGTCACAATTGGTCACTTACAATGGTGTTTCGCTTAAAGAGCAAACTTGCTTAAAGAACAATCCCGTGGAACAATCCTGCGAGGGGCGACCGGTCGGCATAAAAATTGCACTCCCACCACCACCACCGGACTCTTCTCTCGGCCAGCCCTGGCTTCGAGAGAATGGAGAACAGCCTTGTGGTATTCACCTGGTAGTAGAATGTATTACATTATGTTGTATTGTTTTGCTTCACATTCTTACTTGACTTTGTTGTTGATATTTAGCTCTCTACATTTGGGAACTAGGATGGAGGAGGGGAAGCTGGCCTACTTCCTCTGATTACAGACTCAGATGAATCTTTTCACTGAACACCTCAAAAGGGTTTCTCAGTTCAACATATGCTTGCAGCACTTTGGAGAAGAACTGCAGATGGGGCTTTTCTTCCATTATTTATCTCTAAGCAAAGAATAAATACACAATTTCAGTAGACAGTGAGCTATATGTTTAAATGTAAATAAATATTCATGGATCGGAAAAACTCTGAATTTTGGTGTAGAAATATAACTGTTTAATTTTCGATGTATTCATTGGTATTATTTTGATGTAGAAATTCACTGGTCTAAAAAAAGTTGTTGATATTTCTCTGCAAACTACTAGTAATTTTGAGGAGAAGCATGCCACATCTTAGTGCATAATTAAATATATGTTCTTGAATTTCGCCTATGTTCATGTTATTTTAATAGAGTGTTTGCAAGAGTCTTAGGTACTGGTTCATCAGAGATCTCAGTGTGATATTCCGCTTGCTAACAATGGAGGTCTCCTATAATCTGGTTTGTTTTGTGTTTTTAACCTTCATATCTTGTTACCAAGCTGACTCCAGCAAAACTGATCTTGATTTCTTTAAGAGTTCATCTGCTCAATAAGCATTAATGTTTCACACATGAGACATCAGAAACTGTTCTTGTAAGCTGCAGCCTTGAATATCGAATGCCTCAAAAATAGCATAAGTAATTTTCCTTGACGCAGCAGTGATGTTGTCAATGGAGAGCTGTTCATCCTTAGAAGAACAGAGTAAAATGTTTTCCCTCCCAGTCTCTTCCATCAGCAATTGCATTGTCAGTAATGGATTCTTCATTCTAATAACTGAGTAACACTTTTGCTGAATGAAAGAACTATTAACTTGTTTACCACCCAACAATCTGTCCTTTAATGGCCAAGTTAGGATTATGTCACATTTGGATCACTGTAACCACTTTGGATAACAGATTTGAAGAAAAAGAGGGGGAAATGGATCAGATCCAGTAGAGGGCAAAGCTTAGAATCAATTTTAATGGTTTTTTTGACTTACTAATTCCTTTTCAGTATCCAGGTTGTTGGTGCTATTATTTCACTAGCATTTTGCTATAGCAGGGGTCAGCAACCTTTTTAAAGTCGGGGGCTGGGGCACACTCCCTCAGACCAGACTGGGGGTTCCACTGCTGTAAACGCTGCCATAAAGGCATTCACAGCTGCCATAAATGCAGCTGTAGCCGCTTCTGGCAGAAGCAGTGGTTGGAGTAAGGGCAGGTGCCTGATGAATTGGCTCCATGGGCCAGCTATGGCCCACTGGCCATAGGTTGCCAACCCCTGTGCTATGGGTTTGTAACTACATTGTCATCATGTGTAGGTAAAAAAATACAGAGAAATGTTATTCAACCTTGCAAATATTTAGAAAAATGTGAGACTAAAGAAAACAATACTGCATTTGCAACTTTGGACTGATAAGAAGAACTTTAAAAAAACCTGGAAAATTCTGGTCAAAATTACTCTAAAAATTCCCTAACATCCTTTTAAAAAAAAAAGTTTAAAAGTAACAGATAGCAGTAATATTATACCTACAAAAATAACATTTTTACCACTTGTGACATAATTTTCTCTGTCATTTTGTAACATTAGATCACTCATCACCCCATGTGTTTAGTTTCTTCAAAACTCTGAAAGAGCATGAGTAGAATCATGAGAGGTCTGGCAAAAATCCTATGCACATAGTTGGAAGAACTATGTATATTTAGTATGAAGATGAGAAAGCATGAAGGAGATATTGTAGCTTTTTTCCAAACTGTTGAATGGCTTGATTGCAGAGGAAGGATTATGGATGAATATCACTGAAGAGCAGATCTTAGTTACACTTTATTTATTTATTTATTTATTTATTTATTTGGGTGGGTGGGTGGTTTCTATCCTGTCTTTTTGCCATGAATGGGACTCTTGACAGTTTTAAATAAAATAGGAGAAATGAATAAAGGGTTTAAAAATTAAATAAATTTAATAAAAAATACATTGTCCATTAAAGTGAATGCTGCTCATAGAAAGCTTCTTGATGGCGTTAGATGTTCTGTAGTGGAGCTAACTGCCTTTGGAGAAACAATGTGAAGCTCTGGATTTAATTATTCCTCCAAATCCCACCTTCAGTTTCTACAAAAATATGACTTTTCACAGTTCATTTCCACCCCAATCCCTACTTATGAGCTTCTGGGTTCTCCTCAAATCCAGAGATATTCATTTCATTTCATTTATTCGATTTGTATACCGCCCTACTCGGTACAGCCGATATCCACAGCAATAGATGGCCATCTGGGCTGCTGTTCCTGCACACCTTGCCACAATTCCTCTACTAAGCAAAAGGATGGATTGTATAACACCTGTACTCACTTTCACTTCTACAATTTTGATTTTTGTATGTTTCACATTGCACATTTTAGCACAAAATCTTCTTCTTCTATGACTAGGCCAGATGTAAAACTGTCAAAATGAGGGAAAAGGTTGATGTTACCAGGGTATGCTGAATATGGTTTTAAAATACCACAATCTTCGAGGAGGCTCTTTCTGTGTACCTATTAATGACCTATTGACAAAACTGTGCTACAGTTGTTTGTAGACACTAATGTTGTTAAAGACTGTGTTTCATTTCAGATCTTCCACAATACTAGTGATGTATAACAAAGGGAACTAATGGGATGATGCCATTAGTAAGTGGCAGTAAGAGCCCTGGTTGTTTAGTGGTTAAACTGCTGTACTGCAGCCAAAACTGCTAAAATTGTGAGTTCAGTCCTGATGGGACTCAAAGATTGACTCAGCCTTCCAGCCAACTGTGGGTGATAAAATGAGTACCTAGCATGTTAGGAGCAAAATGTAATTACATTGTGAGCCACCCAAAGAGTGCACTAAGTGCTGTGGGGTGATATATAAGTCTGGCCAGGTTATCCTGCTATGGTAATAGAGTAAATCATACTGCCAGTGACTCAGTGCAGAGTGTCAGGTGGTGGTTAACTAACTGGACAAACTTGAGGACTAATGGCTTCAGTGTCAAAGTCCATGGGGAAGGGTGATTGTCCCACTTGAATCCATCCTGATGGAGGGTAGCAGCTTCATCCATACTGGCCAGAGGCTGAGGAGGACTTTGAGTGCCAAAAGGGCTCAGGACCAGAAAGTGACTCGTGGAACTGGATCAGTGGTACAGGTGTCATGCTGTGATGCAGAAGGCATTATATTCTCAGGACAGTCGTCACAGCTGAGTGCCATAAGGATCACCGATATTTGGATTTGGGTTTGGATATGGAAGAAGAAGAAGGTGTAATTGCTAATTGCTAATTGCTAATGCTCTTTTAAACTGGATTGAACCTAGATTCAGCAATGGATGCAATGTTGTGTAGCCGTTTCACTTGTCACCTGGTCCTACAGCTTGCTTGGGAACATAATCCCTATAAATGCAGATTCAAACCATCAAGACTAAGCTTCAAGAGCCTCCAAGATAAAAAGTCAAAGAAAGAGACAGTGAAGTTGTTTCAGCTGCAAACCTCTTACACATTTATGTATGAGTAAGTCCTAGTGAACAAGACAAACAGCCAAATAGATGTGCTATATGACTGCACTGTTAAGGACCTTTTTAGTATCTAGTTTTGTCTTGAATACTTCTGAGTTTAGTAATAATAAAGCCAACCAACATCTGAGGCTCATTTGTTCTGCTTGATGAGAGAGCAGCTCAACAACATTCTGCAAACTCTTTTCCTACATTGATATTTATGTTTATTTTTATAGAACCCTCCTGGCACTGCTTGCCAAGGTAGCTTTGAAAAATACAAATGCAACTTGACTAAGTAATTAACTGAGTTTAATATGGTACAGACCATGAATCTATTGAGTGCCCATAACAGGAGAGAGAAAATTATACGTGATCAATTTGCAATAGGGCAACTATAGTAGCATAAAGAATGTATAATGTTATTTTATTTTTTTAAAAGAGAACTTCTGCAGGCAGCATCTTAATTTGCATTTTATTACTCCTGTAACAAAGAAAAGTCCTTATCCAAAATGCACTAAAATAAGCAATTCACAAGACTCAATTAAACCTGTCCCTGAAAAATACATCCTTTCAAAAACTGGATACCTCAATTGTGTTTCAGCAGAAATATTATCCTGTTATACTTAATTAGAAAATAAAATGTGAGAATGCTTGAAATCAAGTGTTACTCATTCTTGACACAGGAGACATTGGCTGAAATCCTGTTGCTTAACATTGTTAGTTACAACTAGAGTATGTCCATTCAAGCCAGTGGATCTTATTTTGGTGTTGACTCACCAAATCCCATTGAGTACTCTGCTCTGGCACTCTAATCTAACCTAAAGTACAAGGTTCTCTAAGCTACTCTAACTAACAGGGCTTTGGCCAATGTTACATATGGTCCAGCAGAAGAGGAAAAAGCAATCTCACAAAGCATTCAGAAGCACACCTTGGCTTTACTTGAATAAAAGTAAGACTAAATGTGTTCTGACAAATTTATTCCAATTAATGGCTACTCTTTCCAGGATTTTCCAAGTAAAGAATACTAAGAATAAGTTTACCATTCCCTTCTTATGAAGGCTACCTGGGATTGTGCAGCTTGCCCATAGGGTGTCCTTTCTCCCAGGAGACACAGTTGGGTATTGAACTCCAAACCACTGGCTTTTCTAAACCACTGACCTATCCCACCAGTTTAACCCACAATACTAAATCCCCATTATCTAATCCCACATCTGGAAACTGGTAGAAGAACATGGGTGTGACAGGCATCTAATTTGCAAACTACAGTGATACCTCGGATAACGTTTGCATCGGATAACGTTTGAATCGGATAACATTGTGGAATCTGAGGCAAACATTTGCATCGGATAACATTATGTTAACCATTATATTAACGTTATCCGATGCATCAGATAACCTAACCATTTCTGAGGCTAATGTTTGCCTCAAATTCCCTGAGGTGTGGCTGTGAGTCACCAGTTTGTCTTGGGAGAAAGGGAGGGAGCTGTCTGCTCTCTTTATCTCAAGGTTGCAACATTTCAATAACAATCACACATTACAAAAACTTGCCAAACCAGTCTGACTAGTTTAGCTGAGGAAAGGCAGACATGGGGGGGGGGGAATCTTTCAATATGTCCTGACTCCAAGTTAAAAACTAAGAGGGATAGACTCCCCAAATGGATGACAACATGCAGAGTTGCCATCTGGAGCCATGTGCACAGGAATCAGTTTTAAAAGCTAACAGCAAGGGTGCCCAAACTTTTCAGGCCACGGGCGAGTCACATGGTTCATGGCTGCCCAAACTTCAGCCTGTGTGCCAGATCCGGCCCTGACACCAATTCATCTGGCCCATTCCACCCTCACCACTCCCAGAAACTGGGTGAGTTTTACTTCCGCTTCTGGTGTCATTGGCTGGATCTAGCCCATAGGCCATAGTTTGAGCACCTCTGGCTAACAGGGATAGAAGCAGGACCCAAAATGGATGTCAATATTTACCAACATGCAAGGTGGCCATCTGGAGCCATGTGCACAGGAATCCATTGGTGTCATGGGCCAGATCTGGCCCACAAGCCCTGTTAACACAGGGGTGCCCAAACATTTCAGGCCACTGGCCAGTCATGTGGTTCCTGGGTGCTCCATCTACTCCCTATGAGCCAGATCCAGCCCTGGTGGTGTGGGCCAGATGAATTGGTGTCATGGTCCAAATCTGGCCCAGAAGTTTTGCTAACAGCAGGGGTGCCTAAACTTTTCAGACCATGGGCCAGTCACGTGGTTCATGGGTGCCCAAACTAATCCCTGTGGGCCAGATCCAGCCTCCAATGCCAATTCATCCACCCCACCCCATGCTCGTCGATACCAGAAGCTGAAGTTGGGTGAGTTTTACTCCCGCTTCTGGGAGCAATGAGGTTGGAACGGGCTGGATGAATTGATGTCAGGGCCACATCTGGCCTATCGGGAGTAGTTGGGACAGGGTAAAATAGGCACACATTTTCCATTTTATAGTCAAGTATTGAGCTTGATAACTGGAAGGTCGGCAGACCATCAGTTTGAGATCCAAGTACTGCATGACAGTGTGAGCTCCCATCATTTGCCCCAGCTCCAGGCAACCTAGTAGTTCAAAGCAATAAATTGCAATTAGATAAATAGGAACTGCTTCATCAGGAAAGGTAACAGAATTCTGTGTACTTTGATATTTAGTCATGCCTGCCCCATACCGATTTGAAGGTATTGTTAGTAAGATCTACACTTTTAATAGAAGAAGGGACTGCCCAAAAAACACTGAGGGAAATATAGGAAATGGATTTGAGATCACAAATTACATAGACAGAATGGAACCAAATATGGAGACAAAGAATTATGAAAAGTATGTCTGTGACATTAAAGAACATTGTCACAAATTAATCTGGATATGGTATGTTTTGTTGTTGTTCAGTTGCACAGTCGATTCAGATCCTTTGTGACCCCATGGATCATTGCCCTCCAGGCACTCCTATCCTCCACCATCTTCCTCAGCTCCCCCAGCTCTGTGCCCATTGCGTCAACAATACCATTTAGTCATCTCATTCTCTGCCATCCCCTTCTTCTTCTGCCCTCCACCTTTCCCAGCATCAAGGCTTTCTCAGGTGAATCTTCTCTTCTCATTTGATGTTCAAAGTACTTTAGCTTCATCTTTACTATTTGACCTTCTAAGGAGCAGTCAGGTTTAAGTTCTTCTAAGATTGACTTATTTGTTCTCCTCACTGTCCAGGGGACTCTCAAAACTCTCCTCCAACACCACATCTCAAAGGCATCTATTCTTCTACACTCAGCTTTTCTAATGATCCAGCTCTCACAACCATACATTGCCACCGGGAATACCATTGCTTTGACTATGCGAATTTTTGTTTGCAAGGTGATGTCTCTACTTTTCACTATGCTCCCCAGGTTTCTAATAGCTTGTCTCTCAATACAAGCTATTGTTACCCCAATTGTCACTATGATTCCAGGTATAAAGGAGAATGTTGGAGATGTACAGAAAATCCTGGGACATTTTTTCACTTATGGTGGGAATGTAAGGAGGCTGCAGGTCTTTGAGGAAGTAAATAACATATTATCACTTAAAATATGAGTTTTCCCCAGGATTGCATAGTTAAATTATCTGGAAGGGTAAAACCTATGAAAACACGAAAAGATATGTCAGCTGCAAGTTTTTTAATAATCAGATATTGGAAATGTATAGGCATTTAGGTTTAGAAGAATGGTATAAAGAGATTTAGAATGTGGCAAGTAATGATAAATTGATATGTGAATTGGAATTGAAAAAAGGTATTACAGTAAAACCTTTCATAAAGAGCTCCTTGCTTAGAGACTAACTTACTTAAAGAGCAGAATTTTCTCTGAATGGTCACCTCACTTAACAACTAAAACCAAGCAAAAGCTCACTTAACAATTAAATCAGGTTTGCTATCCCCTCACCCCTGCCAGAAGTCACAACTGGTCACTTACAGTGATCTTTCGCTTAAAGAGCAAACTCGCTTAAAGAGCAATCCTGTGAAACACATTATGCTCTTTAAGTGAGGTACCACTGTATTAAGAACAGTAATTTTGTGGATATTTGGGGAGAATTCATTGAATATATGAATTTATGAAATTTGTACAGTTGGTTAAACTTAATGTAGTAGATAAGAAGTGATGTCCTCGGGTGATGGGTTTATACAGTATGTTCATTAAAAAAAACTGTTTGCTTTTCCTCCATGTAATATTTGTTTTTTCTTTCTTTTTTCTTTTTTGTACATTTTAAAATAAAATAAAAAAAATATGGGGGGGTAGGAATAACCACGGAAACGTCTGGAGATGCAGACAGCAATGGGTTTTTAGCTGTTAACAGAGATGAGCATCTCACCTTACAGTCAGATGCAACTGGTTTTTGAGCAAGGCAGACCTTTACCTTTATCTTTACTGAAAGTAAAGTTTCCTACCACAACCAGGCCAACATTTTCAGAATTCATTTGTATTCCCACCACCACCACCATTGTACCTCATGCAAGAGCCTTTCCCAAAACAAGTGAGATAACTAGGCCGGGAGGGGCATTCCCATCTTCCAAATCCAGATAGGTGTTCCTGGACTTCAGATTTGTATTCTGCTCCAGCTTCTACTACTGCAAGAAACCCTGCCTCTGTCTGCCTAGTTGAAAATAATAGAAGTCTTCGTTGACTTAAACCAGAAATATAAATGCAAATGGAATGCAAAAAGTTAATTGTGGTGAGATGAAGATACCCCTCAGTGCCTTGATGAGTCAAAGACCCATTGCTATTCTGTTATACTGTAGGGCAGATAACCGAAAATTTAAGAAAAACTGAGAAATAATGGGCATTTCTGCTTAACTACTGAGCTCGAAACATTCTTTCCAACATGGAAAAACTCTTCTTCTTCCTACATTTTCTGGGATGTTAAACTCATAAATGTCTATCATGAATGTGAGAGAATAGCTTGCACCATGTACTGTCTGTATAACCAATTTGATAACATGGTAAAATCCGCATCTGTTTACCTCCACTGTTTTCCATTTCTGAAGTATGACTTTCAGCTAGTCTTTCAGCTAGTTCCTTCCCCTCATCTGAAGGCAATCTGTAAGCTTTCATGTACACACTTCTGCAGCAGAGCCTAATACTGGGTAGATGCAAATACATTTGCATAAATATGCACATGATTATGTGGTAGCACCAAAAACACAAGGGTTTAAGTTGATTCTCTGCTTATAAAACAGTCGTTGCTCCTGAGCTTTAGTCTCCCTTTCTGTACCAGATCCCTGTGTGTTACACAATCCCTCCACGTGTGAGTGAAAGGAGAGGCATGGAACTGCATTTCTCAAGGACTCCAGCATTAGGCAAAGTGTCTTTGCACAGTGCTAGGAAATAGCATGGGCTCCCAGGTTGCTTGCCAAGCCTACTCCTTCCTTATTAGAAAGTATGATTTGATTCATTTTTTTTGCTATATTAAAAACACATGTTGTTAATTTTACTGTTAATAGTGTTGGTAATGGTGGATAGCTCTTGAGTTTACTATGCCCCCTCCCTAAAAAAAACAGCTGCAAACTCCAATGTGGTCTAAAGCAAGACTGGATGGAACAGATCGTGCTGTAATTTGCCTTTGGACTGATATATTTGAAGCATTCAGGGAAGTAGATTAGGCATGAGAAGTATACATTTACAAATCAGTCAATAGAAAATGTTGGCTTGCTGAATTGTTATTACTCCCTTGTTGACTAGAATATTTCTGAATCTGCCTTTTGAATCTCAGACATCATGCTTCTTAATACATAACACCAAGGAACCTCAATAGGCATGAAAATATGGACCTCTAGTGCCAAATGTTTTTACAGGTGGTGATGATTGAGTAGTTCTCTTGAATGCACTTCTTTGGAGCAGAATACAGAGACCAGCAGCAGGGGAGTAGGGTTACAGCACACACACACACAATTCACCTCACTAACAAAAAAGTAAAGCAACTGGAATTAATGAAAGGGGGTTCTATAGGCCTAGAATGAATTTCAGTGTTGTTTTAATATGACAATAAACTCAATTGTGCTTTAATATTATAGTAAAACCTTGCTTTTATAGCATCTGTTTTCTAAATTATGTTTGGCCAATCCAGAATATCCAGTGTGGTACAGAAGACTGAGTAATGCACTAGGACTCAGGAGACCAACATTCAAATCTCTATCTGGCCTTGGAAAATTCACAGTTGCTCTTCTTCTGTGTCTAGGCCAGACCTGAAACTGCCAAAATAAAGTGACTGATAATCACCTTAAAAATCTGACTTACCTAAAATACCCCATTAGGGTTCCAACTTTGGTGGTACATCACACACACACACACACACACACACACACACACACACACACACACACACACACACACACACACACACACACACACACACACAAGGCACTTTGAGTCTCAAGCATGTAAAAAAGACAGCATATTAAACTAACTAACTAACTAACTAATCTTTGCTGATTGCAGAAAGAAATAATCAGCACCGTATTAGAACTGCAGAGCTGTTTGGGACCATATGGATCATTGACTCCAGCCCCTTTCAAGGAGACAAATTGGGGAATCAAATTCCCAAACTCCAGTGGTGGGATGAAAAAAAATACTGCCTACTCTGTGGGTGTGGTATGGTGGGCATGGACAAGGGGAAGCCCTGTGGTGCACCCAAATTAGGAGTACTTTATTTCAAAACTTGGATGGGCGGAGCCAGCCAGAATTTCTGCTACCGGTTCTGGCAAACTGGGGAGAACCTGCTGAATCCCACCACTGCCAACATCTGTCTAAATAACTGAGTTATTTAACTGGCTTGTATAACAAACCAGGGATTGTGGTGGCTCAAGTGGTTAAGATGCTGAACTCGCTGACTGGAAGGTCAGAGTTTGATTCCTGTGTACCGCAAGACAGAATGAGCTCCCATCTCTGTCCCAGCTCCTGCCAACCTAACAGTTCGATAGCAAAAAATTGCAAGTAGATAAATAGGGACCATTTTGTTGGGAAGGTAAACAGTGTTCCGTGCACTCCAGTGTTGAGGCATGGCTGCCGTGTTTCCACAGAAACATCTGCACACTTGCTCTTTGGCTGTAAACAGAGATGAGCACTGAACCCTAGAGTTGGATATGATTGGCTTTCGAGCAAGGGTGACCTTTACCTTTACCTATAATAAAATAAAGTCAAAAGAACCTTGGAACTTTAAAGACTTAACTTTTGTGGATTGAAATCCAGTTCCTCAGATATATGAGGCATAATAATTAGGCTACAGGATAATATACACAGAAGACATGGTATTGTGGTGTAGGATATAAATTCAACAGATAAATAAATTGTGTGTGTTTTGTTAGAGAACCAATATGTACTGATGGCAGGAGCTCCCTGGAAAAAAGGGGTGGCATGAGAAAGTAATATATCTGATTGGTTACCTTTGTAGCCTTATGGTGTGCTTTTTGGGGCATGTGGGGGTCAGGTTGGTCTGATCATGTGCACATGTTGATTGGGTCAATCTGTTCAAGACTGCATCCAACCCAACCTATTTTGAGACATCATTAAGGAGCTCAACTACATTGTCTCACTATACTTTATCTTGGTATCAACATATGTCCAGTTGGGAGATGGGATAAAATAGACCACATCGGTAGCCACCAATTGTGCTATAAGAGCCCCAGGAGTAGCAGCAGTTCCACAGTATCAGCTGCTTCCTGGCTGATGGGGAAGCACTCAACCTAGCAGCTGGGAAGTGCCATTACCTTTGACGTTCTGACACCATCTTGCTCCATTAGAGGAATACAATGCTGTTTAGGTGTGGGGATTGCTTCACACAACATTTTCCAATTTCCCCAGTCATGTAGCTTTCTAAAAGTCATTCTACATTAGCCAAGGAAGGTCACTGTAAACAGATTTTATTTATTTATTTATTTAAATTTATATCACCGCCCACTCGCCGTGGCAACTCAGGGCGGTTTACAATTAGGAAAAAACAAAAAAACAAAAACAAAACAACAATAATACACACACAACACAAACAACTAAAATCCATTCCTCCTTCCGGCCAGAGGACGTTCCTGAATTTGCCTACTGAGACCACCTTCCTTCTCTAAAACTGAATGTGCTGAAGCATTTTTCTTAGATTTTGGCTACTGTTTTTTTAAAGTCTGCTGTTAATTTTTCATAGAACAAAACAGAAAACGTATAGTGAAAGCCATTTAACAATAGCCAGGCACACTCCCGTTTTCAGCCTGGTTTCTGTCACTACACATTTTTGTAACCATTATAGGAATAAAATGAAAACAGGCTCTACTCCTGACATCCATTGTTGAACAGTTAACTGCAATGTTCCTCTGATTTTCTGCCTTTTTAAAGAAAATATTTCCACTTGTGAGAAAACAGTCTTAGTGCTGACATCTTAATGGCTCCTAGCAAAAATCATGTCAGACAGACAGAAAGTGACATGCAAACATATTTTCCCCATAAATGATAAATCAAGTTTTATTATTATAGAATTAATCACAAAAATATTGCAAACAAAAGCAGTTGCAAGAATGCTTGAAGCCTAGAACTGGAGAATGCCAACTCAAAGCATATCCCACAATCCAATCTACTTCAATTGCACTGTTATAGCCCTAGGATTCTTTGTGCTGTTTCAAGACATGAAAAAGAACTGGCTATTTTATATGCTTTTGCAGTTACGTTTCAGGTCAGCAGCTAGTGTGGACCATTTTGCACCATGAAAGAATCATATGACATGCATTATACATGTGTGGACTATGGACTCTCTGGTTCAACACAGTGGTTGAGGAAATTCTTGGAAGGGCTGAGAAAGAGTTTGAAATAGCAGTAGAGCAGAGAGACAGGAGCTTCTGTTCCATGGAGGAGGATAAGGCCCTTGTCACCTTGGTTTATGTCAAGGTTCTCAACCTTTTCATGCAATGGGCTGGGTCACGCTCCCTCAGGCAGGTGAGTGGACCAAATTGGTGGTTCCACCCACTGTAAACACTGCCATAAAATGTGTCCATTGCTGTAGTAAATGCGTTTATGACAGCCGTGGGTGCATTTATGGTTGCCATATGTAACAAAAGGGACCTGCCTCTCGGGTAGGCCCCAACATTCTTCTGGGTTGCAGCTCACTGGCTGGACAACCCAGGCCTCTGATATGTGTAGGAAAGGAAGCATTAGGCCAAATAGCCACTCCAAGTTTCTTCAAGAAATATATTGAAAGCTTTGTAAAATACAGATACAGTCCATCAAAAGAACAGCAAGCATTTCAAAGCAGAAATAAACCATTAAGGGTTCCAGGGAAAGCACTCGGCCCCCCTCCTTTCACAAGTCTCACATTTTGCAGAATCGCTGCCAGCATTCCAGGGAAAGGAAATGCTGTGTGTGTGTCTGCATCACTGGGTTATACCTCTTGCCATCCTCCCTAGGGATTCTAGCCCATGATCTTACAGCAAGATATGTCAATTACATATGATCACACTCGCTTTGGTCACCTCCAGACTTGATTACTGTAATGCGCTCTACATGGGGCTGCCCTTGGTGACCATTCGGAGGCTGCAGCTACTCGGGTAGTGATGGGGGGGGGGTTATGCTCATGCCTCACCACTGCTTCAGGAGCTGCATTAGTTGCCAGTATGCCTCCGGGTGCAATTCAAGGTGCTGGTCATTACCTTTTAAGCCCTACATGGTAGTGGGCCAGGATACTTAAGAGACCGCGTCACCCCAAGAACATCTGTCTGTCCCACCAGGGCAGATCGGAGAGGCTCTCTTATCATTCCATCAGCTAGAGAGGCGCATCTCTCTAGCACCAGAAGGAGGGCCTTCTCTGTGGCCGCCCCGGCCCTTTGGAACCTCCTGCCAACTGAGTTATGCCTACAGACAGAGCTACTGCCCTTTTGGCAGGGCAGGCGTGGGGCTCAAGTAATATGGGGTCCCATGTTGAGTGGCTGATCTGCTGGGATAGCCACCACTCTCTAACTCTTTTAAACTTTTTTAACCTTTTAAACTTTTAAATCTTTTAAATTTTTGAGGTGTTTTTAATGTAAATTTAGTTTACATTTTTTTGAAGTTGATTTTGAACCTTGGGGCTCGGTTTCTGGGTTTGTGGGGGTGTGGTGGGATTGTTTGGTTTGGTTTGCACTCATTTGTGTAGTCATGTTCTTTTTTGTGAGCCGCCTAGGGTCGGGTTTGCCTGATTGGGGCGGGGTAATAAATCTAAATAAATAAATAATAATATGATAATAAATATTCACTTTCATTTTTGCAATTCCATGAGGGTCAATAGTTTTGAATTCTTTTTTCCCCTAGATCCAGAATCACCATTTTAAGTGTACTAAAACTCAATTAAGTGGGGACAAAGCTAACAGAAAAGCACCTTTTTAAAAATGGGCCCCTTCTATGACACCATAAATGTGTTTATGACAGCTGTAAATGCAGACACAGCGGCAGGATTGAGAGTGGTGGGCCACATGAAATGGAGCACTAGGGCAGATCTGGCCCACAGGCCATAGGTTGTGAACCCCTGGTTTAGGTAGTAGAATGTCAATATATTTGTGCAGGAGAGGCACTGGAAGGATGAATCCACATGAGTAATTTTATGTATTTGCATTCATGTTGTATTATAAGGTTTTAGGAACCATATATGATGATCCAATTTGTTTATGTTGTGGATGTCCTATATGGCTTGATAAATATATCTTGGACTTTGTTCTTACTTGTTTTCAAAAAAAGAGACTTTTGAATTCTTCAGATCTTCAAACAACTCCCATTCTGTTGTTTTGGTGAAAATAACTTGTTGTGTGAGTTGTAGCATCCTGTTTGTCTTATGTCACTATTGTTTGTTATATAAGTCTACAGTGTATGTACATTTTGTGTGATGTTTGATGACATAGATAGATAGATAGATAGATAGATAGATAGATAGATAGATAGATAGATAGATAGATAGATCCAGAGAGTGTTATACATGCATATGTTGTCTTTTATCGAAGTTGACACATGGAAGCCCTTTCTGGGTCTAGGATACATTTTCAGTAACTCTTTCCCCTCCCTGCTAAAAGCTTTCACAGATGCGTGGAATCATAAAGCCATTCAAAATGTGGAGCTGGAAAAGATCCCAAGTGTAACTGAGTCCAACCTCCTGGCAAAGAAGGACACCCTTGACTAAAGCAACCCTGACAGGTGGCCATCTAACCTCTGTTAAAAATCTTCCGTGGAAGAGAGACCAGCCCTTTCCAATGCAGTCTATTCCACTGATCAACAGCTCTTACTGTCAAGAACATCTTCCTAATATTTAAGTGAACTCTTTTCCTGTAATTTCAATTCATTACTTCAGGTCTTACTCTCTGGAGCTTCCTCCTCCTTCTTCATGACAACCTTTCAAATATTTGAATGTGGTGATCATATTACCTCTTCTTCTCTTCTTCTTCAGTCATAGTTCACACAGTATTTACAACATTTGCTGGATAGCTCTGTGCATTTGGTGCCCAGCTACAGAGCCAGAGTGCATCCTTCTTGCAAAGTATTTCCCAATGTGGGGTCCATGCCCCACAGGGGGACTTCAATTCCCAGAAGCTTATGTCTATACATTGGCTGATCAGTGTTTTGGGAAAGTGACTTAGGCTTCTGGGAATTGAAGTCCAAGAACCAAAGGTTGGGCAACACTGGTCTAGCTTATTCTCCATGTACTAACATTTCACTCTGATCTTTATAGTTGAAATCCAGATTGGGAAGATGGAATAAATGGAAGCACTCAAGATACTGTACCTCATGCTGATCCCCATGCTGATCTTTTCAATCACCTTACTACAGGCCCCAATTTCTAGCATTCACCATCATTGTGATACTGGCTTGTATTTGGCTCTCTGGTGTAACAAAGTGGGAGCTCCCATTTCTTATTGTTGAGTTGGAATTGCAATGTGAGGGACAACAAAAGAATACTCACCACCCCACTGAGATGTGATACCACACTGAGATGCTCAGTATCAAGCCTGGAGTTGCTTTGGAACTTGAAATATCTGATGGGGATAAAGCAGGGTAGGTGGCATGGTGATGAAATTAAAAATAAGTGAGATATTAGGCACATGCTTCTAGAACACTACAAAGTTGAGGAGCTCAATTGTCTAACCTGATATTCTATGAAAGTCCATACATGTGAACAGTAGATGGAAAGGTGATTTGCAGCTGGATTTAGTGTAGTCATAATGTCATAACCCATGGGTTGATAACCAGCTCTTGTGGGCAATAAGTGCGAGAAGAGCTAGTCAGCATAGCAATGTATTATGGAAATTTAGGCTAAAATATTTGGTTGCCTAATACTGTCTCACTGCTGTAACAGTGGTTAGGGTTGGAGTCCCTAAATGCAAAACCAACATACTTGAGTGGTGGCTGCTGGTGGACAACAACACACTGTGTGAATGTGGAGAGATACAGAATCCAGCTCATTTACTGGTCTGCCAATTATTGCCAGAAACATGCAGTAATGAGGACTTAAGTGTGGCCAATGACAAAGCCAAGAAAGTGGCATCATTTTGGCAGTCCAGGGTTTGATTGGGACACAAAAGAATGAAAAACTGCTGTAACATATTTGCATGGATGGAAGATAATTTTAAAAATTATAATGTTGTTTCCATCCATAGGTAATCGATGCTGAATGTGTGTGTGTTAAATTGAGCTTTTAATCTACATTTGCCTGGATGTTTTCAAATGGAAGGTGAATGCTGTAGTTCAGGGATATACATAATGAAATACACAAGTAAAAGAGAGGGTGGGGAAGTGGTATGTAATTAAAATTCTTCAATTTAGGACTGGCAAGTGCAGGAGATCATTTTCATGAATCCTTGATCACTAGAGAGTTCCACTTTAGAAGTCAGTATATCTCTCCTAAGCTCCATCACTGGAGTTATACCAGTAGATGCTGTGGAGCTCTGAAAACAAATAAACAAACTTCAGGCTGTGCTACAATGCTTTCTATTTTCTATTGGGGCAGCAGCTGAAAATAAAGGGAATCATATGAGTGAACTGAAAATATAGCCTACCCAGGGGAAATTTGCCTGCTAGGCTCAACTGAGTGTTAGACATTTTCTTCCTGACTCATAGTGAACTAAAAAGAGAACAGATTCTACTCTCTAAATATTGATACCTAAGGAAAAAAACTTGTTAGGTAGTTTATTATAAATAAAAATGTGTAGATAGCCATAAGCTGGCTGGAGAGTTTTGTGGTGTTGGTATCTGGCTGAAGAGCCAGGGGTTGGACATTTGATTCCTCACTGTGCATCCCAGAAAAGCCTAGCTCCATGATGGTGAACCTTGGCACTACAGCTGTTCTTGGGCTTCAGTTCCCAGAAGCCCAAGTCCCTGTGAATCCACACAAATGAGTTTACTGCACTTGCAGTAAACAGAACAGCTGTAGTGCCAAGGTTCACCATCATGGGCCTAGCCTATCCCAGGGTAGCCCAAGAGGAAGGGAATGGTACCTTGAAAGTCCTGGAAAAGTTTGCCATAGGTCAGAATTGACTTAACAGTATGCAATTCATACATAGAAAGCCACAAGGAGATTACTAGGTATGAAATTACCACAGTAGATATGCAGGCTCTGGAACCAATAAGGCACCAGGTGACTATTTGCTATCTTATGGTTCAATCTATCCTGCTATCCTCTGATATGGATGGAAATTGAATAATGGGCATCTTCTTCATGCAATACTCTGTTACTGAATTGCAATCTTCTGTCATTAATTCCACATATATTTTCCATTGTACAACCAATAAAATGTTATTCAGATTGATGCATTTTTTTTCCTGTACAATTTTCCAGGCTGTGTTGTTATTGCTGCAACTATAACCACACTAGAGACTTTCCAGTGTATAGTCTCACATTGTCAGTCTCTAAATGTGTTTGGATTCAGGTTCAGTTCCTAGTGTGAGAGGTGGAGAATTTCATATAAATCTGAAAACTCAATGAATTATGGACTAATTCCTTCTTCCAAAGAGATTTAACAACAGCAAGTAAAGTTATATAGTGCCCTGTAATGCTTAGACCCGGAGTCCTCAACCTTTTAAAGCCAGGGGCCATGTCACGCTCCCTCAGACAGCTTCAGGGGCCGGGTGGCCATTTTGCCTTTCCTCCACCACACATCACTTGCTGGTGTAGTGGAGGCACTGGGGGGGGCACATGAAATGGTACTATGGGCTATTTCTGGCCCATGGGCCACAGGTTGAGAATCCCTGGCTTAGACCATTTTCTAGGTAATTTACTAAGTAATTAGCATTTTGGTGCCAATGAGGTAGGTACTCATTTTGCTGATCTCAGAAGGATGAAGAAAGACACACACACTTTTGACAATGAGAGAACACCTGTAATGTTCTCTCTCTCTCTCCCCCCATTCTCTCTGTAAATGTACATATTTATACAATCATAGATATTCAGTTTCTCCTAATAATAAACAAACACAGACCACTGCCTCTTGTGTCATATTTATAAAGTATTTTTATTGAATATTTTCCCTACATACACAGGAAAAGCCAGTTTTAATTTAAACGTGGCTGCCATAGGTTCATTAATTTCATTTTTATGCTGAGAAATCATTTCTTTTAGATGCTATATTCACTTGTAAAAAATATTTCTTAAAGAGGGATCAGAGATTTATAACAAATATTTTGAGGGGCAACCTTGCCTATCCATCTTGAAGATTTCAAACTTTTGGCAGAGATCCTTTTGTGAAAATAAGCAGATTTTTTTTGGTTACTTGTGGGTAAAGAAAGAGCGCCCTTAATGATTCTTAGACATGCATGCTCAAGCCTTAGCGCCTCCATGTCCTGAGAATCACAGTGGGAGCCTTTTATTTATCAGAAAGAAACAGACAAAAAACTTACCACTTTGCTTACAATATAAAACAGATTTTCAGGCAGTAAATCATAAATAAATTAACCCCAAAATCAATTTTTAAACAAATAAATGTATTCCTTTATGTTTCAGCATTGTATGTAGAAAACATTCCAAGTGCATGACAAGTGAAGACCAACTAGATACTATGGTTGGTATTCTGTTGTGTTACACTACTGCAGAAAGTGATCACACAAGAATTCCCCAACTCTGTAAAGCTTCCTTTCATGGGCCCAGTACCAGGCTAATTGTGAGATTAGTCAAAAACAAAGTGAAATTCCCCAATTGTGAGGTCATTGATGCATTCAGCCACTTGTTCAGAGTTGTTCTCAACTAGCAACTGGTACTGTAAAGCATGTATGAAGAATCTATGATCCTACAGATGTCAATGGACTACAGCTTACCGAAGTAGCATAACCAATGTGAAAGATATTGGCTGTTGGAGTGAAGCAATATCTAGAAATCTACAAGTTGCTCACAGTGGTTTATAGAGGATTGGATAAATACATTTAATAAAAATGGGCCATCTGATCTTGAAATCATTATCCTCCAACAAATACAAGTACTGTACTGTATTTCTTATTTTAACTCATATGTTCTATATGTTCCTCCACACTTTCATCTTGTCTCCCCCTCCCAAAAATATACACTGTCACCACATAAGAAAAGGAAATTCATCCTTTGTAGTCCCAATTTTTCAGGACAAGTACTTTATGCAAGGTTTGACTGTACAATGAAATAAAAGTGGCACACACGCAAAATTTGACCCAAAACACAAATAGAGGCTTAGCTTCAAAAAAGTAGGAAATCAATAAGGCAAAATTGTATTTGTTTTTCTTCCTGTCAGATCTTTATGCATATAAATGGGTCATAATCATTGAAATGATGAAAACAAATTGTTGTAATCTACACTGAACAGTGTTCATGCTGTTGACCACCTGTTACTCACTCCCAAAGCAAACTCCCAAGATTAAACTTAATGCTTGAGTATGATACACAGTCACACTTTTCGTATTATTCTCCATAATAGATGCAACATCAAAATCAATAAGAAAACAAAAAGAATCCCCATATCAGGAAACAGTGTATATTTTCTAATGTGGACTCTGCTTGAACGACCAAATCCAAATGAACTAAATGGCAGACTCCCATCTCATGGGAAATGAATAAGAAAGTGCACAGATCCCCTTCTTTCTTTCTTTTTTGCTTATAAAGCCATGAGCATTGTCAGTGCCCAAATACTTATGCTTAGTCCATGGGCAACATGAGCTCTAACCCCTTTTAGCGCCATTGAAACATGCAGAGAAACAAAATATGAAAAGATAGCAAACAGGTCCATTGCCCTTGTCACACTCAGCCTCTTAATGTGGAGACTAGCAGACTGAAAAGAAGAACTTGTTTTGTGGGTGCTCTCCATGTATCCTCCATGAGATCCAAAAGTCCTTGACTGCTAGGTTGATGAGACTATCAAGGGATGAGTTCCTGCTGGTCGCAACTCGCTTTCCATTTCTTTCACTGCTACACTCTTCTTCTCCAGGTTCAGCCAAAACTTTTCATGATTGGGTCTTCCCATCTTTTCTTTTCTTTTTTTTTTTGGGGGGGGGAGGCTGCCAAGGGGTCTTTTTACTCCTCTGGGATACCACTGTTACTGCTGCTGTCCAACACCCATCTGTCATTCGAGAAACATGTCCAGCCCAGCGCAATTTCTGTTTATGATATTTTACAACAGCTTCGTTGATTCCGCTTTGCTTTCTTATCTGTGCATTGGAGATGTGGTCATGAAGGGATACCTTTAGCACTGATCTTTCCTTTGCTCTTAACAGCTCTTGATAGTTCTTCCTCCTCAGCCTTTGTTAATGACCATTTTTCACTCCCATAGAGAACCACAGGTAGTACTGTTGAATTAAAAAGGTTTGTCCTGAAAAATCAGTGTTCCAGACTTCATCTCTATTTTCCCTCATTTCATACTACTTTTTTTTCTTTTATTGGGAGATGAATTTTGGCTCACCTCATGGTCCATCTAAAATAGAGGGAGTCAGATCAACCTCTCCTTGCCTGTTTAAGGATGGGTTGGGCTCTGCTTGGCTTTGTCAGTGTGAACGCACAAGGTGTCAACTGAAACCCAGAAAGGAAGCCATCCTGCATTTCAATCATTGGACTGCTTGGAAGATTTACTCCTTTCCCTCACATTCTGTGTGTATGTGTGTTTGTACCCTGTTGTTGAGCCAGCAGTTCAGCTGTTTGAGACCCAAATAATATGTGATGGAGTTAGTGCCCATCAGCTCTCACTGCTCCTCCCAACCCAGCAGTTTAAAAGCAAGAAAACCTAGCAAGAAATTGCAAGTAGCTAAATAGGGACCACTTTGGTGGAAAGGTAAATAGTATTCTGTGCACTCCGGTGTTTAGTCATGCCTGCCACATGACCACGGAAGTGTCTGCAGAAGCAGACAGCACTGGCTCTTCAGCTTTGAAACAGAGATGAGCACTGGACCCTAGAGTCAGATGCGACTGGCTTTTGAGCAAGGAAAACCTTTACCTTAAACAGGTACCACTTTGATGGGAAAGGTAACAGTGTCTCATGTGCTCCAGTGTCTAGTCATACCTGCCACGTGAGCATGGAAACATTTGTAGAAGCAGACAGCACTGACTCTTTGGCTGTAAACAGAGAGGTGCAGCACCCTAGACTTGGACATGACTGGCTTTCAACCAAGGGTAACCTTTCTGTTTTCTGTGAGCCGGGTGTAGACAGGTGGGGGTGGGGCAGTAGGAAAGTTACAGCAGCTGCCTCTGCCCCCACATTTCACTGCTGCTTTAGACTGCCACTCTTCACATGCAGAATGCAATGACCAGTCATGTTTATTTCAATTAGTTTCAAAATATTTGAACAAACCTGATTATCCTATAGTAATACTGTAAGGGATGCCACTATTCCTATCATTGCTGAAGGTTCCAGAGTCTCCATTTAGACCCCCAGATTCCTCCAGAACACAGGGCTGCAGATCATACTGTTGGGGGATTCTGGGAACTAGAAATCACATTGCACTTGAGGTAGTACTACCATTTTCTGTCTCCTCATCTCTGGTTTTTCCATTCTGTCTCCCAAATTTGGTATAAAGACTGCCCAACTCTCAATGTATGCTGCCCATTTCACTCATTTGGTTATAGCCATCTTGAGGACTGAATCTTCAGTTTTAGAATAATGAAATTAGAATGCAGGTTGTCCCATGTAACTGTGGAGGATATGTTCCAAGATTTAATTAATTTAATTTAATAGATTTATATACCACCCTATCCAAAGGACTCTCGGCGGTATACACAGTTAAAAGCAATATAAAACCATTTTAAAAACCCTTAAAAACATAGCAATATCCCCCCCCCCCCGGTGCCATTTACTATCGAAAAACAAATACAAAATCATGGAGAGCAATGAACCCTGTCTTACAGAACACATACCTAAGTCATGCAAGCAGGGAGTGGTGCAAATGTCTCTATGATCTTTCAGGTGTGCTCATGAAATGGCTCCCCTTGGCACACAATCCATTCTTTCTCAACATTACATTACACCTATTGGCTTCCAGTGGCCTGTTCTGGTAATGCACATTGAACACACATACAGTATATATTGCAGTACTGTATATATTTCAGGGATTTTTCACTGAATATTTTTAGCTTGTGATAAGTGAAACTCGCAGACACAGGGATGTGTGTGTGTGTGACTGTGGATAAAGCAACCATATTCTTTATGCAGATATTCAGGAGCAAGTTCACCTCAGATTGTTTTGTATTTCCACATTATCATGTCAAAGCTCTGTGTATCCTAACAGATGCCCATGCTGTTCAAGTTCTATTCTATAAACAGAGACTTTGCTTCCAAAACTGTCATTATGGGAATGTGAAATACATCTGACTTTTTTTAATGAAGAAAGGAAAGTGAATGAGATCTGGCACTCCACCTCTCTGAATGGTCACATAAACATTTACTTTCTTTAATGTGCCTAAAATAAAATTTACTAAGATTAAAGTCTTTTAAATGTTTGTGTCATATAGTCTCCATTTACCACAAGGGCACTGTAGCCTGATTCAGATTTCAGCACATCTTTGTTACTTCTTAACATGTAAAAACAAATATTTCCTTCTCAGACACATTGTTTCCCATGTAACCAAAGTAACTCTGGGGGGAATGGCACTCCCATCGTAATGTATTGAAGTAGAACTGGGGGCATATCACCTTGGTGAGCCCTGGTGGAGCAGAGGTTAAACTACTGTACTGCAGCCAGAAGGTTGAGAGTTCAACCCTGACCAGAGCTCAAGGTTGACTCAGCCTTCCATCCTTCTGAGGTCCATAAAATGAGTACCCAACCCAGCATGTTGGGGTCAAAATGCTAATTGACTTGTGAACTGCCTAGAGAGTGCACTAAGCGCTATGGGGAGGTATATACTGTAAGTATATAGCTATTGCTATTGCTGTTGCTATTGAATGTTGTCTCATAGTTACAGATGGTGTGCACCTGCACAACAAGGAAACACAAAAAGTAAAGCAACATGACTTTCTTCAACCAAACTGTTGTGAAATCACTGTTTCACACTCGACAGGCATTTCTAAGTATATTATGAGGGAAAAAGAGCTCTTAGGATCAAACAGGTCCAAGGGTTCTTCTCCTCTCCACCAAACTTTGCAAAAGCTGCTTAATTGATACTGCAGATAATACTCTAGGAAAATAATGCAAACTGAACAAAGTGACATTGGCTGCTGCTTTGATATATGACTTGTGATATGTCAAGAGTCACCCATCATGTATAGCAGTCTGCTGTTAATTTGAGTAAATTACATTTTTATTGCTTGCTGGGAACTATAAAAAGACAATTGACAGACTATATCAAGTGTATTTGGTTTCATAAACAAGGATAGATAACTCTAATTTTTTGAATCCTCTCTCTTTCTCATTTTTTCCAGTCATATGCCCAGTGGTTGCAAACTTCAGATTGGTTCATCCAGAATTTCAGCTAACACCTCAGGGTATTTTGATTGTTTGCATGAGAAAGTATGTGTTTTTGTACTTTGTTTTCATTTTGTACATAATTCTAATGACTGCATTTGTGTAATAATATTAGAACTATATCTATTATACAGATATTAGCAAACAACATACTGTCATGTCTTTTAATAAATGCATTTTTGTATCTATTTTCCAATGATACCACTGAATGGCAAAATGCACTATTTACACAACTGAAATACAAAAGTGTGAATTTCAGAGGATAACTAATTCTCAGTTTTGTTCAAAAGTGTGACAGTAGTGTGCACATAAGTGTGCATTCAAACACAACATCAGAATTTGCCCTCTCCATCTTTCTACATAGATCAACAGTTAAGCAGACCTATCCTATATAATCGAGGAATGGATCAAAGGAACAAACTTTAGATATCTTCCAGGTTGTGAGAATCTTACTTTTGGCTCCTTTTAAAATGTGTGTGTGTGTGTGTGTGTGTGTGTGTGTGTGTGTGTGTGTGTGTGTGTGTGTGTGTGTGTGTGTATTTATATATCTATATATGTATATGTATACAGTAATATGTTGGATAACTATTGTATTGGATAATGCTAGAATCGGATAATGATGTAAAATTTTTGAAAAAGTTTTGCATTGGATAATGATCTCTTAGTGTTATCCGATGCAATCGTTCGTAGCACAGGGTGGCTGGGAAGCTGAACGGGGACTTCTCATTTGGGTTACCAGCCACCCCATAGCTGCAGGGGCAGGGGGGCTGGAAAGCCGATGGGGTGGTTCATCTGGGTTTGTGCTGTGGGTGGGTGGGTTGAGGTGTATGTGTGCTTTTTTTATTTTATTATTATTTTATATTATTTTTTCTTTGGTCCCACCCACAATGTCATGACATCATGACATTAGCTCCACCCACACTGTGGTGACATCACGGTGGGGTAGTAAATTTTTTGACATCCCACCACTATATCTATCTGTCTATCTATCTAAAAGGAACCAAGGTGGCTTACAGTATTAAAAATGATTGGCATGAAAGTGAAAAACAATTTTTGAAGTATTGAAAAGGGTTAAACAAATCTACTTTTAAAATCCACAAATAAAGACAGTACCAAAAACAAAAAAAATGAAAATGAAATATTCCCATTTAAAAAGAGCCCTAGACAGCCAGTCACTAAAATAAGTCTTCTTTGGGTATTCTTTTGCACCTTGTGATATGATTAATGTTTCTCATACCCTTGTTATAAACACACTTGTCTGTGAAAGTTATATATCTGTAGCTTTCCAATGGGTGCTTTAAGTAAAATATGGTTTTTTGTCTACTTTTTGCCTGTCCTGAAAGCCACTCTCCATTTTCCAGAAGGATTCCAGTTTAATGGTGTTTTTTTCTGTAATAAATACACAAGAGCTTGAAAATCACTGTTATGAATTATGGAGTTACCTGTAACTGGGTACTTTGGAGGGGATAATGAGGACAGAACAAAGGACCATTACAAAGAAGGAGTTATAAAGCTAGCTCTTTTTTGTTGTTGTTCAGTCGCACAGTCGATTCTGACCCTCTGCGACCCCATGGACCACTGTCCGCCAGGCTCTCCTGTCCTCCACCATCCCCCTCAACTCGCTCAGCTCTGTGCCCATTGTCTCTACAATACCATCTAGCCATCTCATCTTGGGCCGTCCCCTTCTTCTTTTGCCCTCGACCCTTCCAAGCATCAAGGCCCCGTTATTACCAAAATAGGCCACAATATACAGTATAAAATGAATCCTCTCTTCTCATTTGATGTCCAAAGTACTTTAGCTTCATCTTTACTATTTGACCTTCTAAGGAGCAGTCAGGGCTGATTTCTTCTAAGATTGACCTATTTGTTCTCCTCACTGTCCAGGGGACTCTCAAAACTCTCCTCCAACACCACATTTCAAAGGCGTCTATTCTTCTGCGCTCAGCTTTCCTAATGGTCCAGCTCTCACAACCATTCATTGCCACAGGGAATACCATTGCTTTAACTATGTGAATTTTTGTTTGCAAGGTGATGTCTCTACTTTTCACTATGTTCCCCAGGTTTCTCATTGCTTGCCTCCCAAGAATCAGTCGCCTTTTTATTTCATGGCTGCAATCACCATCTGCAGTGATGTTGGATCCTAAGAAAGTAAAATCTGTCACTGCTTCTACTTCTTCCCCATCTATTTTCCAGGAACTGATAGGGCCTGTTCCCAATATCTTGGTTTTCTTGATATTGAGTCTCAAGCCAGCTTTTTCACTTTCTAGTTACTTTCAGTAATTATTTTAAGGCATTTTAGAGACAGACAATAATTTTTCAATTTTTAATAAATCTCTTCTTTATCCTGAGAAGTAAGAAAGAATACTTCTTTTTCCCCTCTTTTTAGCAGGTATTTTCAATGGGAATAACAGAATTTGTTTTTTAGAAGGAACTCAAGAGTTTTATTTGCTGGTCAGCTGGCTGGTACAGCTTATCACATATTTCTGGGGAAATGCAGAACTTTATCTACAAGTATGCCAGTCATGACAGAAGCAGAACAATAAGGAAGACAACCAAATATGGCTACTTTGATTTGACACAGTATCTTGGCCAGGGGCAATTTGTACCAGAGTGAGAGGAGTACCCTACCCAAAAAAGTTTTTGGGTGAGGCTCCCCTCATGCAATTCCATGAGCCACCTGGATCCCTGGTATCTGACACAATATTCACTTCTTTGTTATTAAAGGAAGAAAGTGTCATGAAAGTCCAAAAGGTGAAGATGTTAAATAAAGATGGGCAAAAAAGCCAGGCAACATTAAAGCTATGTCAGAGAGTAAATAAAACAACAAAAAAGACAAAAAAAATGTTGTGGCACCTTAAAGACTACCACCCATATTTAAACGAAGTCCTCCCCCCCACCAGAAGTCACAATTGGTCACTTACAATGGTGTTTCACTTAAAGAGCAAACTTGCTTAAAGAGCAGTCCTGTGGAACGCATTATGCTCTTTAAGTAGCACTGTATTGGGAATATTCTTTTAATTATTTACCACAACTTTTCTTTTGTCTTTTAGTACTGTATTGTGATTTTCTAACTTTTATGTTTCTAATGCCTTAGGTCAGATCAACAACATTTTAAAAAGGAAATTAATTATTAATTATTAGTACAAGCAAAAATTCATAGTAGTTTCTAGCTGTAAATAATCTCAGACGCTTAGCCTGGAGTAGGTCATAAAGGTTGCCTTAGTTCTGAAGAGCAGCAGTTCAATTCTTCTTGGATGGTACCTTTCCAAGCTGCAGCTGGGGGTAGATTGTCACTGAGGTAAAAGTAAAGGTTACCCTTGCTCGAAAACCAGTCGTATCCAACTCTAGGGTTCAGTGCTCATCTCTGTTTACAGCCAAAGAGCCAGCACTGTCTGCTTCTGCAGACGTTTCCGTGGTTATGTGGCAGGCATGCCTAGACACCAGAGTGCACAGAATGCTGTTTACCTTCCCACCAAAATGGTCCCTATTTATCTACTTGCAATTTCTTGCTTTCAAACTGCTAAGTTGGCAGGAGTTGGGCCAGAGACCGGAGCTCACTCCGTCATGCAGTACTCAGATCTCGAACTGCTTGACCTTCCAGTCAGTCAAGTTCAGCATCTTAACCACTTGAGCTACTGCTGTCCCTAAGATTGTCACTAAAAAACTAAACGGGGAACAGAGATTTTTATTAAGATCCCTGGTATTTTGTTGCCATGACGCAATTTTTGCATCTCGAGGTGGCTGCTTTAAGATTAAGGAAATTAATTGGTTTATTAAAAATTGTATTCTGGATGTTTTCTGTGGTGCTCAAGGGACTATACACACATCATCGCATAGTGACCCCCTATCAAGATATGGACCAAACTCAGATATGCTTTCTGTACCCAAGAGAGAATCACTCCAACCACTTTGTTTTAAATGTAAGCACTAAACATTAACTATTCATTAACTTTCATCCCCAGCCTGTATGTCTTTCTTCCTTTTCCTTGGGCCAGTTCTCATATGCCCAAATCCCAGCATTTCCGCAAAAGAGGTGAGAAAAATTATAGATTAGAAGTTTTGCTTAATGCTAGGATATTTCTCTCTACTAAATGCAAGCTTGGAAAGAAAAAAAGAGACAAAAAAGATTGGGTTTCTCCCATTGTCATAGTGGTACATCCTCTAGTATTTCAAAGTGGTTATGTTACTGTTTTAATGTGTCACCAAGTTGCCTTTGAATTATGGCAAGCCTATGAATGAGTGATATCCAAAAATGTCCGGTCCTCAACAGCCCTGCTCATCTTTTTCTAAACTCCTTTGGAAAGTCAGTTGATCTCATATTTGGTATGGTATTCCTCTTTTTCTGCTGCTTCCAACTCTTCCTAGCATTGCTCTTCTTTCCAGGAAATCTCACCTTCTCATGATGTTCCCAAAATACAACAGCTTCAATTTTGCCTCCAGCAATAACTTGCTTTGCTCTAGTAAAGATAAAGGTCACCCTTGTTCGAAAGCCAGTCGCATATGACTCTAGGTTTCAGTGCTCATCTCTGGTTATAGCCAAAGAGCCAGCGTTGTCTGCTTCTGCAGACATTTCCATGAACATGTGGCAGGCATGGAATGCTGTTTACCTTCCCACCAAAGTGGTACCTAGTTATCTCCTTGCAATGTCTTGCTTTCGAACTGCTAGATTGGCAGGAGCTGGGACAGAGATGGGAGCTCACTCCATCATGCAGTACTCAGGTATTGAACTCCAACCTTCCAGTCCTTAAGTTCAGCACTTTAACCACTTGAACCACCACAACCCCTTGCTTTGCTCTAGGACCCCTTTCTTTGTGTCTTCCTAGTAGCTCGTGGTATTTGCAAAACAATTATCCAGGACCATATTTTAAATGAATCTTTTCCCCCTTATTGTCCTTCTTCTCTCTCCTACTTTCACACCCATACATAGTGATGTATGTAAATGATCTTCATCCTGGTCTCCAGTGACACAACCTTACACTTTATGATATGCTCTTATTCTTTTATTAATGCCCTTCTGAGTCTCAGTCTTCTTTTGATTTTTTGGCTGCAATCTCTATTTCTTGCCAGCCTGGCCAGGTTATCCTGGTATGGTAATAGAGTAGACCACACTGCCAGCAGCTCAGCACCAATTGCCAAGTGGTGGTTAACTAAGTTGGCAACCCTGAGGACTAACAGCCTTGAGTGGCGAAATCTTAAAGAAGGGCAGCACCTTCATCCATACTGGCCTGAGGCTGAGGAGGACTTTGTTTGCCAAAAGGGCTCAGGAGCAGAAAACCACACACAGAACTGATCAGTGGTATGGGTATCATGCTGCAATGCAGAAGGCAAATGGAAGAGCACTGCATTATATTATCCTCAGGACAATCTTCATGACTGATCACCATGTTGATAGCCAATATTTGGAATCGGATATGGCACTTGAAGAAGAAGAAGAAGAATCCCCATTTAGATGAATAATTGAATAAAGTTACAGTATATGGAATCTTTAACAATTTCAATGTCTTTATTGTAAGCAGTAAAGTTGTGCAGTTCCTCTGTAGTAATGACTTCTATCTTCTTATTGTCCAACTGCAGTCCTGTTTTTGCACTTTCTTCTTTTAATTTCCTCAGAGGTTGTTTCAAGGCTCTGCATTCTGCCAGTTGGCTTCTCCTTGTTTTTATATTCTAGGCATTGAACTGTGCTCATTATGGGCTCGTTAGAGCTGGCTTGTTTCTCCATCTGTTTGGTTTCCAACAAACTTTAACTCTACTCTCTGTGTTGTTGGATCTTGATGCTTTATTCTCTTTCCCGAAAACCATTCCTGTGCTCAAAGTTTCTATCTTTTATTTACATTTATGGATGAGCCAGTTCCAGCCATTGGCTATCCAATATCTACTCACTCATCTCTTCCTACACAATTCTGTCTCCCAGACAGCTTACAGATTGTTCATATTTTGGCTATGTTGTCATAGTTAAGTTTAAAATCTAATATGGAACATATGAATGTGTTTTCTTCCCGATCAGATTATGGCTCTAATCTTACTAGTGTTTACATAAAATCTGTTCAACTTGCCATATATAATTGTGGCTACTTGACAATGTGCTGGGGTACATCTCAGTGCATGCCTGATCATGCTCTTGACATCATACCTTATCAATTAACTGTGGCAAGTTATGGAAACTAGACACAAACATGAACTGGCCTGCATATCCACCTTGTATGGTGTATTGACTAGTGCAACTAGCAGGATCTATCCAGGTTTTCAAACAGAGTCCTTTTGTATCAACTATTACCCAGTTCATTTGGAAGAATATGCTGTGGATAGTCTGGGACTTTCAGATTCAA
This sequence comes from Furcifer pardalis, assembly GCA_030440675.1. Lineage (NCBI taxonomy): Eukaryota > Metazoa > Chordata > Lepidosauria > Squamata > Chamaeleonidae > Furcifer > Furcifer pardalis. Next base: position 63,510,033 of record CP126891.1, read on the forward strand.
AGTTTTATCAATGAGTTATTGTACCATCTCTGATATGTAGATAAATCATTTCCTTTAGGAAACAGCACACATGAAAATGTATTTAACATATTTGCCTGTGTATAAGAAGCATCAGAGAATAAGACACACCCCGTTATTACCAAAATAGGCCACAATATACAGTATAAGATGCACTCCATTTTCCAGTGTATTTTAGGGGGAAGGGACTAGGTCTTATACGCCAACAAATACGGTATCTGTTTGTTTGCTGTTCTTTCCTCCGAAGAGATTGTACAATGCAAAAAACAATGTACAGTATATACTAATAAAATAATCCTTATAAATGATAAAATGCATTAAAATAGCAACACAATACAGACTGATGTAGAAAAATGCATGCCACATGAGTGGTGGAATAGCAGTTCATTGCTTCTGAAGACCCATTGTAACAACTCCCCTTTACATCCTCTACTGAGTCCCTGCAGGGATCTCATATTCTGCAGAAACTCAGAAATAGAATTCCAGACCATGGAGGCAACAGCACAGAAGGATCTCTTTCAAATACATTCAAGCACTCATTAATAGTCTACATGCTGCTTGTTGTCCCCATGACTGGCCATCTCAGCTTTGGACTGAATGGGAAGAGAAATTATTTCACACAATGAAACTCACTCAGTGTCATTCTCCTTGAAAAGTCCTTAGATATTTGGTTGGCTTTCACATGATTACAACCTAAATAGAAGGCTTTCCTTCATGTGAAACAGGTGATTTACCCAACCTAATTTTAGTTTTCTTTCTTTGTAGCTTAACCCTGTTGTTGTTGCTTTCAAAAATCTGGCATTGAATGCATTCTGGAGTATTTTGTAACCCACATAAGAATTCCAATGCATTGAGGCTCATCAGTGGGAGTAAATGATGGAGTCAGGTTTAGGATTAAGATTACATGCTTTATATTTCCTCATAAGAATTCCAGCATTCCCACTCCAAAGGAGCCACTCTCCTGACAACTGTGATAAATCACTTCCCCAGAAAATGCCATATAGAGTATTTACCCCAGATAAAATCCCAATATAATACATGGGCTGGGGCCAAAATTACCCAATGGGGAAAGTGAAGTTGATTTGTTGGGACAATTTTTGTCCAACCTATTCTTTGACAAGGAGGAGAAAATTAGACTTGACAAATAGCTAAAACCTGGGAGACTGATTAGAAGACTTCAGATGACATTTTCAGAAAAGGCCTACCTTGTAGGACTGTTCTTTTGAAGTGTAATGAAACATAATATGGTTCTGGGTGACCATACTGTTCTATCTGCAGAGTCTATGATATTGTGGTGCTCCACTGCACTTATTTGTCTTTCTGGGTTCCAGAAATATTAATTAAGTTCTAGATCAGACCAAGCCAGAACATCCATTAGAAGCAAAAACAATTAAACTGGGACTATCATAAAGAGGGAACATAATGAGACAACAAGACTGTAAAAATTTTGGGGAGGGTTGAAGATGATAGGGGGAAAAGGAAGACTACATATGAGATGGATTGATTAAAGGAAGCCATGACCTTGGGTTTTCAAGAACTGAGCAGGACTGTATGACATGACTTTGGGAGATCACTCATTCATAAGGTCACCATTAGTAGAAAGCTAGCTGATGATATGTAATTTAAAAATATGTTTAAGTCTCTAACTGCTGCCTTACCTTTATCTTGTTCTCTTTCATATGCTCTGTACTGTCATTAGGGATAACTGGGAGATCACAAGTGTTGGCCTAATGATTGTCATAATTAGGAATTAACCACTGTTCTAAACTAGAGCAGTGTTTCCCAAACTTTGGTTTTTGGACTTCACCAAAGCAGAGACTGAAATCAAGGCAAAGTTTCCTCATAACTTCTGCCCCATGAACAACCAGCCCCCACAGACCATCCTAGAATTTGGAAGGCAAGCAAGGAGCTACCAGATAACTGGGCAGAACCACATAATTCTCTACCGCCTGACCACAAACAGTCATGGGCCACGTGGAAAGCTTTAAACAAACTGCATGCCTGGGTAGGAAGATCAAGGACTAATCTGAGAAAGTGGGATTCCACTTAGGATGGTAGCCTATGTGAATGTGGAGAAGAGCAAACAATTACCCATACAACACAATGCCTTTCAATGTGCACTGAGGAGGACCTTATGTTTGCAAGAGAAAATGTTGTTGAGGTGGCCCGATATTGGGCCACCTCATCTAGTCCTTTTAATTCCTTTTTGTTTTAGATATGTTAATTTTAGCTTTTATGTTATTATATGCTGGTGGTGCCTCTGACACGAATAAAGAAAAGATCTTTTGACTTCAATTCCCGTAAGTGTAAGTCAATTCCCCAAAACATGGATCAACCAATGTACTGACATAGACTTGTGGGAATTGAGGAGACGGTGTGTGTGCCCACAGAGAGGGCTCCAAGTGCCCCCTCTGGCACATGTGCCATAGGTCCACCTATTGAGGCTGTGGAAACTTAGTGGCTAAGACAATGAGCTTGATGACCAGAAGCTTGGCAGGTCAGCAGTTCAAGACCCAAATGATGCGTGACAGAGTAAGTGCCTGTCATCTGCCCCTGCTCCTGCCAACCTAGCAGTTCAAAAGCAAGAAATTACAAATAGATAAATAGGTACCACTTCAGTGGGAAAGCTAACAGCAATTCACTTCTTAGCATCTAGTCATGACTGCCACATGACTGTGGAAACATCTGCAGACACAGCCAGCACTTGTTCTTTGGCTGTAAATGAAGATGAGCACTGCCCCCTAGACTTGGACACAACTGACTTTTGAGCAAGGGAGAACTTTACTTTCACCCTTGCCTTGTTACTGTACAGAGCAAGCTAAAGAAGAGAGGTGAGAAAGAAAACTTGTTTTAAAGGAGAGTGCAAAATGAGTGTGTAATTTCTGAAAGAAAGAAACTTGAGAGACAAATTGGTGGAAGAATGAGATGTGAGAAAAAGGAAGCAGATAACAGGAAGAAACTTCCAATGGAATCTCACTTTGCTTCAGGCCAGGAAGAGCCAAGGATCCTAGTAAGACTGGCCCGGAGATAGGGAGCTTTAAATAAGATTTCTGAAAGGCCATTCTTCTTCCTCTTTTGTGTATTGTATTGTATTGTATTGTATTGTATTGTTCGACTTTTATGCTGCCCCACTCGCCTATAGCGACTCTGGGCGGCTCACAGCAAAACAATGTTTCATAACTACAAGTATTACATCACAAAAATCACATATGAAAAGTACATCAAAAACATTGTGTCCCAGTCAAAGCCTGGACTGGCAAAATGAAGCCACTTTCTTCACTTTGTTGTTGCCCAAACCCAAGTCCTCATATTGCATGCCTCTGGCAGCAATAGACAGACCAGTAAATGAGCTGGATTCTGTATCTCTCCACATTCACACCATGTATTATTGTCCACCAGCAGCCACCACTTGAGCATGTTGGTCTTGCATTTAGGGACTCTAACCCTCAGCCTATTCAGGGTCTTCCAAGTGACGTAGGGGAGGCTGAGATCCTAAGCTATATCCTTCTTTAACGTTGTTCCTTGTCCAGTGAGCTCCTTCCTCCATCTTCTAATTTGGTTTTGCTCCTGAAGAATGTTTGTTCTTGCCATAATGCTCTTTGTGCATCTGAGCTGGCAGACTTGAGGCTCATACCCATTCAGAGGGTGTTGAAGGTTTTTCTCTTGCTTAGTTCTCTTAGCGTTCACTGCTACTTCTCTCCTGATCTTAGGTAGAGCAATACCAACAAGAGGGTATATTTTCTCAACTGGTGTAGGTTTGAGGCATCCTGTCACTATACACATAGCTTCATTAACAGCAATGTCAATTTGTTTTGCGTGTGTGGATGCGCTCCATACTGGAGCAGCATACTGTGCTGTAGAGATGCTCAGGGCCAAAACTGTTATGTGTAGCATGGATGGTTGAGTTCTCCATTTATAGTTTGTGAGTTTCCTGATGATGTTGAAAGGCCATAATGAAATGGGACAAAGCAGGCAGAGGGCTATAAAAAGCAAAAGACAGTGTGAAAGAGCACAGAAACGTTTTTAATTTGCACTGAGCAAACAGGTGCTGAATTGTACCAAACCACAGTGAACAAATTTGGCATCCAGCTGTTCACCATCCTATTAGTTAAGCTAAGGTCTCATGAGAGTGGCACTCGAGGGAAAGGACAGAGGAATGGAAATGAACACATGAAGCTGTGTGTGTCCCAGCCATGTGCATGATCTTCTGAGCTCATAGGTTTTTATGTTTGCTTTTGCTTGAGGAGGAGCAGCAGATATAGATGATATGTGTGTGTTCAAGATGAGTGGGTTTGCACCCTTTCAGAAGCAAACAGCAACAAATAGATTTGCGTATTTTTAGCAGAATTTTTTTGTGCCCTATAAATGTGCACTGAACTCCAGAGTCGGATACAACTGTCTTTCAAGCAAGGGTGACCTATAAATTTCAGTTCCATGGGTCAAAGCCCCAGTTACCTTGCCCTGTTTACAAATGCAGGACGGCAGGTCTTAAGTCTAAAGTATAGTGAGGAAGGGTATTATTCCTATCAATAATTCTATACCCAGAAAAAAAAACATGATGGATCAGACCCTGATCTTCCAAGTTGAGATCAGAGCTCTGCTGCACCTTGTTTTTGTTCAAACAAGGTAAACTATCAAAGAAAGGAAGTATCACCAGAATGTATTATTTTTACAAGTACAGAAACAAAGGTTCTACCTTCTTATGAATCATCAAAATCACTAGCCAGAATCTGATCCATCCATCACCTTGGTGGATGGGAAGACTTCTGGGAAAGTCTACTGCATCAAACAGCAGACTTGTCAAGAGAGACAATCACATGTCTGTTTCCCATTGGCATTCTTTAATCAATACTACATTGGCTGTCCATTTCTCATCTGGACCTTCTTGGGGGGAAAACACCACCCTCTCCAGAGTGTTTAATCACAGTGATTGAATTAATGGTCCTTGCCAAATATTTCTCCTCCTTGACCCAATCCCTGGGGATCAAAAGGGTCTCTAGGCATGCCAAAAAGCAAATAACTTACACCTGCTACTGCCAAAGAGAAACACTGAGTTTTCAAAGTTATTACTAACATGAAAAGTCATTTATGGGTGTTCCATGGCAGGCACTTTCAGTAGCGGAATCAGCAGGAGGGACACAGAGATGATAGGACAGGTAATTTCTTGATAACAGTTATGAGAAACCGGTGTCTTACCTAGATTATTCCCGTGTCCCACCAATGGTTCAGATGCCACTAGTTGAAACCACTTCTTCAAATTGCATTTCAGGGAGGTAAATAGAATGTTAAGTTACTAGCTCCACCTGGTTATCCTCAGGTGTCAGAGCTCCAAGAAAGAAGAATAAGATGTTACAGGTATCAGGTCTTCTTTGTACCAGACTCCTCTGTATTCTGAATGTCCACCTTTTACTTTTAAAAGGTTATCACTCACAATTTTACCAGCTGAAGTATATTTGAGAAAAAAACATGTATGTTCCTCTACCAAATACATGGTTTGGAACTCTCCAATCCATGGACCTAATCCAGCCTGTGGAGGTTCCCCAAGTAGCCACAAAAGTCTCATCTCACATATGACCTATTCTCCTATCACTTCCATGACCACTAGAAGTAGAAAGATGTTGTTATCTCAAATCAACCATCAGAACTCACTCATCCAGACCTCCATGTGTGCCCAGGCATGATGATAAGCAGTGTGCAAAGCAGGAATATGATTACTATGACCAGAGGAAAATCCATTCTTCCAAGAACCAGCTCAACACCTTTCTCCATGCCAAGAGAAAAGAAGAGTTCCAAAGTAAGGCAAAATGGGCTCAGCTTTTTTGCTTATGCTGTCTATGTAGGTGACTCATAATAGTGGTGATAGTACATACCCCTGCTGCATGGAAAGAGAAGGACAAAGACCATGAGGCAGACCCAGAGGAGGGGAAAATATAACATAAATAAATATTACAAGGACACAAAATAACAATGGTGAAGGCTGCCAGAAGTATCAGAACAAGAACCTTGCATCTCCCTCAACACCTGATTTGGGGGGGGGGGAGGAAGAGGAGTAGGAGTAGAAGGATGTCACTTGATGTCTCTGAAGCAAGGATTTGGGTGGAAATATTCCACTTCACAACAGAGGCCTACCAGATTGGTGATAGTTGACAACCTAGCCCACAGGATCAGTTCTGTTCCTACATAGAACTGCTAACTGTTGAACCATATGGCTTTCACAAATCTTGGAAAAGTTACTTTTTTCTGGGTGTCATCTCTCAGAATCAAATAAAGTAGTTCCAAAAAAGTAACCTCCAAGGTCTAAAGGACATAATGGTTCTGTCCCATCATGGAAATGATCATTTTCTGATTTCTGAAGATCAGGCTGTTGGTTCAAAGCACACAGGCCAGGATATTGAATCTTAATAAAATGACACAATTTTATACATACTGGGTTGGATCCAGACCAAGTCATTCTTGTAATGGAACCCCTGAAATAATGTGATGCATCATTTTTCCTGGGTCTATAAAGCAGTGAGCTGGCTAGGTAGCTCAGTGAGTTTGGTATCTGGCTGCAGAGCCAGAGACTGGAAGTTCAATTCCCACTGAGCCTCCTGCAAGAACAGTCAGCCTGTGTAGCCTTGAGCTAGAGAAATAGTCTCAGAATGCTCCAGAAGAAGGGAGTGGTAAACCATTTCTGAGTATTCTGTACCTAGACAATCTTGAAAGAGGTTACCATGCATTAGCATTCACTTGACATACACAAAGCAATATGTTGATTAAGTCTGGATTAAACCCATTGGGTTGCTCATTAGGTTTTGCTACTTTATAATGAATAACATTGATGCTTTCTGTGTCCTATTAACATTCTCACTCATAAAATGTCAAAGTACAGGCCTTTTCAATGCCTAAGTAAAGGTAAAGGTTTCCCTTGCTCGAAAGCCAGTCGTATCTGATTCTAGGGGTCAGTGTTCATCTCTGTTTCTAAGCCAAAGAACCAGCGCTGTCTGCTTCTGCAGACGTTTCCACGGTCATGTGACAGGCATGACTAGACACTGGAGCACACTGAATGCTGTTACCTTCCCACCGAAGTGGTCCCTATTTATCTATTTGCAATTTCTTGCAAACAAATTCTGCATAGTCAGATTGCAATGCCTACCCATATTAAAATGATTCATGGTTTCTACAGATTTTATGAATAATATTGATAAATAGTAGAGATAAATAGAGAGCTTCCAGAAGTACAGGCTGGGTTCCAAAGAGGTAGGGGAACTAGAGACCAAATTACAAACATACGTTGGATCATGGAGAAAACAAAGGAATACCAGAAAAAAGTATACAGTATTTCTGTTTCCTAAGGCTGCATTTTGTAATCCTGCTTATTCAACTTATACACAGAGCACATAATGCACAATGCAGGACTGGATGAATCTCAAGCTGGAATTAAAATTCCTGGAGGAAACATCAACAACCTGAGATATGCAAATAATACTACCCTAATGGCAGAAAGTGAAGACCTAAAGAATATCTTGCTTCGACTGAAAGAAGAGAGTGCAAAAACTGGCCTGAGATTCAACATCAAGAAAACCAAGAGGTTGGCAACAGGCCCTATCACTCCCTGGAAAATTGAAGGGAAAGGAGTAGAAACAGTGACAGACTTTACTTTCTTAGGATCCAAGATCACTGCAGATGGTGATTGCAGCCATGAAACAAAAAGGCAACTAATTCTTATGAGGCAAGCTATGAGAATCTTAGGAAACATAGTTAAAAGTAGGGACATCACCTTGCAAACAAAAGTCTGCATAGTCAAAGCAATGGTATTTATGGTAGTAATGTATGGCTGTGAGAGCTGGACCATAAGGAAAGCTGAGTGGGTTTTCTGTGATTTTTCTGTGAAGTGTTGTTTTATTATGATGTTCTGATATTTTATTATTGTTATATTTATTTTTCTTTTTAAATGTTCTGAAATGTTTTGTGTATTATGATAATTTAATTGTAACTGTATATTTTGTACTCTTTTTGTATCATTGTTAGCCCCCCAGAGTCACTTGGCAAGTGGAGCGGCATACAAATTGAACAATTAAATTAAATTAAAATAGATGCCTTTGAAATGTGGTGTTGGAGGAGAATTTTCAGAGTACCCTGGACAGCAAAGAGAACAAATAGGTCAATCCTGAAGGAAATCAACCCTGACTGCTCTTTGGAAGGTCAAATATTGAAGATGAAGCTAAAGTACTTTGGACACCAAATGAGAAGAAAGGATTCACTCGAGAAAGACTTGATGCTGGGAAAGGTCAAAGGTAGAAGAAGTGGGCAGCAGAGGATGAGATGGCTAGATGGTATTCTTGACACAATGGGTGCATAGCTGGGTGGGTTGAGGAAGTTGGTGGAGGATGGAGTGCCTATCACAAAGGGTCGGACTTGCCTATGTGACTGTACAACAACAACAACAACAACAAACAACTGCCTCTGTGTTTCTCTACGTTATTTATTCCACTTTATGACCAATGAGTCACAAAAGTAGTATATAAGATTTAAAATAAACATTTTGATTTAAACCCAAGTTTTAATCTCAGCTAGATCAGATCCCCTGATTGAACAGAATTTGTTAAATCTACACTTAGGATAGTCCCAGTGGAGTTCTGGGAGCTGCTCTTTACCTGCTGGTTTTGAGTGATAACTAGATTTAGTCCTTTAATGTTCTCCTGTCCAGTTGATTAATCCTATAGCATTTACTTCTGCAGTCAACCATTCCTCTTGACTACTGATTCAAGCTATCCATCTCCATTTCATTCTGAAACAAAGAAAATTGCTACTTTAATTATCTCAGTTCCAGAGATAACTGCTTGTCCCCAGAAGGCTGGCACCTACAGACATTATTGTCTAGAAGCCATTGGAAGCCTACTGTCACCCAAGGCTTCCGAGTCTTTTATTTTAAATAGCTTAGAAGTCAAAGGAGAGAACAGCTTAGAGACTGTCCAATAAACCTTTGTTTCTTCACCCAGAATGCCTGGCCACCCTGTGTTGGCAACACACACACTGGTGAAATCTTGTGGGACTTAATTTCCCTGAAGTACTTAAAAATTGATCAAGACTTTTTAAAAAAGAAAAAAGAAAAAAAGAAACAGCTTCCAAGATGGCCAGCCAGCAGGACTACTGGCCACAGGGGCTAGTATGTTTGGATACTTAGGTAAAGGTACAAGTCATCTTTGCTCAAAAGCCAGCCATATCCAACTCTAGGGTTTAGTGCTCATCTCTGTTTATAGCCAAAGAACTAGCATTGTCTGCTTCTGCCGAATTTTCCGTAGATGTGTAGAAGGCATGACTAAACATCAGAGTGCACAGAATGCTGTTTACCTTCCCACCGAAGTGGTAACTATTTATCTATTTGCATTTTCTTCCTTTTGAACTGCTAGGCTGGCAGGAGCTGGGACAGAGATGGAAGCTCACTCGATCATGCAGCACTTCGGTCAATAAACTGCTAACCTGCCGACTTTCCAGCCATCAAGTTCAGCATCTTAACCACTAAGCTACCACAGTCCCACACTGAGTACTTACAGGGCAAAAAAACAGCTTTCAAAGACTCGTAGAACTACATTTTAAGTGGTAGTTATGACTATTACTGGAATTATTTGTGCCATGTTTATGTCTTTAGAATAACTATAAAACCAAAAAATTGTAAATATGCAAATATTCTTCTCAGAAAACTTGATATTTTTGGTTTCTTAGTGGCAGGACCCAGGTTCTTTCAGACAGTGACTGGTGGGAACATCAAGGGCAAAACACTGAGAACCATTGCACGATTAGAGTTTACATTAGAGCATTGCTATGAAAAAGATTTTGAATGAGCCCAACATAGGAAGTTGGTTGACTTGCTGGTTAAAACAAATAAATGTTCTTGATTAAAAAAGGATTATCTGTATAATCAGCAATGTTTACGGGCAAGAAAAAGCTACACAAAAAGTTGAAGGTCTAATGATAGAGATTAAAAAACTAGTATTACAGAGATAATCATTTTTTTTATTGTTTTTCAGTTTTGACTACAAAGACATCTTTACAGAAGCACTTGTTTATTTAAATTACAATATCATTGCCAAAGCAAAGGGAAACAACATCTCATGAGCAGAATAATACAGTTACAGAATGTAAACGTTACTCAATCAAGTCAATGAATCGTTGGGATGTGTAGCAATTATGTTAGCAGAGTGCTGCTGGCTATGAAGGCTGACATATCCTATGAATTAGGAGTTTTCAGTCACATGTAAATACACTTCACGTAAGGTGAAAGGAAAAATATATATTTATTTTTGAAAGAAATTCAGGATAAAAATCTGGAATTGAGTACAAAACCTTGGAGTTGGCTTCTATGTATCCATGTGTGTTGAAGACTAACATGGGAGTATACCAATGGCTGATACATGGGAGTATACCAATGGTTTTGTTTTCTGAAAACAAAGTGCAAATAAATATGCTTGTGCACCCGGAGTTTATCCCTGGGTGCATGCTTTGCTCCCCGTCCCCCTGGGCAGGACAGACAAGCGGTTGCGCACACCGGGGGAGGAGCTCAGCCCATCGATCTCAGCAGGGCAATCTGTAGGGATCTATCATTGCTACACCGACATTGGCCATACACCCATTTTGTTTGGTCTTCCAGTGTCCCCCAAGTGTTCTACAGGGTTCCCTGTGATCCAGTATGCATTGAGCGTGCCCGTCACAGGGTCATCCTGTCGATCGCCCGATTTTTTTAGGGATGAGGCCATTGGCACAGTGGTGGAGCTTCCGGCTCTGTGGGTTGACAACTCAGCCCTTTTTTGTGCTGACAGTGTCCACCTCTCTGAGAGGGGCACTTATGTTTTCCTGGTAGGTCTGCATGGTGGCATTCTGGCTGAGCTTCCTGCCAGGGGTGGGTCGGAGAGCAGTTAAAAATCTCAGCTCTCCGTGTGGCGGGTAGCACGGGTAAGCCAATAAGGTTAGTCCAGCCATTTCAGGTAAGGAACACATTTGAATCATCAGCTGGCAGCGAGGCAAGGTGAAGACAGGCTTGGTGAATCAAATGTGGTCCAAGAACAAGGGCCACCAATCTCGACGGCTTGGGGCCACTAAACACGTTCACCTGAAAAGGACAGAAGTGTGAACAAGGAAATGCCACTTCTGTTATGGACTAACATCATTAAGCTTAGTTTAACATCCCAATTTGATCACTTATCTGTGCTACTTGCACCATGCAGACAGTTAAATTACAGTTAGTTGTTTAAATAAAGTGGCCCTAGTTTTAAATCCAGCACTGTTGTCCGTCTCGTCATTTGGGGGGTTTGGGAGCAAAATAAAAGAAGGAGAAAATGATCCAAGTTGAAAAATTGTAATGTTCTATGTATTGTTTTCTTTTTTGCTTTCTTCCCCACTTTTCTTCATGTAAAGTGACTCACTGTATGATTCCACTGAAAGGCATGAACTGTGTATTTTAAAACATGCTACTATTGGGTGTTTTTTTTTAAATAAGGATCTGAAATATGGATTTATTATTATGGCATGCTAAAATTTTGTTAGATTGAGAGATTTCTTAGACCAGTGAAGAAGTAGGAAATCAAGTATGACCAAGGCATCATAAACCATGCAAATGCAGGGAGCTAGTAAATAAACCATGTAAATGCAGGGAGCTAGAATACTTTGATTGCCTAATAAGAAACAAGTACAGATTGTTCCTACTGATTTCTCAAGGTAAAATAAATTAGAGAAAAGGAGGACCGAGAACTACTTGGCCCAGAAACCATGGAGATTTGCTTTGAAGTGAGACAGCCTCATGGCCTGGAGCAGATGCATCCAAGATTGGAACAACCATTATGTCAGACGTTTGGCAGTAGAAGAATTAGAAGAACCAGAAGAAAATGCACTGACAAATTCAGATGCATGATAACTCACCCTGAATTGTAGCTGAGGGATGTGCAAACTTCTAGATGTTGATAAAATACAGGTCCTAGCATCCATGCTGGCTGGGAATGATGGAAATTGGAGCATAAAAGCATTTTCACAGCCACAGCTCCCTATTCCTGCCTCATTTTTTGACAGTCTCCTTGCTCAAAAGCTAGTCATGTCCGACTCTAAGGGGTGGTGTTCATCTCTGTTTGCAGCCAGCACTGTCTGCATCTGCAGACATCACCGTGTACATGTGGAAGTCATGACTAGATATTGGAGTGCGTAGAACAGTGTTACCTTTCCTGCATAAGCAGTACCTATTTAGGTAAAGGTCAGCCTTGCTTGAAAGCCTGTCATATCTGACTCTAGGGTTCAGTCTCACCTCTGTTTATAGCCAAAGAGCCAGCCCTGTCTGCATTTTCAGATATTTCCATCTACATGTGGCAGGCATGCCTAGACACCAGAGTGCACGGAATGCTGTTCACCTTCCCATGAAAATTGTCCCTATTTATCTTACTTGCAATTTCTTGCTTTCAAACTGCTAGGTTGGCAGAAACTGGGACAGAGACAGGAGCTCACTCTGTTGTGCAGTACTCGGGTATCAAACTCTGACCTTCCAGTCTTTAAGTTCAGCATCTTAACCACATGAGCCACTGCAGTCCCAGTACCTATTTATCTACTTGCTTTCGAAGTGCTGACAGTAGCAGAGCAGAAATGGAACTATTTGTACACACTCTTCTTCTGTGGTGATATTCCCTCCCCCCAACACACACACACACACACACACACACACACACACACACACACACACACACCTGAACTACAGATGTTCCTTAATGCATACAACTGCTGCTGCACTCATGCACAAAGACACAACTAGAGGTGGACCTTTCTGTACATTCCTTCACATGGGTTACTTTAAAGGTGGAAGAAAAGTTCCTGCAGTCCTGATCCCCTAGTGATTGATCCATCCATCGATTGACCAGTCCATTAACTTTCAGCCAAAATACAAACGTGTCCCTTTCCGCCAGCACAGGACTGAAGCTCCTATCCGCGCAAATAGAGCCGAAGCAGGTGCATGTTCATCCGTGCTCCTGCCCACACCCTCGCATGCACTGCAGTTACAAGTAGGAGGGCTCCAAATCAGCACACATGGAAGACAACCTTGGAAAAATTCACATATACACATACAGAACATTTCATTTGCTTCTGATCATGAGAAAACAGACCTTCCATAAAAAATAAATTTGATTTTTTTAAAAATAGAATAATTCGAAAGAGGCAATAATGTTGCTTCTTCCTTGGCTTGAACTGTACCCAGCTGGGCCCGGGACCCACTGATGGGCATTTGTGTAGCCTCCACAACATCCCTTCCAAAACAAAGCGAGCGATCTTTGGTTGAGCGGTAGATGGCGCCAGTGCTCTTTCTTTGCCCACCCTTAACGCTTTCGGGTTGGACAGGGATCCGCTTTGAGGTTTCGCTTTCCCGCCCCGCCCCGCCCGCGCGCCTTCCACGCTTTGGCTAAATACCTGTTCCCTCCCCTCGCGCTCCTCCAATTTACATCTCTGTTGACAACTTGCAAAAATTAAGACCTATGTACCTATGTGCCTGTACACTTCAGACCTGGCTTTCGAGAAGGTCGCGAAGGGAAAGGGCGTGAAAACGAGACCGCGGAAAGGGATGAGGGAGAGAGAAGCGGAGGAGTAAAGACACTTGAGAGCGAGTTAGTCTAGAGACACTTGAGGGGGGGGGGGGTAGAGACACTTGAAGTAGCATCGGGAAGCAACCGCAGCCTTGGGGAGGGGAAGGGGGGGGAGGCGACCTCGTGGGACACGCGTGGGCTTATTTATTTATTTATATCCTTTACAACGGCGCAAGATACACCGCACGTCCGATCTTGGCTAGGAAAGGGGCTGTTCTCTCATTACCGGAGGAAGGAAACCTGCAACTCCTGGAGCAACACATGGTTTTGCGAATCGAGAAGGGGGGGTGTACACAAGCTCGCGCGCGAGTGTGTCGTTCGTACGCGCGGATGCGTGTGGCGCGATCACACCAGGCTGCAGAAACGCCTGGGCTCCTTTAACAACAAAAATAAAACAACCTCGAGAGGCTTGGGCTTGTTTTCCTCCCCATCTCCCCCCCCCCAACCCGGGTCAGGGATAGAAATGAATGAGGGGACCTGCTGAATTGGCTCAACTGCGCCTTTCGGCTTGCTGGCGAATTCCTCCTGATCCTTCGCGGCCACGGATCCCCCTCCGATCCCCCTCCCCCGACGCTTCAGGGATCTATTTCTTTTCTTCCTCAACTCGTCTTCGAAATAGCGAGGACAGGGTGAGAAAACAAGGGGGGGCCGAGACAGGGTGAAGCAGAGCCACGGAGAGGCTGGAGAGTTTGAGACACCCGCGAGAGCCTCCCCACGCGCGCCTCTGGTCGCTTTCGAGGCGCGCCTGGTTGGCATCGGCATCGAAGAGCCCTGCTTCTCTTTCTGGTTTTGATCCCCTCTTTTCAAGACACTATTTTTATTAGGGTTTTTTAAAATCCCCTCCCTCCCTGGGGGGAAAAAGGGAGAAGGTGGCCGGCTGGCAGCCAAGCGATCGAAGCAGCCTGAGGACGAGCGAAGTGGCACTTGAGTGCTGTATCGCAGGCAGGGGCGAGGGAAAAAAAGCCCCTTTCTCCACCACAAGCTCCCTAGCTGGAACCGAAAAAGAGAGAGAGACGCTGTCCCCATCGGAGAGATGGTTGAGTCCTCCTCGTCAAGGTTGCTGTGGTATCCCAGAAACGCCGTTCCCTCGGAGCTGTGACCGCGCACCATCCTCAGTACACACACACACACACACACACACACACACACATACGCGCACAGATCTCCGCGCAAACTCCTCCGCTGCGCCCTAGCCTAAGCAAGGGCTGGCAGGAGGAAGAGGAGGAAGAAGCAGAAACAGGGGCGGGCGGGGGGGCAGGCGAGCCAGCGATCGGATCCGGACCGGGAGGGATCGAGGCATCGAGCAGCTCTTGCTGAGCAGCCCAGGAAAGATGCAAAGGATCTGCTGCCACTGCAAAGCGGCCACCTGGCCAAGGAAAGCCGCCACCGCTAATGCTGCTGCCGCAGATTTGGGACAAGCGGGATGTGGGCAAAGCATCCACCCAGACTTGGGTCTCTTCTGGGGCAAGATCATGGGGATTAAAAGTGGATTTATCTTGGGCCACCTCGTCTTCTTCTGGATGCTCTCCTGTGTGAAAGGTAAGGGCGTGGGAAGAAAGGACCGTGGATAGGGAGGGGGCGGATAGAGAGAAGGGCATGCGTGCTTTTCTCCAGACCCCTTTCCTCTTCCCCATCCAAACCCCCTGAAAAGGATGGAGGGGGGGGATTAGAAATATAGAAGTAACCCTGTGTTACGGAGAGAGCAGCATATTGCCAAAAACGGGGGGGAATCTCTCTATATACGAGGCTTTGTCCTTTCTCAAGGTTTCCACATTATTATGCCGGTGGACATTCTCCAGGATTTGATATCTATTTGGGAGGAGGGATGATTGTGGATGATTTTTTTAAAAGATCACTGGAGAAGGACAGGGAGGGAGAGGGAGGGCAGGGAAAGCAGTGAGGAGGAGTGAAAAAGGAGGGGGATATTTTGGAGAGGGAGGGGGCTGGCGGTGGGCTTTTGTCCCTCCTTCCCCAAATTCCCAAGCTCTCCCTAGCCGGCGATCGGAGATGCCGTCTTGTTTGCCGAGCCTGGCGTTCAATGCAGGGAGTGAAAACTGGTACCCAATAAATATTCTTGCCAGGCGCTCGCGTCGGGAAACGTGAATTGGGTCCTCCGAAACGAGCGGATGTTCCAACAGGGTGAACCGCTGGAGGATTCCTCCCTCCCTCCCTCCGGCTTTCCAATCCCTGTAACGTTGTAGCTCGATTTCTTTCACTCAGATAGTCAGAAGGAAAGAGATGGCTTATGGTTGTTGCCTTGTCTAGTCCCTTCCCTATATTAATTTCCTTCTACACCAACAGGCAGATTCGGTCTGAAAAAACGCCAACAAACCGCACAGAGAGTCCCAAACGTCTGTAATGTTGACCATCCCTTACATTAATTTTTATGGTCTTTAAAAAAATAATAAGACAAACAAACATCCCTTTTGCAAGTTATGAGAGATGTGGAGAGGCACAGTTGGCCAACCATGATTCTCATTAGGGAACCAGGCTGTAGGGGATTCCATAGGCTGGTCTGTGTTTTCATTTAGATAAAATGTCTATTCTAGCTGAATATCTTGGTAGGGTCACTCTTTGGCCAGGGGCAAAGCTCAACCTTCCATCAACAGAATGAATGAAGGTGGATACTAGTCTCTTCTTGAATGCAGCTTTTGGAAGAATGAAAGCAGAGGCAGATACAGAGAGAATGACATCTCATGGATTAGGCTAGGATGAATGGATCCCTTGGTGGACACTTTCCAGAGATGCAGGCAGTACTTTTCAGTGGGGGAATCCTGGTTAGAACCAAGACATAACTGGAAGCCAGAAAGATCATACCTGTTACTGAAAAGCCTCTCCTGCAACTCAATATATATATATTACAAAAACCTGTCTTTTTAGGACATCCCTTATTCATCTGATGAAGGAGGGAGAAAGATGAAACTGCTGAGAGTTTAAAGCATCTTCAGTTGGGAGTCCTTTCTTCCCACTGGAGCTGTTTGGCTTTTCCTTTTGAAAAAAAAAAGAGCTTGCTTTTCCTCCCCAACCCAGCCCCAATGGAGCAGAGTCTTTTTTATGAAACACTTGATTGTCTCTCTTTGCAGCTGGTTGAGTCCTATTTGCATGGTGGGAGGGATGAAGGAGAAGGATGGACCAGATAATTCAGGGTTGCCTAGGGCTGCTAATGTTAGAGGGGTGGGGGGAGTTAAGGATTTACCTCATCCCTCCCCCCTCCCCATCCCACAGCCCAGGCTAAAGGATCATGCTTGGAATTTTAATGCACCGTCTAATTACAGAAAGCTTGTCCATGTTTCTACCCATTGACGCAATCCGCTTCTCCCTGTCATGCTTTGCCCGGTTTCCTTCAGAGAAATGATTCAGCGACGACATCCAAGGGCCATTTATCAAGAGCCAGAAAGGACTGCCAGTTGTACATATTTAGGTGTGCATGGAGAAATGGTGGGCTGACTTTTGCAGAAAGCAAAAACTCATCAATAAGCATCCTTTCCCCTCTTTCCACCCCCACCCCCCTTTCAATTTGTGTGTGACTTGCTTGCTCAACCAATATACCTCAGGGCTACACAATTCATGTGGCATCTTTTATGGGGAAGTGCTCAATCTGTGGTTTCAAAGGAAAGGTCTTCTTCTTAAATGTATATTGCTGAACTGGTGAAGAGAGGGTAGAAGTGAGAACAGAAAGATAGATTTGCTTTACTAAGGGTCATGTGGAAACATTTTCCTACACTAATTATTCTATCCCCTAATAATCTTACTGGGTGACTTTATACCTGCAGAGTCATATTTTAATGATTATAACCTCAACGGCTGAGTGCTGGTTGTGAACATAAGCCATCACAGGTCCAGTAGCACAAAGATAAGTTTTGTGCCATCCGCTGTCACATACCTACCCATACCCATACTCCAGACTGAGTTCATTTCAAGCATTATGTTGCAGTCAAAAGGTAATGAAACATACAGTGATGAGCATGAATGAGTAAACTAGCCTGTAGGTAACCTGGCCAGACCCTTTGATGGTATTATTCCAGTCAGAGGCAGTGGGAAGAAGGTGAAAAAGAGAAAAATCCAGAAAATAGAGGAGACAGCTATTGCTAAAAGAAATGGTTCCATTTTTGCCAAGAGGAGATAAGGAAGAGGAACTAGCATATAAAATATATTCTATAAATTTTAACAGAGGACAAAATCAGAAGGGGAAACAATTGTTTAGCATGCCAGTAAAGAAGAGAAAGAGTCAATAGACTTCTTAGACTATAGGAAGGCACCGTTTACTACTAGTAGTAAGCATAGCAGCAGTAGTAGCAACAGCAGCAGCAATGGGAATTTGAAATTGCTGCAGCTGAACCTTAAATATGCATATTCAGTTTCCACTGAGTTTAATGAATTTTATTGCTTCAAACAAAGGCAATTGGGATTAACATATTATTTAGATTCACTTTACAGGAAACATACCAAGGAGATTTCAATGAATGGTGATGAAAGTGAGATGACCCTGCCAGGTTGGAGTTAGTGATGAGAAATAAGAGTGTGAAGCTGTGTGGATCCAGCAAGGCCTTGTTAGATTAAATAAGTGAATGTTAGGATGAAGAAGGCTGCTGAAGAACCTGAATTTATGGGATAAAGCCAGAGACTAACCATGTAAAATAATCTGTATAAAAACTCTCTGATTGTCAATGGACAACAGCAACCAAGTTGTTAGTGATCTATAACTCCCATCAATCCTTGTCAACACAGCCAACAACAATAGGTGATAGAATGGCAATCAATGCACATCTGTAAGACTGCACATTTCCCCGTTCTGGTATAGGCTTTCCTAGTATTGTAAGAAACGGGAGGAGAGCTATCTGTCAAGCATATTACATTCTTGTCTTACACTGGCAGATCAGCTTCAGTGATTGATTGGCTTACTAAGTCAGAGAGCAAGATGCTATCTCTGATACAAGCTGTCTAATTGTCATGTCTAGTTTGACATAACTTCCTCCACTGAAGAATCCTGGAAACTGTAGTTTGGTGAAAGTGCTATGTATCATCAGATATTCTAAGCCCATGATGGTGAACCTTGGCACGCCAGGTGTTCTTGGTCTCCAGTTACCAGAAGCCCAAATCAGCACTCCTGCTGATTAGGGCTTCTGGGAATTGAAGTTCCAGAACACCTAGAGTGCAAAGGTTCACCATCACTGTTCTAAGCCTTTCTCTTTTGATTTGTTGAACTAGCAAGACTCCATAAGTGGGTTTGGTTTGATAAACAGAAGATTAAGACCTGGAGGCTAAACAGAAAGAGGAATTTCTTAACTGTAGGACCAGTTCAATAGTAGAAACTATTCCCTTGGAAGCTTGTGGGTTCTTCTCTGGAAGTATTTAAGTGGCATCTGCATGGCCATGTCTCAAAAGTCCCATAGTTGTAAAATTCCTACATGGAACAGGGAGTTGGATCAAGTAAGTTCCAAAGTTGCTTTCAGATTTTATTACTAATTATTTAGTAGAGGTACCCTGTGTCATTTTGATTCTTATTAACATGAAGGGCTGGAAAGATACTAAATTCCCATCTGCATGTTGTTTTCAAAATAAGTGTGTGTACAGTACTGTATTTTGTTAGCTTTCTTTAAAAGTAAGTAGAAAGTTAATGGTCCTTTAGAAGATGTCTAGTAAAGAGCATCCCTCATCTTAATTCCACTGAGTTTGCCAAGTTATCCTTGATCATTGTGGTGACTAAACATGATTGTTTGAACAGGTGGTCCCAATTCACTGCAGAAGTGACTGTCTTTCTATTGATTGATCTCCAGCCCCTGCAACTAGAAACAAGCTACTTTTTATTATTATGTCAACGAGGTTTCTAGATTATGTTTCTAGATAATTCAGCATAAAGAGGCTAGATTTTTAAAACTAAAACAGTAGATGAGATGGACTCTAAGGGTCTGCATTCAATTTAGTAGATTCCAGTTTGCCTTGCAAGTTACATTCACTATTCCATTTGCAGGCTCCATAGCTGCATGATGAAACTTATAATTTGCATGCAGAAGATTCCATATTCATTTCCTTTTAGTACTTCTTGAACTAAATGAAATACCAGAATGGGCAAACTCCACTGAAGACTGATACCAAGATATTATTAACTTAGTGTGAGGGTTCAGTGGGTTTCTCTGTATTGAATGCTTTCTTCTCCATTGTTTGTCTGTGTACCTGATGTGTATAAATTGATGCCATGAGGCCTCTTATGTCTGATGAAGTGGACTTGGTACATGAAAGCTCACATTTAAATACAGGAGGTAGTCTTTAAGGTGCCACAACATTTTTTGTCTTTTCTCTGCTGTTTTGTTTTGTTTACTCTCTTGATGTGTTTGCACAGACTAACATGGCTACCACTTCAAACATCTCTTCTCCATTGTTGTTGATACTGGGAACAAATGGCACCAGCCAGTAGAAGCCTGGTAATATGAAACAAAGCATTGCCAATCGTTTGTGCATGCCAAACAGTTGGAGATGCCACAAGTATAGCAAACCAGGCAAGGAATCACCAGGCCTTCTTTAGGATATGAATTTCTCATTCATTCTGTCATATATATGACTATTGATTCCTTTAACCCAACACTGAAAATCATGACCAACAGCAATAGCTGTCCAGGGTTTCAGGAAATACTTAAGAGACCGCATCTCCCCAAGGTTATCTCTCCGTCCCACCAGAACAGACCAGAGGGGCTCCCTAATGGTTCCATCAGCTAGAGAGGCACTAGATGGGCAGCCTTCTCCATGTCTGATCCAGCCGTTTGGAACCACCTGCCCCTAGAGCTGCATCTCCAGATGGAGCTACTGGCCATTAGGAAGGGTATGAAGACCTGGCTGGTGGGACAAGTGTGGGATAGTGATGGTTGATTGACCCCTCCCTGCTGGCTTATTTAATATCTTATATCCACCCTTGCTCTATTTTATGAAGGAATAGTTGTTTTAATTTTTTTTTTAGATTTTTAAATTGTATTTGAATTTGTGATTTTACATGTTTTTATATGACGTGCTTGTAATCCACCCTGAGTTGCCCTGGCATTTAGGGCGGAATAGAAATTCGAATAAGGAAATAAAATTAATCCCCCCCCCCGTCATACCTGATACTTCCCTTGAATTATCTCATCCTAGGTCAGTGATGGTGAACCTTGACACTCCAGTTGTTCTTGGACTTCAATTCCCAGAAGCCCAAATCAGCACTCCAGTTGATCAGGTCTTCTGGGAATTGAAGTTCAAGAACAGCTGGAATGCCAAGGTTCGCCATCACTGTCCTAGGAGTATCCAGGCCTGATTTTGCTTAGTTTCTGAAATCAAATGAGATGAGGTTCATTCACGGTGATATGGGGGTGTTTTTGTTGTATTTCTCAGAATCTTATGTACCTTTCTATCATGTACAAGTTCTTTCCTTGTTTGAAAGACTTTCTCCTCCCCTTCCATGTGTGTATTTTAGTACACATTTTAAAATGTATGCATTATTTATGTTTTCCCCTCTATCAAATGCTGTTTCTGTGCATTTTTCAAACATACACATTTGTAATCATGTACATTTACTTATATACAAGGGGGGAAAGGGAAGATGAAATTTGAAGTTTGCAGTTTTCTCCAAAAGAGCAAAATATACAAATATATTTTAATGATTAGTCTCACAAACAAGGAATTAAAATTTCTTTAAAAAAATAAAAATAAAATGTGATTCATGCATATTCCTTTTCCATTTCTCGTTTTGGTAGGGAGCTTTCTAAGTAGGTCAGAGGCTGTAGACAGAAGGAGGGCGAAATAAAGAAAGGGATGGAAAAGGAGAAGTGCAGAAAGAATTAGAGATAGGAAAAACATTACTTTTTGTGACTATATCTCCCAGAATACTGTACTACAGACAGCATGGCCAATGGAAACTGTAGCTTACTGACATATTCTCTGGAAAGGGAAGAGGGAATACAGCAGTGTTTCCCAACCATTGGTTTTTGGACTTCAATTTCCAGAAGCATTCCCCAAAGCATTGATCAGCCAATGTACTGACTGAGGCTTCTGGGAATTGAAGTCCATCAGTGTTCCACGGAATATAGTTTGGGAAATGTTGGAATATAGAATGGAGAACAGGTGCAAGCAATAGGAAGAGGCCAGGAGAGGCACAGGCAAGAAAAGTTGTGGGCAGAGATTTCAGCCAGTCTCAGCCCCAAATTTCTTCCAGGAGTAAATGAGTGATGCATGGTGCAGCTTGGCCAACCATCTGAGAATGGTTCTGTGGGAGCCCAAAACCAATCCATGTCATCATGGTGATTCCAAAGTCACCTAATGGGATGGAGAAGAACAGCCTGTAGGAAACAGGATAGGATTTCCTTACATTCTTGAGAGATGGGACTGTCCTCAGAATGTTAATGATTTTACTTAGCCTGCTCATAGGTGAGAAGAACCAAGTATTCAAACCCCAGGAAGCTTGTCTTTACACCAAGGGCAGAGTAGAAGAAAACATCCACAAATATAGACCTGCAGAGGTTGTGATGATGGCAACTGGGAAGGGGATAGTTGATGGAAGATAACTAGAAGAGAAAACAGACTCTCAGATAAGAAGACATCCTTACAATTTTAAATTGAAAAAACAACAACCCCATAATCCATAGTTATCTATAGATTTCTGTAAAGAAGGATTTGATACTTTTCTGACTGAAGAGGAGACTCAGACAGTTAGATAGGCCAGATTTTTTTCTCAGGTTTTCTTATGGATTGGATATGAAAAACATGTATAATGAATGGATATTATATAGTCGTTCCTCTTCTTGTCTTGACTGGAAAGCAATATTCCTTTGAAAAGATTATGGTTGCCAAAACTTCCTAATTATGTTATTAAAATCCTAGGTTTAAACTGTATATCCATATATTTTAGCTTGATTCTGAAGGTCTTTCTAATCATCTCCTCAAGCAGTTCAGTTCTTGTATTTTCTTGTAATGTTGATGCTTGATCAATGAAAATCCCAAATCTTTGTTAATGGTATTTCCTTCCAGTTATGTGGCTTTCAAGATAGGGTAGGGCTATGAATTTTCTCAATCATGACATCAAATCTATCAGCTTCATGATAATAGCTTGGAGCTCCATTGAGTGGTACTTAAACTGCAATTTTAACAACTGTCAATCCAACACATTAAGCAATAGTGATAAAGTCTGCATTTGCAATTGGCTTTACTTGGGTCCTGGCTCAGCTGTAAGCCTTAACATTTCCTGCAAGAGGACACAACAACAACAAAAATCCAGTGTTTCCGTGTGGGAGAAGAGGCATCAATGCATATAGAAATCTTCCGATGCATATTTTAACTCTGATTTCATTGCCTTCAAGACTGTATTGCTTCAACCCTCTTTCAGTGACATGACAGTGAGAAAGGCTGTTACCCCAAAATGTCAATCCATGTGGATGCAGGAGGATTAAAAAGAATATTAGATATGTCAGAAATGGTAAAGAGGAAGGGAGGGGCTGTGCAAGTGAGTCACAATACACAGAAAGGGAGGGTAGGGAGAACAAACTTAAAAAATTATATTCTCACCGGCTAACAATTTTCTCTCTCTCAGTGGAAGTGATGGAATCAGTGAATTAGTCTTCAGAGAGAACATGTAAGCTTGCCAAATATTGTTTGGAGAGGGAGTTACCCTGAAATGTTGCAACTGTAGCCCTCTAGGATGTTTGGGTGGGATGAGAGTAAGTTGAACTATGGAAGAGCATTACTGTACAGTACAGTATTTGAATTTTCCACTGTTTTTATTTGCTCAAAATGTAAAAGAAAAGTGACAATCATGAAGATTTCAGAAGAAAAGAATGACATGAATGTGGAATAGAAATGAACCTCAATGATTTATACCTTCAAAGGAGGTCAGGATTTCCTCCTTAAAGCCAACTTTGGATAGAAAGATTCATAGAGACACATAAGCATTGCTAGCTAAGACAGTTTCTTCTCTAGTAGGAATGCTAATCATTTCCTGTGGCGTCTGTTTAATAAAATTTTGTCACTGCACAAACACAACCTCCTTTGATTTACAACTGCTAAGAAAATTTCTTAACAGCACAAAATAAAATAACTAATGCAAGCTGAAATCCTGTTGCTCAGTATACTAAGTTCCAATTAGAAAAGGCCCATTAAATCCATGTGGATTTGGTGAGTTACCTCCTTCGTAAGATTCATTGATTAAATGGACCTGTTCTAGTTGTAACTTAATACACTAAGCAACAAGATTTTAGCCACAGAGAGGCATCACTAATCAAATATAAGAGGATGTTAATTTTTACAATGTTATCATTATGGATATGCATGAGTCGCCCCTCCAGTTGATGTCATGCCTGAATAAGAGCATATCCTATGAATTTTAGGAGGAACTCCCATCTGATCTTTATCCAGATCTGTGCCAGTAACCCTGGAAAGCAATATTCTCTAGGAAAACTCTATTTCCAGTGGTGGAGCAGCAAGTCCAGACTGAACAGTAGAGGCAGGACAAAAGGGCTTCTCACAGGGAACAACTGTCTTGAGAGCCAGGCATTCTATTCTATTCTATCCTCCCAAGGTACTAGACCAAGATTCGCATCCACCTGAGTAAGCTTGCTCTAGGGCAATGATGATGAACCTTGGGACTCCAGGTGTTTTTGGACTTCAGTTCCCTGAAGCCCAAGTCTCTGTGAATCCACACGAAAGTAAACCCATTCTGGGAATTGAAGTCTAAGTACACCTGGAATGCCAAGGTCCACCATCACGGCTCTATGGCAGGGTCTCTTTGCTCCTACTGTACAGAGAGAGAGAACCAAGCCACTAGAGAGAGCCAAGTAGGGCTCTCCATGAGAAGCGAGGGTGGGGGAAGGGGAATTTAAAAGGAACATTGGCACAGTCTTCTTTAATCTTTTCTATAAGTAAGATGCAGTGAGCCTATGGTTCTTTACACTTGTTCTCCTTCCTTACTCTTCCCTCTTCCTCTTCTTTAATCAATTACTTTGCTGCAAGAAAAGCAAGAAAGGTCCATTTCCAATTTAAAAAGCATACTGACCTTCTCCTTTTCCACCAGCTCAACATCTTCACTGATTTATTTTCATGTGTGTGTGTGTGTGCCACTGCCCCATTAATAAATTTTGAGTCTTTGCTTAACACTGTTGTCACCCCAGAAATGCACAGATAGCTCTGATTAGTTTCCATACATTTGTTTCCACACATTTTGCTCATATTGAATTTATATCAGTCTGCCATAATGAGGTTGAGATCACTTGAATGTTTGTATGATTTGTGTCAGTTTGCCATTCAATTTTCAACCTTTCTTTTCTGAATATGTGAGGATTAGATTGGTTTTGTTGTATGTGTATCTGTGGAGCCTAACACTTTTAACCATTAGTGCACCCCTTTCTCAAGTTGCTTTCTCTAAAATCTTGAAAGCTGAATGCAGTATCCCTATCCTTTCTTTGTTCTCTAAGTAGTAGAACAGCTCAGGGTGATTTTGAGTGAAAACTCCTGGCTTCCTTGATCCATGCAGCCCTGTAACTATGTTGCTACACTGGGGATTATTCTTTATGAAGAGCCAGCAAAGAAATATTTCCTGAGGTGATATATATTAGCCCAAATTAAAGAATGTGAGTGTAACATAGAGAGACAAAAATCTCAAAATCATTTCTTCCCCCATTTGACAATTTTTAAGTAACAGATAAAATAATGAATGATTTGTTGCCTTTCATTATATCCCAAATCTGCCTTGTCAGGAAGGTGCATCATTCTGCCTAATGGAAAGGCCAGCCAAGTACTTGTTCTTATCACCATGAAGAACAAAGAGCAACTAATGAAAACTCTAGAGGGTAGATAAATCAACAGAGATTGATATATTCCACACAGGAAGGCTTTGAACCAAATGTTCCAAATCTCCCCCTCCCCTAAAAAACCTGAAGCTGGGGTGGATGGTTTAAACCTTCTTACAACATCCACCCTGCTATGGAGCGGCATTATGAACACAACAAGCCAAGCAGAGGGGATAAGGGTGGTGGTGGCAGTGGCAGTGGTGGTGTGGGGCAGATGGAATGGTGCCTTGGGCTGTAGGTAGAGAAGTTCTGTCTTAGGGGATGGATCTTCACCTATAGAGGATCTAGAGATATCTGGCAGCCGAATTGTAAAGGCACACGTCACTCTTTCTTTCCTGGCCCAGTTGTAAATTTACTCTAACTTATACAGCAAAACCCCGGGTTGTAACCACCTCGGTTTAGTTATACTGTGGTTTACAATGGCAAATCATATGGAAATGGTGTCCCAGTTTACAAATTTTAATGTATTTTTTCCAGTTTACAACGATCAATTTTGGACCATTTTTAAATTTTTCAGTGCATCCCTATGGATGTTTTGGTATACAATTTTTTCAGGTTACAACATATATATAAACGTGATACAGAAACATGAAAAAAATGATATAGAGAAGGAGTTGATCAAGGTGCTTCTTGACAGTTACAAGATGGGACTTGAGCCACATGTCCCTTATTCAGACCATATCATGAGGCTTCCATACATACGTACCTGAGACAATTACAGGCAACTTCCAGGCATAAAGAGAAGCCATTTCCAATCAGCTGATATTTAGCTGGCTGGCTGGTGAGTTCTTGGAAAACTCTTCAAATAACACAGTAGAGTTTGGCTTCCTCCTTAAAATAATCCAATCTCTAGCAATGCTATTTTGAAAGAACCATGATTCAGTGTTTTTTGTTTTTTTTTGCTTTTCCTTCAGACAGTTTATGCCGTAATTTTTTAGGATGAGCTAGAGTGGAAAGTACCAGTATCCTCCTTCTCCTGGTGTTCCGGGATACAAAGCATCTATAATTCATATTTATGAGTTAATTACAATAATAAATGGATTTTAGCAGGTATTTAGTGAATGAAGTCCAGAGCTGGCAATTAGAAAATGAATACTTCCCTTTATCATGCATGTAAGCACAAGAAGGGAAACTTGCTAGATTTAAAGCAATGGCAATCAAATAATTAAACCTTTATTTAATGCATATAAGGCCACAGAGAGCCTATACTTACAAAAAATTATCTGCATGATATTGGCTGAATCATTGCCAGGTTTCAACCTGTTTCTCAATGTTTTTGATTTAATCTTGGTTCTATGCTAAAATACTCTATAGCAAGTAATGAAGCTGTTGTAATGTGAAGCTTCTTTACAGCTTGTATTTTAAATGTTTGTTACCTTAATTACATTAATGGTATATATTTATTCTCAGTGGTGGGCATGGGCCGGTTCGCCCCGGTTCAGTAGAACCAATGGTAACAATCCTGAGTGGTCTCCCAGGGAGGGGGGGGATAGTAATCTTCCTGGGAGACCACCTGGGGTGGTTACCTTTTTTTTTTAAAGGCAACCAGCTGCTGGTGAGTGTGCATGTATTAAAATACCAATTGATGCATGTGCGCTTCCAGTACTCAGCATGCATGCATCAATTGGTATTTTAATGCATGCACACTCACCAGCAGCCATTTTGGGCTACAGAGTCAGGCAGCCGGGGAGGCCCTCACTGGCCTCCTCAGACATGCAGCAGTGGTGGTGGCGGCTGCTGAGACTGTGGCCCTTGCTTGAGTTGCCGTGTGCTGCCACCACACTGTTGGGCCAGGCCGTGGCACTGGGCCAGGCCATGGCATTGAGCCAGGCTGTGGCACCAGGCCAGGCCAGGGCATCTGGCCAGGTCATGGCATCACTCACCACCGTGGCACGCCACTCACCGCAGCTCACCGCCCATGCTGCACACCACTGATGCCATTTGTTGATGCCGCATGGCACATGGCAGGCCGCAGCACACTGCCAGGCCTCAGCACACTGCCATGCCATGCTGCACCACTGCACTGCACTGCACCATACCATGCTTTCAGGCCAGGCTGGGCCAGAACACACCACCAGGCAGTGGTGTAGGGCAGATTTAAGTCACCCGGGGCCACAAGCCAAACTCGCTGCCACCCCAGGCTCGTCACCCCAGGTAGGAAAGTCCTACCTTTGGGCTTTGCCAGGCTAGGAGGTGGGGCAGCTGCATGCCTGGGATCCTGATGGCGCGAGTGAGGACCAGGGTCTGGGGCGGAGTGGGGCAGGCCCAGCAGGGAGCCCAATATCGGGGTCCCATGCATGTGGCCACCCCACCTCCGAGCCCGGCGGTGGCAGCTCATCCGTCTTTGGTGGCAGTGGCACCCAGGAAGGCGGGAAGCAAGGCCAGCAGTCGCCATGGCCCAGCACCAGTGGCTGGAGCAATGCTGGCCAGGCTGAGGACCTCTCCCCATACGGCCTGGCCAGCGCTGCTCTGGCTGCAGGTGCTGGGCCACAACAACCACTGGCCTTGCCTCTCTGGGTGCCACTGCCACTAAAGGTGGACGAGTTGGTGCTGCTTGGCTCGGAGGCAGGGCAGCCGCACGCCTGAGATGCCAACTGTAGGCCCACCACTGGGCCTGTGCCACACCGCCCTAGCCCCTTGCCTGTGCTGTCAGGGTCCCAGGCACGCGCCCCCCACCTCCTAGCCCGGTGGTGGCAGTGGCGCAAAGGAAGCCAGGAAGTGAGGCTGGTGGTCATTGTGGCCCAGCGCTGGAGCATCACCGGCCAGGCATTGTGGGGAGGGGCTTGGACTGGCCAGTGCTGCTCAGGCTACAGGTGCTGGGCTGTGGCGATGGCCAGCCTCGCTTCCTACCTTCCTGGGCTCCATTGCTGCCGAAGGCAGACATGCCGCCGCCGCCGGGCTTGGAGGTGGGGTGGCCATGGGCATGTGACCATGACAGCGTGGGTGAGCCCCCCCCCACACACACCACTGTTTGATGCTCTTCCTCTTTGCCTGGCTGGTGGTCCTTAATTTGTGATCTAAAATTTAAAGGGCACTGGCGGTGGCAAAGGGTCCCAGCTCCCACCCCGGCTGCCAAGAAGTCCGGGGCAGCAGCATCACTGCCCCTGCAAACTGCGGCCCAGGGTGAGCCACCCTCGCCCCCTCACTACTCCAGTGCCACCAGGCCAGGCCAGGCCAGGCCATGCTGCCATGCTGCTGCCGCTGCCGTTGCCGCCTGCTCCCCAGGGTAAGTGATGACTCGGGTTTGGTTTTGGGGTGGGTGGGTGGATTATGTATTTAGTGTGTGCTTTTGTGTTTTCTTTATGTCTGTTTAATTTGTATTTAATGTGTATTTATGCGTTTTTATGTCTATTTAATTTGTATTTTATGTGTATTTAATTTGCATTTTTACATGTAATGTATTGTTATGTATTTTTTAACTTTGGCTCCATCCATGTTGTTGGCTCCGCCCATGATGTCATGACATTGTCTCCGCCCATGACATTGGCTCTACCCACAGTGTGGTTGTTAGTAAAAATTTTGGCTGCCCATCACTGTTTTTTCTTCATATCAGCTTAGAGAACCAGCAAATAGGAATAATTTAATAATATAAAGGTAAAGGACTAATATAAAGGTAAAGGACTAATATAAAGGTAAAGAACAATTGCGCTCATCCCATATGCTAGCAAGGTGATGCTCCAGATAATACAGAATAGACTGCAGCAGCATGTGGAGAGAGAATTACCAGAAGTGCAGGCGTGTTTCAGAAGAGGCAGGGGGGGACTAGTGACCACATAGCCAACATACGTTGGATTATGAAAAAAACAAAGGAATATCAGAAACAAGTCTACTTCTGTTTCATTGATTACACTAAGGCCTTTGACTGTGTGGACCACAACAAAATGTGGCAAGTAATTAAAGAGATGGGAATACCAGAGCACCTTATATAACTCATGAGAAATCTGTACATGAATCAAGAAGCAACAGTTAGGACAGAATACGGAATGACAGAGTGGTTTGGAATAGGAAGAGGAGTAAGACAAGGCTGCATTTTGTCACACTGCTTATTCAACTTATACACAGAGCACATAACGCGCAATGCAGGGATGGAGGAATCACAATTTGGGATCAAAATTGCTGGGAGAAACATCAACAATTTGAGATATGCAGATGATACCACCCTAATGGCGGAAAGTGAGGAGGACTTAAAAAACTCCTGATTAGGTTGAAAGAAGAAAGTGCAAAAGCTGGCTTGAAACTCAATATAATGAAAACCAAGATAATGGCAACAGGCCATATCAGTCCCTGGAAAATAGATGGGGAAGAAGTAGAA
The DNA here is from genome assembly GCA_030440675.1 of Furcifer pardalis. Taxonomy (NCBI): domain Eukaryota; kingdom Metazoa; phylum Chordata; class Lepidosauria; order Squamata; family Chamaeleonidae; genus Furcifer; species Furcifer pardalis. Next base: position 63,539,756 of record CP126891.1, read on the forward strand.
GCAGTGACAGATTTTACTTTCTTAGGATCAAAGCTCACTGCAGATGGTGATTGCAGCCATGAAATAAAAAGGCGACTGATTCTTGGGAGGCAAGCAATGAGAAACCTGGGGAACATAGTGAAAAGTAGAGACATCACAATGCAAACAAAAATTCGTATAGTCAAAGCAATGGTATTCCCGGTGGCATTGTATGGTTGTGAGAGCTGGAACATAAGGAAAGCTGAGCACAGAAGAACAGATGCCTTTGAAATGTGGTGTTGGAGGAGAGTTTTGAGAGTCCCCTGGACAGCAAGGAGAACAAATAGGTCAATCTTAGAAGAAATCAAACCTGACTGATCCTTAGAAGGTTAAATAGTAAAGATGAAGCTAAAGTACTTTGGACATCAAATGAGAAGAGAGGATTCGCTTGAGAAAGCATTGATGCTGGGAAGGGTGGAGGGCAAAATAAGAAGGGGGCGGCCCAAAATGAGATGGCTAGATGGTATTGTAGACACAATGGGCACAGAGCTGAGCGAGTTGAGGAAGATGGTGGAGGACTGAAGTGCCTGGCAGACAGTGGTCCATGGGGTCGCAAGGGGTCGACTGTGCAACTGAACAACAACAACAAAAGGACTAAAAACAAATGGGGAACAGGCAGAAGCAGCTGCTGCATCTTCTTAGTCACAACGTTTATAGATGAACCAGGCAATATAGCCACAATATAAAAAGTAATGAGGCAGTGTACAAAGAACGTAAGTTGGCAAATATCTGAGGTGAACTCTCCATGTAGTGGTGAAACTCACTGTGTTTTCATGGAAAATGAATTTTTTCATCCTAATCCACGGTAGCATAACCCATTGCACACAATTGTGGGCTTTAAATATATCCCTTCACTTGCTGTTATAGGCTTATGTTTGTTTTGTCATGCCCCAGTACCAGTTTAAGAGTTCTATTTATACTTCATTAACATAGCAGTTAATACACAGTTAACTCTTCAACAAGTTGTTACTCCTGTCACTGGTATGTGTGCAGTAAATTGCTTAGCACAGTAAATTGCACTAGAGTAGATCCACTGAATCAATGAAGCTATAGTGAGCCAACTCTTCTGTACATTCCACTTATTCAAACGAGTCTACTCTAAATGTGACTTCTTATATTAAAGTAAGTTACAGCCCTGAGGGCTGCAGTGGTTTAGTGGTTAAGATGCTGAGTTTGATGACCAGAAGATTGGCAGATCAGCAATTTGAGACCCAAGTGCTATGTCATCTATCCTAGCTCCTGCCAACCTAGCAGTTAGAAACAAGAAATTGTAAGTAGATAAATAGTTGTGAGAGCTGGACCATTAGGAAAGCTGAGCGCAGAAGAACAGATGTCTTTGAAATGTGGTGTTGCAGGAGAGTTTTGAGAGTCCCTTGGACAGCGAGGAAAACAAATAAGTCAATCCTAAAAGAAATCAACCCTAACTGCTCCTTAGAAGGTCAAATAGTTAAGATGAAGCTAAAGTACTTTGGACACCAAATGAGAAGAAGAGGATTCACTTGAAAAAGCGTTGATGCGGGGAAAAGTGGAGGGCAAAAGAAGAAGGCAGCAGCCAAAAATGAGATGGCTAGATGGTATTGTAGATGCAATGGGCACAAAGCTGGGCGGGCTGGAGAAGATGGTGGAGGAAAGAGGTGCCTGGTAGGCAATGGTCTATAGGGTTGCAAAGGGATGGAATCGACTGTGCGACTGAACAACAAAAAATAGTTACCTCTTTGACAGAAAGGTAACCGTGTTCCATGGATTTTGGTATCTTGTCATGCTTGCCACATGATTACGGAAAAGCAAACAGCTGTAAATGGAGATGAGCACCACCCCCTAGAGTCAGACATGATTAGCGTTTGAGAAAGGGAGACATTTACCTTTAAGTTACAGTTAGAGTAGATCAATTTGAATTGATGGAATTTATGAAGTTGATTCCCAATTCCTCATTGACTGATTAGGCCTACTCTAGTGAAAATGTGCTGTGCTAAGCAACAGGATTATGGGCTATATGTTCTAAGGACAGTTGTTGCAGATAAATAGAAACCTGGTTCAAAGCTTGCAAAAATAAATACAGTACAAGTAAAACCATAAGAAATATTCCCCACAAGAAATAACATACCTTTGTTCCATAGTAACTGAAAAACATTGTAGGATTATTGTTTAGTAGTTCAGATGGGGGGGGGGAAGGGACAGGGAGAATACAATTTTTGGATAGTTGCCAACTATTCCTCTGTTTCCACAGATTCCATTGAATTCTGTCACAACTAGCAGTGTAGGTGGTGAAGGGGGTGAAGAAGAATAAGACCAGTTTTTATTATTGGCCATTTCCAGATTGTTGTAGCTTGATGGAGAATTTAGCAGAATCCCATGGCGAGAGAGATCAATAGACATTTGAATTTTCTGACTGCTGTCCAAATAAAAAACAGCTGAACAGATTTAAATATTTTGGGTAAACAAATTTGCATCCCGGCTGTTAATCTGTGTGTCAGCTTTCTGTATGACATTTTGTGAAATGATAGAAGTCCTCAATGCTAAATGGAGTTCATAATGGAAATGCTGACAGATCCATAATTACCTGTATTGTGATTCTGCTAAATGATTATCTGTCTCATATTTTATTAAGGGGGTTGACATATAAGTACTGTACAGAGATTTGGGTGGGTAGGAAATATTTGGGTGGGGGGATGTTATGCCATAGATGTAGCATACCTCTGTTGTATTCTAAAGGCTCCATGCAAGGCAGACAGCCAGAAACAATGGATTAACAGAAATACCTGGTTCCTAAGCATGACTGCATGTCATCTTTTGTTACCTGTGGAACAACCTGCCTTTCAGAACTAGCAGTGATATATATGGTTTTATATTTCATTTGTTCCACAGTATAGATTAACATTATTTATTAAATTAATTCTTTATTAAGATATTTATTTATTTTATTTATTTATTTACACATAAACCCCTCTCATTTGATGCAAGCACCACCCAGGGTGTCATACAATATGTAAAACATTCAATATCTGTATGTGGGTACATTTCTAATTCAGTACCATGGATGGAGCTGAAGGCCAGGAAACAAAGACAGACTCTTAAAACTTCAGCACTCAAAATCCTGCTCCTAGAGGAAGAACTTTAATATTGGTATTTTCTCCCCACATTCATTTTCTTTTTAAAAAAATCTCAATTTCTTGATGCTGCTGTTGTTATTTTGAGTGCAAGGGAATAATACAGTGCTCACTTTTAAACAAACAAATGAGTGTGTTTAAGGAATACAGCAATAAACAAATAAAGGATGCATTCCTTTTTCTACTCGACAACCATTGATGATCACAAAATCACAAGTAAAAAAGTCCCATTTCCTTTTAAAGCTTACAAAATAGTTCATTTTCTCTGCCACTGTATTTCCTGCTTCAGGTAGGATATCTTGCTTCTGCAGTTGTCAAGTTTCAGCTGAGACGTAGCTGACTATGTCTGGACACAAGAGATACCTTGAAATTTTTTTCTACGGCTATTGTTATCAAGGCCCAGTGTTCTGGCTAAAGTCCAGCTTGGGGAAAAACATGACTTTCTGCCTGTCTAAATTCTCTGTGTTGCATTAATTGAATCCTATTCTTTACTTCCAGTGGTAACCTTCAGGGGAGTGTTGCTTGCCATGTTAAGTAAGCTACTTTTGTGCTTTATCCAGGTCCTAGGAGATGACAGAATTTGACAAAAGTTGCTGCATTGGTGGTGGATATCTGATAACTAAAAGGGAAGGCATTTCTGGCTTCATTTGTTAGCTTGAATTAGAATAACATTTTCTCCAGAAATCAGTTGTCAAATACTGTATAGGGGAATTATATTTTTCCAGGATTGTTTCAGAATATCTAGGTGGTACATCTCAGTGGATTTGGCCTTAGCCAGAACGTTGGGCCTGATAACATTAGCCATAGAAGAGTAGTTGAAAACCCAGGAGCTGGGAGTTTGAATCCCTGTGCCTACCATGAAAGGCAATCAGTGTGTGGCCAGTGGTGGGCATCAGGAGGTTCGCACCAGTTCACCAGAACTGGTAGCAGAAAATCTGGCTGGCCACACCCATCCAAGTTTTGAAATAAAGTACTCCTAATTCAGGTGCAATGCAGGGCTTTCCCCTGGCCACACCCACCATACCACACCCACAGTGTGGTAGTAAATTTTTTTTAGCCCACCAGAGACAATGGACACAGAGCTGAGTGAGTTGAGGAGGATGGTGGAGGACAGAAGTGCCTGGTGGACAGTGGTCCATAGGGTCGCAAAGGGTCGGAATCGACTGCGCGACTGAACAACAAAACTGTGTGTGGCCAATGGCACCAAGTGTCATGCTGCCTATGTGGTCTTGGGCAAGCAACACAGCCCTGGGATGCCACAGAAAGAGGGACTAGTCAACCACTTTTGACAGGTTGCCAAAGTCAAAAACAACTTGATGATACATCAAGTTCAAACTTGATATGCAAGGGAAAATGGTATCCCAAGATGAGGGAAAATAGGTTTAAATATATTTTGTTCAGTGAAGAAGATGTGTGATGGCTTAGTAGTTAAGATGCTGATCTTGATGATCAGAAGGTTGGCAGGTCAGTATTTCAAGACCAGAATGATGCACAATCGAGTGAGCTCCCATCATCTGTCCTGGCTCCTATTAACCTAACAGCTCAAAAATAAGAAATTGCAAGTAGATAAATAGGTATCACCTTGGCAGGAAAGGTAACAACATTCCATACATTTCCACATCTAGTTATGTCTGCCGCATGACCACGGAAATGTCTGCAGATGCAAGCAACTCTGGCTCTTTGGCTGTAATTAGAGCAAGGTGTTCAAACAAGGGAGACTTTTACCTTAGTGAAGAAACCAAATCTGTTTCCAAAGGTCCAAATGGCATGCCATTGTTGAAGGGATGGGTGTCTCAGAGGTCACCTCTCTTACACCAACACCATTCACAGTCGCAATGTCCAGGTATAGCGATAATCAGAAGTCAAGGTGTAAATTTGACAGTTGGTACTTGTGCTTGTGCAAGTGGGAAGTGTAAAATTCATTCTGAAATCCAAGACTCAAAAATCCCAGATACCAAAAGCTTTGCTTGCTTATTGCTTTTCCCCACCACGGAGAACATGGGATGAAGGGAATTCCAACCTGTGATGACTTTTCAGTATTTTCTATATGCCACTGATGTTCCCAGTTATGAAGGGGATCAACAAGGAGGATCCTGATGTTATCTTTACTCTTCAATTGGAAGTTAAGGGGATTTCACAATCCCTGTTTTTTTCTGATTGGGTTATTAGAAGAATCCCATGGATTGGGTTTTTGGGAGGAGGCAGGATTTTGGGGAGGCAAACTGGCATCTCCAGAACATTCAGAGGTAAGGTTGGGGGTGCTTACAGGCAACATTAGGTTCCCCTGTCCCAAAATGTGAGCATGGATTGTAAAGTTAGCTTACTTTGGAGTGCAACAGTGATACAGTATTTCATATAACACAGCATACCTTCAAGCCCATTATATTTACTCTGTTGCAACTGCCTTGGAAGAAGGCTAATTTAAACACTAGTTTTGATCTTGAACAAATATCAGATTTTCCTAACATATACAGAAAAGGATGTGGAAAGTTTTCATAGAATTTAATGAATGACATCTTGCATTCACTGATAAACTGAAGAGATGAGCTGTTGTTCAGAGGAGAAGGACAAATGGAAAATGTATGGCTTAACAGGTACATTGCTAATGCTTGGAAACTTCAAGATAAGAAAATAGTTGATTGGAAGTTTAGTACATAAAAACCTCAGAGTTAAAATGCACATCAAGCTATAGGTAAGAACAGCTTCATGCATTATTTACCATGAGATAACAAATCTTGGTATGTCAGTGGGGGGAAATGTGTACAGGTGGGATATGCAGCAAAATGTAAAAAACAAAAAATCCTTTTGTCTAGCTTTCTCTTCTGATATTCTATTCCATTTCTCCTCCCTGAATTTACTTCTGACCCCCACCATGCCAGTGCAGTGGTAGTGCAGCCTGTTCAATTCTCATTATGCTTAGGACCTTTGTCTAATTTGTGGTAAAAATATTCTATGCACAATTCTTCTTTCACAGTACCCCCAAATCTGAAGTATAATGTGCTGGTAGTGGTGAGCTTGCAACCTCTAACATCAATTGCATGGCCTTTTCTGATGTCATAGAAGTCTCTACATATACATATGCATGTATGTGTGTACACATATTCTTCCAAACCTTAGTGTTCCTGAAGCTTGTTAATATCCCATTCTTGTGTATGAAAGTGGATGAGTCTAAAACCAGGGCATACATTATTCCCTGACAGATGGTACCATCTTGGTACTGTGAGAACTAATTTGCTGTTCATTTAGAGCAGGTGATCCCAATGTGGGACCCAGACACCACAGGGGGGATTTCAATTCCCAAAAGCCTAAGTCAGTACATTGGCTGATCAGTGCTTTGGGATATTGACTTAGGCTTCTGAGAATTGAAGTCCAAAAACCAAAGGTTGGGAAACATTGATTTAGAGGAATGTTCTAATTGGGTCATTCTATAATTCTTCACACAGCCTACATCTTCCTCTCTCTCCTCACTAACCCATCCATTAACTCAGATGGTCGTCCTGTCCTTTCACCAATTTAGCCATATGCCCCAGTGTTTTCTTTCTTGTTAACCAACCAAGTGCTAATTCTCTTTCCATATCTACCCAAGGGAACATTCTCCACCCAACCCTAGTGCTCCTGTTTCCTTCTGCAATTTGCCTCTCCTTCTTCTTTCCCTTTTCCCACTCCAATGCTTATACCCTCTTTATTTGATTATTTATTAGTTCAAATTCATATTGCCACCCACTCACCAGAGTGACTCAGGGTGCTTACAAACAATACATTACATTACAATGTGTTGATGGGGGTGCAGGGGGAGGGACGGCGAAGTCCTCAACCTGCCCTGGCTGCTTCTTTCCTTGCCATTGGTGTGGGCTTTACCAATGTTCCCTGTGTTTGTTCCTAGTTCAACAAGTCTGTCAACTGACGACTGAAAGCAGTAGCTTAGGCTAAAGACAGATGTTAAGTAACAAAATATCTATAAATCAATTTCATAAACTAAATAACCCTAAGATTCATATCTCTAGATTCTCTTACATTTAGTTGTCAAGCTTTCAAGGCTTCGAAGTGATGACTTTAACAGGCACATCAATTAAGAGGCCGCTTTTATTATTGTAGTGCTCAAATGTAAGATTACATTTAGGAAAAGCAGTGTTAAAGACTGTAAAAACAGACATATGCAGTTAAAATAAAAAGCTGCACATTGAACATATATACAGTAAAAGTAATATACAGGGGCCAATAAATATAAGTTATGCTTTTGTTCTGCCAATCAGAAAAATAACTTGTGAATAGCTTAAATTCAGTTAATTTCAGTGGGACTTAGTAATGTAATGTTATGTCTATTTACTGAACAGAAAGACCCTCTGGCTCAATGGAAGGGACTCCAGTTATTGTCCTTCAGAGAGCGACCTTAACTTCTATAGCTCTCACATTATTTTCAAAAACTCAACAATGAAGAAATAAAATGGAGGATTTCACTTGACAGAACACATCAAGTATATTGCTTCGTATAGGTCTTTATGTGCTTCTTCACCTCTGTGAAGTGTTTTTCTCATTTATAGAAGGCAGCTGGAAACAAGCCCTCTGACCATTGAAGAGCATGCAAAATCTGCAGGATTGTCTGCTGTATCATTACTTCCATGTAGAGTCAGAGGCTCTGAACCGGTCTGCTAAGATGCAAACTTTTCCCCACCGACAATATTACAACCATCTCAGTATAAGTTGAATGTTGAACCTCAAATGACTCAGTGGCCCTTTGAGAGTGTACAAGAAGTTCCCTTTGTGCCTTCCTACTGTTATTGCCTCTTCTCATACCTTGCAGCCAATTAATAAAATATATTGCAAAATGCACACATAAAACAAAATTTAAAAACCAGGAAGATTAGCAGTCTTTTATTTGCATGTATACCATTTGTAGATAGTCCTTGTTATGTTTCATATTCAGTGATGATATTTATTGCAGTCTTAATACAGGCTGTATGTGCTATTTATATCCTCTGATTAATGTTTTGTTTCACGACACCATATAATTTTTTCTGCATTGCACCTGTGGGTAGAAATTTCTGCATTTGTATCCCAGCCATAGTCAAGATTCTCTACTCCAGTTTGATTCATGTACAGTGAAAACAGAGAACAATTTTGCTACATGTCCGACTCTTGATAGGCAGTTAAACACGCATGCTTTACCAACTTCCAGATTATGCATTTGTCTTGGGTTTCTTGGTTCCTTTTATTTTTGTTTGGATGTTGGTTCCTTGTTTAAAGTAAATTTGGAGGGGAGTATAGCAACAGCTGCTGCCTGAAAGGTTTATTAATCTTAATCTTGGAATTGCCAAATTGGAAGGGGACCTTATAGATCATTGAGTCTAGCCTGTCAAGGAGGTACAGTGGGAAATCAAACCCCCAACCTCTGGTTCCGGAGCCAGATACCTAAACCAGCAGTCTTAATTGAGGGTTAAAAAGAGGAAAGTATGTTCTTACTACTTTGTTGTGCAATTAAGATGATTCTGAATTACAGCATCCCTTCTTTGGGCAACAGCTTGCCCAAGGCTAGATAGACTGGATCTTCTTCCCAAAGGCACAGTGGGGAATTGAACTCCCAACCTCAGCCTAAACAGTCAGATACCCAAATCATCATGCTATCCAGCATGTACAGGTATAAGAATTAGGAGTGGATGAATTAACCTTTTCCTGTCTACTCTTCGTTTTGTATCTATTCACTTATAAAACTTATTGTAACAAAATTATGCATTAATCTGAATTTTTAAACCTGCACAGAAATGTAAATTTAATGAATATTTAAGTGAGCATTTCTGAATATACTATCTTTTAAAAATGTTATAAAATGCAATTCTGATAAATGAACCAAAAGCTGCTTTGAAACACTCACAATAGGCAGCCAGAAGAAGAGAGTTAAGTTCTGGTCTGTGTTCATGCCAGAATTTTCCAGAAGATTTGGAACCCTCTCATAGAACACTGGACAAATATTTATGAGGATATTATAATGAGGGATATATGAGTGTTAGTTGGACATTTAAATTGGAAAAGTTATAGCAAGAAATGCAACCAATAGGATTTATTTACTTGCCAACCTAGCAGTTCAAAAGCAAGAAATTGCAAACAGATAAATAGGTACCACTTTGGTGGGAAGGCACTTTGGTGGGAAGGTAAACAGCACTCCATGCACTCTGGTGTCCTAGGTATGCCTGCCACATGTATATGGAAATGTCTGCAGATGCAGACAAGTATGGCTCTTTGGCTATACATTGAGATGAGCACTGAACCCTAGAGTCAGATACAATTGGCTTTCAAACAATGGTGACCTTTAAACTGGAAGTTAATACTCTGGGGAGCCGGAGAAAGTTCCTTTAATGTGGTTAGTTTTATAGATATATGTTTAGGGAAATGTAGGGTATAAATGCTAGTACAGTACATATTATTTATGTTAATTAGTTTATAGTTCGGATTACTGTATGTATCTTTGTTTAGTTTTTTTTGTCATTGTTCCATTGTTATTTCTCCTTTCTCCTTTTTTATGTTTTTTGTTATTGTTGTGCAACAATAACAATAACAATAACAATAACCACGATGATGATGATGATGATTATAATTATAATTATAGTGTGTATATTAACTCAGATTGTGAAGACTAGAACAAGTCTTGAGGCCAGGTCCTTCACACTAGCCTTGTAGGAACTTCATGTGATTTAGATCCTTATGCAACTGGAGTTTCAAATGATATAAAGGTATGGTACATGACCGCCTGTATATTTTGTATACTAATGGATGTGTGGATATCTGTATGTTTTGTGTATGAGGGGGAAAAGATGAATGATATCCCACATGGTGAAATCAATGAAAAGAATTTTCAAAAAGAAGACTAGTATGTAACACACCCTTTTATGTTTGTTCGTGAAAATCTTGCTGTAGTGTAACTATAACGCATTCCACGATGAGCCTAGTTAGTTTGGGAAACAAGATGTATAAAGGAAAAGAAGAACATAGTCATTTTGTTACATGTTAGAATAATGCAAAATACATTTATGGAGTTCATTTCTAAAACTCCAGCTTACTCAAAGTGCTACACAGCAATTCATTCAAGCATAGTTAAGAACTGTACCTAGGAGACTATGGATGGCAGAGAGTTCTAAAGAAATATGTATCTCTCACACAATTTTGTGTTATGTTTTCTGACAATTAAGTACTAAGGGTGATCTTTTTCCTCTAGGCTATACAAATGATGTCTAGACAGCAGATAAGATGGTTCCGTCACTAGCATTCCCCAGACAATTTCCCCCTATAATACCAAAACAAATCAATGCAGTTAAATGTTTTCAGTCTGAGCTCTGTGAAAGGTGTGGGTCTGAACTAAGATGGATGCAGAATTGGGAATGGATGGATCGATCTCAAGTTGATCCATGTCAAGTTCTGATGTGATTGATAGTTCAGTTACTCTGCTCTCTAGAAGGGGAGAGGTACACCCACACCTACTTTATAGTTTACTATGGTCAGCACTTCAATCCCTAGGAAAATTCCTCCATGCAGGGCTATGCTGGCTATGCTAAAAGGGGGCGGTGCTTATGACATCATGGATTGCATGACATCATGGATTGAGTGCCCATCTCGGGTCCCAGTTACTGCCAAAATAGCTGATCGAAAGCAAGACATTACAAGTAGATCAATAGGGACCACTTCAGTGGGAAAAGATCTTGGGGACATGAAAGGAGCCTCATTTGCCCTCCTCGCAGAGGGGGATAGTAATGGATGGAGGGGAACTGGAGAGAAAGGCTTCCTTTTCCCACACCTCCGCCAGACAATGGGGAGGGGCGGAAAGAAGGAAGAGGTGGCTACCAGTGGAGAGAGAGAGACCTTTAATCTGCTTCAGCTGCCTCTCCCATCAACCCCCCTCTCTCCCCGGCACTTTGGTTTGGGCAAAGCTGACCCTGGTTGCTGGGATGGCTTCTGGGATGAGGCCTCTGATTTCCTCTCCCTACCTTCTCCCTTGGAATGTAACCTGGTGCTGCCACTGCTGTTGCCACTGCCGCAAGCTGCGAAGAAACCCAATGGGTCTTTCCCATCCAGCAAGGACATGAGGGGGTGAGTTTGGTTGGTGCATGGTGGATATCACTGTGCACCAAACAGCCCTGCCACCTGGCTTCAGCGGATGGGAAAGACCTGCTGGGCTTCTTCACCGCTTGCAGTTGGTGGCAGCGGCAACAGCAGTGAGGTCATGGTAGCTTAGTGGTTAAGACACTGAGTTTGATGATCAGAAGGTTGGTCAAGCAACAGTTTGAGACATGGGTGCTGTATGATGGAGTGAGTGCCCATCATCTGTCCCAGCTCCTGCCAACCTAGCAATTTGAAAGCAAGATATTTTAAGTAGATAAATAGATACCACTTCAGCAGTAAAGGAAACAGTCAGTGGTGGGATTCAGCAGGTTCGCCCCAGTTTGCCAGAACTGGTAGCAGAAATTCCGGCTAGCCCTGACCATCCAAATTTTGAAATAAAGTAGTCCTAATTTGGGTGCAACACAGGGATTTCCCTCTGGCCACGGCCACCATACCATGCCCACAGAGTAGGTAGTAATTTTTTTTTAATCCCACCACTGTAAACAGTGTTCCATTTGTTTTGCCATCTAGTCATGCCTCCTACATGACTACAGGAACATCTGCAGATGCAGACAGTGCTGGTTCTTTGGCTGTAAAAGGAAATGAGCACCGTCCCCTAGAGATGGATACAACTGGCTTTTGAGGAAGCAAGATCTTTACTTTTATTATCTTACAGTGAAAATTTTATCTAATTTACTCAATGTATCCCTCTGACTAAAGCATGTTTGTGCATATCTTTAGCCTTTTTCACTTTGAAATATGAACAGTGTTTTTCATGCTAACCCCCCTCCCCCCTGGAACAGACAGTAAGCCTCATAAAGGCACAAGTTCTCAAGATGAGGTTAATTTCTTCCACACTGAATCAGAAGTCTGAAAAGGCTACTTTTGCTTAAATTGATACCTCAACATAAAGTCATTAATTTTACAGTTAGTGACATGTTCCTTATATGGAATTGCTTATTCATTATCAGAGATACAGTACAATGATTAGATGAAAGTACAGCTATCTCAGGCCTCACTTGGAATAATGAGCACCAAGGTTTAAGAAGGATGTTAAAAGTTTGGACCATGTGCACTAATTTGATGATTGAAAGGTCGGCAGGTCAGCAGTTTAAGACCTGAGTGCTGCATGATGGTGTGAGCTCCCAGCTCCCATCTCTGTCCCAGCTCCTGTCAGCCTAGCTGTTTGAAAGCAAGAATAAATATGTAACCACTTCAGTGGGAAGATAAACAGCATTCCGTGCACCCCATTGTCTAGTCATGCCTGCCCCATGTCTATAGAAACGTCTGCAGAAGCAGACAGTACTGACTCTTTGGTTATAAATGGAGATGAGCACTGAACCCTAGTGTTGGATACGAATGGCTTTCAAAGAAGGGCAACCTTTACTTTTACCTAAAAACTGAAAACCAAGCCAGAAGATGAAGGGTTGAGAAAGTAAGCATTTTTAGGCTAGGAGACTAAATATTTTCATCTAAATTTGGTTTCTGTGTATCTATTTATTATTTATTATTTATTTATTAGTTCAAATTTATATTGCCGCCCACTCGCCGTGGCGATTCAGGGCGGCTTACAGACACTACACTACATTACATTACAATACAATATCTAGATTGAATGACCAGAAATTATAAGAATAACTAAATTAAACATTAGGATATGCATCCTTACAATAAAAACTGTTCACCAATGGATAAGACTATCTCAAATTGTGACCTCACTGAGTTAACTTTAGAGTTAAGCAGCATGTTAAAGCCTCAGTCCATACATCCCATCCTCAAGGGGTTGGTTTTTATACTCAATCCAATCAGACCCAAGATATAGGGTTGGTCCTACCTGAAGTTTCTCTCTCTCATGATTCTACTGTTCCAGGTCTGTTGGATTTGATCAAACATTTCCCCATTATTTGAGGTCTATCAAACTTAAATAGCTTTCCCTAATTGCATGTTATTATATTCTCAGGGTTTCCTCCATTTTCAAAGGATATGTTCCAGATTTTATGCTGCCCAAATTTTACTGTCTTATTTATTTACATAGCAGTTTTTAATTAACCAAACAGTTACAGACTGGTATGTAACAATTCAGACTTCAAAATACCACCCACTAAGAATTTGCAATACCAGAACAATTATATCAACTGTGGTTGGCATTTTACTTAGGAAGACTTGTTAGCAGATGGCTAACAAATGGAAAATCATATACTAAAATTAGTTACCTCTCATACGATGGCTAAGTGTAGTTATAAGAGTATGAAGAAAATATATGTAACTGTGTGAAATGGGAAGTCAATAATGTTTGTTGATGCTATAAAAGCATTTGATTGTGTGGCATGGACATGTTTGTTCTGTGCATGTAAAGACTGAGAATAATATTGAATAGATAAGCATGACATATGAATTTCCTACTACTAAAATAAAGGTAGCATTGGCTGCAATGCTGCATATACATTTACATCTGGAATTAATCCATCTGAGCCAGAGGAATGGAGGCTTAAATTGTTGGACTTTGATTTGTGAGATCTAAATTTAAATTACATCCAGACATGAATGTTACTTGGAGACCTTTAGCCAGTTACTGTATCTCAGCCTAGCCCAGTGATGGTGAACCTATGGCATGTGAGCTAGAGGGGGAACTCAGAGCCCTCTCTGTGGAAACACATGCTGTCACCCCAGCACAGAGTTCACCAGAGTTCAATACTAGAAAGCCAGAGGGTCATGGGGCCAGGTTGCTCCCCTCCCCCTCACCTGAGGGCATTTCTCACATCATCCACCCCTCTGCCCAGCAGCACAATTGGAGCGATTCCTTCCTCCCCAGACTGGGGTAAGGCAAGCAGCTCACATGCTGTACGAGGGTGTGGTGCGGAGGACAGCCTGTTGAGTCTGTGGTGACAGTGAATTATTTTTTCTAAACAACAACCTCAGTATTCAGGTTAAATTGCTATGTTGGCACTTTGTGATAAATAAGTGGGGTTTGGGTTGCAGTTTGGGCACACGGTCTCTAAAAGGTTCACCATCACTGGCCTAGCCTAACTCAGAGCCCTGTTGCATGAGCCCTGGTGCCACAGTAGTTAAATTGCTGTACTGCAGCCAAAGACATTGTGAGTTTGATCTTGAAAGGGCACAAGGTTGACTCAGCCTTCCATCCTACAAGGTTGGTAAAACGAGTACCCAGCATGTTGGGGACAAAATGCTAATTAACTTGTGAACCTCCCAGAGAGTGCACTAAGTGCTATGGGGTGCTATATAAGTGTAATTGCTTTGCATTGATAATATTAAGATGAGGAATGTGTTTGGTACCCTGAGCTTCTTGGACAAAATGTATTTATTTCTGAATTATAAATAGACTTGCATAATATTTTGCTGACAGACTGCAATCTTAATCATACTTGCTGATAAATAGATCTCATTGAATAGAATGGGAGTTATTTCTGAAATGGACAAGACTATACTGTTAATATAGGAAAATAATCTGAAATATAAAATTAGTTAAAGATACTTATTAATTTTCAGTTTCACTACTTTGGTATGACTAGATATGACAAGAGTAAACAAAAGAAAAAAGAATAGGGACATGATAAAGGTAAATAGAAGCAACATAAATATGCAAATCATATTAGCAGCACTCAGCCAGTGGCATAAATTAATAATAAATTAATAGTTGCCATGAATGATTTTTCAGTAATGTTGACAGATGATAATTAGATTGCAAGAGATAATTTTTAAAAAAGAGAATATATATTTTCAGTAAATTTTTAAAAAATATACTTTGAGAAAGAGAAGATATGTAGGCATAAATGAGCTAGTATTATTTTTAGGGCAATCTTACACCTGTCTATTCAGAGTTAGGTTTCACTGAGTCCTAGCTGAATTTCTATAGTACAGCTGCACTATTTAATCATACAAATTTCCTGAGCTAGATTCTAAAAGGTATGAAAAACAGAAGAGAGGATAGCAAAGAATTTAAAATGTAAAAAAGGCTTTCTCTGCACATTTTAATGGGTGTCATCTGTATTTGTATTTTGGATTTGTATGCTGCTCTATTCGCCGAAGCGACTCAGAGCAGCTAACAACATAAACAATACAATACAGTATCACAGTATGACATGACAAAACTTATTAAGGTATCACATATCAAAGTGTCACATAATACATATATATCAAAAAATCCCCCATCACAATTACAAAATCAAGACTTTGTTTACAGTCCATGACCAGCATAACACACAAAAACATAAACACCACATCCTAATCTAGACTGGACAAGGGTAATAAAAGGAAACTATAATACTAAAAACCTACTGGGAATTGACATAAAACAGCCGGGTGCCTATCTAAAAAACAATATTACTAAAATCCCTCAATAATTACTAAAACCTAGTGTCGTGAAAATAAAATGCAATGCTAATATTTACAAGAAAAAGAGGGATAGCCTCGTTACAAGGATATAAAATACTCTCTGCTAGAGTTGTAATTTACTAAAACTCAGTAAATTATGGCCAGACCGATAATGACAAGGGTGAAGAGCAGTGATGGGATGTCCCCGGTTCCATACGGTTCCCTGGAACCCGTAGGACCAATCCTGGAGGGTTCTCCGGGAGGGTAGTCAACTTTTGAGGTGTCCGGTTCTGGACGCCTCACCGAAAGAATTTTTTTTAAAAAATTGGAGCAAAAATGGCTCCAATTGACTGCGCATGCGCAGAAACTCAATCTAACGCATTGTGGATGCGTCAGATTGAGTTTCTGCACATGCGCAGTCAATTGGAGCCATTTTGCTCCGATTTTAATTTTTTTTATTTTTGAGCTTTCAGGGCGGCGGCGGCGGCGGCGGCAGTGGTGGCACCAGCCCTCAGAGGAGGGCACCTCCCCCGGGGCACGTTGAGGCCTGCCTGGGCCGTCCGCTGCCGACAAGCCCCCATGCCCTGGGGACGCCCGGCGGGGCGCACCGCTGCCGTCTGCAGCCTCCTCCTCCGCCAGGCACCTGTGGCCTCCTCCTCCTCCTTGGGCCGGTGCCTTTTTGGCCCAGCTCCGGCTGCGGTGCCCGGCAGAGGAGGAGGCCGCAGGCGGCGGTGCCGTGCCACGCCGGGCATCCCCTGGGCATGGGGGCTTGTCTGCAGTGGACGGCCCAGGGAGGCTCGGCGGCTGCGGCTGGAGCCACCGCCAGAGCCACTGCTGCCCGCTGCCCCTGGCCATGGCTGCAGCCAGAGCCGAGCCAAAAAGGCACCGGCCCAAGGAGGAGGAGGAGGCCACAGGGCTGCAGGCAGCGGCAGGTCCGGCGGCGGCAGCAGAGGGCGGCGGCTGTGGATGGCGGCTGCAGGTGGTGGCTCCTGTGGCCGCAGCCTTCAGAGGAGGAGGAAGCCTCAGTCGGGGGCAGCGTGCCTTGCCGGGTGGCCCAGGGCCATGGGGGTTCGTCATCCCAAGGAAGGTAAGCAAGTGAAGGGTTTTTATTTGGGGTGGGTGGGTAATTTATTTGTGTTTTGGGTGGGTGGTTGTATTTTTATTTAATTTTTATTTTATTTATTTCTTTATTTATTTAAGTTATTTACGGGTTTGCGTTGTAGCTGTCTGGGTGGGTGGGTGGGCTGAGGGGTGTGTGTGTGTGTGTGTGTGTTTATTTTTATTTATTTATTTATTTATATTTTGGCCACGCCCACAACGTCATGTCGTCATGACGTTGGCTCCGCCCATGACGTCATGACGTCATGACATTGGCCACGCCCATGACGTCCGTGACGTCATGGCGTGGTAGTAGAATTTTTGTCATCCCAAGAGGGAACATAATAGTGTAGTATCGGTCAGCTGCTCAGTGCGGGAGCAATCTCGATAAACTATAGAGCCACACTAGACTTCCTAGTCAGCAGCCGACGTATCCTGCGAGCCTGTGCACAAAAACCCGCCACTTTCCGCGTGATGGCAATACTACTGTCCTGGAGTAGGAAGGAAGCTTGATGGGCTGGCAATTTTCCTGTGCATTGGCACAGCAAGGGGATTATTGATTCTGCACGGGCATCCCTATAGAATGAGCAGAAAAGGAGAACATGCTCAATCGATTCAACATCCCCATCACCACATGGGCATAATCGTTCTGAATAGAGTATCCCGTTATATCTGCCTTCAAGGACAGCTGAAGGCATACATCCACAGTGGGCCTGGGTGAACGCCAGCCTATGATTTGGAAGATCTAATTGCTGCAGATAAGCTGCAGGAACAACCTGGTACCTGATGGAAACATTGCAATAAAAACCAGGAGACTTGGCCACATCTTCCTGACATTCAGTGTCCCTTATTCTCTGTTTCACCAGCTCCCTGGCTTGTTGTGCTTCCATTGCAACCAAGGTAGATGGACACAAGCCCAGTGTAGCCAATTTATTAAGTATATTACATTTCCAGGTAGAGCGAAATGAGTCTTGAAGTGTAAGAAACACCAAGGTGCCCTGGGAATTGTGTATTTTAAGCCAATATGAAATTATCAGGATCCAGCACCTAGCCTCTACCTTCACTAAGCCCGTCTCCAGCCTTAATCTGGCATTGGAAACGCAGTGGGGGGTCGAGAGAGCAGCACTAAGAAACTTTGACTGAACTCTCTCCACCTGCTAATAACTGGCTAAAGGGCCTAGCTGCGCACCATATGTGAGCTGGGCTAGTGAATTGAATTGAATTGACATTATTAAAACATTTCAGCAACACTTCAAATAATTCAATCAGAAACATATCAAAAAATCCCCAATCCCCAATCATAATTACAAATCAAAATTAAAAAATCCAAACAATCCCACCACACCCCCACAAGCCCAGAAACCCTCAAAGATTTAAAAGTTTAAAAGGTTAAAAAAAAGTTTAAAAGAGTAAGAGAGAGAGGGGTGGCTATCCCATCAGATCAGCCACCCAACATGGGACCCCGTATTATTGGAGTGCCACACCTGCCCTGCCAGCCAGGTTTTTAGGCCCTTCCGAAAGGGCAGTAGTTCTGCCTGTAGGCATAACTCAGTTGGCAGGAGGTTCCAAAGGACTGGGGTGGACACGGAGAAGGCCCTCCTTCTGGTGCTAGAGAGATGCGCCTCTCTAGCTGATGGAATGATAAAAGAGCCTCTCTGAACCACCCTGGTGGGACAGACAGATGTTCTTGGGGTGACGTGGTCTCTTAAGTATCCTGGCCCACTACCATGTAGGGCTTTAAAGGTAATGACTAGCACTTTGAATTGCAACCAGAGACATACTGGCAACCAGTTCAGCTCCCAAAGCAGTGGTGAGGCACGAGCATAATGCCCGCAACCCATCACTACCTGAGCAGCAGCATTCTGGACTAGCTGCAGCCTCCGAATGGTTATCAAGGGCAGCCCCATGTAGAGTGCATTACAGTAGTCAAGTCTGGAGGTGACCAAAGCATGTGTGATCATGCGCAAGGAGTCCTGATCTAGGAGCGGACATAACTGGCATATTTCACGAAGTTGTACAAAAGCCCTCTGGCCATGACTGCCACCTGCTCTTTGAGCAGTAGTCGTGAGTCCAAGAGGCCCCCCAGATTATGAATCAGGTCTGTTTGGGGCAAAACTGCCCCATCCAGAACCAAAGATGGTAGCTGTGAAGATAGCACAGGATCCCTTACCCATAGCCACTCTGTCTTGCCGGGATTCAGTTGTAGCCCATTGTCCCCCATCCAAACCCTGACAGCCTCCAGGCACCTGGATAGGACTTCTACTGCATCAATTGGATCTCCACGTGCTGAGATATACAGCTGGGTGTCATCTGCATATTGGTGATACCTCACCCCATGGGAACGGATGATCTCACCCAGTGGCTTCATGTAGATGTTGAATAGGAGAGGTGAGAGTACCGAGCCCTGAGGCACCCCATGTTGAAGGAACCTATGGCTGGACTTCTCGCTCTCCAACCACACCGACTGGGTCCGGCTCCTCAGAAATGAGGAAAACCAGGCCAACACAGTGCCCTGGATCACCAATTCTTGGAGCCTTCCCAGAAGGATACCATGGTTGACGGTATCGAAAGCTGCTGAGAGGTCAAAAGAGCTAGGACGGATGGATGACCTCCATCGCGTTCTTGCCAGAGATCATCCACCAATGCAACCAATGCAGTTTCCATACCATATCCAAGCCTGAATCCTGACTGAAAAGGGTCCAGATAATCCGCTTCATCCAGGAACTCCTGTAGCTGCTGCGCCACTGCCTTCTCCAAGACCTTACCCAAAAAGGGTAGGTTGGATATCGGTCGGTAGTTGGTAAGTACCGTAGGGTCAAGGGATGGCTTTTTCAGGGGGGGGGGGCACACCAAAGCATGTTTTAAGGGTGCTGGAAAAAACCCCTCCTGCAGAGACGAATTTATAATAGCCTCGACCCAACCGCCTGCTACAGCCTTAGATGCCTTGACTAGCCAGGCAGGGCATGGATCCAATTAACAGGCAGTGGCACGAACAGATTCAAGAAGCCTGTCCACTTCCTCAGGGCCAAACTGGATTGAACCGGGTCTTCCCGATTGGGGTGGGATACTAAAGAGTCGGGTCTTCCCGATTGGGGCGGGATACTAAATGCGAACAATAAATAAATAAATAAACCGATCCCAGATAACATGGCCAGACTGCACCCTGGTCGACCTCAGCTCTATATCTTCCATGCCGGGATTAAACTTCAAGTGAATCTGAGTGATTTTGGCAGGGATCGGCTGAGCAAAAGCCTCAGCTGATTTATTTATTTGCATTTAATACCCCGCCCCACTCGGGAAGACCCGACTCTGATCCCTGCCAACCAGGGCCAGACTCCCCTCTACCAAGGAGGGACCTGGTCACCCAGAACAAGGTCGCTGGGTGATTATCCGCGGAGACAATAAGGGTGGTGAAATATTGTCATTTCACTTTCCCCATCGCCACTAGGTAGGCTTTAATGGCAGCTCTAACAGGTGTTCGATTAGATTCAATCCGGGTCTTCACCCAGTGGTGCTATTGGCATCTCTTTGCCCATTTGAGCTCCCTCAGCTCTTCTGTGAAACAAGGGGATGATCGACGCCCACGGGCACGGAGAGGTCATAGTGGAGCGATCATGTCCAAGGCTGCCGTTACTCTCTCGTTCCATGAATTGACAAGAGCCTCAGATGAATCACGTTGCAGGTCAAGAGGAAAACACCCCAGTTCCCTGTGGAATCCTTCCAGATCCATTAGTCAGCAGGGGCGGGCCAATTTAAGTGGCCCTACCTCCCAGCGGTAAAGCCTCGCCCCCAGAAAGTCTAGAGTCACCAGATAGTGATCTGACCATGGCACAGGAATAATATCTAAATTCTGGAAAGATACAGCATTACATTCTTGTAAAAAATGTAGAGTTGGAAAAGAAGAGAACTGCAATAATGCCATCTGAAATATTAATCTGTAGCAGAAAGAAAGAGAAATGTCTATTGTTTCAAATTTACTACCTATTAGCGGATATAGATTACATTAGTGGCAACATTTCTTGAGTAAATCAAGAGGAAAAGTGTCAATGGCTTCTGTTAGAGGAGTTTGGCATGCAGCCTTTGCTAGAAGATATTTATGCCTCATTTCCTTGCTGTGTGGCCAGGGATTCTGCCGGGGTAGGATTTTTAGGCAAATGTCCAGCATTCCACTTAACAGAACAAGCAGGCAGGCTACTAAACACAGCAAATCCCTGTAGCACACCTTGAAATAGGTGAAGAAATTCATGCTAACCAAAATTTTATCACATAGTTAATGCCATCAGAGGACATAATCTGCAGTATCTTTTAATGTTAGCTTTTGTGGGTCAAGTGGACTTAACGAAGCAGACTTGATCAATGAAAGCTAGCATTAAAATACAGCAGTTAGTCTTTAGTGTGCCACAATGTTCTCTGTCTTTTTGTTTTGTTTATTCTCCGATATCCCATGTAAATGTGTATAGGACCATGGTGGCAAACCTTGGCACTCCAGGTGTTCTGGAGCTTCAGTAGGAGTGCTGACTTGGGCATCTAGTAATTGCAGATCAAGGACATGTGGAGTACCAAGGTTTGACATCACTGGTATAGGATTTTAGTCGTATTCACAGAACTATAGCCATTGTATTGTAGCAACAATACTAGAGCCCAGAAGCACCTTAAACACTATGGCTGTATAGACTTTATCCCATTCTGCTGCGTACTTCATCTAATGATGTAGCATGTAACAGCTTAATTCTTAATTTTTATCATAGACTATAATTCAATTGAGTCTGATTGGGGAAGAGGCAGAATGTTATTGATGAGCAAACATGATTCCCTTAATACTAAAAAATAACAATTGTTTGTTGTCTAATCAATTCTGATTTATGATAACTCTTTTCAGGGTATATAAGGTAGAAAATACACAGAAATTATAAACCTTTCCTTTTATTTATTTATTATTTATTTATTTAGATTTATTATCCCGCCCCAATCAGGTGAACCCGACCCTAGGTGGCTCACAAAAAGAAAAAAGTTACACAAATGAGTGCAATCCAAACAATCTCACCACATCCCCACAAACCCAGAAACCAAATATACTTAAAAAATATAATTAAAGTATAAATTTACAAAAAACCCTCAAAGATTTAAAGGTTAAAAAGGTTAAAAAGGTTAAAAGAGCAAGAGAGGGGTGGCTATCCCATCAGATCAGCCACCCAACATGGGGTCCTGTATTACTTGAGCCCCACGCCTGCCCTGTCAGCCAGGTTTTTAGGCCCTTTCCGATGATAATGTCCTGAAACTGTTCAGCTTGCCCTGACATTGTAAGCTGACTCTTCTCCTAGGAGACACAATGAGGAATCAAACCCCAACCTCTAACTCTGTGGCTAGAGACCTAAACCGCTGAGCTATCCAGGAGGCATAGGGAGGAACCAAACTTCCAACCAAATTAGAAGAAATCAACCCAGAATGCTCCTTAGAAAGTCAAATTGTAAAGATGAAGCTAAGGTACTTTGGACATCAAATGAGAAGAGAGGATTCACTTGAGAAAGCTTTGATGCTGGGAAAGATGGAGGGCAAAAGAAAAAGGGGGCAGCCAAAAATGAGATGGTTAGATAGTATTGTGGAGACCGTGGGCACAGAGCTAAGCGGGTTGAGGAGGATGGTGGAGGACAGATGATGGAAGGAGAAACACAAAGGGTCTTTTTGGGTCAATATATCCCAAAGCCTAAACATCCACTGAAAAGGCTCTGTGATTCAATAAGCCTACTCTAGTTGAGACTTAGTCTTCTATGTTTCTAGATCCTATTAAGATTTATTTTAAGAAATAATAAAGTACACTTTTCTGAGTGCAAAATATTCTTAACTATATTTAAGTACATACCTAACAGTGATTCTTGCCTAACACTGATATCTTGAAATGGGATGGATCTCTATGTGCCTTCCCCAACCTAATCTTGATTTAACAATGAGAAAATACCTTTATACAGTAATACCTCATATAACATTAGTATCGAATAACACTAAAATCGCATAACATTAAGGAATCTGGGGGGAAGAATTGCATCAGATAACATTAAGATCCTATGGGATGCTTCAGATAACAACCGCTAAAGCCTGTGTGGTTACAATGTATCTCTATGGATCCCATAGAGGATCAGATAACACTAAAAATCATATAACACCAAGACTTGTGGAACCAGGTTTTAGTGTTATATGAGGTTTTACTGTACTGTGAATGCACAGTAAAACCTTGCATAAAGAGTGTCCCGCTTAGAGACTAACTCACTTAAAGAGCACAAGTTTTTCTGAATGGTTGCCTCACTTAACAACTAAAACCAACCAAAATTTGCTTAACAACTAAATCAGGGTTCGCAATCCACCCCCCTGCCATCAGAAGTCACAATTGGTCACTTACAATGGTGTTTTACTTAATGAACAAACTCGCTTAAAGAGCAATCCCATGGAACACATTATGCTCTTTAAGCACAGCATCACTTTATTTTAACCCCTCTAGTGCAGATGAAGGCAACTTGTAGTGCACACACCCAGATGTCATGGAACATCCATATCCAGTAGTCCTCACCCAGTGTATCTAAATGGAGCCAGCAACTGCATCAGCAAAGTTTTCTGGAGAGCCACAAGTCATTCACCTGCTTGAGAACTTGAAGAACGAGCAGGTAAGAGGAAGGCAAACCACCCAGTGAGGAAATCATAGATGAAAAACCATGTAAAATCTAAAGCCATCTGTGCATAGCTAGTGAGGAAAGGAGGAAAAAACATTATTCTCGTCATGTGGAAATAATCTGTTAGTGCATTCCCCATTCCCCTTCCCTATCTCTCTCTCTCTCTCTCTGTTTCACTTCAAGTTTTGTTCTCATCAATAATGCAGAGCTCTGTCAATGGCACTGTTTGTGTCCTAACGAAATTACGTGCATCTGGAGGAATTTGCAAGGCCCTCTGGGCAGTGGCAACAGTGTCCTTGTTTGTTGTGCTTGAATGCAGGAAAAGAGGAAGAAGAAGAAAAGGGACAGGAGGCGAATTCTTTAAAAGCATAATTCAGCAACCTCTCCAACTGTTCCTATTTATTAATTTTTTCCCTACCTTCTGTCTACAGTATTGCCTTCCCAAGATTGGGTTTTCTTTTCAAGTGGTAGATGAGCATGTATTTGTGTTTGGTCTATTTTATCATTCTTTCAGCTTTAGAAGTGAAATCTCTCATGGGGAATCAGATATTGTCTTGACAAAGATGATTGTTTACATAGTGCAGAAAAAGAGAATGCACACTACCGATAAACAAACTAAAAAAGGAAAAAAATATTTACACCATTTTGCATAACATAAAATGAGGTGGGCTAATTTATATGTAGAGCTACAGAATGGAATTGATTTTGTTATAATTTAAGCAGAATTGCAATGTTTCACTAAAAGAAATATCAGAAAACAAAAAGAAACAAGTAATAAAACAAAAACACTGTAGCAATTTAAAGACTAATTGTTATATTTTTATTGTTAGCATTCGTGGATCAAGTCCACTTCTTCAGACAAGGAGTGAAACTTCCAGGCATGGTTTATATATACCAAATGCAGGGGTCTAGATGGTAAAAGGGAAAGGTGGATGTGCTCAAGCAAAATGACAGACAAGCAATCATAACAATACAGCTTCCTACAGCTAACAATAGATTATTCAGATTAGTTTTAAATGTCTCCCTTTCAATCTCAAAGGTGTGGAGTAAAGCCCTTTCTGGTTTCTGATTAACCTCTTTCTTACATATCAGAAAACAAAAAAGTAATAAAACCAAAAAACACTGTAGCACTTACTGTTACTAGGTTACTTCCTGTTCTGCTAAAGTAGTAAGAGAGAATTGGCAGGAAAGTTGTAATACACCAAAATATAATACAATATATAAAATATCTAGCAGCATATATCAAATTTGATAATTTCCCAGAAACTCTTGGCTAATATTTAATCCTCTGTGATGGGTGTCCAACAGATGGATGTATTTGATTTCTGCTGTCTCTCTTTTCGATCTTAATTTTGTAATTTCTCTGTTCCAGAATTGTAACTTTCAGGTCTTGGATAGAGTGTCCAGGTAGATTGAAGTGGTTTGAGACAGGTTTCTTTGTCTTGCCATTCTGAATGTCTGATTTGTGTTCATTAATTCTTTTGCATAAAGATTGTCTTACATAAAGCACAGAAGGGCATTTTTGGCAGGAGATGACATAAACTATATTGGCAGAAGCACAAGTAAAACTGCCTTTAATGTTTCCAAAATGAATTTCCAAAAAAATTACTAACAACATCCATTCAAAGGGTCCTGCTATGCCAGTCCCAAGCCACACTGACTTCAAATCCATTCAGATCCAGGCAGAGTGGGTGACAAAATGTTGCCAAAGGTCCAAAAGTCATATTCTTCTCCATGATTGGAAGCAGTACCTTTACCATTATGCTCCTGCCAGGTTATAAAAGGCTATGCACCTTTTTCAAAGGACTGCAGTGGCTTAGTGGTTAAGACACTGAACTTGATGACTGGAAGGTCAGCAGGTCAGCAGTTTGATACCTGAGTACTGCATGGCCAAGTGGGCTCTCATCTCTGCATGACGGAGGGAGCTCCCATGATGGAGTGAGCTCCTGCCAACCTAGCAGTTTGGAAGCAAGAAATTGCAAGTAGATAAATAGGTACTACTTTGGTGGGAAGGTAAACGGCATTCCATGCACTCCAGTGTCTAAGCATGCCTGTCACATGTCCATGGAGATATCTGCAGACGCAGACAGTGCTGGCTCTTTGGCTATAAACAGAGATGAGCATTCAACCCTAGAGTTGGATACTACTGGCTTTTGAGCAAGGGTGACCTTTACCTTTACAAATGTTTTCAAAAGCAGCATGACTGTTGCTACTTATGCCACCATTATTTCCCCTTGTTATGAAGTAAATCCAGCTTGGAAGGAACCACCTATCTTTTCTCCCCCAGTTTAGGTAAAATAAATTTTAATCATCCTTTTACATCTTGGCCTATGTCATTCAACACATTCTGATCACAGCTGAACATGTATGTGTTCCTTTCTCCTAAATTTACCTTTCAGGGCCATCAACAGTAACGGAATTCCATATCACAATGCCTATAGCTGTGATGGCGAACCTTGGCACTTCCGCTGTTCCTGGACTTCAATTCCCAGAAGCCCAAGTCTCTATGAATCCACACAAATGCCGTTAGTGTGGATTCACAGAGACTTGGGCTTCTGGGAATTAAAGTCCAGGAACAGCTGGAGTGCCAAAGTTCACCATCATGAACCTATATGTTGGACTTGAAAGCCTGGCAAACTACACTTTTCAGAAATCCTTGTCTTGGATTTTTCTGTTGTTAAGTCTAATGGAAGCAATATCTTATGCATTCTCAGTCATTTCAGACTGAAGATATGCTTTGGCAAACAGGAAAAGATCAGATTAAAACTTCCCCTTTCCTGGTTCTTAATGACTTGGGCTTTTTCCTATGAATTTTTGTTTTTAAAGCAGGGGTTCCCAACCAAAGGCCTGTGGGCTGGATCTGGCCCATGGTGGGGATCTGGTGGTGAGCCATTTCATGTGGCTCCCCACCCCTCCAAGAACATCTGAGAAACAAAATGACTGCCCCTTCAAAGCTGTTGGGACAAAATGACCACCCCATCATGCAGGCAGGGCAAAATGGCCATCTGGCCTTCAAAGCTGACTGAGAGAGCATGACCTGGGCCCCGGCTTGCAAAGGTTGGTAACCCCTGTTTTTAAGCAAAATACACATATATTAAGTGGACAGTCCACTTACCGTGACTATTTAAATTATTTTATTTTCAAAATTACTTTAAAACAGTACTTGGGAAGGCTAGAATGGATGTTACAGAAGGGATTTACAGAAGGGTTGGTAAAATTTAATGTGAGAAGACAGAACAGACTAGATCCAATGGTTTGCTATGGTAGTACAATTTAAGGTTCTACAGCAGTTTGTTTTTGGACTTCAATTCCCATAAGCCTAAATCAATTCCCCAAAGCACTGGTCAACCAATGTACTGACTTAGACTTCTGAGAATCGAAGTTTCCCTCTGGGGCGTGTGCCCATATTGGGAACCACTGTTCTACAGTTTTGAAGGGAAAGTTGTTCATGTATTCGTCAGGGTTGTGTATTCTCCATCTGTCCAGGAAAAGGTAACATTAGAATTGACCAAGATGGCTAGACCAAGCCAGACTTGCTATCTTTGTTACAACACCTCTGTCAATGTCTCCTACTATACAGTATTTGAAAGGCATGACTGTTGGCAGAGTTGGTTTCTGAGACACACATATTATGCCATTGTAAGCTCTTGTTCTACCAGACACACTTCCTGTTTGTCTTGTCTTTCCTTCTTATTATGTGCATATGAGACATGGGTGACAAAATGCCCAATTATCGAAGAGCAGTGACCAAATAACAGTAATGAAATAAGAGAAAACAAGACCTTTGGCCTTACACAGCAGGACATTGAAGACTTTTCAGAATGCCTCAAACTAATTGCAATGAGTTTGGGATGGGTTTGTCCAATGGATGGATTTGTCCAATGCCTCACTGAGCTCCTACACAATACATCCAGAATTAGCAGGTGGAGTACGGTATTCAATGCATGCTGTTGGGCTGTGTTCAGCTATAGTATAAGCTTCCAGACATCTCTGGTCCATGATAGACTGCCATCCAATGTACCTAGCCTCCAGACTGTCACACTGTGCAATAACTACCTTTGATTTTTGGTAATAAGTGTCATATCTGTGCAGGATTGTAATTTCATGCTTAGGATATCTGTATTTAACAGTAAACCCCACTGATTTCCATGGACTTAATCCTGAGTGTGTGTATATATACACATGCATATAAGTGTTGTGAATTATTCTGGAGTGGCAAATTATCTGGTAGTGGCAAACTATTCTCTATGGGATTAAAAACCACAATGTTATCGCTGTTTACTTAAAACTCAGGTGAAATTGACCATGAATCCAAGGCCACCCCTGAGTTTAACTGGTGCTCGAGGGCTAAATACAACTGTTTCTGTTTGAAGACTGTTTAGAAACATCAGCTCCTTCAAAATGCTTCAGTTTAGATGTTTTTAACTGAGGTAGATTGCAGGGCTTGTACAACTCCTTCATGAAGAAAGTGAATGGCCATGTAATAAATGA
This sequence comes from Furcifer pardalis, assembly GCA_030440675.1. NCBI lineage: Eukaryota > Metazoa > Chordata > Lepidosauria > Squamata > Chamaeleonidae > Furcifer > Furcifer pardalis. Next base: position 63,567,552 of record CP126891.1, read on the forward strand.
ATCTTTGTGAGGGGTGCAGAGTATTTTATTGTTCTTGTTGAATAAAATGCAATAAAACTGGCATTTTGTGGCTTTTTGGGGGCCGGATCCAGCCCCCAAGCCTTAATTTGGGCACCCCTGATTTAAATAATTAATGTATATGAAATATGGCTAAAATTCAAAACAAATTAAAATGTTAAAATAATGAGTCTGCTTCTTGCTGGAAGGAGGCTACTTCTGTATACAGTTATTTTGGCCATTTAATAGATTCTCTTCTGTACATATAGTGTGATATAAATTGCATGCACATAAATGTGTAGTGATCGAATTTCTTCACATTCATGAAAAAATGTGTCCTGTATCCAAATAGCCGCATGTTTCTTCATTATTCTTTCATCTTCCTGATTTGCTTTGAAGTCTATTAAGTGATATCCAGATAGTGCAGCCAGAATCTTGTCCTAGTGGTAGACACTCTTTGCCATTCATACATTTAATAAGGGGTATTGCTTTTGTTCTCCATAGGTTTAGCCTTGCATGTTCTGATTTAATATTATCAGGAACTCTTATAGCTGCTGGGATTCCCATTGTGTAGATGGATCTTTGAGCTGCACATTGCTTTGTACATAATTTCTCCTGGGTGTCTTGCTGAACCAGATGCTAAAAGTGAGCACTGTACAGATTTTCAGGCAAATTTGTAATAGTGGTCTTTATAGTTTTGGCATAGCCCAATGCAAGCTTAAAAGAAAGAAAGCAGAATTAGTGATGTGGAAAAAAAATTAGGTTGCTGTCAAGACACCCTGTCAAGGATTCCCCTGTCCCCATGAGACAGTTTGCCTCCAGCATGGGATTATGACACCATTGTCATATTTCTTGAATTTGGCAAAATAAAAAAAATATAAAATAAGTAAATGCCAAAGTAGTGACTTTCCCTTTGTCAGTCAGGTATGAACACAAAGCCAGCACAAAAGAATAGGTTTATGGGTTACAAACTCACACCCATGTCACTGCTTTTAATAGCCAATGCAATGCAGCAAAAGTTACCAGTTTTAATGAACCAAAGTGTGTGTGTGTGTGTGTGTGGAGGGGGTCTCAAAGATGCACAAAATATCTCTATAACTGAATAACAGTTATATGTTATGTTTTTATTGTGTTTTAGGTGTTGAGAGTTGTGTTAGCTGTCTTGGGTCTTTTTGAGGAGGGTGGCATAAAAATTTCCTTAAATAAATAAATAAATAAATAACAACAAAAACTAAAATCTCCTTTTAAAAGGAGATGAGGTAAGGATCAGGCAAGCAGAGACAGTAATCATAAAAGTCAACCATGTAGCATCTGTGCTGACCTGATTCTGCCATTAATTGGCCATCTTCTTTTCATAAAGGTGTGTCAGATCTTAGAAATATTACTTCTGGACTACAAGCCCCTATATTTCCAAATAATATAGCCCATGCTTGTTCTGGCTGTGGTATTAAAAAAGGGAGCATTTCCAATCTCCAAGACTAAGCCATGTATGAAAAAAACAGGTATGCATACTTAGTTTAATGCCTAATGTAATATCTTTCTTTTATATCTGTTTACAAATTCTTAAGCTTTTATTGCTTTTAGTTACTAGAAAATCTGCCTTAATGATAGAGTTTGATCCAGAGTTTTCTTATGATTCAGCAATGTTTGCATAACATTGTAATGTTGAATACAGTTGTTTTTAGCAAGCTCGGTGTGACATGTTTTCTTTACAAAATATCAAAGCAGGCCTTCTGCTGGGTTCTTTATTTTCTTTGACTTGTAAAATGCTATGTGTTAATGTTTCATAAGTAATCCACTGGACATGCATGAAAAAGCTTGGTATTTTATCGCATAAAACCTGTAACTACTCTATTTTCCCTAACAGTATTGCTGCCAATAAAAACATATTGTGTGAATTGGGATTTAAATATCTCTATTTTGGGCAACACTGTGTCTTGAAATAAAGTTATGAACTTCAGTCATGGCTAATAGGCATCTCTCTTACATTGTACAGTACTGGTTAAATTAAAAACAGACTTGATTTTTATCAAAAGCAGAGCATTTATGTTTTATGTTGTGTTTCACATCTCCCTATGCACTGCTCCAAAGAGTTAAAAAAATCATGACACTGGGCACTTGGAGCCAATGTGTCTGCTTTGCAGGTAGAGCTACCACCACACACACACAAATACAAAAAAGTCTAGCAGATGGCCAAGTCAAGACCTCATTTTAGTACCACAAGCCCTCTGAGCCAAAAACCAAGATAGTTGGTCAAAGATATTTTTAGATTTTACTAAAAGAAGAAAAAAAAAGGTAACAGCCTAAGCCAAAAGGTTTCAAATAAGCATTTCAAACAACTCACAAAGCAAAATGAGACAAAATAAAACAATTTAGAGACACACCAGAAAATAATAAAACTAAACTAGTCTATCTGATATTCACACTTTATTATAGAGTCAATGTAGTTCTGAGGAACACAGAGAGAGCACATCTTTCACAAACATTGCAAGATAGTTGAGCAAAGCCTCCCTCCATTGAAACAGGCTGAGCCATCTTATACCTTAAACCTCTTATTCCAGAACTTTATAATCAATGCCTGGATTCACTTAAAAGTTTACCAAGACAAAACCACCTTCCACCCCTTCCCTTCACATAGCTTTAATCCTTCCATGGAGGAAGCAAACTGGAAGTATGCTGGCATTGATTGATGTTTTCCCTAGCAGAAGATAATTTCCCATTGAAACTGCTTTGATTTACTTTCTGACAAGAGATAAGTTGTAGGTATTATTTTCCCTTTGGTAATTAGCAGATAAAGACTCCCCCCTTCCTCTTATAGCAGAGCAGCATAATGTCATTCTACAAAGTACAACTCATTCGCTGAAATCCTGTTGCTTAACACTAAAGTAGCCCCTTTGAATCAGTGAGGATTTGATGATTCAACGCCATACATTTGGTTGATTCTAGTTGTGACTGACTGTAGCATAACAAATTGAGTAGGCCCATTTGAATTAATGGAACTAGTAAACAAGATGATTAACCAAATCTCTACTGATCAAGTGGACCTACTCTAGTGTGACTTCCTATACAGTGCAACATTATTTCAGCCAATGGATTTTATGTTGTATAGTACCCAAGTTTAATGTGCCAAACTGCTAATATATTCATCTGCTATGTGCCAATTCATTGATGTAAAGCAGTTAACAAAAATTCAGATTGCTGTAATAAAAACATCATTAGTTTAACCAGGTAATAAATGTAAACTAAACTGCTTAAAAAACAATGATAGACAACAATAATGACAAAATAGGACTAAAGAAGAAAATTAGGGCCAATGAGGCTGCACACATTAAACTGAATCATTTGTGTGTTGTGTACAATGGAACTCTTACTTCAGACCTTCAGACTTTTATAAAGTACAGCTCTTGTATACTTAATGGTTTTATTTAAAATTGACAAGATCATCCCTGTTTGTGAAAGTTTACTTTCATTCTGTTGTTTCCATTTTTGCTTTACTCTGGGCCACTATTAAGAGAAGAGTGAACATCAGTGCAGCACATTATTCTTCACAAGAAAATCACTTCTTTCATGTGACTGGTATCTTGTGAAATCACTGACTGCCTGGTTCAAACAAAAAACAATATTTTTTTAGCCCAAATAATGTTCCTCTGAAACAGGTTGGAGGAGAGAGAGGCAGAGATTGTATCTATGTGGCAGTCATGAGCAGAATGCAATAGTTGACCATGTGGCTTTTACAATCAACATGCGCACAGCAGAAAATAGTTGTCTGATGTTTTGAATGAACACACATGGTTTAGACTGTAAAGATAGTATCCCTCCCATTCCTCACAAGGTATAATTACAGTTGATGTTTATATTACTATGAAATGCTGAAACAGACGGTCTGAAGACATCTAGCACCTATTAGTGATGATGTAAATGTTGGGAAATATTCAAGGGCAACTCTTGCAAGTTGACCATCTGAATTGCACTTTATCAATCACAATCACCCATTTTTTTTCCTAGAAAAATTACCACAAAACCAAACTTCTGCAAAATGCATCATAAGAGATTGTGCAGTGCACTATGCAAATGTGAATACAGTAAAACCTTCCATAAAGAGTGCCTTGCTTAGAGAGTAACTCACTTAAAGAGCAGAATTTTCTCTGAATGGTCGCTTCATTTAACAACTACAACCAACCAAAAACTTGCTTAACTAATAAATTGGTGTTCACAATCCTCCCCGCCAGAAGTCACAATTGGTCACTTATAATGGTGTTTTGCTTAAAGAGCAAACTCACTTAAAGAGCAATCCTGTGGAATGCATTATGCTCTTTAAGTGAGGTACACCTGTATCCTTATATTTGAAATAAATGAAACTATTCTCTAATCCTAATTAGAGAAGACCCATCAAACCAATGGGGTATATGCAGGGCTTCACTTAACTGGTCTCCTTCATCCAGTCTTTTGAGATCATTAGTTTGATTTAGCCTCATGTGGAACATAGTGTATGATGAACAATGGCTGTGTGATCATTGGGTAAAATCTACAGGCAATGATTAACAATGTAAATTAAACATATTTTGATGGGATGGTAGCTGTGTCAGTGTTGTAACACAGCTTGCATCTCTATAGGCCAAACAAAGTATGGCATTAGCCATATATAGTAGTGGGCCAGGATACTTAAGAGACTGCATTGCCCTAAGGACATTTCTCCGTCCCAGCAGAGTGGACCGGAGAGGCTCTCTGGTTGTACCATCGGCTAGAGAGACGCACATCTCTAGCACTAGAAAGAGGGCCTTCTCAGTGTCTGCTCCGGCCCTATGGAACCTCCTGCCAAGTGAGTTGCATCAACAGACGGAGCTGCTGCCCTTTAGGAAGGGGGTTAAGACCTGGCTGGTAGGGGATGTGTGGGGTATGGGCCAGATGGTTGCCTCAGTTTGTTGGCACATCTAATCCCTCCCTCTCTGTGTGTGACTTGTTTAATCTCTTTTAAGTTTTGTAACTTTTTAATCCTGTTTAATACTGTTTTTATACCATGCTTTTACTGTGTTTTAAAAGTTTGTTAGCCACCCTGGGTCTTTGTGAGAAGGGTGGCAAAAAAGTTTGATTAAATTAATAAATAGTAGCTAGGATCCTCCTGGGATTCTACTCTAAGTCAATGCAACTGTATATCAGATGGCAGCAAACTACATCTACAGTAATAAACAAGGTTCCACTTGTGTGTCTGGCTGTGCACCTGGTTACGTGCCAGTCATGTGGCCAGAAAAAAACCCACACACACTTAGTTAATTAATGGGGATTCAGTGCAATTTCATTTACTCCACAGTGAAATCCAAGCTGGGTTCTAAACCACTGACAACAAACATTACATGTTTTCAAAAGTAAAATGGGAAGAACCATTTTGGTTACTTTGCAGCTGAAATGGATTCTCTCTCTCTTGTGGAGACATAATCCTCCATTTGTCACTTGGGTAATCATTCCCATCCTCAGGCAGAAGGACAAGGAAATGCAACATTCTTTTATTTGTGGATGAAGTTAATAAGAATTTTCTTGACACTTTCATTAAAGTTGCCTCTTTAGCTACAGCACTGTATTGCACAAAATTGCCCATTTGCAAATTGCACAAATTGCCTTCAAGCTGGTACTTTCTTCAAACATTTGAGGCACTGGATTGGATGCTTGCAATCACGTCAATCCATCTCTCTCTCCTTATGTGTCTATTTGGTTTTTCAAAGGAGCTAAATGGTAAAGCCATTTTTAAAGAGTCCTGGAAGGAAAGATAGAGTGCTTTGTCTCATTCTTTGACAGTGGTTGAGGGACATTGCAGGACATCAGATTTCTTGCCAGGAGGCTTGTTATATAAAAACAACCAAAAGTGAAGATTATTAGGGATTTAGTGAGTATTATTTAGATACTTACTCTTATCTAATTTTGTTTTTTTTAAATAACTAATATGGGGAATTTTTGGAATAGTAGCTGTGTTAATCTGTGTTTCAAGCATATCAGAGAATAAACAAAACAAAAACATTGTAGCACTTTGAAGACAAACTGTTATATTTTAATGTTAGCTTTTGTGGATCAAGTCCACTTCATCAGACACAGGAGTGGTCTTCTTATTTTGGGTTTAGGCCAGACACAAAACTGCCAAAATGAAGTCACATTTGGTAAATTCATTCCAACAGTTCCTGTGTGAGAAATATTAGCCGGCAACACAAGGTTGCATAACAGATAAGTATTTTTGTTGTTCAGTCGCATAGTCAATTCCAACCCTTTGCGACCCCATGGACCACTGTCCGCCAGGCACTTCTGTCCTCCACCATCCTCCTCAACTCACTCAGCTCTGTGCCCATTGTGTCTACAATACCATCTAGCCATCTCATTTTTGGCCGCCCCCTTCTTATTTTGCCCTCCACCCTTCCCAGCATCAAGGCTTTCTCAAGCGAATCCTCTCTTCTCATTTGATGTCCAAAGTACTTTAGCTTCATCTTTACTGTTTGACCTTCTAAGGAGCAGTCAGGGTTGATTTCTTCTAAGATTGACCTATTTGTTCTCCTCGTTGTCCAGGCGACTCTCTAAACTCTCCTCCAACACCACATCTCAAAGGCATCTATTCTTCTGTGCTCAGCTTTCCTAATGGTCCAGCTTTCACAACCATACATTGCCACAGGGAATACCAGGGGTTCCCAAACTTGATTCAACAGGCCAATCACATAGTTCCTTGCACCAGAAGTTGAAGTAAAACACACCCATGCATGTGTAGAACACTGCCATAAATGCACCCATGGCTGTCATAAACATGTTTACAAGAGCTACAGGTGAATTTACAACAGTGTTCTGCACATGTGCATTTTGCTTCCGCTTCCGGGAGCAGTGAGGGTGGTGCAGGCTGAATGAATTGGCATTGGGGGCTGGATCCAGCCCATTGGCCATAGTTTGGGCACCCCTGGTTTATACAATTGGTAATGACAGATGGTCTCTGGTTGTTATTCGGATTTGTTGTAAATTTTTCTCTGTTCAATTGCTGTGTGTATGTGTGTGTGAGAGAGAATGAGAGAGACAGACAGAGATGAATATAGAGGAAGATTATTGCAACAACCTTGATATGCAAAGGATTAAAGTTATTCAAGGGCAAACCACTTGACAAATGTCGAATCAATCTTGTTTGGCCCTATGAGTCTGAGCTACCAGTAATGACAGTTGAAATTTTGCTTCTTCCATGATCTCCTTACTTACCTTTAGGCAAGCTGCACTCAGTTAGCCTTACTTTACCCACCTGTAATAATGACTTGCTTTCCAATGTTGTTGTATAGGTCACAACAGATCACTGTGCCTGGTATGCATGCAATGACACAAAGTAATGCTATTAATGAAATTTTTTAATAATAGAGTGAGTATTCAAAGAAATAATTGATGTTATTTGCATGGGAAGTCTTGCTTGTGTTCAAATGGTAGAACTGTTCCACAGCTACATTGCCTGAAAAGGTACTGTCCTATTTGGGGAAACACAGCTGGCAATCTGGAATTGTGCTTCAATTACAGCTGTGTTATATTTTCATAGCTACTCCTTGCTTTGATGCTTTGTCTTTAATTAGTCCTTTATTTCTGTTAATAAAACCTTAAGTAGTCATTCTAGCAATTAAGTGAATATTTGATGAGAAATATGAATCCTTTCCACATTCCACAGCAGTGAAACATGGCTTTTAGAAAATAACAATGCAATCTAATTATTCAGAGTTTGCAGATATGCAAAATACTGTACACACAAATTGAGAAAGTAAATGAATTATAATAAGGACACAAATACTAATTATTTATGTTATTTAATTCATTTTACTTGTTATGGGTATCATTACTTGTAACGGTCACATTCTGTGCCTAGAATGGTTACAACAACATTAAGGGCTTGACATTTTGGAAACCAGACTCCTCTTCATGATCTAATACAGGTAGAAATTAAGTACAGATGGTTGAGAAACAGAATACCAGACATTTCTGCCCATCAGAAATATGGGTGAAGTGGCAGTACTGCAAACTATCTGAGGAAACAAAATAATTTCAGTAATGTTACAAATTTGATTATATTTTACCTGATAAATAAGTACAAAAGTAAATCAGATGAGATTTGTAGCACTTGCACATGTAGTTTTTAATTGAGCCTGTCCATCTGTAGCATTAAAAGTTGCTGAAATTAGGAGGGGGAAAATAGTGTTTTGAACTTTAAAATAACAGAAAGTCATTTGAATTTTTTGGAATAGTAGCCATGTTAGTCTGTGGTTCAGACTACATATCAGAAAACAAAACAAAATAAACAAAATGAAATAAAAATAAAATAAAAAACACTGTAGCACTTTAAAGACTAACTGCTATATGTTTTTGTTAGCTTTCGTGGATCAAGTCCACTCCTTCAGACAAAGAGTGAAACTTACAGGCATGGTTTTTTATACACCAAATTCAGGGGGTCATTTGAAGTCATAATGGTAAGGTTGCCCTTGCTGGAAAGCCATTCATATCTGATACTAGAGTATGGTGCTCATCTCTGTTTATAACCATAGAGCCAGCACTGGCTGCATCTGCAAACATTTTGGTGGTCATGTGGCAGCCATGACTAGGCACCAGAAAGCATGAATCATGGTTATTTTTCCCACCAAAGCACTACCTATTTATCTACTTGCAATTTTTGCTTTCAAACTGCAAGGTTAGCAGGAGCTGGGACAGATGACGGGAGCTCACTCAGTCACGCAGCACTTGGGTCTTGAACTGTGGACCTTCCGACCTTCTAGTCATCAAGTTCAGTGTATTAAACTCTAAGGCACCACAGTTCCATTTTTAAAATCATAAGTAGTCTCTATAGAAGTGTCTTGAGCTTTTTTATACAGCCACCTATTTCAGCCTTTTCCTTCTTCAAAACCAAATACTGTACAGTAAAACCTCAGATAACAAAGGGTTATGATAAGAAAATAATTGCATAATGATGGGAAAATTTTTCCCCAGGGTGCGACCATTTTTTCAACTGCCTGGCCAGCCACCGCTGCTTCCCACAGTGGTGGGGAGGGTGAGGGAGCATTTTTGCCACTTTTTAAAAATTTTCGGGACTTTTCTGGGTCAAAATAGGCCAAAAATGCACCAATTTCATCACTTCCAATTTTTCCGATTCACTTCTGGTTTTTGTTTTTGCTCTTCCAAGGCTTCCCTTGGATGGGGGCTTGGGGGAGCATTTTCACATCATTTTTTAAAATCATTTTTTAAATTTTTAGGTGTGTTTTTGATGTCATGGAACTTCAGTTTTTGGCAATTTTTGGTGGTAGGGCTGCTTACACAGGGCAAAAGAGCCCTGTCCATAGCCATGCCACATAGGATTTTATAAGTCATGATTATTCTCATGAGGCCTCTGTACTGAAATATGGGTGGCCAGGTGCATCTCTTGGTCAGGAATGTCCCCATGACTTTCCTTACTTTTAAATGTGGCAGTGAATTGTCTGTTCCTACCCCCTATAGTGACAGGAAAATGAAATGAGACACATGTAGAAACTGAAGGATACTGCATTTAATATTGCAGGCAGAAAAGAATAATGGTTTTTTAATTAAGCTGGCTAAGAATATGTGTGATTTTTTTATAATATCAGCTACAATGAGGTGTTACACTCAATACTATGACTCAATATTTAGCATATGTTTAAGAATATTTCCTATCAATAAAATGTGCTACCCTCAGAAAAGTATTTCTTTTAGTATTATAGAAGGTCTAACATGGTTTTTTCCTCCCTTTTGCCTCAATACTTCATGTGCAATATGACTAAAATGTATGCCCACCTTAATTAGTTTTAAGCTGTTACCAAAAACTGTCTGTCTGTGAAATGCCATGTTTACATTGTTAATATTACTGTGAGCAAAATCCATTCTTAGTGCTAGATAGAGTAGACCTATTGAAATGAGTAGGGCAAATTCATCACTGTGAATTTGACTCTAGACCGAGACCAGAACTACTGTTGAACTAGACCCAGCGGTGTGATGTCAAAAATTTTACTACCCCACCATGATGTCATCACAGCGTGGGCAGAGCTAATGTCATGACATCATGATGTCATGGGCAGGACAAAAATAAAATAATAAAATAAAATAAAAATAAGCACACGCACACACACACACACACCTCAACCCACCCACCCACAATACAAACCCATAAATAAATTAAATAAATAAATAAATAAAAATTACATTAAAATACACCCATCCACCCACCCCAAACACAAAACCTGTTAGTATAAGTGCCTGGGCAGCACCATGTTGGGAGATGGATATGGTCATCATACTGGTTCTCTAGGACAGTGGTCTGCAAATGTGGTTCTCCAGATGTTCTTGGACTTGAATTACCAGGAGCCTAAGTCAGCACTCCTGCTGATTGGGGCTTCTGGGAATTGAAGTCCAAGAACATCTGGAGAGCCACATTTGCAGACCAAGGCTCTAGGATAATATGCCTTAATGTAAATGTAAAACAGCTGGACCTCCTTAAGGAATCTCCAATTGGAACAGCAATTGGAACAGCACAGGTGTAGCTTATTGATGAGGAAACTCCAAGACTTTGCTTAAAAACCCCAAGCCAGGCCGCCAGGCCTTTTTAGGAACTGTGGTAGTATGTCAATATAGGTAAAGGTATTAAATACACATTAAAATACACACAGACACACCACATCCAAAGGTGAGTCACTTACCCTGGGGAGCTTCAGGCTATAGGGAACTTCCCCGCTTGGAAGGACAGCAAGGAGCCATGCATATGCACCAAGCACTGTAGGTGTGCATGCAAACCAAGTGCTTGACGCGCATGCGCAGTGGGGGAACCAGTGAAAAGGTAAGCCCCGGAGGTGGTTTCCCCCAAAAGCTGCTATTGGTTCTCCGGGATACCGGGAAATTTACTACCGGTTCTGGTGACCTGGTGCGAACCTGTTACATCCCATCACTGACTAGACCGCATTAGAAAGAGGACTGCAACCCTGAATGCTTTTCCATATGTCATTATCATCATCACTGAACCTCTGGCTTAAATCTGGCCATCTTTTGAAAATGAGGGATTCATATGTGCAACCCAAGAACAAGTAATTTGCACTAAATGCTATAAGAAAATAATTATGAAGCAAAGTGGAAGTGATTTTAAAAATGGAACTTTGTAGCGCGCCAGCAGGTGCCTGTTCCCCCCACCCCACTCGCCCCTTAGCGTTTGCTAAGGGGCGAGTGGGGTGCACGGAACAGGCACCCACTGTCGCGCTTTGTAGCAAGCGCTAAGGGGCGAGTGGGGTGGGGGGAACAGGCCCCCACTGGCGCGCTACAAAGTTCCATTTTTAAAATCACTTCCACTTTGCTTCATAATTATTTTCTTATAGCATTTAGTGCAAATTACTTGTTCTTGGGTTGCAATTGCTAGCCTAGGGTCAGTTTTGGTTTGTCCCTGACATCAGGCCTTTTTTTTTTAGGGTTGTTCGATGCATGCATCGGACAACGCTAAAAACCAGATAACGACATGACTTGTGGAACCAAGTCATAACGATATCCGGTGTATTACTGTATTCTCTATACATAGAAACTACACAGACACACAAGCACAGAATACTTAAAGACTCTTTTCTACATCTACTGTCTGAAATGGTCCACTCCAAGAACATGTTTATGTGGATGCTTACTCTTACAATGCTAATTTTAATATTCTTCTTCTGTCACTGAAGTTCATCTCATGTTTAATGCTTTTTTTCTCAGTGAGCTTGAAAGACTTTTTTTACCCTTTGGGATGAGAGAGAAAAATAACCTACATTTGCAAGCCTAATTTGCAATGAACTAAACTTGACTGCAAGGAGAATTGTAAGTGTGATGCTTTTATTTCAGGAAGCTAAAATCCATCAAGATTATAGACAAAAAAGTAAGTTCACATATATGTTTATATAAATACCAAGAGTACTTGCTTTCTCCCCTTTACCTAGATATTGAGTACTTGTTTTCTAAAATATTTGTGATATGGAATGGGTGAGAGTTCACTTCTTTCCATTTCTGATTTTAAAAGTTACCAAGATGATTAATTTCTTCATGTTTAGGATTTCAAATGTTTGAAATTTTATAAATCAGACCAATTTTCCACATATCTACACATAGTTATCCTTTTGGCTAACATGAACCTCCAGTTTTGGATAGCCTATCCAGTGATGGGATTGGTGGGAATTGTAATCCAACAATATCAAGTAATGTTTTCCACATCTTTTCTTCTTGTTGTTGTTCAGTCGCACAGTCAATTCCAACCCTTTGCGACCCCATGGACCACTGTCCTCCAGGCACTTCTGTCCTCTACCATCCTCCTCAACTCACTCAGCTTTGTGGCCATTGTCTCTACAAAACCATCTAGCCATCTCATTTTTGGTTGCTCCCTTCTTCTTTTGCCCTCCACCCTTCCCAGCATCAAGGCTTTCTCAAGCGAATCCTCTCTTCTCATTTGATGTCCAAAGTACTTTAGCTTCATTTTTACTATTTGACCTTCTAAGGAGCAGTCAGGGTTAATTTCTTCTAAGATTGACCTATTTATTCTCCTCACTGTCCATAGTTTTTATAGCAAGGAATTCATGATTTCTAGCAGTGGGTTTTCAGATTCTTTAAGAAATCAATTCCCAGAAAGACCTAATATAACTTGCCAAGGGGCCATGTTGTATTCAAAAGAGCATTTTAATTATTGCAGGCCATTGATCTGCATTCAGAATTGGCTTCTTCTCCAAAAGGTTGTGCTTTTTCAGGCATGATTGGTCTGGCTGTTTCATCTCTCTCATGATCTGTTCCTGTCTAAATTGCAGTTTTATATATTAAAAATGCCCTTGGCATTCATACCAATAGTGTCTTGATACTCTCCAAGTCTTTCCTGAAACTAATCAGGAAAAAAAAAGCCACTGTAGCAGTACGCTCTTCATTGCTCTAAAAAGGTGTTGGCTAATATTTGACTTATAAGATCTTTCATTGTGGAACAGACATTGTGGTCACCAAAGCAAGATCATAAATGTCCCAGGTGTGAAACCAGATCACTGAAACAAGCAAGTACAAAAGCAAATATTCCTTTGAGCGTATGAATACACATGGAAAGATCTAAGGTACAATTCTGTATAATAATAATAATGATAATAATAATAATAATAATAATAATAATAATAATAATAATAATAATAATAATAATAATAATAATAATAATAATAATAATAACAGAAATTATTCTGGGTTGAAAAGATGTTTGTGGGAGAAACTCTGCTCAAGGGATGCCTGAATGAGGCTCCTTTCACATCCCCAAGAGCTGGGAAAGAGATGGGTGCTCAACAGTGTACATAGACAAGTGTTTGCAAGGACCAGTGTTCTCATAGTGATTACTGGTGCCCAGAAAAATAGTGTGAAAATGTAGATTGACTTTTCTATTGAAAATTGTTATGACTGAAGGAAAGCAACCAGTTTCATTTCAAGGAAGTAGCCATGTTGGTTTGTTGTAGTAAAAACTACTATTCCCAATGCACCTTGCTTTGGTTGTGCCAAAATGGTTGTGGATTACATTGTAACCTATTTCAGATGCAAAATTCAACCAAACCATGGAGCTGTGTAGTGAGGCTGTGGAGCTGTCTGATTCCTATCTGGACCAGGAGAGGTGCTTGCTCCCCACCAAATGAAAATATGGAGATGACCACATAGTCTTTGTAATGAGCTGCCTAAAGTGTGGCATTTTTCTGTGATCATAGTAAAGGCATCCAACTCCAGAGGGTGGTGCTCATCTCTAATTACAGCCCAAGAGCCAGTGCTGTCTGTATCTGCAGCAGAGGCGTAGCTACCGCCGTATCTGCCGTATCAATTATACGGGGCCCCCGGGCCACGGGGGGCCCCAACGTGCGTAAGCAAAACAAATCTTTACCCTTCCTAAGGGCCCCCAAACAAATTTTTATACGGAGCCCCGCCAAGGCACGCTACTCTTCTGATCTGCAGACATTTCAATGGTCAGGTGGCAGGCATGACTAGTCTCTGGAGCATACGGAATGCTGTTACCTTTCCCACTGAAGCTGTACCTATTTATCTACTTGCAATTTCTTGCTTTCAAACAGCTAGTCTGGCAAGAGCTGAGACAGATGATGGGAGCTCATTCTGTCGTGCAGCACACGGGTCTCACACAGCTGATTTGCCAACCTTCTAGTCATCAAGATCAGCTTCTCAACCACTAAGCCACCGTGGCCCTCTCAGCCTGAAGCTAACTTGTTCTACTTTATATCCTGTGTAGATTATATGGTCATGCATGATATGAAGGGATAATTCATATTTGAAGAGTGATTAAAATTGTGTCTAGATGCCTCATTTCGTGGCTTCTATGTATTGATCAGCCTTTTGTCCAAAACATATATCTGAGCCAAATCTTTAAAAATAGTCATCTCTCACATGAAGCTTATGTATCCTAAGTATATTTTGTGAAAATGGATGGTCTGGCCAGAATATTCAGTCAAGATAGGGAGGCTGGAAATAGAGTTGGTGACCATAATCCAATACGTTCCTTCATGCAGTGGCTATCATACAGTTATTTCTCCTGTGCTGTCATGATATTATAAGCCAAGTTAAAAGTTATTATTCAAAATAAGAGGTGGGATACAATCTTGTGCTCTTCCTAGGGGGCTCCCTGTCTGAACATAATGTTGAGCTAGATGGCACCATGTGAAGAAATGAAATCTGTTCCTGGAATCCATATGTAAATCAGAGTACAAGATAGGATTGTTGACCAGAGAATATGAGCTATTGAAAGTACAGCAAAAACTGACATTCTCAAAAGAATGCTTTTCTGTATCCAAACACATGTTGGGAGTAATGATAAACCTCAATTCTAGTTAAGAATAGTTGTTGGAAACAGTTTCTGAAGATGCCTCCTGTTCTTACTAGCATCTTCCTTGATGCTTTGACTCCTACTGAGTTGGACTACTTTCATACTTAAACGTAGACTGCTTTTGACACTCCCTTAGACTGGAGTCATCTAATTTACCTCTCATCTCATTGTGCCCTGCTGGCTTGCAACTTGAACTGCCTTTTGACAATGCTGTTTCCAGACTGGCCCATCTTGAACTGCCTTCTCTCTGCCTGGACTCTGCCTTGCCAGAGAAAGTCACAAACAGGGCAACATAGACTTTATCAGATCTACCCAACAGACAGTAAAGAACAGCGATACTTGATATCCCCCCAACAGTGAAAAAAGAAATGCCATTGCATACTGAAAGTACAGTTGCTGCCAACCATTTTCTTCAAATACTGTACTCTCCATCATTGTGTGAGCACAAAGAGATTTGTGTTTTGATAGACTAGGCAAGTGAAATGATAGGCACTCTCAAGACAATAATTGTTCATCTTTGCCTTTATACTGTATTTGGGTTTTGCTATGCCAGTTTAATCTTTGATGTGACAACATATACTGTGATTCACCTGTATGCACACAAGAAATCCTTCACATAAAACCCCCACAAGCTTTATCCAAATACTGCATAAGAGTTGTTTCTTAGTTTTTGTTTCCTTTTCCAGGACACTTTTGTTGAACTACCTTGTTTTCCCCAGACTAAGATGTTCATCTCGGGATAAAAACATTTGTGAACAGTAGACACTGGATGTAGCAAGTGTGTTGGGGGAAAACCTTTAAACCTCATTTGTTAGCATGGGGATGGGTGTGAAGATTACTGGATTTAATTTTGATGCAATTTTATTCCATTTATACCTTTCAGAAAAGGATCCAAAACTCATTGCAGATTTTTAATCCATATGTTTGTTTAGGCATTGCTGTGTGATATAGCATAACAAAAATGTGCATGTACGCATTTTTGTTAATGAGAAAATGTGCAAAGCTTACAAAATTAATTCAACACTGTACATGGGAATAATTGCAAAGGTTCTCAAGCCAATGCAGACCTGGAGTAAAATAAGTGTAACAGTTCAAAAAGGAGGACAAAGAACAAGCTTAATAGATTCTCATACAGATTTAAGATTTTTGAAGCTTGACATTGTTGTTGTTCAGTTGCACAGTCAAGTCTGACCCTTTGTGACCCCATGGACCACTGCATGCCAGGCTCATCTGTCATCCTCCATAGCCCACCCAGATCTACGCCAACTACGTCAATGATGCCATCTAGTCAATCCATCCTCGGTCGCCCCCTTCTCCTTTTGACTTTGATCTTTCCTAGCATCAAGGCCTTCTAAAGGGAGTCCTCTCTTCTCATTTGGCACTGGTAAACTGTTAATCTGAAAGACAGCATGAAACAGTAACTTCAGTAGTTGGATATATGTGAACTTTGAAGAGTTCAGCCACAGAATGGAATTTTATACATCAACAACTTCAGCTCACTGGAATCTACTTCACATGCTTGCTGAGAGAATAATGATAGATGATACTTGTGTCATAGTTCCTTGGAATGAAACTTCATAAATATGATAATAAATAAGTCATGAATGTATGAAGTTTTCTATTTGCTGTGTAATACACACATTTTAAATGGTGCCTTCAACCCTTAGCAAATTGATAAGCTTCTGCATCTACCCCCTTAATTATCCTTTGGGCAATTAAAATTCCCAAGCCCAAATAGGATTTATTTATTTACTGAATATGTATTTCTATATGTTTGGAATGCTGCCACTTTATCAGGAACATACTGTAACCCTTTCAAAACTAAGGTGAACAAATTTGATTTGATCTCAATTGTTTCTTCTACTGATTTTGTCTGAGAAACAGACAGGGAGATAAATACAAGAAATAATCATAAGAACGAAGACCTAGCAATAAAGTGATTTTTTTTCCTTTTGTGTCCAGATCAAACTTGAAACTGCCAAAATGAAACCACCTTCTTCACTTTGTCTTTAGCCAAACTTAAATCCTCATCGGTGCATGTTTCTGGTAGTAACCGGCAGACCAGCATATGAGCTGGATTTTGTATCTCTCCACATTCACACAGTGTGTTGTTTTCCACCAGCAGCCCCCACTTGAGCATGTTGGTCATACATTTAGGCACTCAGATCCTCAGCCTATTTAGGGTCCTCCAAGTAACATAGAGGAGGTTGAGTTCCTCAGCCATATCCTCCTTTAATGTTAATCCTTGTTCAGTGAGCTCCTTTCTCCATCTTCTAATTTGATCTTGCTTATGCATACCCTCAAGAATGTTTGTTCTTGCCATAAAGCTCTTCCTGGTCCTGAGTCAGAGGACTAGAGGCACATATCTGTTTCAGAGAATGCTGAGGGTCATTCTTTTGCTTAATTCTCTCGGCATCTGCTGCTAATTCTCTCCTTATCTTAATTGGAGTGATACCAGCAAGAGGTTATATTTTCTCATGGTGATAAGATAATATAGTACTATTCTCATCTTTAAAAAAACCCCATAAAACAATCAGGATTGCAAGAAGGAAAGATGGATGGAGGCAGGATCATGGAAAGGAAGAGGGGGCTGCAGGTTGGGTTGGATTGGAATGCTAATCACGTCACCTGTGTGGACTCTGAACTTCCAATTCAATCCACATGTACAGCATGAGGATTCATTAGGATTTCATTCATAGCTGAGGCTGCAAATCAAATCACAGTAATCATACCCTACCTGTATTTGTAGTATAGAATTAGGGGTGGCACATATTTTTGATAGTCTTCAACAGGTCCATGACAGGTAGATCTAAACTAACAGTGATCTCAAATTCTATACTGTACAGGTAATAGTTGCATGTACAGTACTGTATTTATCTAATATTGATGGTTGAGAATATTGTTTGATTTAAACACAATTTTTGAAGACAAAAACCAATTGTAACTTTGATGGAATAAACTCAAGATTTGGTGGGAATAATTTGAATTTGAAACCAATTTGGATATGATAGAAAGTAAGACTCACAAACAACCCATCTTTATATGAGTTATGTGACTGGTGAAATCCTGTTTTTTCTTAATTATTTTGCTGCTAACAGGTTTTGCTTTTTATCTAGCCTTCCTCATTGATTTATGTTTTCAAATAACCACTATTTCCACTGATGCTGTTCCATCCTACCATTTGTTTGGGTATCTCCTCGGCAGAATATGTGGGTATTTTAACCAAATGTACATGATGCATGACAGAGAATCAATAATGAGAGGATTAGCTTAAAGGAATGTATTTAAGGCATCATTGCCAAAGTCAGAGGATTGTAGAGCAGCCTGAAAACTGTAAAAGCTAATGAATAAATAAATGGAGGATTATATAGAAGGGAAAAGATTGTGTTTGGGCATATTGCATTGTCTGTAGAGACTAGGGAATAGAAAGGAGAATATAAAATTTGGCATCACCTAAAGCAGAACTTTGAACAGTACTTCAACCAACACATCAGGACTTACATTTTGGTTATTTATGTTTTGCACTTAGAAGGGAAGTAAATAACATGTGGAATCTAATATAATTGGATTTCTCTTAAAGCTATGGCATGGACACTGCAAGTAGTTCTCCAAGCATTTCACTAACAACAAATTTTGAGATGAAATCCAAGTTTTCTGCTCAGATGACTGAGACATCTCCTGGAAATGGAAGGGATAGTTTTCTTAGATTATTTATTTATTTGTTCATTTTTCTCCACTGCCCTTCTCACTGAAGTGACTCGGTGGTTTACAAGTAATAAAAAGACATCACAACAAAACACAAACACTACTTAAAAACCTCAAATACAAAACAGGTGTGATGACATGGGCTTCTGGTAATTGAAGTCCAAGAACAGCTGGAGCACCAAGGTTGAGAAACCCTGCTTTAAATGCTAGTCTAGCCAAGTTATCCTGCCTCCAAGGGATATTTCAGGCTTGATTTGTTCTGGGATCTACTTGTTCATCTTTCTGGCAGTCAAGGGTATCCTCAAAGCTCTCCTCCAACACCATATTTCAAAGGAATAATTTTTCCCTGTCAGCTTTCTTAACTATTCAGCTTTCCCACTCATACATAATGATTTCGAATATAAAAATATGGATGATCTTGGACTTAGTCTCCAGTGATATGTCCTTACACTTGACAATCTTTTATATTTTGATTGCTGCTATTCTGAATCTCAGTCCTCCAAAAGACCTAAACAGCAGTGGATTGAGGGAAAATTCAGACAATGTACAGTACCTCTATTCTCTATATGTTTTTACTCAACACATGAGACAGAAGAATATGCTAACTCTACTAGTTCTGTCATTGCATCCATAACTCTTTAAGTGAAAACTATCCATAGAGGCTTTCTGCATAATTTGAAACACTGAGTTTAAGGCTGGAATTAGCACATTACAAGTAGCGACATTACTTGGAAAAAGGTCTAGCATGGGCCTGTTTTGATTTTGAGGCCAATTTGGGGCTGTTGAGTGCACTCTAATTTGATCTGGAGTGATCCGTGCCCTCTCCAGTTTGATTTATTTTTGGATCTAGGTCTACGCCTAACCCACCCATTGACTTGCACTTGAAAACCCAAACCAGCTATGCTTTTATTTTCTTTGGCATTATCAAGGATATAATAGACATCAAATAATGGTGTAAATGTACCAGACTTGAGACAGCTAGCTTCAGAGATGTGCATACTGCATTACACACCTTCAAAGTTTGCTTGTCAAACAGGTAAACAACAACAAAATGCTGAAGTATTCTGTAAATACTTTGTTTTGGTTCACCCTAGAACTGAATCTGGCCATTCTAGTTTAGATTTGGTAAAAAAAACAATCCAAATCAGGTTGTTTCAATTTGTAATTCAGGATTTCTTTTAATCTGGTGCAGAACTCTATTTGTAACATTTTTCTTTTTCAGGTTATTCATTCATTTATTTATTTATTAAATTTATATTCCGCCCTACTCGCACAAGCAACTCAGGGCGGAGCACAACAGGCATATTGTATACCACAAACATACTAAAAGAGCAATAAAAATTAAAACCCATTAAAAACAACCCATTAAAAACAACCTCCCAGTCCCTAGCCTAAAAGGAACCGGATAAAAGGAATGGGAATGGGACTTGGGATTGGAGGGTAGATGTAGGAAGTTAAATATGCCAGCGGGGGGGGGGTATCAGTAAACCATGACTACCCCACACCATTCCCACCAGCCAGGTTTTCAGGCCCTTCCTAAAAGCCAGTAACTCCATCTGGAGGTGCAGCTCCAGAGGCAGGCAGTTCCACAGAGTCAGAGCGAACCGGGAGAGGGCCCTCTTTCTAGTGCCAGAGAGGCTCGACTCTCTGGCAGATGGTACAACTATGGCATCTTTCCGGTCTGCTCTGGTGGGACTGACAGATACCCTTGGGGAGATGCGGTCTCTCAAGTAACCTGGCCCACTACCATATAGGGCATTAAAGGTAATGACAAGCTCCTTGAATTGCACCCGGAGGCAAACTGGTGACCAGTGCAGCTCCCGAAGCAGTGGGGATGCATGAGAATAACGCCCACATGAACTGGCAACTATGGTATTATTAAAAAAATGGTGTATTAAATACTAATATTGGGGAGTGTTTTTTCTTTTCTTTTCTGCCTTTCTTCCCAGAGGGAGACCAAGTTGACTCACAGTCAATTAAAACAACAGAGAGATGTATCAAATACTGTACAATTGTGCCTCACTTAAAGAGCATAATGCATCCCACAGGATTGCTCTTTAAGCGAGTTTGCTCTTTAAGTGAAACACCATTGTAAGTGACCAATTGTGAGGGGTCATTTTATTAGAGTGTAAGGAAAACATTTGTTTTTATCTCTAGGTAGTGTGAACTTCAACTATTTTGAGACAATTGATTTCACAAAATGGTGCCCAGGTGATAACTGTCATGGGTACTAATTACTTCAATTAGACTTTTGTCCATGTAGACAACAGACCTCTAAGCTGAAAAAGTGAACTTTTTCTTTTCTTTTTTTACAAATTAGGTATTTTTAAATGTTGCTTTCTCCAGACCTCAATTTTTCCAAAAGAAAACAATGTATAGAAAAATTTGATTCCACCAGAGTGGATTTCTTCAGTCTAGGCAGATTTTTCTGAGTCCTGGTTCAGTCACAATCAAATCAGATGCAATAATATTATGACTGTTCATTCAGAGGAAGTCAGTTTATGAGTGTCAAGATACCCTAATAGTGATGTGGCTCAGGTGTTACTAATCTGAGGGTCTTTGCACCTTCCAGTTTGCTTGGGGTCAAGTATGCCTGGTAAACAAATTTGTGGTAAAACAAAGGATAATATGTTTCCAAATTAATCTCTAGTTCAGAAATTTCACACTAACCATGTAGTTCTGAAATAGATATCTGGAAAAGGGAATGACACTATATTTCATAGGGATAACTAACTTGTCTATATGGATCATATCACCTCTGTTAGTCCTCACTGCTCTTCTTATCTGAGGTGAACTTGCCAGATTCTAAACATAATCACTCAATAGTTTTTTTGCAAATGTCATCATACAAAGGCTTAGCAGGAAAAAAATATTGACCACATAACAATGTTAGTTAAAGTCACTTTCACTCTTATCCATTGGCTTTGACTTCTGTATCCATATCTTTCCCATCCTTTGTTCTCCTTGTCTTGGGACCTAATGCCTTGATTGAAAGTTAAGCTTACTTAGCAAGCATTGCATTACATTTACTTTTCTGGCATTACATTACTTTTACATCATATTACTTTTCTGACATTCCATTACTCTGCAAACCACCAGGTGCACTAAGTAAACGCCATAAACACTAAATATGTTGGCATGGATTAACATGTCAGGCTTCTCAATTAAGTCCATTGCATTTTCCCGCCAAGTGTTATCTTTTAGTCAGAATATTATTGGGATTCCACCTGGAGTTAATGAAACCACTAGTTAGCAAGTTGTCTGTTGAATGACTTATCACATGCTTTCTCACAGGACTAGCACATGATCACATCTGCAATTGGCGTTTTGTTTATTAATTGTCACTTGCTGCTAAAAATTTATACAGTTTTGTTTGCTTGTTAGTAATTACCCAATAGAATTCTTTCCTTTGATTTTCTGAGTCATTTTTCTGTTTAATCAAATGTTTTGTGTACATGTTTCAAAATAAAAACATGTTAAATGCATACTTTTTTGCTCATGCTTGTAAAAAAAAATAATCTCAAAATAATAGTCATTAGACCCTTTAAAGTGTCAAAAGCAACCATGCCTTTGATTTCTCTAGGACTCTTCTTCAGGCTGCCTTATTGGAGGTAGAGAAAAAGAAAAAGAAAACATTTTGACCATATGTTGAAACTGCAGGCTCTGTTATTAAAATCCCAAGGTCGAGACTGCAAAATTGTAAAACCACCAGAGGTGTGTTGGTATATAATTTTACCTCATGGAAGGCATAGTAAATTGTCTTTCTCCAGTTCTAAAGTCGAATCCTCCTTTCTGTATTGTTAAAGCAAGTGGCTTGTGCTCTGGCTAGGAGTAGAAGCACCAAGATTTTCATGTCAGAAAAGCTGAAGATTGCATTTAGTGGTAAACTAAGCAATGTGGAGTCCTAGTGAGGAAGTCTTTGAATGATGGCAAACTCTTAGCTCTGATTGTAGATCCTACCAAGGGCAGCTGTTCAAATCACATGCACATAGTAAGAATTTAAGATGTTGTTATGTACTTTCATGTCAAACCTGGCTTATAGTGATCCTGACAGGGCTTTCAAGGTAAGTCTTAATAAGTGGGTTTACCCATTTCACACCTGAAGTGCGTTTCGATGGCTGAAGAGAGATTTGAACCCAATCCTCCTGAGTCTATCCTCTAGATCAGTGATGGCGTATACTTCAATTCCCAGAAGCCCAAGTCACCACTCCTGCTGATCAAGGCTTCTGGGAATTGAAGTTCAAAAACAGCTAGAGTTCCATGGTTCACCATCACTGCTCTAGATGAAAAGCTCAGGGAGTTATCAACATGGCCATGGAGCCAGAGATTGGGGGTTCACTTCTGCATTGTACACCCCACACAGAAGACTTCAGTTCACCATCTTATATAATGGGCAAGCTGCATAGTCCCAAGATGTCCTTAGAAGAAGGGAAATTAGGGAATGATAAAGCACTTCTGTGTATTCACCACCTAAAAAACTCACCATAAGTATGAATTTACTTGATGGCACACCGTAATTACTATGAATTTAAGAAAGGTACACATTTAAAGATACATTCTGCTTGTTTTTAGCTTTTCAAGTGCTCACTTCATATATTGACAACCACAAATTCTTACAAATAATATTATTTGAAAAGTTAGAATAGCTTAAAATTATATAAAATGAAAACTACAAAATATATATGCATAAAACAAAAATCATATCTCACCTGAAAAAAAAAGCTATAGCAGCCTCTGGGAATCCCCTCTCATGTTGAAAATCAGAGCATATAAAATTGTGACTCCTTAGTCAGTGTAATTAACATTGCCCTTCTACCTGCCATGGCCAGTGATTAGTTAGCAAGCAGTAAATTATCATGAACTGCTTCTGGATTTCAAGAAGGTTTACATATATGACTCAACATACCAAAGAAGCAGAAATGCTATTTTTGTATATTTGTCCATGTGTCCCATAGATACCCTGAATGGAACATGTAGACCATCAATGGTCTACATACCACAACTTGTGAATCGCTGCCCTTTAACTTTAAAAAACTGAACTGGGACTTGGACAACTAATGAAGAACTTGTCAGATGAGTTCAGAGGCAATAGCATTCAAAGAGCAACCCAATGCCAGTGCATGTCTCGTCGTCATTACTGCAACTCGAACCAAGTATAATTTTTTTCCTGCCCCAGGGTGCCGGGAGGCCTGGTCATGGAGGCCAGCTGGTTCTGGGCCGCCTTCACCCTCTGAGGCAATCAGGAAAAATGCCACTGACATGATATTGTTTAAGGTGGATCCCAGCTTGCCATGAAGTGACCCACACACTATGATCTCAGAGCCATTGCCTGCGACATATATGAAATGAGACATGCGGGATTTAACACTGGGACTGCAATGGACTGTCACAGCCTTGAGGATATAGACAAGGTGTGCCTTCACAGCCAGTCCATCTGGCATTACCTCTTCTGCCTCCATTGACCACTGGGAATCAGAGTTCCTCCTCCGTTCATTTTGCTGTTGGACCTAATATGCCACTATGGTAATGGAGTAGGACCATACAGCCAGCGACTCAACACCAAGTGTTAGGCAGCAGTAAATAACCTGACTCCCTTATGAGGCCAACTTCTATGTACAGATGAGCCCCTTTAGGTGGGGTTATGGTCCCCTCGGTGGAGGAAATGTGCATGTCTAATCACCCACCTAATCTTCTCTTCCTTGTATTACAAGTTCACATCTTTCTGTGGAAATGGTAAGTGCTTAGGTCTCCAATGCATCATCACATTCTACCTCTCCCTTCTAATTTCTGTGCAATAGCCATCAAGTGCTACTCCATGGAATAACAAAAGAGGATAATACACCACTACTATCTGGGTCATCACAATTAACTTGTCTGGAAATAGATAAAAGGAAACCTAAAAGTGATTTGGCTGCCTTTCTCTTGGGAGACTTGTCCCTCCAGGACTTCAGTCAGATGAGGATCTTTAATCTTTTAATACAGAAATGAAGCTGAAAGTGTGACCCTTAAGAATGTTTGAAAGTTTTAATTCTATAAATTTGTGATGTGGAACATCAAGAAGTTTGATATCCATAGCAACTAAGTAAAAAAAGATCTCTTTCTTCTTGATTGTGTGAGCCCGTTTCACTAGGAAATATTCTGTTATTATTTGCATATGTTTTCTTCCTATTCCATTCAAAGAGTGTGCCATAATTACCACAATTTTTAAGAAAGTGAAAGTAGGATGGTTTTTCCAAGGGCAAAATGTACCAGGGGGTCATGCCATACTTTTTCCGCTCTCAAATCAGTTAGATATTGCATCTTGCATAGGAATGACCATGCATTCTTGATAATGTGTTTTTGACAGTGGTCTTGTTTTGGCAACATATTGGGGTTTAGTGAAGGGAAAATATGTTGTTTTGGCAACATATTGGGGTTTAGTGCAGTCATCATAATTTCCAAGCAAACCTTATGGTTGAAATCCTGTTGGTTAGTGTAGTACAGTGGTGGCGAACCTATGGCATATGTGTCATAGGTGACATTCTGAGCCATCTCTGTGGGCACCTGTGCAGTCACCCCAGAACAGAGTTCACCCCACCCCTCTGCCCAGCAGCCCAATGGGAGCACTTCCTCGCTTTCCCCAACACAGAATTCACCCCACCCCTATGCCCAGCAGCCCAATGGGAGTGTTTCCTTCCTCCCCTGTTGCTATGTTGGCACTTTGTGATAAATAAGTGGGTTTTGGATTGTGGTTTGGGCACTCCGTCTCTAAAAGGTTCACCATCACTGGTGTAGTAGATTAAAGCAAGCCCATTGAATCTATTGGGATTTGGTGAGTTAATAACTCTGTATATTCTAGTGATTCAAATGGAGCCATTCTAAACTTATTACAGTCAAGGCAACTGCAACTACAGTAAAAGTCTCCCTTGCTCAAAAGCCATTTGTGTCCAACCCTAGGGGGAGGTGCTTGTTGTTTGCAGCCAAAGAGCCAGCACTGTCTGCATCTACTGACATTTCCATGGTCGTATTGACTAGACTCTGAAGTGTACAGAATGCTGTTACCTTTCCTCTACCTATTTATCTACTTGCAATTTCTTGTTTTCAAACTACTAGTTTGACAAGAGCTGGGAGAAACAATGGGAGCTCACTCAATCACACAACACTTAGGTCTAGAACCGCTGGCCTGCTGACTTTCCAGTCACCATGCTCAGCATCTTAACCTCTAATCCACTGCAGCCCTTGCAACTACAGTAGGCACATTTAAATTAATGGAACTTATAAAGGGAGTTGACCCACCAAATCTCCACTTCTTCAGTGGGCCTACCCTGTTGCAAATTACTATGCTACATAATAGGATGTCAGCCTCTGAGTCTGAAATTCACATGTGCTATGAGGGGAAAAAAGAATGGAGGACATAGTGCTTTACATCAGCAGGACAAATATGTATAGGTTCTAGTCAACTGTCATGATCAATATTTGTAGGGAAAGCTAATTCCTGCCTCCACCCATGCACAAATTGTCTGTGCAAGGCTGACACTATTGTATTTGAATGTCAGAACCTCACATCCATTTTTTTGGCTCCACTATGATAGTTACTGGAGACTGTAGGCAAACCACCATCTCTTGAAATACTAACTTGGATGGCATGTCTGGTTCCTGCTCACATGGAGATCTTTTCCTCTTCTGACTGTTGAGTGACTGATTGTGTAAAGAAAGCAGTGATGCAGAAGAACTGCATTCCTCTAAGATGCACGCTTCAGCAATCAGAAATGCAAATTAAGCCTGTTTATCTTCCAGCGAGCAATCAAAAAGCAAAGCTAAATGCAGGGTACATAAGTGAAGATAGCCATGTGAAATGAGAGACAGACTTTTTTTAACCACTTGAAGGAGAACATATTCTAAAAATATGCTAAGTGTATCATCTGGTTTGAGTCTCAATGGCCTTCACTTGATTTCACACACAGATGCATATTCTAATCCAATTCAAATACTTTCTACAAAGGAAGGAAGAAGGAAAATTGATCCATATCTCTATGAGCTCTTTGGAAAAGGCCATGGTCATAGACATGGCAGAGAATGAATGAATGAGTCACCACGGCAAGTGGGCAGCAATATAAATTTGAACTAATGAATGAATGAAAGTATTGTACTGGCCTTGGTTCACTGGCCAGACCAAGGACAGTAGAGTCTGGAGTTTGCTTCTCTTTAGTTCTATAGTTGCGAGAAGCTGGTCTATATTGTTTTTGACCAATAGTTTGGGGACATTGTTTTTTGTGAGTGGTAAAAAGATAATCTCCCAGGACTCCATCTCTGCTTTTGCAAGGACTCTATGGCTAGAAGCTGGAGGAAATTCTGGAAACTGTTTTTTGCCTTACATTTTGGGTCAAAGGTTCAGGTGGGATGGGGAATAAAATTGAACAAACCTCCTCCTGCTTGTAGTTACTGGCTAGCATCTCCCCTACCCAAAGGTCTGAAGGGTGAAGACAGGAACATCATCTTCAAGTTTTTCTGCCATCATGGAAGTACCATGCCATCACATCATATAAACTTTAAACTTAGATCCTTCCATGTTATGTAGCATATCAGGCAGCAAGGGATCTCCAGCAGTTTCAGTCTTGGGAGAGTGCTTTGGCATCCTCCCATGTCATTTCCAGGGTCTTTAAGTCTCCCATGAAAGTTCTTAACCCTGTATTTTGAGGGTGTCCTCATTCCCATTTGGCATTAGGAGGGGTCCAACCCATTGCTACCTTAGGGATCCTGTGTTTCTCCTTATGGAAAATATGGCCTCCCATTTTGAGTCTTCTTTGTGCAATGATGTTTTGTAATTTGGAACGGAGATAGGAAACAGTCTTGCCTAACCCCAGTAGTAATTTCAAAGAAGTCCTTATGACCATTCTTAGTCTTAAAACAGCAGGTTGATTGTCAGTAAGTAGTGAAAACAATATGTTAAGCATTCACTTCCTGTGTTAAAACTACCAACACCAAAAACTGGTTATGTGACCACTTGGCATTGACATGTTTGCCCTGTTCTACATTTCTATTTATGTTTCTGCTTTCAAATGGCCCCTCTTTGCAATTTGACATCTTTCCAAGGGTGGTGAAATTGAAGAGGGACATCTGCCTTGCTTTATATTTTGTGGGGTGAAAACATTTCTCTGAGGGCGTTGGCAGAAGGATGAGTGATGAATATTGCAAACAAACAGAAACACAGAGCTTTCTGCATTGTAGGTGTCAGCGATATCTAATACTCTGTCAGTGCATCCTTTTATAGGGACAGTTTATTTAGCACTATATTGATGTTCAGAAAATTTAGCTTAAGTGAAATTTAACCTTGTGAAACAGGACTCCATGTTGAGATCTCTTTGTGTTTTCAGTGATAAGATAGAAAGCTGTCACTGCTATCATCGTCATTACATGATACATGTTGTTTATCTATTTCAATATGTTAGTAATTTCATTAGATATAATCCAATTTGCAGAGTCCTGCCAGTATTGTCCTTTCTGATCTTTTGAGAAACTAACGTTTTTTAAAATAGCCGGAGACAAGTGTGCGCGCGCGCAAACCCTCCTGAGCTAACAGCCCGCCCACCCTGTGGTGCCAATGTTATATATATGAGTGTGACATTGTTGCCCCTCCTGAAAATCCCCCCCCCCAAAAAAAATCCCCCCCCCCCTAGAATCCTGGTTGTGGCCCTGAAGAGCTAATTTAGAACTTTTAGCTTACACATTTTTATAATCATCTTATCATTGATGTATTTCCTTCCACTGAAATACTGTAACTTCATTTCTTTTCCTTTTCTTTCTTTCTTCCCTTTTAACAGACTCCTGCAAATAGTACAGTAATAGATTGGCTCATAAATTCTTTGAGATCCCAGTTTTTATTATGAAGTATTATGCAAGTTTCTTGTCATTTTTCTTTTTGCATAATAACAGCTGTTGTTTAGCTACAGGACTGCATATTGCTTAGGCAGTTTTAAAACAAGTTCAGGAGATATTTATGTCCCTAATTAGGAAAGGAAGGTGAATCAATGAATTTTTCGGAAGGATATTTGCAATTTTCCTTCTGGGGTATATAGGCAAATTGATCCAGAAATCTCATAATCAAATGCTGTTTTGAGTAGAAGCAAGCTCTTTTTCAAGTGTCTATATTGCAGGCAGATTTTTGCTAAGACAAATGCTAGCAATGTTTTCAGCTAATACGTCCCAGGGTGGTATTGGCTTACTGGTTAAGATGCTGAGCTTGATGACCAGAAGGTCAGCAGGTCAACAGTTCGAGACCTGAGTGCTGCATGACAGAGTGAACACCTATCATCTGTCCCAGTTCCTGGCAACCTAGCAGTTTGAAAGCAAGAAATTGCAAGTACATTAGTTAAAAATAGGTACCACCTCGGCGAGAAAGGAAACAATGTTCCTCGCACTCCAGTATCTTATCATGTTTGCCACATGACCACAGGAACATCTGCAGACCCAGACAGTTCTGGCTCTTTGGCCATAAATGAAGATGAGCACTGCCCCCTAAAGTTGGACATGACTGGCTTTCAAGCAAGGGAGACCATTTTGTGCCTGAAATTGGAGAAAATGGGATTGACTCAGTGAATCCCCATTTGTCCATGGTTAGTGGTTTACTGATTTAGCTGCAACCTATCTCAGGAAGAGCCAGTTGGCTGCATCAGGTGATTTCTGAGGGTAAAGATTTGACATAGATTTAGAAGGAGCCATAAAGAGCTCCTTCAGTGTGCCCATCCTCAACATCTCTGCCCACCTTCCCTTTTTAAAAGCACTCATTGCTTTGGATAAATGGTGAAAGAAGACCATATCCTGGGCTGCTGGGAGATCCCCCAAATGGTAAATAACAACTGTTGGTCATATTTTGTGATTTTCTCACTTATGTTACCTCACATATGCTACTTTACATTTAGTATACTTTGTTCCATGCCTTGTCAGCAAAAAAATAAGCATAGGTTTAATTTACAAATCTGAGTCCAGAGCTATGCATCTCAGAGGTAATGTCTTGGGAAAGAAAAATGATTAAGCAGAGGAAATTTGTGTTCTCCAGAGATTAGCTAGCATTCAATATTGAGAACAAATTTTATATTTATTTGTTGCTGGTTTCAATAACTTGGGGTGATGGACATGTTGCCTTACTTATGATAGTTACTGTTAAGCTTTTATCATTTAATGGTCTCCCACTGCCATTTCTATCACAAAGTTTCTTCACAGACATTAAAGGCATATAATCTTAGCATGTTTGTAGCAGTGATGGGCAGCCAAAAACTTTACTACCATACTGTGGGTGGACCCAACATCATGGGCAGAGTGGGCGTCATGGACAGAGCCTAATTTGTGGGTGGAGCCTATGTCATCTTGTCAGGAAATAGCCCTATTCCCTAATGTCTCCCAAGGCTTGAAATTGCTATTTTCAACTAGGCCTCATAGAAATCCATTTTTCTCTCTGTGTGCCTTACAAGACTGCCACGATGATTTGTTGATATTTCAGTGTTCCTGTGTTGTTATCTTTCTAGCCGGCCTAGCCAGCAGAGCTTGGCGTGTTGTGTCTGTACATAAATGTAAACAACTATTGTTTTGAGAAAGTTATTCTCTGTTGCTCCTTGTTACGTGATTGGCTAAAGCTATCCCACCTGATGGCAGATTCTCCATTTTGCAGAGAAGTGAGAGTTAGTACGTGTCGGGATTTCAATGGCGTAAGACCCTGGACTGTAACTCTGTTTGATGGTATGGGATTACTCTGCTTCTCCATGAGTTAAGACCCCGGACTGTCTGCTGGCATGATTTTACTATGATTACCTAAAAGACCTTGGACTGTTTACTGGACTGATCTTATGGATATAACCTTTTGATTTTTGTTTTTCCTTGAACTTTCTTACATGAACCTGAAAGAATAAAACAGCTGTTTCTCTTTGAAGATTGTTGTTTTCCTTATCACACACACAAGGCAATTTGGCTGCATGCTACCAGAAGAAGAAGCCTCCCTTGTTCTGGTCATTAAGTTTTCCTTTGTAAATCCGGCCCAGGTCTCTCTGAGTTAGAAGGTAAGGGTTAAATATGTTCCAGAAATGAGCACATGCTCAGGAGCATGGTGGGGGGCCCCTTACAGAGACGCCTGGTGTACCGACACATCTCATGGGCGGAGCCTATGTCATGGGCAGAGCCTACATTGTGGGCGGAGCTGATGTCATGGGCAGGACCATGTGACTGGGCAGGTGGGGCCAAGGTTAGTCACATGACTTGCTGTTTTAAGTATAAAAATACAAAAAGGTAGTTAAGTTTATGCATTTAATACTTAATATTTTAACAATAACAAGAGGTACACAAAACTCGATTTTGCTACAAGAGTTTTACAATATGAATGAAAAACTATAGAACTGTTTGATAATCAGAAATATGAACTGCTGTACAGTAAAAACCTCGCATAAAGAGCGCCTCGCTTAGAGACTAACTTGTTTAAAGAGCAGAATTTTCTCTAAATGGTCGCCTCGCTTAACTCAACCAAAAACTTACTTAACAATAAAATCAGGGTTCGCAATACCCCCTCCCCCTCAGAAGTCACAATTGGTCAGAGTTACACAGCAGCCAAGGGGTTTTTGGCTGGAACATGGCTATAGCTCCTCTTCCCCGCAGTCTGGGTAAGTCCCCGGGGGGGGGGGGGCTAAGATGGTCTCCTGGAATGGGACTGACTAGGGAGAGGCCTAAGGCAAGGGAAGGGCAGCTACATGCTGACAACAGCAAGGCGATTTCTCTTCTCAGAACGTATGAAGTTCATTTTTGAAAGAAAAAAAAACCTTTTGGCTTCTGCTGAACTTACAGCAATTGTTCTGATGATATCATGAGCTTTTTAAATGCTTTCAGGAATTGAATAATTAGTTGAATTTTTTATAACATTTCCAACAAAATCCCTGTAATTGTTTACAATAATATCATAATTAAAAATTCCACTGAATCCAAGCAGTTCTTCCTTAGCTTCCTTCCAAGGAACTAATACATCTGCAATGTCCCACTTCTGTGGATCCAAATATTTGAGAAGGTCTACTTTGTTCATGTCTTCCAATTTACTGCCTGTTTTTAAATGCTCACAGTCCATTAGTCACTTGTTCAATTGGGCTATAATACTTTCTAAAAGCCTTTCACGAGGAAGTCCAACAAATCGATGGTTTCTTACAAATTTGATATTTTTGAAAGGTTCTGAAGTAATCAATACATTTACTTTTTTTGCATCTCGAAAGATCTAATGGATCTTAAAACATATTTTTGCGCTTTTAGGATATCTACGTACCTAGCTGGCATTGCTTCTGAAAGAAGAGATATTTCTTTCAGAATGTCAATTATCAATGTCAAATCATTTTTAAAAAATTCTCCAGAAGGGCAGCCATGCCTGAGTATTTTTCATTGGAAGAAAAATAACGATGGAGGGCTGGATAAGCACCCCACACAGCCAGCATTGATCTCAAGCTACAGGCAGCCCATCTGGGCCTAAGAACTCTGTCAATTTTTAGTATTTTGATCCCAAGCTGCTGTGATATGTTTGTTAGTTCGATTTGGTTTTTGTTTGATTGGTGAAAAATTGTGTATAACTTATCAATAATTTTTTTAAAAATGATTTAATTGCTTTACTTTTATTGCACCATCTAAAACATGTTGGAGGCAATGGTTTAAGCAGTGCTGTAGTATGATGTTTGGGAACACTTTGGCCATTCTAGTGCTCACTCCAGATTTTCTGCAAAGCATAACGCTGGCACCATCAGAGCAAAATCCTATTAATCTTTTTTTCCAGGTACTTCTTAGAAAACCCAACATTTTTTAAACTTTGCGTAACTGAAAAAATTGTCTCTGCATCTTGTTTTTCTAATTCAACTAGCTCAAAATGGTTGGTGAGATACCTGAACCCTCAACTTTTAAGAAAGCTATTACAACAGGTTTGCTAAATATTGTTGAGCCTTCTTCAACTATCAAACATATTTTTAGATTCTTTTCAATAACTCTAGAAAATATTTTATCTTTCATATCTTGTGCAATGAACTCTACCATTCTCGCTGGATTTATATGCAATCCTATTCCCATATTTAATCCATTTGTAACTTGCATTCGTATGTCATCTTCTATTTGTGAGAATGGTCTACATAATTTTGCCATGTTGTAAACTGTAACAAATACTCTAAGAGTAGTCACCAAATGTCTTTCAGGTCCCTTTTCTACTGATTTTCTTAGAGTATCCTTCGCCCCTTCCTTGATGTTCTCACTGTAAATAAGATAAGCTCTTGATAAAAAATGTTTGCTCAGCTTTTTTCTTAGAGATGCCTGTTGTATTTTCTTATTTGACCCTGCCACCACAATCTTGCATTTTTTCCATCCTTTTGATACATGAACACTTTTCTGTCTTGCAAAGTCATGTTTTGCACAATACTCACAGCCTAATTTTCTTTTAGAAATTAGCAGTCCATCATATTTTTGTCTTTAAAATAGTTGTATTGTCCCATTATCCAGGATTCAGAAATCTTTTCTTCAACTTTGGAACTCTTTATTGCAATTGACCTGCTGCTCTCTCTAAGTTCTGGTGATACTGCTTGTGATGGTTCCTCTGTAAGATCCAACACCAATTCCTTAGCTGGTGTTTCCCATCTTGGTTTATTGCTGAAGAAAGAACTGAGATCCTGTTGTCTTTTCTTCTTAAGTGCTGCTGCAAAAATTAAAAATAAAAGAAGTTGTAGTTTGGAGTCGATCATAGATAGAACGCAACCCACACAGAAGGCACAATCCATGTAAATTGCACACAGAAGGCATGATCTATGGAAATTGCATACAGAAGGCACAATCCATGGAAATCGCACACAGAAGGCACAATCCATAGAAATCACACGCAGAAGGCACAATCCGCTGCCACTGCTGAGGCCTGCCTCCCCCAGGGGCCTCGGCCCACTGCTGCTGCCTTGCTGCTGCTGCCTTGGCCTGCCTCCTCCTCCAGGGGCTTTGGCCTGCCACTGAGGCACACCACCTACACCTCCATGGGCCGAGGCCTGCTGCCACTGCCTTGGCCCACTGCCTCCAGGGGCTGAGGCCCGCTGCTGCTGCCTCGTCCCACTGCCTCCAGGGGCCGAGCATTGCCGCTGCCTTGCTGCTGCTGTGTGCTGCCTTCTTCACCATGGGCCGCCGCCTTCTTCGTGCTGCCAGAGACCAAGCAGCAAATAGGCTGCTTGGTTCAGCACATGCATGTTTTAAAAATGGCAATTGACACATGTGCGCTAAGACCTGGAGGCGCACATACGTCAATTGACATGATGGTAGCCATTTTGTGACTGCACTTCTGGCTGACCGGAGAGGTGTCCGAACTGGATATCTCAAAAAAAAAAAAAAAAAGCTAACCATCCTGGGTGGTCTCCCAGGGAAGCTACTACCCCCTTGGGAGACCACTCGGGATTGTTACTACCGGTTCTGTAGAGCTGGGGCGAACCGGTCCATGCCCAACACTGGCTTGTAGGCATAGGCAAAGGCTGGACTCCTAGTTCTCGACCAGAAGATCCTAATAAAAGGTTTTGAAGTTTTTCCATAGTTCAAGGTTTGCTTGAGAGCCCAAGTATTGGACCCACATTTTGTACATGAATCAAGAAGCAACAGTTAGGACAGAATACGGAAGGACAGAGTGGTTTGGAATAGGAAAAGGAGTAAGACAAGGCTGCATTTTGTTATCCTGCTTATTCAAATTATACAAAGAGCACATAATGTGCAATGCAGGATTGGGCAAATCACAAGTTGGGATCAAAATTGCTGGGAGAAACATCAACAATTTGAGATATGCAGATGATACCACC
Organism: Furcifer pardalis; assembly: GCA_030440675.1. Lineage (NCBI taxonomy): Eukaryota > Metazoa > Chordata > Lepidosauria > Squamata > Chamaeleonidae > Furcifer > Furcifer pardalis. Next base: position 63,601,899 of record CP126891.1, read on the forward strand.
CTAATGGCAGAAAGTGAGGAGGACTTAAAAAAGCTCCTCATTAGGTTGAAAGAAGAAAGTGCAAAAGCTGGCTTGAGACTCAATATAAAGAAAATCAAGATCATGGCAACAGGCCCTATCAGTCCCTGGAAAATAGATGGGGAAGAAGTAGAAGCAGTGACAGATTTTACTTTCTTAAGATCAAAGCTCACTGCAGATGGTGATTGCAGCCATGAAATAAAAAGATGACTGATTCTTGGGAGGCAAGTGACGAAAAACCTGGGGAACATAGTGAAAAGTAGAGACATCACATTGCAATGGTATTTCCAGTGGCAATGTATGGCTGTGAGAGCTGGACCATTAGAAAAGCTGAACACAGAAAAATAGATGCCTTTGAGATGTGGTGTTGGAGGAGAGTTTTGAGAGTCGCCTGGACGGCGAGGAGAATAGGTCAATCTTAGAAGAAATTAAACCTGGCTGCTCCTTAGAAGGTCAAATAGTAAAGATGAAGCTGAAGTACTTTGGACATCAAATGAGAAGAGAGGATCCGCTTGAGAAAGCCTTGATGCTGGACAGGGTGGAGGGCAAAAGAAGAAGGGGATGGCCAAAAATGAGATTGCTAGATGGTATTGTAGACACAATGGGCACAGAGATGAGCGAGTTGAGGAGGATGGTGGAGGACAGAAGTGCCTGGTGGACAGTAGTCCATGGGGTCGCAAAGGGTCGGAATTGACTGTGTGACTGAACAACAACAACAAAGAAAGACTTAAGTATCTCCTCATCCCTCTCTGCTATGGTACCTAGTGGTGGAATTATAGTCTTATGTGAATGTTGGGATTTACAAGGGTGTATCTAAGGCTGGATTTATAGGCCAAAATCCAATAATCCATTATCCCTGGGAATTTAGAGAAAATTATTTGACCACTATTTTCCCACCTGGTGGACCTTGATCTCATCCATGAATGAAATGTGTCCACTATATACAGTAGGAACCAGGTGTATATCTTTAAAGACATTTTTTTATCTTCTGGTGAACGTACAGAAATCAAAATAAAGAATTTCTTTGCTATTCTCCACATGTTCCCTTCTAAAGTCTTCAGAGCTTCATCCTCTGGATGAATGGATTTAAGCAAGCTCACACCATAATACTCTCCCCATCTCAGACAATTTGACACATTTTCATCTATTTTGTTTAGCTTTAAAATGAAACATGTTCCCTAGAGTAAATAGCAGGAATTTCACAGACTTTGGTTAAGTATCATTATTACTTATGGATTTATCTTGCATTATCTGGGGCCTTTGAACATTATTTTGTGCAAATGATATTCCTTTATAATTTGGCGTGGCCCAAATATCCTTCTCCATGCGTTCTTATAAGGCATGTTAATTTAGTATTTCATTTTGTTGGTTGCACCAGCAAATACATTGTTTTAACTTCCTTCTGGAATGCAATCATTCTGTCTCTTTAGAAAGATTGTAAGAGATTGTTCCTATTAATTGTCATACCAGCTTTGCATTGGAAATGGCTTAGGAACATCTAATCTAATTGAAGTGAGGAGTGAAGAAGTAAATCAAATGCTTGCCAATTAGCCATTCTAATGAGAATCTGTACCAGTCTGCCAGAAATGAAAATCAGGTGAGCAACTTTCAATATTGCACTATTCATTATATATAATTAACTGATGATAAGTGATTCATGAGGAGCATGCTTCTGTGAATTTTCTAAGCTTTCATACACAGAAAAAAATACCTCTTGCTCTTCCCTACATTTCTTTTCAAAACCATCCAAGATTTGCTATGCATTGCCTTTATCCAAACAAAGCAAGTAATTCTGCCCCCACTCATTTTTAAAATTGCTTTGATCACCACTGTACAGTGGAGAGAAGAAATAACGAAAATAATATACATGTGTTTCTAGCTGGAAGCAATTGTCCCCTTTACCTTTGAAGGTACTGATGCATAAAGTAATGTAACGTGTACATACTTTATTGATGTTTGGTTTGAGTATTTGATAGCTGACATGCAGCAGTATTTAATATCATTTGATAGGTTTTCATAATAGCCATTTATATTCATCTTTTAAAACTACAGGACTTCATAAAATACAGAATCCATGACAGAGTTAAAATCATAAAAATAACAGTAAAAACATTAAAACATTAAAGAAGAGTAGAACATAGTAACAATATTGGTGAGGATCCAACTAAATATTTATTCTGGCTAAGTACAGTGATTGAAATTTGGGGTGGCTAATGGCTGCTGATTAATGAGTCCTTGATTAAATATGTAATTATGAACCAGTTGGATGGTTCAGTGTGCATTTATGAATTAAACTGGGGGCTTGTAAACTAGTAGCTACTGGCTTTTCTGCATTACATTATTACACTTAGACAAGGGTGAATATTTGGTTCACTGTTGTTCAAGAGAATTTGTTTTAACATTATGTGGGAAAAATGAAGACATTCGAAGTAATCTTAAAACACAACCCAGAACTTCCCTCTTATTTGGAATGGAGACTCTCATTTATGCTACTCACTTCCAGGTAATCCGAAAATTTAAAAGATTACAGCTGCAAATACTAAAATGATGAAATTAAATCTGTGCACTTGAATGTTGTATTACAAATTCCACATGTAGCATCTGGTTGACTCAATTAGACATTTACCCAACTCAATACATGTTCCTTTCAGCTGCAGAGTGTTAACAGTGGACTACATAGACTATTGTAATTTCTCTTCTTACACTAATAATGTAGTTGTGTGAGATATATTGGGCCTCATTGCTCCCATTCAATATAACATATATAAATAATGTAACATATACTGTGCGACTGAACAACAACAAAAATACAGACATCAGAAGAAGATGATTCATCACAGCATTTTCAGAAATATATTATTGGACTATTGCTTCAAAATTTATTTATTTATTTATTTAGATTTATTTTGCCACCCACTCGCCGAGGCGACTCAGGGCGGCTTACAGTCAAAACAATAACAGTACAATAAAAATTATAAAATGCAACCACATAAAACAACCAAACCAGAACACAAACTAACTCCCGTCAGGCCATTGTTGTGGGCCCAAAAGAGTGGGCAAGGTCCCTAGCCACAGCTAGGCCTTGGCATCTTCTTCCTCAGGCCGTTGTTGTGGGCCCAGAGGAGGTGGCGATGTTCTCAGCCACTGCTAGGCCTTGGCATCTTCTTCCTCGGGCCATTGTTGTGGGCCCAGAGGAGGTGGCGATGTTCTCAGCCGCTGCTAGGCCTTGGCATCTTCTTCCTTGGGCCGTTGTTGTGGGCCCAGAGGAGGTGGCGATGTTCTCAGCCGCTGCTAGGCCTTGGCATCTTCTTCCTCGGGTCGTTGTTGTGGGCCCAGAGGAGGTGGCGATGTTCTCAGCCCCTGCTAGGCCTTGGCATCTTCTTCCTCAGGCCGTTGTTGTGGGCCCAGAGGAGGTGGCGATGTTCTCAGCCCCTGCTAGGCCTTGGCATCTTCTTCCTCGGGCCGTTGTTGTGGGCCCAGAGGAGGTGGCGATGTTCTCAGCCCCTGCTAGGCCTTGGCATCTTCTTCCTCGGGCCATTGTTGTGGGCCCAGAGGAGGTGGCGATGTTCTCAGCCCCTGCTAGGCCTTGGCATCTTCTTCCTCGGGCCGTTGTTGTGGGCCCAGAGGAGGTGGCGATGTTCTCAGCCCTTGCTAGGCCTTGGCATCTTCTTCCTCGGGCTATTGTTGTGGGCCCAGAGGAGGGGGCGATGTTCTCAGCCGCTGCTAGGCCTTGGCATCTTCTTCCTTGGGCTGTTGTTGTGGGCCCAGAGGAGGGGGCGATGTTCTAACATCTGAATGTTATGACATTCAATTTCTGAATGTTATGACATTCAATATTTAACATCTACACCTGTTGTGGATTACACAGAATTTCAGTTAAAAGGCTATATGCAGAGGAACTGTTGGTAGACAAAGGCTGTTGTCAAACCAGACAGAAATCAAGGTTGAGTGGTAGAGTATTTATTGTGGGTACTGCTGTGATTACCCTCCCTGAGAGTATTGATTTTTGGACATATTTAATGAACAACTTACCATGATGATCCCAGCTGCCTACTGTGATTTTTGACACAGGCACCTATTTAATGACAGGTATAACGTACAAAGGTACTAAGGTCTGTGATGTAAGAATCAATTATTTTGGGTGTGAGGAACACAGAGAGGCCATTTTCACTGGCAAAGAACTGAAGGTGAGAGGGAAATTTTTTAGAAACATAGAAATTGGCATGATTTAACTCCACACAGAGAAGACTTGATAATACCTTTTCCTACAGATCAGAATCACATGGTGGGACATTAAGGCATCAAGAGACCCCTTGTCTTGAATTAGACCAGTAGACCTATACAAACCTGTCAAACACTGAGTTTCATCTCCGTGTCTTATCTATTTGGTCTGGTTGCCACTTAATGGAGAATAACTGGGTTCCCTAGTAAAATGTTGAATGCTTTGATACATCTTTGTTATTGTTGATCTTCTGAGCGAGAGGAAAAAACCATAAGCTTTTTGTTGCTCATGGGGATGAAGATGTAAGGAAAAAAGGTGGCTACCATCCACTTGAAGTGAGAAAGAAGACAAACTGGCTGGAATCTAGCAGCAGCAAGAGTAGTCTATTTAAAGCAAAGGAATTGACAGAGTCTTTGACTTAGCAAATCCCAATGATTAATTGGACATACTCTAGTTGCAACTTAGTATATTGTATTTTAGCCATTGTCATGTCCAGTTAATGTATGCCTTTCTCACAGAAGGCTTGTTAAGGGAATTGTTGTAGTAATGTACTTAAATATTTATTTTCTTTAAAAGTTACATGATTCTGATGAAGCATCTCCACCCCACACCCCACATCCATTCTGTGGGGCCTGATTGAAATTAGAATATTTTCAGTAATGCCATAATTGAAACTGTTCTCCCTTGATATCAAAACAAAGAGATGGCACAGTTACTAGGCATACTTCTAGGACAAGCAATTATACTACCGTACACACCATTTTATTTCAAAGAAAATAACTCTTAGCAGAGTGAATAGATCACTATTGTCTGGAGACCCCAAAGCTGAACTCCACAGTACACTGTGTATCCCAAGAAAAATTTGCAGAGCCAAGCAGCTCAACTTGCTTTTGAAAATAATGGCCAGAATCCTATTGGTTAATTAACCTAGTGTAAGTCAAATGATGGAATTTGCAGCAGTGAATTGCTATTAATTTAAGTTATTGCATATATTTCTCATTGCATTGCAACAGTGTGAGTTGGTACACAGCAAAGGATACAAATAGTAAGTCACTAATTAGTGGTAATTTGCCATTGCAATTTGTACCACTTTATTTATTCCAGGGGTACTGTGGTGGCTTAGTGATTAAGATGCTGAACTTGGCAACTGGAAGGTTGGCAGGTCAGCAGTTCAAGACCTGAGTGCTGCTTGCTAGAGTAAGCTTCCATCTCTGTCTCAGCTCCTGCCAAACTAGCAGTTCAAAGGCAAGAAATTGCATATAGATAAGTGGGTAACACTTCGGTGGGAAGTGTTCCGTGCACTCTGGTGTCTAGTCATGCATGCCACATGTCCATGAAAATGTCTGCAGATGCAGATAGTGCTCGTTCTTTGGCTATAAATGAAGAGGAACACTGTATCCAGAGTCGGATATGATTGGCTTTCAAGCAAGGGCAACCTTTACCTTACTTATTCCAGCATAGAAAGCCAGTAGCACTCTGGCCAATAAGGGCATGAGGAAGAGGAAAAAGAAGAGGTTGAGAAGTTGTCTGTCAAGCATTTGAAATAATTTATCTGGTCATTTTAGTGTGATGCAAATATGGAGGTAGTCCTTGTGGCTTGTCTTAGATATTTTGCCTTATTCAGGCATTCATATTACTCATGAATCTCCTGCTAGCATAACTGCCTTCCATCTCTTTCTCCATCACCATCTGAGTTGGAAAAAAGTAACTGCAGAGGAACTCTGAATGTTACCCTGAATATACCTGATTTCATCCAGGATACTAATAAAGAGGAGGGTCAGGATCTGTCCTCACTCTGCTCTCAATCATCTTAGAGCATAGGACATGAAATAATGGACTCAAATTATATGAAGACAGATGTAGGCTGAATATTAGGAAACTGTCTTATCTGCTAGAGCAGTATGACAATGGAACCAATTATCTCGGGAGGTGGTGAACGCTTCAGCACAGAAAGCATTTCAGAGAAAATTGAGCATCCAACCTTTCGGATCTGCTTTGATTTGAATTTCTGCATTGAGCAGAGGACTTGACTTAACAGCCAACTTAAGTGTTCTATGATTCTATGACATTCCTGAAGTCAGACAGTCATTTCAATTGTTTTCAATAGGCATTGACAGCATATTGTTTCCTAAATTATTTACAGTAAAATGTGTTGTCTTCGTCTTACACTTACAAATGGCTGGTTTGGGGTAATGCAGACCGAGTGCAGAATCTGCAATATTTCATATGAATTGCAAACCACCTCCTGAATTCTCACTGATTATAACAGAGAAAAATTTACTTCTTGAGCAATTTAGAATTTTAAGTAACATTATATAAATGAATCTAGTAGTGACTTACTACACTAATGTTATGTCACATCTAGAGTAGGTCCATTTGAATCAATGGAAATTACAGAGGAGTCAGCTCACCAAATCCCCACTGATTCAGTAGATTCACTCTACTGTGATTTATTACACTAAGGAAAAGGATTTCAGCCAATGAGATAATGCTAGTATCTTTCTATTAGCTTCCTCACCCTCCCAGCAAAAAAAAAAACAAAAAACAGTCCCATAAGGTTTCCTAGTCTTTGGGAAAGCATGTTATTATCTACAAAATACTTCAGGAGTTTTTGCCTTTTTTGCTTTCAATCAGAGAAACTGGGCCCATGAGTTGAAATACATAATTGAATCCTGTCCACTAAAATTGATATTTTTGACCCCATCTCTTGTTGTTGCTTGGATTTCTAAATCTAAGGAAACAGTATTATCTTAGTAGGAAACTAGTTAGTCTCAGCCTAAAATCATCAAGACTAGGTAGTCACAAGCATAATAAATTAAATTGATTTTAAGAGGACTCCTCTAGTTGAATTGAGTAGCAGATTTATTCCTTAGCCAGTTGCATCTCGCACTCTACAAGCTTTGGAAGTCTGCTTCAAATGCTGATTTGTCTCCAAGGAATTCAGAGAACATATGGATTTGTTACAGAATGTTTACAGGTTCAGATCTTCCATTCACGCAGAGATCCAGGCTAGTCATGACTGAGCTTTGTTCAATGCCCTAAAATACCTCTCATTCCAGCCCACGCGTTGCAGGATCATATCAGTGGCAGCTAACTGTGAGTAGAGATTATCTCCACCCACCTACATTGACATGATTAAGAAAAAACCAGACAGTTTGAATAAATGCTTCACCATTTCAGATTATTTTTTTTAAAAATCAAAGGAATAGGCACAAGATGATACATTTAAAAAGTTTGTTTTCATGTAACAAGATCATTGAGAAACTTTGCTGAAATACTTTAACCTTCCTTCTATGCTGCTTGTCTCTTTTGCTGAGGAAGGTATGTACAAAATTTCCACGGTGTAAGCAGAATTTAGTGGCAGTTGATCAAGCAATAAAGTGTCCTTTGAACCCTTAAAGATTAACACATTTTATCTGTGATTAAAAATAAAATTTGCTAGTTTTTAGGCCATGTATTGGTTTTGATAAAATGGATTAACATGGCTACCTCCCTGGAAATTGTGGACAGAAAGAGAATTCCTTTTTGAGCAGCACTGCAAGCCTTATCAGAAGTTCTTTGCCTGCTCCTGAAATTTCTCATATGGGAGATGGTTCATTCTCAGCTAACACCCTCAAATGTGCCTCAAAGTTTACCTTATGACAAATTAGGTCTCCACTCTAATAAAACAGTGATGACTATTTAAAATAAAATGAGAAGAGATAAATCTTCATTTATCATTGAACAAAAGGATGGGGAACCACAATCAGGAATGTATGGTTTTGAGCAAGTGAGTTTTGCAGGAAAAATGCCTTAATGTAATTAGTGCAACATGGCAATGACATCTAATTTGTTGCATGGACTTTTAAAGCATCAGAAGGGTTGCTTCTATATACGGTATTTTAGCTATCAACCAGTCATTCTGTGGTTGATCAATATGTATGTTCACAGGCCCATGTTCTTTGCTTGACACAATGGAAGAACTCAATACTGTGTAGACACTGACCTTCACATGATAAACTTTGTGTCCTTGGTAAGAGAAATCCCCCCCCCCCAGGAAATGGGAAATCATGTACCTTTTTAAGTTAATGGTAAGTCAACAGGAATGAAGGATTCATCAGGTATTCCTTTACATATCAACTCTAAATAGGTATGTCATGAAAAAGTCCATTTCTGAGTTTGTACTTTTTCTTGAGATTTTGCCCACCAAATTACCTTGTGCTTTAGCCCATCCAAGATGGAGATTTCAATGTGTGGGAGAAGCTTTAGAAAATACCTTAGTGAGATTGGAATGTGTAAACAATGTTGGCCTGGTGGGTTGGAAGAGATGGAGCCTAATGTGTCATGGACATGTCATGCTGTAAGATCATTGGTTGGAATCCTTTAGGGGAATGGCTGGGAGGCAGACCCTGAGGGAGGAGATAAAACCCAAAGGTGGGGCCAAGAGACAAACACACTCTCTTGGATGCTATGCTTTGAACTGCAAAAATGTAGATGCTTTACCCCAGGGATGCCAAAACTTTTTGGCCCGTGGGCTAGTCACATGGTTTAGGGAGCTGGTCGCTATGGCCTGGGGGCTGGATCCGAGCCCTGATGCCAATTCATCCAGCCCGCAAAGCCCTCATCACTCCTGGAAGCGGAAGTAAAACGTGCCCATACAGGAACGTTTTACTTCCACTTCCAGGAGTGATGAGGGCTTTGCAGGTCAGATGAATTGGTATCAGGGGCCAGATCTGGCCCCTGGGCCATAGTTTGGGCACCCCTGCTTTAGCCAGAAGGGGAGACAATGGGCTTTCCCTCAAAAGGCAACTTTCTTTATTTTATGTGCTTTCTGAACTTTTGATGAACTTTATTCTGTACTTTACTTTGATTAATAATAATAATAATAATAATAATAATAATAATAATAATAATAATAATAATAATAATAATAATAATAATAATAATAATAATAATAATAATAATAATAATAATAATAATAATTGTTAGTATCAGTGCCTGGGCGTGGCACATATTTCATTATGGATAAATGGTTGTGTATATCTTTAAGGACTATTCTAGAGAATGGCCAGCTGCTCAGGTTCAGCAGCTAATGAATGAAGCGTCTTGTGCATAAGAACAGGCACGCCAAGGCCAAGTTGCCTCGCCTTAATGCCTTGCCTTAATGAAGTGGTCATCTAGCTGGAGTACTCATCTTGGAGGTAACTTTATGGGCCAGTGATTTTGGAACTTTTACCACTTCGTGGTAGTAACTTTTGTGTCAGTGGATACAAGCAGCTTGGGTTGTTGGTGTTTTTACCTTGGAGCTTGCTTCTACCAAGAACTTGCCTAACAGCTGTTCATATTAAGGTCTGCAAGCATCTGCAAGGAACCAACAAGGACTGTGTAATAAAGCTTACTGGGTAAGCAAAGAGAGAGAGCTGAAACTCTCTAAGGACTGTGAACTTCTTGTATATATGCCATCCCTGTATACTGAAGCTAAGCCTGTTATTATTTCATCACTGTAAATATTTTTCCTGCACCTCACCTCGTGAGTAAAAGTTTCTGTTGCCTCACAAAAAACTGTTTGCCTGTGTTTTCTGGGCTCCCAAGCCACAAATCATCAACACTGCAGGCAAGGGTGTGGCAGGGACAAATCCACTCTGTTAACAATAACAATAACAACTTGTATGGCTGCCCACTCACCGAAGTGACTCTGGGTGGCTCAAAATGCAATTACATTTCACCTTACATAAAAAACCCAAGATACCATTAAAAACCTTACATAAAACATACCATAAAATCTATTATAAAATCTTTGCAGCAAGTAGACAAATAGACAGATAAAAACCTAAAAACCCCGGTGGCAGTTAGCATGTTCATATCAGCTCCCCACACCTGCTGGGCCAGCCATGTCTTCAGACCTTTCCTAAAAGCTAGCGGCTCTTTTTAAAATACTTTTAAAATATCTGAAGAGGCCTGGAGTGATTACTTGGCTCAATGCTACCTTATTCACACTAATCTAGAATCCTGAGTTGTTCAGCTGGGGGCAGCAGCTCAGAAACATGAAAGGGCCCCACCACTGCCGGTGCTCCACCCCGCCCAGGCCCGCATGATTTCCAGTGACCCACCCCACCCAAGGCCAGCTGAAAAAGGACACGGAGAGTGGCAGGACTTCTCCGTCCCATCTCCAGATCCTTGCCTTCTCCAGGGCAGAGAGGCCACCACAGCTGTGGGCCCCAGGGCCCCACCATCGCCGGCGCCCCACCCCGCCCCGCCCCAGCTTAAAAAAGGACACTATGGTGGTGGGCAGTGGGATTTTACCACCCCGCCCCCTGGACTTGCCTTTGGCTAGGGTGGAGAGGCCACCCCAGTACGGTTGTATATTATTATTATTATTGTTTATGGACCATTTTTGTAGGATGTGTATTTTGTAATTTTTGTGTATACTGTATTATTATATATTGGATATTGTATCATTATTATTGTTAGGCACTGTTTTTTGTTGGATGTGTATTGTATAATTCTTGTGCATATTATATTATTGTATATTCTGTAAGCCGCCCAGAGTTGCTTGTGCGAATGGGGCGGCATAGAAATCTAAAAATTAAATTAAATTAAAGGCTTACTTGTGAGTAAAGTCCTTTCGTGACATGAAAGTCACCAAACATAGAAACACAGAATGAGTGTTCTTTTACAATGCTTCAGTAGATCTTGTTTAGCCACCTGCTTTTGGTTGTTGGTCTCTTGGAAGTGGTTAGAGAACATTAATGTAAACAGATGGTCTGGTTGGTAGCCACTGAAGGAAATGGCTTGGCTTCCCTATGTCTCTTTGGCAATTCCTTGAGTAGATTAAAATTTAAAAAGTTCATAATCAATGCAGCTGGTCCTGTTATGCAAAAGCAAAGGTTTATGGTTAAAGAAATGCCAATTTTTATCTGACATTTCTGGGAGCTATAAAATGAAGTTCATTTTTTTTTTTACTTTTTCTAGTGGAACCCACCTCACCACAGCTAAATGTCCCATTTGACTGGGGTCTGACGTATTCATTGAATATATGAGAGCTGGGCGGGCTGAGGAAGATGGTGGAGGACAGAGGTGCCTGGAGGACAATGGTCCATAGGGTTTCACAAATGGTCGGAATCGACTGTGCAACTGAAAAACAACAAAAAATGAATAAACCCACATCATGTAAACTCAGAGTTCAAGAAAGGAATAATAGGTAGGGAATAATGGACTCATAAACAGAGACATATTATATAAAATCTCCATTCAGTGATAAAGCATGCTGAGTAACCTTCATTCGGTGATGATCTCTCTGATAAATTTGCCTCAAAGGATTGTTTTGGAATTAAAAAGCAAAGAAGGGTCATGTTTGCTACCTTGAACTGGTTAAAGAGCAGATATATAAGCCTCTGAGTCAAAACCTGATGTATTTTGAGTGAACCTGTGGCAAATTCATTGACAGGGCTTTATAATTATCTCATGCCTGTCTAAAGCTTTTCTTACTGTGTTCTGCATATGTTGATATGTTCTTTTTTTTTTTTTCAAACATGAAATTCCAATAAACCATCACTGCTGCATAGGAGCATCCTAATATGTGTATGTGTTTATGGGTCTCACAACAAGAAGAAAAAAATCACAACTGTTTCTTACATTGTCTAACATTCATGATCCAAAATTAAGGAATTGCACAATTGCTCATGTGCTGCATTGTAAAATAAACTTTATTTGTTTGCTTGCTTGATTGTTTGGTTCAGGATATTTGAACCTGGAAAAAATGTGTACGAATCAGTAGACCCAAACAGACATATTAGGACATCCAGTATTACAGAAGAATTTTCTACTTAGTGCATTCAACACTGTGTTGTAGACACTGACGATTATGTGATAAGTGATCAATTGCAGACATTGTTTTCTTCTTTTTTTCTTCTTCTTCTTCTTCTTCAAATACAAATACAAATACAAATACAATCCTATGCACATTCATTTAGATGTAAATACCATTTCATTCAATGAGACTTATACCCTCATCAGACATTTTAGAATTGCATCCTCAGTTTTCAAGAAATTTCTTTTTAGGGGGCAAGAGGGTTTTCAGAGTCCCCAGTCACAATTTTTTGAACAGTGTACAGGTATTCCCATTTTAGGTCAGCTAGTAATTTTGCAGGTTGAGAAATCTGTTATGGCTTTGATATGTGAATACAGCAAGCAACATCCTTCTGCTATTTTTTAATCAGAATGCATGAGGAATTACAGATGTGGCCATGGTTAATTGCAGCTAAATGAGTATAGGATGTGTATTGGGCAGGTGACCAGGCATACATTTAATTAACTTGTATACAGTATACAATTTGTATACTGTCCATCTAACAATAAAGTTACTCTGGGTGTTTAACAGGGAAGGAAACAAAATAAACACAGACAAGTGATACAAGAGCAGCATTTCATTAATTGGCTTCCATGATTCCTTTTGTGCACATGTGAAAAAGGTGTATCGTCCTTACTGAAGTATATTAAGGCAATGATAACATTCAAAAAGTAGCAATTGACTGCTCTTCACTCCTACAATGCTATTCATAGGAATTGAAATATTGGTTATGATTTTCCCCGGCCTTTCAGAATTTTCACAATTGCTATTATCAGTTGCCAGCTAAATAAATTCAGTTGAAGCATTTCAGAGTGCTTTTAATGTACTCCAATAGAGAGAATGAATTAGAGGTTCTGGAACAATCTGTACTGTCTTTCACAGGAGGAAATGCTTCCAGATGGAGTCTGACTTTATGTGGGTGGTCACTAGTAGTGCTTAAAGATGGCAAACTGGAGAGCAAAAACAAGCCAACACTCACACACATTCAGGAAAAAAAGGCTTATATGGAAGTGTGCTTTACTCCCCCAAACCTTGGCCTTTAAAAGGGAAAATAATTGCATGTGTAATGGTTTGCAATTCTCTGAATAATTAAATATAGTTTATTTATCCTTTCATACATTTTAATCACAGTGCTGGCTAAAGAGAAAGGATAAGGTACTGAAAGAAAGATGTAGAAGGAGAAGCATGACTACAGAGGGAGGATGGCTAAAGAGAAAAGATAACTGTTCATACTAATGGTGAGAGGCAGTGTCGTGTAATGGATAGATGGTTGAACTAAGTCTTAGGAGACCTGAATTCAAACCAATGGCTGGAGGGAGGAGTCGCCATGGACTGATGGACGACTGTAGGCCTTGCTGCCACCTCCAGCCCCCACCAATGACTGGAGGGGAGATGTTCTGTGTTTGTTTACCATATTTTGTTACTGTTGCTGTATTGTTGTATTGTTGTAAGCTGTCCTGAGTCGTCATGGCGAGTGGGCAGCAATATAAATTTGAACAAATAAAGAAATAAACAAATCTCTGGTGAGCCATACAAACTTACGGAGGGGCAACAATGGGAACAAACACACACCTTCAATATCTTACATTCCTTAAAAAATTCTAGGGACTCCACAAGTTAGATGCAATGTGATGCTACATCAGAACCACAAACCTTGGGAAAATATGGGTTGAAATTCTTGTTCGTGATTGGTAATATAGACATCTGTTTATAATGGGCCAGTATCCTGTTTAATTGTCACAGAATGACTCTCTTGATCCAGCAACCTCCTGCCTCATGCCTGGTCTAGCAACTAAAGTCAGGATCAATCATATAGCTGGAAGGCTGGCAAGTCGGCAGTTCAAGACCTGGGTAGTGCATGATGAATTGAGCACCCGACTCTATCCCAGCTCTTGGTGACATGAAAAGAGTCTCATTTGGGCATTCCCTGAGCAGAGTTTCTTCCTCAAAAATCCTATCAACTCAGAATAATTTCTGACACACAATTATTATTATTATTACTGTATTATAAAGCAGATTGTACAGCACCAAAGCTCTGAATAGCATACAAGTCAGTGTGTTTACTCAATTTTGTAGTCACTTACTATCATTATTTGTTATTCAATGCAGTCTTTTGCCCTACCCCCACCCCACCCCAAAGAGGAAAAAAAAGTCCTTGTTTTACTTCTTTCTCTTTTTGTCCCGTAACATCTATCTGCCCTAGGCAGCATTTTTAGTTGTTGACTGATCATGGAAATTTCAGGCCAACACTATTTGTCAGATTTCAGCAGAATCTAATCAACATTCTTCTGTTCAAGAAGAAATCTTAAGCTGTCCAACATCACCTTTATATTTTGATTTGCAGCTTGACACTTGGTGAAAATATACCCCTCCTATTTCAGGTGGTTATGAAGCAACATCAATGTCATTGTACTTTACAAGGTAAAGGTAAACATGAGGCAGGCTCCTTGGTTTCTGGGTCCAAACATTATAGAAGGTGTTGAGTGCAAGACATTGTATTCTAAATGTGGATTTGAAGGGTTGACTAAGTAATGAGTTGTGCTCAAATGCTTAGACTATAACAGGAACCTGCTTACTTGAGGGTGGGGAAAACTCCCATAATCTGTACTAATGGAGAATGGTCATTAAACAGTAAAGTAAACTGTTCCAAATAACCCAAGATATTTTTTTAGAATCTGTGAATGAACTGCTATGGGTAGCCCTGTAGGGTCATCTTACTTCACCCCATATGCCCAAGAGGAACTGTCAGGCACAAATGCAAGGCAGCAGGCACAGAGTGGAGAAGAGGTAGAAGACAGGGCCCAGGGAATTAGAAGGTGGGTGCTGAGGCTAGTAGCTAGAAGAGGGAGAAGGAAGAGGTAGAAGGTCTGGCAAATAGATCTGCTGAATCCAAGGATGAGGGCAAGAAAGAGGAGGCATGGAGCAATGCTATCAAAGAGCTAGGTCTCATCTTTTGTGAAACAGGGACCATAGACTATGTCTATCTTCTAGAAGATCCCTGGACCAAGGTCCTGGTACAAATGTGGTTCCCTGAAAAGAAATTACATGGGAGGGGTACACCTGTCATTTGATCCCCAGTGTCTCCTCCTGACCCTCTCACCTAGTGGAAGTTCAACTTGTACCATGTTTCAGTAAACCAAAGGAAGAGTCCTGATGCAGATGAAAAGTGGAAAAACTTCCATTCTCGTTTGCAAGGGAAAAACTGTACTGTTTTGTCACTGCCACTGCCACACACACCTCCAGCCAGACCGATTGAGGATGACACTGAGCCCTGGGCTCTGCTGAAAATGTTGAGCCCAGGCTCTGTCACAGATGTCGAGCCCTGGGCTCCATCAGAGACATGGTGTGTTTGTTTGCTTTGAGGGTCTTGTTGCTGAACATTGTTAGCCTCTCTGAGTTGCTTCGTCAAGGAGAACGGCATACAAATCTAACAAATAAAAAATAAATAAGCTGAAAAGTCCAGGATCTGAAATGTGAAATCATATTATCTCTCTCCATACATATTGACCAGTTGACACATAATTATGTTTGATTACATGGCTAAATAAACTCCTATCATTCAGCCTCCCACAAGAGGAGGTTTTCAGAGCTGTTGATGATCATCAATGTTCCAAGCAATAGATACCAGGAGAACTTTTTTTCTTAAAGTCACAGGGAAAAATAGATATATAAAAGCAATTGAAGATAAAGGTATCTCTGCCTTTTCAAAATACATTATTCTGATACTAAAATATTACAAGCAGTCTATATTTTGGGATTAAAATATGGGCACATTTTGAATACCAAGAACAAGTAAGTTTAGGCTGGTTTACAGGGCTATAACAAAATACTGATTAAAGTTAATGCAGCTATCTATTAAATATGTTTAGAAACATAAAAAGACCAGAGTGCGTAGGCAAAAATAAGAAGATATACTTGAAGGAAAATGGGAACCATAAATTGCACACCTGCATGCTTAACATAGAAAAATAACTAATTTCACAAGTTACAGTTGAGATATTTGCATATAAAATACAGTGATTATATTTTATTTCAAAATTCCATTCTTTCTAGAGAATGGTTTCTGGAAGATAGCTAATGAAGCAGGCTATTGTCAAAAGGATTCCTTACTCAATACATAAATGGAGGCTACACATAATCATTTGATTACAGTATTTTAGTCATTTGTGTCCTAAGACAATATCACTTCCCATTTCATGTATTAAAAAAGTGAATGGATGTTCAATGCATCTTTAGCTCTAGTAATAGGATATCACACAACAGGACATAATATAAGACCAGGGAGACTATCTAGCACATAACTCTTTCTTCCAGTGTAATTTTGCTATCACGCAGTATCTGCTAATGAACAGATTCATTCTGCCTAATGGGAGGAGTTTTTTCCATATGGAGGAAAAAATTATAACTAAGGTGGCGATAAGTTGGAATGCCAAACAGCAATGAATGTGCCCTCAAAATACATGGCAAAAAAAAAATCATGGCAGATTTAAAGACTCTGAAAATAACATGGGAGGATGTCGAAGTACTCGCCAAAGACCAAAAACATTGGTGATCCCTTGTTGCTGTATTTGCTACATAGCTTGGGAGGATCTTAGTTAGTGGTTCCCAATGTGGGGCCCAGGCCACACAGGGGGACTTCAATTCCCAGAAGCCTCAGTCTGTATACTGGCCGATCAGTAGTTTGGGGAATTGATTTAGGCTTCTGGGAATTGAAGTCCAAAAACCAAAGGTTGGGAAACACTGGTCTAAATCTAAATAATGGGAGGACTGGCCCTAAGCTTCCAGAATATGGCCTGACCTGTAGTAAAACTATATACAATTTGTAAAAACATGGGGAAAACATGTTTATTCAGGTATAAACTCAATTAAGACATAGTGTTTGATTCTTTGGAAGACCAATCATCATCAGTGATTTTCAGTATTTTAACCCACTGTCTATTAAAAAAAATTATGTATATGAAACTTTACACACTGAGACTAAAATGACTCCAAGCATTTGTCAGTCGAGAAAAAAATTATTATTTTGACCTCAAGGGTTAACCTTTTTATTCACCAGATACCAAATACATTATTTGTTTCAGTGTGAGTGCTGGAAAAGCTTGTTTGCCATGAGATTTTGGTTTATTGGGTACTATGGAACATATTGTACAACACAGATCACTTTTGGTTTCATATTTGTTGTACTGTTTTTTGTCATGGCCTACTGGTTGAGAGCCATTATCTTGAGAATGTTATTTACAAAGAGAGATGGGGCAGTTGTTCACAATTCATGTCCACAAGCTATGTTCAACCTAGACCTTGGTTCATTGATAAGAAGGCAGAAAAATAGAGTTATTATCAAACTTACTGTAAACTGTGCTTAAAGGTGGGATGGTATGCTTTCCTTCATATCCCAAAGTGCTGTGTCACCAAGTCACATTTATCCAGATGTAATTTAAGAACCAGCAGTGGAAAAAGCTTATTTGAACTACACCTTTTTAGACTCAAGGTAAAGCAAGGTGCTTTGAATTTCACAAAGACCTGTTCTAAAGTCTCCTATAATGCTGAGGAGGAATTTCAAGAGATCAAGTAAAAATAAGGGTGGTACAAGGTGGCCAATTCAAAATGCAAAAATGTTGAAAGACAAGTCAAAGGTGGAATAGGAGTTACATTCCCAAAGGTAGCTTTGCCAAGCTCTGTAACAAATCAAAATATTCAGATCTCTTTGTGTATTCAAACATTTCTGAATCCTGTTTTAGGGTCAGGCAAGATGTTAAGTTAATATTCCTTGCCATTAAGCCATTTTCTCTCATGCAAATTAGTTTTCTTCAGAGATACATGCCTCCACAATCAGACTTGCAAAATGAGACCATGTTTACTTTTAATTGACCAATCAGAAAGTGAAGCATGCTAAACACAATATGGCCAAAAACATGGCTTTTAGAGTTGTATATTATGCACTGAATCAACAGCAATTTGATTAATCACATTCTCTGTAAGAGCCATTGACTGAAATGAAATCAATGGGTCTGCTTTAGTGTAACTCTCACTGATTTTCTTGACTAGTGAACCCATGTTCTATTGTTACAATGAGCTCTCAAATCTCTTGTTGGTGTACCAAAAATCATAAGGGGGTAAGAGGTGCTAGCAGGCATTGCTGAGCAGTTAATTGTGCCATTTTTTTTAAAAAAAAAATCTCTCTGTGTGTATGTGTTCTTGGTTGCCTTGCTAAATGTTCAGCTAACCATGGGAAAGTGAGCACCAGGCTTTTAAAGGCAGCTACATTAAGTGTGCAAAAGAATGCACTTTGGAGAATGCCAAAGATAGGCATGTGCAATTTTGCAAGTAATTACATCCACACTTTTAGAATAACTTGTTGAGAAAACTAGCTTTGGTGTCTCAGAATATATGCATTGAAGTCATCATCAAGGAAGTACTTAGTAGCAAATAGTGATGTGATCTTTGGTAAGTCTAAGCAGACATGGCTTATATTTTATTAATATTTATGGCAGTGGTTAAGAATGCATTTTAGAAATTAATTTTATGCCCCTTATGAAACTTGGCCATCCATTTATCACCTTTTCCTGCTACCAATTAGCTTCATATACCTTTAGCACCATAACTGCATAGCCAACTCCTACTTGCTATGTAGTGCTATGACATCACAGACTGCTGTGATGTCACAGCAGGTGACTGGTAGGGCTACTCACATGCAAACTTCAGGAAGGATCATTCTGACTTACTCATGAAGTTATCTTCATTTTCATTTAGTTTGTTCTTCTTGTTGTTCAGTCACAATCGAGTCTTTGTGACCCTAAGGACCATAGCACGGCAGGTTCCTCTGTTATCTACCATCTTCCGGAGTCTACGCAGATCCATGCCCACCACAACAACAATCTTGTCTAATCACCTCATTCTCTGCTGGCCACTTATCCTTTTGCCTTCAATCCTTCCTAGCATTAAGACCTTCTCCAGTGAGTTATCTCATCTCATTTAGTGGCCAAAGTATTTAAGCTTCAGGTTCAGTATCTGCCCTTTCAAGGAACAATCAGGGTTGATTTAATTTAGGATTGACTGATTTGATCTCCTTGCAGTCCAGGGAACTCTCAAAAATCTTCTCCAGCACCACAGTTACTATAGATCTGGCCAAATGTTTTGGAATACACAGAAAAATAGCATCAGCCAATTTATTGTGTAAATCTGTCACTCAAATGACAAATTAAGAAAGCAAAACTAAACATTGACATTTATTTATTTATTTATTTATTAAATTTGATACCCCGCCCCAATCGGGAGGACCCGACTCTGGGCGGCTTACATCCTGATAAAAACAGAAATAAAACCTAAACACTCAATATCAATAAAAGCGTCAAAATTAAAAAATCATCAGAAGTTAAAACAACACAGAACTACACACCAGTATTCCCACATTCCAACCCAGGGAGGCAATCCTTATATAAGCCACTTGGTATGGGAACCCACGTTCCCGGGTCCCCAAACCTGTCCTGCCAGCCAGGTTTTCACGCCCTTCCGGAAGGGTAAGAGCTCTGTCTGAAAGCGCAGTTTGGTGGGCAGGAGGTTCCAGAGGGTCGGGGCGGACACGGAGAAGGCTCTCCTCCTAGTACAGGCAAGGCGCGCCTCTCTCGCCGAAGGAATAACAAGGGAGCCTCTCCGATCCGCCCTGGTGGGACGGACAGATGTTCTTGGGGTGACGCGGTCTCTTAGGTATCCTGGCCCACTACCATATAGGGCTTTAAAGGTAATAACCAGCACCTTGAATTGCATCCGGAGACATACTGGCAGCCAGTGCAGCTCCCGGAGCAGCGGCGAAGCATGAGCATAACGCCCACACCCCACCACTACCCGGGCCGCCGCATTCTGGACCAGCTGGAGTCTCCGGATGGTCATCAGGGGCAGCCCCATGTAGAGCACATTACAATAATCAAGTCTGGAGGTGACCAACGCATGTGTGACCATAAGCAGGGCGTCCCGGTCTAGGAGTGGGCGTTACTGGCGTATTACACGAAGTTGGGCAAAAGCCCTCCTGGCCACGGCTGCCACCTGCTCTTCGAACAGTCGCCGTGAGTCCAGGAGGACCCCCAGATTACGCACCGGGTCTGTTTGGGGCAAAACTGCCCCATCCAGAACCAAAGATGGCAGCTCCTGTGTTAACACAGGATCCCTTACCCACAGCCACTCAGTCTTGCCGTGATTCAGCTGTAGCCCATTGTCCCCCATCCAGACCTTAACAGCCTTCAGACACCTGGAAAGGACTTCCACCGCACCGCTTGGGTCCCCACGGGCGGAGATGTATAACTGGGTATCATCTGCATATTGATGATACCTCACCCCGTGGGAACGGATGATCTCACCCAGCGGCTTCATATAGATGTTAAATAGGAGAGGAGAAAGTACCGAGCCCTGAGGCACCCCGTATTGCAGGGGCCTAGGGCTGGACTTCTCCTTCTCCAGGCACACCGATTGGGTCCTGCCCCTCAGGAATGAGGAAAACCAGGACAGCACCGTGCCCTGGATCCCCAGACCCAGACATGATGAGAAGAGTGCTTAACTAGCAATAGTTAAACATTCATAAGAGTCCACATGAATATTTTTTTACACAAGAATGTAATTTGAGAATAATTGACAGTCTTAAACTTGAATTGCATTGGGATAAATGAATAAGTAATATTTACCTGTCCAGAAATAACTTTAAAATTTAATTTGTAAAGGACTAAACTGCAGTATGCCATTATGTTCCTCAAGATCAACAGAAAATATCCTTCACATTTAAAGATGTTCCACTTTACCTCTGAGGGAATACTATGTGCTCTTTTTTTGGGGGGGGGGGGCATTTCTTACACATGTCTCAGGGGATTGTTGGGAGATGCTGAAATTTTGTTGCCAAAATTGGTAGGTACAGCTCTGACATTCCTTCTCCTCTGTGGACTGCTCTATTGTGTCTATTGAGCTGATAATAGTGGTAGCCACCAAAAGCTTGAGTTTTCCTGGCATATCACAGAAGAAACAAAATACTGTAAAATAAAAATGCTGTAGCACTGTAAAGACTAACTTATATTTCAATGTGAGCTTTCGTGGATCAAGTCCAGTTCATCAGACATGAGAGTGAGGCTTGATGACATCAATTTGTACACATCAGGTACAGAGGTACAGAGTGATTGGTGATGAAGTAGACTTGGTCCCTGAAAGCTCACATTGAAAAATAACAGTATGCTACAACCTTTTTGTTTCATTTTGTTTATTCTCTGATATGCCTGAAACACAGACTAACATGGCTACTATTCCAATAATAATAATAATGAGATTTCCTATAATGGAGTAGTTCCAATTAAGGATCATTGCTCTGTTTGAAAGGATATGATGCATCACCTGCATCATAAAGTTTGCAAAAAGTTTCCAGATTCAGCCTCTGGTACCTCTGTTTCAAAGCTTTAGGAAGCAGGAAATATGAAAGCCTGAGCTGAGAATGTTGGGTTAGGCAGATAAATGGTCCAGCATAATATCAGAAATGGCTAGTATTACTGTCTACTTTGTGTGTTCATGTTCATTGCTGTAAGCAGTAGATGAATATTTTACTTGTTCAGAGCTTTTCAGATCTCAGTACAAATCCTCTTTAAAAGTCTGTTCCATGAAGATAGAAACACTACTGCTGAAACTGAATTTTTAAATATTAATATACAACAGAGCAGTTATTCAAATACTATACCTCATCACATAAGCTAAATGGTTTAGGCCAGTAATGCCCAAACATTTTGGGCCATGGGCCAGTCACGTGGTTCCTCCCACCAGAAGCGGAAGTAAAACACACTTTGCCATCTGTTTTGCAATAGGATGAGATAGATTTTAGGTGGGCATTTTCTATGCCTAAACCTGGGGTGCCCAAACTATGGCCTATGGGCTGGATCTGGCCCAACAATAGCAATTCATCTGTCCCATGCCACCCTTGTCGTGTTTTACTTCCACTGTATGGGCACATTTTACTTCCTCTTCAGGAGCGATTAGGGTGGTCCGGGCTGGATGAATTGCCATTGTGGGCCAGATCCAGCCCATGGGCTGTAGTTTGTGCACCCCTGGCTCAGGCACAATATACAGGGCAAAGAAGAATAAAGTGTCCTGAATGGTAAATAAATCTGCTAACTTATTGTAAAATAAATAGCAAAGTGAGAACTCAGAATGGCAAAATACCTGCAGAGTAGTCATTAGATGTATCTTTACAACTAAAAAAAACAAAACATCTCAGTGTACTTGACTTTAGAAGCAAGAAGGCACTGGAGAAATTCTTACTGTGGCCAGATTCTTTGAGAATTTATTGATTTTTCTTTTTGGAAAATGTTATTTAAGTAATGTAAAGGAAAACACGTGTGTTGAGATTCTTGAATAAATATGCTACTCTCACAAAGCTGTTAAATATCTGAGCTCTTTTACTGACCTTGTAAAACTGAGAAGCCCATGGCAAATCGCTAAACATCTGCAGTGACAGAATTTATCCTTGTAGAAACATAGTATCTTTATTTATCCTTAGGCCAATTGCACAGCCTCAGTATGTATATTAGCAGTATGGGTCTAAATATAAGCCATAACATATTAGGTGGTGGGTAGGAATTAAGAAAATGGACAGGCACAGAACACAGACATTTTCTATTAGAAGTGTTGTACCATAATTAAAGAGTTCTGGAAGCATCTGTGTATGTAACTAAGCAGAGTTGGCTGGACCAAGTGTATCCCAAAAGTCAGTGTAAACAAAGGAAACAAATAACACCTGCAATTGACTACTACAAGTGGACTTGATCCATGAAAGCTAACATTAAAATGCAGACATTAGTCTTTTAGGAGCAACAGCTTT
Organism: Furcifer pardalis; assembly: GCA_030440675.1. NCBI lineage: Eukaryota > Metazoa > Chordata > Lepidosauria > Squamata > Chamaeleonidae > Furcifer > Furcifer pardalis. The sequence goes on from CP126891.1 coordinate 63,624,807, forward strand.
TTTGTTTTGTTTTGCTTACTCTCTGATACAATTTAACAGACAGATTTCAGAGAAGAGACTTTAAAGAAAGTCTCTTCAGGTATTTTATTGTCTTCAAAAGCTAGTTTTGCTTCCTTGCCCAGAGACAAGCAAATGAAAAGAAGAAGCCAAAACGCTTTTGTCTGGAATGCATATTTAATGTGTAAAAGTGAATGGTCCATTTATGTATGTAAAGAAGCTAGTGAGTTACTGAATTGGCTTTGTCTCACTCAGAAGGGGGTGGGCTTTGTCCATGAGCAAAAGCTGCAGTTAAGGAGGAGGAATTCTAGCTCTTTTTTTTCTTCATTGCTATTCTTCGATGCTGTGCTGGAAACTTTGTGTTTCAGAATGAATTTACTTCTCCACCAAGGTGAGAGTATCAGATAGTCTAGCTAGTTACCCTAGAACAGGGACACTCAAGGTTTTTTCACCATTGGCTGGCTGGAGGCTGGATCCCTCACCTCAGACTGTGAGAAGACCTGACATGTGGTTCTCCCATTGTAAATGTTGCTGCAAACTGCAGTGGGTACATTTGTGTGGGTGGATTTATGGCTGTCGTAAACACGCCGACTTCTGCTTCCGGGGTCATCACCATGGGTTGGTTGGATGGAATGGCATGCCCCCCCCCCCATGGGCAGTAGGTTGCAAAAGCCTGTCCTAGAATGTTCATAATCATGCTGGTGCATTTTGGTCTTTTATTCTAGGAAATTGTAAGTTTTTGGAACCTTTTGATTTTTGCACTCTTAAACTTTTAATTCTTTTAATAAAATTAAAAAGATCAAGCAACTGTCTGGAATTTTGGCTCTGAAGGTTGTGGTAATTAAATCTAGGTCTTGCCTCAGTCAGCTACTGGAGATTTTGTTATTTTTAGTGGGTGTGGTGGCAAACTTACCCTTGCAAAGTAGGCATCTTGCTTTCTAAAGACTAGACTTGTGCTTTTCATTGAGTTTTGAACTTTTTGGAGCTTTGCCAAGTCCAAGGGTGACTTCAGTTTTGAAAAAAAAAATATAGTACCAAGCATAGATTTATAATCATCATTACAAGTGACATTTACTTACATTAACCTGCCCCAAGAGAAGAAGATAATTGCTTCTGAGTGGCTATAGAAAAGAGCCCCTGACTGGGCAACCTAGGGAAAGTAACAAGCATAACTGCGTCTCTAAAATACTTTGAAAACGATTATAATTTCAAAGATAATTTCATGTGTATTGGGTTCTTAATTTATCATTGATAGGAAACAGGCCAGTATATTGTGAAATTAGCTAAGATAAACATAGGACTGTCATTCATTGTTATCTTTCCAGTATTCTGCAGTATCCTTACCTCTTAGTTTTACATTCCAAAGTATGCAAAACAAATAGGAAATTCATCAAGGCCCTGGTGAGCTGCATGTATAAAAGGTTGCTTGGAGATTAAAGAAAACTCTTCACATTGTGGAAAGATGTGCTATTTACTTTGCCACCACAAAAATTAGCAATGGAATCCAATTTTGATTGATTTCAAAGGAGATTAAGCAAATCCATGGAGGTTTAAACTTGGTTGTTCATTTTGATGGCAATATGTTTCCCTTGGGAAGAGTATCAGTATGCCTCTAATAGATTAGAATCCGAGTGGAATTTATTATTCTAAGCAGCTGCTAAAGAAATAAAGTACAAACCAGATTTTGAAGATTTTGAGATTGGGAAAACAAGGATGAAGAAAAAAATGCAGGCGACATTCAGATGAAATAAAATAAAAATGGAATGGTTTATATATTCCTAGTAAGAGCATTATGGGGGCTTTGGTGACTTAGTGGTTAAAATGCTGAGCTTGACAACCAGAAGTTGGGCAGGTCAGCAGTTTGAGACCCAAGTACTACATGACAGAGTGAACTTCTGCACTCTCTTGGTATTCTTTTGGTATTCTTGGTATTCTTGGTTTAATTCTTTTTTTAATTGATTTTTTAAAGTAATTTCGAACCTCAAAGTTTTAATTTAGGAATTTTCTGTAAGCCGCCTAGAGTCAGGTTCACCTGACTGGGGCGGGATAATAAATCTAAATAAATAAATAAATAAATAAATAAATTCTGAAGCAACAGAAACAATTGGTTAATGCTGGCTAGATAATCACTCAAGCCATAAAAGTCCATCATAAACAATCCTTAGACAACATTCACATCTCCCTGAATGGGGCTCTAGGAAATAGAAATGGGAAAAAAATAGCCAATGCCTTCTCTATTTTGTACTTAAATTCAACTTCTGTGTTAGAAATCTCCTCATATGAAATACAGAACAAGCTTAAAAATAATTCCAATTGCTGAAATATTATGCACATACATTAAACACTTAACTATAATGCACATACATTAGACTTTCATTTCCATAGACACAGATGAGGAAGCCAAGAGCAGACAGCAACAAAAATAGTACAGTACTAAGACATGCAAAGTTGCCTTAAGGCAAAAAGCCTCAAAGGCATGCTTAAAAAAGTACAAAGGCTTTTCTCCATTTTGCTGTGAGAGCTGTAAACCCTATTAGACCTTTCAGTCAGATTTGTTACTGATAACCTTACCTAAATGCTGAGTAACTGGGACACTGTTTTCCCTTAAATATAGCTGTTTGTAGTTTGTTGTTGGTCTGGTGAAAATTTTTCTTCTTGAAGATAGGACTGTCACTTGCTGCAAGTTTAGAAAAGAAATTTATGAAGCAAGCCAAGTACAGTATCACTTACTTAAGGGATGCATTCAATGTCATCTGAGTTGTTACAACATAGTTAAATGCCCATATATATTAAGATTGAACAACAAGACAGGAGGTTTAGTTTTTCATGACACTCTGTTCCACTGCTCCTTCTGCCCCTCTGAGGAATAAATGGGCAGCAACGAGGAAGTTGTAAATTGCTCAGGTATAAGGGATGGCTTGATTAAATGGTGTCTCATCACTCATCCTATCTTCCTTGTTTGCTGTGCTGACTATTCAATCCCTGCTCCTGTTAGCATAAACTGTCTTTTTGTTTCATTCTCTACTTTCCTTTCCTCCCCTCCTTTATTAATTCTTTCACTTCTTCTGGAACTATGTTTACTTACTCAACTACACTTAGCAGAATCTGACTAATTACCATATGACCTCTGCAGCACTTTGGATGCCTGGAATAATTATGTGTGATTACTCTGTAATGATACAATGATAATTACTGTGGACTAAATGCTGACCTCTCATCTACTGAAGCTAAGGTGGACAACCAGATATGTATCAGCAAACACCACCACCACCACCACCACCATGTAAATACCAGTTTCTTAGGGTTACCAGGGCATTGGGTTTCACCTCAACCACTTTATGCTTCCAAAAATATCTTGTTCAAAGAAATGATGTTCTTTAAATTCATCATTGAGAAATAAAATGTGAGGGGGGAAATGAACAATACTTGCAGTGTTATGTTTTCACAGGGGTAGCTCTCTTTCCAAATGACCCAAGGTATGTAAGTATACTATATGTACAGTATTTAATATACTTGCTTGTCAAGTATATATTTTCCTCCTAGCAAACTAGTTAGTTGCAGCTTATTCCTACTATTATTTTTATATCCCACTTTTCTTTTAAAAGAGGAGTTTTTTAGAAATTGTGAGGCAAAAAAAAACACAACCTGTTTAAAAGAGTAAAACATATTTGCCCCTGAATTTTCAGCTTTTGCTATGGCTGAATTCTAGTAGTAGTTATGGATTTTTAAAGATTGAATGAATTGTGTGCATGGGCCCAATTGGGGGGGCGGCGACGGCAAAAGAGTAATAAAATATGGCACATGCTTTTATTCATTATTCTAAGGAAATATAAAATATACAATTTAAAATACTTAATTGTGAATATTAGGTAAAGGTTGTCCTTGATCGAAAGCCAGTTGTATCTCACTCTAGGGTCAGTGCTCATCTCAATTTACAGTCAAAGAGCCAGCACTCTCTGTTTCTGCAGATGTTTCCATGTTCATGTGGTAGGCATGACTAACAGGTGGAACACTGTTACCTTCCCACTGAAGTTGCACCTATTTATCTACTTGCAATTTCTTGCTTTTGACCTGCTAGTTTGGCAGCAGCTGGGACAGAGACAGGAGCTCACTTTGTTGTGCAGCACTTAGGTCTCGAACTGCTGACCTTCCAGTTGTCAAGTTCAGTGTCTTAACCACTAAGCTACTGCAATAATTGTGAATAATACACCACTGTAAATTGTGCATTAAAATAATTTTTCAATGGTGATGAAGAATTCATTTTTGTTAGCTACTTAATTAGAGACACACCAACAAAATCCTACTTAGAATTACAGAATATACAAGCATTATATAAGGGGGACATATTGCTATAGATGTTATATGCTAATTGAGTTGTGAACTGTCCTGAGAGTGCAATGAACACGGGGGGGGGGGGGAAGCAACCCTTGCTCGAAAGCCAGTCGTATCTGACTCAAGGGTTCAGTGCTCATCTCTGTTTATAACCAAAGAGTCAGTGCTGTTTGCGTTTGCAGACATTTCTGTGGACATGTAGCAGGCATGATTAGACACCAGAGTCCATGGATCACTGTTTACCTTCCCACCAAAATGGTACCTATTTATTTACTTTCCATTTCTTGGTTTCGAACTGCTAGGTTGGCAGGAGCTGGGACAGAGATGGGAGCTCACTCCATCATGGAGTACTCAGGTCTCGAATTGCTGACCTGCCAACCTTCCAGTTGTCAAGTTCAGCATGTTAACCACTAAGCCACCAGGGGTAATGAGGCAGTATATAAGTGTAATTGATATAGATCAGTGGTTCCCAACATGAGACTCATGCCCCACAGGGGGACTCCAATTCCCAGAAGCCTGAGTCAGTAAATTGGCTGATCAGTGCTTTGGGGAATTGACTTAGACTTCTGGGAATTGAAGTCCAAAAAACAAAGGTTAGGAAACACTGCTATAGAGGTTAAAGCACTGATATGAGATTTAAATGATGGTGACTCCAATCCTAACTAAGCCATGAAAGTTACCTGCTAACCTTAGGCTAGTCACTGTTTCACATTCTGGACTACCTTGCAGGGTTCTGTGAAAATAATGAGGGTACCACATAGTCTTCAACTCACTGGAGGAAAGGGAAACTATAAATGTAACTAATAACATGAAATACATATGGTCCATGTTTATCTAGCTTCTCTATGATGCTGTTCTGGTCCTTCTTGAAAGCAGGACTCATGCTTGGTCTACAACCAACTTAATTTGATTTGTAAGCAACAATCTGTATCTTGACTGGTGCAATTTAACATGGCCTGGTTAATTAAAAACACACACACACACACAACCTAAACTATTAGCCTAGCAATGAAAAGTATCAAACAATGACGCAAAGCAGGTCTCTTTTAGAAATGGCATTTCATTACCTGGGATCTGCAAAGAGCTTCTCTTAACCATGGGATAAAAAAGGCAAATGGATGAAGACCTCATTAGAAAATCTTAAAGCACACATAGAAGAATATGGAAAGCAGTTCCCTTCAGTTGTTCAGCTCCCAGGCTTTTTGGTGCCTTTAAAAATCAAAATTGAATTGGATCTGGAATAGGACAGGTGTCTGTGAAGATTTTTTTGTGATAGGAATAAAATTCACAAACTGAGCCTTACCAGTAAACATTCTGGAGACCATTTGATGTATCACATGTATGCATTAGTTTCAGTGGCAACATAATTTACATGGTAGTGTGTCAGGATACCTATGAGACCGTATCACCCCTAGAACATCTGTCCGTCCCACCAGAGTGGACAGGGGAGGCTCTCTGAATATACCATCAGCTAGAGAGGCCCAACTCTCTAGCCCTAGAAGGAGGGCCTTTACAGTGGGCCGCTCCAGCCCTATGGAACCTCCTTACCAACTGAGTTATGCCTCCAAATGGAACTGTTGCTCTTCAGAAAAGAGCTAAAAATTATATTACTGTTGTTATGGCACCCAGAGTCGCTCATTCGAATTGGGCGGCAATATATAAATTTGAATAAATAAATAAATAAATAAGAAAGACATGGCTGCAGCCTGAATGAGAGTATAGCAGATCTCTGTGCAGGAACAGCTGGAGGTGGCTATCTAAAAGAAATGACTATACTCTACCACAGTGGCTTATTTGGCCTCTAATGAAAAATAACTATGCCTAAAAGAATCTCCACGCTGTTGGACTTTTGGTTAAGCATCAGCTATCTGGCTATAAGAACATTCAAACCACCATGCTTCCATTGAGTCTGAGTTCACCTTTTATTTATCTAGTATAGTTTTGTTTGTTACAATTCCTGTATATACAACGTTTTCAGTACAAAATAGCACTCAAGTCTCATGCTTTGACTTATTGGCTCTCATCAGGCTCATTATCAGGTCCAAGCAGCGATTCTGCACCTTCATGCCCTTAAATCTGGTGATGAGATAGAGGTTAATTAACATATTAAAGGCAAATCATTTCCAAAAATATCCAGTGGCTTTCAGTATAATGTCTCCGTCATGAACAATTTTCAGCAAAAACAAAGAAAATAAAACACAGGCACACAGAGAGAAAGCAAGCAGAGGACGGTTGGTACAGTGATTCAAAATAATAATAATAATGAACTGCTATCAGCAGTTGATAGCATTTGAGATTTTATTTTTTTATTTATTTTTATTTATATTTCATACTTGCTAACCCGCCCCAATCGGGCAAGCCCGACTCTGGGCGGCTTACAACCCAAGTTACAACACATCAATAAAAAATTTAAAAATTCATAGACTAAAACATTTAAAAGTCCATACAACAAGATAACTGGTAGCATGGAAGAGCTAAGCAATGTATGCTTATTTATTTATTTATTTATTTATTCACGTTTGCTATCCCACCCCAATCGGGTAAACCCAACTCTGGGCGGCTTACAGCATAGCTAAAAACACAGACCGAATCCAGTAAAAATAATAATGTTTAAAACCTTAGGAATTCATAGGAAAGAATTCATAAGAAAAAATCAAAAGCAGCATAACGGATAAAAACCCGGGGCAGGGGGGGGGGCAGCTGTCCCTCAAATCAACCAGCCTGTATGGGATCCTGTGTTACTGGGTCCCCACACATGCTCTGCCAGCCAGGTCTTTAAACCTCTTCGAAAAGGTAAGAGCTCTGCCTATAGGCGCAGTTCAGTTGGGAGAAGGTTCCAAAGGGCCGGGGCGAACACAGAGAAGGCCCTCTTCCTAGTGCTAGTGAGGCGAGCCTCTCTAGCCGATGGAATAACAAGAGAGCCCCTCCGGTCCGCCCTGGTGTTAGAAAATTTGTTAGAAATTTGCATGGTTGCAGCAACTGAAAATGAGACTGATGGAAAATATTTCACTGTCAGGCAACTGAGAAGAATTTTTTTGTTGAACAAGTGAAGACTTTGCTGTTCTTCAGGTCTAGTACCTGGGGGGAAAGGACTGTGGTGGCTTAGTGGTTTAGATGCTGAACTTGATGACTGAAAGGTCGGCAGGTCAGCAGTTTGAAACCTGAGTACTGCATCTCTTTCCCAGCTCCTGCCAACCTAGCAGTTCAAAAGCAAGAAATTGCAAGTAGATAAATAGGGACCACTTCAGTTGGAAGGTAAACAGTGTTCCACACCTGCCACATGTCCACAGAAATGTCTGCAGACTCTTTGACTATAAACAGAGATGAGCACTGAACCCTAGAGCTGGATACAGCTGGCTTTTCAGCAGGGGTGACCTTACCTAGGTGGAAGGAAAAAGTATGCCTAGGTGAGAGGAGAAACATCACACCTGTGATGTAGACATTAAATGAAGTTTATTTGTTTACATGTATGTAAGAATGTTTGTGGTAAAATACCATCTGGAATTATTTGGTTCAGTTCTTCTACTTCTTCTTCTGGTTCATGGTAGTTCCAGACTCCAAGTTCTTCCTTCTGGAGAAAGCAGGAACAAAGAAATCAGGTGGACTCAGGGGCGAATGATGTTAGTGATGTTCACTCTCAGTACTACTCTTTCTGACTCTTTGTAATCCAGAAACACTGCTACATTACTGGAATTGCTTGGAGGCTGAAAATTACCTGTTCAATTTCTCCCAGTCACCTAGCCCTTAAAGACACCATTGCTGGATTGTTCTGCCAACATTGAACGTGTTCTATGGTGAGAAGATCCAATAAAGATCAAAAAGTTTATATGTTTAAGTGCTAGGTAGAACAGATAAATGTATTTCTACACTTTTTCTTCATGGCTTTTTTCGACATGATGTTATAAATTTTGTAGAAAATTTAAGCTAGAGTGTTTCCTAAAGCTCTTAAAAGGATTCCCACAATGTCCCATCCTAAAGAAGATTCTGAGAAAAAAAGAGATGTCCAGAAGTCAAAGGAAATTTTGAAAAGATTTGGTAAAACCAAGAACCCAAAAGAATCAATTTTAAAAGAAAAATGTTGAATGACAAAGAGTGTTTTGTTATTTATCATAAAAATATGCCCTCTTGTTGGTATCACTCCACCTAAGATAAGGAGAAAAGTAACGGCGGACACCAAGAGAACTAAGAAGAGAATGACCCTCGGCATCCTCTGAATAGATATGAGCCTGAAGTCCACCAGCTCAGATTCAGAAAGAGCTTTATGGCAAGAACAAACATTCTTGAGGGTTTGCAAGAGCAAAACCAAATTAGAAGATGGAGGAAGGAGTTCACTGGACAAGGAACAACATTAAAGGAGAATATAGCTGAGGAACTCAACCTCCCCTATGTCACTTGGAGGATTCTGAAGAGACTGAGGGTCAGAGAGCCTAAATGTAAGACAAATATGCTTGAGTGGGGACTGCTGGTGGATAAAAAATATGTTGTGTGAATGTGGAGAGATACAGAATCTGGCTCATTTACTAGTCTGCAGATTACTGCACCGATGAGGACTTAGTTTTGGCTAGCAACAAAGCAAAGAAAGTGGTTTCATTATGGCAGTCCAACGTTTGAACAGAACACGAAAGAAGAAGAAGCTCATCTACAATATTTTTCCTTAACAGGAACAATGAGACAATGTTAAAATAGGTACCAAAGTGAGATTTAAAAAAAATGCCTCTACGCATGAATTCACAGTTACATACAGTCACCAGTTTTCCTAAACATTTCTTATATTTATAAAACTACAATCCTGATACTCCTGGTTTTTAGCTTGAAGAAATGACTAGACAAGTATGGAATCACTACTTTAATGTTACCATTGCGTACTGCACATATTTTATATGGTCTAAAGTGCATTTGTGAGATTGGAAATGTACACTTTTACTTTGATAAAGCCTTTCAGTAATTCAACAAAATTAAGGAACATATTCAATTTGATATGTGGTTGGAACTGTTGTGCAGAATCTGAGGATAACAGCTTACACACTATTATGGCACGAAAGGAGGAGAGGAAATAGCCCATTGTGAAAATTTAGTTATTTTGAAATCACCATACACTAGCATGAGTGTCATATGATAATACAGTACAGTATGTGACTTTTGAGATTTGATTGCTAGAAGAGATATGAAAAAATTTCTTTTGCTGTGATGCATGAAAACCACCAGATGGAGCTTTCCAGTTGCTGAGCTAGTTAATATTCACTGTTTGGTTGAAAATGTATGAGGGAAAACAGTATGCCACTGTAAATTTTACTGTGCAAAGCAAATCTATATAAAGAGTTCAGGGCATGTCTTGGTGGTGATGGTATTGATTAATGCACAACCGTTTTGCAAAAAACAATAATGGTTTTTATAAGTAATTTTGTATCTGGGTTGGTTTTTCTCATTGCTATCAACAAACATAATGACATTATACAGTTGCAAGTCAAATGTGTACATTTTCATAGAATCATAGGAAGGAGCCTATAAGTTAGTCACATACACTCCTTTGCTCAATGAAGTAATCCAGGCTGAAGTATACCTGACATACGTGAAAATATGAGTTATGAAGGTATGAATATTACATTTGTCTTAATATATAAGAAACATTACTCTTCCTGGCTAATTAATTAAATAAACACAGATCTAAAGATCTGAACTATATTTTCCATGATTTATAATATATCTTTCAGATGAAATTATGAATCAACTAAACAAGCAAGAATTGAAGCTTTTAAGAACAGGAAAATTGATTATTTTAGTTTAAAACATCTGTAGGACACTAGATTGGTTAAACTGCCCTAGATAGCCTTAATTTGACAGTTGACTTTTTCAAGAGTCTAGGGAAAATGCAATAAGGATCAAGGAGGATTTTGTTTAGTCTCAATCTCAAAATGAAAAAACCTATGTTAATCCATGCTTCCTGGACCAAAGTGTGGATTCGAACATAGTTGAGCAACTAGTCATTGTTGTTGTTCAGTCGCACAGTTGAGTTTGACCCTTTGCGACCCATGATTAAAAAAAGCATGAGCAACTCATGCTTTATCAAATTTTGTAGCTCAAAATGTGTGCTTGAGTATACATAAAATTCATATTTTAGAATTAAATGATTTTAGAAATAGATACTTGGAGAGAAAATGTTTTAAAGATGAGCATCTTGTGAGAAAATACATTCAAAAAGGTTTATTTAAATGCATGTTTCAGTATGAATTGTTCTGCAGATAATAAAAATACTAACTGAAATGCAATTGCTGGAGTAGATGCATTAAACCAACCAATAAATGATGTTGAAGAGCTACGATTTTCTGGTAAAATCCTCTTTACATCTACAATAGAAATGCAGAAACCACCGAGATGAGCTACAAATCTCCCAGAGTTCACTTCTTTCCCATTAACTGGCATTTGAAGTTTCTGAGACATTTGTAGTAGAAAGAATAAAAATGTTTATCTATCTATCTATCTATCTATCTATTTATTTATCTATCTATCTATCTATCTGTCTGTCTGTCTGTCTGTCTGTCTGTCTGTCTGTCTGTCTGTCTGTCTGTCTGTTTTGTCTTGTTTAACCCTTACCGAGGCTGCTCCGGGCATCTTACAACACAAGAAACACCTCCAACATCACACACTCCAACAACCCATACATATAGGTGAAACATCATAAAAACTCTAAAATCTCTGAAATCTAAAAATCTTGCAATCACAAAATCTCGACTCTAAAAATCTACATTTACTTAGTGTAACAGATGTGTGCATGTTACTTTCTTTATTGCATGCATGCTAACAACTAACTGAACAGATCAACAGTAACAAACAACTGACATTAACTGACACAAGAGATGGAGAGAACACAGAGTAGAGAGAAGGGGGGAGTGTCTCGTTGACTTCAGAGAAAGGAGAGAATGATTGGTTAGGGCTGGATAGACAGACAGTCCCCCAAGCCCAGAAAAGGCTCTCCCTGTCATTCCAATTTCAACATATTGTAAGTCAATACTTATGCAAATCCCATTGACTCTGTGGGATGTATGCTATTGAAATAAATAACAAAATAAATAAATAGATGGATACATGAAATTTACACAGAATGGAATAGAGGTGATCTCACAATTCATACAGTGTAACTCTGCATAACAATTACATTTTGGCTCTTTGTTTGTAGACAAAATGGCATCTGTCAATTTTCCCTCAACATTTCCCTGTAGGATGGGCTTATTAGTAGGATAATGCCAACATCTTGATCTGAGACAAATGGCCACAGACGGTTCATTGTTTTACTTACTTACAAATCCCCTTGTGCCATGTTATTCCAAGGCATTGTCAGAAATTCAAAATGATGGTAGAGCCAAAAGCTGCAAGAGTAACAGTTAGTTGTCTCTCCCATAGGGGTACACAGAAAGAGGCTCCTTGAAGATTGTGGTATTGTTGAACTACAGTCAGGTGTATGCTAGTAATGGCAACCTTGTGTTGCTGTCTAATCTTTCTCACACTAGGTCAGGCGAAAGGAACTGCAGAATGAACTCACCCAAAGGTACCTTCATTTTGGCAGTTTCACATCTGGCCTACACATGGAAGAAGAATTCTGTCACACAGAAAAAGGAATGAGTTGGTAGGAGGGCCAAGAATCAGCATCAGTAGACATCATAAAATATTCAGACCACAGCAGCTTTCAGAAGGGATGAAATGCTCATATCAACCCATTTCAGCTGTGATAATATTGTAATAGTTAATAAAAAATAATTAAAGACACTTAAAATTGGGTAAAAAATGACCCGCCAACTGAAATCTCTTTGCTTCTTTTCATAATGCAAATGTGAAGATGTTCCCCTCACTGAGTCACAAATGAAATACCTCTCAAGATAGGAACGTGGCATGAAAAATGATTATAATGCAGGATGTAAAATGTTTTATGTTGAAATCAATGGTAGGGAGGGAAAAGAAGACAAAGTAATGGGCAGTGTACTTATTTATTTATTTATTTATTTATTTATTTATTTATTTATTCACATTTGTATTCTTTGTACTTATTACAAAGAAGCAATAGGAATGTGTTGGATTTGAAAAGGGCCTTAATTCAACCCATGTGGGAGAAACTGATTTCTGTGTACATGTTCAGGAGCACTATAGTTAACCCTTTTCACGTTTACAATAATGTATAGGTTTTACAGTGAAACAGCAGGGGCTTTCAGAAGTTCAATGAAAATGTTAATGTCTAATTATTCTGAAGGGGGAGGGGAAAAATCCAATGCTTAGTCAACATACGATGTCATCCACACACGGACCCAATATGGACTGAGTAAATTTTCATAAATTCCCCACCACCAAGGGTTCCATCAATAACATTTCCCCCCCTAAAGAGATGCAATATATGGCCATTGAAATCCATATATTTTACAGAAAATGTCCTCCTCAAAAAACCCTGGGGCACACTTTACTACTGCAGCTAGAATTGCTGAATTTGTATGTTTGATATTAATGGGAATCAAGGTTAACTCAGTTTTCCATCCTTCCAAGATCAGGAAAATGAGTACCCAGCATGTTGTGGACAAAATGTAAATTACCTTGTGAATCGCAGAGCAAGAAAGCTCTAAGTGCTATGGGGTGGTATATGAGTGTAACTGCTATTACCATTACCCTTATTTCCTCTAGGGGACCCCCATTACTTCACAGACCATTTCCAAATATGGTAAATAATGTCAAATTCATTTTTCTTACATTTCCAAATAATAGGATGAGCATATTATATGATACAATCTCTGTAAATATATTGCTTGAAAAATCTGCTTTTCTCAGAAAAGGAACATGCTAGCTTGGAACACAAATATAGATTTTTTATAAATATATTTATAGAAGAATACAGCTTAAACAATAAAAAAGAAGCATCAGTGATTATGTACCCTACATGAAAGGTTAGTGTCTGTTCAAGCTTGGAGTGTTATTTTTAGAGACACATGAATAGTTGGAAAGAGGGTAAGCAGGGCAGGAGAGGGGAGGAGGAGGAGATAAGAAAACTTTGTCTGGAGGCTGAATTCAGCCATACCACATTTCTTATAGCAGCAAATTGTTGAGAAAAGCAAAATGTTTACCAGAAGTGAGTGGAATAAATCATAAATTATATAATAAAGTGTACTTGAATACTTTCATATTGGGTGCAAATGCCTAAAGGCAGTTCAGAAGGAAGGAAAGATACTCCCCTACTGCTGATATTGGAGAGGAAACTGCAGTTCTCTACTTTGAAGAGGAAGAACTACGAGCAAGGATTTTAAGAGTTTTTAGTAAGCTACTGCAATGGATTATTTTCCTTGGTTTTGAACAGGTTGCATATCAGAAATGTGCAAAGTATAAGACTTGAGTTGCTGACTTGGCCAAGAATCTATCTGCTTTAGCCTCTTATGTATGTCAGTGGCTCATCAGAGCCTTATGGGAAATAAGTAGGTCAAAAGTACACTCACTGGTTGCACTGTCCAATTTCTGATTGGGCTTCTGTAGGAGCAGAACACAGAAATTAGGTTGCCTTGATCAATTCCTTTCTTGACTTCTCTGGCAACACATTAAAAAGCTAATTGGTCTCAGATGCCTGACCTATTTCTTGCCCTAAGAAATCATCCACCTAGAACAGATAAAACATTTTGGCACAGTAACAAATTGTGTGCTCCTTAATTTCTTGAATTGTCTTGACTGACCTAGAATACCTAAAATCTGGAAAAAGTAATGAAACCTATGAAAGAATATTTACTTACTTAGTTACTTGATTGATCTGTACTTCACACATTTGTTTTGACATAGCGGCGTGGGTGCAAATGCCTTAACCCTAACCCAACCCCACTAAGACTGAAATATGTGCCTTTCATCTGAGATATAGGTGGTGAGGTGGCTCAATGATTAAGAAGCTTGCCTTTTTTTCTGGAAGGCCAGCAAGTTGGCAGTTTGAGAGCCGGGTACTGCATGACAATTTGAGTGTTCGTCTCTGTCCCAGCTCCTGCCAACCTAGCAGTTCGAAAGCAAGAAATTACAAGTAGGTAAATAGGAACCACTTTGGTGGGAAAAGATCTTGGGGACATGAAAGAAGCCTCATTTAGGCATCCCCTGAGTGGAGTTTCTCCAGAAAAAATCCTCTCAACCCAGAATACAGTGGTACCTCACTTAAAGAGCATAATGTGTTCCACGGAATTGCTCATTAAGTGAGTTGCTCTTTAAGCGAAACACTTGGAAAAAGTACCACCACTGCCATTGTAAATGACCGATTTTGACTTCTGGCAGGGAGGGATTGCAAACCCCGATTCAGTTGTTAAGGGAGTTTTGGTTGTTTTTAGTTGTTAAGCAAGGGTGACCATTCAGAGAAAATTTGGCTCTTTAAGTGAGTTAGTCTCTAAGCAAGGCACCCTTTTTGCGAGGTTTTACTGTAACTTTTATTTTTTATTTTTTTAAAAAAAATTATTAATACAAGGATACCAATAATTACACATTACAATAAGCAAAAAGACACACACCATGATTACAATATACAAAAGTATTGTGTGCTCCCTTCACCTAGCAGGACAATATATATTTTTTACCATGTATATTGTACAATCTCTTTAATTTGTAATGTATCCTTCCTTCCAAAATAGCCTGTTTTTTTCTTTTCCCTTGTATCACTCTATAGTCCACAAACTCTCCCTATATTTCCTTAAAATTTGATATTTTTTTTAGAATTCCTTTTTTGACTCTTAATTCTAATGTTAATTTATCATTTATTGTCATGTTCCTCATTTATCTATACCATTCTTCTATTTTTATTTTGTTATCATACTTCTGTTTCTTAGCTATGACTAATCTGATCACTGTTATCATGATACAGAACATGTATTTCTTCTCTATTTTTTTTACTTCCAAAATTCATTAGTATGATTAATATAGTACATATCTGCAAATGTATTGAGAGAATTTGTTCAATTTCTATGCAAACTTTTCCCCAATTTTTTTTACAAATGTACAGTACAACCATAGGTGTAGATATGTTCCCAATTCTTTTTTGCACCTCCAACAGTTCATGTTATATTTAGAATTTAAATGCCTTAATTGTATTGCAGTCAAATACCACTTCCAAATTCTTTTGTAGCAATTTTCCTTAATCCTAACTGACATATTTTTCATTACATTATTTTTTTTTGTTTCCAAATACCATTCCATCCTCTTCTTTAATTTTTATCCTCAATTCCTCTTCCCATGTTGATCATAAGCTGTTTATTGCTTGGTGGCTCTGTAGTATATTGTAAATCTTGCTAACCAACCCTTCTGATGTATTTTTCTTCCTCTCCAATTCTATAATTAATTCCTCAAACTCTGTTAATTTCCTACATTCTCCATGTCGTTTGGCCCAATATTTTGTCCATTTTTCCAATTGTAATCTTTTATACCAAGGTAACTTTATTTCTTGTAGTATTCTTTCCCTTTCTTCCTTTTAAAAACACTTTTCTATTCATTCCTTTACCCTTAATACTTCCTTTCCATCAAGGTCCTTGTGCAGCCTTTTTCTTAAATCCTCTGGAAATGTATCTAGATTTGTTATAAACTGTATATGATAAAGGGAACGTTCCAGAAAAATTTCTGACACAAACTTATTATTATTATTATTACCACTACCAGGAGATTATGTGGTGTAGATATAAAATACCATTTTGAAAGATAGACAGTACATTTCTAAGGGAAGGCCAAATTCACTAGGAAATCTTTCTGATCCAATGTAATTTAAATGGCAGGGGTTGCAAAAGCACCATGTATCTATTTAAAATGTTGGCAGGTTGTTTTTGGATAATGGCAGATGCATCTTGAATAATGCCCATTGAATTCAAAAGAGGCAGGATTTCATTGTCTGTTTTTCCCCACAGACAGAATGCTGAGGGATTTTAAATTTGGAAAAAGTAAAAGCTTGACCTTTTTAAAGAGCAAATCTTTCACATATTGTTTAATATTCTGTAATTCCTCTTCTTCCATTATCCCTTTGATGAATTTTCAGATCTGCTTCTTGCCAAATATAACTCCTGTGCAAGCGTCAAAATAAATGCCATTTGAGAACCATACTGATTTTAAACAAAAGATAAAAAGAACAACACACAATCATGACAGCAACATAGAATGGCTGAAATACAGTAGTAAATCACAACCAAAGTAGGTGCATTGAAACAACTGAATGTATGGAAGAACTGACTCATCAAATCCCCATTGACTCAGTGTGCCTACTGTAGTTGCAGCTTACTACTGGATTTCAGCCATCTTTTCTTTGAAAAAGGTAAATGTCATACCATAATTTTAATTTAAGGAAGTATCTGCCTAATTTGCTTATTAAGTTATACAACATGTCCAAACTACTGAGTCTCAAAACAAAGTGTGTTTAGGACCAAGAGTTTAGTTAAATTGGTGTAGTGAATTGAAAGACCAAACTGGAATGAAGAATTCTTAGAACAAATACCTCATTAGAATTGAAGCCAATTGGCAGTATAATCTATGACAGTGATGGCCAACCTTTGCACTCCAGGTGATCTTGAACTTCTATTCCCAGAAACCCTGATCAGCAGGTGTGCTGACTTGTTCTTCTGGTAATTGAAGTCCAAGAACACCTGAAGTGCCAAGGTTGGCCATCACTGATCTATGATCTAAATATACCTGCTTAGAAGTAAGCCTCATTAAAATAAAGAAATGGAACATTTATTCTTAGGAGTATATATTGTATTGGAACCTGAGTTCTTTTGGACAACTGTGTTGCTTCTAACTTCTAATACACTTAGGTAAGACCACTTAAAACTAGTTTAAAGTAGTCATGACTAGGGATCTACTTCAGGTTTGAAAAATTATTCAGAATCTGAAGTAATGGGAAGCCTGAAGTGACGCCAAAATTGTATCAGGCCCTGTGAAGCACTAAATATTGCTCTGATGTGTTGGGTTTTTTCTTCTTCAAAAAAATGTAAGCTGTGAATCTCAGCAAGAAAATGAAATAATTTAACCGAACTAAGAAACCCAAAGCAAGAGGAGAATAACAGCTCAAGCACCAATGAAAAACCGAAGCTCTCCTATACATGAAGCTGTTGGGAGGATTTAGAGTGACTAAGTAAATTCCCTTGTCCTCTGATTTGTGGCCATTTTATGTCTACAGAGGGCAAGGAATGGTGTTTGTATTTTAAAGATTGCTATTTGTTTTACCTTCATTTTCATTAAGGTTTGTGAATATTTTATCATCTTTTCATTTAAGCAGCTGCAGATCTCCTTTGGCCTTGCAATTTAGTATCCAATGCAATAAAATGAGTGCCTCTGTGTGTAAATGTGCCATGAATGTCTTAAATCTCTCGTGTGCAACATTAGGACTAGGTCATTTCACCACTCCTATTTTGTACTTCACTTTCTTGTGCCTGATGCTGGATTTTTCCTGCACTTTGGCCTTTTCTGTTCTTTTCTATATCTGTCTGTGTTCCAGATAGGTAAGTGTCAAATAACAACACACAAGGTAGTGGTCAAGTACAGTGCCCAGCAACGTTTTTAATGTGGCAACATTTCTAATGTAGCAAAATCTAACCATTTATTGCTAAAAGTATTTTAAATCAATTAAAACCATTTAATTATCATCCAATATGCAAGAGGTCTACTCCTTTGAGTAACAGGAAAAGATAGAAAGATGGGCATGCAAAGACTATTATTTTGCAATTGCCATTTTCCTTGTCCTCATAAAAACAGTGGGTGACAAGGGTTGAGAAGGTACCTTCTCAAAGCCTGTTTAACTGTGATTGAGCTGTTCCAAAATTCAAACTTTCCTTGCTAAAATGTAGCTTTGAAAAAATTGCCTAGGTGGTAATAACATACCAGGAAGGATCTCATAAATACTTGCAACAAAGGTGCTACAAAACCATTAAGTTTGTATAAATGCAATTTTGATACTGTAATATAATTTTGTTTGGGATATGTGATCCCTCCCCCCAAAAAATAAAATAAAATACAATAAAATAATTCCTGCAGCCAGTAGCAAAACTTCCAAGTATCCTTGAGGAAATGTTTTCAAGTACATGTTGACTATCAGGTTTTTTTTTTTAAAAAAAAAAATAGAAATCTGGTGATAAATATCTAACTATGTACAGCAACCTTCATAGGATTCTTTCTAGTATATTAAAAAATCATTTCCCTAGAATGCTTCCCTATGATATTTTATTTATTTATTTATATTTATTAATCAAATTTATATTCCACCCTACTCACACAAGTGACTCAGGAAGATCAACAGGCATATGTGTCAGGGATTTCCCTGGCTGTATGTGTGTCAGCGTAGCAGAGTAGCGATTATGCTGTTGCACAAGCAAAAGGTTTGGGTGCAAAGACACACACACATACAGCTTTCAGTGAATAGTGCAGTTTACTTGTGAGTGAGGGAAAGACAACAAACACAGAACTATATACAAAAGTACCAGTCTGTCTCTTCAAGCCCCACAGTTGCAACAGAGCTTAGAATCCTCTGATGGCTCCATTCCAAAGAGCATGTACAGAGTCCTGATAGCAAAGCACTGACTTCAGGCTGGCAAAGTCAGTGTGCTACTTCTCAGTGGTATAAGGTACCTGTCAGTTCTCAGAGAAACAGAGCTTCACACAGCACGTCTTTTCTCCCTCCAAGTCAGTGGTCAGTCTGTCAACAGTTCTTCCTTCACAGTAGAATACCCTCATCAGCATAACCTTCCCCACTTGGCCATAGTTATACTGTGCTGTTACTATGCTATCCCATTAATCAGTCACAGCTGTGCTGTTGCTGAGGCACGTACACCAGGTAGACACAGCCATGTAATCAGTCTGTACCTCAACCTCAAACACACACTGGGCAGAAATCTTTGTACAATACCACTCAAAATGCCCTAACAATATGGTATACCACAAACACACTAAAAGAGCAATAACAATTAAAACGCATTAAAAACAACCTTCCATTCCCTAGCCTAAAAGGAACCGGATAAAAGGAATGGGAAATGGGAATTGGGATAGGAGGGTAGATGTAGGGAGTTAAATAAGCCGGGGTGGGGTGGGGGTTCAGTAAACCATCACTACCCCAGGAAGTCCATCCAGGAAGTCCATCCTAGTAGAACATATACATTTATCTCTAGGTGACATATCAGTGGTATCAGTTGGATTTACTCCCTTATGAAGTGGGCACTTACCTCTTCTCACCCTTATTAATTGATTTTCTTAAATAATTTCTCTAATATTGTGCACATAAATGAAATACCATACATTCATTTTTTTATTGCGCAGATGTGCATGTTTATATGACTCTGTAACATTATCATTTAAATTGGGTTCCACAGCAAAACTGTTGTTAATCCACTCTGGCCATGACTTTATTTAATGTTTTTCCAAGTATTGATTTGCTGAAGAAAACAAATTCATGAAGTCATGCTCACAAACGAACCATGCCTAGGCAAAAAAAAAAAAAAAAGCTCAGCAAGAGTAATTCTGTCACATTTTTTAAATTAAACATTTAAATGAGGTGTCATCTCACATTTCAAGAAGTTTTGAGAAGTCAATACTGAGTAATAATATATGAAGAGGCTTCTCACATTAAGAAGACTATTATGGTTGCCTCGGAATTGGCTTTATACTGCCACCCAGTGGAAGATATATTCTGTATGCAAAGGAGGACCCTTCCTATATATATAAAAAGTCAATTTTTAGAAGAAATGGGGTCATGAATCAATCACATAAGAATGTGTTGATTTGTTTCCCTATATACAGGCAGGATGAGCAAAGAAGTTTGCCACAAATGTGTAATCAGTAGAATATGTCCTTGGAAAGGGTTGTACACACATATGAGTTTTTTTTTTTTAATTGAAAATCCCTGGAAACATAACATGAAATTGAGGGCAGTGTTGAAAGTAAGACTTCACTGGACATTGTGTTAATCCAGGGGTTCTCAATGTTTTCAGCTGTGAGCTGGACCACATACCCTCAGACAGCTGAGCATGCCAGACTGGTGTCATAAAACGTATCTGCAGCTGTCGTAAACATGATTACAATGGCCACAGATTCATTTACAGCTGTAGTAAATGTGTTTTTGTGGCCATTAATGAGCCTGTGGCCCACTCCAGCAGCGGGGGGGGGGGCTGGAGCAAGGTCAAGGGCTGGATTATGTGGTGCTGTAGGTTGCAAACCCCTGTGTTAAGCTGTAGGAATTCTGGGGGGCTTCACACACTTAAATCAACTGTAGCAGCTGTGAACCTGCTGCCTTTGTTTGTGTTATTTTTGTTTTGTCTTTTTTGTTTTGCCTTTTTTACATTACTGTATTTAATCCACAGATTTTTCAGAACAGTTTACAGTGTAATCATGAAAATGTAGGTATATTCTTGACAAAGACGAAGCTTCATTTACTCATATATACATATATTTATCATAACCAATTAATAGCTGGTTTAGCCTGCTTCACATTCACTGTTGCCATCTGGCTAGCTCCTATTTACTTTTATACAGCATTGACAATTTACAGCCATAATAAATCTCCAGGCACACAGCTGGGTTTCTTATCTATCATTACTTCTAATCCAGTGTGTTACACTTTGCAAACATCTGAACCATGTGGCAGTAGGCTGGGAGTAGAAGGGTGGGAGGGCAGAACTTTGAATAGCATCTCAACAGCAAATGGAAAGAATACTCAGTCATGCAACTTTTTAAAATTGGATTATCTCCTGCTGATATGTTCCCTGATTTATGTTTTTGCAATTGAACCAATAAAGAGGACTACCAAATGGATTACGGGCTGAAGTCTGTGGTCTCCTAGTGCAGCTCTGAAGTAGAGACAAGCTTCACAATACAAACGCATCAGTTTGCCATCCAATGTACTATAAATCTCACAGCACAATGTGCCTGTGCAACAGCGTCCCTATGTGCTGTTGTGCCAAAAAGGAGTTAAAAAGGCTGTAACAAGAACAAGTTCTTTCTCTGCTGTGCCCCCCACTTTAAGGAACAAGTTGTCTGTGGACATTAGATCTACTTCCACAATTATGGGATTTTGTAAACAGCTAAAAATGTTCCTTTTCCAACTAGCATTTCCCTCTTAAGTAAAATGATTACAAATGTGCAGCATTCCTCAATTAATGAATGCTATTATTTTCAATTTACCGTAATTTTAATTCAATCCTGATTTGGTTTTGCTGACTGAGTTAGATTTTGACTGCAAATAAAAAAGGTTATTAATTAGTGTAATACTCTAAATATATCAGTGCCACCTAGGTATGTATTTTATTAAGGTTTATCATTAAATTGATTTTGTTTAGATTGTCCTTTTGTTTTGTAGGCTATTTATTTCATTGTCGTAAGCAACCCAGAGTGGTGATTGTATCAACTGGAGCAGGATAAAAAAAATAAATTTCTCCAGAGCCTGTAACTAAAAGACAATAGCCTATTCTACTGTAGAGACTGCTCATTCAGTGTTGATGCAAAGAGATAGTTGAGATAATAATAATAATAGTTTCATGTCAGAGATTACTCTGGGCTGAAAGCAGTGGTGGGATTCAGCAGGTTTGCCCCAGTTCACCAGAACCAGTACCAGACATTCTGGCTGGCCCCATCCATCCAAGTTTTGAAATAAAGTAGTCCTAATTCGGGTGCAACACAGGGCTTTCCCCTTGGCCACACCCACCATACTACGCCCACAGAGTAGGTAGTAAAAAAGAAAAAAAGAATCCCACCACTGGTTGAAAGGATTTTTTTGCTGGTGAAACTCCACTCAGGGGATGCCCAAATGAGACTCCTTTCATGTCCCCAAGAGCAGCCTTCGGGTATTGAAACGACCTTCCAGTCTCCAAACTCAGCATCTTAACCACTAAGCCACTAGAGGAGCTGCTAGAATTGAGATTCATATGTAAGTGCAGCCATTCTTAATTCCAGAAGAAAACCTTATCTGTCATTACTTTTTTTAAAACTAGTTTTGAAGGTGCTGTGAATTAGTTTGAGTCCTATCAACCACCTTCCCACATAGAGAAGCCCTATATGTATACATTTTATTGAAAGCTATTAGGTTACATAGTGTTTTGTGTTAGATTGGGACTTGCAAAATGGAGGTCTTTCTGCCCAGTGAGCTATGAAACCTCTACCTCAGTCTGACCAATTTTATGGAGTTGGAATGATAAGGTGAAGAAGAATCATGTACATCACCTTGCGATCATGGCGGGGACAGCCAGGATATAAATATAAGTAGAGAGGAAAAGAGCCAGTATGGTTTACCGAAACAATATCTGACTAAGACATCGATGACTTGAGTTCAAATTAGAAAAGAAACTCATTTGGGGTTGGTAAAGATAAACTACTACTTGAACATCTCACACACCTCCAAAACCCTCTTAGGGTTACCATGACTTAGAAATATCTTGACAACATATAACAGATAGAGAAATTTTGTTGAATCAATATTTATCAGTCAATTTGCATCTGGTGCCTTTCAGAATCCAGTGTTGCTTTCAACTTTCAAAGACTTAATTAATTTGGATGCAGCTTATTTGCAGGATCACTTGATACAGTACTTCTTAAGTTAAAAAAAAACATGTTTTACACATTTCTTTGAACTTCTAATGCTGAAATGTATATTTAATTTTGTGTTGCCCCAGGATGACTGCAGCACTCAAAGGCAAAAGTGATTAGCACATTTGCCCCCTCACCCAGTTTATGGGATAGAGGCTGGAGTGCCTCAACCTCCCACCAAACACTTCATTTAGATTAACATCTGTTAGATGTGCTATCTTAAAAAAAACATTCAAAAATATGTCATCTCATGCACCTCCAGATTCTTGGGATGCCATTTAACAGAGGCAACAGCTTTCAAAGGCTGTTTCCTCCATCAAAATCCAAGACGCTGATGGGACTAACAAGGCCATCAACATATTGGATGTTTTCATTTTACACTTTCCATGCTGCTCTATTGAGGGGAAGGATTTTTTCCCCTTTTGTCAATACATTGGTGCAAATATCTGCAAGGGATAAAATGATTATCTTTCCTTTTCTCTCTGTATGATACAAGGAAAGTGTTTCAATTACCTGCATGGTGAATTGGCTCATTAGCCAATTGAAACAAAGCAAAGAGACCATCCCAAAAGGTAATAAATATGGAATCTTCTAATGCAATTGTAATTTGAAGTTGCATCACCTATAGGGGGATTAGGAATAGACACAATTTTCTTCTTCTGCCAGCAGAGCCATGCCAGACATCTGTCATCAGAAGCATATGACAGCAGACTTCCACTTTTAGCTTGGATCTGCAAGAAGAGCATAAAGTATTTCAGAAAAAGTGTTTTGGAACAGAAGTTCAGGGGAAAGAAGAGTAGTAGCTCCATGGTTTCCCTAGCCCAGAATCACAGCCATAATGTTGGCATTTAAAAGTAAACTTCATTAATTTCCAACTTCCTTCTGTAGGATAAGTTTGGGTTTTGGTTAGTTCACTTTCAGCTATTTTTGGCTAATTAAGATTGTTCTGCTGCAACAGAAGAATGAAAATTGATTGCTAATGTGTGGAGATAACAGACAGAAGGATTTGGGGTAGAAGAAGAGGGATACATTAGACATTCAAGATCAAATATTACATTTTAATATCGCCTTTATTAAAAAAATAATGAAATTCTAATTTATAAATATGTTGCTTGTCATCCAAACACCTTCTCCATCCAACACAGCTATCATAGCTCTCTTCCTCCTGCCAACAACATCAGCCAATTGGCTGGCTGTAAAACTCTGATCATAATGTTACCTGCATGCAAGAGCTGTTCACTCCAGATTATTGCTGCCTTGATATGGAAATGAGTGTTGTTTTATAAAAGATTTGCTTACATTTTATTAGTTTTCACTGTATTTTATTTGGTTTTCATTGTTACACTCCTTGCCCATTACACTGCTTAAAAACAATTTTGCTACTGGGAATAACACATGTGATTTACATGATATTGAGTGTGCTGTTCCAAATCTGAACTCAAAATTTACCTATCACATAAGGATTTTAAGGCATACTATAGCTGTTCAAATGGTCAGTAATTGGGTAATTCATTTTTACATTGGAACATTATAACAGTTCAAGCTACCGCTATGTCTGCTGCTGCCTCAGCTGAATCATGTTCCCTGGTGGCATGCATGTTCCAGCAGCGGCTGGGCATGACTGGGCAAGTCAGTGGGCTGAGTTCAGAAATAGGTATATAAGGTGAGATGGACCAAGGTTTGTCTCTACTGAGAAACCATGTTATTGGATAGTACAGCTAGACCATAGTGAGTCTGTTTTGAGCTAAAGATGAGTAGGCGCAGCTGAGTTAATAAACTGGACATTTTTTGCTACATTTGTGGCAAATATATCCCAGGTGATCAATGCAAGAGGGTGAGATTTGCTAACTTAAGATCCTGACATCCTGGACAGAACTGGACTTCAGAATTGGATTCAGCACACTTGATTTAGTATAGGACACATGGATTAGACCAAGTAGCAGATAATATTTATTTTTTGTGATGCAGTGTTATATATATTGGAAATACAGCACATGGTATAAATTTGGTGAATAAAATTATATATATTATCTGTTAAATTATATTCACCTATCTGTGGTGGGGGAAAATTATACTCATTATGAAGTGAAATCCACAGCCTGCCCCTCCGTGGTATCATCTTTGGTACATTCCAGATGGAGAGTCAAGATGGTCTGCTGCAATCAAACCAACAGATCCAGAATAACGTAAAAGGTTATCAAATGTGACCCATGAAAGATATATCAGCCTCCGGTTCCAAAAGTCAGATTCAGAAACCTGTGCTACAAACATCATTGTGACAATACAGTCAAACCTCGCATAAAGAGTGCCTCGCTTAAAGAGCAGAATTTTCTCTGAATGTTCGGTTTGCTTAACAAATAAAAACAACCAAAAACTCGCTTAACAAATAAATCAGGGTTTGCAATCCCCCCCCCCACAACTGGTCACTTACAATGGTGTTTTGCTTAAAGAGCAAACTTGCTTAAAGAGCAATCCTGTGGAATGCATTATGCTCTTTAAGTGAGGTACAACGGGAAAAATCCACCTGCAGCCTTATTAATTGAGGAAGAATTGTAGCAGCAATATCATAAATGAGAAATAAATGCAATCTCACCCATGTCTGCTCAGAAGGAAGCCACATTGATTTCAACGGAGCTTATTTCTGGGTAAACAGACAGGACTGCAGCCTATGCAAGATTCTCTATAGACTGACTGGTTTCTTTTTCCTGAATCTGTATGACAGAAAGAACTGACTGTGTCTCTCAGCATCTGAGGAGCAGCTTGTCACTTTGAAAAGTGAGGTTTTCTTTGCCTTTTCCATCTCAGTGCATTTGAACATGTTAAAGGAAGAGAATTTTATGGGGAAAAGACATGACAGGCAGCTCATGTCTCTAGGATTGTTAGGCACCCAAGATGCATTATGGGCCTGTTGGCAGATTTAACTCTCAACTTCTGAAGGCAGACTGACTCTCACCACCTGACAAAATGCAATAACTCTCAGAAATGCACTGCCTGGAATATCTTTAGGCTACAATGAAATGGAAATGATTAAGAATAAATAAAAGGTCAGAGCAGAGCAATGCAATTCTTGTGGATAATTTTGTGACTAGGAGGCTGGGTCTGATGTCAAAAAAGGAAATGGTTTCAGTTATATCTTCACAGCTTTCTAAGGTCCTTGTACAATATCATGCAAAAGGTAGTTTTAAGGTCATTGGGGAGAATGCAGTGGTGGGCTGTCAAAATTTTTGCTACCCCAACGTGGGCAGAGCCGACGTCATGGGTGGAGCCAACGTCATGATGTCATTTTGTCTTGATGTTGTGGGCAGAGCCAAATAAAATAAAATAAAATAAAAATTAAATAAAAATACACATTATTATTATTATTATTATTATTATTATTATTATTATTATTATTATTATTATTATTATTATTATTATTATTATTATTATTATTATTATTATTATTATTATTATTATTATTATTTCAATTTATATGCCACCCTACTTGGCGAAAACCAACTCAGGGCGGCTCACATTAAAATTAAAATAATCAGTGCGGCGGCCTAGCAGCACGGCCAGGTGAGGAAAGGCTGCTGCCACTGCTGCCGCTTCTTCAGGCACTGCCTGCACCCTTTCCAGGCAGCCAAAATGGCTGGCTGGAACTGTGCATCCGTCAAACCTCCATTTGATGCATGCACACTTCTATTTTTTAGTGCACATGCGTCAAATCGAGGTTTGACACATGCACTTCTGGAGGGCAGCCGGAGAGGCTACCGAACCGGTTGCCCAGGGGTTCTCAAACACCCTCCCCCCCGGCGATCCCCTCCGAAAAGCTCCTACTGGTTCAGGTGAACCGGTCCAAACTGGTAGCAGCTCATCACTGGGAGAATGGCTCATAATACACATTAAGGTTTAATATGAATGTTTTGCATTTTGTATTTTTTTAAAATGTGAGTCATATTTTGTAAGCTCATGCTCCTGGCAAATCCTTGCTGCCTACTTGTAAGTGGATTCAACTATCACACTACATTTAGCAATGAAGTGTGATCATTCTTACTCCATTGTTTACACTGTATTTGTACATTCCTTCTATATAAATTATTTTTGTTGACACCTTCGATACTCCAGTTTCAGTGGCAGAAAGAAAACATAAAAAGGCAAAAGCATAACTTCTTCATTCAGAAGAATCTAGATCAGTGGTGGCAAACCTATGACACACATGCCAGATGGCGCACTCAGAGCCCTCTCTATGGGCACATGGGCCATCACCCCAGTACAGAGTTCACTCTGCCCCTCGACTCAGCAGCCCAATGAAGGCACTTCTTCCTTCTCCCAGCATAGAGTTCACCCCGCCTCTCTGCCCAGCAGGCCAATGGGAGTGCTTCCTCTCTCCCCACAACACAGAGTTCACCCTGCCCCTCTGTGGTGCAAATGGCAGCCTGTTGAGTTTGGGCACTCAGTCTGTAAAAGTTTTGCAATCACTGATCTAGATGTTACCATGCCTAATTTTGTGAGTAGATGTACACAGCACTAAGTATCATGGCCACTTGCACATCTCTAATCATAGGCTATACGTCTGAATTTATGCTCAATTATGCTTTGCATAGGCACAGGAATCTTCAGTACAACCCTAATATCCTCTATACTTCTAGGAGCTCCTCCTTTAATTTTCCAGACCACTTTTGCAACTACAGGTCACCATGGCATCTGCAGGGGATGCATCCAAAGACCTTCTGCAGATACTGTGTCAGCAATAAACCCCACAAACTGATCCATACAAGCAGAAGGGGGGATGGTTTGCTGGAAATGTCTTTGTTGATTTATCAGGTCCATTCAGGAAATTATTCTCCTGGAAACAATTGATTCCTTATAAACATTACTTCGTAAATAGTGGCCTCTAGAGGCCTGCTTTGGTAATATAACTTGGAAATGCATATACTGTACTGTATATTATTTATTATTTATTTCAGGGATTTTTCATTTAACTTTTTTGAATCCATGGGTAAATGAAAACATAGATATAGAACCCATGATATGGGGGAGGGGGCAAACTGTATTTTGATTTATAGAATCAGAGATTAATAGAATAATTGAGCGGGAAGAGGCCTATAAATCCAGCCCTCTGTTCAATGTAGGAATCTAAATCAAAGCAGATCTGACAAACGGTTGCCCAACTGAATAATCCCCACCCCTCTTCTTGACTATCTTTCAAGTACATTTGAAAAGTGCTTTCATATTCTCTTTCAGTCTCCTTTTCTCAAGGCTAAAGATGTACAGTTCTTCCAGTCTTTCCTCACAGGTCTTGGTTTCCAGTCCTCCGCTCATCTTTGTTTCCCTCTTCTGAATTTGTTCCAGATTATTGACATCCATCTTAATGTTTGGTAATTTGTTAACCAATGAAAAAGAGTGGTAATCCTTTTTCTTTCTCTTCTTCCTCTTTTTGGCTGGCTTTACTCTTGTACCTTCAGCAACATTCTGCCATGACAAAAAATGAGAAAATAATGGGGTTTTCACCATATTCCATGCACCTTTTACAAATTATTACTTTCTAGCTTTCTGTGCATCACGTTTTTATGTATCATCATGCCCTTATATTGTTTAACCTTTACAATGTCTATTCTGGTTGATCCTAAACAGACATAAACCATCTTGCAGACCTGCAAACTGATGGTTAATAGCAGCCATAACATTTGTTTGTTTTGTTTATTTTTAAATCAAGATACTGTATAATAAAATATCTGCCCATAGTTACATTTAGCAGTAAAGAAAATTGAGACATGAAATAGACTTTTCACTTTGATGTAACATCTCTATGGCTTGCTGGTGCCCACAAGCCATACCTAAAATATCCATAACATTTAAGGTCTTAAGGAACATTTAAGGAACATAAATTGTAGCTGTTCACTTATCGGTTTTCATTGATGTAGGCTGTCTAACCTTGGTAAGACAACTAGTGAAGAAATTTTGAAGCTCCTCCAAGCTTCCTCCTGCAGAATAGAATGAGACTAGCTTAGTTCTCACCTCACACTGAGCTAGCAAGGCTCTAGCACAGGGGTTTCCAACCTAAGGCCCATGGGCCAGATTCAGCTTGCAGCATCACTTCATGTGGCCCCCACCCCTCCAAGGACATAAAATGACCACCCCCTTTAAGCTGTTGGGACAAAATAGCCACCCCCATCATGAAGGCAAGGCAAAATGGCTGTCCAGCCCTCAAAGCTGAGAGGATATGACCAAGCCCCTGGCTTTAAAAGGCTGGGAACCCCTGCTCTAGAAGCTGGGACCAATTTGCTATACCTGTGGAAGGAGTGGCAGCCCCACTGATCACTGATGGATGTGTGTCATGCTTGGTTGACATGAGGGTAGGGAAAAGAGGGCTTATACATCATCCCTGCACTGATATCAGTCTCTTTCCCTTCAAGTTCAATCCTCTCATCTGCCTTGGGAGCCAATTCAAGCTTAGCTGTTGAGTTTAGGGTCTGATAGAAGTTTTTGGCCTGGGTCACCTGTTTGGCATATTGAATAAAAAGGAACTTTTTTGCTCACTGTTTACTGGTTCTTTTTGGCTTTATGGCCATAATTTGGGGACATGGTTGGTCACCTAGGCTACAAGACAGGTGAGTTTCAAGGTACTATGGGGTGAAAGGTGTTCAGTACTCCTTTGTGGATGTATACTGAGATTAGATACATTCATTGTCAATGATCTTTCACAATTTATAAGCTATTTTTTTCCTTAAATGTTGCCATACTTCCGGTTCTGCTGGTTCTATTCACTAGGTATTTCTCTCGAGCAGGGAATCATACCTCATGCAAAATAAGTGGCAGAAAATGGGCATTGAATAATATATTTCTCATCTTGTGAATAACCCTTTAAATGAAAACTGTAAGTCTTACAAAAGATGTCTATTAAAAATGCAATCTACCAGAGTATAATAAACTTAAGCAACTAAAACTGCTACTGCCCTCTGATATAATGCCTCTGCCTATAGGGTGCATGCCAGCTCTGGACTAACATGAATGGGAATAAATAGACTACTTTTCCCCTTGCTAGATGATTTATTCATCTCATGGGAAGGACAATGTTTAAATGGGAAAATCTGTTTGTTTGTTTTTTCAGGTATGTATTTAACTATCAGTAACTTACAAAATTGTAACCAGAAACTGGAATTTGTAAAGGTCTCCCTTGCTCTAAAGCCAGTCATGTCCAATTCTAGAGGGTGGTGCTCATCTCCATTTATAGCCCTGCCTGTGTCTGCAGACATTTCTGTGGTCACGTGGCAGACATTTCTAGACACTGAAGCTCATGGAATGCTCTTACCTTTTCCACTGAAGTGGTACCAAGTTATCTACTTGCAATTTTTTGCTTATGAACTGCTAGGTTGGCAGGACCTAGGAAAGACAACTGGAGGTCACTCCATCATGCAGCACTCAGGTCTCGAACTGCTGACCTGCTGACCTTCTGGTCATCAGAGTCGTGCCTTAACCACTAAGCCACCATGGCCATAAAATCAAACAATGAAATATGCTTTCCACGTGGTTTTTGTGGCTACATAAACTCATGTAGAATATCAGAAAGAGAGCAGAATTGCCAAAACAATGTTGTGAGCAATCCTTCAGTTATCTAAATAAGCCATGGATTCAAATTAACAGACTTTAACTCACATTGCTTGATTCTGACCAAGTTCTCATGGGGAAATGGGGAAGTCACTTCAAACCATGCATACTAGTATGTCTCTGTCCCCAGTCTCCATTTGTAGCTATAATTTAAAAACACTCCTGGAAGGAGATACTTGGAGCTGTGAAGTATACACTTGAAAAGACAGAGGTAGGAATGTGAACCATCTCTTTAACCCATTTCATTCTTCCCCATCTGCAGCTATTTCTCACTTGTATTTTTTTCCTTTTCACCCTAATAAATATTTTTAACCTAATGAATGTATATTTTTACACATTCCACCTAGTTCTCACAGTGTTTTATCATTAACTAAAGTGTTTTCGTATATATTAACCTTTGTTTAGACATTTGCTTTTCATAATGTGTGCACAGTTTTAGACTTAATGGTTGAAATCCTGCTCCTGCAACACCAATGGAAGGCTGATAATGTCATCTGCAGGGTACAAATTACCATAATTAGATACTTCCTTCTTCTATTCTGTGGCTTTCTCAATATCCATATGATGAATGGATTACAAAGGAGCCGAGAGCACTATAGAAAACGAGTATTTAATTTTCTGAAAAATCAACCCAATGGTAGTATTATCACCCTAGTGCAGGTATTGCTGGCTGAATATTTCAGCAAATTAAATACCAAGATATTTAATTTCTTGCTAGGCTTCAAGGGAAAAAAGTCATTTGTGTGGCCTTGGGCTAGTTGCACAGTCCCAAGGTGCCCCCAGAAGAAGGGAATGGCAAATCACTTCTGAGCACTCTATACCTGGGAAACCCTGGAAAGGCTCATCATAAGTAAGAATTGACTTGATGGCACACAATGATCATTATTATCAATGCAGGAATAATTGCATAATAAATAAATAACACTCAGATTTCTTTTCAACCCATCTATTTAATTTTTGTGTGAATTTTAATCAGAAAAATGTGTATTTTGAGACTTTTTAAAATTGAAAGCTGCATCACAACATCCAGAGGAGGGTGAGAATGGAATATAGATCACATGGTGAAACCCAGTTAAAATTTAAACCATAGAAATTTCTGAAGCATGCTGAAGTCACAATTTAAGCCTATCTGGTTTCCTTAAATTCACATTGACTTCTCTAGAAGCAAAGGCTTTATTTAGAGGGAAACCTTTCTGTATGCTCTTTGCTGTGCCCTCACTGTTTGTATTTCATGTTTGGATAATCTCTTAGTGCTCTTACCATGGTAAGAGGGAGTCTAATGAAGTATGAAATCTCAACCGAATGCAGGAATCATGATAGAACACATTAGAAGAGATGAACTCTAACCTTGTGTCCACATAAACTTCAATAAACCTTGCCTCTCTAAGGTAAAATAAGGCTATGGTGCCAAGATCTGGTTAAATAAAGGGCACAGAAGGATATTGTCAGCTAACTTGTACCAACCTGGCCACATGTATCCATAAGTCTTTCATGGCTGAGATCTGGATGCGTTTAGAACAGTGGTTCCCAACATGGGGACCATGTCCCACAGGAGGACTTCGATTCCTAGAAGCCTAAGTCAGTACATTTGGGAATTTATTTAGGCTTCTGGGTATTGAATTCCAAAAGCCAAAAGTTGGGAAATACTAATTTAGAATGAGCCAGATGAGGGATACAAGTAATTACCTAAAATGCCCCAACTTTGCATCAGACTAATGGTTTTGTCCCAGAACTTGAGGAGGTATGGATTAGGCATAGCTTGGCAGTTTCTTCAACCTGCTTCTCCTCTGCTCAATTTTTACTCTTCTGCCAACAGATCTCACCCAACACAGCTAAATCCAACATCTAAATCCAACAAAATAATTTTCTATATGTGTCTATGTATGTATGTAACATGTATCTGAAAAAAAATGTTATGTGAGTCTTTTGTGTCCATGCCAGCCTTTAAACTGTTCAAATGAAGCCACCTTCTTGGCTTTGTTGTTGGTCAAACTTAAATCCTCGTTGGGATGTGTTTCCAGTAGTAATTGAGCTGGATTCTTTATCTTGCCACATTCACATGGTGTTTTGTGTAGTAGTGAATCCACATAAGTGATCTATTTCCATTTTTATTTTATTTTAGGGTTTTAAAGGCTGCGTATGTGGAGCTAATTCCTAAATGTTGTGAATGTCCTAATTTAATTGATAAATATATGTTGGACTTTGTTCTCATTTAGGTTCAAAGAGACATTATAATTCTTATTTAATTACGTATTTAAGCAACTCCTGCTCTGGTGCTTGTGAAAAGAACATTGGGAGTACAAATTGTAGTATTCAATTTTGTTATATATTACTGTTGGTTTTAAAAATTTGAGTACTTATACTTATAGAAAAGATTTGTGAAGTTTGTATTAGCAGTACTCACAAGGTATGTAGGGAGGTAGATTGATTGATTGATCGATTGAAAGAGTGTTACATGTACATGCATTTATGTGAATTTGAGAGTACATGAGAGAGGCAAGGGGACTTGTATGAACATCTCATTCACTTTTGAGTACTAAGTTATGATCTCCTTCCCAGTCTTATCCTGACATCTGCATTTTTAAATAGCACATTGTTATACACATCTTCCACTAAACCCAAGATGACTTTCATCCAAATGTGTCTATAGACCTACAGTTTAAATTAATGTAATTAAATATCTGTGAGCTGTTTCAGAAACCATTCCAATTGTTCACTCTGAATATTAATAAAGTCTATGCTCTGTTGTACCAAATTCATATTACATTTCAATATGCATTTCTAACATTAAGTAATTTTTTTTATCATCCAATTATAGCAGAATGTTTGGTTTTAATACACTGCTATTTTCTCCCTTCGTTAATCATACACAATTTATAGCAGTAATTCAGCAATGACAACACATCCTAAACACTAATGATAAAAGTGTTGTTTTCCTAAAACTTGTTAGGCTCACTAACAAGTTTTCTTAATAACTTAGTTGCACCCCTTCAATTATTGTTAAGTAATTAAATGAGAGCCAAAATAGCATAATTAAGTTTTTGTTTTTCTTTGTACTTTCTTTACTTTCATACATCCAAGGTAAATTATTCATTCTGGTTGTGGATTTCATTTTCATTTAATTTTACAAATAGCAGAAATATATATCCTTAATTATGCAGATAGTACACAAAAGAAGAGGAAAATTGAGTTCTCTTTGACTGAGAAACTCCTATTAGCACACAGTAGAAGTAAAAACCCACTTGTAAAGGAGTGTTCATATGCAAGCCAATTGAACAAAATGCAGTAACGCTCTTCAGAAATGGATCACAAATGCTTCATTGTTATCTATGCATTAATTTAAACTTATTTCAGATTGCAGCTGTGAATTAAAAGTGGCATGCTTTTCTTTTAATATATTCTCAAATATCTTTCCTTTGATCCTGTTATTATCCCTCGAACACTAAATCAAATCTGCTCCACCAAAGTACTCTGTGTCTAATACAGTGGTACCTATTTTAAAGAGCATAATGCGTTCCACAGGACTGCTCTTTAAGCGAGTTTGCTCTTTAAGTGAAACATCATTGTAAATGACCAATTGTGGGGGGTACTGCAAACCCCAATTTATTTGTTAAGCAAGTTTTTGGTTGGTTTTATTTGTTAGGCGAAGCGAACATTCAGAGAAAATTCTGCTCTTTAAGCGAGTTACTCTTTAAGTGAAACACTCTTTATGCGAGGTTTGACTGTATCTGTAAGGCCCAGAGTGGGTTCAAAATAGAGACATCCTGGTTGTAAGAGACTTAAGGGAGGCCGGGCTCTTAGCTGTGCCTCTTAGCATGTTTTTCCTTGGGGAATACCCTGCAAACTCTTATCAAATTCATTGGTTGTTATCCAAAATAGGTCAAGGCTTTTGTGATGAAATGGGTCACAAGTTATTCAATGGTTGTGGCCTGGAATGTCCGCTTGCATCCTGAGCCTTGGAACACCAGACTTTTCTTTTCTTTTTTTGGATTTCTATACCACCCTACTTGGTACAACCAACTCAGGGCGGTGTACAACATAATAATATACAGTCAACCAATAAAGTCCAACTATAAGACAAAAATAACCTACAATATAAAAATATAACAATATAATAGCAAAATAATAATAGCAATATAATAGCAAAAATTCAGTCCAGGATTGCAAAAATAGTCAAGTGTCATAAATACAAATATCATCAAATGTCACAAATACAAATATCATCAACGTCACAAATATAACATATGCCCACCGACAGCTGTTCTTAATCAGCCTCTGAGCCAAGGTGGAAGGGGCCCGGAAGAAATGCAGTAGCGTCCTCTCCCCGCCACCATCACAAGTTTCTTTTATCAGCCTCCAGGCCGTGATGGAAAGGGTCCCGGAGGGAGGGCGGGGGCAACGCCTCAAACGGCTGCAGCTGCGGCCACTTTCCTCCATCCCGGGCCAAGGTGGAAGGGGCCCGGGGAATGCGGGAGCGTCCTCTCCCCGCCACTGCCACAGTTCTTTTATCAGCCTCTGGGCCATGATGGAAAGGGTCCTGGAGGGAGGGCGTGGCCGATGTCTCAACTGCCTGCAGCTGTGGCCGCTTTCCTTCATCCCGGTCCAAGGTGGAAGGGGCCCGGGGAATGCAGGAGCATCCTCTCCCCGCCACCGCCACAGTTCTTTTATTGGCCTCTGGGCCGCGATGGAAAGGGTCCGGGAGGGAGGGCGGGGGCAATGCCTCAACCACCCACAGCTGTGGCCGCTTTCCTTCATCCCGGACCAAGGTGGAAGGGGCCCGGGGAATGCGGTAGCGTCATTTGTTATGGGAACCAGGGAGTGTTTATACAATCCCTGGACCCTAATTGGCTGCATGCTAATTAGGAGGCCCAAGCTCATGTTCTTTCTTTTAGACACATTGGTTTTGGGATGATATTCGAGTTTGGGGTTTCTGAGACATATACCTCAGAAGGGAGAAAGGGGTTCTAACACTGAGTCCTGACTCCAACCCAAGCTGAATCACAATTACCTAGATTAGTCAGGCTTTCCTTTTGGTTCTGGGGGAAGGTCTGAGTGTGGATTTTCCTAACTGTACTTTTTGATTAGTGTTTTTTCTGCCGTATTCATGTATCCTGAACCAATGAATGAACTGTTATTTCTACAATATGCTTCGAGAATAATAAAAATCTTTACTTCATCAACAATGTCTGTTCATTGAAAGAGGGTTAAAGCAAGAGTTAAGCCATAAGCCACATGCTACCACACATACCACATACTACTCTCCACAGTACTCGCTAGGCTCTGTTAATACAGGTACAGTTGCTGCAGGTTTTTTGCAGGATGACATATAGGCCTCCTGTACTCGGAGTCTTGGGTAGTTCCACAGAACTGGCCAGTCTTGGAAGCTCGGAAGGAGCTGGAGATCCCCAGGGCAAGGGTCAGGTCAAAGCCTATCTGTCACAGCTTTGTCATTCCCACCTCAATCCTGAGTGAGCAAGGAAAAGATATATAAGCAGCAGCTGTTTGCAAGGATGGGGCTCCTTGTGTGGATTAATCATGCAGCTGTGAACTAGACATAGACAGGAAAAAGTCTTTCTTTGTTTCCAAATTAGTTAGGATTTTTCTTTTCAAGGCATCTCTGACTGAATCTACTCTATTTGCCATGGAATCTTCAGTTTTCTGCTGTACCTGTTTTTGTACGCACTGTAAAGCAAATAAAACTGACTGGGGCTTTTGCTTTTCTTTTCGCTACCTTTCCTGACAGTCAGGCTGAGGCCTTGAACAGTGAAAGGCAGGCAAAAACCCTGGTATGCTAGCTGGAGGTTCCATTCCAGGTGAAATCTGTCTCACCTTTTGGCAGTTGCGCATTTGGGGAGCAAGGCCCGGGATTCACAACCTATGGCCCATAGGCCTAATCTGGCCCATGGTGAGGAACCCAGCACTACCACCAGACATGGCAGAAGTGGGCTGAAAAGAGGCAAAAATGTGCTGCCCTTGCTCCTGCCACTGCCACCACCATGGGAAGTAGCACAAGCGGGTAAACACACCATGACTGCACCTGCCCCCATCACCAGGAGGAACCACAACTTTCACCCACACATCTGTCTGGGAGGACATGGTGCAAAAAGGTTGATAACCTCTGATCTACTCAGTTAGTAAAGGTAAAGGTCTCTCTTGCTCGAAAGCCAGTCATCTCCTGCTTTAGGGGGTGGTGCTTATCTCTGTTTACAGCCAAAGAACCAGTGCTGTCGGCATCTGCAGATGTTCCAGTGGTCATGTGGTAGGCACAACTAAATGCCAAAGCTTAGAAAATGCTGTTATCTTTCCCACTGAAGTAGTATCTATCTATCTACTTGCAATTTCTTGCTTTCAAACTGCTAGGTTGGCAGGAGCTGGAACAGACAACAGGAGCGTACTCTGTTGCACAGTTCTCAAGGCTTGAACTGCTGATCTGGTTGTCAAGCTCAGCATCTTTACTACTAAGTCGCCAGGGCCCTTCTACCCAGCTACATACAGTGAATAAATTCATGACTTTTTCCTTACACCAATCCTAAAATCACTAGTGATATGGAGCATGGTGTGAAAAAACAGAATGATGTCCTAGGAAAATGTGTGTAATTGTTAGGGTACATAGCCAATTGAATTCTGAAAGAGTGAAAATTTCTGCCTGCAGGTAATTCTGGATTAACCAAGTACAAAATTGTGTCATTTTGTAGACAGGCAAGTATGGCATAATCTCATGTTTTGCCATTGTGGTGTGCTTGCTCATTTGTGCAATGATGGTGTGACATGGTGCACAAACAAATGTCAACTGTGAAAACTGCACAAAATAATTCCAAAACCTCCTTGTGTGGCCTAGGTAAAAATGGTATCACTGTTGCAAATGAGAGTTATGCCACTTGCATGTCTTGATCAGA
The DNA here is from genome assembly GCA_030440675.1 of Furcifer pardalis. NCBI lineage: Eukaryota > Metazoa > Chordata > Lepidosauria > Squamata > Chamaeleonidae > Furcifer > Furcifer pardalis. Next base: position 63,662,153 of record CP126891.1, read on the forward strand.
TTGAGAAAATTTGAGGGAACGGGACAGTAAATTAGAAGGACTGACTATAATGCATGACTTATCTTTATTTTTCTAATTATTAATATATTGGCCTATGATAGAGAAGAGCTAGGTTCAAAATCCCGCCTCTCTACATTAAATAACCTTGAGCTAACCATTAGCTCTCCAACTGGGGAACTTTACTTGGTTCTGAATTTGCAAAAATGTGAGTTTGTGATTCTTTGGAAGAATGATGAGAGACAATGACTGAGACAATCTTGTTCCTTTACATCGCACAAGGCTGATGATTCATCTGCCATGGCAATTATTTGAAGAGAAAATGATTTTGGACTTCTGAAAGTCCCAAGGCTCCCTGAGAATCCCTTTCGTCCAGCCAGGATGATTCTTGAACGTTAAAATCTTCCACTACTACCAATCCTCAAATATATATATTTGAAAATGTACATGAAACTGAAAACATGTTTTTCTTCCGCACCAAAAAAAAAAAAAAGCAATCTGAAGTAGAGCTAGAATAATATTACTTTGGAAGACAGAAATTTGTCTGCTTATCCTCATTCTGCTTAAACTTTAATTATATATGCAACAGACCTTGTGCACTCAGCAGAAAACAAAGCTAAAAGCATCTGCCTTCGGGTCAGATTTAGGATATTGTTTTATATCAGATTAATCATGACTGTTTAGCAAAGAGATATCTAGATTAGTACTCCTTGCTCTCCATGAATGAGACAGAGAATCTAAGCCTATGGCAAATTGCAACCAAAAGATGTTTGATAAATGTATTTGTTAAGCCTACTGTAACACCGGATCAGATCAGATGTCATATTCAGTGCCCATAGGCTGGCAAAATAATAGTTGTAACATATGCTGTCACAAATATTATCATTTAAACTACAGCATAGAACCTTTTAAAGGTGAAATCTATGTAGTACTGAGAATATGATTCTTCTTAAGATAGTCTTGAAGCTAAATGAGAAGCTGCCATATTTAAGTTATGCTGTCAAATTTAAGAGTCTTAAGATTTCCAAAGTTGTTATATAAAGTTATTGCACGGAAAGGTTTTACAGAGACAGCATCTGTTTTCTATTTCTTACACATTTCCCCCTGGGTTTTGTATATAATATTTATGTATTTCTATGGGACATTAACAGAGCTGGCCACTAGAGACTATTGTATACAGTGTAATGTTCAGAAGGAACGGAGTGTGCTTTTTACAGCAGCTATTTTGTTAGCAAATGTGTGGAGGCTGGAGGCATTTGAATGAGTGTAAAGAAACTGAAACTTTAGCCAGGCAAGACAGAGATGTTTTTGGTTAATCAAAAGGCTAATCAGGGAATAGGGATTCAGCATGCACTAGATCAGGGGTTCTCAACCTATGGCCCATGGGCTGAATGTGGACTGCAGCACCATTTCATGTGGCCTGCTGCCCTTGGTCTGCCCCCCTCACCGGAAGCAGAAGCGGAGGAAACAGCTGCAGAGATTACAGCTGACATAAATGCATTTATGATAGCCGTGAAAATGTTTTATGGCAGTGTTTACAGTGGGTCTGGTCTGCTTAGCTGTCTGAGGGAGTATGACCTAGCCCATGACTTGAAAAGGTTAAGAACCCCAGTACTAGATGGTCACAATGTCCCTGAAAAGTTAGATTTGCTACTTGGGTGTTCTTCTGGATTAGACCCTGATCTTGGATGTGCAGGTTTCAGTGGTGTTTGGAGTGTATCTGCACAGCTAAAACTGATGAGCTAGCTGCACCCAATCTTTGAGATACTTTCTGGCCACAGTGACATATTCTTTAGTTACTTCCCATTTGGATTAGTGCAATGCATTGTGTGTGAGGCTGCCTTTGAACAGTGTTCAGAAACTTCAGCTACTTCAAAATGTTATAGCCAGACTGGTGACTGGCATTGGCTACAGGAAGCACGTAACTCCATTATTACAACAGCTTTATTGGCTGCCAGTCTGTTTCTGGACCTGTTCAAGGTGCTGGTAATTACCTATAAATCATTATATGACTATGTTCCAGGATATTTGAAGGATCATATCCTTTCTTGGCTTTCAAGATTTTCTGGAGGGAGGAACTTTTCTTGGTTCCACAACTTCTCAATTTGATTAGTGAGGACGTAAGAGAAGCTTTGTCATTTGCTCCCCTAAGAAGCCAAAATGCCCCACTCCCTCTTGTCCCTAGAGAGTACAGTAAGTCCTATGGGGCGGTAAATAAATGTTATTGCTATTGTTCAAGAATGATCTATTTTTTAACTCAGAAATTTTAATGCTTTTAAAAATAAAATAAATTATTTATGATCTTGTTTTTAATCTAATTGATGTTTATGTTGATACCTATGTGTTATTTTATAGCTGTTGGGCTTTTTATAGTTTAGTTCATAGAATCCCTTAGTTGGAAGGGGGCTTTTAGGCCATCAAATTCAAACCCCTGCTCAATACAGGAACCCAAAGCAAAGCAGAACTGACAGATAAATGAATAAATAATCAAACAAGCCCCGCATTGTACCGTTTGCAATTCTGGGGAATTACTATTTTGTTCTGGTTTTGGAGGAATGGAGGAGGACTGGAGGCTTTTAAGAGGGCTGAAATTTCATCTTCCCAACCAGCAAAATGCAATCAGTTCCATGCAGAAAACTTTGGTTCACTGTTTGGAAGGCATTGAAAGAAAGTAGTGCATGACAAGATGGAAGAAGTGGATCCAGCTAGTTTATGCATGCTGCCTCTTTCCTGTGATATGTACTGTATGATGGGTAGAAGAAATGGAAGGGACTTGTTTTTCTTTTTGGGATGCAGTAAACTTTCAAACAGCTGGTAGCTGTAAAAGAGAGAGAATGTATGTTTTAGTTTTTCTAGAGTGTTGACTTGGATTTTGAGAAATCTAGGTTCATTAGGTCATAGTGATCACCTGGAGAAATTGATTGCACATTGGACAACTTGTAGAACAGTTTGATATGATCTGTTTCCCAGTGATCACACAATGTACAGAAAATGTGCTCCATCCCAATCTCAATCCATTCCCAAGATGGATCGTCTTGATCCTGCTGTAGGGTTTCTACTTTTGTGGGATGCCATGATGGATACCTTGGCATTCCAGATGTTCTTGAACTTCAGTTCCCAGAAGCCATGATCAGCAGAAATGCTGACTTGGGCTTCTGGTAATTGAAGTCCAAGAATACGTGGAGTCCCAAGGTTAGCAAACACCGGGAGTGATTCCATGACAACAAAAGAGTCACTTTAAGCCAGATCACTGCCATTAAAGTGACATTTTCTCATGTGATCAAGCAAGTGTCCTTGCAGCCATCTAATTCAGGGGTTCTCAACCTTTCTGCACCACAGGCCATACCACACCCACTCAGGCAGCTGAGTAGGCTGGATACATGGGTTTCCCCTGCCCCCCCCCCAAAAAAAAAAAAAAAACTGCCGTAAATTGCAGCAGGCAAATTTAGAGATGTCATAAATGTGCTTGCTTCCGCTTCTGGGGTAGTCACCATGGGCTGGATGATTTGCTGCCACGGGCCATGTATGGTCCATGGGCTGTAGTTTCCAAACCTCTGATCTAATTGCATAATGTGTCACTTCAGGTAGTGTCTTTCTCTCTCTTTCCACCTCCACAATCTGATGAACCTTGCATGGTTTTGTGCGGATGAAGTGAGGAAGGGGTGAATAATGCACATGACACTCACTGAAGGGAAAAATATAGAGAACAAATACAATAAAAGATAATTGACTGCCGAGTTTCTTAAGATAAGATAGTTGAGATCCAGAATAGTTTATCATGCTGAGATTTTATACCTTCTCTTTGACATTGTGTTGGTTTCTGTTGGCTGAAATCTGAACTAGCATCTTCTCAATGTTCTCCTGTGGTTTCAAGTCTTTTAAATCTCAGTGAAGCTTACTCCACACTGCTCCTGTTATTTGTCAGAACTTTACTAGCTTACACTTGAATATGTACTGCAGCTAACTTTCATCCTTTGCTGATGGCTTAATCTTGTCACTGCTTTCCTTCTTTGACATCACGTAGCTCTACACTATGGAGAGGATTATTTGTGGTTTTAAAAAATCAATGTGTGCAATTTACTTTAACTCACTAACACAACTCACAACTGTGAAAAATCCTGTCACCCAATTGCTGTCTTGGGATTTTCAACAAGCAGACTTCAAGTATTTGACGACTGCTTTATCCCATGTAACTAAATTTCTGAGTAACATCTCACTAAAGATTCATTCACTAGGATGCAATGGAACAGTTTTACAACAGCAAGCAAATGAAGTCGCTATAGATCACACCACTTTCTTAAGCATAATTAAAAAAACTTTAACTCAGCAGTACACTTGAATTTGGATCAAAAAACAAACAAACCCACTACCCCCTGTGCTTTAATGCTTATTTTGTACTTCAAGAAGTTCACTGTGGAATGGTATACATTAGGGTGGCCAAACCATGGCCTGCAACATCATTTCATGTGGCCCGCTGCCCCCTCACCACTACCAGAAGTGGGCATGTTTGCAACAGCTGTAAAATGCACCCACACTTGTGTAAATGCATCTGTTGTAAATGCACATGGGGTTGTCATAAACACATTTACGACAGCTGTGGACAGATTTTATGGCAGTGTTTTTGGCGGTAAGAACTACATGACCAGCCAACGGCATGAAAAGTTTGGAAACCCCTGGTATACATGTCTACCTAAATTGCTTTTGATGAAGAAATTTATTCTGAGGTCATCATAGTAAAGCAAGAAATGTTTTATACATGACTGTTCTCACAACAATGTCTCATTGATCAGTAAGCTACCACTTTATATTTTTGGCATGCCATCACAAAACTTCAGCAGACCATGTGACTGCCTACTGACTTCCAAAGTACTGAATGTATGGACAATTTTGGTATGACTTTTCACTTCATATTTAGCTTTCCTCATCTTTTGCCACATACAATAGATTCCTCTCAATTGAATTTATTCATACCTTTGTCTTTGTTCTTTTTCTTTTCCTTAAATCTCCTTACACACCCAAAGATTCATAAGTGCCGCGTGCTACTTATTTCTTTGTAAATTTGCTTATAGGTTTCTTCTCTTTACATTCTGTCTCATAACCAAGTTGTTAGGGCAAGTGTAGATTGAGAAACCCATGTGGATAATACTTTATTTCATTTCTAACAACATTCCAAATTGGAATGTGTTCACATATTTAGCTGCTGTGTCCTTTCAGATAATATGTGCTAAAACCAACAATTAGTTCCACCTGGAGTAATCCAATTTAATCAATGGGGACTCACCCAGTTGTTGACTTAATAAGACTCATACAGCTCTCCCAGTGGCTTAGTGGTTAAGATGCTGAGCTGAAGACTGGGTTGGGGAGATGAAAGGAGCCTCATTTGGGTGTCCCCTGAGCAGAGTTTCTCCAGCAAAAATCCTTTGAACCCAGAGTAATCTCTGACCCAAAGTTATTATTAACAAGTCCCATTCATGTGTTTGGACATAGCATGAAGAACTTCATTAGGCGAGCTTTAAACTGTCAATGACACAAATTCCATTGAAGACAGGAAAATAGTTCAAAAAGTTTTTGATAGGCTTGAATATTGGTATGAAAACAACAGAATGAATTATAAAGACATGTATGCAAAGTTCGACACTGAGGGTGTGGGGATGAAATGCACAAGATCGAGGACATTTCACTCAGTATACTATGAGCAAGAAATACCTTAAATTGTTGTGGAACACAAGCTGAATGTTAGCCAACAGTGCAATGTGGCTACAGAAAAGACCAATGCTATTTTAACCTGCATTAACTGAAGTCGTTTGCTGCAACTTGATCTGAATGTACATTTTTCCTGCCCCAGGGCACTGAGAAGCCTGGTCTTGGAGGCTATCTGGCTCTGGGTCGCTTTGCTTTTCAAGGCAAGCAGGCAAAATGCCATTGGAATAAATTTGTTTAAGGTAGATCCCAACTTGCCATGAAGTGACCTGCATATTGTGATCACAGAGCCATCTCTTGCAGCACATATGAAAGTAGACATGCAGGATTTAACACCAGGACTGCAATGGACTGCTGCAGCCTTGAGGATATTATCAAGGTACACTTTCACAGCCAGTCCATCTGGTGTGGCCTCTCCCACCTCCATTACCATTGGGAATCAGGAAGTGGTTCCTCTTAACTGCAGTATGGTCTCCAAAACCCATGAGGTGCTAATTCCCATCTATTCAGCACTAGGATGCTAATAAACTGGAATATGTTCAGAGGAGGGTATGTTTAGCTTCAAGAAAAGGAGACTGAGACCAGATATGATATGATATGATGCTCTTTTAGAACAATTGAAAGATAGTCATAAAGAGGAGGGGAGGATTTGTTCCCAATCATCCCAAAGTGTAGGACAGTAATAATGGGTTCAAGTTACAGAAGCCAGATATAGGCTGAATATCTGGTGAAACCTCTTACCTATTAAAACAGTACAACAATGGAACTAATTTCCTAGAGAGGTGATGAGTTCTCCAACACCATAGGCATTTAAGAGAAAATTGGGCAACCAAGTGTCAGACCTGCTTTGATTTAGATTCTTGCATTGAGCAGGGACTTGGTCAAATAGGCCCTTTCTAACACAAATATTCTGTGATTCTATGATTCAATGGATAATTTAGTAGGTACCTGACAACGATATAGCCCTGCTTGCTTCCCTATTTGTCCCTATTGTTTTTCAGCAGTATCTATGAGGGTTCATTTCAATCCCTTTTAGAGATGGGGGCTACACAATACTTTCCCATAGGTTTGTATAACATCAGAAAAGGATCCTGGTACTATGTAAAGAGAAACTAGCTGGCCAATATAAAGGTAAAGGTCACCCTTGCTCATTGGCTAATATACAACTATGAAAAATGCCAAGGAATATATAAGAGCTGCAAGACCTAGGCTGCGGCTCTTTTTCCCATTCTTCAGCTCTTAGGTTTCTCAACATCGAAGAGAACTCAAACATGTTTTCTTTTGCAGTCTGAGTGATTTATTGTAGTGCAAACAAAGAGCATTTCCCAGTAAAGGGTGTCAAAACAGTAATCCTAAGGCCAGCATGACCTCTTCCTTTAACAACACACATATACCAAGTGAAAAGAAGATTAACTTAGATTTAGATTCACATTCACACCCACACATACCCCTGTGGCATTGTGTGGCTTCATATTTATAACATTTCCATCACCCCTTCCTGTCAATCACAGTTATTATCCAATCCTGGCCTTCACAGCTATAGTCTGAGGCCTTTCTTGCCTTGCCCTCTCTGGGGTAACTATCGGCCAGAACTATACAGCCTTTTTGCTCTTCTCCCTGTCAAGGCCAACTCCCCCCTCCCCTTGGAAACTGCCCTTGATAAGCTAGCTGGGATAGAGAGAATACTCGCTCCCACCAGCCACCTGAGTGTCTACGGTGCTTTTTGGTCTGTATGTGTTCTTGGGCTACAATTTCCAGAAGTCCTAGCAGGAGCGGGTGCCAGCATCCACCAGGGGGCAGCAAATTTGGCTTCAGCCCCGGGCAGCTGAATTCCATACGACGTTACTGGGGAGGGGTTACTCACTCCTCATTTTACAGAATATATGGGTGAAAAAAATTACAATAGTGTGGCCACAGATTTTATTGAGTGCCTTACTGTATGTGTGCAATTTCATTCATAAATGGAGAGTCTATCTGTACAAAATCATCTGCATTGTGCAGTATGACTGCTCCCAGGGACCTTGACCTAATATAGCCAAGAGTTCTTCCCACCAATGTTACATGAGCTCTACACAAGGCACAAGAGGGGACCAATGAATCCTATGTTTTCAGGAGTATGTTTGTTTAATGTTCTAATAAAGTCTTCATGTTTGTGTATGATAAGAACAAATGTTCAACTTTTTGGAATAGTATCCGTGTTAGTCTGTGTTTCAGGCATATCAGAGAATAAACAAATCATAGTGGGTTTATACACTTGGTAATGGCAGATGATCTCTGGTTGCAACTGAAAAATAGGGGGATTTACAGCTAATCTGAATAAGAACCAGAGATCATCTGCCATTACCAACTTTATGAAGCTACTATGATTTTTATGCTAATCTGTTATGCTAACCAATCACTCTGTACCTGATGTGTATAAATTGATGCCATGAAGCCTCATTCCCATGTCTGATAAAGTGGACTTGATCCACGAAAGCTCACATTGAAACAAAACAGTCTTTAAAGTGCTACATTTTTTGTTTTGTTTATGCTAAGAACAGATGTGTTGCTGTTAGCAGATTTTTTTACTTTCATTATAGTTGTTGTCCCACTGTGGATATCTCTCCCACATATATGTGCAGAGACCATGGAAAACTGAAATATCATTTCAGCTCCATTTTGTCATGGGGAATGCGTTCGAATCTCCAGCATTTAAAGAAAGCAAAGTCTAGAAATCTTTGCAAAAACACTCTATTTTAGTCTAAAAATAGATGGTGAAATATCTTATTTCAGAGTGGATTATGCAAATTCATTTGCATCTCATTGTGTGGCTTGCCTGACTATCTGTTCTGGTAGCTTTTACAGAATTTTTCAACTACCATTTTTTTAAAAAATTGATTTCTCATTCTTCTTCTTCTTCGCTTCCTCTTTTACCCCATTGGGTGTCAAGGGAGGTGCAAGATTCTTGTACTGGCACTTCTAGCAGCCTCCACTGGAGTTTTATTTTTGTGTTCTTGTAAAATGTCTTTAAAGTTATCTCTCCACCTTCTTCTGGGTCTGTCTTATGGTCTTTGTCCTTCTCCACTTTCCACATATACATTGTATAATATGAAATTCTAAGACAGATGGTCAAACCACTTTATTTGTTGTCTCTGTATGTAGTTTAAGATTGGTTCTATTCCAATTATTTCCCTTATAACCTCATTCCTGATTTTATCCCTCCTGGTCACTCCAGCAGCCTTCCTCAGACATCTCATTTCCTTGTTGACCAACTTTTGTTTCCATTTTGTTGTAAGTGCCCATGTTTGGCACTTTGTAACAAAAGGTGAGAATTAATATGCTTTGTATGAGGTGTTTCTGTGTGTTGATTGGCATTGCTTTTTGTTGTAAGTGTGGAGCTAACTGCCCCATTATTTGGTTTGCCTTATTGCACCATATGTTAATCTCTTCGTCCATTTTGCCATCTTCATTAAATAATGTTCCTAAGTATTTGAACTCAGCCACTTTTTTAATATTTGTTTCCTCTGTTTTGATATTTAGAGTTCAGTATGTTGTTTCCTTCCAATTGCTGTTACCTCATTTCATGTATACCCCCCTGCCTCCACCACAACAGGAAGTGCCATGTGGTTGAGGAAGGGCAAAATGGCTGTCTGGTCCCCAAAGCTATCTGAGGGAGCGTGACCTGGTCCTCGACTTGAGAACTCCTGATGTAAGGTTTCTTATTGGCTGGATTAAATCTAAACATTAGGAATTTTTGCTTTTGGAAGACTAGCATGCCAGGGAGAAGGTTTCCAGTCTGGCACTCTCCTTCCACATTTGAAGACCCATAGTCCACTGACATGATTCACCATCCCAGAGTCTCAGTCTCCTCTGGGCAGTGAAGCAGTCAATTCAATGGAAATTGCCACAGCAGAAGAGGGATTTGTTGTTCAAGGTTGCCCCAGATATCTGTACAAGAGAGGTCTCTTTTGTTGGCACATCTTCACACAGATGCCAGCTTTCTGCCCTTAGACCTCCAGGACTGCAGCCCAGAGTGAGATTCTTTATTTCACTGCACAGTGGAGCCAAATTATAGCATTAATCAGGTGGAGAACAGGGAAACCAAAATAATCAAAGGATTAGATTGGATGTGAAGTTTTCCTAAAATGTGACCTTTTGGAAGTGCCCTCATACAAAGAGAAATGTGTCCATCTTGCTCTGCTTTGCAAAAGGGCTGCTTTAAAAGGCTGGCATCAGGAAACAATTAAATGAGCAAAGTTCCTTCCACAAAGGTCACATTGGTGCTGGATTAAGAGCGTCCACAGGCAAGGTGAGTTTTGGAAAAGCTTTCAAAGGTGTGCTTTGTTGTTTTCCTAGAGTGGTTGTGCTCTGACTTCAAATTAACTCTGATTTATTCCCTGTCTTCTTTTTGTAACAACAATAACAAAAAAGCTTACCGTGGCTTATGTAGTATCAAAATTCAAATGGCAAAGATAAAGGTCTCCCTTGCTCAAAATCCATTCATATCCGACTCTAGGGTTCAGTGCTCATCTCTGTTTATAGCCAAAGAGCCAGTACTGTTGGTGTCTGCAGATGTTTCCGTGGACATGTGTAGACATGACTAAACACCAGAGTGCACAGAACGCTGTTTACCTTTCCCACCAAAGTGGTACTTATTTATCTACTTGCAATTTCTTGCTTTTGAACTGCTAGGTTGCAAGAGCTGGGACAGAGATGGGAGCTCACTCCATCGTGCAAGGGAGTGTGGTGGCTCGGTGGTTAAGAAGATTGCCTTGGGAAGGTCGGTTAGTTGGCATTTCAAGACCCAAGTACTATATGATGGAATGAGCATCCATCTTTGACCCAGTTTCTGCCAACCTAGCAGTTCAAAAGCAAGAAATTGCAAGTGCTGTAGATAAATAGGGACCACTTTGGTGGGAAAAGATCCTGGGACATGAAAGGAGCCTCATTTGGGCATCCCCTGAGTTGAATTACTACACCAAAAATCATTTCAACCCAGAAAGCACCCAGGAGCCCTGGTGACGCAGTGGTTATACTGCTGTCCTGCAACCAAAAGGTTGTAAGTTCGATCCAGACCAGGACATAAGGTTGACTCAGCCTTCCATCCTTCCAAGATCAGTAAAATGAGTACCCAGCATGTGTGGGGGCAAAATGCTAATTAACTTATGAACCACCCAGAGACTGCACTATGGGGTGGTATATGTGTGATTGCTTTGCTTTTGTGTGTTTCTGACATGATTTTTTTTTAAAAAAAACAAAAACAAAACAAAACTCCATTCTCCAGCTCTCAGGTCTTGAACTGTTGAGCTCCCAACCTTCCAGTCATCAAATTCAATGTCTTAACCACTAAGCCACTGCAGTCCCATTAATTGTATTATAAAAATGAAGCAAATCAAGGATAGGCAACCAAAGTGGGGAAAGGAACTGATTCTTGGTCCATTTGTCATTCAGAAATCTTGCATTTTGGTTAGCACAACATTTCTCTATTCACAGCAAAATACAGTCAAACCTCGCAGAAAGAGCGCCTCGCTTAAAGAGTAACTCACTTAAAGAGCAGAATTTTCTCTGAGTATTCGCTTCGCCTAACAAATAAAACCAACCAAAAACTTGCTTAACAAATAAATCGGGGTTCACAATCCCCCCCACAATTGGTCATTTACAATGTTGTTTCGCTTAAAGAGCAAACTCGCTTAAAGAGCAATCCTGTGGAACACATTATGCTCTTTAAGCGAGGTACAACTGTATGGGTAAATGAATAACAGCTTCTTCTGCCTTCAGAATAAAAATACCAGTAGGCCTTGAGGAATGTTATTACTTTTAGAGATGAAGCTTTTTAGAAAATCACTTTCAGAAAAAATGTTATACAATATTTGACTCATTCGCTCTACAGCCTTTCAGCTCACTTCTAATATTCATTGAGTTGATACCTTTTCCTCTTCATTGCTTAAAACAAGATTAGTGTTAATATTATATTATATGCCTTAAATATTGCTGGAATAATCAATGAGTTTGGTCTACTTTCTCAGAAATGCTGAAGAAATCCTGTTCTGACCAATGAATGTTCTGTAAATTTCCACACTATTTGCCACCAGCAAATTGAGGAAATTATTTTGCAAGGTCATTTTTGCACAGCCCTGGTGGATGACAGTTAATGCTGATGGGCTCCTACTTTTCTTGTCAAACTGAAAGAGTAGAACATCTAAAATTAACCTTCACTTATGCTAATAAAATACATGCTATTAAAGAAAAGTGCATTCCCTGCCTTACAAGAAATACTGGCAAGAATCCAACTGGTATTCACATAAAGTATGTGTAACTTACTGCAAATAATTCTACTTAATTAATGAGATCCAAGGGTGCATCTTAGTGGTGCAATTGAGTGTACATCCAAACACATGACCAAGACATGTCCAGCACAATTAGCCACAATTATCTTCTCAGTGAATTTACAAAATGTGTTCCCCTCAAAATATGACATGATATGTTTGCCTGGAGGGAGGGCAGAGGGTGGCAGAAGTAGGTTAAAGATTTATTCATAAGGGGCGTATTGCTAAAACATCCTTTCCCTAAATTTTAGACTTTGAAGTGAGAAATATCTAACGTGGTTCAATTGCAAGGTTTTATTTTTATTTTTAGTTTGGGGTGGAGAGCGTTCAGAAGCTCTAATGGGTTGTGAAGTAGTGTGTGTTTCTGAGGCTTTCTTGTTTCCCCTGAAGGAAAACATGATATAAACTCCTGAGAGAAAGGTCACTGGTAGTCACAGTTTCTCAGCTTCCTGGCAAAACAACAGAGTTCACTTGTGTCAAAAACCAGAGATTTTTATCCAAAACCCTGAAGCACAGCTGATATAAATAATTCAAGATAATTCTTCATAAGTAATTCAAACTTCATTTTGAGAAACCATATCTGAACCAAATGTATCTCAAAGGCTTTTACAGAGTTAGATAATCCAGATGGAGTTAAATAATAAAAAAACAGATAATTTTCTAGATACCACTTAAAAATAATTCATGAGTTGAATTACCAAAGAGGGAAAATGTGATGTCTTTTGGGCAATAGATTTCAGTTACAGGTGACACAGGTAAAGGTAAAGGTAAAGGTCAACCTTTCTCGAAAGCCAGTCATACCCAATTCTAGGATTCGGTGTTCATCTCCATTTATAGGCAAAGACTCAGTGCTCTCTGCATCTGAAGAAATTTCTGTGGCCAAGGGGCAGGCAATACTAGACATCAAAGTGTAAGGAATGCTGTTTACCCTTACCACTGGAGTGGTAACTATTTATCTTCTTGCTTTAAAACTGTTAGGTTGGCAGGAGCTGGGACAGAGGTGGGAGCTCACTCTGTTGTGTGCAGCACTTGGGTCTCAAACTGCTGACCTGCTGACCTTCCAGTTGTCAAGTTTAGCATCTTAACCACTAAGGGACCAGAGTAGGCTAAATTCATATTGGGAGTGGTTAGCATTACAGCATTGTAAAGGTGAGAGGGCGGTGATAGAAATCAAATCAAATCAAATCAAATCAAATAAATAAATAAATAAATAAATGGTTCTGTGTCAGAAATTATTCTGGGTTACTCACTTGAAGGACTTTGAGAATTTTACGGGACTAAAGGTAAATTGGAAAAAACCCCAAAGCTATTATATGTAATTTTAACGATACGGAGAAAGTAAAAATTAAAGAACAACACCAAATTAAAATCAAGGACAATATGAGATATTTAAGTATAACTGTAAATGAGGATGAATCAGATTTATACAGGTTAAATGTTGACAAATTAAAAACATGATAATCAAGTTGGAGAAATTAAGGTTATCTTGGTTCAGAGGTGTGAATTTATGTAAAATGAAAATGATCCCCAAAATAATTTTGTTGCTGTTGGGAAACTTACCTATAAGAATTAATGAGAAGGAATTAACCAGATGGCAGTTGATTATAGATAGATATTGTAATGGTAAGAAAAATCCTAGAGTAGTGAGAGCCTTGTGGTACATAAAGCAGAAAGATGGAGGTACAGTATAGGAATTCCCAGCATAAAAGATTATTATAAAGCATTCCAGTTAAGGAAACTAATAGTTAAATTAACACAGGATAACATAAAAAGTGAGGAACCAGATTGATTGGAGTTTAATAGTTATAAAGGAGGATTTCTTTTGGGAAACAAACATCTAAAATAAAGATTAATAATAAAATATTGGATGACCAAATAAAGTATGGGGAAGGGTAAGAATGATAGTAGCTGCAAACATTTCCCCAGTAATAGAGCTTACAGATTTGACTGATTGCCCATTAACTATATGTAAGGAGATGAAATATATTTTGCAACAGAATAAAACGCTCCTAGTAAAACAGTGGATAGAAAAGTGCAGGGATCTACGAGTGAGAGAAAATATATATGAGAAATTAAGATTAAACTGGCTACAGATAATACAAATGGAACAATGGGATAAAAGAATTAGAATGCAGGAGCCCGATGAAATGCAATTAACAACATTTGAAGAAATTATATATAACATTAGAAGAGGCCTTACCACGTCACAGAGTATAGTGGACCTAGTTAAAGAGATGAAGGGACAACAAACACTAAAGCAAATATGGGAGAGAGTGATTTAAGAATAAAAATAGATGAGGATAGATGGAAAAGGAAATGGAATCAAAGAGTAATGAAGTCCCTCTCCATAAAAGAAAAGGAACTCAATTATAAACTTATGTGGAGATGGTATATGACCCCACTGAGAATACATCAAATGAATAAAAATAAACCTAAGAGTTGTTGGAAATGTGAAATAGTGGAAGGGTCCTACTTATATATGTGGTGGTACTGCAGTTATGTGGATAAATTCTGGAAATCATTAGAAAAGAAATTAGAGAAAATTATGGGAACTCCAATGAGGTTAAATGCAAAGATAGTGTTGCTGGGTGAGATAGAGGAAATTAAACTGGATAGAAATAAGAAAGAGTTGCTGCTTATATTGTTATCAGTGTCAAGATTTATAGTTGCCAGAGAATGGAAAAACAAATTCAAGTTTAACAAAGATAGATGGTACAGGGAGATTTGGCAATTGGCACTAAACGACAAGCTAACAACAGAATACAAACTAAAAAAAAGGTATAATTAATAGTAATGTGTTATATATAACACATTTGTGGTACAGTAATACCTCGGATAACGCTAAGATTTGGTTCCACAAGTCTTGGTGTTATCTGATTTTTAGTGTTATCCGATGCATGTTAAAATTCTATGGGATGTATCGGATAATGTTAAAGCTCCATAGAGATACATTGTAACCGCACAGGCTTTAGCGGTTGTGACAGGGTGTGGAGAGTCCCTGCACAGCAGCACCGCCCTAAACACACCAGCTGATGTTCCGGAAGCTGTCTTGAGTTCCCCAGTACAAGGATAAACAAATAGTCTTGCAAGGGAGTGAGTGAGTAAAACAAAAGACTTTAGTTGCTGACAATAATATACACAAGTGCTGGCTTCTATATACAGTGCAGGGAGATAACATAAACGAAGAAATAATATACCAAGCTTATCTTCAGCTTTCTGTTGTCTTTGAGCGAAGGCAGGAATGAAAACAAACAACTCCCAAACCTGGAGGTAGCGTTCTTTGTCCACAATGTGTCCACAAGATATAGCCAAAGTTCAAGGCTTCTTCTGACCGATGGTCACAGGAATCCAAAACGCGGTAGCACAGAAAGCAAGCAGCTGAGAAAACATCAATGGACAAGCAGGCACAGCTGTGACCGGTGAGGCGTTTCCCCCCCCCGCCCTCCCTCTGGGACCTCTTTCCAACTCGGCCCGGAGGCTGATAAGAGACTGGCGGTGGCGGCGGCACCAAGAGGACGCTCCCGCTTCTCCCCGGGTCTTTCCATCTTGCCCGGGGATGGACAAGCAGGCACAGCTGTGACCGGTGAGGCGTTCCCCCCCCCCTCCCTCTGGGACCTCTTTCCATCTCGCCCGGAGGCCGATAAAAGACTGGCGGCGGCGGCGGCACCAAGAGGACGCTCCCGCTTCTCCCCGGGTCTTTCCATCTTGCCCGGGGATGGACAAGCAGGCACAGCTGTGACCGGTGAGGCGTTTCCCCCCCCCGCCCTCCCTCTGGGACCTCTTTCCATCTCGGCCCGGAGGCTGATAAGAGACTGGCGGTGGCGGCGGCACCAAGAGGACGCTCCCGCTTCTCCCCGGGTCTTTCCATCTTGCCCGGGGATGGACAAGCAGGCACAGCTGTGACCGGTGAGGCGTTCCCCCCCCGCCCTCCCTCTGGGACCTCTTTCCATCTCGCCCGGAGGCCGATAAAAGACTGGCGGCGGCGGCGGCACCAAGAGGACGCTCCCGCTTCTCCCCGGGTCTTTCCATCTTGCCCGGGGATGGACAAGCAGGCACAGCTGTGACCGGTGAGGCGTTCCCCCCCCCCCGCCCTCCCTCTGGGACCTCTTTCCATCTCGCCCGGAGGCCGATAAAAGACTGGCGGCGGCGGCGGCACCAAGAGGACGCTCCCGCTTCTCCCCGGGTCTTTCCATCTTGCTCGGGGATGGACAAGCAGGCACAGCTGTGACCGGTGAGGCGTTCCCCCCCCCACCCTCCCTCTGGGACCTCTTTCCATCTCGCCCGGAGGCCGATAAAAGACTGGCGGCGGCGGCGACGAGATGACAGCTGATTAAGAACAGCTACTGGCGGGCCTACGTTATACTTGCGAAAGTTGACAATATTTGTATTTGTGATTTGATATTTGTATTTATGACACTGAATTATATTTGTAATGCTGGATGGAATGTTATCTTGTTATTATATTGTTACATTTTTTATATTGTATATTTCTGCTTTATTGTGAACTCTATTGATCGACTGTATATTACTGTAACTATACATGTGTGTAAACCGCCCTGAGTTGGCTCTGCCAAGTAGGGCGGTATAGAAACCCAAATATAATAATAACCAATGAGAGAGAGAGAAAACCCAGAAGCTTTCTCGCTCTTATTTCCTTCACAATAGCTGCTTGTGAAGCAACACCCCTTGGTCTTAAAGGAACAGACCAATATATCATTGTCAAGTTGCAATATAGACCTATGGCCCTATCATACTCCCCCTTGCAACTTGGACAATCAATACACATGTGAGCATTATTACAGTGGATACAGTCATTACAGACATTCAATCATAACATGCCACACATCTCAGCACAATATTTGTGTTTTACAGCAGACAAAGGTTTCGTGAGGAAATCAGCTACATTTTCCTCAGTGGGAATATAGCACAATTCAATAACCTTTCTGCGGACAGAGTCCCTGACATTCAAATACCTTATGTCAGTGTGTTTTGACCTGGTTCTGACACCTATACTGTTGGCAGTCGTGATCGCTGCCTGGTTGTCTTCATACACTCGTACTGGATTATCAGTACCAATACCCATGTCCTTTAAGAGCTGTTGGAGGTGGATCACCTCTGTACATGTCAATGATAGACTGGAAAACTCCGCCTCCATGGCAGACAAACTGATGTGTTTCTGTCTAAGCGATTTCCAGTCTACTAGGGAATTACCTAACAGTACAGCCATGCCTGAAGTAGACTTCCTAGTCTCAATGTCTGTGGCAAAACTGGCATCTGCGTACACCGTGAGTTTTAGTTCTCCCTTAGGTTCTAAATGGAGCCCCTTATGCAAAGAGAACTTCAAGTACCTAAGTACTCTCTTGGCAGCCTGCCAGTGACGAACTGTAGGCTGTTCGCAGTGCCTTGCCAACTGGTCCACTGCGTATGCAATGTCGGGACGAGTCCAGTTTGCTAAGTAGGACAAACTACCTACTAGCGACCTGTAGATCCCGCTATCAAAGTCTGGGCTCTTTGGCGTGTCACGGAGGAAATCTATGGCCATAGGAGTATGACAGGGCTTTGCTAACTCAAGATTGTAAGCTTTTAATAACTGACATATTTTCTTAGCTTGAGTCAGCCTAAAACCAGTAGTGGTTCTGGTGATATCTACCCCTAAATAACACTTGATATTGCCCAAATCTTTTAGCTTAAAGCGTTCCTTAATGCTATTAATGACAGAAATAGCAGACTCCTCAGTCGGTGCCATTATCGCAATATCGTCCGTGAACACAAGTAACATTGTTGTTACACCCCTAGACACCCTGCGGAAGAGACAAGGATCAGCAATCCCTGCCTCGAACCCAATGCTCTTTAGGTGGTCTACTAGGCAGGCATTCCATTCAAAACCCGACTGGCGAAGCCCGTACAAACTTTTCAAGAGCTTCCAACAACAGTTCCTGTTAGTGGGTATTGATAGTTCGGGAGGTTTCTGGATATACAGCTCATGTCGCAATGGAGCATTTAAGTAAGCTGTTGATATATCCACGTGCCTGACTACATAATTGTTCATAGCAGCCCAGGTCAGAGCTGCTCTCAGAGTAGTGGCCCTGAGAGTTGGGGCAAACACCTCATCATAATCTGCCTGACTCTGGCCAAAGCCTTGAGCGACTAACCTCGCTTTGCACAAAGGCTGGCCATCTGCCCCATGCTTAACCTTAAATACCCATTTGCATCCAAGCACCCTTTTGCTTGGTGGGGTAGGCACCTCCTCGAAGACTTTCAGATCTTTAAGAGAGGCTAGCTCTTTATTCATGGCCTCTTGCCATGGCTTCCTATCTTCTGGAGGAAATTTACACAGATCAGTAAAGCTCATTGGCTCTACGAAGGCTGTACATGCCTGATAACGATCTGGTGCCTTTCTTTCTCTGCCTGATCGCCTGAGTACAGTCGGTTCAGGCTCAGGAGAGGTCTCCCTTTGGGAATCCTCCTCCTCCTCTACCTCTTCCTCTTTGATCACAGGGAGTTCACTATCTTGTGACAGTTCTGGTACGTCTGACACAGGTACCTCTCTTTTCTTAATTGTGGTCCTGTCTATACCTGAAGAACCAGGAGTGTGGTCCTGAGTACCTGAAAACCCAGACCCACAGGGTGTGCCCACTGGTACAGGGTACCCATTAGGAGTGATGGGCAGAGGGCCCCGTTCTAGCCTCTCCCACCCCACGTGCTCCAAAAATCTCGCACTGGCACTATTAAAAATTTGTTTTGTGCCAGGGAGCCAGAAACGGTAACACCTTTTGTTGGATTCATAACCAACAAAGATTAACTTTCTGGCACGATGTTTACCTTTGCGCCTTAGTTGGCTCGGAATATGGACCCACGCGGGAACTCCGAAGACCCTGAGATGGCTGATATCAGGTTGGCGACCATGCCATAGGGTATATGGGATTTGCCCTGTAGTGGCATTTACTGTCAAATTAATTAGGTGGGTGGCACACAATGTGGCCTCCCCCCACAAGGCATCCGGCACCTGCGCATCATTGAGCAGTGTGCGGATGACCCCCTGCAACGTCTGCCCCTGACGCTCAGCTATAGCATTATGCTGGGGTCTGTATGGGGCGCAGAGTTTATGTTGGACGCGGTAGCACAGAAAGCAAGCAGCTGAGAAAACATCAATGAGAGAGAGAGAAAACCCAGAAGCTTGCTCGCTCTTATTTCCTTCACAATAGCTGCTTGTGAAGCAACACCCCTTGGTCTTAAAGGAACAGACCAATATATCATTGTCAAGTTGCAATATAGACCTATGGCCCTATCAGGTTGTTATCCGATCCATCCCATAGGACCTTAACGTTATTCGATCCAATTCTCCTCCCCAGATTACTTAATGTTATGTGATTTTAGTGTTATCTGAGGTAAATGTTATCCGAGGTATTACTGTATATGCTCTAGTGAATGAAGATGGCAACAAGCCTAGCCAGGAAGCACAAGAGTTCTGGGAACATTAAAAATAAAAGGAAAGTAATTGCAAGTTCCGACATGTATAGCACGGGGAGGGAAGTGGAGAGCATTGAGGGTGAAAGTAGATGGGTACTGTAATGTTGATGGTTTGTTTGTTTGTATGTAATATAAGGTTTGTCTGCATGTAATAGATGGTTTCATGCATAACAACTTAATAAAAAATAATACAAAAAAAGAGAAATTGTTCTGGGTTGAAATGATTTTTATGGCAGAAGCTCTGCTAAGGGAACACCAAATAAGGCTCCTTTCCGGTCCCTAAGAGCTGGGACAGAGAAGGGTGCTCAATCTGTCATGTAGTACCTGGGTCTCGAACTGCTGACTTGCCAATCTTCCAGCTAACAAGGTGAGCTTCTTAACCACTGAGCCACCACAGCCTATTGCAAAGTAACATGGATGGAATAGCTTTCTTCTGCTCAGAGAAAACAATTATAAATAGAGATGATGTGGAGGTCTTGGGCCTTCAAAAGTCTAACTCTAGACATGTACCATAGTTCCATGATGGCAAACCTTGGCACTCCAGGTGTTCTTGACACAAAATTATTATTATTAATTCCCAGACATCCAAGTCAGCACTCCTACTGATCAGATCTTCTGGGAATTAAAGTTCAAGAACACCTGGAGTGCCAAGGTTTGCCATCAATGGTATACTTCTACTCTAAATCCTCTAGAGCAGTGGGCTTCAATTCCAAGAAGCCTAAGTCAGTACATTGGTTGATCAGTGCTTTGGGGAAGTCCAAAAACCAAAGGTTGGCAAACACTGTGCTAGAGAAAAAATAATTTTATTGGATCAAAATGGACTGAAGGAGCCAGTTACATTAAACCAGAAACTGGTCCCTCTAGACCAACATCTTAGCTGGAGGATAATTCTGAACACCCCCCTCCATCTTGCCTTTTTGCACCTGTCCCCATTGTTCAAAAAATCCTTCATTTCAGTCAAATCCCTCGAAACGTATCTCCTCTCAGTAACATAACTGTTAGCTAACAAGCCATTTTGGAATATTTCTTTTTGTAAACCAAATAGTGGAAGGCAAATCCTTCAAAAATAAAGAGAGAACATTTTCTGATGAGTCCCTCCCCCCCTTCACTTGTATCACAACTTAGTGTGTGACTGAACAGTGGTGAACAAATATTGTATTTGAGAGAACATGAAGTGATCTGGAAGCTTCTTACTGTGATGCTAGTTAATGCATTTGATACTTTCTCTATCTTAAGATAGCTGAGTATTATGACAAAATGAATTCAAGAGAAATAATAGTTGTATCACAGTAAGAAGGCTTTCTAAGTTGCAGTTAGAGATAGAACTGCAATATAAAGTAAAAGACACATCATGAAAGACCTTGCTATCCTTTCCTTATGTTTGGGGCTAGCAATTACTTATCTGCAGCACTGCATGAAGAAAAGGGCAATCTCTTTGGCAATCAGGTCTCAAACTGTTTAGGGTTTAATTGCTTAATAGGAACACTTGATGAAACCTGTTTGCATCCTGTGTTACTACCTTAATTTGGTCTACTTTTTGGGAGATAAAATTTTGCTTAGAAACCAGGTTACAACACTCAGCTTTAATATGTTCCTGGGGGTGGACTCCCCCTAGAATACAAGAAACTAATACAATTTAAAGGAAATAGTTTTCATAACAGTAATACCAGAATTTTTTTAAAAAATAGACAAAATACACTGGCCAGAATTTGACTACTTATGCCTATTGTTGGTGCAAGTCTCAGCAGTGAGTGGTTGCAAGTCAAGTAGTTAGCGTAGGCACTCAATGTTGTTCCTAGAATTGTGCAAATGAGCGTGAAACAGCAGGTCCCTACTCTAACCTCTTCACTTGAGACAGTTTGCAGTAAAATTTAGTATGATTAAGTGCTGCTGTTGTAATTATAATAGTAAATGGAACACTTACTTTCATATAGCTGAAGTTTTGGCATCATTAAGAAGTTGAAGGTGGACCATAGATGGAAAGAAAGCTAATAAAATGGCATCTGGAACCTGAAAGCATCTGATTGGTGATACATTCCCTAATGCAGTGGTAGCCATTGAAAAACCTCTCATTGTAAGACTCACCCTAGGGCTTCTTCTTCTTTTATGTCCCAAACAAACTGGGAATTGCCAAAATGAAGCCACTATTTATTTATTTATTTATTTAGTTTATATTGGCTTTGTCATTGGCCAGACTTAAGTCCTCATCAGTGCATGTTTCTGGTAATAATCAGATGACCAGTAAATGAGCTGGATTCTGTATCTCTCCACATTCTCACCATGTGTTGTAGCCATCACTTAAGCATGTTGGTCTTGCATTTAGAGACTCCAACCCACAGCCTATTCAGGAGTAATGTAGGGGAGGTTGAGTTCTTCAGCCATATCCTCCTTTAATGTGTTCCTTGCTTGGTGAGCTCCTTCCTATATTTTCTAATTTGGTTTGGCTCTTACCTTCAAGAATTTATTTATTTACATTTATACCCACCCTTTTGGTGCAAGCACCACTTGTATAATATATACAAGTGGTGATTGCACCAAATATATAATATTAAAATTATTTTTAAAAACCATCAGGAATGGCTCATATCCATTCGGAGAATGTCGAGGGTAATTCTCTTGCTAGTTCTGTCAGTGTCCACTGCTACTTTTCTTTTTATCTTAAGTGGAGCAATACCACCAAGAGGGTACACAGAAAGAGCCTCCTTGAAAATTCTGAATACAATCAGGCATACTCTGGGTGGCATTCTTTCCCAGCTAATCTTTCTAACTCCAGATCAAAACAAACCAAATGGACCTAGGGCTGACATATCAGGAGATGCTGAAAACTGTAGTTTTATATCATAGCACTATATTGAGTTTGTTTCTTGACAAGGAATGGTATGCTTCATGTAAACAAGTAGTTACTAAAATGACTAATTCTTTTATTTAAAAAAAAAAAAAAACAATAATGCTGGGAAAATGTTGAAGGAAAATGGAAAAGCAGATGACCAAACATGAGTTGAAACAACTCAATAAAGAAAATCACAGCTTTGCATGTACATGATCTGAGCAGGGCTATGAATGAGAGGACTTTTGCTCATAACTAATTCAGGATGAGTAAGAAGTCATTTAACAGCATATAAAACAATTAATGTTCTCCTCTTCTTTGCAGGATTTATTTATACATGTGGTGGAACTTTAAAAGGACTCAATGGAACTATAGAAAGCCCCGGCTTCCCATATGGATATCCAAATGGTGCCAATTGTACATGGGTAATAATTGCAGAAGAAAGAAACAGAATTCAGATAGTATTTCAGTCTTTTGCTCTAGAAGAAGAATATGATTATTTATCATTATATGATGGACATCCTCATCCGACAAACTTCAGGACAAGGTAAATGTTACTTCCATTTTATTTATTCATTTAAGTTGTTTCCTGCCGTAATTAGTGCTTGACTATTGTGAGGCAGCTCACAATAATTATTTTAATCTTCTTTAAAAATGGCTGACTACAAATCTACATCTTTGCTAGATTTGTCTTCTTGACATATCAGTGTTGTTACTGAGTTGTTATACTCCCTTGTCTATCTTGCATGCCCTGTTTTCTGTAGCAAATACTGTTGAATAAGATTTATCTGAAGACAGCATTGCCTGCTCACCTTCAGACTGACAGTTGATTCAATATAAATACTATTGTTTTTGTGCAAATCATTGAGAAAATGTATAATTCATTGTATCCCATTTGCTGTTCTATACCAAATAAAGATAGTTGTTATTGATAATATGCTATATTTATTCACATATCTGCTATAGAACAGTATTGGAACATTGGATTTGTAAGTGGAATATTAGTTCAATCTTCTTTTTCTTCTTTTTCTTCCTCCTCCTCCTCCTCTTCCATGTCTAGGTTGGACTTTAAACTGGCAAAATGAAGCCACCTTTTTATTGAATTCATTCTGTAGTTCTTTTCGTTGGACCTAGTGTGAGAAAGATTAGCTGGCACAAAGTTATTGTTGCCCAGGATATGGCTGATTATGGTTCAAAAAATAGCACAATCTTCAAGGAGGCTTTTTCTGTGTAGCGTGCAGTCTGAATGAAGGAGGGTCATTAGCCCCTTCTGGCTGAGGAAGAATTGAAGTAGCCTGGGAGGCTCTAACATTCCTGCTTGGAGGTCCGGAGGCTGGGTGAGAAGCCTGCTGTAAGGCATGGCCTGCCCTGATCAGGCCTCTTTGCCTCCTTGCAATGGCCCTCCTTCACTGTGCCTAGAGTGTTTGGGTTTCCTTTGAGGATGAATAGGATTTTTTAGCCTATCTTCTGGTGTAGTACATGGAAAGGGGAGATGTTTTTATCTATCCCACTATGAACCACAGTACAATTGTTGTTTATGGACATAGACAGTTAAATAGTTCACATTCATTCATTCATTCATATTTATAACCGCCCTTTTCACCTAAGCGACCCAAGGCGGCTCACAACATTAGTTAAAACCGGTACCCAATACTAATTAAACCCAATACTATAAAACTATTTAAAAATGTCCATAAAACCTCCCCAATCCCCTTAAAAAAGGACACCTGGGCAGGAGTAAATAACAACCCCGGGCAGGGCTAAACAAGCCAGTAGGGGTGGGTTGTGGTACCAGTTGTACCCCACACCTGCTGGCATAGCCACATTTTTAAAGCCTTCCTGAAGGGGAGCAACTAAACCTGGAGGTACAATTCAAGTGGCAGGAGGTTCTATAGGGCAGGTAGTGCTGGATTAGGGTAGTGGCAGGGAATCCCTCAATGTGTCATTAGACAAGGTGAAATCTGGGAGCCTGGCACGATTCAGATGAATCAATTGGGCACTCAGGAGACACCATGAGCCATCTCTGTGATATGTCCAACATCCATTCATATTAATAGAGTTGGAAAAGCCTGAAGGGACACCCGCCTGACATAGCTGGCCTGAGTAGTAGCTGTTTCAGGTATATCACTGCTCAGGGGCAAAGGATTTGCTCATCCAGTCTGGAGAGGGGACAAGAGGGGACAGATATTCCAATACTGAGTGGACATTCCATTAGATAACAAGGTCCCAAACCAGGGGTTCCTAACCTAAGATCCATGGGCTGGATCTGGCCGATGGCACTGTTTCATGTGGCCCCCATTCGTCCAAGGGCATTTGAGAAACAAAATGGTCACCTCCTTTGAAGCTGTTGGGGCAAAATGGCCACCCTCATCATTCAGGCAGGACAAAATGTTAGTCTGTCCCTCAAAGCTGACTGAGCATGACCGGGCCTCCAGCTTGAAAAGGTTGGGAACCCCTGTCCTAAACTGTATTGGGCTTTATATGTCAATGTTATCACTTTATGTCCGATACATTTACATTAAGAGTAAATAGAAAAAATATTACTATTGTATAGTTTTAATTGTGAACTGCCGTGGATACCTAATGGGAAGAAAGGTGGTGAATAAATAACTAAAATAGTATTACAGTAAAACACCGGATAACAATTGGATTGGATAAAGGTAGAATCGGATAATAATGCAAGTTTTTTCGGAAAAACTTGCATCGGATAACGATTCTGGATAACAATTCTATAGTGTTATCTGAGCCAATAGAACACCTACCCAATCCACACACTCGCACACCTGTGATGGATCACTGCTACTGAACTAGGGTCGAGGGAAAGGCACATGGGTGCCTGCCTTTTCCCCGACCCTAGTTCAGCCGGAGCGATCGCTGGACAAAGCCTAGTGGCACCTGGGCTAGCTAGCCCGAGCGCCTCTAGGCTTCAAACACAGTCCGGATGGGGTTCGGAAGAAGCCTAGTGGTTCAGAAGAAGCCTAGCTTCGTAACCCCATCCAGGCTGTGTCCGATTCCACTAGCGATTGCTAGCTGGCTAGCGATTGCTACCTGGAGCTGAGTTTGACTTCAGCGACAACGTGCGCACACGCTTGGGTGTGTGGGTTGTCGCGGAAGTCAAGCTGAGCTCAGACTAGCAATCGCTAGCCAGGGCTTAGCTGTCAAACTCTGCTTCGGCTAGCAATCACTAGCTAGGGCTTAGCTTGACTTCGGGAAGAACCCGCACTACCTCACGGATTGTCGCTGAAGTCATGCTCAGCTCTGGCTAGCGATGGCAGGGGCTGAGCTTGACTTCGGGAACAAACTGTGTGGCTGCACGGTTTGTCCCCTGAAGCCCCCCGAGCCCCATGGATCCCTGGTTTGCTTGGGGAAGGAGGGTGCTTTTCCTCCCCAAGCCAATCTGATCTCCCCCCTGTTCACTTTCCTCTCTGGAAAGGGAACAGGGCTTTTTTTAAACATTGTTCGATCAGTGTATCAGACAACGCTAAAAATTGGATAACGTCATAACTTGTGGAACCAAGCCATAACGTTATCCGATGTTCTAGTGTAAATCTATTTTGGAAAGATATAGTATAGTATGTTTATTCTTAGAAAGAAACTGAGAAAAAAATCTTACTTTCCCACTGACAGCAAGATTTCATTGCCTAAGGCTTTTTGCTCCTGAAAAATCTCATGGGAACTCTCATAGAATTCCTTGCAAGTTTTGAGGTAATTTCTTTTACGACAAGAAATGCAATTCAACACAGGATTGTTATAATTCTTCTTAAAGGATTGTCACAAGAATAATTTGAAAGGGGAAATGGATGCCTTTTATATTGTTTGCTTCTGTCTTGGATCTTTATTTTTAATTAGATTTCCTTGTACAGTAGTTATGTTTGTCTGATTTTTATATTGTGGGTGGTCAGTGTGAATTACTTCTTTTATATGTAAACCTCCCAGAGTAGTAGTCTTCACAAGATGGGTGGTATATAAAAATATGGAGGTTTCCTGTGCAGCTCAACAGGCAACAAAAGAAAAGGTGAAATTGAGAAATAGAAGATTTCTTTCTCAGAGGAATGTTTTAGTAGAGTTGGCATGGTGAGACCCACCAAGAATGGGAAACGTTATGACTATTTGTTATATCCCTACTATCTGCATTGTGGTTCATTAGAGCAGCTTATGTAAAATGTGCAAATATTCCCTTGATCTGGGATGAAAAAATTCATGTGTAACGATCTGACTGAGAGCTTACATTGAGAGCTTAGGTTGTTAGCATGCAAGTATACCAGTCCTGTTTAAATCACACAGATAATAAAACTTGCAGAAGCAAGATTGCATTAGCATGTCTGACGAAAGCAGGAAAGCTAAGTTGCCTTACTTCTTGATTCCAGATGTCAGGGACTTTAAGCAAGTTCACAAATGTATAACTCCAAATATGACTTTTCTGATTTTTTTAAATGAGTATAATTTACACCAAAACCCCTGTATCAAGACCAATTTGCATGTGGTATTAGATGCAGAAAAGATATAGCATGCACATTTCATTTTTGTTATGCAACTAGCAGCCAAAGAATGTTGGAAAAATCTAGGGATCCTAAAGAGAAGGGAGAGGTACTCAACAACCACTCTTTACTTCTGAAAAATATCTTTCTGATGTTTCTGTTTTGCATCATTATTTCCACCAATATTTGTAGAATTGAGGCAAATGAACATTTACATAGATAAATTGTTCAGTAGTCAAATTTTCTCAGAACTTCTTCCTATTTCTGTTGAATTTTGACTTGTCAACTTTCTTCACCCCTTTGAAACTGAGTTGATTATCTGGGCCTCATTCTAGCCTGTTTGGACCTCATTTTAGAACCGGCCAACCTCCACCAGATGCCTACTGATACCTGACATCCTGCATTAATCAAGTAAGGACAAATTGTGTCTTCTCACCAACATACTTCACACACTAAGATTACACTTCATCACTAAACATCAGCTAAGATGGTATTCTGGCCATATGAAAGAGTAATAATAAATAACCTTCAAGAGGCTGCAAAGATAACCATTGATACTTCCCTCTGAACTATTTCCTCCTTTTCTTTTACTTGATAGTGGTTGTTCAACCATCCGATTAACATTGTAACTTCTGTAGGACTCAATTTGGATAAATGGATTTTTGGCTCTAAAAAATCATGAAAATATGGAGATAATTAAGATGAGCCTGCTGCCTAATTCCACTGATGCCTGGAGCTGGTGTCTGGAATTTCATTGGATATTTAGACGCTTTTTGAGGAAATGCAATTAGCCACAGCAGCTTACATGTTTTTTCATGCATGTCCATTAATATTCAGCAGGATTTAAGCCAGTGTGTAATGTGCCCAGTGCTTATATTGGCCCAATTTTTAAATTGTTTTTGAGAAGACATAAAGCTCTTTCAGTGTCTGGGCACTCCAAATTCATACAGAAATATCTCTTGTATCAATGAAAATGACACATTGACTCTTTTAAAAGCAGAGGTCAGACATATCTGCTCTATGGAGGACTTGTTGATCATTATATGGTTTCCTTTGTCAACAGGGGTCTTCTGAGCTTTCCAGGGTTTTCTGGGGTTCGTTTCAAAAAGCACGAAGCTATTATAAAAGGGTCTCAGTAATTTGCTTCTTTCTTCACTGCTCCTGCTCTGTCTAAATGGACCAACTGAGCAACAGCAGTCTGAAATGATTAGGAACAAATTAAGGTCTCAGCATTTTTGACACACCTTGAAGCCACTGAGCACAGAATCATTGATTTTCTTCAACATCCTCGCAGAGTGCTGCCAATTTGGCCACCCTTTAGACAGATACAGAGAAAGGAGAGAAGAAAGTTAAAACTCACCATGGGGATTCTGAGTTATAAGGAAGAATAGAAGAAATAATGAGACTCAAAATGTCATATATAGGCTTTCTATAAATATAGTAATGCAGGTAACCCTTAGAGAGCTGATAAAGATACAATAGGTGAGACCTATTGTAAAGGTCACCCTTGCTTGAAAGCCAGTCGTATCCGACTTTAGGGTTTAGTGCTCATCTCTGTTTACAGTTGAAGAGACAGCACTGCCTGCATTTGCAGACCTTTCCATGGTCATGTGGCAGGCATGCCTAGTCACCAAAGTGCACAGAATGCTGTTTACCTTCCCA
Organism: Furcifer pardalis; assembly: GCA_030440675.1. Taxonomy (NCBI): domain Eukaryota; kingdom Metazoa; phylum Chordata; class Lepidosauria; order Squamata; family Chamaeleonidae; genus Furcifer; species Furcifer pardalis. Next base: position 63,690,592 of record CP126891.1, read on the forward strand.
CCAAAGTGGTCCCTATTTATCTACTTGAAATTTCTTGCTTTCAAACTGCTAGGTTGGCAGGAACTGGGACAGAGAGGGGCACTCTTTCCGTCATGCAGTACTCAGTTTTTGAACTGCTGACCTTCTATCTCCCAGTCAGCGTCTTAACTACTTGAGCCACTGCAGACCACAAAAGAAAAAATTCAGGAAATAAAAGAAAAGGTCCAACTTTTTTTCTACTATATTCATTCAACTTGATCAATATTTTATTATTTTTGGGAGGGGGAAAATAGGAAGGTGCCAGATGATTAGTTCATCTAATCTGGTATTGGCAATGTTTCTCACCAGTGGGTCTCCAGAGTATTGTATAGACATTTTCCCCAGCCCCATGTTGGCCATTGAACAAGGAACTGTCTCCATGCATGGTATGTGGTTTGTTACTCAAGTGTTAGCCTCACCCATCCACTGTAATCTCTATGAAAGATTATTCAAATAAAAATTGTAAGACTAAAACAAGAATTATGATTCTTAAAGACAGCTTTGAAAGTCTTCTCCAGAGTGATCTTATCCAGTTTTATGCTGATGCAAAAATAAAATAAAATCCAATACTATAGTGTGCCTTCTCAAACAATGAAAACATTTTCTTAAAAACTTCTGAGAGATGAGGGACCACCTCCTTCTGAAGCATTCAGTACCACTAGCAGATAATTTCTGTCATAAAATCATAGAATTGAGTTGGAAGGGACTAATGAGGCCATCACATCCACTGCCTGCTGGATACAGGGGTTCAGCTCAAAGCAGATCTGACAGATGCTTGTCCACTTTTCCCTCAATGCCTCCACTATTGGAGTGCTCACCACTTTCCAAGGTAATTGGTTCCATTGTTGTACTGTTTTAACAGTTAAGAGGTTTCACCTGATATTCAGTCTATATCTGGCTTCCTGTAACTTGAACCCATTATTAAGTGTGCTGCACTCTGGGATGATCAAAAACAGATCCTGCCCCTCCTCTTTATGACTATCAAGTATTTGAAAAGTGCTATCATACCCCTTCTTGGTCTTGTTTTCTCAGGGTTAAACAGATCTTTCAGTCTTTCCTCAAAAAAATTGGTTTCCTGCCTCTGAACTAATTCCAGTTTGTGAGCACACTTTTTAAAGTGTAGTGTCCATAACTTATTTATTTATCGTATGATAATTATCTACAAGAAGCAAGAATGCAGGATAGGACAGATATTCTGAGGGGCCAACAAGAATTAAAGGAGGCTAGAGAAAAGGACAAGGGGGAGATTTTAGAAAGTCAGAAGAAGTTTACATTGATGCTTTCTGATTTCTCTAAACAAGCTAATGCTAATTTTCAGAAATTTGAAAAAAATGTTATGATGCAATCAGATATGAAATTAATGCAATCTGATATGAAGATGTTACATGAGGAAGGAAAAGAAATGAGATTTAAAGTTGAGGTGCAAGAAAAAAATGTTGATATGATGGAAGAGCAAATGAGAAAACAGAATATAGTTATTCGGAAATTGTTGTAAAAAATGCCAGATCAGCTGAAGATAAGAAGAATAGTAGATTAGTTTAATAATCTTAAAATGGGGAAGTATTTTGTGATTGAAGATATAGCGGCTGCTTATAGACTGGGGTCAAGAAAGAGGAGGAATGTTCAAAGAAATGTTTTGGCTAAGTTTATAAATTTGGGGGGATAAACTAAGGGTGATGGCTTTTATAAAACAAACTGGGTCTGGCACTTTAAAAATAGATGGAAATGATGTTGAAATCTACAATGACACAGCTACTGATGAACTACTGTGGAGATATAAAATGAAACCTGTGACTAAACTATTAAAAGATCAAGGGATTGCTTATAATTTGAGATTTCCTCAACAACTAAGATCTTTTTATGCAAAGAAAATACACACAATTGACTCAAAAATGGACCCACTGAAATACCTGTGTTTGATAGGTTTGATTATAGGAGGCTCCCAAGAATGATCAAAATTGAGACAGGAGTTGATGGATTCAGGAGGTATAGAGAAGGGAGAGGAAAGGGAAGAAGAAAGTGGTGCTGTGGGGGGAGCAGAGAGTGGGATTCTTCCTAGTGCAATTGAGGTGTTGGAATCAGATGAAGGTTGAGAGTTAAGTAGGATTGGGATGAGAGACAGTAGACAGGGATTAGAAAATAATAGGTTAAATATAAAAAATAGTGGTTGGAGCATATATTATGAACAGTCAGCACATTTTCCGTGCCCCCCCTTTCTTTGATGTACAAAGGTGACTTTTTGGGAAGAAGAGTAGGGGAGGTAGAGGAGAGATTCTTTTTTTTAAATGTAGAGTAGTAGAGATTAAATGTTTGGATAAGTACATGGCCCTAGGCGATTGCATTGGACCTAATGAGTGGGTGTTAATTATGAAGAATGTTAAGGTGCTAACTTGGAATGTGAAAGATACTGCTGCTAAGCAGTGGTGGGCATCAGCAGGTTCACAACAGTTCACCAGAACTGGTAGCAGAAATTCAGGCTGGCACCACCCATCCAAGTTTTGAAATAAAGTTGTCCCAATTTGGTGAAACACAGGGCTTTCCCCCTGGCCACACCCACCATACCACACCCACAGTGTGATAGTAAAATTTTTTTAGCCCACCACTGCTGTCAAGTGAAGAGAAGGAGACTGGAACTTGCCCTAAGGAAGGATAGACCTGATGTAGTCTTCTTCCAGGAAACACATCAAAAATCGGAATATACGAATAAATTATTTTTCGGTTGGATTCAGATTTATGAAAAGTCCTTCAGAACCTCAAAGGCAAGAGGAATAGTGGTCTTGGTTTCAAGTAGGTTAGGATTTAAATTGACAAAGAGTATTTCTGACCCAGAAGGTAGATATTTTATAGTGAAAGGCACAGTGGATGATGAAGAAATAACATTTGTGAATATTTATACTCCAAATGAGCAGCAAGGTTACTAGAGAGACTGCATCATCCCAAGGACATCTACCCGGCCCACCAGAGCGGACTGGATTGGATCTCTGGTTGTATCATCAGCCAGGGAGGCACATCTGTCTGGCACTAGAAGGAGGGCCTTCTCAGTGTCCACTCCGGCCCTGTGGAACCTCCTCCAGATAGAGCTACGCCTGCAGATGGAGTTGCTGTCCTTAAGGAAAGGAGTGAAAACCTGGCTGGCAGGTCTGGTCTGGGGAGTGGATGGTTCAATTTCCCCAGCCAGTTGGATGGTTTGACCCCCAGTATGTCCAAGTTATAATACCTAGCTTTTGATTAAGTTTTTAAGCTTTTTAAAGTTTTTAATTTTTAAGGGTTTTTTTAATTGTTGGAAATCGCCCTGAGTTCCTTCGGGGAGGAGGGCAATAAACAAATATAAATAAATAAATAAATAAATAAATAAATAAATAAATAAATAAGTCAAGTTTTTGGAAAAAGTATATCATAGAAAAAGAGAAAACAACAAAAATGATAGTTTCAGGATATTTTAACCTAATAAGGTCTAAAATAGACTGTACAAAAAAATAGAAATGGTTACAAAATGCAAATTTTGGATAAATGGATTAAACTTGTGGATTTAAGGGATACTTGGAGGGAGCTTAAGAGGTCAGAAAGAGTCTATACATACTTTTTCACAGGTTTATAATTAATATTCTAGAATAGATTACATATTAGTTACAGATATTATGATCAATAATTTAGAGGAGATAGATTTTTTAAGGAATTAGATTGTGTGAAAGTAGTGTTGGAAATAAAATTAGAAGTAGTAATTGAGAGAAGGAAAATTGGAGATATGTTGCAAAATTATTCAAGGATTCAAAGAACAGAGAACAAATAGCTAAGAACTGGGAAGAAAGTTGGTAATGGAATGACACGGGTGAGGTAAGTTACAATATAGTGTGGGACACCATGAAGTCAGTATTTTGAAGGGAATGTATTAAATTATCTAGTACAGTGGTTCCCAACAAGGGGTACACAGCCCACAGGTGGACTTCAATTCCCAGAAGCCTAAGTCAGTACATTGGCTGATCAGTGCTTTGGGGAAATGACTTAGGCTTCTGGGAATTGAAGTCCAAACACCAGCATTTGAGAAACACTGATCTAGTATAAAGAATAAACAGTTTAGGACATTGTGTTTGGGAAGCTGACCAGGGGCTCCCCATTCAGCTTCCCAGCTATACCACCACTGTGAGCTTCGTAGCACTGGTTTGGTTGGGAGAAGAACAGGTGCACTCGGTTTCCCCCAACCAAACCTGTGGTCCAATGCTCAGAGTGACAGTTTGGTTGGGGGGAGACTGGGCGTGTGCACCCTCACCCCAACCAAACTGGCACTTGGCTTGATCCACCTACCTCTTTGGAAAAAGGCAGCGGGGAATCCCTGCTGCCCTTTCCAAAAAGGCAGACAGATTGCCCCCCTGTTCCCTTTCCTCTTTGGAAATTATGGTCTTTCAGAATCTGTTGAATAAATATTGTAATGGAGGGAAAAGACCAAGAATATATAAAAAAATATGGTATTTATCCCAGAAAGGAGGTGGGTTAGGATTACCGAATGTTAAAAATTATTATAGAGCTTTTCAATTAAAAAATATGTTGGAAACTTTAATGAAAAAAGGTAGTTTGGAAATAAAATGAGATGAAAGAATTAAGATGGGTAGGTAAAGCAATTTTTTTAGATAAAGAAAAATTAAACATTGGTTTTAAAAACAAAATGATAAAGACAATAATGGAGGTTTGGAAGAAATTGAAGGGGAAATTGGCCCCAGATATATCTCCAATTATAAAAATGGGAGATTTAAAAAGTTTTTCTGTGACGATAGATAGGAAAGTGGAGGAGGTATTTTCCCAAAATAGTGTGTTCTTGTTGAAAGACTGGATGCAGATATGTAAGGATAGATGGGGAAAAATAAAGATATACAGACAAATGAATTTGAATTGGTTTTAAATTGCATTAGTAAATAAGTGGGATTAAAAAATACTTAGAAGAACCTGGTTTAGAAAGGGAAAGGACAAAATTTGAGGAAATTGTTTATTGTATAAAAAGGGGGTAGATTGGTGTTAAGGATTTGGTTAGTAAGATATTATTAAAATTACAGAATTGAGTTGGAAAAATAAATGGAAGTGAAGGATTATGAGAACCTTGTCTGTTAGAGTTAAAGAACATAATTATTTGACTGTCTTTTTCTTTATAAACCTATAAATAATTTTTTTAAAAATAAAAAAAATAAAGAACATAATCATAAATTGTTATGGAGGTGGTACCTGACCCCAATTCAGTTGCACCAGATGGATAGTACAAAAACAAAAAATGTGTTGGAGGTGAAAGAATACACTGGGGACATATGAGCATATGTGGTGGAGTTGCAATGTGTTAAAGGTTTTTTGGACAGCTATAGAGAAAGAAATTAAAGAAATAATGGGTGCGGACCTTACTTTGGGACCAGGTACTGCCTTGTTGACTGATCTAGATAATTTGAATATAATTGCAAATAAAAAAAGATTTGTTATCTATTATATTAATAACAGCAAGGGAATGTATTGCAAGAAATTGGAAGAATGACACTTCGGTAATAATGGAAGATTGGTATAAAGAAACATGGGAAATTGCATTGAATGATAAGCTTACTTGGGAACTCAATCAGAAAAAGGGTATAATAAAATAAAACAAATTGTGGAATATATGGAAACAATTTCTGGAGTATACGTTGATTGAGGGGAAAGGTGGCAGACCAGCACTGGGTCAATTGAGTTTTTGGTGAAACAATAAGAGTTAGATATGGAAAATCGTAATCTCCAGGGTATTGTAAATATCACTGGTGATTTTATTTTGTTTTTATTTTATGGTTTATATATTATTATTGTGTTACTTAATGAGAATGTTTTTTTTTTCATTATTAGAATGTTAGGAATAAGATATATACTTACTGAAATATTTATATATAAACATACAGGTGTCAAACCTTCCCCTAACTCAGGGGTTCCCAGCCTAAGGCCTGCAGGCTAGATCTGCCTCCCAGCATCATTTCATGTGGTCCCCCACCCCTCCAAGGGCATTTGAGAAACAAAATGACTACTCCCTTTGTAGCTGTTGGGACAAAATGGCCACCTCATTGTGCAGGCAGGGCAAAACGGCCTTCCAGCCCTCAAAGATGATGAGAGAGCATGACTCGGGCCCCGGATTGAAAAGGTTGGGAACCCCTGCTCTAACTAAAAGTTAACACTATTTCCCCTGCAGAGCATCAGCTACTACGTTAAGGCTCTACATAAGGGGTTTTTTTTTTTAAAAAAAAAACCCAAATCTCTAGCAGAGTTCATAATGCAAGCCTGCAATAGGTTTTCTTGTGCAGCAAGGGAAGAAAGATACCAGGGAGACTGGAGGGCAGACTGCATTTTAAAAGGGTGATGTGTCTGAAAACAACACAAATATCAATACTGTTGAGTTGTTCTCTTATTTATTTAAGGATGTGAGACATGTTTTATTGATTCCTTTTTAGATAATGGATTCAGTTATTTTTGTAAGTGTTCAGATGCACTGTGGAGCAAAGCTCCAGACAGCAAGAGCTTGGTTCTTTTGAAAATAAAAATACTAGAGAAAATGTCAACTCAGGAATGTCTCTCTGCACCCTTGCTTACTAAGAAATTCCTTGTCTACTTCAACAGTGCAGAGCATATTCTTAGCTGGAGCACTGACGATTTACCAGATCCATGTGAGACAGATTTATTGTTTTAATAGCCTACAACTTTTGATTCATCATTTTTAAGCTAGACACACAACTCAAATATTTATAAGGAGAGGAGATACATTTTTAAGGTGAAAAATTCAATTTGTCCTCAAACTATGAAGGAAGCTACAATTTACAGGCTAGTCAGTAATCCACATTCTAAAAATATTTTTTAATACAACATTAGTCTGTAGTAAAAAGGTTTTGCTTGATGTGGGTAGTTTTTATGGGCTACCTTGAAAAGAATACATATATGTTCTTTTTTGAAGTGGTCTTACCGTATTTGTTTCCTCTATCTTCCTTGAGTTCCTTCCAAGGTGCTTCTTTTGCAAAAAGCACTACCTTGTCTATAAAATCCAATTTCTTCCCTTTAAACATTGCTTTATATTTTGTCGATGCATTGCTTTCCACCTCATTAATTTTTGCAGCAGAATTGTTCTTGTTCTAAAGTTCCATTCTTCCTAATATGTGTTTTGAATTACTTGTGTTCTTTCAAGGACATTGGAGAAGTTAGAGATGTCAGGACCATTTGAACAGAATATTTTTGGGGGAATGTGTGCGTGTAACAACCCAGTGCTCTGTTGCCAAAAATAAGGATATGTAAAACAAAAGACACTAACAAGGAGGACATTATTCATAAAAGAGTTTTCTCTTTTATTCTGCGCAAAAGAGTTAATGGACACAAACCATTAGGAATAGCAATACACAGAAATCTGTTTCAAACTGTTTCAACCTGGACAAGACTTGAAAGTTGCCATTCTGGAACAGAAAAATTATACCGTATTTCATAAAATATGGAAACCCAGTATTAAGTCACAATTTGTCTTGGCCCAGTGGGGATTTAACAAATCAACTCCCATTAAGTTCCATTTGGTTCCATTTATAAGTAAATATCTCCCTTGCTCAAAAGCCAGTCATGTCTGCTAGAGATTGGTGCTTATCTCTGCTTACAGCTATCTGCAGATGTTTCTGTGGTCAAGTGGCAAGCAATACTAGATGTCAGAGCCAGGGATCATAGTTACCTTTCCCTCCAAAGCAGTACCTATTTATCTGTTTGCAGTTTCTTGCTTTCAAACTGATAGATTGGCAGAAGCTGGGACTGAGACGAGTGCTCACTTTGTTATGCAGCACTCAGGTCTCAAACTGCTGGCCTGCTGACTTTCCAGTCATCAGGCTTAGTAGCCCTTCAGCTTCATTTACCCAACTTCAGAATGATAATATCAGTTTGTATCTTTGTCTCCTTCTGACTAAATATTCTCATCTTTCATAATGGAAAAGTTAACCTTCCCTTCCTTCCCATGGATTCTTTCAGTTGATTCTTCTCCCGATGATCTTACACGAGGAATGATGTTTGAACACCTATTATAAAATACTCCAGATAGAGCCAAACTTTGTAGTTAAGGTTACATTCAAGTACGCTTCTTTTCCTCTGCATCCCCTCCATTTCAAGGTGACCTGATCCAGCTTCAGAAGCTGTAATAGTCTCCCTTGGATTTCTTTCCAGTAAGAGTGCTGAATACATTCCAAACATGCCATGTTATTAGCTGGAGCAAATTTATGCCTGTGCTAAAAGGGCAGCTTGTTGGAGCCTATAATCTAACAGACCTTTTCATGATGGATATTTCCTTAGCTGTATTTAGCAAAAATGTCACATCATTAATATGAGACAATAATATATGATGAAGAAGCATCTGGTGGCAGCCCAACATTATACATATGTATAATGTTATGAACTTAGGGCTGCCAAGTTATGAACTTAGAGCTGCAAATGGCTTGTAAATGTAAAGTCACAATAATACCTCAATTCTTCTTTTGTCTCCCATGGCTATTAGTGCTCTGGTCACCATTTCTTTGTTCATCTTCACACATACAATTATTAGCGTCTTATCTGGCATGTTACGCTTTTTTAAAAAATAGGGCAATCACACTCAGTGACATATATTAGAAGAGAAAAATAGAAAACCCTTGGTAACAAGATTGTGCTGCCAATTATTTTGTACTTTTCCCTTTTAGGCCACAGAATGTGATAGCTGTTTTTGTCTTCTCAAAGATACACCCAACTGAGTTTAATAGGGCTTTCTCCTAGGAAAGTGTTAATAGGATTTTCAAAAGACGTAGCCGTTTTAGTCAGTACATTGGCAGAATTAAAGTGGGGAAAGAGAGAGACAGAGAGAAGATATTGTGTCACTTTGAAGACCAACAGATATATTTCAGGAAGAGAATATGCACCAAAATGTCTGAAAAAGGCAAGTTTTATCACAAGAGCTCAAAGTTGTTAAAGTGCCCCAATATTTTGCCCCTCTTTCACTTTCTCCCACTTCCCAACTTCAGGATACTAATAGGATTGTGGCCCAACATTACTATCCTATACATAGCTACTTTGGTGCATGTCCCACTGAACCCAGTCAAATTTATTCACAACTGTTCCTTCATTGTATCAAAAATGTTTAGTGTCAGACACTTGGTACAACAGCAGGGTCCTCAATATATAGCCCTCTACTTTTTACCTTTGTTAGAAATTCCCCTTGCTCTTTTAGGGAGGTGTGAGGCAAATTTGATTCTAGGATCACACACTTCATTCATTCATTCATTCATTCATCAAGATTGACACTTGCTACAAATATGAAGAATTCTCAGTTCCACTGCTTAGATCGGGGTGCCCAAATTTTTCAGGCCATGGACTGGTCATGTGGTTCAGGGGGCTAGTCACTATGGCCTATGGGCCACATCTGGCCCCTGACACCAATTCCTATGGCCCATGAAGCCCTTGTTGCTCTCAGAATGGAAGTCAAATGTGCCCATATGGGCGTGTTTTACTTCCGCTTCCAGTAGCAATGAAGGCGTTGTGAGCTGGATGAATTGGCATTGGGGGCCAGATCTGGCCGATGGACCATAGTTTGGGCACCCCTGGCTTAGATAAAGGTCACCAGGGCTGTAGCCAGGATTCTAGATGTGGGTGGGCAAGTATTTTTTCAGGGTAGGCAACAATGTCATATACATATAATATATATATAAGCAGCTGGGAGTTTGAGGGTGGGCAAAGTGCTAACTCAGGGTAGGTGATGCCCCACCCTGGTCACCCCCTGGTTATGGCCCTGAAGGTTACCCTTACTCAAAAGCCAGATATATCCAACTCTAGGGTGTGGTGTTCATTTCTGTTTACAGCCAAAGAGCCAGTGCTGTCTGTGTATGTTTCTGTGGTCATGTGGCAGGCATGACTAAACACTGGAGCACATGGAGCATACTGTTACCTTCCAATCAAAGTAGTACAGTGGAACCCTGGCATGCAAGTGGTTCAACTTACAAAACATTCACCAGACAAATAGAAATCCTGGCTAAAACATTTTTTTTGACATACAAACTTTTAATAGGAAAAATTTGACATACAGAAAAATATGGTGATATCTAGTGGACTCTTCTGGTAATGCAATGGGTTATTGACATACAATTTTTTTGACATACAAATAACCTTGTGGAATGGGAAAAAATCATATGTAGAGGTTTTACTATACCTATTTATCTACTTGCAATTCCTTGCTTTCAAACTAGTAGGCTGGCAGGAGCTGGGACAGAGACAGGACCTTTCTCCATCATGAAGCACTTAGGTTTCAAAGTGCTGACCTGCCAACCTTCCAGTTGTCAAGTTCAACATCTTTACCACCAATCCACCACAATCCCTTCTACTGCTTAGCTCAATTTCCTATATTTTTCTTCCCATTCTTTTTTTTAACTTGGTTCTGATGCCTTGTCCATTTTCCTACATTAATATTCATAAACGTTTAATATCTTTTTCCTATTATGCACAGTGATTAATGCATTTGACCTACTATATGCATTTCTTTTTTACATCGGCATGTTTTTCCATATAGTAATTCACCTTTTAAAATGGGTATGCCTACCGATATGCTTAGTATGCCTCTCCAGACCTACCAATGAACAGAATTACTCTATGTATCTACTAATTTTAATGTATTTACAAGTACGACTTGTCCTCAGTGTTTGAGACAACTGAAACTCAATGTCATCTACGTTCCTGGCTTTATCTGCTGTTCAAAATTCAAAACGAGCAACTTTGCTAAATATATTTGGCATTGGATGAAAATTGTAATATGCAAATAGGGAAGCCTGAAGTATCTTCTTAAAAATAAGTATGACTAAATGCTTTTAAGCTGCTCTAGAATACTGGAGCATATATACATCAATATGTCAGCTAAAATGACTCAGTTCTGTGTTGTATCATCTATAGCACGGGTCGGCAACCATTTTAGGTAGGGGCCTGGGTCATGCAATTGACGGAGTTGGACTGGCATTCCCTTTGCCATAAACATTGCGGTAAATGCATCTGTTGCTGTTGTAAAGGCATTTACAGCTGCTGTAAATGCATCTTTGGCTGTCATAAATGCATTTATGGTTGCCGTAAACGTGTCTGCAGTGGCGGTGGCTGGAGTGGGGGCTTGGGTGGGATGATTTGGCACCATGGGCTGGATCCAAACTGCAGACCATAGGTTGCCAACCTCTGATCTATATCTTTGGCTTTTTGCCTTAACATGTTAGCTGTTTCTGTTTTCAGTAGTACCGGCTCATACATACTCGTAGCTTTCATGGATTAGAATCTGAAATACCTTTAGGTCATTTAATTATGAACTATCAAATGTGTTTTAAGGGGGAAAATAAGCCTTTAAATCTACAACCCTACACAGAATAAATCTTGATACCAGAATATTTATCTTTGAGAAGACCTACTATAGCAATAGCAATAACATTTATATCCTGCCCCATAGCGCATAGTACACTCTCTGGGCAGTTCACAAGGTAATTAGCATTTTGCCCTCAACATGCTTGGTACTCATTTTACCAACTTTGGAAAGTTGGAAGGCTGAGTCAACCTTGATCCCCATCAGGATTAAACTTACAGCATCAGCAGTTTAGCCACAGCAGCCACCTGATGTTATATTGTAAGAGCTGATTCATGCCTTAATGACACAAGTTGTACTACTGTTAAATGCTATAATAATAATAATTTCATGTCAGAAATTATTCTGGGTTGAGATGATTTTTTTCTGGAGAAAGTCATATCAGAAAACAATAAAAAAGTAAAAAACACTATAGCACTTTAAAGACTAACTGCTAGATTTTTATTGTTAGCTTTCGTGGATCAACTCACTCAGGGGATGCCCGAATGAGGCTCCTTTCATGTCCCCAAGATCTTTTTCCACCAAAGTGGTCTCTGTTTATTTACTTGCAATTCCTTGCTTTCAAACTGCTAGGTTGGCAGGAGCTGGGACAGAGGCAAGCGCTCAAACTGTCATGCAGTACCTGGGTCTCAAACTGCTGACTTGTCAGCCTTCCAGCTAACAAGATGAGCTTCTTAGCCACTGAGCCACCACAGTCCCACTGTTAAATGCTGTACATAGGACTGTTTCTGAAGTATTTTTGTAAAAAATCAAGCAAATTAACTTCAGAGCAGAAATTTTGCTCTGGTTTTAGCCCATCCAAGATGGAGATTTTAATGTATGGGAGATCCTTAATACCAGGAGTTGGAAGGTGTAAACATGCTGGTCTCCTGGGTTGGAAGAGATGGAGCCTAGTGTGTGATGCACATGTCATGCTGTAAGATCATTGGCTGGAATCCTTTAGGCAAATGGCAAGGAGGTGGACCCTGAGGTAGGAGATAAAACCCAGAAGGTTGGGACCATGATACTCTCTTGGATGTGATGCTTTGAACTGCAATCATGTAGTTGCTTTTGCCAGAAGTAGGGCCACTGGGCTTTCCCTTAAAAAGCAGCTTTCTTTATTTTGATATGCTTTCTGAACTTTTGCAGGACTTTATTCTGTAACTTTACTTTACTTTGATTTCAAAATACTTTTAAAATACCTGAAGACTGGAGTGTTTACTTGGCTGCGCTACATCACCTACACTAATCCCATGAGCTACCTTGCTCACCACCTAGACCCAGGGCAGGAGCGAGAAGGGAAGCTTTTAGGAAATGTCTGGACTGTTGGGCCAGAGAGCAGGCAGTATCAGGTGGGATCCCATCTAAGGAGGCCGGAGTGCTACTTGCGAGTAAGAGGCTCCTGATAGCTACTGCCTATTTCTTGTCTGAGCTGGCTATTCAGCTCAGTGACTTCAGTATCTGGTTGTGGAGCCAGAGTTCCCCACTTGTGCCTCCTGGGAGTAGAGCTAGCCTGTGTAGGCTGAAGCAAGCTGTACAGTCTCAGGATGCCCCCTGAAGAAGGGAATGGCAAACCTCTTCTCAGTCTATATATCTAGAAAATCTTAGAAAGAACTGAGTTGACGGTATGCAATTATTATTATTACTTACTGTTTGGAATTTCTGAATGAAGCATACTACTCTGATACTGTTACAGCTGCATCATTTGCCAATTGGTTTCTAGGCTTCTTACCATAGCAGTCAAAAATGGGTTGGCAACAAAACACAATATTAGGGCCAGGTCTCAAGACTGAGGTCTGAGGCAACTGCTGTTTCCCTGCATCTCAACTATTGGTGGTAGAAGATATGGTTTATTTTTATTGTGTATCATGTTGGCACTAATCGCTGGGCAACCATCTTGTCTCACTCCAAGGTGGTCTCAGAGCTCACTGGTTCAGTGCCCTAGTGTTGTAATTGTCTGTTGCATTTATAATGTTCATTTAGGAAGTAGTGCATGAAATCTGTGGTGGCTTACTCTATCATGCATACTCACATACATGTATATTATTTTGAAACTGTTGTAGCTGAACTCATTTTGTGTGACAAGGGCCCACCTCCTGGTTTCATGTCTTTCACTTTGAAATCTGAGGCAATGGGAATCTCTAGTTAATGGTGACTCTAGTTAATAAGAAGTTGAAAACAACAGAAAACAACAGAAAAAGTCAATGGATTTTTCCCTCAACTGGCCCTGGTCTCGAGGGAAGGAGGAACACCTGCAAGGCTACCGGCCGGCTACAAGAGCCTGGCCACGGCTGCCCTAACCACCGGACTTTTCCCTCGACAGGTCATGGCCTTGAGAAAGGAGGAACACCTGTGAGGCTACCGGCCAGCTACAAGAGCCCCGCTACGGCTGCTTGGCCATTCTCACTACCAGGCTTTTCCCTTGGCCATTTAGCCTGGAGGGAAGTGAACAAGTCTGAGCTCTTTTCCCTGTCCTGGGGAGAGGATATACAGCTGTGCCAGTGGCTGGCGGCTATGAGACCTGCCACGACCACCCCCGGACTCCTCTTGCCCGGTCCGGGCTGGGGAGAGGAGAAACAGCTGTGCCGGGGGCTGGCGACTATGAGACCTGCCAACCCCATCCCCAACAGACTCCTTTTCTCACCTGGTGGCCCAGGGAGAGGAGACACAGCTGCGCGTCCTCTGGCTGGGAGGAGAAAGGAACACCAGCTGCGGGAGGCAGCAGCTGACAAAATCTGTGCCGCCATTTTACCGGACTCCTGACCAACGTTCTTTGGCCAGGAAGCGGAATTGGACTGCAGCCACAGGTGGACATTTTCGCAATATAATATTTTCTACTATGATGTGTATTGTTCTACTGTATGATATTTATTGAACCTTATTGCTCTGTTGCACTACATGCCATGGTATTTTGATTGTACTGTAATATTGTGTTGATGTGTAATGTGTACTGACCATATGGTATTCACTGTACTTTACTGTTTTGTTATACTGTATGCTATTGTATTTTTGTTTTCACTTTAATAGTGATATTAGGGGACTCTGTGAGCCGCTCTGTAACCTTTCACTATATCTTAGCCCCAGGGTCAGCAAACTTGGCTCTCCAGGTGTTCTTGGACATCAATTACCAGAAGCCCAAGTCAGTACACCTGCTGATCAGAGCTTCTGGGAATTGAAGTCCAAGAACAACTGGAGAGCCAAGTTTGCTAACACTTGCCTTAGCCTATCCTGCCTCATAGAATTGTTTTGTTGTTATTTAAAAATATGATATCCCTATGCATGTCATTCTGAGCTCCTTATTGAAAGAGGGAGAAAGTTAAACAAATCTAAGGGAATGAAATGGTAAGAAATCTTTTTGTAACTGTTTGCAACAGGAGTGAATAAAATGACTAGAACACAGTCCATATATTCCTCAGAGGATTGACTCTTGAACAACATGGTGGTTTAGGGGTGCCAATCTTGGAGCTGCGCTCTCGCAACCACATCACTGATTATCAAGTACTTCCCCAGACCATTGTGAGATTGTGGAAGGTCAGGGGAAACCTTTAAAATTTTTCTGATGTTCCTAAATAATTGCTGCAGCCCAACAGTAATCATCTAGGAACATCAGAAATTATAAGCATGTAAGTGGACTGGCACAGTTCAGTCACAGGCTGTTCAAAGTTCAATAGTATTTGAAAGATAAGCCCCAGAATTCCCTTGCTTTTTTCCAAACTTATTTATTTATTTATGTCACAGCATTGACAAAAAAGAGGGATTGCAATAGTACAATTACATAAACTAGCCGAAGATACACACATTCTAACTATAAATTAATCTGAAATAAGAGAAATAATGCATGGTAACACTTATAACCTAAATTTTCCTAAACATCTCTTTTTGTTGTTCAGTCACACAGTCAATTCTGACTCTTTGTGACCACATGCCTTCCAGTCACCCCTGTTCTCCTCCATCCTCCTCAACCTCCCCACCTCTGTGCTCATTGTGTCTACTATATCATCTAGCCATCTCATTTTTGGCCGCCCACTTCTTCTTTTGCCCTCCACCTTTCCCAGCATCAGGGTTTTCTCAAGTGAATCCTCTCTTCTCATTTGATGTCCAAAGTACTTTAGCTTCATCTTTATTATTTGACCTTCTAAGGAGCAGTCAGGGGTGATTTCTTCTAAGATTGACCTATTTGTTCTCCTCGCTGTCCAGGGGACTCTCAAAACTCTCCTCCAACACCACATCTCAAAGGCATCTATTTTTCTGCGCTCAGCTTTCCTAATGGTCCAGCTCTCACAACCATACATTGTGACCGGGAATACCATTGTTTTGACTATGTGAATTTTTGTTTGCAAGGTGATGTCTCTACTTTTCACTATGTTCCCCAGGTTTCTCATCACTTGCCTCCCAAGAATCAGTCACCTTTTTATTTCATGGCTGCAATCACCATCTGCAGTAATCTTGGAAAGTAAAATCTGTCACTGCTTCTTCCCCATCTATTTTCCAGGGACTGATAGGGCCTGTGGCCATTATCTTTTATGTTGAGTCTTAAGCCAGCTTTTGCACTCTCTTCTTTCAACCTAAGTTATTATTTATTTATTTATATTTGTTTATTGCCCTCCTCCCCGAAGAGACCCAGGGCGATTTCCAACAATTTTAACAACACTTAAAAAATTAAAAACTTTAAAAAGGTTAAAAAACGTAATTAAAAACTAGGTATTATAACTTATTGTAAAATTACTTCTACAGAACTACAAAAAAAGACAAAGAAAAGAAAGAAAAATATTTATTTACTGTGTTCTAAGAAATAAATAAATCTAATAATAAAATCTCAGTTCTTCAAGTGCAGTCAACACAGTTCTACTACTGTGAAGTTACATTGTTGTTTTATTTTTGGATGAAAGAAAGAATATAATATTCTTCTGTTTAGGCTTCACTAACTAGAAATGAATTATTTACAGTATTTGTTTTGTCACCCTCAAACACCCCCCCCCCCACACACACACACCATCATGCACTGGGGAACATTTGCTGTCCCCAAATCTCTCCCTTCTTCCCTACAGCTTACTTTAAAGTTGGATTGGCAGAAATGATGCTATTGGCATTTTGCCCATTGATGCACTTCATAAATTCACAGAAGGCTTGGCAGAGCTTTCTGTTGCTCTAATGACCACTATAAATTCTATACGATGGCAGCAAGATTGTGCCACTTTACCCTTCCATATGTTCCCATGGTTGGCATGGTTTGCTTTATGTTTTTCTGGCTTTGAGTATGTTTCTGTTAATACAAAGAAATATCGGGAGTGAGGAGGGGGACTGTTTTGTGGATATTAAATTATTAAACTAAATACATTTAATAAATAGCCATAATATTATTAAAGAAAAATGTCCTGTTAGTTCTGTTCAATATCCTGATACATAGTGTGCCCTTGTGTATAAGATATGTATGCAGCTGGATGTAGGAGTAGCGCAAATGTTCTAGCCAAAATTTCTAATTTGACATCAATAAGGAGAGCTGTGCTGAAGTAGACCCAAAGCTCTCTTGTCCATCTCTTTCTTCATAACCCGATGCCTTCCCAACCAGACATCTGAATAGCAACGTGTAAGATTGCATTGTAGGAAAGCTCACAATGTGATACACTTACTTTGGAATACTGTACATTGTTTCTGTAAGAAAACTTCAAGCAATTCCTCTGCCAAGCCCTTGCCTTATTCCTGTGAGGATGACATCTTTGCTCTGAATTTTCTGGGTCTTGCCTTAGCATTTGGTCTCACCTGTTTGACAGTAATTCTTCCTTCTGCTTCCTTCTTTTCTGTATTGACCCCTGGTGGTGCAGTGTATAAACTGCTGTCCTGCAACCAAAAGGTTGTGAGTTCGATTCTGTCCAGGATTCCTTCAGAGGTCAGTAAAATAAGTACCCAGCATGTTGGGGGCAAAATGCTAATTAACTTGTGAACTACCCAGAGAGTGCACTAAAGCGCTATGGGGTTGTATATAATGTATATACTTGAGTATAAGCCTAGTTATTTAGTCCCAAAAATGAGTCCCCAAAAGGGGAAATAGTTTATACTCAGGTCAATGACCACAAGGATCCCAAGACCACATCAGATTGAGATGCACCAACAATTTAAATAATTATACCATATTTTCATGTATTTTGATTATTGAAACTCACTAGCAGCTGCTGCATTTCCCACTCTTAGCTTATATTCGGGTCATCTATTTTTTGGGGGGTTTTCTGGGCAAAATTAGGTACCTTGGCTTATATTCAGGTTGGCTTATGTTCTAGTTTATGCACTAAGTTTGATTGCTTTGCTTTATGTGCCAGTAACCTCAACTGCTTGATCCTACGTAGAACAGGAGAATTTACCTCCTGAGGAGAGATTTATTTATTTATTGCACTTATACCCTACCCAGCTGGGATGGACTTCCACTCTGGACAGCTTACACTATTAAAATAAAATATAATAAAATAAAAGTGAACCAAACTTCATTAAGACAGTAAAACAACCAGCACCCACCTAATTAAAATCAGAACTGAGGATCCCAAACTCTTGTAATAGAAAGGTATTGGAAGGGGCTCCTATTTGGTCTTCAGTAAACTGCTACAGGCCTCCTCAAACAGAAAGGTTTTCAACTGTTTCTGAAAGGAACCTAAGGAGTCAATCAGATGCAGCATTCCCAGTAGTGCATTTCATAGAGCAGGAGCTGCCACTGAGAAAGCCCTGCAGTAGGTAGCAGACTTACTAGCCAACCTGGGAGTCAGAACTAGGATTGTGCTGTCTGAGAAGAAAGGGTGAAGTGGGACTGATTTTTGAGGGGAAGATGCTCCGCCAAACAACAATCTTGAGATAATGAAGGATATCTAATTCCAAAGAGATCTGATCTTAGCTCCATTCAGTCTCATGGCAAGAGGTGACTCATGGGCCATGGCCATCTCAGTTCCAGATTTTAGAGGTGCTCCACTTACTCAGTCATGAGGCACAGCTAACTGCAGAATTTTGCTGGTTGAGAAGTGCCAATTCTGCATCTTCACCACACTTACCTGAGTGTGATGAAGAGGTTTTGCATTTTAATGTGAGAATGCCCAGTCTTCAACCCCAAAACTAATACAAAATGGAGTGCAACATGCTGATGAAATCTATTAATGCCTGAGTCTTATGATATCTGGGTGACCAGGATCAAGATGAACATATGTAATATGTACATTTTTTTTGGGGGGGGGGGAATGTGCAGAGTAGTGCTTATTTCCAGTTCATTTTAAAATACACACATATATAAGGGATATATACATTTTGAAAAATGCTTGCAAAAATCCATAGGACTGCAGTCTAATATAGACCGAAGTCAGAATGAGCTTCGTGATGGAATCATCACCTGCAACTCATATCCAAGAATCCATTTTTTCCTGAAGCAGGAAAAATGCCATTGGTGTGAATTTGTTTAAGGTGGATCTTAGACACATCTCCTGTGACACATATGAAATGAGACATGCAGGATTTAACAGTGGGACTGCAGTGGACTGCCGCAACCTTGAGGATATTATCAAGGTGCGCCTTCGCAACCAGTCCATCTGGCATGGCCTCTTCCACCTCTATGACTATTGGGAATCAGAGTTCCTCCTCTGCTCATTTTGCTATTGGGCTGAATATGCTGGTTTCCAGTGGCATTTCCTTCACTGAGGGGACCATCACCCCACCTTATGGGACTCATCTGCCTTTAGCCATTGGCCCCTTTAGGGAGTCAGATTATTTACCACTTCCCAATACTTTACATTGAGTTGCTGGCTGTACGGTCTACTCCATTACTGTAGCAGGATGTCTGGCTAGACTGAAAGTGATGAAATACTGATGATCTTAACCCTAAACTTTGTTCAGATCAAGAGAATCCAAATTACAAGTGTGAGACAACCTTTGTAAAACAGTATGTAGTATTCCTGTTATAAGATCCAGTACAGTTCATCCCATAATGATATAATAACATTCAATGGGTTTCCACTGCCTGAAACCAGGATTAGCCACTAGGAGAGTTTTGAGAGTCCCCTGGACAGCGAGGAGAACAAATAGGTCAATCTTAGAAGAAATCAACCCTGACTGCTCCTTAGAAGGTCAAATAATAAAGATGAAGCTAAAGTACTTTGGACATCAAATGAGAAGAGAGGATTCACTTGAGAAAGCCTTAATGCTGGGAAAGGTGCAGGGCAAAAGAAGAAGGGGATGGCCCAAGATGAAATGGCTAGATGGTATTGTAGAGACAATGGGCACAGAGCTGAGTGAGTTGAGGGGGATGGTGGAGGACAGGAGTGCCTGGCGGACAGTGGTCCATGGGGTCGCAGAGGGTCGGAATCGACTGTGCGACTGAACAACAACAAAAAAAAAAGGAGCATAAGAAGAAAAATGAACAATGTTTCATATTAGGATATTACTAGATGTTACAAACAAAATGAGGATCTTGTTCCTTAGCATCCATTTTTGTGCACTATAAATTTTTGCACTTTCCACTATAGTTGGATAGATAGGGTAAATAGGCAGACAGACAGCACAAAACATGATTTTCATGCTAAGTTTTTAACAACTTAATGAGAATGTGCCTGTTCAATTCATACTAACCCCAATGTATATACATACTTATTTTTGCTATTAGGAAGAGACTTGTCTCCCCGCCCTTAACCAATGTTTTATAAAGAATATAAATGATTGTACCAGAAGCTGGGAAGTAATTACTTGATTAGTTCAAAGCTGCTACTCAGTTATAGACTGCTCAGCTTTGACCTGTGATTGTTGTTTATAAATAATGTGCTAATTGGTTCAACGGCAAATTATTTTACAAAAATAAATTAGTTAATAAATCATATCCTGATTGTTAAACCTAAGAAGTATACTTTATACAAATTCAAGCATATCAAAATAAGGATATGAATCTTATAGCGTCTTGCTGTCTGGTAGAAAATTTTCCCCTTTAGTTTTCCTACAGTCTAATTTTTCTTTATCTGTTTTCTCCCTGAGTAATATTACATACGTAATTTCTTGACAGTTTTATGGTACTTCCCCCCAGAAGAAACATCAATTTGCCCAAGAATTGCATAACATAATTCTTGGAGGAAAAAGACATTTTTCCTGCACAAGGTTACCTAGAGAGGGCCTTTTAATAATAATTTTGTGTCAGAAATCATTCTGGATTGAAATTATTCTGGATTTTGCGGAAGAAACTCTACTCAGGGAATGCCCAAATTAGGCTTCTTTCATGTCCACAAAAGCTGGGACAGAGATGGGCACTCAATCCGTCATGCAGTACCCAGGTCTCAAATTGCCAATTTGTCTCCAACCTTCCATTCCTGAGCAAGGTTTCGGCGAAGGCAGTGGCACGGCAGTTACTGGAGACCCTGGATGAAGTGGATTATCTGGACCCTTTTCAGTCAGGATTCAGGCCCGGATATGGTATGGAAACTGCATTGGTCGCACTTGTGGATGATCTCTGGAGAGAGCGGGATGGTGGACATCCAACTGTCCTGGCTCTTCTTGACCTCTCAGCAGCTTTTGATACCATCGACCATGGTATCCTTCTGGGAAGGCTCCGAGGATTGGGGATCTGGGGCACTGTGTTGTCCCAGTTTTCCTCGTTACTGAAGGACTGGACCCAGTCGGTTTGGTTGGAGGTTGAGAAATCCAGCCCTCGGTTGCTCCAATATGGGGTGCCTCAGGGCTTGGTGCTCTCACCTCTCCTATTTAACATCTACATGGGTGAGATCATTCAACCTGTACTGGCTGCCAGTTTGCCTCTGGATGCAAATCAAGGTGCTGATTACCTTTAAAGCCCTATATGGTAGTGGACCAGGATACCTAAGAGACCATATGACCCTAAGGACATCTGTCCATCCCACCAGAGCCGACCAGAAAGGTTCTCTGGTTGTGCCATTGGCTAAAGAGGCGCACCTCTCTAGCACTAGGAGGAGGGCCTTCTCCGTGTCTGCTCCAGCCCTATGGAACCTCCTGCCAAGTGGAGCTGCTGCCCTTTAGGAAGGGGGTTAAGACCTGGCTGGCAGAGCATGTATGGTGTATGGGCTGTATGGTTGCCTTAGTCTGTTGGCTCATCTGACCTCCTCTCTCTCTCTCTCTCTCTCTGTCTTACTTAATCTTTTTAATCTTTTAATCTTGATTTTTATATTGTGTTTTTATTCTATTCTAAGTGTTTTGGAGAATTTGTTAGTCGCCCTGGGTCTTTTTGAGGAGGGCAGCATAAAAGTGTGATCAAATAAATAAATAAATAAATAAATTTGATTGCCAGCTTCATCTTTAAAACATGTACATACTTTACAGTAATACCCCGTATAACGCGAGTACCGTATATCGTTAAATCCGCATAACGTTACAAGATTTTCGGAAACATCTTGTATCGAGTAACGCGATTTTAACGTTACACGAAACAGTCGTTCTTAGCAGCAGGGTGGGTGGAAAGCTGAACGGGGTTCTCCGTTCAGCTTCCCAGCCACCCTGCAGCTACGGAGGCAGGGGTGGGGTGGCTGGAAAGCTGACGGGGGGCTCCCCCATCGGCTTACCCAGCCACCCCACAGCTGCGGAGGCATGGGCGGGTGGCTAGGGAAGCCGACAGGGAGTCCCCGTCAGCTTCCCCAGCCACCCTGCAGCTGTAGATCGGGTCCTCTGATCTCTCTGGAGGTGTTTCTGGGCTTCCCCGACGTCCTGAGCCAGTGCAGCAAGCCAGAATGTCAGATTTCGAATCCCGATGTTCTGGCTTCCTGCACCGGCTCAGGACGTCGGGGAAGCCCAGAAACACCTTGGATCGGGTCCCCACACCTCCCTGGACCCGGCGGGGGGGTCAGAGCCCCCAAAATTGGTAAAAAAAAGTCCGGTTTTTTTTACCAATTTTGGGGGCTCTGACCCCCCCGCCGGGTCCAGGGAGGTGTGGGGACCCGATCCAAGGTGTTTCTGGGCTTCCCCGACGTCCTGAGCCAGTGCAGGAAGCCAGAACATCGGGATTCGAAATCTGACATTCTGGCTTCCTGCACTGGCTCAGGACGTCGGGGAAGCGCAGAAACACCTTGGATCGGGTCCCCACACCTCCCTGGACCCAGCGGGGGGGGTCAGAAACCCCAAAATTGGTAAAAAAAACGGACGTTTTTTTACCAATTTTGGGGGCTCTGACCCCCCCGCCGGGTCCAGGGAGGTGGGGAAACCCGCTCCAAGCTGTTTCCAAAGTTCTCCCACCTCCCTGGAGGCAGCAGCAAGGCAAAATGTCAGGATTCAAATCCCGATGTTCTCGCTTCCTGCAGCCTCCAGGGAAACAGGGCTTTTTTTAACATTGTGTGTTCAATGTATCGCCCAACGTTAAAACCCGAATAACGACGGGACTTGTGGAACCAAGTCATAACGTTATTCGGGGTACTAGTGTATATATAAAACCTAAATTTACATTAAGTGAAGAAATTATTCATGTTGTGACCACTTGTGTGATTATGAACTGTATCTAGATTTTATTTGATTGAACGATTGTGTCAAAATTGAGAAAGATTTTACTCTTACCTCTATCAACATAACTAAATTTTCCATTTATAGACAGAAACAGAGGATATACATTTAGAAGGAAGAAAAAGAGTTTTATATTAATGTGAATTCTTCTAGTTAGATCATATCTTTTGTATGCAAAATGTTGAAGATTCAGGAATTAGTATATCTGAGCAGACCTGAGAAAAGCTATTAATTGATGCCCAGAAGAACTACTATGTGTCAGTAAATATTTATTATTATTACACACAAACACCCCAATATAAAAAATTGCCATACAGTATAATAAAAATCTACCATTAGATTCACAGTCAAAGACTGTTATAAAATTACTCCTTGGACTCTAAGCCTCTAAAAGGTTCACAATCACTGATTTATGGAGTCCTTTGGGTATTGCTCCAAGGGCTCCAATTACTATGGGTACACAACAGATTTCTTCTTCAGTAACCACACAACTTCAATTTGCAAATCATGATATCTTATGATTTTTCTCTAGTTGTTTGTCTTCAATTAGTGCATTTCCTGGTATAGCATTGTCAGTAAACCAGGTCTTCTTTCCCACAACAATTATATCAGTCCTATTATGAATCAGATGTCTATCTTTTTGAATTTTAAAGTCCCATAGGATCTTAACGCTCTCATTTTCCAAAATATTCTCTACCTGATTGTTGTTGTTGGTAAATTATATTATGCATAATCATACATCTCATGTGCTGCTTTTGGTGAAAAATTTCTTCTTGGGTGAGTGTAAGTGGCCACAGTAATACAGTAAAATCCTGATTTAAGTATGTGTCAATTTATGTAAAATTCGATTTATGTAATGATTTTTTGCAGAAAGTGTGTCCCATTTTATGCAAATCAATCATTTTACGTAAGGGGATTTCTTGTATCTTGTAAGTCTAAAATGGCACCACCACCATTTTACACTCTGAAATGGTGGCCCTGCACCATTTTAGACTTAAAAATTCCACCCTGCGCCACCCTCCCCCACCGCTGGAAGTCACAAGACATCACTTACCGTTGCAGTGGTGGAGGTGGTAGAGCCAGCACAGATGATTGCGGCAGTTTTGCCGCATTTTCTGAAGTCCTTGCTGATTCTACCGGCACTGGTAGAGTGCAGGGGGCATATCTACTCATTTGTGCTCTTCGTACGAGGTGCCCTTTAGCTGGGAACATGTGTCGGACAAAGAGGGGAACTGAGCAGTCTTCATCCAATGCACATTCCCAGCTAAAGTATGCCGCAGGGGGACATCGGACAAAGAATGGAACTGAGCAGATATGCCTCCCCCACTCTCCCAGTCCCGGTAGAAGCAGTGGGGACTGTGGCAGCAGCACTGGTAGCAATGGTGGTTCCTGCTCCCCCGATGACCAGACAAACCACTCAGGAGGAAGCAGCAGCAGCATGGAAAAGGTGGGGAGATTACTCCGTTTACATTTCCTTTGTGTTGATTATTTTTTATTTGGATTTTTTCGTTTGAACAATTTTTATTTTTATTTTTAATGCATCCCTATGGGAATGCCCACATTTTACGTAAAAAAAGTATTACATTAAAAGCTACGGAACAGACCTTTTACATAACTTGCAGATTTACTGTATTATGTATTATGTTTAAGTTCCTGTTGAATTTGATACCTGAGGAAAGGTAGTAATGTTTTTCACTGGAAAAAACAGGAACACTAGGAAAAGTTGAAGGCAAGTAAATGTGAGCTGTATTGTCTTAGTAAAGGAAGCCACATCCTTTCTTTTGAAGGGTCTGTGCAGAATTGTTTAAAGACCTTCTGGAGGTCAATAATTCAAGTTACGATCATAGGATGGAAGCAGCTTGAAGTCATACAAAACGAAGAGGACTACCACAATCTTTATTTGAAACATAACTTGAAAGAAGACAGTGCAATATAAAGTAATGCTCCACAAACATATCGCATATTTGCCCTGTCTTCAGTTTCCAAAGGAGAGTAGGAGGAGGAAAAGGAAGACAGAAAACTGAAGACTGAAACGAGCCATCAAGACTTTTTGTTGTTCAGTCGCACAGTCGATTCCGACCCTCTGCGACCCCATGGACCACTGTCCACCAGGCACTCCTGTCCTCCACCATCCCCCTCAACTCGCTCAGCTCTGTGCCCATTGTCTCTACAGTACCATCTAGCCATCTCATCTTGGGCCGTCCCCTTCTTCTTTTGCCCTCGACCCTTCCAAGCATCAAGGCTTTTTCAAGTGAATACTCTCTTCTCATTTGATGTCCAAAGTACTTTAGCTTTATCTTTATTATTTGACCTTCTAAGGAGCAGTCAGGGGTGATTTCTTCTAAGATTGACCTATTTGTTCTCCTCGCTGTCCAGGGGACTCTCAAAACTCTCCTCCAACACCACATCTCAAAGGTGTCTATTCTTCTGCGCTCAGCTTTCCTAATGGTCCAGCTCTCACAACCATACATTGCCACAGGGAATACCATTGCTTTGACTATGCAAATTTTTGTTTGCAATGTGATGTCTCTACTTTTCATTATACTCCCCAGGTTTCTCATTGCTTGCCTCCCAAGAATCAATCGCCTTTTTATTTCATGGCTGCAATCACCATCTGCAATGAGCTTTGATCCTAGGAAAGTAAAATCTGTCACTGCTTCTACTTCTTCCCCATCTATTTTCCAGGGACTGATAGGGCCTGTTGCCATTATCTTGGTTTTCTTGATATTGAGTCTCAAGCCAGCCTTTTCACTTTCTTCTTTCAACCTAGTCAGGAGCTTCTTTAGGTCCTCCTCACTTTCTGCCATTAGGGTGGTATCATCTGCATATCTCAAATTGTTGATGTTTCTCCCAGCAATTTTGATCCCAAATTGTGATTCCTCCATCCCTGCATTGTGCATTATGTGTTCTGTGTATAAGTTAAATAAGCAGGGTGACAAAATGCAGCCTTGTCTTACTCCTTTTCCTATTCCAAACCACTCAGTCATTCCATTTTCTGTCCTAACTGTTGCTTCTTGATTCATGTTCAAATTTCTCATGAGGCCTATAAGGTGTTCCGGTATTCCCATCTCTTTAATTACTTGCCACATTTTGTTGTGGTCGACACAGTCAAAAGCCTTAGTGTAATCAATGAAACAGAAGTAGACTTGTTTCTGATATTCCTTTGTTTTTTCCATGATCCATCTTACTATGGCTACTCAAATATTGTGCATTTTTAGTAGTTAAGCTTCTCACTCTGTCTCTGGACATAAAACCAATGATTAGCTTTATGTATTCAGGAAGCTATTTGAACATGATCTAGCTTTCTACATAACAAACTTTCTTCTACAAATCCTTTGCTTTAGAGTCTACAACTACCAGCTGCACTGGGGATGTCAGCTTATTTATATCATTCTACTCTAATGACACAAGTTCTCTGGAAGCATTTTTGCTATGACAAATCAGGACTGTTTCCCGTCATTTTGGCTTACGAGTTTTGAAGCTATGGCTCTAATTCAATCTTGCAATTGAAAGTGCATTGTTCCTTAAGGCCTAATGAGTTTAGAGTCCAGTTTTGAAACAGAATGCTCGTTTGACATGCAATTAAATGTTTATTCTCCTAACTTTAGTGCAACTTTGAAAATCAATCTTGATAAAAATGTAAGCCCTGCAGGCCAAGGTGACCTGCCAATTCAGCAAAAAATGAGGAAGCAAAAATTAAAATAAACTTTAGATGGCACTGTGCCACTCACATAAAGACACTCTCTTCTCTCTCTCTCTCTCTCTCTCTCTCTCTCACACACACACACACACACACACACACACACACACACACACACACACAGAGAGAGAGAGAGAGAGAGAGAGAGAGAGAGAGAGACTGTTCCAGCAGCTTCTTCAGACAACTCTAATTTATTTCAAGTGACCATAGGATGCTATACACAACTGGTTTTAAGCAACATATTCCTAGCTGTAAAACCTACTACACCGGAGGGTTCAGTTGCACTCAAGGTGGTACTGACTTAAAGTTACTGGTAATACCCAAAGCAGGATGCACTAAATATCTATGTTTATTGACATCTTTTTCTGGGAGAAACACATTATAACCATAGCTCAAGGATATAATCTAACTAAACTTAAAAAAATCTCTACATCACAACTGGTACAAATGAGATCTTTGAATCTTACAACTGGAATTGTCACAGGTTTTTTGTTGTTCAGTCACATAGTCGATTCCGACCCTCTGGGACCCCATGGACCACTGTCTGCCAGGCGCTTCTGTCCTCCACCATCCTCCTCAACTCGCTCAGCTCTGTGCCCATTGTCTCCACAATACCATCTAGCCATCTCATTTTTGGCCGCACCCTTTTGCTTTTGCCCTCCTTACATATAATGATATTTAAAGTAAATTTGGGGTTTTAGCTAGCCAAATTTCTCAGAACTGCTTGGTATGTTTAGTTTAATTTAATTCAATTTTCCAACTTGTATGCCGCCCATTCAGGAAACCCAACTCAAGGTGGCTCACACAATAATTATACAATATTCAAGAACAGCATATAATAATATACAACAGTACAATACTGTAGCTGTATTGTCATCCAATTTTACAGAAACCCAAAAGAAAGCAATTCTGGAGATGCATCTTTGACATTTTCTTTTGTGTGCAATAGAGGAATGAGTGCTCATTCCTGATGGACCATTACTCAGCTTGCTTGCTTTTCTTTTCTTTTTTGTGATAGACAAAACTTGGAACTTTCATACTCATATCAGACTTTGAGGTAGAAAAACATTTACATCCTACTCTACACTTAGTTGCAAAAAGTAATGAAATGAGGTCAACCAAATACAAACTTACGGTGACCCTTCTCACAATGTCTCAGTGGTTTAAGTATTTGGCTGGAGAGCCAGAAGTGGGATTTTGATTTACCACTGTGCTTCCCAAGAAAAGAGTAGGCCTATATGCCTTGGGAAAGCTGCACAACCCGAGGGTGTTCCAAGAATAAAGGAATGGTATAGTTATAACATCCAATCCTTAGTTCAACAGCCACATACACACACACATGCATGTGCACACATATGCACACATACACGTGCACATACACATGTGGATTCACAGTACTAATTCAACAGCCTCTCTACCCCAGCCAAAAATTAGTTCAGGGGCGGCTGCGGTGAAAATACTACACTTAGCCCTGTTTTTAAGATACTGAAATATGTATTAGCCATGATCCATGATGTTCTATCCAGTTAGATGTTCAGAATTCCCCCATTTTTATGAAAAGGTTTTCTGTACAAAACAGAAGCAAGTGTCCATGTTTGGTACTGATAACATAAGGTGAGAATGAATATGCTTTGCATGAGGTGTTTCTTTGTGTTGATTGGTATTGCCTTGTGTTGTATAAGCAGAACTAACTGTCCCAAAATTTGGTTTGCCTTACTACACTGTAGGTTGATCTCTTCATCCATTTTACTTTAACAAATTAGACCAGGGTTGCCAAACTATGGCCTGTGGCACTAATTCATCTGGCCTGTGGGGCAGATTGTCGCCTTTGCCAGAAGTGCCCCACTGCTGCCGGAAATGCCAAAAATGCGGCAAAAACGCTACAATTTTTTTTGAAAACATGATGAAAGTGTGCTGCCCTCACTCCTGCCACCACAAGAAGTGGCAGAATTGGCAAAATGCCCACAAACAGATTGTTGCCATTACCAGAAGTCCCCCACCACTGCTGGAAGTGCTGAAATGGATGGCAAAAATGCAGCGAAAATGCTGCAAATAAATAAATAAATAAATAAATAAATGTGGTGAAATGTGCCACCCTCACCTCGAGAAGTGTAGGAGGCAGCAAAAATGCACCATGAATGCATGTGCCACCATGGCCACCATAGGAGGAAACACACCTCCAGCCCCTCAGCTGACTGAGGGGGAGAGGTCTGGCTCAGGGCGCGAAAAGTTTAGACATCCCTGAATTAGACGAATCTAAGAAGAGCAGGTTTATCATCAGCTATGAGCCATGTTGCTAAAATAATTGAAGGACCAACAGAAAATGACATTGTAGTCATATTTAACATGTGATCTTTCAGAGGCATTTGGTTGGCCACAGTGAGAAATAGAAGACTGAGCTAGATGGTCTTTTTCTTTGATCTAATGACACAAGTCCTTATGTTGTTATGATCACATAGCTCTTTCATGATAGGGCGGAGGATCAGAAGAATCCAACTGCAAAGGAAGAATTTTTGTGGCAGGCTCCCAAAGCATCTGTTAACCATTACACAAGGGAGTTATCCCATGGCATACTGATTGTGTCAAGAGGTGCCTTTGTTACCATGGCAATTACTTCTGCTTTGTTCACAGGCAGAAAAAAATGGTGGGGAAATGGCAGTGAAAAATTGACACCCACCCCCTGCATTTATGTTAGTGCCTTTCCTGAGTAGCTTATTAACAGGTGACAAAGAAAAACAGCGGATATCCAATCCTAGTTAGAAATCAGGCATGCATTTATTTCCTCAGTTCAGTTTTGAAAGACCTGAACAGAGATTTGGCACACACAAAAATAAGCCAACCTATTTTTATTATGCATATAGAAGTCTCCCCAGTCCTCTTTTTGAAGAAAAACAACAACATGCAATTTTCAAGGTGTTTGTTTAATAAAGTATCTTGAAACCATAAGGAGTGCCAGTTATTTTGTTTCTTTGCACCAAACTACTGAATCACACCAGGTGCAAACCTGGAAGGTTCCCAGCAAAGAGATGAGCTTTTCACTTGAAAGAGAATGCCACCTGCCTCTCTAGTGTTGGAATGTGAACCACAAAGAAGAGCTGGGGTTTTTCCTTTTGTTCTGTGTGTGTGTGTCTCTGTGTGTGTGTGTGTGTGTGTGTGTGTGTGTGTGTGTGTGTGTGTGTGTGTGTGTGTGTGTGTGTGTGTGTGTGTATTTTTTTTTTAGCAAACCATGTCCAGTAGTTCATGCTGACTCCTAGTAAAGATTACTGTTCCAGTTACCTGTCAGGTGGTAATTGTAGGCAATTTAGATTGTGGAGAAGTTCAGAATTGCATGCAGCCAACACCTCTTCAGGCATATGTTTTCATCAAAGTGTATATAGTTAATGATTGAAATGTTTATTGTACTGGCATGCCATCCTCTTGAAAACCCCTGCTAAGCAAGCATTGAGATCTGAATGAATTAGAGTGTCTCTGTTAAGATATATTCTGAAGGCATTCTAGAGAGGTACAGTTGCTATGCTGTACCAATGCAAACTACAGGAATGATTGGTTTCCTATATAAATACCTTTTTGTGTGCAATGGACAAGAATGCTAAGCCTATTTTTCCCAGATATGATTTTCACACAGACCAGGTCATTTTATCCATAAAATTGCAAAATTTGGAATAGCATAAGATTTGCAAAAATTGTGGGGAGAGGGAACAAACGGTACATCACCATGGACAACAACAACAACAAGATGAATTTGTATCCGTGTTGTAAGTGTCCATGTTTGGCACTGGTAATATAAGGTGGGAATGAATATGCTTTATAGGAGATGTTTCTTTGTTTGATTAGTATTGCCCTGTGTTGTAACAGCAGAGCCAACTGTCCTAATATTTGGTTTGCCTTACTGTACGTATGTTAATATCTTTCTCCATTTTGGCATTTTCAGTAAATGCTGTTCTTAGGTATTTGAGCTCTGCCACTTGTTCCCTCTATCCCAATATCTAGAGTATGCTGTTTCCTTCCAATTGCCTTTACTTCAGTATTTTCTTGATTAATTCTCACTTTATTTATCTTACATTCTTGGTTCATTGAATAAAAATCAAATGATATCAACAAAACAAATGTTGTTCTAAGAAATTATCAAGAAAGTGAGCTCTTTTTTGTTATATGTGTGGCAGTTTGTTTTTGAAACATTTTCCGCTTCAGGATAGAATGAATCTGTTCATGCTAAGGTTTGGCGCTTAGCACTATAACTATAGTCTCTTCCTTTCCAAATATCTACATATCTTTTTATTCAGTTTTATATTAGAAACATCAAATTTTCATTATATTTGATATGTAGTAGAAGTTGCTAGTGAAACTAAGAATATCTCCATATGACCTACTTCTTCAGTGAAGGCTAAAATTAAAATAAGATTGAGTATTGGTCAGAACATGGAGCAGATGGAAATGCTTGATTTTTATTTAATTTAAATCTTTAACCAAAGTACTTGCTTATATATATCTATATCTATACAAGATAACTTTTTAACCCCCCACCCCTTTGTCATCTACTATAAAGTTCACTAGGAAAGGGCAATGAAATTTCGAAAAAACCAAATTCTATGCAAGGCTTTTAGATAACAGTCAAAAGGAAACTGTCAAAACCAGTAGAGTGCTGCTACATTTTTTTGTACCCATTGGCTTGGTGAATAAAATTACCAAACAAACTCAGGAGATCTGGCTTCAAATGTTACCACAGCCATGGAAACTTGCTGGCAGGTGTAATGGTAAACCACTTCTCAAAAGCCCTATTAAGGTTTGGCATTATTCCAGAGTGCAATCTCTGGCCAGTTCACAGGGTAATTAGCATGTTTGCCCCCAGTATGCTGGGTACTCATTTTACTGATCTTGGAAGGATGCAAGGCTGAGTCTACCTTGATCCCTATCAGGCTCGAACTCACATCATCATCAGTTTTGGCTGCAGTACAGCAGTTTATTCTTTGCTTCACCACTTGCCAAACATCTTATCTAACTTTAAAACCCTATTGGGGTTGTTATAAGTTGGTTCCAAACTAACAGCATATAATGTGCTCAGAAGACTTCTGTGGTTGGGGTAGACTGGTCTAGAAACGAAAACAAACCTCCCACTGTCCAAGGCAGTTTATGGTGACCATGGCTGGGTTTTCCAGGTAAAGAATACACAGAAGTGATTTACCATTTCTTTCTTCTTGAGAGCACCATTGGATTGTGTAGTTTGCCCATGGTTGGCTACACAGTCAGGCTCTTCTCCAGAAAGGTACAGTGGGGAATCAAACTCCCAACCTCTGGTTCCACAGTCAGATACTTAAACCACCAAGTTATCCAGCCTGTCATTCTCATACCACCACTACTACCACCATCACCACCTGGCCAAAGTCCTCAGGTATAATCCTGATAGCAGCAGATGTTGTCAGCCGAAGTTTCAAAATGTGTATCATGAACAGCCCCAGACAAAAGGTTTCATACCAACTTAACTTGATCATTGACTCAGAGCTAATTTTCATATTATACAGTATTAACTAGGTTGGGACAGCTATGTTGTTAGACCAGGGGTCCTCAACCTTTTTTGTACCTGGACGGGTTTCATGCTAAACAATTTTTCCACAGACTGGAAAAGTGGTGGTAGTGGGAATGTCCTTGCAAACCCTGCCCACACAAGTAATAATAGAATGGCAAGGAAGACGGGCCCAGCCACTTGCCAGCCACACCATGTGACTCAGGCAGTAAGGTATCACTTTGCACATAGGTAGGGGGTGGAGTCCTATCATAGTTAAACAGTGTGGAGGAGGGGCCAGGCCACCTGCCTATCTGCTGTGTCTGAAGCCCATGCTCTTGCTCCATTCACCAGGCAGATCCAGCGGAACAATTTGCAGACAGAAGGCTGCTATCACGGCTCCCAGCACCACAAACCCCCGTGGCCTGGTTCAGGACAGCCTGTGGCCCGGTACCAGTCCTCAGCCCAGTGATTGGGGATCCCTGCTCTATCTCTTACAGTTAATTAGATTACAACAGTTCTTTCAGAATCAGAAAAACAACTAACATATACTGGTTTGCAAAAATTAAATAAATCAGAATTCAGGTGTGGCTGAAAGCTGCAGTTTCTGTGTAAGTCTTCTTTAGTTGTTGCTAAACCTAAGCTCATATGATGATTGTGAAATATACTCATTAGACATGTGATGAACACATAGGATCAAACAGTATAAACCAGACTGTTGGCTATCAACAAATTCTGTGATGGAAGCCTTACTGCTCCCAGGCCAGTATCTGGACATAACTCTATGACAGATGCTGCTGTTACAGTCTTTCCCCCACAATTAGATTGAGTGTGAAGTCACCCATTTGTATGTAGACTTTTGGGCATTAAACAGACTCCCTGTCTGCATTATTTTGTAATTCCTGTAATGTAGCAAAACAACTTTTTCATCTCAGAATATGGTGCTATACACTGCTTTTATTGTTCAGTCACACAGTCAATTCTGACCCTTCGTGACCCCATGGACCACTGCCCTCTAGGCACCTCTGTCATCCACCATCTTCCTCATCCACCATCTGCCCATTGTGTCTACAATAGCATCTAGCTCTCATTTTTGGCCGCCCCCTTCTCCTTTTGCCCTCCACCTTTCCCAGCATCAAGACTTTCTCAAGTGAATCCTCTCTTCTCATTTGATGTCCAAAGTACTTCATCTTCATCTTTACTATTTGACCTTCTAGGGAGCAGTCGGGGTTGATTTTTTCAAAGACTGACCTATTTATTCTCCTCACTGTCCAGGGGACTCTCAAAACTCTCCTCCAACACCACATCTCAAAGGAATCTATTCTTCTGTGCTCAGCTTTTGTTTTGGTCCAGTTCTCACAACCATACATTACGACCAGGAATACAATTGCTTTGACTATTCAATTTTTTGTTTGCAAGGTGATGTTTCTACTTTTCACTATGTTCCCCAGGTTTCTCATAGTTTGCCTCCCAATATCAACATCAAGCTGTATTCAAGGCTGCATTTTGTCACCCTGCTTATTCAACTTATACACAGAACACATAATGCACAATGCAGGGATGGAGGAATCACAGTTTGGGATCAAAATTGCTGGGAGAAACATCAACAACTTGAGATATACAGATGATACCACCCTAATGGCAGAAAGTGAGGAGGACCTAAAGAAGCTCCTGATTAGGTTGAAAGAACAAAACAAGGAAATAACAGCAAATACATCAATATTATCTGTATATATCATAAAACAGTTACAAACAATCACTTCCCTCCGGGCAATAATTACAATTTACAAAGCAGCAGAATGGCAACAAATACATTAATATCATCTGTACATCACATGGAACAAATTGCAATGGTCTTAAAGCCGCCTTAGGGGGCCTCACAGTTTTTGTCCATTTCCCCCTTCATTGAGCCGGTCACAGGGGTGTCTGGATGAGGCCTCCTCCAGCCGAGATGCCGGGGCTCGGAGGGAGGGCGGGAGAGTCCTCTCACTGCCCGCTGCTGACAGAGATCTTCTCCTCCGGGTGAGGTGGCGGGGCCCGGATGGAGGGCAGGAGAGTCCTCTCACTGCCCGCAGCAAAAAGGTCCTTTTAACAGCTCCGGCCAAGATGTTGGGGCTCAGAGGGAGGGCGAGAGAGTCCTCTCACTGCCTGCAGCTGACAGAGATCTTCTTCTCTTCCAGGCGAGGTGGCGGAGCCCAGAGGGAGGGTGGGAGAGTCCTCTCACTGCCCATAGCAAAAAGGTCCTTTAAATGGCTCCGACCAGGATGTCGGGGCTCGGACGGAGGGCGGTAGAGTCCTCTCACCACCCGCAGCTGATGGAGATCTTCTCCTCTGGGTGAGGTGGCGGGGCCCGGAGGGAGGGCGGGAGAATTGCCCATCTTAAGGTCTAGAGTATGTAAATGAAACTTGGTTTCTCCTTTATATATGGAATAGATAATTAAATAAATTGTTTTGTTGTTGTTTTTTGCTTTCAGGTTAACAGGGTTTCATCTTCCTCCCCCTGTGACCAGTACAAAATCTGTATTCTCACTAAGATTGACCAGTGACTTTGCAGTGAGTGCCCATGGATTTAAAGTATATTATGAAGGTAAGATAAAACCATGAATATACAGTACATGCTGTATGTACAGTATATTGATAAAACTGTGATTAGTTAAATGGTGTGGAGTTCTTTTTGGTATTAATAATTATTCAAACTGTAACTCAACCTTTACTGTTCCTTCTCATTGTTTGACTGTCTGTCTGATTGACCAGCCACTTTTTGTGGGAGAGAATGGTAGCTAATGTGGTATCTATATAAATACCATAGCTGTATTTGTGATAGCCTGGTCTTTATCTTTTTTTTCCTGTTTTGTGTTATTTAAATTCAATTGCCTTGCAAACAAATGTAATTACCTCTCAGGAGAGAACCATGCCTGCTCATAATGGAGAGTTCTAGATTTGTTGGCCTCTGGTATTTCAGATTTGATTGTTTTATTATTGTTTGAGGATTGTATGTGTATTTCAAGATTCAGTCACTTCCTGGAAAAACAACAACATCCAATCTCTGATGAAACCAGTATAGACTGGCCCATGCTTAAAGACAGCTTGCCTAGGAACACAATAAGAACCATGCTTAGTATGCCAACAGACTGCCTAGTACTGCATTCTCTTCATACAAGCAAGATGTGAGTGAAATAGCACTCTGTCAACTGACATGGTAGCTAAAATTTTGTTGGGTAGCATCATAAGATGGTATAGAGCCATTTAATCACTGGGAATTTTATCCTTCATAAATTCTATTAATTCAACGGGCCTTTTCTAGGTGAAACCTAATATACTAAACAAGAGGATTTCAGTCATAGATACTCACATTTTCTGCTAGTGACCATGAAAAATAGACAGCCTGACAAGTAGTTATTGATGGCCTAAGATTTTTGAATCTTCTCATTAAGCATTTCACATTGGCAGCTGTTACCACATCTAGAACAAGCTGTTTATCTTGAAGCTAAAGTTTTACTTAAATTGTTGGACATGACCTTTTGGGGTGGGGGAACGAAGGTGTTAAATGTATATATATTTCAACTTGTTTCTGCTGGGTTGGTTACTGGGATTATATTACTATATATGTTGAGATTTTAACCATGTAAACCACCTAGAGTGGGAATATCTCCCAGATGAGTGGTATAGAAGTATATTAAATACATAAATATTAATAAATCTTTGGCATCTTGCTTGTTGGAACAATCAGAACTTAATTTGTAAAGAAGGAGCCATAGCTTTCTTCCCCTTACTGTTTCTTTCTGGGTCAATAACAGCAAAACAGTAATCTTGACAAATGGCATAACATTCTGGAAAAATGGTCTTTTAAGTGTTCTGTCTCAAGTGTAGTTTACTTATATTTTGTAAAATATGTCTGCTATGATGTGAAATGCTAATCATGATGGAGAGTGCAAAAAGTTCCAACTCTTCTCAGTCCTATTGCTCAACAAATTAACAGAATCTTTTTGTTAGCCTGTTAATAAAACATTTTTCACAGACTATATTGTGAGAAGCAAATGGTATAGCCTTCCTATCTAATGCCTTGAATGTTTGAAAGAAAACTAAGGGTTTTGAAAAATATGGACAGGAAAATATAGTGGAATTTCTATACGTGTATGTTCATTGCACATTTTACTCATTTTGCAGATATGGTAAAATGCACCCATTTACCTATACTAGCTTAAAAAAGGTGAAGCATTTTACTCATATCAGAGATTTGCACAATTTATATAATAGGTAAAATTCAAAACAAATTTATAGAGGTGGCTTTTTTTAAAAAAAGAGCAAGAGGGTGAAAGTAGGTTTTTATGGGAGGGGGAGGGGGATAAATAGGGTATAAGGGATTTTGGGAATAGGTTCTTTTTTCTTCATATTTGTATTAAAATTTATTTTAAAAAATTCAAAACAAATTTAAATGTTAAAATGATTGGATGGGTTTGACTGTGGTTATGCTGGCCATTTATTAGATCTTCGTCTGCACATGTGGTTGGGCATAAACTGCATGCACATAAATGCCATATTGGTTGAAATTTTCAACATTCTTGGACAAATTGCCCTATATCCAATTTGTCCCATTTTCCTTCATTGTTCTTTGATCTTCCTACTTTATTTTAAGTTTGTTAAATTACTTTTGGATGGTTCAGCCAGAATCTTGTCATGGAAGTAAACACTCCTTAGCATTCATCCAATCTAGCTTCTTCAGATTTAATTTAGAGTTTTTGGAGGAGTACAGAAAATGTTCCATCAATTTTACTCATTGTCTAGGGCAGTGGTCAGCAAACTTGGCTCTCCAGCTGTTCTTGGACTTCAGTTCCCAGAAGCCTTGATCAGCAGGAGTGCTGACTTGGGCTTCTGGGAATTGAAGTCCAAGAACACCTGGAGAGCCAAGTTTGCAGACCCCTGGTCTAGGGTAGGAGTCAGCAAACATGGCTTTCTAGATGTTCTTGGACTTCAGTTCTCAAAAGACCTGTTCAGCAGGTGTACTGACTTGGGCTTCTGGTAATTGAAGCCCAAGAACACCTGGAGAGCCAAGTTTGCTGACCCTGGTCAGGGGGTGGTGGTGGTGATAAGGTGAAGGAGATACTAGTGGCAAGATTTTACAAAAATAAAACCACTCCCAGCTGCTCAATGATCTTAGCCTAGATGTGTATCTTCTGACTGGTATTGGAAAGCCAGGTTGGTTGTTAGGTTTCTTGACACCACCATAAAATGGAATAAAGTTGACAACATAATATTATCATTTATAAGCATTGCTGATGCATGGGGGAAGGCAGACCTAAAAATTAATAGTCAAGTCTGTAAAATGTATGAATAAGATGATGTGTTTGGAAAATCAGTAAATTTTGAATTTTGGGAGGAAAATTGTTCCATTGCAATTTTTGGGTTGTTTGTTAATTGATCTCCACCTTCTTTAGGGTTTTTCTTGTATATCCAGTTTATTATAATTGTTTTATCAGTGTCCAAGTATAGTATTGTGGTTTAATTTTCTAAAACTAGATGTGGGTAGCACTTATAATATGAAATAAAAGATGTACAATATCTTGAAGATTTAGCCACTTTTGAAAAATGTTCTTTGCAACTTTATTATGCCTGCACATATAATTCATTGATGCAGTTTAGGACATTCTGCTATGATATGATGAATTGTTTCTTTTGAGATGTGACAGCCCTTCCGTAAATTACTTCTACCTTGTTTCATCATTATTTTGTGATATTGTCTAGTGAAATTAACTTGGTCTTCCATTGTGCATATGGATTCTTCAGTTTCGCTTTGGAGATGGACTATTTTAAGTTTAATTTAAGCCCAGACGGTGCTTGCATCTGTGATATTGTCATGAGCCAGCAAAGGCCAATTCCAAAAGCTTTCAACCCTGAGATTGAAAGCCTGGAAGAAAGAGCAAAACTGAAGTGGAAAGAGAAGAGAAGAAAGTTGAATAGAGAGAGTTGGGAAAATACATGGCATTATTTCCCATAGGGATTCATTTAATGGGAACTCTTCACAAAATTGCTTGAGGCAGGCAGGTACTCTCCCTAAACATTACACTACTGTTGGATTCACTGCAAATGGAAATAATAATAATAATAATGGAAAAAAATTTTAATGAAAAAATGAAGATAGCACAGCACCATGTCCATTCTTTGCTCCAAAAGACAGTGGATAAAAGCTGACACAGCTGTATCACATATTCCCTTCATCCCATGCCCAAGTAGGGGGAGAAGGTTGTCACACAATATCATTGTGAGTTAGTCCTGCTCCTCTCAGGAAAAAAGTAAGATTGGCCTTAGAGAAAAGTAGGTGGGAGGCAGTGCTGCTTGTTCCATGTGCCAAAATTGCTGGTCTCATCTATGCTAGTCAACAGGGTGTTGTCATATTTGTACTTATCACTTTGATCCTTCTTTGAGATTTGCAGTCCAACAATAAAGCATAGACAATAACTGCCTGAGCAAGTGAGATGTTATGTTCAGAAGAGAGCAAAATAATAGCTTACAAAACACAGCAGGAACTACTTGTACTTTGTGTTATTTGCATAGTGGGATATTCCTTTGTTCTAAAGAAGCTGATTTTTTTTTTAAAAATGTTATTAAGTCGTTAGTACTGAAGAGGTTTTCAGTTCACCTGTAAAGGACTGTTCTCTGCTATAAAGATGTAGAAGAAATAAGCCAAGGCAGAGTTGTAATTTAGGTATTTTGGTCTCAATCCCTCAGGCAAGAATTAAAGTTAACACAACACTTTTTTTTGTCTTGACAGTGTTTTCATGATCTACATTAACTAAGACTATATTTAAAGATGCTATGGTCTTTCAGTGACACTATCTGCTTATTTAGTGAAATTGTTTGGCAACAGGGATGTCAAAAACTCCCCCATAGCAATTTCACAGATTTTATCAAAACATAGGGTGTTTCTTGCTATTCCATGGTGGCTTCACCTGATAAATCACCAGAGAACAGTTCAGAATTCCTCTTTAGGTGAAATGTCAGTGATAAATCTAATTGGCAGTAGTTTGGGGAGTAAATTACACACCAATTTAAATGTATCTTCAAGTTGCAAGTGCAACTAGCTTTAAAACTCCAGATTCATGGAAGATAGATCTGCTTTGAGGCAACACCCCTCCTCACCTGAAATTAAACCCCACTGGTTTCTAGACACTGGGGACAAAGTGGGACAACACTTGTCATGCTCTACTGTTGGCTTTTGCTTGCCAGGAAAAACAAAATGTGCTAGACATGGACCATTGATCTAAGAAAGGAGTTGACATTGCTTAATATAAGAATAATGTGAGAATTGACACAAAAGAAAAATATTTGATCAAAAAAAGTATTCATTTTTTTATTTACCATATTGTGTGGACATGGTAGATAAAGTAGAAATAGCATTGCTTTATTTCACTGATCTTAGAAGGCCTTGAAATGGAGCTCGTGGGATTTGTTGCTTCATCTCAGACTCTCTGAAATTCTAGGTCACTGGCAGTAGTTCAGAGCTGCTTAAGATGATGCAGAGAATGCACACATCATAATGACTGTTTCCAAATCAAACCATGCATGAACAAATAAGTCTCTGAGTTTCAGTAAGACTAGCAGATTTCTCAAGGGGATTTTGTATCTCCCTAGTTCTTAGTATTTCAACTGAAACTTCGTGTCATAGTACTGCTACAACAGATATTCTAGAATGAGGATGGGAAGGAAGATTAGAGTAGAGAACATATTTTGCATATGGAATGTCTTGGATTGAATATTGGATACATTTTATTTAAGGAAAAATAAATCCAATCGGAGAGAATAGTTAGTTCTAAGCTATATAATTCAGTGTTTTGACTCAGTATCATTAGAGAAAGGTAGGGTGGCTATGGCTTTGATCTTTGGCCCAAGGT
Source organism: Furcifer pardalis (assembly GCA_030440675.1). Taxonomy (NCBI): domain Eukaryota; kingdom Metazoa; phylum Chordata; class Lepidosauria; order Squamata; family Chamaeleonidae; genus Furcifer; species Furcifer pardalis. The sequence goes on from CP126891.1 coordinate 63,730,512, forward strand.
TCAGGCAGTTCAAATATTTACTGCTGAATGGTCTATAACATGAATGTTTTTACTTGCTTCTGGAAAAGCATGATCTTCCCTACCATCCTGAGCACATCTGTCCCCTCCAGCCACTCTTCTCTGTGCAGAAGACAACACAAAACAGAAATCTTACTGCAGATAATGACCACTAGGCACTGAGCCCTGGATGTTCTTTCCCATGCCTTTGTTTCCCTATGTTTACTGATCTCATTTGATCCAGGTTCAACAAAATAAGACAGTGAAACTCCAGGTGTCAAAATTGCAAGTTACATCTTTGAGTACAGTCTAGAGATTTTATATCCTTTTAAAAAAGAATAATAATTTAGTGTCAGAAATTATTCTGGGTTGAAAGGATTTTTGCAGAAGAAACTCTGCTCACGGAATGCCCAAATGAGGCTCTTTTCATGTCTCCAAGAGCTGGGACAGAGACCGGCACTCATTCTGTCATGCAGTACCTGGGTCTCGAACTGCTGACTTTTCAGCCTTCCAAGTAACAAGGCAAGCTTCTTAACCAATGACCCACCACACACCCCTTTCGTTAAATGGAAAGTAGAGAGCAAGGACATGAAACTCTGTAAAGAGGTGTTACAATTCTATTTAAATATTCCATAAAAAATATTGGTAAAAGATCCGTTTCACACAATGACTTTAGAAGTCTGCAGTACTGCTTGTTCTTCATATGTATCATGAAAAAGCTGCTAGTGATGTAATGAGTTACTGAAGCATGTAGAGAAAACGTTCGTATAATTAAAATGTGCCAGCATATGTTTCCCAGCTGCAGTTTTCATAGCTTGTGAGTTAGGGAAATATATGAAGAAACTGAATCTTTGTACTATCTTTAGATAGTTTGTAAAAATCCAGAATTCTAATGAAAATAAAAAAGGAAACTGTAGCTTTTCTTAATTATCTTTAAAAATAGGGACATGCTAGATTGAATAAAACCTAAGGTGCTGCAGTGGCTCAGTGGTTAAGAAGCTCACTTTGTTAGCTGTGAGGCTGGCAAGTCAGCAGTTTGAGACCTGGGTACTGAATGGTGGATTGAGTGCCCATCTCTGTCCCAGCTTTTGGAGACATGAAAAGAGCTTCATTTGGGCATTCCCTGAGCAAAGTTTCTTCCCCAAAATTCTTTTCAACCCAGGATAATTTCTGACATGAAATTATTATTCAAGAAACCAGCTTTATGAGCCAAATAAGGCCAGTCCAGATGTATTCTGCAAGTTTCTGAGGTGAAGAGGACTTCCTCTGAAGTTAATATAAAAAAGCTGGACCCCAGATGAAGCTTTGTGTAGGGATGTGCATTCAGAAAAGCAGTTGCCTCTCTTTCCTTCATTTCTTTGAAAATAGATCACTCAGGGGAGTAGGAGGAATCTGTGGCTGACAATTTTGTTTTATCTGTGAGAATCCTTGGGAAAATCTTTACCAGACACCTATGGGGAGTAATTGTGACTTTGATAAATCTCATGATTCCAGTTTATGACCTCTTTGTTAGGGAGAGAGATGGAGTAACATTGAAATGAGTTAAGTAGTAATAGCTGTTGTTGTTGTTGTTGTTGTTGTTGTTGTTAAACTGATATTCCTATGTGAATTACAGTCAGTGAGTTAGCAAGTGCAGGTGAGGAATGGTGAGAATTGAACCATAAGAAAATCTATTATGCTTCACTATCTTAAAAATGTGAAATACATTTTCAACCATCATAACTTCCTATGTTCTTTTGAAATGTTTAAGATTTCTTGCATGGAGATAGTTCTCAAATGTATGTATTTTTCCTACAGACTCATCCTAAACCCAGTGGGTTAAAGAAAGGGAAATGCATAAAAAATAATAGAAGTTATCTTCCATATCAATAAGCTCTTCTATCTATCTTACTTTTTCTACTTTCTTATCATATTTTCTGTTATTTTTAAATGGTTCACAACAAATCTCTTTTTTAAATATACCATCCAAATGGGAATTCCAGTTTGGCACAGAAATCCTGGACCTATTCATTTGAAATATGTTGCCAATCACTGGTTTGATGAGAAGCAACTATGCCTGCAAGTTGCTTGCCTATGGTGAAAGTAGGATAAATTGTGAAAATCTCCTCCTTTCTGCCAGAATGGTGAGAAAGTTTGTGGTGTTTTTGATAAAAATTCTTGATAAAAAAAATTGCACCAAAAATGCTGATTTTTGTGCAAAACTGCCTCTTTGCATAAATTGTAAACTTCACAAATTGCAAATTGTGCAAATGACCCTGAATTTAGAATAACTGCTGCTTCATTTGAAGCCCTAGACAAGTTGCTGGCAGTTTAACAATGAAGCAGACCACCAGCACTTGCTCTATGTGTGAGAAGAAACCAGAAACATTTTAGGCAAGTTATAGAGAACATGAAGGCGGTAAAGAGCCCTTTCCCTCTTCCTTAGCTGGAAATGTGTGTGTGTGTGTGGGGGGGGGGGGAATCAGCATCTCAAAACAGTCCAAACTGAAGAGAATGTAGTATTCCATGTGTATTTTTTCAATCTATAGCTGCACTGGAAAACCAACCAGACAAATTTCAAATATATGCACCTGCTTGCAATTTGACAGATGTAACCTCTTTCTAGGGCTATATATTTCATTTCATGCTTGAATATTTCATCTTATTCTAGCAAAGGTAAAAGCAATTAAAATCTTTTTTTTATTTCCAATAGTACAAATGTAATTGTTCATTAGTTTTGGTTATTTATAAGAAATCATTAGTTTTGGTTATTTATAAAAAACCGTATTTCAACCCCATTTTCCCCATGAGGGGGAAGGGAAAGTGATAATAGTAAAAACAATAACAAAAAGGAAGAACAACAGTGATATTGTCACCAACAACAACTTCATAAAATTTCCTTGAGTTATGCTTTCTTTTTTTAATCTGTGCTTTACTAGCTTGTAACAGAGTAGTAAAAGGTAAAGGTTTCCCTTGCTCGAAAGCCAGTCGTATCCGACTCTAGGGGTCAGTGCTCATCTCTGTTTCTAAGCCGAAGAGCCAGCGCTGTCTGCTTCTGCAGACGTTTCCATGGTCATGTGGCAGGCATGACTAGACACCGGAGCGCATGGAACGCTGTTTACCTTCCCACCGAAGTGGTCCCTATTTATCTACTTGCAATGTCTTGCTTTCGAACTGCTAGGTTGGCAGGAGCTGAGACAGAGACGGGAGCTCATTCCGTCCTGCAGTGCTCGGGAATCGAACTGCTGACCTTCCGCCTCCCAGTCAGCGTCTTAGTGACTTGAGCCACTGCAGTCCCTGTAACAGAGTAGTCATGTAATTAAAACAGTTCCACAGTGCTTCTTTGGAAAAATAATTATTTCACTTTGGGAACATAAAGAGGAAGGTGACAATAATGTAGATGAAAACTAGGTGGAAAAATGATGAGCTTCAGAGAGGTCAGATTATTAATAGGGCCTGAAAGCATTAATGGTAGGATTCTGAAGCAGCTGTAAATAAAGTCTCCATTCATTGATTCCTACCTGACTGGCATGTGATGAAGGGAATACCATTCATCTATACACCTGCCATGTGGCCACAAAAACCCCCACATCTGAGATTCTCGCTGTGCATTGATAGCTGAAGCTGTCTACCTAGCACTTATGACCTCCCTTCTTGTTCCCATTTTAAAAGGTTTTACATTTTAAAAAAAAAACCTTTGTAAATACATATTCTCATTCAAACTTAAACTCAGGGACAACAAATTGGGCAACAAAGGTCCTTCATCTGTTAAATAAGGAACAGTATATCAGAATATTTGCAATTCAGATTTTATGGTTAGGCCCATCTGGAAAGAATATATTGGAATTCCATACCTTACAAGGCACATGTGAAAAAAGGAGAATGTCAAGGAGCATGAGATAGAGCAGAGGAAGGTGGAGAGGTAACATCAGAGACATATTAGATGAATACCATGGGCTAGACCCAGCCCCAACCCACAGCTGTGGGGACTGGAGGTGTGGTTGCTCCCAGTGCTTTTTTTTTTTTTTTTTACAATGGTGGAGAGAGGAATTGCAGCACTTTCCCCAGCTTCTTGCACAGCCTCCACTGCTCCCCATGGCAGGAGGCTTTTCGGAGCATTTTTGCTCCATTTTGGGAGTTTTTCACTGCTTCTCTGCTGCATTTAAGCAGCTAGAATGCAGCAGTTGGAAAATTTCTTGTTCCACGCTGGGAGCCCAGGGGCTGATGTAAGCTCCACCCAGAATTGGAAGTACCCAAACATCATGTTCTAGCTGCTGAAATGCAGTGGAAACACTGTGAAAAATTCCCAAAATGGAGTGAAAATTCTCCAAAAAGCTTCCAGTCAATGTGGGGAGCAGCAGAGGCTGTGCAAGAAGCTGGGAAAATGGTGTGATTCCCATAGCCGCCATGGTAAGTTACATTTTCAGACTTCTGGTTGTGGTGGGAGCTTCTGCAGATGCCAGGGTGGCCAATGCAAGATGTATTAATGAGCTCCATGGGCCGGATTAGGTTCACAGGCCATAGATTTAAATGCCTGTTCTTAAGCTTTCAGTTTTTTCCCCCTGAAAATGAAATTAAAGGCTGGAGAACACAAAGTAAACTATAAATACTTTCCTGGGCCTATCAAAGGGTTTGGGAAAATGTTTTTCTCTCTGTCAGGTCCACTGAAATCCTAAACTTTTATCAGGATTTGGTAAAAGCTGGATCAGTTTGGAACAGGCAAGAAGAGGTATTTGTTAATAAACAATGGTGCCCAGACTTGCAGTGTGTGTTGAACACACTTTAGGGTAATATTTTAGAAATAAAGCCCATCAATTATTATACTTTCATTAACCCTTTAATGCCCCAAATCAAGTCAAACAGGAGAGAATGGCCTGGGGTGGCAATTTCTGGCAAGATAAACCAATCACATTCACAACACACATACGAATAGATGAGATTGATGCAGCAAACTACAAAATATCCCCAGGAACAGCATTTCACAGCATTTCAGTACTTGATACAGAAAGAAAATTACAATTATTAAAAAAAGAGCAATTAGGATAATTCAATGCAACAGAATAACACTAGTCTTCTCTCTTCCCTTTGTTCCTCGCTCTTACTGTGTCTTGAGACCAATGAAGTTAGAAAATAAAATCTGCAGGCTACCAATATTTTGCAGTGTGCAACTATTCAGTTTTGGCACTGATTTCATTTTTTGTCTTCACCCCTTTTTGTTGCTCTATATAGGATTGTCTTTTCCAATACTTCCCATGGCACTGCCAATTTCATTAGTACAGTACTTCCTTGAAAGACTAAGACTCTGAATGTTAAACATCATTATTTAGTGTTTTATACTCACTATAGCTTCTGAATAATGTGTCAAAGGCAAATCCAACAGTGTTGCTATCCCCCATGCAATGTGACTAATACAGTCATATAAAAAATGTATGCCTTTGCAGGAGACATTTCTTTTTCAATATTTTCTAACATCTGTGTGCAGATATTTTCCATTGTGCATCATACTCAGACTTTGAAATAAAAGGATGAGAGATCATAAACAGCAGTGAACTCTAAATTGACTCCAGATCATTATTCACTATGCCCATTCCCAATGTGGGTATTGAGTTCTCAGAATGAGATGGTATAATCTCTCACCATCTCAGTCTTCTAGGCTGTGGTATGAAACATTTCACCTCTGTGTTAATGTCTTCTTTCTGCCAGAACACATAACGGTAAGCGCTAGTGAAAAGGTTAATAATGTTGGGATGAGATTTTGTGAGATCCATGTTCTCATCCCTGCTCAGCCCAAAATTCCACTGGGTAACTTCCAGGTAGTCAAATTGTGATTGAGTGATCTCAGGGCAATTTATTAGCGTGAATCACCCCAAATAGGGTTTGGATGGATAAAATATACTACCCTGAGCTTAGAGAAAAGATGGGAGAGAAATGAAAATAAATTAATGAATGAATCTATAAACTGTTTGAGGGATACGTCTCCATGTCATTGATTCTAAGGTCTGGAGTACGGGATCTACCTTCAAACCCACCAACTGGCCTGTATTTGAGTTAGTCTGGTTCAATAAAAGAATTCCTCACCCTTCTTTTTAATAATATAGCCTTCGAATTGCAGAGCTGGAAGAGACCCTATGGATCATAAAGTTCAGCCCCTGTCAAAGAGGTGCAATGAAGAATTGAACTCCTAATGTCCGGCTCCTCAGCCAGAAACTTTAGCCACTTAGGTTTTTTTAGTCCACTTGGCCATAAAACTCACTAGGCTACTTTGGGCTATTCACAATCAATAAGCATGATCTACTTTCATGAAGTGTTATAAGGATGAAATTAATACAAGTGGAGTGAGTACAGCACTGTGTGCTATCTTGGTTTCCGTGATGGATACACAACTAACACCAACCACTGATGGGCCGGTGAAGCTGAAGAATAGTTCAAGGCTCTTTCCTGCACTGTATCTGCTATAGTTCTGTTTTCCATTCAAAACAGCTAGTAAATCGTTCAGGAATCAGCTTTGGCTTCAAATGATAAAATTTTACCTGCACTTAAACAAGGGCTTCAGAATGAGAAACAAAATGGCCTGATTTTGGCAAGTCAAAATGAAAGATAAAAGAACCTTCCTGGAAAAAACTTACAAAAACTTGTGCCCTTCATGGAAGGAGCAAAAGAGCAGGATCAAGCAAAAAGCCACATGACTGCTTAGCAACACTTCGCACACCAATGACTCCATTTGTCTACATGTAACTAATGCTGACAGAGGAGCCTGGCGTGCTGTGGTCCATGGGGTCGCAAAGGGTCAGACTCAACTGTGCGACTGAACAACAACTAATGATCCTGATGCTTCACAAGACTAGTGACTCCCTGCGGTTCAAGACAAATGGCTGTCCTGTTCTGTGAACACTTCAGAATCAGGAGCCAAAGCCTTAAGGAACGTCATGTTGTTTGGACAGGGCAGTTATACTCCTGGTCCCATCTCCTGATGTCTTCAGGAACAAGACCGATAAGGGGATAATGTACAAGTGCTCTTGCCAGCTGAGGTATCTCTCTTTTAAGACCATCTGACCAATATATTTTCAAATCCATTTTAATGTTTGCTTTTATTTTTAGGGGCACTTCTGATTATGGTAAACTATTGCTTGAGCAACGTTGACCACAGAATTGTTGTGCATGCCATTTGAATTCCTTCCTAAAGTACTGCCAGTGTAGCTGGTTTTCTACAGTATACCACATCCTTTAAGGTCCCCCATTGGTAGAAGTCAAGGGGTGTTAAGTCAGTAGAATGTTGGGGAAACTCAACTACAACTCTTCAAAATGGTCTTGTACTCCTCAAACGACAACCATACTTTTGCCATTTTCTTTTACTGTCCTGGCATTGCATGGCGACACTAGCATTAATTCTTTTGAGCAAATATCATACTAGACATAGCTACCATAATTCAATTCAACTTCAAAAAGTAAGATATAGGTAACATCTCTTAAAAAGTATATACTTCTTGGCACCCTCTGTATATACTGCCCTCTAAAAAGCTAGTCCAGACAGTATACATACTATCATTAAAAATCCAAACAGGACATAAAATATATAAAATACAACCCCAAAAAGGCAATAGCTACAAAATAAGTTACAAAGAGAATGGAAAATATATTTTAAATCAGTGAAACAATGTAGCTTAGAACAAAAAATTACTCAGGAAACAAATCCTAATATTCAGCTGTTTTTTTTAAAATAATTATAATAATAATAATTTTGTGTCAGAAATTATTCTGGGTTGAAAGTATTTTTGCTGGAGAAACTCTGCTCAGGGGATACCCAAATGAGGCTCCTTTCATGTCCCCAAGATCTTTTCCCATCAAAGTGGTCCCTATTTATCTACTTGCAAATTTCTTGCTTTCAAACTGCTAGGTTGGCAGGAGCTGGGACAGAGATGGGCGGTCAAACCATTATGCAGTACCCGGGTCTTGAACAACTGACTTGCCAGCCTTCTGGGTAACAAGGCAAGCTTCTTAACCACTGAGCCACTGCAGCCCCTTATGGGACTGCCAAATTTCTGTACAGAGGATGATCCATAAAGAAGGATCCACTACAGAGACTTAAATATTTATCTTGTCTGTTCCTTTTTTGGTCACCTCTCTGAGACTGACACTGTTATTTCACCAGCCTTACTCTTTCTATACTGTTATGCTTGATGTTTCATCTAAAAAATAAAATAAAATAAATAAAATAAATTGAACTGACCCTTCTGAGTTCAAATTAATTTGAAAGCGTCTTGAAAGTTTTGATTTTGTCTACAGTGCAAATCTCAGAAACAGATAACATACGGACACCAGCTATTTCTTTGCATCATATTCCAGCTAATAGCACAGTGATTTGGGCACCTAGCCATAGTTTCTACACCTGTGGTTGTGGGATCCTCCCCCTTTACATGATTGATGATGAAATTTGTAAGCTACCTTCTCATTAGAAAGAGACTTCAAGATCTTATTGTGATATATTTTGTTGCCAAAAGAACAAATATTCAAATAATGTATGACCCAGAGAGGGCAAGGCCATTAGACTGAATTTTGAAGCAAATCAAAGAGCCAATTTCATGGCTTGAAGCATAATGGCCTCCCAAGCCATTAGTGTCTAAATGACAGTATGATCCGTCTCCCGCTGTGTCTGTAACAAGTGAGGAAAAGGAAGGAAAAATATGTATCATGCCATATTTTTACACCCATTTTTTTCTGCTGAACATCTGGACTACTTCATATCTTATCTTGTTGGCCTGGCTGCAATAAAATCCTTATCTCATAGTTAACTGCTTTACTAAGGAAATAACTGTGTTGTCCAGTATTTTCTAAGCAATCAAACTTGGCTTTTCTTCCTCTGCAGTCAGTTGATACCTACATTTTAACCCCTTTTACAAGTTATAAGACAGGGGTTGTGGTAACTTAGTGGTTAAGACACTGAACTTGATGACTGGAAGGTTGGCAGGTAAGCAGTGCTGCACAATGGAGTGAGTACTTGTCATCTGTCCAAGTTCCTGCCAACCCAGGAGTTAGAAAGCAATACATTGCAATTAGATAAATAGGTACCATGTCGGTGAGAAAGGCAACAACATTCCATGTACTCCAGTGTCTAGTCATACCAGCCACATGGCCATGGAAATGTCTGCAGACACAGATAGTACTGGCTCTTTCGCTGTAAATGGAAATAAACACCACACCTTAGAGTTCGATACAACTGGGTTTTAAGCATTTTTTTTTTTTGCTTGAGATCCGGGGGCAGAATTTACCAGAAAGGGGACGGAGACAGGAGCAGTGGGCAGATGTGCAGCGGCAGCTGCCTGTTGGTCCCCCAAGGACCTCACCACAGTCTCCAATAGCGGTCTGAGGAAGTCCATTTGGAGAGGCTGTGGAGATGCTGTTGAGGCCGAGATGGTGCGTGGAGAGATGAAGCACAAAACGGTAGCCAGAAGCCCACGATATGGTGGAGAAAAAGAGATGAAGTCTTCAATTTTCCTTCTGCATCACAGTATGAGACCTGTACCACTGATCCAATTCCACGAGTCACTTTCTGGTCCTGAGCCCTTTAGGCATGCAGATTCCTCATCATCCCCAGGGCAGTATTGATGAAGCTACTGCCCTCCATCAAGATTGATTCAAAAGGGATTTAATTCACTTGGAAACCATCACCAATCCCTTGGACTTTGCCACCCAAAGCTGTTAGTCCTCAGGGATGTCAGGTTAGTTAATCACCACCTTACAATCAGTGTTGAGTCATTGGCAGTATAGTCTTCTCTATTACCATAGTAGGATAACCAGGCCAGACTGGTAGTATACAAACTAACTAACTAACTAAATTAGGAGTGAGGAGGCCCTTCCAGCTGAACAGCTGTGCTGGCCAAGCCCTGCTGGAAGAACTGCCAGAAGGCAGACGAGGTGGACTGAAGAAGGACCAGAGTTTTGCCAAACCCCAAAGTCTTCCAGAGCAGAGACAAATCCACTGTGCAAACACACTGTTAATCCAATGTGAACATAGTTACAAGTACAGTCATACCTCGCATAACAAATTTAATTCATTCTGCGAGGCTGCTCACTATGCGAGTTTTTCGCTATGCGAGTCAGACTCACATAATGAATTTTTTGCTATGCGAGTCGAACTTTCCCTATGGAAAAACTCACGTAACAAGTGTTTCAAGGGGGGAAACTTGCATAGCAAATTTTCCCCATAGAAATGCTCGTTATGCGAGTTTTTCCATAGGGAAAAGTCCGACTCGCATAGCCAAAAATTTGTTATGCGAGTTGGACTGCTTAGCAAAAAGCTTGCTCATTATACGAGTTTTTCGCTAAGCGAAACACTTGTTATGCGAGGTTTGACTGTACAGTAGTTTCCATTGCTCCTAGCTTTGAAAGGGGTTTGAGTCAGTGCAACTTTAGCAAGCTCAGATTATTTTAGCTAGTTAAAATTACACTTTTAGTTATCATCCAGCTTTCCCAGTTCATGAATATGCTGATGAAAGCTGGAAAACACATTATACAGTGTTACCTCCCATTACAAATGCCTTATACAATGTAATTTTTGCATTATGAAAGGAAATCCATATAAAATAATGCCTCACTATGAATTTTTTTCAGAATGGATTAATTGGTTTTCAATACATTCCTATGGGAAACTGCATTTTGCATCACAATTTTGATTTTCAATACATTCCTATGGGAAATTGCATTCAATGCATTCCTGTGGGAAATTCGCTTTATGAATTTTTCATTTTACACAATGTCCCATGGAACGAATTAAATTTGTAATGTGGGGTTCCACTGTAGTATCTTTAAAAAGCATATTTTGCAGAATACAATTTAAAATGTACTTTTAAACTATGTGTTTAAATACCCATCTGCCTTTGGGAAAATAAGATAATGCAGTGAAAGGATTGTCAGGATTTTATATTTTCCACCTTTCTTTCCTAGTTTATTCCCAAGGCAATTTACAGTGTAATTGACAACAACAGCATTAAAATAATACAAATATTAACACAAAGTTAAGCTTGCTATAATAACATTGCTATGTGACATTTGAGTCAGAACTAATTTATAATGCCCCTAATAGTGGTTTTAGAATAAATGAGGTATTTAATAAGTGGTTTTACCAGTTCTACATCCCCAGTGAGTTTCATGGCAGAGCCGGGAATCAAATCCAGTCTCCAGAATCCTAATCCATTACTACTACACTACACTGGGGACATTAACATTACAAAATTCCTAATTAAAAGATTAATAATATTTAACCTAAAAAGAAGGGATTCATCATATTCCACTAAAATCTTGTTAGAATTCTCTTACTTGATACAAAGATCTCCCTTATTCGAAAACCATTTGTGTCTGACTCTAGAGCGCGGTGCTCATCTCCATTTATTGCCAGAGAGCCAGTGCTGTCTGAGTCTGCAAAAGTTTCCATGGTCATGTGCAGGCATGACTAGATGCAATCAAGCATGGAATGTGGTTACCCTTCCCACCAAAGTGGTACCTATGTATCTATTTGCAGTTTCTTGCTTTCAAAGTGCTAGGTTGACAGCAAATCAACAGTTCAAGACCCGAGTGCTGTGCGAATGAGTTACTTGATCTAGTCCTGTTTAATAAAAAAAAAAATACCTTTACCTGCTGACAGAGGGACAGCATGGAAGCGGAAACCGTAGCCTCTCATGGCAAAAAGTTCCAGTTTATGAACAGCCACATAGAAGGCTTTCCTGAGTGCCTACTAAATCAGTTTCTAAAGATGGTGAGAGAAAAATGAGGGTTTCTCCAGCTTATTTACAGCATGAGGTGAAAATGGATTCAGAGTAGCAATGATAAAAAAATAGACTGATTCTAATATGCTAATATGTGAGTATTCTTTATCAGATAAGCCTTGGTGACACAGTGATTAAACTCTTGTACTGCAGCCAAAATGTTGTGAGTTTGATCCTGACAGGGATCAAGGTTGACTTAGCCTTCCATCCTTCTGAGGTCAGTAAAATGAGTACCCAGCATGTTGGGACAAAATGCTAATTAATTTGTGCAGTAAGCAATATGGGGCGGTATATAAAGTGTAACTGCTATTGCTATTTTTGGGCCATCCAATGTTTACCAATGTCAGTGATATAGATACATATTGATCTATGCTTATTGTGTCAGAAATATAGGGGAATGGGGATTATGAGATAGAAATAGGAAAATCTAGTGTGGCAAAGTAGTGTGACAATGATGACCATGTGCTGTCAAATCAGTCTTGACTTGTGGTGATCCTTTCCAGGGTTTTCTAGGTGTAGACTACACATAAATGGTTTACCATTCCCTTCTTCTGGGAGTATACTAGAACTGTGCAGCTTGCTTATGGCTACACAGTCTGGCTCTTCTCTCAGGAGATGCAGTGGGAGTTGAACTACCAACCTCTGATTCCACACCCAGACACCTAAACCACTGAGTTACCTACCCAACTGACAAAGTAGTTTAACAAGGCATAAATGACAGCTGGTAGTTGCAAACCTGTCTTCTCTAAGATGCCTTTCAATTTAATCCTTAAAGGTAAATAGCAGCTTTGATGTGTTTTTAATTAAGAAAGGGTTAAACTTCCTCACACAATGTTGCAATTCCATTCAGATTCCAATCAACTCAACTACTTTTAACTTTGAAAATGAGAAGTTGGAGAGTCGACTGATGAGATTCTTAAGTTATCTCACTACCCACATTTATATGTCAAGCATAAACAGTTTCCAATTTGTACTATGCTGTACAGTAAAAAGCACAATGCATTTCTTGAGAGTAAATAAAATCACAAATGCAGAATTTGGCAGATTTTCAGAGGAGATTCCCACCCCCCCCCCAGCAGAAAACTCTGTCAGAATTTGAGGTACCATCAGGTGGCACCCTAAAATGTTTATAATTCAAATAGTTCAAGGTTGCTTCAAGATCTCCCACTCATTTCTTCTGGAAATTTGCATAATGCATTAGTCATCATTCTGAGGCACAGTTTATGAGGTTATTTTGATTTTGAGCACTATAATGTTTTCACACATGGATGAATCTCACAATGACTAGCCTAGTGTTGCTTATAAAGTATTTTATATGACATGAAGATAGTCATTTTCTATAGCATAGAGAAAAACTATTAAATGTTTTATGTCATATTAACACCAATATAACTGAATTTGCTACTGTTCCATGGGAGCTGTTCATATTTGCTCCTATTTCCATGTCTCCTATGATATGAAATGTAGTTATGCAAAACAAAGTAAGGGACAGATGAAATATCTATTCTTCCAAGCTCTGAAAAGCAGCATCTGGAAGGTGTAAAAGTTCAGCAAGTTTGGTAGTATTTTTAGATGTAAAAGAGAAAAAAACAAATACAGAAGGAAAACAAGAGTACCTCAGCATTTATTTATTTTTGTAAGTGGGTGGCTCAAATTGAGAAGTTGAGGAAAATGTTCACAGGAGATTCTTCACATCTGTCTTCATGTAGCACAATTCTACATGGAGGAATTCCAATTGTATGAGAAAATGGTTGGACTTTACCATTGAAGCTATATTAGTTTCCTGGCACCTACTTTGAGGTGGCAGAAATGTTTTCTATACAGTGATACCTCGCTTAAAGAGCATAATGTGTTCCACAGGATTGCTTTTTAAGCGAGTTTGCTCTTTAAGTGAAACACCATTGTAAGTGACCAATTGGGGGGGGGGATTGCGATCCCCGATTTATTTGTTAAGCGAGTTTTTGGTTGATTTTATTTGTTAAGCAAAGCGAACATTCAGAGAAAATGTTGCTCTTTAAGCGAGTTACTCTTTAAGCAAGTCGCTCTTTCTTTATGCGAGGTTTGACTGTATTTAGCTCTCTCCCTCCCTCTCCCCCTCCTCCCTCTCTCTCTCTCTCTCTCTCTCTCTCTCTCTCTCTCTCTCACACACACACACACACACACACACACACACACACACACACACTCTTTCATCTCTACTGATGAAAATGGGCAAATTGCAACTCACATGGCTGTGGGTACAAAAATAAATACTTGTACCAAAAGTAGGAGAGAGATAGAGAGGCTTCATTCTTATGTATGCATGCAGGCTCTCCACTAGGCAGCAAAGAGTGAGGAGTCAAAAATCTTTTTATAAAGAAACCTGAGACAGACATCAGACATCCCAATTCAGAAAATTCACAAAGAACAGAACATGTCTGACCAGGCTTCCTCATCTTGTACCAAGTTCTTTTGCATAACAACTCAGTTCTTTTACCTGCTTCCTGGCATGTACTATATAGAAACATGGGGGTGGGGTGAGGCAGGCTTTTTACTCTTTTCTTCACTTAAAGGTCAAAATGGCTTCTTTTTCGGCTACATCTCTTTTCCCTTTGTACTCCTTCTCAAACAATTGCTTATTTTTGGTCTTCCAGTTCTCCTTATTCATCTTCTATCTCTTTCTTACCTGCCTTGCTTTTCCATAATATTGTCTACCTTCTCTTTCTCTAAATATAATCTCCTCTCACCCCTTTCATTTTACTCCCTTATCTCCCCATCCACCTCTGTCATGTTTTGTAAATGTCCTATCTCTTTCCTTGTTTATTTTTCTTCGTTATTCACCCTGTTTTCCTTTCTTGACCCTTTTTCTTTCCTCCCAGCTTCATCTCTCACTGTGTATGCCCAAGTGCATGCTGGTATATCGGGCAATCAGGCTTTGTCCCACTCTGCCATTGACTCTGGCACCCTGGGGCACCAATAGCAATGTATGGGATTCCCCTCCAATAGGGTCTCCCAGCTCTCCCTGTCCAGTGCCTTCCCATGGTGCCTTCCCATCCTGTGTCTGTCCCTTTCCGTTTTAAAATTACAGAGACCTAGTGATGGTGAAACAAATGGATCTGACTTTACATGGCAGCTGACTGCATTCCTCCTCTGTGCAAAGTGAACGGGAAAGCTTGCTTTTCAGGAATGCTCTGGAATGTTGTGGACAGATGACATTGCAGAAGGTTACCTCAGCTTAATCTTTCTGCAGCCTAGTTCCCCACTCCTTTCAGTTATTCTTAGTAAAGTTACAGAGCAACAGCAGAAAAATGAGTTGGGGTATCATCATGACAACCCGTGAATCTCTCCCTGAACTATTGGTGGGCAATGGTCCAGTCCAGTCATGAGCTACCAATGGATAATATGGTGAAACCTCCATTCCCTCAACTGTTCTCCCAAAAATAACTGAGAAGTAGGGAAACAGAACAGTGGTGTAAAACATAATCAGTGGGGCTTAAGGAGAAGCCACGAATCCAGAAACAGAGGCCTGACAGCTTGATCTTCCTGTGGGTATTCATGTTCAGTTAACATTTTTTAAAAATAATAAAAAAGACTTCATATCTGAAGAGGAGGGTGACACAGATAAATTACTTATGAAGTGGTAGGAAGATTACATATAAATTGATTGAATTTTAGTAACTAAGATGACATTGGGTCACACTACAGTATGTCATGCTGTTGCCATTGGGGGAAAAGAGCAGATCAGGAGAAGCAGAGCTTTCTGTTGCTTTAGCTATAAAGCTCCATGGTCCACTAACATGTTTCATAAATTGTGCTGTGAGATGCTGTTCTCTTGTTATATTCAGCAGCTGATTTTTTCTGGAGTAATTGAAATTATCATATCTTAACTTCCATTCACAGTCAGTGTGAAAGCGCATGAAAATTAAATCTATCAATACAGAGATAAATTTTTATCAACAGAGATGTTTTTGTGTGTTAAAGCCATCATAGTCTTAATTGATTATCTAGATTCATTCACTGAAAAAATCAGAACATGGTTGTTTGCTATGCCTATTGTTCTGTAACATTTGTTCCACAAACTCAGTTCAATGTACGCAGCATGCATTAAATTCCATTGAGAACAGAATTATTTCTCTTCTGGCTAAGAAAACTAAGAATTCAAATTCTCCTATTTACATTAATTACTGTATTAGGATCTTTAATTACAGCCTATAAACAGAACAGTGTACAATATGTAAACAATTTCCATTTTTGTCTCTAAAAAATTTATCATATATTCAAATGGTTATATTTTTCCCATGAAAAATATTTCCAGTCATACAATAGATCATCCAATAGCTCGCCAACGGATCATTGAATGGATATCAACTAGTGTAACTGCTTGTTGATGGATATAGCAACATTTCTAACAAATACCCTTGAAGACTTTATTTAATATCCCTAATAAGGTGAACTCATTACCTCAGAAGGAAGTCTTTTTTATTTTTGAACAACCACCACCGGACTCAGGGGTTGGTTTTTTCCTCATGTCAGAAGCACACAAAGGTGCTTTCTGGGTTGAAAGGATTATTGCTAAAGGAACTCCACTCAGGGGATTCCCTTTCATGTCCCCAAGAACTTTTCCCCACCAATCTTTTCATGTCCCCAAGATCTTTTTTCCCATTTACTTGCAATGTCTTGCTTTTGAACTGCTAGGTTGGCAGGAGCTGGACAGAGATGGGTGCTCATTCCATCCTGCAGTACTCGGGTCTTGAACTGCTGACTTGCCAGCTTTCCAGCTAACAAAGCAAGCTTCTTAACCACTGAGCCACCGCAGTCCCTACGACTCAGTATTCAAAATAAGGTTCCATTAATGCAGCACTGAGCATCTCCAGTAAGAAATATTTCAATAGGCAACAAGCTGAACTGCCATATATTAACATCTATAATATTGTAATTGTAATTAACCAATATTGTAATTAAAATTATTGTTAGATCAACATTGGCTTATTCACTCTGAGCTTTTGCTGTCAGGTGGGGTGGCATCAGGAAGACCACCCTGTTCACTTGAAGAGGTTCTGTTTAGCATATGAAGTGGTGCTAATTACCATACTTGCTGGCATATAAGACCCACTCTGTTCCCCCCCCCCCCCCAAATACACTGGAAAATGGAGTGGCCTATAGTAGGCTATTTTGGTAATAATGGTGTGTGTCTTATACTCTGATGTGTCTTATACACCGGCAAATACAGTACTTTCTCCACTACAGGTTGCTTACCATTTTAAGAAAGCATGATCTTATATAGTTGCTGACATATGTAGATCTCTTGAGAATGTTATATATGGTACTAATTCCTGTATCCTGCCACTGTATTTCTCATTTCTTTGTACAATAGCCTTCCAAAGCATTAGAACAGAATGAAAGCCAAAGTAATCACAACTAAACTGTTGCATTTCTTTAGATATGGGTAATAATTGACCTGCTGTGAGAACACAGTCATTTCCTAATAATGAGGTATAAAAGCCAATCTGAATCATCTTCTCATCTGATGGTGAGATTTAATCTTTTGTTTGTATTTTAAAATGTTCCTTTGGTTTCCCTTTTCTCTTTTTAAAATAGAATCAAGTTATCACTTCCCTAATCAATTCAATTCTTTGTACTGAGAACTGGGGTTGAGAAATGACTGATCTTGAAAAAGATGTAGTGCATAATCATTTTTATTCACATTGAAGATAAACAGAGGTATTGATATTTCAGATTGGTTGCTTCTGATGAGCAATCCGCTATGTGTTTTGTAGACAAAGTTACAAGTTTTGAATACATAGGCTGTAATCCTGTTGTGCATTTCTGCATTCCAATGGGATGTTGCCATGGATTTAAAGGATTCTTTTGGTGATTTGTAAATAGTGCAACCCATACAACACAATAAAGTTTGCATGTATCCTCAATATCACCAAAAGAAGCTGCAGAACATAATTTAAGCCATAGGGCTGTGCTCCATAGTACTGTAATTCTATCACCCTGAATTATTATTTCTTTTCTAAAAATAAAAAAAATCAAATGTTGCAAGTGTAGTAAAGGTAAAGGTTTCCCTTGCTCGAAAGCCAGTTGCAAGTGTATATCTCACTAAATATGTTTATTCTTTGAGTAAGTAATCTTCCCCTTTGAATAGTAGGCTGAATGTTTAGACCCTATGAAGAAGAAAATTCCTCTGTTACTGTTTGCTACAGAATTAAATTTCACCTGTACTTAATAGCCTCAATAAATGTTTGTGTATGCTGCATATCTATTCCCTGTCTACCTATCTATGCATCATCAACCTATCTTCTTTTATTACCCCTTGCCTTTCCCAAAATACGGAGGCATCAGCAGTCAGCACAAAACCAGCAATACTGTTACTTAAATTTCAGCATGCATGAGGGAGCCATAAAAGGTTGTCTAATTAAGACTTTCCAATTGTCATTCATTGAGTTCAATTAAAAGCCACAGTGTAAATAATTTCAACAGTTTATATGATGTGACAACAGTGGTTGAATATTTGAAATAAGAGCATATTTTAATAAATTATTATTTTTACCAATTTTTTCCTCAAAAAAGTGAATGAACATCTAAGGATGTGGCCACCTGCATTAGTCTTTTTTTCGACTGTGAAAGACCAATACAGTACATGAAATAACATGGAAACAGGAAAGAAAGAAAGAAAGAAAGGACAAGGTGTTACAGAGACCCTAATAAAATGCCAAAATTGGATGATCAAAATTGTCATTGTCATTGAACTGAATAGTTCTATTATATATAAAAGCTTTCAGCCTGGTTATTGAAAAGACTTCCTGCCTTGTTATGAATCTGGATTAAGCTCACAAAGGAAAGTCCTGAGAATGCCAACAGCTACTAAAATGAAGGAAAAAGGATTTTCTTCTGGATGTTTTCCAAAATGTGGAATGCATTCCCTTCAGAGCTATGATCACCTTCCATACTCATTGCTTTAAGAGAGGGTTTGGAAACTGACTCATCATTTTGTTCATTTTACTGTTTGTGAATGCAGCGCTTTGGGGAAGGGAGATGTATTTTGTTTCACTTCATTTTAATGACTTTCTCATTGAATTTGATTTTTATAAATGGTTTTTGTTTTATTTTGTTTGCACTTTATGCTAGCTCTAAGTTGCCTTCAAAAAACCCAATGCATCTGCAGAGGCAGGGTAGAAATGAAATATTATAGCAGCAACATCAATAGAATATCACTATATTTGCAATGTCAGTGTAAAGCGTATACAAGGGCCCCTCCTCCCATTACAATGTTTTTCTGTTTGTTATTCATCAGTTTTGTATTTAATCCACTTGTACTTGTTTTTCTTTAGTATTCACATTCTCATCCTCACCAGGTCTGCTTTTTAAAAACATCTTTTTCCCACCTGCTGTGGCAGTAGAGCAGACATTGGCAGTGAGTCTAGGTGGCATCATTTTGTTTTATCCTCCATATCCTCCATCAGTGAAGAAATCTTAAATCTTTGTTACATGTTCTATGCTCTCAAGAGAGTGCCAGGAAAATTTAACATTTTCTTATAGTGGCATTTCCAGGTAGGTCTTATCACCCCTAGGCCATCAACATCAGGGATACAACCTTGCAATTAGTTTAATGGTTTCAGATGTTTTCACATGAGACAAGCCTTTCCCCACATTGGCTTGGTTGAAGGCATGAAGAGTGTCACAAATGCTCCTGCAATTTCTCTTCCAGTTTCAGAATTTTATTTGTATGTTATGTGTTTGGCCCTTGACTTTTCTGATCAGTTGAGAACCATAACAGCTTGGCTAGATTCCCTTCCTCTCCTGCCCATCGCAATACAATTAATAGAAGACAATGTGAAATTAGGCAAAAACATAAACACATATAAAATACAAACTGGCAAAATTCTTGAAATGGTAGCCGTGTTAGGCTGTGTTTCAAGTGCATTGGAAAGTAAACAAAACAAAACAAAAAGACAAAAAAAGTTGTGGCAACTTAAAGACTAAGTGTTATATTTTAATGTTGGCTTTCGTGGATCAAGTCCATTTTTTCAGACATAAGAGTGAGAGAGACTTCATGACATTAAGTAAGGGGGCGGCGGCCCCGGGTGGCAGGGGTCAGCTGAGGCTTTCGCTGATTATCTGACAGAGAAAATCACTCAGATTCGCTTGAAGTTGAATCCTGGCGTGGAAAATGTAGAGCTGGGGTTGCCCGAGGTACAGTCTGGCCATGTTATCTGGGATCGGTTTGATCCAGTTGTCCCTGAGGAAGTGGACAGGCTCCTGGGAGCTGTCCATGCTACTGCCTGCACATTAGACTCTTGTCCCGCCTGGCTTGTTAAATCGGCCAGGTTGGTGACTGGCAGGTGGGTCGAGGCAATTATTAATTCCTCGCTCTGGGAGGGTTTTTTTCTGGCATCTTTTAAACGTGCATTGGTGCGCCCCCTCCTGAAGAAGCCTTCCCTTGACCCAACCATAATGGCCAATTTTCGACCTGCATCCAACTTACCCTTTTTGGGTAAAGTATTGGAAAAGGCAGTGGCATGACGGCTACAGGAGATCCTGGATGAAGCGGATTATCTAAACCCATTTCAGTCAGGATTCAGGCCCTGATACGGTACGGAAACTGCATTGGTCACACTGGTGGATGATCTCTGGAGGGAGCAGGATGGCAGACATCCAACTGTCCTGTCTCTTCTTGACCTCTCAGCGGTATTTGATACCGTCGACCACGGTATCCTTCTGGGAAGGCTCCGAGGATTGGGGATCCAGGGCACAGTGTTGGCCTGGTTTTCCTCATTTCTGAAGGGCCGGACCCAGTCAGTGTGGTTGGAGGATGAGATATCCAGCCCTAGGCTGCTCCAATATGGGGTGCCTCAGGTCTCGGTGCTCTCACCTCTCCTATTTATTATCTACATGAAACCGTTGGGCGAGATCATCCGTTCCCACAGGGTGAGGTATCATCAGTATGCAGATGATACCCAATTGTATATCTCGGCCCGTGGGAACACTAGCGATGCAGTGGAAGTCCTTTCCAGGCGAATGGAGGCTGTCAGGGTCTGGATGGGGGACAACAGGCTACAGCTGAATCCTGGCAAGACTGAGTGGCTGTGGGTTGGGGGTCCTGTGTTATCGCGGGAACTACCATCTTTGGTTCTGGATGGGGCAGTCCTGCCCCAAACAGACCTGGTACGTAATCTGGGGGTCCTCTTGGACTCGCGACTACTGCTCAAAGAGCAGGTGGCAATCGTGGCCAGGAGGGCCTTTGCACAACTTCGTGTGATTCACCAGTTACGGCCGTTCCTAGACCGGGATTCCTTGCTTATGGTCACACATGCCTTAGTCACCTCCAGACTTGATTATTGTAATGCGCTCTACATGGGGCTGCCCTTGGTGACCATTTGGAGGCTACAGCTGGTCCAGAAAGCGGCTGCGCGAGTGGTGTTGGGGTGCGGGCATTATGCCCGTGCCTCACCGCTGCTGAGGGAGCTGCATTGGCTTCCAGTTTGCCTCCGGGTGCAATTCAAGGTGCTGGTTATTACCTTTAAAGCCCTACATGGTAGTGGACCAGGATACTTAAGAGACCACATTCTCCCAAGGACATCTGCCCGTCCCACCAGAGCGGACCGGAGAGGCTCTCTGGTTGTGACATCGGCCAGGGAGGCACATCTCTCTGGCACTAGAAGGAGGGCCTTCTCTGTGTCCGCTCCGGCCCTGTGGAACTTCGTCCCAATAGAACTACGCCTGCAAATGGAGCTGCTGTCCTTCAGGAAAGGATCAAAAACCTGGCTGGCAGGTCAGGTCTGGGGAATGGATCGATCAATTTCCCCAGCTGGCTGGATGGTTTGACATTCAGTGCCTCCTAGCTATAATGCCTAGCTATAACGCCTTGTTTTTAATACTAAGTTTTTAGGCTTCTTTTAAAACTTTTAGTTTCTGAATTGGTTTTAAATTGTTGTCTTGATGATTGTGTTGGGAATCGCCCTGGGTCCCTTCTGGGAGGAGGGCAATAAACAAATTTAAATAAATAAATAAATAAAAATAAATTAATTTATACCAGGGGTGGCCAAACTTTTTCCATCACGGGCCTGACCATGCCCCCAAAAGGGGAAGCTGGCACATTTATGACTGATGTAAATGCACCCACTCCTCTTTTACGACAGTCACAAGCATGTTTATGCATGTGCGGGCACGTTTTATGACTGATGTAAACACGCCTGCTTCCATTTCCAGATGTGGTGGTGGTGGTGGTGGTGGTGGTGGTGGTGGTGGTGGTGGTGGTGGTGGTGGATGGAATGGTGCTGCAGGCCGGGGTTGGCTCACAGGCCATAGGTAGGGAACCTCTGATTTATACACATCAGGTACAGAGGTTTAGAATGTTTAGCATAACAGATAAGTATACAAATCAACATGAATTTCTTTTACAACTGGTAATAACTGTCCTTCATATTAGTTGTGAAGGGTAAACTCATTAGCCAACATGTAATGTCACAATGTTTGTCTTGTATCCATCTACTAACCACTTGCAATTCAAAAGGGTGAAGCTTCACACAGAACACTGTTACTTTCCCAATGAAATGGTAACTATTTATCTACTTGCAATTTCTTGCTTTCGAACTACTAGGTTGGCTAGAGGTGGGGCAGACAAGCGCTCAGTCCATCATGCAGCACTTGGGTCTCAAATTGTTGACCTGCTGATTAAGACTGACTGGCTGACTGGCTGGCTGGCTGATAGCCTTTTCTTATAACTACAGGTCCCATTTCTCCAAGGTTTGAGAATGTTACCCCCTATTCCTGGATTCCACCACCTACCAGGCCCATGGTGGCTATTTTGGACATAGAGACAAGTCTCGGTGTGCCGCAGGATGTGCCGCCCCCAGAGGTGGGAATAAATATGACACCATGCGGCTACACAATGGGAGCAGGGCACTGTTTCTGTGGGGTGGGTATTGCTGTGCACCAGCCCCACCACCTGCCATGGCCTTGGTCACTCTGCACCCAACTCCATAGGCTCTGCCCCCTCCCTCTATCCACCACCCTTTTAGCATAGCCAGCACACCCTGCAACCTACTAGAATCCTTTTCCCCCTTGATTCTACCACCTTATCGAATTTTACTCAGCCAGAAGTTTCATTTTCCCCAAGGTCTATTCCTCACAGGAGATTGTTTTAATTTCTGCCCCATTTATCTTCCAATTGCTTTGACTGTTCCTTCCTGACCTTGAGGTGAGCACTGGAATTCCTGGTCTTGCATATCAAAATCCCTGTGGGGAAAAAACTTAACAAAAAGCTTCTTCTTTATTTCTTCTCTGCTCCTGCTGCTAACCCTTTCCTGAGGAAAAGAACCAAGTCACAGGCATTTTAAAATCAAGGCCCTTTACTTGGGCATTCCATACTTGGAGGCTGAAATCATGTTTATCATGTTCAGATAAGTAGTCACAAATGGCTTACCACTCCATTTTTTTTCTGGGTGATATTTTGAGACTGCAGCTTGCTCAAGACTATGCAGGCTGACTCTTCTCCTGTGAGGCACAGAAGGGAATCAAATTCCCAATCACTGGCTCCAAAACCAGGTATCCCACTCACTATTCATCATTCTAGAAACAAATTCCAAATATTCACAGTCTCTTACATGAGGTAAGGTAAAGGTTGCCCTTGTTCGAAAGCAGTCATATCTGACTCTAGGTTTCAGTGCTCATCTCTGTTTATAGCCAAAGAGCCAGTGCAGTCTGCATCTGCAGACATTTATGTGGACATGTGGTAGGTGTGCCTCAACACCAGAGTGCACAGAACCCTGTTTACCTTCCCACCAAAGTGGCCCGTATTTATCTACTTGCAATTTCTTGCTTTCAACCTGCTAGGTTGGCAGGAGCTGGGACAGAGACAGGAGATCACTCTGTCATGCAGTACCCGGGAATCAAACTCTGACTTACCAATTGCTGAGTTTGGAGTCTTAACCACTTAAGCCACTGCACTCCCTTACATGAGGTAGACCTATGCTGATGAGGAAGAACAAGTGGGGAATAATGAATATAGTAGGACTCAAGAGACCTGGATTCAAACTCCTCCTTAGGTCATGGAATTTCAGTAGAGAGCGACAATCGTAAAACTGCTCCTTAAATATCTCACACATCTTGAAACCCCTGGGAACCCTGGTGGTGCAGTGGCTTTGCTTGGCTTAAAATTTGGATGAGATTTAACAGAGTTTACAACAACATATGTTCAGAGATGCTACACAGAAAGCAACTGTAAATAGTTCTGGTATATATAACAGGAACAATAATTATACTTGTTTAATACTGAAACTGGCATTTCAGTGAGGA
The DNA here is from genome assembly GCA_030440675.1 of Furcifer pardalis. Classification (NCBI taxonomy): domain Eukaryota; kingdom Metazoa; phylum Chordata; class Lepidosauria; order Squamata; family Chamaeleonidae; genus Furcifer; species Furcifer pardalis. The sequence continues at coordinate 63,754,529 of CP126891.1, forward strand.
ACGTAACACATTATTTTAGTTCTACATATAAAAACGCCACACATGTTTCAGACACAGCCAGAAAGTAAAACAATTACTTCAAAATAAGAGTGAGATTCTGGGGCAACATTGTCTGATAATTTTTTAGACATTTAAAAATATTTGGATTTTGATATACAAATACACATACAGTATGTGTAAGAATTCTAATAGAGTACAACAGAATATTTGCTTCAATAATAAATCTGCCTGGGTTATTTATGCACACTGTTTTAAGCACTACTAGGTCTCCTGAGTCCTGGTCTGCTACTCTGTCTATCCATTACACTACACTAGCTCTAGATTAGAAGTTAAAACCTGCAGCCTAACGGCTTGATTATCAGATTGTGCTCATTTTGGGACACAATATCTGATGAACAATTAACCTTTTGTAATTCTTATACTTTCTCACTGGAGATAATGCTTTAAAATATTATGCAAATTGATCAAATTGATACTCTCTGTCAACCTGGTGTGCTTTATACTGCAGCCCAGGGTGTGTGAATGAAATTAGATTTTTTTTATCTCTGTGAATACTCACAAACAAGTAGCAGTGTAAATAGCAGTCCCTTTCTACACCTCCCTGATGCCTGTGGAATTCCATCCTTTAAAAATCCTTTATGCCTGTGGGATATTTTTTCTGTGTCTGCAGTTCATAACACCAAGTAGTAGCATGGCATGGAGCTGTAATATTCTGCTCCTTTTGCCAGCAGGAAAAACAATGCCAAAGTTATGGTAGCAAAACCCAGCCTAAAGGATGACAAAACCAATGTATTCTGCCAAGATGATACAAAGTAAAAGCCACTCTACTCCATATATGCCTGTGCTCAGATCAAGAGCCAGTTCACACATCAATTGATCACTGGGTGAATGAGCCATTGTCATTCAGTGACTACAACCTGATATTTCATCATAAGGCTTGATGTTACGATAGATGTCCATATCTGAACAGAGAATTGATTCTTGTCATTTCTGCAAGCAACAAATATCTTTTAAAACTTGTCAAAATATAACCCTGACATTTGCTTTGTTAGGTGAGAAGTAATTAACTGATGGGAAAAGGAGTTGGGTTCTGGGATTTCCCCTTCTTTGGTGTCTGTTTAGTGAATAATAGTGAGCACAAGAGGGGATCCTATTTTCATTGATGCAAAGTAATGGTGGACCATTTCCTGATGTCTGAATTATGGGCACATAATTAATATTAATCACTTCATAAAACAGATTTTTTAAAGGATTGAATGTCCTGCCAAGCCAGAAGAAAACCTGTCAAGTTCAGTGACCCTCAGGTGAGAACATTGCAATCCTAATATTATTTATTCCCTAGAAGTAAACTGCACGGAACTTAGAGAAACTTATAACTTAGTACAGAACTACAGGCCAGGATTTCCTCTGATGTACAGGTGTCATTGAACTGACTGGGTATCAATCTGAAGTACACAGAAATTGGCTTTTTCTAAATACATAAGAAGTGTAGAAAGAAATGGAGGAAGGAGAAGCTGTGTTCTGGATTTCTGACACTGCAAAATCTTCAAGACAAGCATTTTCCCCTCGCTTTGAAGCTCCTATCTTTGTTCCTCAAACATGCCTCCTCTTTCTCCTTTGGACCTGGTGACACAGTGGCTAAACTGCTGAACTGCAAACTAAAGAGTTTGATCCTGGACAGGGATCAAGGCTGACTTAGCTTTCCACCTTTCCAAGGTTGGTAAAATGAGTACCCAGCATGTTGGGGCAAAATGCTAATTTACTTGTAAACTGCCCAGAGAGTGCACTGGAGCGCTATGGGGTGCTATCATCATCGTTGGCTGCAACTTGTGTTCGACTATACATTTTTTTCCTGAAAATGTTTTCAGGGAAAATGCCATTTGTTTAAGGTGAATCCCAGCTTGCCATGAAGTGACCCACATGCTATGATCATGAAACCATTTCCTGAGGCACATATGAAATGAGACATGCAGGATTTGACACCAGGACTGCAATGGATTGTTGCAACAAGGTGCGTTTTCACAGCCAGTCCATGGCATGGCCTCTTCCACCTCCATGACTGTTGGGAATCAGAATAGTGAAGTGGTTCCTCCTCTGTGTATTTCCTTCACTGAGGGGGAACATCAGGGATGCGACATGTAAGTGTGATTGCTTTGCTTTTTCTCCTCTCCATCCTTTTATCTCCTCTCACTCTTTATCTCTTCTGTTATTCTCTCTCTCTCTCTCTCTTTCTCCACTCCTTGATATGTGTGCATTTTTATTGATTCATATTCCTTTGGAAATACCTAAGTCTTTATGGACCATCTTGCCAAGAATTTAGCCTCATTAGCATCAGTGAGGTTCATATTTTCCTGAAGTACTGGTAAGAAGTTTGAGCAACTGCTTTGGAATACTGACTTGAACATGTTAAGCCAGTGAAAGATTTCCAAACAAGTTTAAGATAAGTTATCTTCTAAATAATTATATAGATCAACTGGGATTTTTTTAAAAAGTACACAGACAGTAGAAGCTTTTATTTAGAACTTTATGAGTGCTTGTCCAAGCTTTTCTTAATTTGGCACAGAGCAAACCCCATGCTGTCTAATTTCAGCCTTGCAAATATGTTCAGTGCAACTTTGCAAGAGCAAAACTATATAGTACGGGCAGTTTTAACATCTTGTTTGAACTGTCTCCTTCTATCAGTAATGGCTAACCAACTGCTGTTTTGATTAGTCATGCAATATGAAAGATGTAATCTTATGCACTTCTAATATCCTCTTAATAGTTCTCCTGTAGCTCTTATAAAGCAAGCTACACCCCCCCTCCAAAAATAGTATGTTTTTTGTTTTTATTTTTCCTTTGCTTGTACAATAAAACATAGGCACACAAATGGTTCCCATGTCTGAAATGGTCCATGGATAAATAGGAGATCCATTACTTCTGTGCCCATTTAAAAAAAACACGCAGGCAGGACACATATTTGTGCTATAAGGCTTGGACCACATTTATTAAATAAACTTAATTCTCTTGAAGAGGGCAAGAGTTCATATAAATTAAAAAGTCATAAAAGGTTTACATGATGTCATCTTCATCTGGCAAGAAGATCATTCAGTAAGTTATTGTTTTGCTTCTAACAGGAAGATTGCTGTCTAATGCTAAGTGGTCAGTCATTGTTACATGTCTGGTCTTGAGAGTAGCCATTTGTCTATATTTTATGTGTAATCCTTTATAAAGTGAAGACTTTCATTCATGTTATTCAAGTTATACAAATAATCTTTATCAGTTATGAATGAAATGCACACAACAGTTAGAAAGGACTTAGATATTCACTTTCTGCTGTTGCTACTCAACATTATATTTAATATTAGTTCCAAAGTATAGGTGAATGGAACCTTAATACATTCTAACTAGTTCTTTGTATTACTCATTGATAGCCAATCTCATAATTAGATTAAGTTACATTTTAGTAAAACATCTGAAACAGTTATAAGTTAATTATGTCATGGATCATATAAGCAAGATAATTAGGTTATGAACCTGGTTATGAACTTGGGAAAAGTTCAGTTTTGATAATTGTGAAAGTGCTTATACCATAAAAGTATTTTATTGAATTATACGTGCTTTAGAAGTTATAGTTATAGTTACAGAATAAAGCTATGTCTGGCTTCTGTAATTACACTTATCTAAATGAGTTAGCTTGATATCAGATATCATTGCTATCCAATGGGTTTTACTTGATATCATTGCTATCCAATGGGCTTGCTTGATGGTTAATGCACCCAGGTGTGTTCCTGGAAAAAGGATATAAAAAGTCAAAGCAAAATGTGGCCTTTGCTCTGTTCTTTTTGGAAACCATTTCCAGACTGAGTCCTGCTGGCTATGCATGCAAGCAGTAAATGAAATTATTTGCTGTTTTTTCACCTATCATTTGGTCTCTTTCATTCTTTGGCCTAATATAGCCACTACACCCTGACCTGTAGAGGGGCTGGTAGTATGATTTGTGATACTGGAGCAGGAGACTTGTCCCCTCTTCAAATTGGATGGGCAAATCCCTTGTCCCTTGGCAATGTTATACCTTCTACAGCTACTACCCAGGCCGGCTAAGTTGGGGAGGTATCATCATGGGTGTTTCCAACTCTATTTGTGTGAATGGATGTTGAATATACCATGGAGATGGCTCATTGTGTCCCCTAATTGCTCAACTGAAATTATGCCAGGCACCCAGGTTTCACCACATCCAATGACACCCTGACGGATTCTTTGCTACCACCCTTACCCAGCACTACCCACCTAAATGTGATCTATTTAACCAATGATGTCCCTAAGCCCCAATCGTCCTGTGGTCCAGAGTGGGATCGGTGAAAAACTACCCCTCTTCCATGTGCTAATCGGGAAGGCTAAAATATTTTTACCTGGCCCCTGAAGGTAATCCTAACACTCTAGGGCAGTGATGGTGAACCTTGGCACTCCAGGTGTTCTGGGACTTCAATACCCAGAAGCCCAAGTCAGCACTCCTGCTGATCAAGGCTTCTGTGTATTAAAATTCAAGAACATCTGGAGTACCAAGGTTCACTATCATTGCTCTAGGGACAAGGAGGGAGGGAAGGTCATTGCAAACAGGCAAAGAGGCCTGATCAGGACAGGGTAGGCCTTAAAACAAGCCTCTCACCCAGTGGTGGGATGTCAAAATTTTTACTACCCCACTGTGATGTCATCACACTCTGGGTGGAGCTAACGTCATGATGTCATGATGTCATGGGCGGGGCCAAAGAAAAAATAAAATAATAAAATAAAATAAAAATAAGCACACACACAAACACACCCCTCAACCCACCCACCCATCCACAACACAAAACCGTAAATAAATTAACTTAAAAATAAAAATTACATTAAAATACACCCACCCACCCGCCCCAAACATAAATCAACCCACCCACCCACTCCAAATACAAACCCGTCACTTACCTGTTAGTATAAGTGCCTGGGCAGCACCATGTTGCAAGATGAATATTGTCATCATACCAGTTCTCTAGGATAATATGCCTTAATGTAAATGTAAAACAGCTATACCTCCTTAATGGTTCTCCAACTGGAATAGCCCCAAGCCAGCCACCAGGTCTTTTTAGGAACTGTGGTAGTACGTCAATATAGGTATTAAATACACATTGAAATACACACAGACACACCACATCCAAAGGTGAGTTACTTACCCTGGGTTGCAGGCTATAGGGAGCTTCAGGCTAGCAGCTTCTCTTCTTCCTCCCCTCTTGGGAGGACAGCAAGGAGGCCATGCATACGTGTCAAGCACTGTAGGCATGCATGCACACCAAGTGCTTGGCGCACATGCGCAGTGGGGGAACCAGTGAATAGGTAAGCCTCGAAGGTGGTTCCCCCCAAAAGCTGCTACTGGTTATCCGGGACACTGGGAAAAGTTACTACCGGTTCTGGCGAACTGCTGCAAACCGGTTACATCCCATCACTGCTCTCGCCCACCTTTAGATCTCTGAGCAGGAACACTAGAGCATCCCAGGCTACTTTCTGCCTCTTCAGCTGGAAAGGGTTAAATTCTCTCCTTCATTCAGGCTGCATTGCTGCCAAATGTGCAGAGAGAATATCCCTACAAGGGAAATAATTATGGGGCCTCAAAACATGCAACTGTAAGAAATTAATTGGTATTCCTTGTAACTAACCAGAGTGAAGTGTCTTCTGTTTGTAGTTTCCATCAAAAATATAATTGTGAAAAATATTTAATTGGAATATTTTAAATTAGTATTTACAAATAGGGGCATTTTTCTCATTAACTATTCTAAGATCATTTGCCCATCTCTGCTAAAGAGATGGAGCATATTTTATGCTATGTTTTAGCTCAAAACTCCCATTGACATTAAGAAGAGTTCTCCATGCAGAATGAGAGTAGAATAAGAAATGCAAACACATACAGGAAATGTTTAATGAACACTTTGCCCTCAGAGTTTTGTTATTGCATACTAGAAGGCAGGATGATTTTTACGTTCTTGACTTTCATTTGAAATGTTTAGGGAAAAGATGTTTCAGTCCAAAGTAAACACCATATATTCTAATTTGAATTTTCTGTCCTGATTTGCATATAGAAAGAATAGGAGGAGAGCTTATTAAAATGGAATAGTGGGTAAGCATCATTTTTTAAAAAAAGATATTTTTGTGAAGTGTGGGGAAGATAATTTCCCCTTATATGAGAACTTTCCATGAGAAGACAGAATTTGTCATGGAAATGCTGGAAAATAAGAACTCTTCTCTTGTTTTCTAAAAGTACAGCAGGCCTGGATAAAGGGCTTTGTTCAAACTAAGAGTAAGTCTGTGGAAATCCTTGCATACATGCATCTTCCTTATATATGAAAAAACAGAGCAAAAGCTTATGGTTTCATTTTAGACTAAACCACATGTTCTATCCACACTTTGAAAACTAATGTATTTATTAATAATATTAGTTAACAATCTAAGGCAGGTATTCTCAACCTATGGCCCACAGGCCAGATCCTGCCCACAGTACCAATTCATCAAGCCCACAGGCAGTTCCCTGCTGCCACCAGAAGTGCTAAATATGTGTTTTTGCTCCAAAGCATGGCAATAATGCACTGAAAAAATTTGAAAAAGGGTGCAAAAATGTTCTACCCTCACTCCCTCCTCCAAGGGAAGCTGTGGAGCTGGGAAGAATGCCCAGATACATGGCACAATTGTTCACGCCACTACCAGGATGAACCACGTGTCTGGCCCACTGAACTGTCTGTGGGGTCATGGTCAGGTCTCTGGTGGGAAAAGGTTAGGAACCCCTGATCTAAGGTATGAAATCAGTTTGATCTATTGGAAGAGCTAATCTAATTTAGAACACATCCAAACTCCCAATGTTTGATTGTAATATAAAACTGTGCTTTTGTTTTAATGGAGTATTGTAGGATTATGTGCAAGATTGTCTCTTAAGGGGTTAGACAGGGGTCTTTCTTTATCATTCTCCAGAGTTTGATACCATTGACTGGATTTTCTTTCTAGGAAGGCTACTGAGTTTAGGGATCAGGGGATCAGTTCTTTGCAGTTCTCTGGCCTTGATTGCCAATCACAGATTTTACAGTGATCTCTGTATTTCCCTATTTATTTATTTTTACATCTAGAGTACATGGGAGATAGCTGGGAGATGTCATACAGAGATTTGCTTAATCTTCAGGAGATACTGTTCAGGTCCTTGAGTGCTGTGTATTTTGATAATGGAGGGCTAATATAGTAAAACAGAATCCAGATAAAATGCCAATCACAGATCTTACAGTGATCTCTGTATTTCCCTATTTATTTATTTTTACATCTAGAGTACATGGGAGATAGCTGGGAGATGTCATACAGAGATTTGCTTAATCTTCAGGAGATACTGTTCAGGTCCTTGAGTGCTGTGTAGTTTGATAATGTAATATAGTAAAACAGAATCCAGATAAAATGGAGATCCTACTGTCAGGAGGATTGTTAAACTGGCTAGGGGAAAATTCAACTGGCCTTGATTGGATTCTCTACCACCTGAAGCATGAGGTACACAGCTTGGGGGTATTTCTAGGCTCAGCACTACCTATGGTCAAGATTTAGAATGCCCAAGATCTATTTTTCATCAACTCTTGTTGATTGCACACTTGTGTAAGAAATGCCTAATAAAGTGTTTCACACATTGGTACTCTCAAAAATAGACTACTGTAATGTTCTCTACAAAGGGCTGTCCTTGAAAATATTACAGAAACTTCAACAGATTCAAAATGCAGAGGCCAGACTGATTTCTATAAAATTGTAGAATATTCATATCCACCAATTGCTGCTCTGCAAAATTAAAACCAAAAAAGATGTCACCAAGACCCAGTATGGTGGAGTGAACTCAGAAGATCAGCTTTGAATTCATGGAAATTGTTTAGGAAGATGGCTTAGGTAAAACCACTCCTTAAAGAAATAATTTTACCTGAGCCACACACCTCATCCTACCCCTACCCTCAAGATTTCACATACAGTAGAACCCCGTATAACCAAAAACAAAAAACAAAAAAAACCCCTCTGTTCCACTGAGCTCTTCGTTATACAGTTTTTTTGTTATGTGAAGTGCTATTGGCAGCACCCCAATAGCACACAAATGCTTCGTTGTACAAATTTTTCATTATATGAAGTGTTCGTTATGAAGGGTTCTACTGTACCTTGAAAGACCTATTGGGTTTTTTAAAAAAAAATTATTTAAATGTATATACCCATTCTCCTCACCGGGGTGACCCAGGGCAGTTTACAACATCATAAAAACCAAAGCCATTACCCAAAATTTCAAATTATAAAAATTCAGTTATAAAAAATTTAAAATTTTAAAAGATACAATAAGCAATCAAAAATTAAAAGCTAATTCTTAAAACTAGAAAGATTAAAAGACTAGAAAAAGTTGCTATAACTTGGATGTGTGACTTGTTAGTAGACAACGCATACTGATAATTGGACCTGTGCGACCAGAGTGGTAGTTGCTCACCATCTTATTATAGATGATTTTGGAAACAAGATAATGTAAAAAGCAGTATCATGATAGATTGGACAGGGAGAAGTCAGCTGCTCTCATGCACCCGGTCGTCCCAATTCACAAGGGCACCTCCTTACCGTTCCTGAGCCTCTTGCTCTGCACTGGAACTTAACCCTTGTATCACCACTTCTGGGAGAACCAAGGAGATTAAAAGGAACTCTTACTATGCTCAGGCAGTAAGGCCTTTGAACATAGAGCAAAACAAAGGAGGCTTCTGGTAACGTAGCAAGCTAAGCTTCATGTGTGTGTGTGATAAGAAAAACAACAATCTTCAAAGAGAAACAGCTGTTTTATTCCATCAGGTTCATGTAGGAAAGTTCATGGAAAAGCAGAAGGCAAAAGGTTATATCCATAAGATCAGTCCAGTAAACAATCCAAGATATTTAGGTAATCATAATGAAAACATGCCAGCAGACAGTCCGGGGTCTTAACTCCATTGAGAGACGAACCATTAAACCAAAACAGGTCTCAAGCCATTGAAATCCAAACACGTACTAACTCTCACTTCTCTGCAAAATGGAGAATCTGCCATCAGGTGGGACAGCTTAGCCAATCACTTAACACAGAAAACTTTCTCACAACAATGGTTGTTTACCTTTATGAAAAGACACAACACGGCTAGGCTCTGCTAGAGAGATAACAACCTAGGAACACTGAAATGTCAACAAATCATCGTGGCAGTCTTGTAAGGCACACAGAGAGAAATATGGATTTCTATGAGGCCTAGTTAAAAATAGCAATTTCAAGCCTTGGGAGACATTAGGAAATAGGGTCTATTTCCTGACAGCTGCATAAAGAAAAATGTGTTGCTAAACTTTTAGCAGTTTAATTGAAAGTTGTTAAACAGTCTGAAAAAAGATTGAGAACACTACTGTTATGTTCAGATCAGACCAACTTGACTTTCCTAAAGGACAGCCTTCCTGGAATTTTCAACATCAACAGTTATTAAAACTTAATTGATGGCCTGGAAGGGATAAAAATTATGCTTTCAGGACCAGTCATGCTTTTTACTGAGCATAGTGTCTAATCAAGCCAAAGGATAGATTGATGAGTTTTAAGGGGATAAATTACTACATCTGCTAGATGCAATTAGAGTTTACAGTACATTCAAAGTCTCTGTACAAACACCTTTAATTAATGGATTGAATCTCATTATTTGTGCTTGGAGTTCAGTATTGTACCACAGGTGAAAAGTAATTGGTTAAAAAAAGAAATACTAGATGATTTTCTGTGTTCTTAATCAGTGTGAGAATTTAAAAACAAAATCTAAGTTTGCAAAGTCGGATGGAATTTTGTTACTCATCAATACATGATTTGGTGTACATTTGTAATATATAATTTTCCTCAATATATTTCTATACAATATCAGTCTGCTCATGTTCACTGATGATGTATGCTTAACTCACTAAGTTTGAGAAAGGTATTGGATCCAGTTATGAAAAATTACAAATTCTCCTTTGTTTTTTATATATTTTTTTTATTAAATTTCAACTAAAAATACAAACATTACATTACAAAAAGCAACACAATATTTTCTCACATGTTTTAAAAAACACAATAATCAACTCAATACACACAAAAAATACAGAACAAGATAAAAAGAAAACACTAACTTAAAACACACACCTCTGTGATATATACATTGCCTGGAGGATTGCGGTATCTATATGAATCTTCTTTATTTCCAAAAACTCATTTGATCTGGCACTGGCATTGTTCTACCACTCCTACTTAATGTAGCTTCCATGAATGGTTGCCAAATTTTCCAAAATCTATTTTCTTGCACTATACCTTTTTTGACATTGTCAAGTACAGTCAAACCTTGCATAAAGAGTGCTTCGCTTAAAGAGTAACTCGCTTAAAGAGCAGAATTTTCTCTGAATGTTCGCTTCGCTTAACAAATAAAACCAACCAAAAACTTGCTTAACAAATAAATCGGGGTTCGCAATCCCCCCCACAATTGGTCATTTACAATGGTGTTTCGCTTAAAGAGCAAACTCGCTTAAAGAGCAATCCTGTGGAACGCATTATGCTCTTTAAGCGAGGCACAACTGTACCTTCTCCATAACAATTTGTAATTATGCTCTTTTACCCTTACAGACATTGTTGTCATGATTCTTCTCCTCCACTTTCTTTTCCATGCTAGTTCAGTAATTTTAACATTCAGATCCTGCTCCCAGATACATTTTAAAGTTTCTTGTGATCTTACTTCATTATTTAATATCTTTTAAATCTTGCTCAAATTCTCCTTTGTGTTGCATTCAAATTAGTGTTGCTAATTTTAAGTAAAGGTAAAGGTCACCCTTACTTGAAACCCAGTCTTATCGGACTCTAGAGTTCAGTGCTCATCTCTGTTTATAGCCAAAGAACCAGCCCTGTGTGCACCTGCAGATATTTCCATGGACATGTGGCAGGCATGACTAAACACCAGAGTGCATGGAATGCTGTTTACCTTCCCACAGAAGTGGTCCCTGTTTATCTACTTGCAATTTCTTGCTTTCAGACTGATAGGTTGGCAGGAGCTGGGACAGAGATGGAAGCTCAATCCGTCATGTAGTACTCAGCTCTTAAACTGCTGACTTGCTGGTCTTCCAGCTAACAAGGTGAGCTTCTTAAGCACTAAGCCACCACAGTCCTTTGTTGCTATTTTTAGGGGACTCTTTATATTTATAGAAGATGGTTTTGAAACACATAACATAACCAGAGCAGCCTTTATTGACCTTACAGCAGCATATGGCACTGTCCACCATCAACTGCTGCTCAAAAAGCTCTACTTCTTTGCCAAAGACCATGGAGTAATTGATATGATAACCAATCTACTTGAAAACTGAAGACTCTATTGAATTTCAGTAAAGGAATCAAAGAAACAGTCTCCCACAGAGTAGTGTCCTGGAAGTGTTACTTTTTCACTTTTATAGAAAAGATCAAATGGTGTTCCCATATTCCAAGAGTTTCATCTATGTTGCAGATCTTGCCTTGATGCTCCAGGGGAAAACTTTTGAGTCTTGCGAACACCAGCTAATTTCTGCCATAGAAAAATCTTCTCTTGTAAGAACCAGCTGAAACCCAAACCTTTACAAATATAGGTCTGTGCCTTCCACTTAAAGAAGAGATAAGAGTGGAAGCTTTGAGTTAGTCGGAAAGGCAAAATGTTGGAACATTGCCCTACCCTCGAAGTATTTGGGTGTCACTCCTACAAAAACAAAGCAAACAGAAAGTTGTCAGCAGAAATAACATACCTCAGAAAGTGGTTGGGTAATACTGGGATGTACATCCACAAACAATAAGAACAACCACTGTGTTCCTTTGCTGCTCCTCAGCAGAATATGCTAGTCCCTGGTATTAATCAATACATGCCAGACAACTGGATGCAGCTTTAATGAATCATGGATGATTATTACTGGTTGCCTGAAAGCTACTGCCACTGAAAAAGTCTATTTGGCTGGCATTGCCCCTCCAGAACTACACTAAGAGGTGTTAGCAAATGATGAAACAAGATAAATCAGAATCAAACCCATGGACGTCCCCCCCCCCCACTCCCCTACATGATGGCTACAACTGAGGAACATTTTCTGCACAGCTCTCAAGCTCTAAATGTTAAACCATAAGAGGCTAGGTTAAATTTTTAGAGAGCAAAGACAACATCATCCTAAATGAATGACTGCCAAAGAGAGTCTTCCACAAGGACAAGATTCTGGCTGGACCATTTTGGAAATTGCTTAATAGATTTTACAGTGAAGTAGGAAGATCAAATAACAATCAAGTATAATGAGGCTTCTTTAAATTGTCTGTGAATGTGAAGAAATTCAGTTGCTACAAAATCGATGTGCATGTAATTTATGTCCCACCACATCTACAAAAACAAGACCTAGTAAATGTCAAATATAGCCCTATTGAAGTAGCCCATATCTGGTCTAAAATAGTCTCATTATTTTAACCTTTTTACTGTTTTGAATTTTACCTCTATTTCATATACATACATACATTTTAAATTGTGCAGTCCTTTGACATGAAGGAAGGACTTTATATAATTATATAGTTGTCATTGAACAGAGCATTCTTGCCATGGATACACCAAGGTTAGAGATGGAGGAAAGCCTGCAAAGCTTGTGTTTTCTGATTAAAATAACATTTTTTCACAGTGAAGATTGGCAGTGGGATAGAAGCATATCTTGCTTCAAAAATGTATACATCTCCAAAGATTCTGATGAAATGAGCAAATAAAAAGTTGCAAACCCATAAATGCATTAGAGTAATATGCATTGCTAAAAAAAGCATGTACAGTATTTGAAACACATGTGCACACATATAAGTCAAAGAATAATATGTGTAAGAACATGTACATTAGTAGGTAGGTAAATACAAGAATGTGTGCATGCAAAATATTCCCAGATTTCTATGTTGGGGGGGGAGGGGAGTCTTGTCATGCAATTGCAGAGGTGGAATGGATTGCGAATTCTGATAGTACTGTAATTCTGAGAAACTCAATGGAAGCAAGAGTGGCAGATTTTGCATATATGTATGTCAAGTGTGTGTTGTATCTTGCATCAACTCTTTGACGATGTGCAATCTCCCACAATGGCATTAGTGTTGTATTTGCTAATGTGGTGAAATATATTCCTTTAATTGTTGCTCAAGTAATGAGATGCATTGCATGCTAAGTGAAAATTCTTTTTAAACTCAGTTCCCTCTTCATGCAAAATTGACACGAAGTCCAGAATGCTTTCCTTTTGTTCTTCATCATAAAATAGAAAGGTTCAAACATTAATTGGTTGGATCAATAGACTGATCAATGAAAACTTTGGTTGAAAAATGTGGACTTTTAAAAAATTGATGATAGTAAATCTTAATTGGTGGGATTAAAACCCAGGTTCTTTCCCTCCCTTTCCTCTCAGGTAAATTTATGATTTACCATCATGAAACAGAATAATCATACAGTTTACCATGGCTTTAGAAGAGGTGTATTGTGTAATAAGATGAAGTGCCATATTTGAACAAACTAGAATGACTTCATTCTGATTCAAACACCAGATCAGCTTTTCTGATAGCAACTAAACCCGAAATGTAGGAAAAATAATGTGGAAAGTAGAAGAATAAAGACAGGTTAAAGAGATGTATTCTAGTTGAGAAAGAATGTTGCTGTCACTAGTAAAATCAAATTGATTTTGATATTGCAATTCATACTGTGTACATTTTAGTAAGATTTTAAATGTTTTACATTGCTTTTAGTTTCTCAAAAAGGCATCCATATTGATGTTTGATAATATATGTACTTAAGTAGTAGATTCATTGAATCATTAATCAGAAAACACAAGTCAAATTAAATGCTTATGGTGAGTACAATACTTAAAAGGATAGTCCTTTCATTTCACTGTTGTAATGAAAATATTTCATTTATAAAAGATGAAAATGATACTGCAATTCTTATTATGCACTGTCAGCACCTGCCCACTTCAACTGTGGAATTTATGAATGCTAAGAAAAGGTCTGTGGTTTATACCATTTGAATTGGAAATATAGTATTTGTTTAAAAAAGAAGTCTGCAGACATGAGAAAACCCTTAATGAAAGGCTCCTAGGGATTAATTTTATTTTATTTATTTATTATCCATACTTATCAACCACCCTCCTCACCGAGGTGACCCAGGGCGGCTCACACCAAAAAACACAATAAAACATTCTTAAAAGCATTCCTAACCCCCCCCCCTCAATTTAAAACTTTAAAAGCAAAATCTAAAAACTTATTCAGGGCAAGCAGGGCTTAAATCAACCATCAAGCTGGGGTCATAGTCCCTCCTTCACCCCATACCTGCCCTGCCAGCCATGTTTTTAAATTTTTCCCAAAGGGCAGCAACTCTGTCTGGAGATGTAACTCTGTTGGCAGGAGGTTCCATAGGGCCGGGGGGGGGGGACACTGAGAAGGCCCTCCTTCTAGTGCCAGAGAGACACACCTCTCTGGCTGATGGAACAACTAGAGAGCCTCTCCGATCCACTCTAGTGGGACGGGCAGATGTTCTTGGGGTGAGGCGGTCTCTTAAGTATCCTGTCCCACTACCATGGAGGGCTTTAAAGATAATAACCAGCACCTTGAATTGCACCTGGAGACATATAGGCAACCAGTGCAGTTCCTGGAGCAGTGGTGAGGCATGTGCATATCGCCCACACCCCAACACCACCCGGGTACTCCAAGAAAGATTATATCAGGCCCCTGGAGCTAGTTTGGATTTAAATGAAAATGCAAAAGGTGTCAACTTGTTCCTTAGCAAGCTATTAGAACTGAAGTGGTCATGTCTAATGCATGCAATACAAGTAAATACAGTGGAACTAATGCAGTCTCTGGGACATTCCAGGGGGTGGCAAAATGTTCCAGCCTGTAAGGAGCACAGCCAGCGGAGAGCCCAGGAGCAGGCTTGGTCCTTGGAAGGGCACCTCCGCGATCTCGGGACTCTGATGGCAGCCGCGGAAATTCCCCCTCTCCCTCCCTTTCTGCTGGTTTGATGCCACCCTCGCTGCTTACCAGGAGCCAAGCTGAGCTGCCGCTGCCGCTGCTGCTGCCACAGCCTAGATGGGGGGCGGCGAGCCTAGATGGGGCGGCGAGCCTAGATGGGGGCGGCAAGTTTGGCCTGCACTCCAGGCAGCTGAAATTCACACTACATCACTGCTTCCAGGATAAATAATAAGTATGAAACATTTAAGAAGTTCTGTGACATTTCTTAAAGGACAGAAATTTTGCACATACACACAAAAATCCTTCTGTGAGGAGAAAAGAGGGATATTTTGTCTCAGTTTCTCACCAAAATGTAAGAGACTGCAAGATTCACATTCCTAGTATATGATTTGTTTCTCAATGGTAAATAATACTAGGGGCATTTTGTACAAATTATAGATACCATTTCATTTTGTGTGTGGCAGAAAATCATGTTTTTCTCATAATTTTGAGATATACTGTGAGAGTTCAGCAAAAGGTAACTCATAGTTAGGATATGTGAAGCACTCTCCTTGCCGTGCTTGGTCCAAGAGTACATTTTCTTTCCAACCCCACTCAAAACACTCAAAACCAGCTGTATATGATATCCCTAATGATATCCCTAAGCCAATCTAACGTGAGTAAGTCAGGGCTATTCTCATTCTAAACAACTGCCAGTTAATTCTGGTATGAGTTGTGAACCACTTAGCTCAATGGTTTCCAACTTTTTTTTTTTTTTTTTGCAATGGTCCACATGAGCATCTCTAAAATCCTGACACACACACACACACACACACACACACCCGCATGGCATATAATTCTTGTTATCCAAAAAGTCAACTCCTATTTATGTGGAGGGCCTAAAGGACCATTCACTATTAATAACTCATTCTAGAATGGTCTGTGGTCCATGGGGTCGCAAAGGGTCAGACTTGACTGTGCGACTGAACAACAACAACAAAAAGAATTGCCTCCCTTAAAAATCAAATTGCCCCCCTGTGGGAAGTGTTGGAAACTATGGGCTTAGCAGTTTCAAGTTTATAAGAAAATCTGGTTGACCACTTTTAGAGTAGACTTATTATTGGAGTAGATGTAGATATGGAGTAAGTGGTTTCATCAATCTATGTAGCCCCCCTTGTTCTTTTGTGCTTAATTAAGAAGGCAATGAATATTCACAGTTTTTTCAATCTCATTGAGAATATACATTTACTCTGAAATAAGTCCATTTGAGTTCAAGTGGATATAAGATAGCAGTGTCAGAGGTATATCAGAGGAAAAAATTATATGTGCTAATATTAATAATACACCATCAAGCAGCAGTGAACGATTATACAATTTGGTGTGCCCTGAATTAACAACTACATTCTTTTAATTTATTGGCAATTATGTTGACAGAGCCTTAATAAAACAGGGCTGAACCATGGACAGCATGAAAATTAAATATTTGTGAGCCAAGAATTCAAATAATGGGATCTCGTCTATTACATTGGCTTCTGAGAAACTATGCCAAATGACTTTGTCAACTTCAAAACTTCCTTTCCCCATTATAGCTGTAATCCAGTGGCAATCAATTATGGCAGAACATCTAAGATGCTCATATATAATTTCAGACAGATTGATCTGAAAAAGAATACAGAAAAAATGGAATGTGTTAGCAACTAACATTGGATGTAGTAGAAAAATATACATAATTTATGTATATTCCTGGGGTTCGACATGCCTTTTTTTAAAATCAAGTTGTAATCTGTCATCCTATACCCTACTTCTGAATGCTTCTCCAGTTACAAAGCCAGTTTTCCATGTGTTATTTGAGACAATTCCAAAGCCTCAGTATATGCAATTAAACATTCTTTGAGTCCCAGCCAATATGTCCATTAAAGTGGCAGTGCCATCCTACACATGTCTACTTATAAGTCAGACAATCCACCACTTCCAAAGCCTGCCTCACATACTGCAGCCTGAGTAGGAGGTGACAAGAGTGTGGGTTGTTGTTTTATTCTTTTTATTTCTAGTGTTTTTCCTTTTCAAACTTGTTCTCTACCACTCTAACCATTTGGACAAAAAAATTACTGTATTAGCCCATTAGCCTCACAAAAGGAAAGACAAATACACCCTCAAATACTGGAGTCCCTCTTAGTCTTATGCTTTAGCGGAGATGCACAAGGATAAGCAAACCATTCTTAATAACAAAGTATAGTTACATCTCTGCATAGCATGTATCAGAAAATCCCAAGGTTTGCTTAAAACAAGGTTCACAAAGTGGAAGTTTCCCACATCAGTGTGACTTGATATCCACAGAGTGCCAGTTCACAGTTGAGGGGAAGTAACCAGAAGAGTGGTAACAAGAGCACTTCACTTTACAATGTTGTGTAATATGCAATAATTTGCACTAATGATTACTTCACCCTTCTTTTACAGAATTGCAGAGCAGTTCTTGTGGTAATCCTGGAATTCCACCAAAAGGTGTTCTGTATGGAACAAGATTTGATGTTGGTGACAAAATTCGATACAGCTGTGTGACAGGATATATCCTGGATGGCCATCCTCAGCTCACCTGTATAGCCAACTCTGTAAACACAGCATCTTGGGATTTTCCCGTTCCTATTTGTAGAGGTAAGATGAAAGTTCAACGGCCAGCCAAAATGACCCATTTTAAGTATCAATATTAAAGACACAACTTCAATTAAAAGTGTGAGATTACTAATAGGGAAAACAGATCATACACAGCATTGTATACTGTTCCTTCATTCTGGGTTGCTGCATGAGTTTAAATAGATACTGTACTTTCAAAGCCTTTAGTGTGAATGAAATATTTATTGTTGTGTATTCTAATCAAGTTCAAATGTGTCACTATGCTCTTCTGAACTATAATGTCAGTGATTATTTATTTTTGGCAAAGAAAAATGGGGTATGAATTCCTGGGGTGACATGTTTACATTTTCACATTGAATGTTCCACACAAAATAGAATTTGAGCAGACTTGTAGGATTTGAGGGACTGGATGGGTTATTTGCATCTCTCTTAACCAGTCCTCTTATGTTTCCATTGTGTATGTGCTGGGTTGTGAAAAAGCATCTCAAAAATGCCATGGGGTGTTGGTGGAATCCAACTTTTCATATGCCACAGCTTTATTCTGCACAAATGAGACTTTTTTTGGCTCTGCATGCAAAGGAGATCCTTGTTTCATTTTCAGTTTTCATTCGTGTGGGGAAAGATACCATTTTGCACAGGTATTTTAATAATTCTGTGGAGATTGGTTTCTTCTGGGGAAAAAATTATATAAAAAATTGTGGTCTTGTGACATTTCTTGAAGGACATAAATTTTGTAAGGAGATACTACCATGTATCATTTGATTATTCAAATGAGTTCATTATACACCAATATGTGATAATGTAGTGTAGCATAGTGCATGGCATGAAATGACATACAGAAAAACCTAAAACCTGGGATAAAGAGTGCCTCTCTTAGAGACTAACTCGCTTAAAGAGCAGGATTTTCTCTGAATGTTCGCTTCCCTTAACTAAGACCAACCAAAAACTCGCTTAACAACTAAATCGGGGTTTGCATCCCCCCCCTGAAGTCACAATTGGTTACTTACAATAGTATTCCGCTTAAAGAGCAAACTTGCTTAAAGACCAATCACATGGGATGCATTATGCTCTTTAAGCAAGATACCACTGTACAGTATATAGGGATGTATAAAATTTAACAGTATCTTTTTTTCTTTTTTTGCCAGCAACAAGATCAATAAAAATTACTCATGATAACAATCATATCAAAATAAGTACTAATTGTAAAACTGAGCTATAAAATCGCTTCTACCAAGTGTGGAAATACAGCAATAAAATACTTTAAAACTTATCTTGTCAGCAATAACATTTTTAGATGCTGGTCCAAATGTTACTCGTGAGTCACCTCCCCACCCCCACCCAGGGGAGTGCTGGCTACCCTAAAAGGGTGCTGGACAGGGAGTGATGAGAGAGTCTAACCCTAATAAAATATATACATTCCCACTCGCCTTCTAATTTCAACTCCCTTCTGGGAATCCGAACCAACAACCTCCTGCTTATAAACCAAAATTGCAACCTCTAAGCCACAACAGCTCTGCTGCCAATGGAGCTGTTTTTTGTAATCTTATCTTTGATAGCACAGCAGGAGGAAGGCAAGTAGAGGAACATGGAGCCCCACTCGTTTGCTTGATTGTTCCGGGAATCACAGCTTGACTTGGCTCTTTGGATTGGGACCCAGTTTCCTGATGGGCCAGCCCACCACTGCCCCACCCCCCAAAAAAAACCCAGATAACAAGAACTAAATAGCACCTCAGTCAAGATTTTTCTGGATCCAAAGTATGTGTAAGTGAAGAAGGTGGAAGGTGAAATGTCATGCCTAAAACTTCTGTTCTTTCTCTCTGTGTCTTCTCTGGCTGGACTTTCATTTAACCACAATCTCCCCCCCCCCCCAATTTTTCTTCTCCAATCAATAGTTCTATATCTGCTATACTTCTTGGAATGTATTTTCTTGGGCACTGGAATGCCTATTGAATATTTAAAGCCTGAGGGCTGTTGTTTTGTTTTCCATATTTGTTGGTATATTCTTGTTAAAATTTTGACAGCCAGTCTTTTTAACTTGGGATAATTATCTCTGAATTATATTTCTCCTTGGTGATTTTTTTCCTCCCAAATGCTCTTTGCTCACCTAATTTTATAAAACTGCAAGTGATTCATCATTGGATACCTCTTCAAAGGAATTTGTCATATTTCTATCTTTTCAACCCTGACAATTGTTTTGTGTTTGGGTATAGAATGGTTATCTGATAAAAAAGAAGTCAAGTTCTAGGATTTCCCACAGCTATTTGTCTCTTTTTAAATGGGAATGAGCACAAGAGGCTATTTATTAGACCATCTTGACTATTGACATCAATATCTTCAACTGGCAAGCTGCCCTTGCTATGGAAAATTTTGGCATCCACAACCTGCTTGCAACAGCGATATCAGGTCATTTTCAGGCATTTTTAATTACAGTGTACCCCATATAACAAAAAAAAAAGCTCTGTTCCATGAATCTCTTCACTATACTTTTTTTTGTTATATGGATCCCTATGGGCAATGTACCATATAACAAAAAAAAAATGTTTCATTATACGGATTGCTATTGGCAATACCCCGTACAACATTTTTTTTTCATTCTACGAGGTATCGCCAATAGTGATCCATATAACAAACATTTTCGTAATTAAAGAGATGGGAATACCGGAACACCTTATAGGCCTCATGAGAAATCTGTACATGAACCAAGAGGCAACAGTTAGGACAGAAAATGGAATGATGGAGTGGTTTGGAATAGGAAAAGGAGTAAGACAAGGCTGCATTTTGTCACCCTGCTTATTCAACTTATACACAGAACCCATAATGCGCAATGCAGGGATGGAGGAATCACAATTTGGGATCAAAATTGCTGGAAGAAACATCAACAATTTGAGATATGCAGATGATACCACCCTAATGGCAGAAAGTGAGGAGGACCTAAAGAAGCTCCTGATTAGGTTGAAAGAAGAAAGTGAAAAAGCTGGCTTGAGACTCAATATCAAGAAAACCAAGATAATGGCAACAGGCCCTATCAGTCCCTGGAAAATAGATGGGGAAGAAGTAGAAGCAGTGACTAGGATCAAAGCTCACTGCAGATGGTGATTGCAGCCATGAAATAAAAAGGCGACTGATTCTTGGGAGGCAAGCAATGAGAAACCTGGGGAGCATAGTGAAAAGTAGAGACATCACATTGCAAACAAAGATTCACATAGTCAAAGCAATGGTATTCCCTGTGGCAATGTATGGTTGTGAGAGCTGGACCATTAGGAAAGCTGAGCGCAGAAGAATAGACACCTTTGAGATGTGGTGTTGGAGAAGGGTTTTGAGAGTCCCCTGGACAGCGAGGAGAACAAATAGGTCAATCTTAGAAGAAAT
The DNA here is from genome assembly GCA_030440675.1 of Furcifer pardalis. Lineage (NCBI taxonomy): Eukaryota > Metazoa > Chordata > Lepidosauria > Squamata > Chamaeleonidae > Furcifer > Furcifer pardalis. The sequence goes on from CP126891.1 coordinate 63,775,494, forward strand.
CAACCCTGACTGCTCCTTAGAAGGTCAAATAATAAAGATGAAGCTAAAGTACTTTGGACATCAAATGAGAAGAGAGGATTCACTTGAGAAAGCCTTGATGCTTGGAAGGGTCAAGGGCAAAAGAGGAAGGGGACGGCCCAAGATGAGATGGCTAGATGGTATTGTAGAGACAATGGGCACAGAGCTGCGCGAGTTGAGGGGGATGGTGGAGGACAGGAGTGCCTGGCGGACAGTGGTCCATGGGGTCGCAGAGGGTCAGAATCGACTGTGCAACTGAACAACAAAATACAGTACATCACCCATAGCACAAAAATGCTTCATTGTACCAAGTGTTTGTTATACAAGGTACTACTGTATTGCTGCAGAAGGACAGTATCTCACATTCATAAACAGAAGACTATTTTTTGAAAAAATGCATATATTTAAAACATAAATATTTTCCCAAATTCTTCGTGGAATCTTGCTCTTGAAAGTGAGTTCTCTTTGAATTTGTTCCCACAAGGATAAATTCAAGAGCCTTATCTGTGACAGAATTTATTCTTTATTGTAAATATTGTGCAATACGGATTACTCTTGACAATGAGAGAAAACATTATTTGCATAGCTCTATTTTTTTCCTTTAAAAGTACCTCACTGTATTTGTGAAATAGGTAGGCTTTATACAACAAGCTGCAATGAAATGAAGGGAGTGTTTGCTGCGTACACATAAAAAAACCAGTTCCCAAAGTGTTTGAATTGCAGCCCAATTTTGAGAATCAGCCATTTGAGTTGCATGTCTAAAATTAGAATTAGTGTCTTATTACAACAAGAAAAATCAGTAAGGGGGGAAGCCACTTGCTGTCTCAAAACATGATCTTGGAGCTCAAATAAAAGAGTTGATGTTCAAATCAAGGAGTGTAGTGTTCAAGGCCAGCCAAGTTATTTTGGCACCTGAAGCAGAAAAGCTAACAAACATCTCTCCAGGTTGTAAAATGCAGTGACATTAAAGTGAATAATTATCTATTTGCTACTCTGTCCTGACACATTAAATTACTGCCTGAGATAGCTGTGCCTAATGATTGGGCTAGCTCTGGGTCTCCTGTGTTTGAGAAGTTTGGTAAAAGGTTTTTAATATTAGGATCAAGGTTATTTCTTTTGTTAGCAGAGCACAGGTAAGAAATCAACCCAAATACAGAAATGTGAGAAATCAGTTCAGCCTTATCAGCACCCCTTATCACATAATTCAAAACCTTTGTTAAAAAGAAGTCACCCTAGATGCATCTTTAAATAGAAAAGCTCATGTTACTCACAATTATATATATATATATATGGAATGCCAGCATGCAAAGATTTCAGTGGAAGAAGAAAAGAGCAATCAATGCATACATACATAACTCAAAACAGAATAAGACAAAGATAAAAACCGGAAATCTAGTTAAATAGGAAGACTGTAAAATCCCCTTCAGTTGTTACCCAATGTTAAAGTTTGCAACCTTGCTATTTTTCCAACAACCAATTTCTTAATTTAATATTTTACTTGCAGCACATTTATTGGCCAGTGCCATTTTTCTGCAGCAAGGCATACACTACTTCTTCCTTTCTTTGTTTCTCTAATCATACATAGATATTTTCAACCCAATATATTCTTTAACCCATGAGTCAAGCATCAGGCTAGATTCTAACTTGAAGAACAAATATGTGACATGTTTTTCTCATTAACTGTTTTGGGTTTTGGCCTTTAAAAAAACTCTACAATCTTTTCTTTTGATTTTGGCCTGAGCAGATAGCAACAGGAAAGGAAAGGAAATATAACATTGGGGAGTTAGTAATAAAAACAAAGCAGTTTACAATGATATTGTTAAGAACATCTAACAGTACACTGAAGTGATCCATCCATGCGTAAGTAATGGTAGGTGATATACAGAGATTCAGATTATCTTCCTATTAGTTACCAGAGAGTGACTTCAACATGTCATTACATTCATTAAAAAAAATAATAACTTCTCAAACGTTTCAAAAAACACAATGAATACAGGTTCCAAGTGGTATCTCTACTTAGGATAGGTAAAGGTAAAAAGCTCCCTTGCTCAAAGTCCAGTTGTATCCAATTCTAGAGTTTGGTGCTCATCTCCATTTATAGCTAAAGAGCCAGTACTTTCTGTGTCTGAAGATGTTTCTGTGGACATGTGGCAGGCATGACTAGACCCCAGGGTGCATGGAACACTGTTTACCTTTTCACTGAACAGGCACCTATTTATCTACTTGAAATTTCTTGCTCTCAAACTGTTATGATGGCAGGAGCAGGAACAGAGATAGACATTCACTCCGTCATGCAGCACTCAGGTCTTGAACAGCTAACCAGCTGAGCTTTCTTTTTGTTTTTTCCAGTGACTGCCAGCACCTGAAGTCTTATAAATAAGCTTTGATTGTTAGAATGATAGGAATTCTTCTCAAGCCTACATGTAATGGCATTTTTACTGTATTCTTTCTTTCTTTGATTGTATCATAGTGTTGCACAATTAGATTATTATTTTTTACCAGTAGTGGGCTACTGCAATGGCATTATCTCAGCAATTTATTAGATCTTCTTTTGAACACGTGGCAAGACATAAATTGCATGCACATAAATGCTGCATTGATTTAGTTTCTCCACATTCAGAGAAAAATTGTCCTGTATCCAAACAGTCCTGTTTCAGCTGCTCATTCTTTGATCTTTCAATGTTGCTTTGAAGTCTATTTAAGTGACTTTAAATGGTCCTGGGAGAATCCTGTCCTCATGGGAGACTCTCTTTGATAGTCATCCATTCGGCAAGGTATGCTGTTTTTGCTCTCCATACAATTAATCTAGCTTCTTTTGGTTTGATATTCTGAGTTTGAAATGTGTGCAGAACAAGGAAAGATCAGCAGCATAAATGAAACTCTTGGTGTATAATAACTTTGGTTGATCATTTCTATAAATATTAAGATGTAATGATGCTACGATACTACCCTGTAGCAGATTGTTTCTTTAATTTCCCCAGCAACTTTGCCTCCCTTTTAATTCAATAAGAAATATTTAGCTTTGAAGTAGAACAGCAGCCATTTCTATTAGTCCATGGTTTTTGGTAAGGAAGTAGAGCTTTTTGGAGTAGCAATTGATGGTGCCGAAAATGAAAACACAGATTTCCAAAGCCATAGCAATATTTTGAGCTAGAAAAAATATGATCATCCCAATGAGGATCTACTGCAGATGACTGAAATAGATCCTTGAGGATGAAAGGCATTGGAATCTCACTAAATGATATTGGTTGATGGAAAGGAAATGCTGGTGTGTTAAAAGTAAAAGCCAGCAGAAATCAAAGGAGAAGGGTTCTTATCTCCATGTGATGTAATCATATATATTTGAACACAGAACTTAGAAATTCATTTTTTTAATCAGATTTCCTAGAATCCTCAGCATGATTGAGTATGCTAATCTGAAAATAGTCATCAACAATATATTTCTGTCTGTCCTGCCTTATTGGCCAAAGCCACTCAAGGTGGTTATTAGGTAGCATGAAAACCACCATACATTACACAGTCATAAAATAATAAAAGAGACTAAGAACGTCAATTAATTTTTTACAGATGTTTGCAGATGGGCTGATTACAATAAGTAAAAATACTCAAGGCCAAATACTCAATGTGTCATATTAAGAGAAGGATAGAATGTTATCAAATGCCTTTTTATACAGCTTGACCTTTACTAATTTATGAAAAACTAAAAATAATTGAAGGCCAGCATAGGAATCCTGGGAGGGTATTCAAGAGTGCTGGAGCCATCATCAAGAAAGCTCAGTTCCTTGGGACAACTTTATGGGCTTCTCTCATGGTGGGAATCTGGAGCCCTAACATATGGAAAAACTGGATGGTCCATGCTGAATTCATATGGGAGATATTCTCTGCCAGGTCCCAAGCCACGAAGAGCCTTGTAAGTACGACTAGTACCTTGAATTGGGCCAGGGAAATAGTTGCTGCAGCTTCTGTATTGTTTTCAAGGACAGCCCCACGCAGACAGTGTTGAAATAAGATATTCAAGATTCGGTCTTAAAGAAGTTCTAACCATCAGGATTTATTCAGATACTGTATATCACATTTTGCCCTTCTCTTTCTCCAAGTGTATAACAGAGTTTTGTAATCCGAAAAAAAAAGTGACCTCTTAAAACTCTCACTGAACATATGCTAGCTGACTCCCCCATTTTGTTCATTTTTTAAAAAATGAACTCTCAAATGCATACTTGAGACTAAGAGCCTTGTGCTATCAACTTCAAATGGCAGACATTTGGTCATAATGAATTTTGACCATCTGATGCAGTGGAACCTAGTGGAGCCCAATGCAGCCTTACTTCACAGGATATTTGTAAGCATAAATGTGAATAGCCTGAGGTTTCTTGGAGGAAAACTGGGACACGATTAGATGGCTGAATAAGTCCCAACAGTTGGGATTTTTTTTGTTTTGTTCCTGCCTATTTTCAGAGTAATAATAACTGCATGCTATCTATGATTTATGACAACCCTTTTCAGAGTTGTCTAGGAAAGAGCCTCCACAGAAGTGGTTTACAATTCTCTTCTTGTGTTGGGAGCTTGGGATGTGGCTAGACAGGCTGGCTCTTCTTCACAGAGGCTTGGTGGGAGAATCAAACTTTCATCCAGATACCTAAACCACTGAGCTATTCAGCCAGTACATTTTCATAGTATACCTAATTCCTAATAGCATTATGATAATGGAGTTATTAATTGGCAATACAGTTGTCATATAGAAATGATAAGTAATGAGGGCTTCTATTTTCCAGTTCTGCTCAATCTGTCAGTGTTCGTTAAAATAATGTAATTTTAGTGAATTTATTGGAAATGTGCACACACAAATGAAGGTATAACAATGTAGATTTATTGTGTTGCAAAGTGGTCAATTACACTGTGCATAGCCCATGACAAGTTTTTAAATACATTTTTCTCTCCTGACATATTAGTTTTGAGTGGGGCATTTTAAACACTGAGACATGACAGGAGCTTTATCATGTCACTTTTTTGTATGATGTTGTAGAAATTGCAGATTCCAACATACTGCAGAGTGGAGTGGATGGTTCACAGAGAACTAGGAAATAAAGTCATAGTTATATATAATATTATCACTTTGTAAAGGTTATATTAATTAAGTGGTTTGATAATCAGGGATCATATTCTGCCTTTTATATTTTTAAAAGGTTGATCTATTTATAGATAAAAGCTGTGTCTAGTTCATGAAATAGTGAAGTTTTTGCTTCAGAGAATAATTTTATTTCTGATGTATATCAAAATCCAGTCTTCCTGCATCTATTGTAGAAATATGAGTTTGATCCACCTGGTCATTTCACTGTAAAGCTCTTCCTCTGAAATCTGAGTGGTTTTAAAAAAGCATGCTTTACCTTGGGCAGGATTGGGATCATTTAAATATCCAGATTTCTATGGGGTTATTGAACCTAGATCCTCCCCCTGAACAAAACCTTCACAGTTTTCATGGAAAGAGATGCATGTGACTGGATTCTTTAGTTCTCATGTTTTTTACTTTTACTTATTTTTTCTGCATTTCTGTTCTACCCATCTGGTATAGATTTTTTTCACCTTGGGCAGTTTCTAAGTGGACAAAAAATAAATAAACATAATAGTACCATAAAATGGCTTTACAAACATAACAAAAAAAGCCCTCCCCCTCCAATTGACATAATAAAATTACTTAGAGGATATTATTCAGCCCTGAATAACATGTTTGGTAGTTGGATGTATATATATAAATTAAACTAAACACCTGAACAACTTAATTAACTTACTGTTCGAAGATGGTCTTTTAATGCCTCCCTGTACAGTAAGGTTTTGAGAAGCTTCTAAAATATGTCCAGGGATGTGGCTTGGTGCAACTTCACAGATAAGGTGTTCCATATTTTGGGTGCCACCACTAAGAAGGTTAGTTTCCTTGTCAGAACTTTTCCCCCCACTCTCAGTGTCAGTACCTGAAGCTATATAGACCAGGTGATGCAGGCAAACATTTTAGAGAGACATTCTGCCAGATAACAAAATCCTAAACTGTATTCCACACTATTTGACATCCAGGTTTTTACGTAAAATCCTTTAGGTTTGCAAGTGGGAGTCTGCGTCTGTATTTAGTTCTTTGAAATAAGTCTTTCACATTTCACCTTTTTAATCCTAAACTATTTACATCTGCATTGTGGGGAAAATGGGAAAACTCTGGTAAATTCTTACCAGAATGACCCAAAACTAAAATTCTCACCCTTTGCTTGCTAGTTTCCCAGCAACTAACAGAGGCTTGTCCAATTCTCTCTTGAATGTTTCCAGTGTTGGAACACTCACAACCTCTTGAGACTTCCTGCTCCTGCTATGAATCATTAACTGGGGTTCCCATTAAGCGGATATTCCCCAGTTACCAAAAACCACACATAACTGATTTTTTTTCATTATGCGGCGTATCTCCATTTCATAACAAATGCGTTGTTGTGCGAATTTTTCACTAGATGATGCGTTCGTTATGTGAGGTACCACTGTACTTCTGTTTCTTCTGCACTACTCTCAGCTTTTTAATGCCCAACTTTAAAAACAATACATTTGAGTCAAAAGCTAGTTTGTGTTTCTAATGTTTAGTAGTCTAATAAAGTTTTGGGGCATACTTGCCTTTGGAATGTGCAATTATAGGTCATCTCGCTTATAGTTATCTCCCCTGTCCTGATTTGTAAGCCATTACAGAGATTCTTTCTCCTCTAAGTCTTCTGAATCCTTTATCCAGGAACTGCCCTTTGGTTCTTAAGGATAAATAATGATTGATATAGCATTCATCTTTAGCTATAGGAAAATTATTAAGAACTGTGGCAAAAAATCTATGTCCATTGTCATAATTGTTCCACGGTACCTTTAAGAAACCTATTTGCTCTGAATTTTATTTCATCTGCCTTAAAAAGATTGCAATTCCTTTAGTATGAAATCACCATGCTGAAACACTTGTACCATATTTTTCACTGAAGAGGGATTAGGTAAATAGAATGACATAGTCTGGTGTGTCGGCAGATGCCTCCAGGCTTCTGTCAGTATGAAATCCCAAGAAACCATACAGATAATGTGCAACAAAATCACACAATCAAAGTGCTACATAGAGAATGTGAAGAGCCTGAAGAAAATTAACATGTTTGTAGTGCTCAGTTCTGAATCTTGGCCATTCAGAACTTTTTGCTCCTTGGTGAAAAGACACACCCTAAGATAGGTTATCTCATCCTGAAGGAACAACAGCGTTCAATTTCATCTTCAGTTTCCAGTCTCTCTGGAAAAAGTTGATCACTTGTTTTTCAAAGTTTTGCATTCATTTTGTATCCCATTATTCCCAGGAGACCTCTGGGAAGATGAAAAACATACATGTATTTGCTTCTAACTTCACCATTAAAAATTTATTTTTATTTTTCTTCTCCTTCTCCTCCTCTCTTGAAAAAAAAGATAATGAAAACAAATTAGACTTTCTCTGAATTTTCAGATTTAGAATTAAATCTTATTTTAACTTGCCTTACAATAAGCCCTATTGAATTTAATGTTTCTAGGGTATTTCCTGACAGAACATTTGTCATCCTTAACATACGAGGTTCTGCGCTAAAGTATTGGCATTTTTCTCATCATCCTTATAGCATTCCCCTTAACGAGCTTTGTGCAGTGTTTTTACTCCCATGACTTCCTTCCCATCATCACTTTTTTTATTCTTAAGGATAGGCACAGTTTAGTGATGTGCAGAGAATAGCCATTACCAGAAGCTTCAAATTAGTACCTAAATAGAACTTCAAAACAACACAACACAAAACAAAACCATCCAGCAGGGAAATAGATTTCTTCAAGATATGCTCTTCTTAAAATATGTTTTAAGTACCCTCACCTTAACTTCTTTCTTTTCCTGTATTATGTTGGTTTTGAACCACAATACATATTGGATTTGATTCTATTTCTTCAAGAGTTATTGAAAGAGAACTATGGATTTCTTTACAAACAAGAGAAGTGTTTGCAAACCCCTTTTATTCATTTGACATTAGGTGAAATAATGCTCAGAAGAACACAGGTTTTTTTTTAGTAATGCCTTGGAGGGAAGGAGTGGTTCCTTTTAACAAATTGAAATAGGCTAGAACAGTGGTGGCGAACCTCTGGCAGGCGTGCAAGAGGTGGCACTTGGAGCCCTCTCTGTGGGCACCCAAGCAGCCACCCCAGCACAGAATTTGCCCTGTCCCTCTGCCCAGTAGTCCAATTGGAGCACTTCCTCCCTCCCCCACAGCCCAGTGTTCATTTTGCCCCTCTGCCCAGAAGCCCAATGGGAGTGTTTCCTCCTCTCATGTTGCTGAATTGGCACTTTGTGATAATTACCGGTAAGTGGGTTTTGGGTTGCAGTTTGGGCACGCGGTCTCTAAAAGGTTCGCCATCAGTGGGCTAGAATGTTCCTGGTTGGCTCCACCTGTGGAATAGATGTTGATATTATCAGCAACAGATTGCTGCAGTGGAAAGATTTTTTTTTCAGATCAGGATGCATATCATTTATAATGAGACAAAACTGCATGCACCCCAAACTGGAAAAGAAAGTCTTTACTTGATAATGGTGATAACATTAATTTCTGTTGTGCAAGTTGTGTTACCCAACAGAATCCCAGCCATAGTGTATTAGATGTTTGTTGTTGTTTTTTAAATATACAATACTGTGCAAAAGTCTTAGGCCACCACCAGCTGGTTTGGGGACTATTCAATGGGTGGTTTTGTGGCATAACTCAGCCCCAGATCTCCCTTGAACGGGGTGGCCAACCTTGGTGCTCCAGCTGTTGCTGGACTTCAATTATACCAGTAGTCCAAGTCAGTACACCTACTGATAAGGACTTTTGGGAATTGATGCCCAAGAACAGCTGGAGCACCAAGGTTGGCCACCCTGCCCTAGACGCAACAAAATGGGATAATGTCTTCTGCTTACCATCCTTTCAATCCTCTTCAAGTTTGGTGAAGTTTAGAGTTAGCGTGTCCTAGTTATGCACTCCCTCATGACAATAGAGCAATTAGGAAATGCTGCAAACTACCCTGCAAAGGGGTGGGGAGGTGCCATGTGGGTAAATCTCACTGTGAGGTGATAATCAATTTTCCCTGTGTTCTTTCTTTTGTAACTTAAACTGGAAAACGTTTTTTTTAGAAACAGTCCAAAATAGGGGGAGGGGAAACAACTTTACTTGATTACTTGGTTGATTGTACTTCACATGTCTAGTTTGATGGGGTGGATTGAAGTACTGTCACCCACAACATTTTAGTGGTTCTTGCCATCAAGAGGTCCTAGCACTACCATAACAGGGTGCTGAGGCCCATGTTTTCGACATTCCTTTAGCTATTTTAAATATGATGACACAACTGGCTGGTCTCATGTTAAAGTTGGCCATGTTAGAGCAATGCACTGGCCAGGTGCATTGCCTGAGTACCCAAACCCACTTAGCTGACCTGCAGTTCCAGAATGGAGAACTGTTCTGGATCGCTAGCTGACATGGCATGGTTGAACCTGCCAGGGGAATGCACACCCACCACCATAGCTGTCAGGAAGCTGGGGTCATCGCTGCACCATGTTGAACCATGAAGTGGGATTTGCTGCCACCGCTGCCGCAAAATGACAACAACAACAATACAAAATGCTGTAAATAAAGTTTTAATTGACAGTCATAGTTCCCTCAAGGAAGTACTTCCAGGTGCTTTTCCTCATGAGTTGATTGCATTCCTAAAAAATGCTACCCCAGCTACTTTGTGTCTCTAATTTTATCAGTGAGATGAGAAATGATTTCTTTTTTAACTGGCTGAATTTCTTAACAATATGTTCTTTAGTAGCCAGGGATTTTTCTTCCTGGAGCTGCATACAAGCAGAAAATTTATTTGCTTGCTCTTTATGTGGCAGATATTTTATAGCAGTAATAAAATGAGATTTAAATTCAGTTTACAAAGGTACCATATTCTTCAAAAATGCAATTTACTTGTTTTTTCTTCTTGTTGTTGTGGGAACCTTTCTGGCTTGCCAGTATGGGAAAGTGTAGAGTAAAAGTGCTAGGTCTTAAGTTGTGCCTAGTCTTCTTAGTAAGTTTTCATAAGGAAACCAGAGAAATACCATTACACACTGAAAAGTAATATGACACTAAGGTGAAACTTTCCTTCCATAAATTAAAAAAAAAATGGTGTATGTCAGACTGAAGTTATCCTGAGCTTTTAGCACAGTGCCAGAGCTGAAAAGGAAGATTTCTATTTCTTAGTGGTAAGAAAATTTTGTGGAGTTCCAAATCATCTAACTTTGTTCCCAAACTATGTATTCACTGCATTGGAAATGTTACATTGTTTATTTCATAATACTTAGCAATAGGGTAAAGATAAAAGTTTCCTTTGTTCAAAAGCTAGTCATATCTGACTGTAAGGGATGGAGCTTATCTCCATTTACAGCCAAAGAGCCAGTGCTGACTGCTTCTGCAGATATTTCTGTGTTCATGTGGCAGGTATGACTAGATGCTGGAGTGCACAGAACACTGTTACCTTTCCCATCGAAGCAGCACCTACTTATAGAAGACAAGAACTCACTAAGTCATGCAGTGCTTGGGTTTCGAACTGCTGACCTGCTAACCAAGCTCACTAAACAACCACAACCCTATACATAGCAGTAGAGTTGGGCAAATCTGTCATTTTCATTTTTACCAGTATTTTAAAATCTCACAGATTTTTTTCCAACCAAATTTACTGAGAGTGTATGATATTTGAATAATGTCTTCTCTGAAATATTAGAACAAAACTTTAGCTCAAAATATATTGAGATGCCTTGGGTCCTTGAAATGCCTTAGATTCCTTCACATGGAGAAAGAAGCCACAAAAAAATGAAATAAGTAAAATAAATTACCAGCTATTTCCATTGTCTAAATTCAACATATACAGCTATTTCCAGGTTGAAGAGAATCCTGTGCCTGCTAGCTGTGTCATTGTTAAGATTGAGACAGCTGTCAAGGGAGAAAAAACCCAACCAACCAACCAACCAAAAAATAAGTGCAATTAAATCTCAAAGTCATCATGACTGTAAACATGGTTGAATACTCAGGGAGAAGAAGTCAGGTATTTAAAGTGCTGAGCAATCAAATCCTTTTGCCTGCTTCCACAAACTACTATATGTCCATGTATTTTGTGTTGTATTCTATTTTTTTAAATAAACAGATCTCAAGATCTTTCCCTAAAATTTCCAAACAAATATAAAATTATGGAAAATTATCACTAAAAATCACATATTAAGCAAAATTCCCCACACTGAGACACAATGAGAATATTTTCTCATCATCCCTAGTCCTTTGTGAGTGCGCATTTGTGTACATTGATTACATCTAGCTTGGTTTTTGAAGTCTTCTGTCAATCTGTGATCTCGGAGCCATTTCCTATGGCACACTTGAAGCACAACATGCAGGATTTAAAACCGGGACTGCAATGGACTGCCACAGCCTTGAGGATATGGACAAGGTGCACCCTCATAGCCAGTCCATCTGGCATGGCCTCTTCCACCTCCATGACCATTGGGAATCAGAGTTCCTCTTCCACTCATTTTGTGTGGGTCACTTCATGGCAAGATGGGATCCACCTTGACCTTGAACAAATTCACCATAGTGACATTTTTCCTACTTCAGGAAAAAATGCATTCTCAGATACAAGTTGCAGTCAGTGTGTTGTTGCACAGTCGATTCAGACTCTTTGTGACCCATGGACCACCACAATGTGTATCTCTGCATTTGTAAAAGAGAAATAGACAGTGGAGTCCTTAATTCAAAGATGTGACTATTGCCATGGGTTTGGAATGGGCAAAAGCCTCTTGTGATGGCACAGCTTGTACTTATGCTGGCTAATCTCAGCCATCTGCCAGAAGAAGGATATGCCAGCACAACTGCTGTGCTGATATCAGCCAGCAGAAGAGCCAAAAGAGAGACAGAGAAGTGACAGGGTGAGGAAGTATATGAACTAAACAAAAATCAAACTTCCTCCAACTCATGGACACAACAACTTCATGAATTTAGGCCAAGGTGAAGTAGTTTTATGAAGTTTCTAATAACCATAGGCTGGAAGGAGGGTTGCATTCATTATAGCTTGGACTGGACTGCTTTCAATTCAGCTGGCACTCAGCCAATCTTAGTTAGAATTGTTCAATAACAGAGGGATCTTGAAAGCAACTTGGGCAATACAGTCAACATGTCAACAGAGGGAGAGCTACCTTAAGAAGAAAAGACTGTTTAACAGAAGTTTTCAGAATGCTACCTTTGGGAAATTACTCTGCCTTTGTTTGGTTAATCAGTCATATTATAGATAGCAGACTTTGTTCACATGTCTGATGCCTCAGTACGTTGCACTGTAACAGTTGAATACCTCAAGAGATAGTGTTGTAAGAAGAAGAAATATACATCAGACAGAACAGATAATCTGATCCTGAGATTTGTGGTTTGCACCATTTTAAGTAATATTCAGACAACTCACACCATCTATGTTATAATATCAAGACTGATTTATCATAGAATCATAAAGTTACAGCTGTAAAGAAGATCATTGAGTCTGATGCCTCTGATGAAGCAGTAAATCCATGGGGAAAGTATTTGTGCCAGATGGCTGTCCAGCCTATGTTTTAAAACAGGAGTTCTCATCCTTTTTAAGCCAGGGGCCAGGTCACGCTCCCTCAGACAGCTTTGGGAGCCAGATAGCCATTTTGCCCTTCCTCTACCACATGACACTTCCTGGTGAAGGCAGTGGCGCCCACACATGAATTGGTGCCATGGGCCACATCCGGCCCATGGGCCACAGGTTGAGTATCCCTGTTTTAAAATCTCAAAGAGTGCACAAGCTTCTGTAATAGTCCACTCTAATATCAAACATCTCTTAGAGTCAATAGGTTATTTCTAATGTTTAATCAAACATTCAGGTCCTATCTTCTCTAAAAGATTGTTTACCATGTTGATCACTCTTCTCTGGACACATTCCATCTTACCAATATCCTTCATAACCTATGTTTTCTAGAACTGGACACAGTATTCCAGGAAAAGCAGAATAGAATGGTATTTTCTTTGATCTGAACACTATGCCTACTGATTTTCCAGCCTAAATGTAGATGTCTACATTTTTACTTGCTGAGATGCATTTTATTCATTCATTCATTCCATTTTTGTCTATTTTGTCTCATTTCTCAGATAACCTGTTATGATAATCTTGAATCCTAATTCTGTCCTTTTCCCTTCTACTCTCTGTGAAGAGTCCTCAGTGTAAAGAAGAAAGGCTTCACATATTTGATCTGTCAGAGGCCAGACTCGTGTCATGGAGATACGTTGTCAGAATGGTGCAATTCACAGTAGCAACTTGCTAAGCATAGACTGGTTACCATTCACATTCTTCATCACATATTAGTCATGTGGCTTATTGTATAATCAGGAATCCAAATTAATTAGCAACAGTTTGCCTCTGCAAGGAACGCCATTGCCTTTCTCCCGGCATGGCTCTACAGCCATGGTCAGTGATTATTGCAGGACAGATAAAATATATACAGCATAATATAGTCATTCACAAACATCCATTGGCTTCACTATATGTTTCATCTTCATGTGTATGGTACGTGTGTGGCTGCACATCTTGCCCTGCAATATCACCATTTCCTGTCATGCGTGCAGCATGCAGCACTGTTAGAAATGACACTGTTATGCATACAATGATTACAATTGATATTCAGCACAATTGGGATGATATACATAAACAGCATTCTGTGCATCCCTGTGTCAAGTCATGCCTGCCACATGTCTATGTAAATGTCTGCAGATGCATATAGTGCTGACTGACTATAAATGGAGATGAGAACCAAACCCTAGAGTCGAATACAATTCACTTTCAAACAAGGGCTCTGGACACTCCCTCGGCCAGCCAGCCAAGAGAGAGAAACAGCTGCAGGGCTCGGGAGGCTGCAAAAGACCTTGCCGCCGCCCTCACCAGACGCTCCAGACACTCCCTCGGCCGGCCAACCGAGAGGGAGAAACAGCTGCAGGGCTCGGGTGGCTACAAAAGACCTTGACACCGCCCTCACCGGATGCTCTGGACACTCCCTCGGCCGGCCAACCGAGAGGGAGAAACAGCTGCAGGGCTCGGGTGGCTACAAAAGACCTTGACACCACCCTCACCGGATGCTCTGGAGACTCCCTCGGCCGGCCAACCGAGAGGGAGAAACAGCTGCGGGGCTCGGGTGGCTACAAAAGACCTTGACACCGCCCTCACCGGATGCTCTGGACACTCCCTCGGCCGGCCAACCGAGAGGGAGAAACAGCTGCAGGGCTCGGGTGGCTACAAAAGACCTTGACACCGCCCTCACCGGATGCTCTGGACACTCCCTCGGCCGGCCAACCCAGAGGGAGAAACAGCTGCGGGGCTCGGGTGGCTACAAAAGACCTTGACACCGCCCTCACCGGATGCTCTGGACACTCCCTCGGCCGGCCAACCGAGAGGGAGAAACATCTGCGGGGCTCGGGTGGCTACAAAAGACCTTGACACCGCCCTCACCGGATGCTCTGGAGACTCCCTCGGCCGGCCAACCGAGAGGGAGAAACATCTGCGGGGCTCGGGTGGCTACAAAAGACCTTGACACCGCCCTCACCGGATGCTCTGGACACTCCCTCGGCCGGCCAACCGAGAGGGAGAAACAGCTGCAGGGCTCGGGTGGCTACAAAAGACCTTGACACCGCCCTCACCGGATGCTCTGGACACTCCCTCGGCCGGCCAACCGAGAGGGAGAAACAGCTGCGGGGCTCGGGTGGCTACAAAAGACCTTGACACCGCCCTCACCGGATGCTCTGGACACTCCCTCGGCCGGCCAACCGAGAGGGAGAAACATCTGCGGGGCTCGGGTGGCTACAAAAGACCTTGACACAGCCCTCACCGGATGCTCTGGACACTCCCTCGGCCGGCCAACCGAGAGGGAAAAGCAACTGCGGGTCCCAAGCAGCTGCAGCCAGGACCCTTCTGTAGAATTTTTGCTTATAATCATTGCAGGACTCAGTATATGTGATTTTTGTTTTTGCTGTTGTTTTTTTGTAATACCTTCTTGTAACATTTTATTGTGATATATATACACACACTGATACTGTGATGATTGTGATTATGATAATGTGGAATCTGTGATTGTATTGCTGTTACTTTTATAATATGTAAGCCGCCTAGAGTCAGGTTTACCTGAGTAGGGCGGGGTATAAATTTGAAATGAAATGAAAAATGAAAAAGGGCAACCTTTACCTTACATAAAAAGCACCTCTACTGTTTTTTGTTTTTGAAAGATGGTGCACTGTGTATAGACTCTTTTGGGGGACTTTGTATTCACATGGGATAATTTTTAATGGCAAATAACAGGGGAAAGATCGGATTCTAACAACAAAGCTAGTGGAGATGATGGTATTCCAGTTGAACTATTCAAAGCCCTAAAAGAAGATGCAATTAAAGTGTTGCACTCAATATGCCAGCAGATTTGGAAAACACAGCAGTGGCAACAGGATTGGAAAAGGTCAGTCTATGTTCCAATTCCAAAGAAGGGCAATGCCAAAGGATGTTCAAATCATTGTCCAATTGCACTCATCTCACATGCTAGCAAGGGCTTCGGCAGTATGTGGATCGAGAACTTCCAGGGGTTCCAAAGAGGGAGGGGAACTAAAGACCAAATTGCCAACATTTGCTGGATCATGGAGAAAGCAGGAGAGTACCAAAAATGTCTACTTTCATTTCATTGACTACACCAAAGCCTTTGATTGTGTGGAATCTGTCTTCTGGGAAAGCTGTATGTGAGTCAAGAATCAATTGTTAGAACAAGATACGGAACTACTGATTGGTTTAGAATAGGAAAAGGAGTACAACAAGGCATATTGTTACCCTGCTTAGTTAACTTATATGCAAAGTACATCATGCATAATGCCGGGCTATATGAAGCACAAACTGGAATTAAGATTTCTGGGAGAAACATCAACAGCCTGAGATATGCAAATGATACTACCCTAATGGCAGAAAGTGAAGAAGACCTAAATAATCTCTTGAATAGGGTGAAAGAGGAGAGTGCAAAACCTTGCCTGAAACTCAACATCAGAAAAACCAAGCTCATGGCATCCAGACCCATCACTCCCTGGCAAATAGAAGGGGAAGAATTGGAAGCAGTGACAGGCTTTACCTTCTTGGGATCCAAGCTCACTGCAGATGGTGACTAGAGCCATGAAATAAAAAAGACACTTACTTCTTGGGAGGCAAGCAATGAGAAAACTTGGCAGCATAATAAAAAGTAGATACATCACTCTGCCAACAAAAGTCTGCATAGTCAAAGCAAAGCTCTTCCCAGTAGTAATGTATGGCTATGAGAGCTGCACCATAAGGAAGGCTGAGCACAGAATAGACACCTTTGAACTGTGATGCTGTATGAGACTCTTGAGATTCCCCTGGACTGCAAGGAGATCAGTCAATCTTGAAGGAAATCAACCCTAACTACTCATTGTAGGGACAAATACTGAAGCTCAAGCTCAAGTACATTGGCCACCAAATGAGGAGAAAGGACTCACTTGAGAAGGACTTGATGCTGGGAAAGATAGAAGGCAAAAGGAGAAGAAGACGGCAGAGGAAGAGGTGGCTAGATGACATCATTGACACAATGGGTATAGACCTTTGTGCACTGCGGAGGATGGCAGAGGAAAGGGGAGCCCGGCGTGCTGTGGTCCATCGGATCACAAAAGGTCAGACTTGACTGTGTGACTGACCAACAGCAAAAATAAAACACGGGAAAGAAGAGAAAGTCCTGTTGTTGATATGGACGTAGCCAATGACATTCTTACTTACCTATATTCTTTGTATATGTGAAAATCAATTCAAAGAATGTAGCTCATTCTGCTGAATGTGAGCTAACTCATCATAACATCAAAAATGAAATATTAAGACATTCATTTTCTGTAGAAGCTGCTAACTTTATGACTGACATTACATTTTGTTCTTTGATGGAGAAATCAGCAAGTTTTACAATCACTTTTCTGCCCCCTTCCCTATTAGTGATAAAACCTTTCCCATTAATCCTATAAACGTTGATAACCGCGGGTGTTCCTCCCTCTGTATCTTTAACACTAACTTTTTCTTAACTGTTGTTTAAAGAAATTTAGTGGATTATAGACTCTTGCATGTTTAAGAAGGCTAAAAGGTCACAGATTATATCTCCAGGATTGAATTTTAGCACAGTTGTTATTGTAACTCTTTACTGTCTTGCAGAGTACAGTAAAACCTCAGATAACACTAAAACCTGGTTCCACAAGTCTTGGTGTTATACGATTTTTAGTGTTATCTGATGCATGTTAAAATCCTATGGGATCCATAGAGATACATTGTAACCACACAGGCTTTAGCGGTTGTTATCTGAAGCATCCCATAGGATCTTAATGTTATCCGAAGCAATTCTTCCCCCCAGATTCCTTAATGTTATGCGATTTTCGTGTTATTCGATACTAATGTTATATGAGGTATTACTGTATTTCTCCTTTTCATTAGTTTCATGCCTAGAATTGTTCTTTCTCAGTGTGGATTTTTTTATGTGTGAGTTTTTTAATTTGTTTTCAGGATGGTTCTCTTTTCAATTTGCTTTTTTCCCCTTTCTTATAAATTTAAATTTAAATTTAAATTTAAATAATAATAATAATAATAATAATAATAATAATAATAATAATAATAATAATAATAATAATAATAATAATAATAATAATAATAATAATAATAATAATAATAATAATAATAATTATTATTATTATTATTATTATTCAGTGTCAGAAATTATTCTGGGTTGAAATGATTTTTGTTGGAGAAACTCTGCTCAGGGGATGCCGAATGAGGCTCCTTTCATGTCCCCAAGATCTTTACCTACTGAAGTGGTCCCTATTAATCTACTTGCAATTTCTTGCTTTCGAACTGCTAGGTTGGCAGGAGCTGGGACAGAGACAGGAGCTCACTCCGTCATGCAGTGCCGTCTTGCCGGCCTTCCAGCTTACAAAGTGACCTTCTTCACCACTGAGCCACTGCAGCCCCTAATAACTTTAACTGATGCTTGATAATTTAATATTTTAAATTTATGATTAATGTTTCCCTTAACAAAATATTAACTCCTTTTGTTTGTTTTTAAAGCTCTAAAATGAAATATATTCTTACTACCCTATTCTTGGGCACTTAAAAGTATTCATTGAACAAATTTAATTTTACAAAATGTTTCTCTCTGTGCTATTATAGTCCAGAGTTGGTGTAGATGATACATGATAAGACAGCAAAGTGTTTTGATTAGTTTCATAAATCTAATGTTATCAAACCAAAGACAAATGTTAAAATGTAAAATTTCTTTAGGGCTAAATCAGTTGTTACAGTAAACCCATCAATGAATCCATCAATTTCATTGGTACTATTCTACCTGGGGAAAGACAGTAAGTTTAGTGGACAGAGTGTTAGATTAGAACTCAGAAGACTCAAGGTTCAAATTCTTACTCAGCAAAAAAAACCAAAAACTTGTGGAATGGCAATGGATGCCCCATATTACCTTGAAAACTCTAGTAATCAGACATGACAGAACATACCAACAGTTCAATTTGGGACTAATATTCAATCTGGCCTTATTTATTTTTTTCAATAAAGTCAGAGCAGTTCAGCATTTCATTAATTCAATTAATGTATCATTATAGCTTTGCCACTCAATCCAATGCAAGTTTATTTAGAAGTAAATTGAAACAAAGTGAAGCATGTGCCCTCCTCCATATATGTGTTTTCAGAATTGAGTAGGCTTGCATCAGTAATGGCTGATTATCCACAAACCTTCAATCAAGCAAAAATAATTTAGCAGCTGCCTTTGTGAATTGCTCTTCAGTTTCTGGAAAATATGGATTATAGCTTCAGTATACATTTGAAGAGGCAGGAGAACTAGAGACCAAATTGCCAACATTCACTGGATCATGGATAACGCATTGGAGTACCAGAAATAAAATGTCTACTTCTGTTTCTTTGACTACACCAAAGCCTTTGATTGTGTGGACCACAATAAACTATGGCAAGTCCTTAAAGAGATGGGAGTACCAGACCACCTGTCTTCTGAGAAATCTGTATGTGGGTCAAGAAGCAACTGTTAGGCTAGGATACAGAACAACAGATTGGTTTAGAATACAAAAAGGAGTACAACAAGGCTGTATATTGTCACCTTGCTTATTTAATTTATATGCAGAGTACATCATGCATAATGAAAGGTTGGAAGAAGCACAGGGATTAAGATTGCTGGGATAAATATAAACAACCTGAGATATACAGATGACACTACCCTAATGGCAAAAAGTGAAGAAGACCTAAAGAGCCCTTTGATGAGGGTGAAAGAGGAGAGTGCAAAAGCTGGTCTGAAAATCAACATAAAAAAGCCAAGATCATGACATCTGGCCCTATCTTTCCCTGGCAGCGGCATGCTGCGGTATTGGGCAATCGGGCAATTGCTCCACCCCAGCAATCTCCACCTCTGTGGGCAGAATTTTATTTTTATTTTATTTTTTCTTAACCAAAAGATGGGAAAGGAGAAGCCAAGCCAGCGCTGTACAGGTCTTAAGGAGAAGCAGGGCTGGGCAGCAACACTGGCAAGATGGGTGCTTCCTCCTGCCTTGTCTCTGGCCATTATACATGTTCCCACCATCCTTCCTGGGGAATCAAAGACCAATCTTCTGCTTACAAGGCAAAATTTCAACCTCTAAGCCACAGCAACTCCCACAGTGGCTCCACTACCAATGGAACTGCCTTTGGCAATCTTATAACAGAGAACTCTATGTTAACCAGAGAGGATATCATTGGTTTTAAAATCCTGTCTGTAGAAGCCCTAAATAGTAATCAAAGTCTGCCTCAGGAGAGACCCTTTGTTTGAAGAAAGGATGCAACATGGACCATCACCATCACCATCATTATCATTATCATTAAGTCCTAACCTGGAATCAAACTCAGTACCTTTTAGGGCAGCCAGCATGCCCCTGCTTCCTGGCTCATAGAAGAAGAAGAATTGGAAGCAGTGACAGACTTTACCTTCTTGGGATCTAATATCACTGCAGATGGTTCATTATCTTACACATGTAGGAGTCCTGGTGATGCAGGGGTTAAACTGCTGTACCATATCCAGAAGGTTGTGAGTTTGATCCTAGCCAAGGCTTAAGATTGACTCAGCCTCCTATCCTTATGAGGTCAGTTAAATGAGTACCTTGCATGTTGGGGACAAAATGATAATTAACTTTTGAACCTCCTAGAGAGAACACTAAGTGCTATGGGGTGATTGCTTTGTTTTGCTTTGCATGTAGAAAAGAGGCAGAAAAAAGGGTGCAGGGTTAGAGCCCTAACCCTGATAGATAACAGCCAGACTTATTTCTGGTATGGTGTAGGGAAGTGGATACATTTTCCACCCTTTTTAAACTAATGCTAGAATTTGAGCCTCTACATTAGTAAGCTGGACTAATAAATTGCAGTACACTAACCAGCTTTTACCATTATCTGGGCACTGATGCAAAATAGCATGTGCAGCAAGAACTTCATCTTGCCTGACAGTTACTCCAGCAGACATTGCTACTAAATTCCTAGGCCAGACACTTCCATCATCTCACAGAAATTATTCTTCAGAAATTTGATTTTTTTAAAAAGATATCAGTTTGAAAGCTTGTAATGGAATGGAACTTATTTCAACAGATTTGATCATTGAGGATAAACTTGTTGCAGCCCACTCCATCAATTCCAGGTGTCTTAGAACAGGGGTTTACAACCTCCGGCCCATGGGCTGGCCCCAGCCCTGGCCCACAACACCATTTTATGTGGCCCTCTGCACTCGCTGCCAAAGCCAGCAAAAACAACAACAAATGTTATGTAAATGCACCCACAGCTGTCGTAAACTCATTTATGAGAGGCATGGACATGCTTTATGGCAGCGTTTATAGCAGGGGCAACCATGTGTCTGGCCCACTGAGCTGTCTGAGGTGGCGTGGTCTGGCCTGCAGTGGGAAAACATTGAGAACCCCGGTGTTAGAATTAGATTGGCTTTTTCAAGTGTAATTTGTATCCACAGCAGATATTCTATCTAGACAATAAGTTACTTCTTGAAGTAGAGTGCAAATTATCCTTGTATTTTTTCCCATTTCTGCAGGTTAAGTCAATCAACCATTTGCTGTAAATTATTTATTAAAATAAATTTCATGCTTACTATTTGCCAACAATGATATCCTCTTGAAAAAGTCTGCAGCTCATAAATGCCTCCAAGCTCATCACAGACTTTTATTTTTTAAATGTCCTGGATAAGAAAGAGATACTGTACGTTCAAAACAGTCATTAATGCAGAGTTATGGCATGTAAATTGTACAAACTGAAATAAATGTCTTTGTGGCCTCCAAAGATTTTATGTGCAAAGTTAACAAAGTTAACAAAGTTAACTGGAAGGCAAGCCGTCCTGCCTTTATTCACCAGCACAGGTGAGAAAATTGTTTCCCCCCCCACACACACACACACACATTCTCGTTCTCCGCTTTTTCAGCTGTAGTGGAAAAGTGGAGAAAGAGAAGGTGCGGGTGAAAAATGTTCCCAATCGCTCGCTTTGCTTGGGGTGGGAACACACGTTCCCGCCGCAAGCAAAGCAACAATCACTCACTGGGGCATGGCTGGGAAGCCAACCAGGGTGTCCCCGTTCTGCTTCCCAAACACACCACCGCTACCATGGAGGGAATGTGTTTTCCCTCCCCAAGTAAAGTGGTGGTCCGGTCCCACGCTGGGACCACTGGTTTGCTTGGGGAGGGAGGGTGCTTTCTTTCCCCATGCAAACCAGATCGGCCCCACGTTCCCTTTCCTCTTCAGAAAAGGAACAGGGCTTTTTTTTTTAACATTGTGCGATCAATGCATCGCACAACATTAAAAATCGGATAACGTTAAGACTTGTGGAACCAAGTACTGTAATAATGTTATCTGAGGTTACTAGTGTATTGAATTCCACCAGGAGTTGCACTTAGAAAATCTTCATTATTACCCTTATATGCTCTAAGTCTACCTTGTTTTATAATATGTTGCTGGTAGCTAGATAATCACTACGATCTCCTGGCTAAGTACATGAATCTCAAGTTTTTTGCACCAGTGATGTTCAAACAATGGGACATGCCTGTCCTTTTGATCTCAGAGGAGTCCAGTGTACTTTGGAAACAGACCATCAGTATAATGGTTTTTTTAAAAACAGTTTTTATTTGCAATGGGAAGAAAGCAATTGCTGTCTATTGCTTTCTTACTTACCAGGGATATGAGATCCTTGTCTCATTATCATACTAAAAGAATGAGAAACCTCAAAGTTGTTAGCCTTTCTTCAAGAGGGTGGATATTTTATGATGCATGGAATGCTTCTCTGCACTCTGCTCTTTCATAAGACTTAAACATTCAGCATTATGTTTGTAAAGTTTTTCTTCCGTATTTTTGGTGTCAAGAATCTAGGTGGCATCCTTGTGCTGTTTATCCTCTGTGCTGTGTATTCAAATTTAAGCTTCCATTTTATACAGTGTGGCTGACCAAAATAAGATGGTTTATTTTCATAGTCTTCTTGTACATCCTTAGCTCTTTTTCATGTACTGTACTTCAAATGTACACAATTGCAGCTTCTTCTTGTTTTGTATCCAGGTCAGACTTTAAACTGCCAAGATGAAGCCACCATCATGGCTTTCTCCTTGGCAAAACTTAAATGCTCATCAGTACAGGTTTATGGTGGTAACTGGCAGGCCAGCAAATGAGGAGGATCCTGTATATCTCTCCACATTCATACTGTGTTGTCAGTCAGCAATCCCCACTTGAGCATGTTGGTCTTACATTTAGGGACTCCAAACCTCAGCCTATTCATGGTCCTCCAAGTGACATAGGAGAGGTTGATTTCCTCAGCCAGACAGCATCCTATTTAACATCCTTTAATCCTTGTCCAATGAACTCCTTCTTCCATCTAATTTGATTTTGTTCTTCCATGCCCTCAAGAATGTTTGTTCTTGCCATGAGCTCTTCCTGTATCTGAGTTGGCAGTCTTGAGGCACATATCTGTTCAGAAGATGTTGAGGGTCATTCTCTTACATAGTTCTCTCAGTGTCCACCACTACTTATCTCTTGATCTTAGATGGAGCAGCTTACATTTGCAGCTCGTCAATATATGTAAGATAGATCATCTTTAGTCAGTGTTGACGCTGCAAGTGCCAAAGCTCTGAAATTGTTATTCTGCTTAAAGTCTAAAAACTAATTTTAAATCCAGTATCGATCCAAATGAAAATAGAGGATTCACTCAAGCAAGCCTTGATGCTGGGAAAGGTGGAGGGCAAAAGAAGAAGGGAGTGGCCAAAAATGAGATGGCTAGATTGTATTATAGATGCCCTGGGCACAGAGCTGGGCGGGCTGAGGAAGATGGTGGAGAACAGAGGTGCCTAGTGGGCAATGGTCCATAGGGTCACAAGGGTTGGAATTGACTGTGTGACTGAACAACAACAAAATTGATTTCCTTTTGTAGAAATACCTGTATACTGTGGAGTGTTTGGCAAAGTTGGGCAGTTGGGTGGCAGTTAAGTTGCTTTTCAATTTAAAATATCATCTTTTTTCTATCAGTTCATAATTCAAATGGAATAGACCAGGGGTTCGCAACCTATGGTCCATGGGCCAGCCCTGGTCCCCAATGGAAAATCATCCAGCATGCAGCAACAACCCCGGAAGCAGAAGGAGACACATTTATGATAGCCGCAAAGGCACCTGTGCATACGCAAATGTGCCCGCTGTGGTTTACAGCATTGTTTACAATGGGGGGAAACCTTGTGTCCATCCCACTCAGCTGTCTGAGGAGGAGTTGACCAGCCCATTGTGCAAAATGGTTGAGAACCCTTGGAATAGACTCTTGAAGGCTTAATTGCCTAGTTTTAGGCATGCAGTAAAATTAGCCACAATGACTGAGAACTAGTGAAGCCACTATTGAATCCAAACCCTTCCCAGTCTTGGGATATTAAAAACTAATTAAGATTATTCTGATCCAAGCCTAATATTGTGCTTTGAACCTAGGCTGAGAGGGATTCTGATCTGTTGTAACTCAGCTGTTCCTCTGTTCCTTTTATTATTATTATTATTATTATTATTATTATTATTATTATTATTATTATTATTATTATTATTATTATTATTATTATTATTATTATTATTATTATTATTATTATTTCAAATTTATACCCCGCCCTGCTCAAGCGAACCTGACTCTAGGTGGCTTACATATATATAAACCTTGAGACTCTCTTCATTATTCTCAAACTTGCTTCTTCTTTCTTCTTTCCTTCTACTTCTTTGCCATTTTTCTGGTTCAGCCAGAATGATGGTTCTCAGATCCGGTTGTGCCAGTTGATAGAAAATCAGCCAGCATTAAAGGCTTCTGCCAGCTCAAGGGTAGTTGTGCTAACATAGGAAGCTTTCATCCATTCCAAATCCACTACAGCTGATGAGTTTTTGAGTTTGGATTGTACTGCCTGCACTATTTCTATTTAATTATGTGTGTGTGTGGGGGGGGGGGGAATGTTCTACTGGATGTTTTCCTGCATATATTTTTAGCACCATCTGTCTTCCCTGCTGGAGCAAGACCTCAGTACTAACAAATTAGAAAAAACTTGAGAAAGAAGAAGTGGTTAATACAATGTAAAGTTTATGGGAAAGATCAATCTTCACTTGGTATGACAGATGATCATTGCAGAAGATACTAACATCTCCTTTTCCATACAAGGTACCATGTGGGCTCCCATGGTCAAGTAGAGATCATTTAGAAAGCACCTTGTCCTAAAACGTCTGCAGCCAAGTGAGCCACTTGGCAGTTATTACATATTAGGATTTTCTATATGCTTCATACTACTTGAAGCTTAGAGTTGGAGGAAGCAACCAGTCCCCATAGAGGGGAGGCAAACTCTGTTCCCTTAAGACACTAGTGCTAACTTCCAAAAGCTAGGAATATAAGCCTGATATGTCCAGGGACATAAAGGATGGATAAGTCTGTCTGTTTGTCTCTTCCATAGTACTGTGCAAAAGTTGGTTTGGGAAAAGTTCAGCGTGTATTGGGGGACATAACTCAACCCTGAGCCACCTAGATACACCAAAGTTGAGGAGTGTTTTCTGCTGATTCTCCTCTCAACCATTTCCAACTTTAGGGTGTCTGACGTATGCCTCCCTAAACCATTCATTGATTTTCCCCAAAACTAGCTGATGGTGGCCTAATACTTCTGCATAGTACTGTATATTCCTCATTATACCATAATATGCAGTGAGACTTCCTTATTGTATGCTCTTTTCTGGTTGGGCTATGGACTAAAGTCAGGGCTGGATTTTCCTATAGGCTAACTAGGCTTCAGCCTAGGGCCTCAAGATCAAGAGGGGCCTATATATTGATATATATCACAGTAATGATGTATTTTATTATCTCTCATGTAATTTACAAACTTAAAAATGGGAGGTGAAAGGGCTACATAACTGGAATAGCCTAGGGCCTCTTTTCATGTAAATCCGGCCCTGACTAAAGTAACTGCCCATCCTTCCAATGAGGCACCTATTTTGTGTAATATCCCACCCAGTGAGATCTGGGAAAGGACCATCTTCTTTTTCTGCCATATCTGAATCTGAGTATTGGTGATCCTCATGGCAATCATATATTAAGACTGTCCTGAAAATATAATGCCTTTGTCTGCCTTCCGCATCACAGTATGACACTCGTACCACTGATCCAGTTACACAAGTCACTTTCTGGTCCTGAGCCCTTTTGGTATACAAAGTCCTCATCAGCCACAGGCCAGTCTTGATGAAACTGCCACCCTCCATCAAGATGGACTCAAGTGGGATTTAATCCAATTGGGGACGTTTATCCTTCCCTGTGGAGTTTGCCACTCAAGCTGTTAGTCCTTAGGGTTGTCAGGTTAGTTAACCATTGTCTGACACTCAGTGTTGAGTCGCTGGTCGTATGGTCTACTACTTCATTAACATAGCATAATAACCTGGCCAGTCACCTGGGAGAGGATAAGAAATACAAATAACTGGTTAGAAATAACAGATTGCAAGTAATAAGCAAGTTTACAGTGCAACAGTTCTGATAGGATTAGCTGACTAAAAACAAGGGGACATAGAAAGAGTTTCCTAGGAGAGCAGACTGTATTGTATGCAGCCTTTTCCTATTCTAAAATCTGATGTATATACTGCAGCAAATAGTTCCATCATTTCATAAGCAGAGAACCTTTTACAGAGATTGTTAGTAGCTGGCACAAAATGTGAAGTATAAGTTAGTTAACAGAGAAGGGGAAATTGTGGTTATTTGGAACTGTTCTCACTTTTGAGAAATGTTTTCCTCAGCCTTAATTGCATTATGTGCCCTTTACAATTGGTGTAATAAATTAAAGTTTATCATTACTTACCAAATCCAATCTGCAGTGATAAATCATTATAATGGTTATGCAGAGGGGATGCATGATTTAATCTATCTATATTTTAAAGAAAGCAAATGTGATTTTTATAGACAACAATTTAAAGTCGAGCTCTTGTGTTAGCTTTTTAAATTACACAGAGCAAAGTCTGAACTGAAGATGCATTTGGAAGTTGGAATACAATAATTAAATTGTTATAATTTATATATAACATTTTCTCTCCTTAGGAATGTGATGACAATTTATCCTTTACTTTATTTTAGTTCAAGTATGTTACTGCTTTTTGATTTCACTGTTTTTTGAGATCTGGAAGAAAGAATGACAACTTGGTAACAGTGTCCCTCCATATCAGGATTTCAAGAGCTGGTGGTTGATATCACTGAATTTTGTGAACAAGACATAAGATAATGTGAGGCTTCTAGAGCAGATCAACATTTGAGAATCTGTAGGTCAGGGTTTCCCAGTAGCCTTGATCAGCAGGTGTGGTGACTTGGGCTTCTGGTAATTGAAGTCCAAAAACACCTGGGGGGCCAAGGCTGGGAAATCCTGCTTTTTAGGTAAAGGTAAAGGTAAAGGTCACCCTTGCTCAAAACCCACTCATATGTCTTTAACTACACTGTTAGGTCAAACTACAGATATTTTTATTACAATTGTCATTATTCTGATTGTATTTATGGATCATGAAATATTACAGCTTCTTGCTTTGACATTCCAAACAAAGTGGATGATGATCCTGATATGAGTTTACTTCTATAGGAACATAATGTGTGAATCAGCCTATTTATTTATTTATTTACTGATTGGTTGATTGGTTGCATTTATATCCTGCCTATCTGGGATATTTTCCCCACTCTAATACACCATATTAAAAAAGAAAAAAAACCTTTACAATAAAAACATTAAATAAATTGAATACCAGAAAGAATACAGATAATACCCCACATTTTAAAAAAGCCAGCAACAAAAACACAACGGAAAAGTTAATCACAACCTATTATCTGAATGTTTCATATCCTGTTCTGACACTTAATAGTTTTTAAGTCTTGTTTCTACTATTCCTCAACATGAACACTATGTCATATAATATAGATTAGTAGTATATAAGTGTTCAATATAGACAATGATAGAATTATTGTTTGAAGTGAGGTTGATTAAACACCACAGAACTTCCAGTATGTTCTGAGTTAAATTGGGGCTTACATTGTGCAATCACCATTTGCAGTGCACAGTCAACTTCTTTCAGCCTAAGATAATTTATTTGCAAGCTACAAGTAAAATCTTAAGAAGTCATGATGGCTGAAGGCTGACTAAATTGATGCCAAACCACCTAAAACTGTGCTGAACCTGAATTTCTGCTAGCTTAACGATGTTGTCAGTTACTTCCAACATCCTAAATCTGACCACCTTTGCACTGGCATAGTGGCTGAGTCATTACTGAAAGGGATTGTGGTTTGGGAATTGTGATAGGATTCTATGGAAAACAGATATCATAACTCTCCATTCTGGGAGTTTAACCTGCATTATGGACACCTGATAAACACCTCAAAGCAATATACCTTGAAAGGAACACTCAATTAAAGACTTGAAGGCTTAACGAGACAAAGTTCTGCCCAAGTGTTCTGTTCCTACCCTAGTACTAAACAGAAACTTCCCTTCTGAGCCAGAAGCTTGGGCAGAACTTTCTAGTTAAGTCTCATGGGCTTCTAATTTTTTTTTTTTTGCCTCAGTCTGTCACATTGAGGTACTTATTAAATGCCTATAAGATAGGCAAAACTCCCAAAATGGACAATTATGGTATTTCTGTTCCAGAAAGTTCAAAAATTCCATCCATCCATGGTACTACTTAGTTCCTCACCTGGTCCTCCACTTTATCTTTCTTTGGTTCTTCTGGTGGCTGACCTGGATGCATGACAACAGGTCCAGTTGGGCTCTTGGATCTGAGATGACCCAGTTGTTCTGGGAAAAAAAATATTCTGCCCACTCTAAACCATCTGTATAGCCATTGTATCCTATAGTTTGGATGTTTCTTCCTGAGCTATTCCATTTTTTCCATTCAGAAGCAATCCATGGTCTTAAACTGTGAAGTAAGATCAGCAAAGTTGCAAGTTTTAAAGAGTGTTTATTTTATTCAGTTTGTTTACATATGCTTCCTTTTATGTCTGATTGTGTCAACATGCATATTAATAAAACAGTTTCCTGAAAAGATTTTTTATTCAACACTATTTATAGTTATTTCCAGGGTAGTGTTTTGCTGTGTTCATAAATTTATTTATTTATTTACTACATTTTTATACTGCCCATTTGAAATTTTTCCCACTGTGGAAAGTATTCCAAATGAAATACAAATATCAAATATGAAACTAACATAATAAAACACACAAAAATAAAAATAAACCAACCAAATAAAAACATCCTAAAATAAGCATATATATATAATATGCACATTCATTGTTGCTGAATGTACTGGTCCAAGTTACATTTGATAGGCTACGCTGATTTTAACTTATTTCATCCTAGTTGTAATTGTTTCCGTGGAAGCATCTCACTCCTTGCCCATATACTGTTTGTTATGTTGGCTTTATAATGCCTGAAATATTCACTGAGTTTGGCCAACAACAAAGCCAAGCAAATGGCTACATTTTGGCAGTCCAGGGTTTGATCGGGACATAAAAGAAGAAGAATAGCTTTTAGGACTGATTGTTAACTTTTTGATAGAAATCCTTATTCACCCTAAAAGGTAGCATAGAAAGATTTTTAATGTACCCATTGCAGCTAGGAAACAAACTCAGAACTTCCTTACCAACAAAATGGGGAAAATATAGGGTGGAAAAAACCATTTCCCCATTCATGGGTAAATAAATAATTATGAAATGGATCTATGAAATCCTGGATACATGAATTAAATTTTTCAAGTACAGAAACAATCTCATCTTTGTTGTAAGGAAATAGTGTCTTACAGTAATTGATTCAAAAATGCTTGGTTTGTTTGTTTGTTTGTTTGTTGTTTTTTTGCTTGTTACAAATTTTATAGTCAGGGAGCTTTGTAATAGAGCACCTATGCATGTGTAACCCTGTGCAATATAATTCCTTGTGAGATAAAGGAATACAGCTCTTTAGCCTGTAACAACCTGTATAGGAGAATGAGGGATTTTTCTTGAGAAAAATAGGTAAAGAGCTGAAATCTAAATTAGGAAAGATACAGGTAGATTCTAATAATTTTGAAAGATACCTCCAAGGTACTTCGTTGTTGATGATATCATCACCATCATCATTAGTGGAGTATTTAACCTTTTACTTGTCCAAAATCAACAGAAGCCAAGATATTATTGAGAAAATGGAGTTTTGTTTTATTGTCTACATATTATAGATGCTGTTAGACAGACTCAGAAAAGATAAAACTGTTTTAACGTTTACATGTTATTTTAAATGAAAAAAATATCTCATTAAGAAAGACTACAACAGAATGTTCTAGAAGGCTTCAGGCACCTGTGCTGACAATGTAGATTATGGCAGATCAAATGCATGCTCACATTTTCTGCACAGCTTGCCTTTTTCAGTAAAAAGGAAACATTCAGAAGAGAGTAGCATTTATTTATTTATTTTGCTCACAGAAAGCAGTGTTTATTACCATTTGACAGACTTACCAAAGCCTGCTTCTTTAAGGTCATTGTAATTAAAAATGTAAGGGAGTCAAAATCTCCACCCTTGTCCCTTGCAAGATTCTGTCTATCCCTGTTCTTTTGCTTAGGTAAATGTCACCCTTGCTTGAAAGCCAGTCATATCCGACTCTAGGGTTCAGTGCTCATTTCTAATTATAGCCAAAGAGCCAGCACTGTCTGTTTTTGTAGATGTTTCTGTGGATACGTGGCAGACATGACTAGATACTGGAGTGCACAGAATGCTGTTTACCTTCCCACTGAAGTGGTACCTATTTATCTACTTGAGATTTTTTTCTTTTGAACTGCTAGGTTGGCAGGAGCTGAGACAGAGATGAGAGCTCACTTTGTCATGCAGTACTCAGGTCTTGAACTGTTGACTTTCCAATCATCAAGTTCAGCGTCTTAACCACCAAGCCACCACAGTTCATTATTTTGCTTAGGCCTGTTTAAAAACTTCCTTCTGGTTAAAAGTAATCCTTGTTTTCCTCATCATAATAGCCTTCTGGTTTGTCCAGTTGCCCAATGATTCATTCTCTTGCTTCTCACACTTCCAGGAACTATCAGGAGTGTTGGAGACATATTGTTCTGGAGCTCTGCCATTTCTGCCCCATGTCCACTTCAGCTGAACCCAGGCCCCATAACTCCATTTAAAAAAAAATCTGATTGACAAAGTAAAGTTACTGAAAAATAGTGTGAGAAACAGAACAAATTGTTGTTATAAGGGATACAAAGACACCAAGCAAACAGTAAGCAGGTATACATGTTATTTATGATCTGTGCATTGATGGATTCATGTGCAAATGGATGATACTTTAACCGAAGATTGGATACATGTTCCATTTGAGTGAGTTAAAACCAGTTGTAAAAATGGCTGAGTAATAAAATTTATGTTCAAGTGAATTCAATAAAGCTGTCTACAGTTAAATGTAATTCCTTGCATTTTGTTGAGATTTGATTGAGTCATAGATATTTCATTTCTTTCTAATGCAATCTCTATTTTTCTTTCTTAATTTAAATACACACACTTTGAACTTTACCAGGAAAAAAAAAGGATCTTGGCTAATAAATTTTTGGCAGAAGAGATGAGCTGACCAAGCAATCTCTGTAATTTGGCTGAAAGTCTATCCTGAGTTGGTCAAATCCTATTTGCAGCTTCTGGGGAATATGATAATCAGAACAGAAATCATGTTCTGGAGGGTTGAATTTTAACTCCTCTGAATAATTACATGTTCATCGAAATGAAGGGAGCCTGGAATCTTGAAAGCATTTTGTCGTACATGCTTTTTTATTTTGAGATAAAAGCAGGGGCTTCTTTAACAGTAATAACCCACCATTATGGGATTAGGAAGGCAAGCTGTGTGCTGCTAAAATCTTCCTGCTCTAATCCTTTTTTTGTGTTTCTAGTCATGTACAAAAATCCTTGTAAGGTACTCTAAATTCAAAACAGAGTGCATAAAATACTAAAATGTGGGATGTTCTTCCCCAGCTGCTGCTGCTGCTGCTGCTGCTGCTGCTGCTGCTGGTTCTTCTTCTTCTTCTTCTTCTTCTTCTTCTTCTTCTTCTTCTTCTCCTCCTCCTCCTCCTCCTCCTCCTCCTCCTCTTTAGTTCTTAAAATGATGTAATACATTTAGATGGCTTTCTATGCTGTAGCTAGATCAAGTGTGCAGTAATTGCCAGGGACATCTGCAATAAACCACTTTGCCATCCCAGCCACCAGCACCACCCCTAAAAAGACATAGACGACGACGTGGAAAGAAAATTGCCACTTTATTAAGTGACAAACAGTAACAAAACAACCTAATGCAGGGGCTAACAAAGCACGGGGGTAATCTCCAGGGGGAGATTTTTTGGCCCACCTAATTTACAAAACTCCACCCTCAAACAATCCCACAACCACACCCAAAAACTCCCCCCTCCCTGCTCCCAAAAACCTCAGTTCTCCAGTGCTTTTCGCCTTAATCGTACAATTCTGTCGCCCCTTAAAACTTTACTCATTGACGTGAGGTAAGGAAAAACAGTCTCCAGTACGGCTAATCAGCTGGGACCCAAAATTCCTACCCTGCCCAAAATATTGTGACCACATTAGCCACTTTGATTTTCAGGGTGGACGGCCTGGCAACAAACTCCCAACCCACAAAGACTGTTCTGGAACATCCCCGAAACAAACAAACAGAATGACACGCCCCCCCAAAAAAAAACATTCAGCCACTCAAACCCTTCCATGCCACCGTCCAGCACCTGACTCCTCCCAGGGGTGGGGTGGAGCAGCAAAGACCCCTCGCCCACAAGCAGACACTGCATTGAAGGTACCCTTCCAGTTGCAGACCATCCTAGTCATTACCACTAAATACACCAGTCAGAAAATGACATAAATGTGCCTAAAATGTAAAGTCCACATGAGATTAATAGAAATAGAATATTAGTTATGCAGGAAAAAATGGAGGGGGAAATTTGCACTATATTTTTAAATTATCTACAGTACTGCACAAAAACTTAGGCCACCATCAGCTGGTTTGGGGAAAATGCAATGAATGATGTGTGGAGGCATAACTCAGCCCTCAAGCTACTTAGACACACCAAAATTGAAGAGTGTCTTCTGCTGACCCTCATCCTATCTCTTTCCAGATTTTGTGAAGTTTGGAGTTGGGGTGTCCATGTTATGCCACCCCCAAATAATGTGTTGTCCAGGCATGTTTCATCAAGGAGGGACAAATTTGGCAGGTATTCCAAGATAAATGGATAATGGGGAAAACAAAGGAATACCAGAAACAAGTGTACAGTACTGTACTTCTATTTCATTGACTACACCAAGACCTTTGATTGTGTGGATCACAACAAAATGTGGCAAGTAATTAAAGAGATGGGAATACCAGAACACCTTATATGCCTCATGAAAAATCTGTACATGAGTCAAGAGGCAACAGGACAGAATACAGAATGATGGAGTGGTTTGGAATAGGAAAAGGAGTAAGACAGGGCTGCATTTTATCACCCTGCTTATTCAACATATACACAGAGCACATAATGTGCAATGCAGGGATGGGGGGAAATCTCAATTTGGAATTAAAATTGCTAGGAGAATCATCAACAATATGAGATGTGCAGATGATACCACCCTAATGGCAGAGAGTGAGGAAGACCTAAAGAAGCTACTGCTTAGGCCGAAAGAAGGAAGTGCAAAAGCTGGCTTGAGACTCAACATCAAGAAAACCAAGATAATGGCAACAGGCCCTATCAATCCCTGGAAAATAGATGGGGAAGAAGTAGAAGCAGTGACAGATTTTACTTTCTTAGGATCCAAGATCACTGCAGATGGAGATTGCAGCCATGAAATAAAAAAATGACTGATTATTGGAAGACAACCTATGAGAAACTTGGGGAACATAGTTAAAAATAGAGACATCACCTTAAAAACAAAAAATTAGCACAGTCAAAGCAATGGTATTCCTGGTTGTAATGTATGGTTATGAGAGCTGGACCATTAGGAAAGCTGAGCGCAGAAGAATAGACGCCTTAGAAATGTGGTTTTGCAGGAGAGTTTTGAGAGTCCCCTGGACAGCGAGGAGAACAAATAGGTCAATCTCAGAAGAAATCAACCCTAACTGCTCCTTAGAAGGTCAAATAGTAAAGATGAAGCTAAAGTACTTTGGACATCAAATGAGAAGAGAGGATTCACTTGAGAAAGACTTGATGCTGGGAAAGGTGGAGGGCAAAGAAGAAGGGGGAGGCCAAAAATGAGATGGATAGAAGGTGTTGTAGATGCAATGGGCACAGAGCTGGGTGGGTTGAGGAGGATGGTGGAGGACAAGGGTGCCTGGAGGGCAATGGTCCATGGGGTCACAAAGGGTCAGAATCTGTGCAATTCAACAACAAAACACCTAGAGAAGCTCATAAGTCCACCACAAGAGCCCAATTCTTCTCTCTTGGGGCCTAATTATTTGGAATAATCTTCATTAGTATTTTTCCAAGGCCCAAAAGTTGCAATTTTTGTAAACTTGTTAACCAGAGGTATTAAGAAGACATTTCAGAACATTCTGCCTCTAAAATGATACCTCAGGAATGAGGCATTTTTACTATGTTCTTCAGCTGAAATGTCTTCTACAGTGGCTCACACAGGAGCTATAAAAATGAGATAATTTCCACCAACATATAAAAGACAAAATATGAAAGAAAGAGGAGGGAGAAGAGTGCAGGAGAATAAGGTGTAGTTTCTGCCTCATTTGAAATGAAAAGAAAAACCACAAGTGATGGGGATAAATTGAAATCTTAAGGCCTTGTGAACAGTAGAAACTATGACAACATCTAGTTTCTCCTTGGGAACCTCCTCTGCCCTTGATGGGCAAATCCACAGCCTGGGAGCATTATAGTACAGTATGGCCCTAATGGGCTTTATCTGGTTATATCTTCATCTCAGGTTTTATCTTTTAAAAGTTGTGATCCAACTGGCTTCAAAGTTTATTCTCAGAAGAACCCTTGGATCCCATGACATGAAGTGGCATTCTGCTGAGCCCTTTCCATGTACAGGTGTCTATTTCTGCTTGTCTTTTCACACTAAACAATAGTGAGGTGTGAAAAAGATACTGATAATCCTTGTGACATCTGTTTATCACAGATGGCCCTCGAGTGCCAGTAATGCACCAAGAGAATCAATGCAAGATAGGCCAAATCTCTCCCCTAACATCTCTTGCTCTCATTTTGCTTAATACAATGAAATAATGTAGGCCAGTAGTTCCCAACGTTGGATCCTGTAAGGATAACACACCATATTATCCCACTACCATAGGACTTATTCTACCTGACAGAGACCTGCCCCCATCCAGCAAGTCAGTCCAACCCTTTTTGATGCTCCAGAGTACATGTGGTTCTGCCCCAGGTTAGAGAAATCTATGATAGGTTTATGCATACAAAACAGCTAGTTCAGGTAAAAATAGCAATGTAAATTTGGTATCAATATGTAGTATTGTCAATAAAGAAATACTGTAAAGGAACTGGAAATCTCCCACCAGCTTATACTCTATATAATAAGTACAATGTCTTCTGTTACAATCAGGTTTATTTGAAGGAAAAATAGTTCAAAGTTCTGGATCAGGTACAAAAAATAGAAAAGGAACATTTTTACTTCCCCCCTTTCCTTGGTTAAAACAAGAAAGATCTATGTACATTTTTCCTGTCCTAGCCAGCTAACCCATTTAATTACATCTTTCTACGTTTACTCATAAGCAAGTATAAGCACACTCCTTTCTCTTCCTGATAAGTACATGTGACACATAATAATAATGGTGCCTGCCATTGTTCACATGTACAAATCTCCTCTGGGGACAGAGGAAAACATATTTCGGATACTGCAGTCTTGCAGTTCTTCATAGGGCTCTGAAAAGGAATGGTTAAGGTTTTGGGGTTCTTACAATGAATGATTGAATAAAAGTGTATCAGAAAAAACAACAACAGACAAACACTGCAGCACTTTCAAGACTAACTGCTATATTTTAAAGGTGAGCTTTGGTAGATCAAGTCTGCTTCATCAGACAAGGCATGAACTTATATACACCAGATACAGAGGCATTGAGTGATTGAATCAGAATGACAGAGAAGTATGCAAATCAATACAGCATACCAAAATTGGCAACGGCAGATGATCTCTGGTTGTTATTTGAATTAGCTCTAAACGGTCCTCTTTTCAATTTTAAATAGTGGGGAAATACAAAACAAATACCTAACATTGAACATATGCTAATGAGTTTAAATTCTGTCTTAATGTGTGAACTCATCCTTTGTTGTGTGAGACATGTTGTGATAGTTATGAAGGTGGTATAATATAACAAAATAGAAAATATATAGCAGTATATAACAATCTGTGTATCAAATTTGATAATGTTACATAAACCCCTGGCTAATATTCAAACCTTTGTCGTGGGAGAGGAATTGCTCCGGGAAGCTTACTTCCCAGCAGACCCAGCAGAATGTCTTATACTGTACAGTCAAACCTCGCATAAAGAGCGCCTCGCTTAAAGAGTAACTCACTTAAAGAGCAAAATTTTCTATGAATGTTCACTTCGCTTAATAAATAAAACCAACCAAAAGTTCGCTTAACAAATAAATCGAGGTTCACAGTCCCCCCCACAATTGGTCATTTACAATGGTGTTTTACTTAAAGAGCAAACTCGCTTAAAGAGCAATCCTGTGGAATGCATTATGCTGTTTAAGCGAGGTACAACTATACTGTACTTACATCCTATCTCTCCTGCTTTTTTTGACGGAATGACTGCTTCAAGGTGACTATTCAAGAAGGGAGGCAACAACTGAAGCAGATCTACCACAGAGATGATAAAGGAATCTTATTTTCCATCCCTTATTTTCCTGTAGCACGTTGTGTGTTTGGATAGCTTGCTGGCACAAAATGATGTTCAGTTGAACAGGAAGGCTCTATTTGAAATATTTTATTCTTACCATTGTATCCTCCTTCTTTGTTCTTTTTTGACAGCGGAGGATGCATGTGGAGGGACAATGAGGGGATCCAGTGGTATTGTCTCAAGTCCTAATTTTCCCAATGAGTACCACAACAATGCAGACTGCACATGGACTATTGTGACTGAACCTGGTGACACCATTTCACTCATATTTACGGATTTTCAAATGGAAGAAAAATATGATTATTTGGAAATAGAAGGCTCAGAACCGCCAACAATCTGGTGAGTGAATCCCTTGCATGTGAACATTTGTGTAGCTGCCTCTGAGAAAGTAATTCAGCATCATCAGAATGTATTTAATCTCCCCTGAAACTTCATACAGGTTTCATTTCACCAGTATTTATCAGTTTTGTCTTTGATATCATGACTGTTAAATTAGGTAAAATATAAAGGTAAGTTAATGTTGTATGACCCAGTCTGACTTGAATCATATCCAAATACATTCAGTTTTTCATTAGCATTATTACAGGCCTTGGAGAGCTCAGTGATTTAGGTATCTGGCTGTGGAGCCAGAAGATGGCAGTTTGAGTCCTCACTATGCCTCCTGGGAGAATAGCCATACTGCATGGCCTTGGCCAAGCTACAGTTTTGGGATGCTCCCAGAAAAAGGGAATGGATAATGGTGTATTCTCTACCAAGGAAAGCCTGGAAAAGTTTGCCATAAGTTAGAACTATTATTGTTATTATTATTAGTCCAAATGAGAATATTTGAATTTACCTCTGCAAATGTCAGTGACTAACATTATATGGAGGGGAAGAATTTGTTTGTGCTGGAAAATGGGTAGGTGTATAGAGAGGTGTGGAAACCTATAGTAATCTGATCTGTCTCCGAACACCTTTATAGTGACTTTGAGGGTTAATGGAAGCAATCAGTGAGTACATTGCCAAAACTTTCCCTTTTGACTGAAACAGCCACAAAACTAGAAAAGTAGAGACCATAACTTCAGATTTCTACATATGTAATTTCCTTCACCTAAATTGTCCCTACCTAATTGGTAGAGGGTGAGGAAAGAGAAAACATAGTACATGTTGGGTAGCAGTTTTGGGAAGTAACACACATCACTGTGTTGGGCAAGGAGTTAATGCAGATTCCCTTTAATTTCACTTTGCTGTGGCATTTCACGGGATGTAGTGGCTTAGTGGTTAAGACGCTGAGCTTGATGACCAAATCCTGCACAAAGTAGTGAGCGCCTGTCATCTGTCCCAGCTCCTGCCAACCTAGCAGTTTGAAAGTAAGAAATTGCTAGTAGATAAATAGGTAGCACTTTGTGGGAAAGATAGCAGTGTTCTGTGCACTCTTAACATCTAGCCATGCCTGCCACATGACCAAAGAAAAAATAAAATAAAAAATAAAATAAAATAAAAATAAGCACACACACACCTCAACCCACCCACAACACAAACCCATAAATAAATAAAATTAAACAAAAATTACATTAAAATACACCCACCAACCCAAACACCCACCTACCCCAAACACAAATCAACCCACCCACCCACCCCAAACACAAACCCGTCACTTACTTGTTAGTATAAGTGCCTGGGCAACACAATGTTGCAAGATGGATATGGTCATCGTACCAGTTCTCTAGGATAATATGCCTTAATGTAAATGTAAAACAGCTGTACCTCCTTAAGGGTTCTCCAACTGGAACAGCAATCGGAACAGCACAGGTATAGCTTATTGATGAGGTAACTCCAAGACTTTGCTTAAAAACCCCAAGCCAGGCAGCCCGGCCTTTTTAGGAACTGTGGTAGTACATCAATATAGGTAAATGTATTAAATACACATTAAAATACACACAGACACACCACATCCAAAGGTGAGTCACTTACCCTGGGGAGCAGGCTATAGGGAACTTCAGGCTAGCAGCTTCTCTTCCTCCTCCCCGCTTGGTAGGACAGCAAGGAGGCCATGCATATGCGCCAAGCACTGTAGGTGTGCATGCACACCAAGTGCTTGGCGCGTATGCACAATGGGGGAAACAGTGAAAAGGTAAGCCCCGAAGGTGGTTCCCCGAAAAGCTGCTATCGGTTTTCCTGTTGCATCCCATCACTGCACATGACCATGGAAACATCTGCAGATGCACACAGCACAGGCTCTTTGGCTGTAAAAGGAGATGAGCACGGCCTCCTAAAAGTTAGGCATGACTGGTTTTAGAGTGAGGGCGACTTTAACCTATACCTAGAGGCATTTCAGGAAAACATGGGGAACAACAAAAGGGCAAAATGATTGATGAGAGAGTGAAATAATTTATGAAAGGGAAACTGATGTTATGGAACAGAGATTTCTTTCTTTTTTCTTCCCCTTTAAAAAAAAGGGGGGGGAGAATTGGTATCCCACATTTGCAGACCCCAAGCATCTCCCTTTATACATGCCTGTCATTGCTTCTGGAAGCACCATTTTAAAAACAGGAAACTATTTTTAAAATGAAAAAAAAAAAAAAGATAAGAAGTCTCCCCTTCCCCAGCTGTTAGAAATGTTGAATAGAATGCCTCCACAAAATATAACTGAAATGGTTGCCCTCAATTTTCTACGTGCTAGTGAGGTGGCAAATTGAGGTCAGCCATTTCCGCCCACCCTAGGAACATACAGAGCATTGCAAGGTTGCTCCGGTCCAGCTGGGGTCTTCATGCCTGTCTTTAACTAGGAAAAGATCTGGATCTTTTTTATCAGATCAAATTCATCTTGTGGAATCTCTTGTTACTCAGATAGGACTTGGTTTGAAATGTTGTTAAATATGCATTTTTATGGAACATACAATACTTGCCAGACTGCCTCTCCTTGATGAAACATGTCTGGACAACACATTATTTGGTGGGCATAACATGGACTTCTCAACTACAAACAACACAAAATTGGAAAGAATTGGGATGAGAGTCAGCTTTTCGGGATTTGTGTATTTATTCATTTTGGGTGATGGTGTGGGTTGAGTTTTAATGCTGATCATCTATTTTCTGAATAAAGAAGAGTGACAAGTTCCAAATGGTCATTGATATTTTAACTTTCACAAACAGCAGTGTATGCATCTTGTGCCAATAATTTCCCATCCAGGTTGAGCATTGTATTGGGAAAACTGTTTCTGCATATCTACTACCCCAAGCTAAATGGATGCACTTAAGTGTAGTTATTTTACATTTTAAGTGTAGTTATTTATATATGTATTGAACACTGGGATAATTAGTGGCTACTCGTCAGATGGCTATGTATCACCCCCAGAATCCTATCTAGTCTGCTTCTGGGTGTTTTTTTTCTGGGGAACATGACAAATAACATGTAGAAGCACTCATGCGTTGCATGTAGGCTCTCTATAGGCAATAGATTGATAGAATTATAGAATCAGAGACTGAGTTTGAAGGGACCAATGACCCCATCAAGTCCAACCTGCTGGTCAATGCAGGGATCAAAATCAAAATAGATCTGATAGATGGCTGTCCAATTTTCTCTTCAATGCTTACAGCATCGGAGTGCTCATCACCTCCCAAGGTAATCAGATCCGTTGTTGTACTGCTCTAACAACTAAGATGTTTTTCATGATATTCAGCCTAAATCTGGCTTTGTGTAGTTTGAACATGTTAATAACTGTTCTACACTTTGGGATGACAAAGAACAGATCTTGTCCATCTTCTTTATGTCTATTGTTCAAGCATTTAAAAAGTGTGATCATATTTCCTCTCAGTCTCCTTTCCTCAAAGCTAAAAATGACCAGTTCTTTCAGTCTCTTCCTGATTGAGTTTGGTTTCGAGTCCTGTGACCATCCTTTTTGCCCTCCTTTGAACTAGTTCTAGTTTGTTAGTATTTTTTTAAGTGCCTGGACACAGTACTCTGGACAAAGCCTAACTCAGAATTTCTTGACCTTTTAATGCCAGGGGGCTGGGTCACGCTTCCTCAGACAGCTTTGGGGACTGGACGGCCATTTTGGCCTTCTTCCACCACATAGCACTTTCTGGTGTGGTGGAGTCAGTGGGGGCCATGTGAAATGGTGACACAGGCTGCATCCAATCCATGGCCCACAGGTTGAGAATCCCTAGCATAACTAGTACTTAATGGGTTTTGGAAGCTATAGTGCTGTTAATGCAATCTCAAACAGCATTTGCCTTTTTTGCAGCCACATCATACTTTTGGCTCATATTCAACTTGTGATCCACAAGAATTCTAAGATCCTTCTCACATGTAATATTACTAAGACAAGTATTCCCATCTTGTAACCCTGTTATTTTTTTTTGCCAGTCCAATGTCCAAGCGTATTTTTTTATTTGTGTTTCTGTTTTCAAGAATATTAAATATTCCACCCAATTTTATATTATCCTTAAATTTGATAAGTATTCCTCGTGCTCTCTTATCCAAGTCATTAAAGAAAATATTGAAGAGTGCCAAGGTCAGGACTGAGCTTTGTACTATCCCACTTGTTACACCCTCCTAGCTTGAGAAGGAAACATTAATAAGTACTCTCTGAGAATGTTTCTGTAACCAATTGTGTATCTGCCTGACACTTTTGCTAACCAAAAAATGCCTAGTTAAGTTGCTAATCAGAATATTATGAAGCACTTTGTCAGTTCTGAAGATAGCCTGCACAGTATTAGATTCAGTCCAGTTATGTTTTGAATCTATATTGATAGAAATTAAAGTTCTTCCTGAATATTGAAATTGAAACCAATTGAAACCTAAGTGCTGGACATTAAAATGGAACTTGTTCCTCAGACTTGTACTAATCAGTTCCCTGGAGTTAT
Organism: Furcifer pardalis; assembly: GCA_030440675.1. NCBI lineage: Eukaryota > Metazoa > Chordata > Lepidosauria > Squamata > Chamaeleonidae > Furcifer > Furcifer pardalis. The sequence goes on from CP126891.1 coordinate 63,816,852, forward strand.
ATATAAGGTATAACTCTTGCTACTGCTCAAGTTAATTAATTATCTCATTATCTGAATGAAAAGATTCAGATTTGTAAATGATTGTTCAATCTGCTAAATTGTTTGGACATATCAACGGAGCAATTGTTTTAAAACCGGAATTTAGTCATTTTGTTAATCTCTCTCTCTCTCTCTCTCTCTCTCTCTCTCACACACACACACACACACACACACACACACACACACACACACACACACACACACACACACACACACACACACACAATTTGATATTAATCAGTTGGCTCACTAAATCTTAATTTGCCTTTTGTCCTGCAGTTCAGTGTGAATTTAATTTGACATTAGAAAAAGACCTTATTTTGTTGTGTTCATTTTCTCCCTTAGATTTAGAAAGCTTCATGTTTAAATGGCTGATCAGAGTAAACATATAAAGATGGAAATGATTCTATTACCTAAATGCAAACTATAAATTAAAGTACAATATTAAAATGCTAATTTAATAATTGCTAATTTTGAAGTACAGATTGAAGGAACATTCTATTCTGAGTTTGTCATTCATAGTGTGGAATTAGATTGATGTACTTGGCTATGCAGAAGCACCTCTCCATATGCTAAGAAAGAAATGGATGTACAAAACTTAATTAGCAAAGATTTGTTAATTAGATTTATTATGTTAATACTCTCTATCCCTTTAGAATAGTACAGAGGTTCAGCTCTAATAGCTGTGCTGATTATATATGTAACAAATACTCTATATCAAAGGATTTTCATGTGTTACTTTAAGTAGTCTGATGGAATTGATCTTGCAAAAGCCTGACAGATATAGAAGGAAAATTTCAGATTTTTTTTCAAATGACAAGAGATTTCAGATTTATTAATTATTTCATATTCTGACTTCTAAATAGTGAGTTATATTTAGAAGGTTGTGTAGTGCAGCAACTCTCCTGCTGCACAAGAGAGCTTTTCATTCTTTGGTAAATGAGAAACAAGTTTGAGAAATAAGTTCCATGTTAAGGCCCAACACTTTTGTTTCCATTGGTAAAGTATTCAGGGAGAACCTTAATTTCTATTAATATAGGTTCAAAACATAACTGGACTACATCTAACACTATGCAGACTTTCACAGTAGATGTACCCCCCCACTCTCTATGTCACCCAAAGAGCCTGTTTTCTTGTCTTTTTCTGGAAGCTTCCAAATGAGGCTTTATTGCACAATTTTGTCATTTAATACACCAAAATTTGTGGGACATCCAGACATGTATTTTTCCATTTGTAACTCTCATCTTTACACACACTTCCTCTGCATATAAGCCTATTATAAGAATAGTCTGAAGTCAAAACCTTTTTGCCTTAATTGGGGGGACCAGACAGGGTTGCTATCTACCTGCCCCTTTTAGTTATTGCAACAGAGCCACTTGCTGATTTAATTCATTTTAACCCTAATATTAGAGGAATAACTAACAGTTGGGATACATATTATCAAAAGCAGATCATTTATTTCATTTTTCTCAGAACCCTGAGGCAATCATTTCAGCATATAAGGAGTTGCCTGTCTTCTATTTTAAGTCTATTGCTTGTCAACTATTCTAAGTTGTAAAAAGACATATTGATTTGTATACTTCTCTGTTATGCTAACCAACCATCCTGTACCTGATGTGTATAAATTGATGCTCCTATGTTTGACGAAGTGGACTTGATCCACAAAAGCTAACATTAAAAACAGCAGCTATTCTTTAAATTGCTACATAATTTTTGTTTTGTTTTGCTTTACTCTCTGATATGTCTGAAACACAGACTAACATGTCTACTATTCCAAAAAAAGTGTAAATCTAAGACTTTTTGTTTGTACACACTTTTCATAAGCTTCGGGATGCCTCTCATCTTTGTTTATGTTTATGACTTCAATATTTAGGGCACATAATGTATCTAGATTTGGGTTAGGCAAACTGTGAGTATCCATGATGCGTTTGCCTTCCCCTGCATCTGTGGCAGATAGAATTCATTATATCTTCAAGGTTTAGCTACCCAAGTAGCAAACTCTAACCCCAGAAGTCTCTGTTGGCATTTTATGTCATGTTACCTCCCATACCTTCTTTTGACTAGAAAAGCTCAGAAGCTATGGAGATGATTTGCCATTTTGGGGGGTATTCAGAGGGGTCTGACGGTACCAAACATTGCAAACTCCAATGTAAAGTCTGGTAGCATCCTAGAATGCAGAACATGTTTCTGAGTGGATAAGGAGCAAGTACAGTAAAACACCAAATAACTATTGGATCGGATAACGCTAAAATCGGATAACATTGGGGAATTTGAGGCAAACATTTGGATCGGATAACATTATATTAACCTTTATGTTAACGTTATCCGATCCATCAGATAACACAGCTATTTCTGATACAAATGTTTGCCTCCAATTCCCTGAGGCGTGGCTGTGACTCACCAGTTTGTCTTGGGAGAAAGGGAGGGGGGTGCCTGCTCTCTTTATCTCAAGGTTTCAAAACAATCACACATTACAAAAAGCTTGCCAAACCAGTTTGACTAGTTTAGCTAAGAAAAACACAGACAGCATTTTTTAACTTGCTGTTTTCAAAGAAGTGCTCGCCCTTTTTGTTGACAGATTTTTTTCCAATGATGCCATGGCACACCATGGTGAGCAGAAGAAAACAAATTTTAGCTTGTTTACTGCTTTCCATAGTTTGGGCACCCCTTGGCTAAGAAGGATAGACATAGGACCCAAAATAAATGCCAACATGCTGTAGTGCACTGACCTTCCAAGATCACCAAGACATTGGGGGGGGGGGCCCTCTTTCAATACGTCCTGACTTCATTTTAAAAGCTAAGAGGGAAAAAAACAAGCCCCAAATGGATGAAATTTACAATCATGCAGAGCTGCCATATGGAGCCATGGCTGGCCCATGGTCTGAAAAGTTTAGGTACCCCTGCTGTTAGCAAGGCTTCTGGGCCATATGTGGCCCATGACTCCAATTCATCTGGCCCACACCACCCCCATCACTCCCAGAAACAGAAGTAAAACTCACCTGACTTCTGCTTCCGGGAGTGACTATTGTGGAGTGGGCCGGATAAATTGGTATTGTGGGCTGGCCCCGGCCCACAGTTTTGGCACCTATGAACCACGTTACTGGTCCATGGCCTGAAATGTTTGGGCACTCCTGCTGTTCGCTTCCGCTTCTGGGAATGGTGAGAGTGGAACGGGCCAGATGAATTGGTATCAGGGCCAGATCTGGTGCACAGGCTGTAGTTTGGGTAGTCTGGCCCCATCCACCCTCATCACTCCCAGAAGCTGGGTGAGTTTTACTTCCGCTTCCGGTGTCATTGGCTGCATCTGGCCCATAGGTTCATGGGTGCTAAAACTATGGACTGTGGGCTGGGGCCAGCCTACAACACCAATTTATCCAGCCTACTCCACTATAGTTGCTCCCAGAAGTGGAAGTCAGGTGAGTTTTACTTCTGTTTCTGGGAGTGATAAGGGTGGTGTGGGCCAGATAAATTGGAGTCATGGGCCAGATCTGGACCAAACCCTTACTAACAGCAGTGGTGCCTAAACTTTTCAGACCATGGGCCAGTCACGTGGTTCATGGGTACCCAAACTACTCCCTGTGGGCCAGATCTGTCCTCCAATGCCAATTCATCCAGCCCACGCCATACTTGTCAATCCCAGAAGTGTTTTTTTCCCCTCTTAGCTTTTAAAATGGAGTCAGGACATATTAAAAGAGTCTCTCCCCCCCCCCTTTATGTCTTGGTAATCTTGGAAGGTCAGTGCACTACAGCATGTTGGTATCCATTTTGGGTCCTGTGTCTATCCCTCTTAGCCAGGGGTGCCCAAACTATGGAAAGCAGTAAACAAGCTAAAATCTGTCAACAAAAAGAGGCAGCACTTATTTTAAAACAGCAAAGTTTTAAAAAATGCTGTCTGTGTTTTTGCTCTGCTGTTAGCTTTTAAAACTGATTCCTGCTTTTGCTCAGCTAAACTAGTCAGACTGGTTTGGCGAGCTTTTGTAATGTATTTACCCTTTAGACAAAGGTTCCAGCATGTTTCCTTGACTTTCCCTTGAAGCCTCTGTTGCTTATCTCTATGGAGTTAATGTTATCTGATCCACCTGAATAGGATTTTAATGTTATATGACAACCCAGCTGGCTGGGTTCATGTCTAAGTTGGCATTATTAGATCCATGCACTGGCCAAGTGCATTGCCCAAAAACCCACCCCCACTTAGTTGATGTGCGGTTCCAGAATGGAGAAGTCTGCATTCTGGACCACTAGCTGATACCTTTTTGGCATAGTTGAACCTACCGGGGGAATACACCTCTGCCACCATAGTTGTCAGATGGCCTGAGTCAACGCTGCATCACACTGAGGTGTGAGGTTGGATTTGCAGAAGAAAAATAACAATTTTATTATAAACAAGAAAAGCTAGGGTTAATTTTCTCACAGTAGAAGTCTCTACTCCAAAAAAGAGAGAGTTTGTTGTGGGAAATTTCCCCCAGTTAAGAACATTCTTTCTGCTAGGTGTTTGACACATAACTAGAGCATGGTATCAATATTTCCATCTAACTCTTCCTGGAGGAGTTTGAAAAGGCATGCACAGCTGCCTTTTCACCACAAGGTCTTCTGTCTCTTGGATAGCCACAGAAGCCCTTCCATGCATACCATATTCTGTTTCCAGAATCTGTTCTTTAGTTGTATTTGTACTTGAGAAAGGCTGTAAAGCATGTGACTACTCTGAGATAACTTTTCCTTCAGATTCTGGAGCAGCTTTCCATAGGAAGTACATATCTTCAGACATGCAATGATCATTCTCAGGGGCACTCTGAGATCACTGTTCCAGAGGTTCCTTTCAATCCACTGTTCGAAAAAGGACACATAAACTGCTAAGGCCAGGTATACTGTTCTTCATTTCTGCTTTTACCAGTGAGGATTGACTTTTACCACTGATTGGACTCACTATGAAGCAAGAGTAATGGAGAGTCATAATTAATGACTCTATGATACAATAAGGAAAATAAATCAAGCAGGTTTTTTTTAATAACCATTATATTTCATTTCTACAGCTACAATTTCCATTTCTTTATAAACTGAGTCATTAAAAACTGCCACCATCTTCCTTCTTGACTAGTTTCCTTTGTGAACAGAAATGTTGATTTCAGAAAACAATGGTACTATTGTAAAAATGATAGTGTTGTGTTTTGTCTATATATACACTGTTAAAATCCTATTGTTGTTAACTCTAGGTAGAAATTAATCAGTGTAATGAAGTTATAATCACTTACAAGTCAATATTTTTCACTGTCATTTGAATGAATTCTAATAGATGGCCCATTCATTTTGTCTTCATAAAATACATCAGACTGTAAAATACTTGAAACTAGCAAAAATCAAATGTAACATACCAGGAATCTATTTTGTATGTATTTAGCATAGAGTGAGGAAAGAGATGGCCATTATGGCTGAGAATAAACAAATTAGCTGAAATTAAACAGGCTATAATGTCAATGAGGATGACATAGAGAATAGGTTCTTAAATATCACATTAAGATGCTACCTTGGGAGTTAGCTGTTAATTCTTAAACGTGACTTGAGAGGGAAGCAGGAGGGGGGAATCAAATCTATCTCCATTGGGCAGCTGCATGGTGGTGTAATAGAGATGTTATCTCCAAGCATGGAGAAGAGGTAGAAAGCCCACCAGTTTATAGAGGATCTGAAGTTTGAGATAATACTTTCAAAGTGGACAATCCAGTCAACAAACGTAGAGCAAACGTGGTTGCCATAAATGCTGTCCTGGTTTTTCTTTGGGAAACTGTGTTGTAGTTTAGACTGAGGAAGCATTTTTACATTCTTTTCTTATAATAGAGTAGTGAAGTAGCTGTTCAACCAAATCAGACCTGAACTGTCATATATCAGATGGGTTATGTTCTTGGCATTTAAGAATGTATTTTTGCCATTCTAACTTGACATACTTACCTCAAGAATGACAGTGTTGCCATCTTTGCAATGTAGTTGTTGTATAAATGTGGAGATCTGCTTTACCTTGTATACTGCCTCAGCCTCCAGCCCCGGGACTGTTCCCACCTGTCACCGGGGGCTCCGCCGGGGCTGGGGGCTTAAAAGCCGCAACAGCGGCAAGACTTTTTGCCCTTCCAAGAACACCTGTGGCCAGGCAGAGAGGCTGCTTCAGCGTCCAGCCCCGGGACTCTTCCCACCTGTCACCGGAGGCTCCACCCGGGCTGGGGGCTTAAAAGCCGCAACGGCCCCAAGAAAACCTGCGGCCAGGCAGAGAGGCTTGGCATTTGTTGTGGGATTTAGTAATTTTTTGATGAGTTTTTTTGATGAGTTTTGTAATTTTTGATTGTTGCTTGAAATTGATGCCTATTGAATTTTTGATGCTGTAATGATGTTGAGATGTTTTGTGGTATTGATACTGATTGTTTTTGATATTTACATGTTGTGTCTATGAACTTGCTGTTTTATCTGTGCTTGTGAACCATCCTGAGTCGGTCCAACTGAGTAGGGCGGTATAAAAATTGAAATAATAATAATAATAATAATAATAATAATAATAATAATAATAATAATAATAATAATAATAATAATAATAATAATAATAATAATAATAATAATAATAATAATACCACCACCCCTGGGATAAATCTGAGATGATCCTCTACAACTCTGTACACACTTACTCGTACATAAGCCTTATCCTATTTCTGGTCTATATCACTAGGTCATGTAAGGAAAGAGATGGCCATGATGGCTGATACACATTTACTCTATAAGAGCAATGAGTGAAATAGAAGCATATACAGTAGGTCTCCAATATGTGAGAGGTACATTACAAGATCTTTTGTGGATCTCTGAAACTACAAAAACAGCAAACTCTGTATTATGGCATACATACATGAGTTATACAAATGGAAGACGGTGCAAATGCTTCCTTCGATCTTTCACATACACTCATGAAATGACTCCCCTGCAAACAACATTTGGTCCTTCTCAACATTACATTGTAGAAGGTCTCTAATGGCTAGCTCTATTAATGTACCTTAGAAATAAATACAGTAATACACCAGATAACGTTATGACTTGGTTCCACAAGTCATGATGTTATCCGATTTTTAGCATTGTCCGATGCATGCATCGAACAACGCTAAAAAAAGCCATGATTTCGGGGACAAACTGCTTTAAAGCCACCCCCCACGAGCAGCGGTCTCTGCGACTGTAGTAGGGTCGGGGAAAGCGTCTTTCCCCCGAACCTACTGCAGTTGAAGACTCTTTGTCTCTTTATTTCCCTCCCTGTATTTAAACTACAGGGAAGAGAGAAAGAGAGAGAGGTGATTGGTTCTCTAGAGAACCAATCACATCTCTCTTTCCCCCTCCCTGTAGTTTACATACAGGGAGGGAAAGAAAGACAGAGCAATTCTCTCTCTCCCTGTAGTTTAAATACAGGGAGGAAAAAACTGCCCCATCTTTTTTTCCCTCCCTGTATGTAAACTAGAGAACCAATCACACCTCTCTTTCCCCCTTCCTTGTAGTTTAAATGCAGGGAGGGAAAGAAAGAAAAAAGCAGTCTCTGCGACTGCAGTAGGGTCGGGGAAAAGGCAGGTGCTTTTCCCTGACCCTACTGCAGTCGCAGAGACCGCTGCGGGTAGTTCCACCCAATCCACCCCACACTCGCAGACCATTGCATTGGATAACGCTAAGAATCATTATCCATAATCGTTATCCGATGCAAGTTTTTTCCAAAAAACTTGCATCGTTATCCGATTCTAGCGTTATCTGATGCAATCGTTATCTGGGGTATTACTGTATTGTATATTATGTATTTCAGGGATTTTTCACTGAATATTTTTGGATTCTTGATAACTGAAACCATGTTTACTTTTTTGTTCTCTTTTCTTTTCTGAATGTCAGATCACCTATGATAGTACTTTCACAAGTGATGGTAGCTTCTGTTTCATATTTGACAATGAGAAGTAAGAGTCAGTATACTTGTTCAGCTTAGCACTGGTTCTCATCCATTTACTGTTGTGATTAACTTTTTTCTATGTTTGCATCCCATTTTTGTGTATGTATCTTCAACTTAGATTCCAATATTTAACACTGTCAGCATGGGCTGCCCAGTAATAATATTGCCAGAAGATCTTTGTCAAAATCACACTTCAGGAAACCTAATAGATAGTGCCAAAGAAAAATATACTAATATTATTTGTTAGATTGTTTCAAATAGGTATGCAGAAAGTGGGCAGTATTTTTGAACAAATGTACAATTGTCCTGTGATTTTTTTAAAAAGAAAACCCACCTGATAATTTGCATTTAAATAAATATTTAGAAATACTTTATCTCAAAGCATTATTTCTATGAGTATTTTCTAAATGTATTTCCACTCAACATAATATAAGGCCAGGTAGGCAGATAAGGACAGTTATGGGAGAAAGCACAGGTGGTCTTTTCTGATAGTGCCCTGAGCCTCTGGAGTGAGTTTTTTGCCAAATAATGTACCCATTACTCCAGATATTGTTTGGGTATGGAAATCTTGCCTCTTCCAAAAAGCATGCTAATGGTGTGCAAATGCTTTTAAGCTGATTTAGATCTATGTAAGGGAAACCCAAACCTTTTCCATTGTTTTATATTTTGCCAAAAATATATTTTCTATTATTACTGTTAAATGTTACTGTTCAATATTGCATCATTATGCAAGTCTTGAGCAGACCAAAAAGTTGAGACACAAATAAAAGTAATAGAACTAGAAGGAATATTTTCAGTGTTGTGCCAAAAATCTTTTAGGCTTCTTTGAAGAAGGTCTAAATTTCTAAATTCTAACACCCATCTGGTGCAGTTGGCCTGATACTTGGCAAGGAATTATAAGTATAGTTTCTCCATTCTTGGAGGCAGTGGTGGGATTCAGCAGGTTCACCCCAGTTCACCAAAACAGGTAGCAGAAATTCTAGTTGGCCCTGCCCATCCAAATTTTGAAATATAGTAGTCCTAATTTGGGTGCAACACAGGCCTTTTCCCCTGGCCACGCCCACCATACCACGACCACAGAGTACGTAGTAATTTTTTAAAATCCCACCACTACTTGGAGGATGATAAATTCCACATCTGAAAAGATAATCTCCCAGATCCTTACAAATTGTTGTGATCTTTATGTTGCACAAAGACAAACTGCAGCACAAACAGATCTGGATCATCACAAATTAACCACATAAACAATTTCAAGATTTTCCCTTTCAAAACCAGAGGATGGGGCTATGTTTAGCTGTCTCTAGTTTTCTCAGTGCCTGATTTAATTAATGAGCTGGATAAGGGCCAATAAGATGCAACTTAGTCCAGACAAGATAGAGGTGCTCCTGGTCAAATGGAAGGCAATAGAGGGAACAAGGATGAATCCTGAGCTGGATGGGATTTCATTTCCCATTAAACTCAGGTCCACAGCTTGGGTGTACTCCTGGATTCATTCCAGAGTCTGGATGTCCATGTTAAGCTGGTGGCCAGGAGTGCATTTTCTATGCTTGTTCCTTGATATGTCTGATTTGGCTTCAGTGTGATAAATGCCTTCCTTACATCTTGCTTGGAGTACTGTAACATGATCTATGTAGGGCTGCCTTTAAAGCTGGTTCAGAAACTTCAGCTGGTTCAAAATGTAGTTGCCAGACTGCTGACTTGGCCAGTTACAATAGCTGCCCAGACAACTAGTCTGTTTACAAGTTCAATTTTAAAGTGCTGGCTATGGTGTATGAAGCCTACCTGGTTTGGGTCCAGAATATCTGAAGGACCATATCTCCCCACGAGTCCCATTGTTTTTGTTGGCATGTTTGGCAGGGGCACTAGAAACAGTCGTCTCTGTGGCTGCCCCCAGATTGTGGAATGCTCTTCCATGGGAGTTTAAATTAGCCTCTCCCTTTTATATTGCCAGTTAAAGACCCATAATAACTTTTAATAACTACCAAAACATACAGAATTGCTGAATAAAGATTTCCCATCACTTTAATAAAGAGCTATTCCTATCAAAACGTCAAACATGATGTCTGTAGAAATAAATCACATTTAAAGCCATATATATTTTGCTGCTTCTTTTTTTATACTTTTATTTAATGTATGGTGCATTGAACATGCCCAAAGCACATCATCTGATGGAGAAGGACAGTGAACTCCCGTGGCTGGGAAATAACCTATTTATCTGTCCTTTTTGTATAATGATGAAGCATAATATGGAATTCAAATGCAAAAAAAGAGAAGTGGAATACACAATCAACAATCTACGAAGTACAATCTACAAAGCCAATTTTGCTACATGTTTTCTGTTCTGTTCCCCATCAAACAATCAGTTGGATATCTTGTGGAAAACTAATGCATCACAAATGTGGTGCAGTGGCAGGGATATTATGGGATTCTATTGTAAAGCTTATTTACATAGTTTTAAAAATGAAAGCCAGATGTTTCTAGTGATTTATTTTACTGTCAGTTTGTAAAACCGATAATTGGAAAAGCATGTAATTTGAGTGAATAAACAGTACATTTTATGGATGCCTTTTGGGACTGAATAGCTTATGTGGACAAGCAAAAGCTTTCTCTTCTTTTATTTCTTTGCTAATGGGTCTCATAATCTGGTGTGTGGATATATATAACATAAAACTACTGAGTTTGACAGTTGATAATTATTTGTGATCTTTTTTAAATAATTGATTAACACGATAGAAAAGATGATTTGTTAGAAGAAATTCAGGAGATCTACCACTTTGAGATTCTTGCTTCATTTTGTTGTTCAGTTGCACAGTTAACTCCGACCCTTTGTGACCCTATGGACCATTGTCCTCCAGGCACCTCTGTCCTCCACCATAGCATGTTTATTGATAGGAAATTAAGATTACTTGTCCTAGAAAAAAAGGGAAGATCAAAAGCTCAGTGGTTTTATAACCCAAATCATTGCCCTCAAATTTACCCTTTTATATGTTATATAAAACGAACAAATCAGCTGTGTGATTCTTATAAAAAACAAATGTAGAAGAAGAAGGTGATACCTATTTTGGATCACTAAAATAAAATAAAAAAACATTGGAAGCTTTTATGATTCAAGATTGCTTCTTTGGGCAAATGTAGGGAAAGTCCAAATTTTCATGGAATGTTGGTGTTTGCCAGGCTCTGTTCTTAAAAATAAATGCAAAGTAGCAGTCCACTTAATATACCTCTCCCATCCAACAGACACATTTGTATAGTATGTTAGTATCAAATAAAATATTTTTATTTTAGGAACAGCTAAATGCACAGAGAATGAGGAAACACATACAGTGGCTGATGTTTCCCATCTATGGACACTGTTTCTGACTTGTTAAAATTTCAGCTATGTGTTCCCTTCATATTCTTTCACTTCCTTGAGGATCATCCAGTGCTAAACAGATTTAGGATAAAATTTATCACCACATGAATGTATAATACCCAAAGTATGTCTTGCCAAATCGATAAAAAATATTATTCACACTTTAGTTCCCAAACAAATACATTTACTGTAGTTCCAAAACAAAAACCTTTTAACATCTAAAAAGTACAAAATGTTTGTGAATTTTGGAGGGACAAATGTGAAAGTCACATTTCTCTCCACCTTGATTTTCTTGTTTGAAAACACGAGTCAGCAAGGTGAAACACATCATTGCAAATCTGTGAGTCATTTTAAATTTAAATTGTCATCAGGGATGCATGGAAATCAGAAACATAGCACATGTGACTGCAATTAACCTTTTCTTCATTTGCTATCATCCTGATGAGCCTTTTCCCCAATGAAGCTGGTATTCACTATGAAGGTAACGTTTAGACCAAAACCAAAACAAACACACAAAAGGCCATTGATGATTTCATTTTATAACTGAAATGTTTTTTTCTACCATACCTGGAACTCAGTATTAACAATTGAATAGGACAAATATACTCAGCAGACGACATTACTCCAGCAGGTGAAGGCAAAATTTTAACTATCTTGAAATGACAGCAAAGTTAGACTATTGACTTTGGTTCTTCAATCCTCACATGGTAGGTTTCCTGGCTCTTTACTTCTGATTTGGAGCTCAATATTCTCTCCTCTTTGTGAAACACAAGATTAGAGGATGACAAAAACAAAACAAAACAGCATCACTATGGTCTGACGGCCTCTGCCGTCGCTCGGAACACCTGTGGCAGGCGAGAGAGACGCCGACATCGTCGAGCCCTGCTGCTGCTCCTGCCGGGCGGGAACTTTAAAAGCCCCGCGCCAGCCAGGTCAGCTCGCCTCTGCCGTCACTCGGAACACCTGTGGCAGGCGAGAGAGACGCCGACATCATCGAGCCCTGCTGCTGCTCCTGCCGGGTGGGAACTTTGAAAGCCCCACGCCGGCCAGCTCGCCTCTGCCGTCGCTCGGAACACCTGTGGCAGGCGAGAGAGATGCCGACATCGTCGAGCCCTGATGCTGCTCCTGCCGGGCGGGAACTTTGAAAGCCCTGCGCCGGCCAGGTCAGCTCGCCTCTGCCGTCGCTCGGAACACCTGTGGCAGGCGAGAGAGACGCCGACATCGTCAAGCCCTGCTGCTGCTCCTGCTGGGCGGGAACAGCTGTGGGACTCGGGCGGCTTCAAAAGACCTTTGCCGCCACCGCCGCCTTCGCCGGTCTCTCCCTCGGCCAGCCGGACACGAGGGAGCAACAGCTGCGTGACTCGGGCGGCTTCAAAAGATCTTCGCCGCCGCCGCCGCCGGTCTCTCCCTCAGCCAGCCGGACGCGAGGGAGCAACAGCTGCGGGACTCAGGCGGCAGGCAGCCATGGACGTCTCCGCTCTCTCCCGTGAACGCTTCCTTGGCTGTGCAGGTGGCCGCCGCACAGTAACATCTGCGGCCGAGATATGTGGCTGCAGTGGCATTCAGCCTTGGGACTTGTTCCATCTGCCCCCAGAATCCCGCCCTGCTGGGACTTTAAGAGACGCTGTGCGGTGGACGGAGAGGCTCGTTACTTGTCATGGTGCTTTGCTTAGTTTTGTTTCTTTGTATGGAAATTTTTTAACTACTGCTTGATATTGATGTTTATTGAATTTTTTGTTACTGTTTATTGAATTACTTTTACTGTAATGATGTTTATGTGCTGATGTTCTATGATTCTGATATTGACTATTTATTGACTATTTTCGTTTGATATTGACTATTGATTTATTGATATGTTGTGACTGTAACTATACATGTGTGTAAACCGCCCTGAGTTGGCTCTGCCAAGTAGGGCGGTATAGAAATTCAAATATAATAATAATAAAAAAATTGAGGCAGAAGAAATAAAATGTTGGGGCATGTTTCTGTTATGGCCTAGACACTCAGAGCAGATTGGCCTGCAGCCCCTGCACCAGAGGTAAGGAGGAAAGGCTTACAGGAGTCTGAAAGGTTAAGCAAAGCCATGGTGAAGGATAGCCAGGTTCAAGAGCAGGTCGATGGTAGAACTGGAGACAAAAAGGCTGATCAGGTTTGGCCAGGTTTTCAGGCAAGGGTCCGAAGTTCAGGAAGAGCAGTGTCAGGATCCAAAGGGATTGCTCTGACAAGAGCTTGCCAGCATGGGCCCTTCTTTAAGAAGGCTCAGGGCTCACCACTGGAGATGGTATCTGGAGTATCTCCTCCTTGTCAGAGGCAGGACATTTCTTAATTGAGCCCTGCATCTCTCTGAGGTGCTGGGCTCTGCCTGGTCCTCCCCATTGCTGGTGTCTGGTGCCTTGTCCAGTTCTTCTGTCAAACCACAATCAGTTTGACTGGCTTGGTCACAAGGAGTTGGCTCTAAACATGCAGCAGGCTGTGGAGCTGGCAACAGGTCTGCCTCCGCACACTCAGGATCCAGATCTGAACCAACAGCAAGCTGAGGCCAAAGGTCTTCCTCATCCTCGCACTCAGGATCCAAGGCCACCACAGTTTCATACAGTAATCATATTACTACCACTTAAAGATTATCTCTGAGTCTCATCAAGGACAAAGCTGTATGGATTTACTTATAACACTGGGTAAACAGGAGTAAAACAAGTAAATATGATAGGGTTGTGGGTTTTTTTGCACTGGACTTTGATAACGGTCCTTATTGATTGTAGAAACCTCCTTTGTAAACATGTCTTGTTTCTGTAACATTGTTTTTCTCTCCCTTTATTTTAAAGCAACCTCTTCATTAGACTTTTTTCTTATATAGCCACAACACTTGCATTGTTTATTTCTTATTTTATTTTTAAAGATAAGGGCATCTAATGTGTATCAAGTTTTAAAAAGTGAATCTGAACACACACAATTAGCCCTTGAGGATTTTTCTTTTCTAGCCATGGGCTGTCTGTAAAGTCTACTTCTCTCCTTAGAAGTAAGTCCTATAGGATCAATTATAGAGCTAGAGGGGGCATTGTACGACATGTAGTATTTGATGTAGGAAATCCAAAACTAGCACATCCCCAACAGAATTTGCCTCTGTTGGAATATCTCTTCAAAGGAAGTTTCCACCCCTCTTTTGTGGGGGTTGATTCCACTACCTACTGTTAAAGAACTCCTTATAATGTTTAGCTGTAATCTGTCCTCAAACTAAACTCCAGTCAATTGATTTCTGTTCTCTACATCAGCAGAACACACATTCTTCAATGTTTAATGACAAGAGTGCTGGCTGTTCTCCAAGTTGAGCTTTTAGTTTTCATAGAACAATAGTAATGGCCATAGATCTGGCCTAGGCTCTCTGTGTGAACTAAGTATTCACCCTAGGCCATTGATGGCGAAACTGGCTATTCTTGAACTTCTGTTCCCAGAAGCCCTGGCCAGCAGGAGTGCTGACATGGGCTTCTGGGAATTGAAATCAAAGAACACCTGAAGAGCCAAGGCTCACCTTCACGACCCTAAGCCATGTGCTGGAATCTGTAGAAAAGGAAGACCAACTGACTCCACAACTCAGTGTAGGAGGGAAAATGTCCAGAAAGTAGCACAAATAATTTTTAGGGCTAATATCCATTAAAGCTGTTCTCATATTTTCTCAACCTGGTTGGCTTTATTGTGTCAGATTCATTTCAATGTGCCTATTGTAATGAATGAGAAAACCATAAGAACCTCACATGGAACAAACATGCAACTATTGCCCCAGGGACCCCCAGATGAAAGAGACAGACACAGTTTTTTTGTTATAAAAATTGGGCCACTTTATTAACTGGAAAAAACTGATTAACTTGATTAACTGTATTAATGTGTAACCATTTTGCTCTGCAACAGGCCGATGTAGCACTGGTAAGGACCTATACTATTGTAATCCATTCAATTAACTTTATCTGAGTATTTGTCCAATTTAATTCTTACTTTTAAGGATCCCAGGTCAGAAGTGTCCTTATTCCCCACTTGTTTTATGTTTCCCCATAAAACAAGTGGGGAAACTCAACATGGAGTCGCGAATGCTTCACCACCATGCCAATGGCCTCCTGCTGAAAAAAGCATGCCACGGAGCAATTGACACTCTGCCAGGCGCAATCAATACGCCTCGGGTCACCCGGACCTCGAAAAACTGTACAAGGCACAATGCTGGTATCCAGCCACCGACGGTGAATGAGGGACAAATCATGACGGATTGCCACACTCGGGTCGATGCCCATGTGGTGCCCCAGATCATTGCTGCCAAGGTGAACAAGCAGCACATCAGGAGGAACAGAGTGCCTGGTATGAACCAAGAACTGGAGAAGCTGCTGCCAAACCATGCCCCGGAATCTGCACCAGGTGATTAAGGCTCGATCCCGGAGTCCAAGATGGATGCCACAAGGTGAAGCAGCAGCCTGACAAGCCGCCCAGAAAATGAAACTGTGGCCAACGATCCAAATGCGAGCCACCGTCAGAGCACTCAAGGGACCTAAAACAAAATGAAAGAAAAAGGCACGGTAGCAAGGCAAGGAAGCATCAAAATAGGTGGACATAGGAACAAAAGTGAGAAGAAGCCCAGCGACCCATTCGCATAATGTCCACATCAGAATAGCCGAAAGAGACCACGGTAGAAGCCGCACCGATGTGGAAGGAATGCGTGCAGTATCGGACCCCTCACAACCCCACCACGGCCAACACCATCCCAGTCACCCTCCAAAATTGGAAACGTGTCAATGGGGAGCCATCACAGTGGATGAAAAAGGGCCCCGGCCCGGGTGGTGGTGGTGGTGGTGGCAGTGACGGCGAATGGGCAGGTACTTGGCCAGGGCAGCCACCGGGCAGATCTCCAGAATACCACAGTGAAACAGCAGTAGGGAGGCACCACGACCTCGCTGGTCAGTTTTAGACGAGCAGATAGTGAGTCTAGCAGAAGAGTTAGACACAACAACGTCCATGAGTGAGAGCGCCCAGCTAGACCGGTCAGCCCTGGAAGTAGTGACCAACTCACCAACTCGAAGGGCAGCGAAAAAGGCCACTGACGTAGCAGCGTGAAAAAGGCACGCCTCATACCCAGTCAAGCAAAGCCGTGGCCAAGCTGCGGCCAAATGCCACAAAACCTCCAGTGATATGGGATGGTGTGAGTCAGGGCACAGGCCACGCTCCCTATACCACCCATCCAGGGCCCTGCGGATACGAAAGTACCCCAGGGTGTCAAGCCTTGGCAGCAAAAGCCAAATCAGACAAGCATCCCCTGATGCATTGGGCAATACCAGACCTGTGCAAATGGACCATGAACTGAAGCACATGGTCAACTGGCAAAGGCCATACATCGGGCAAGTTGCACCGTACCCTGAAATCTACGAAAGCCTGGTAGGCCAGACGATATGCAGTATGAGTACAACCCAACAGGGAAAGACCCATGGCCCTGTTCACCTCAGCCCGCCAAGACTCCAAACCGACTCCAGCAGCCTGGATGGAAGAGCCCAGGTCCCAGGGGCCAATGCCCTGACAACAGAATTGGCCCATTGGGAACCTCAAAGTGAGATGGCACCCCAGATGAGGAAGAATTTCAAGAAATTCAGGTCCCATACGATGTCCAAGTCCCGCCAGTGCAGGGGCCAGCTGCCGCAACACCACTGGCCATCAAAATAGATGCCATAACCGAAGGACCCAGAAGCATTGGAGTGGACCTGAAAACTGGAAGACAAAGAGGACAGAACGCCAAAACGACACCCCATTAAAATCATGCAAGAAGGAGAGCCAAACTTCTAAATTGACCTTAATCCCCTGGGTCAACCTGGTACGATGAAACCTTTTGGTCATGCCAGCCATCGCGTAGCACAGGTGACGGGCAAAAGGACAGCCAGGTGCAACCACCCTACAGGTGAAATTAAGGTGCCCGTGGAGCTCCTGGGGTTTGCACAAAGTGACCTTGCGCTTGCCCAACAAAAGTTGTATCTTGGAGACGATGCACTCCACCTTGTCAGCAGGTAGCCGAGACGTGAGAGTCACTGTGTCCAGCTCAATACCGAGAAAGGTGAGGGTAGTGGCCAGACCCTCAGTTTTCTTGGGCGCCAAGGGCATAGCCAATTCGTCTGCCAGGTCCTAAAAAGAGGAAAGCAAGTGGGAGCATCCCCCAGATCCAGCAGGACCCCCCAGAAGGAAGTCAACCAGGTAATGAGCCACCTTATCAGAACCTGCCCTGCGGACCAATGCCTAGTGCAAAAAAGAGCTGAAATGCTCAAACACAGAGCAGGAGATGGAACAGCCAAAATACATGACCCTATCCACAAAGTACTGGCCATCAAAGCGGAAGCCCAGTAATTCGAAGTCATCAGGGTGGACTGGCAGTAGCCGAAATGAAGACTTGATGTCGCATCTGGCCAGTAACGCGCTCAGGCCACATGAACGAACCATGGCAACGGCCTTGTCAAAAGATGTATACTGGACGGAACAAAGGGCATCCAGTATAGCATCATGGACAGAGGAGCCTTTGGGGTAAGACAGGTGATGTATCAGGCGATACACACCAGAGGACTTCTTAGGGACAAGACCAAGGGGGGAAATTTTAAGGTTGGGGTAGGGTGGGCTGGCAAAAGGGCCGGTCAGCCTACCCGCATCCACCTCCTTAAAAATTTGGGCCCTAGCCACCGCCTCCATACCCACAATGGACTTCAGGTTAGGTGCATCCTGCAGTCCCCTGACCCCAACAAAAGGAATCCGGAAAATGGAGGAAAAACCCTCCATGAGGTAAGTAGCGTTAGAGCGTCTGGGGTACGTCCAAAGCCAGCATCTGAGGACCTGGGCTGGGGCCCTTTCGGAGTGGGAGCTTCAGTGGCAGGGTGCTTGGCGCCTGCCTGGTCACGGCCCCTGCCTCTGGGTGAACCAGCCCTGAAAAGAAGCTGGGTGGTGGCCTGTACATATTGAACATTCATTTTTAAAATGACAGGGCTTTCAGTTGCAGTGGCCTGAGGATGAAAATTCCCAACACAGCAGGTGGGCTGGAACCCCCTGCCCCGCCAGTTAGCAGGATAACTGCGTCGAACCAGGCTGCTGAACCAAACGGCCACAGTCAGATCGGTCGCCCAGGGATGGTCGAGAAGGGGTCATCAGCTGGAGCCAAAGTTGGGAATGTCGCTCATCCCAACGCATCCCGGGGTGGATGGCAGCACAGATGCGAAATGTCTCATCATACGTGAGCCACACCTGCCCCGGGAAGTCGACGTAGCCTGATATATAATGTCTAGATATTGAAAAAGTGAGGAGGCAAGCTCTGGGTGGGCCTTAACCAAAACACCAACATAGATGAAGTAGGCCGGTAACCAGTTGGCCCAGGTGCGAGACAGCTTCTTGCGCCGGGCCAACTTCTTATCATGGTCATCCTCCTTCTCCCTCTCCTCCTTGGTGGAATCCCTGTTAAGTAGGCTGAATATGTCCACGTACTCCCTGCGCCAAATCTTGTCCCTCGTGGCAGGGAGTAAGTGATCCACAAGGGGAAGGGATTGGTCACCAAAAGTCATTGCTGCCCTGGCCACCGAATTATATCCCATATCACAAATAGTGCTGTAGGGCCAACCAAGGGCCAGAAAGGCCGTAGGACCAAAAGAAGAATTAGCCAGAACCGGGGGGTACGGAGCAGTCCAGGCAGGAGCCACTGGGGCAGGGGCAGAAGGCCATGCCTGTGGGGCCGGGAAAGCCAGCTGCTGAGGCCAAGGCCATTGCGCCACCGGTGGGGCACTAGGAAATGAAGCAGGTGTGGTGCTAGCTTGAACCACATACTCACCCATGGCCGGAACGGCAAGGGCCAGAATGGCCAGGAGGGGTGCCGGATCGGCAACCATCTGGGAAGGGCCAGAACTTCCATCCGTCAAAGCTGCCGGAACCGCATCAATGGAGTTGTCCACAAAGGCAAACACAGGATCGGTGAGCCGTGAAGGTGGTTGGTTAGCCTTCAGCTGAGTCAAACCTAATCAGGAGCTTTTTAAAGTCCTCCTCACTTTCTGCCATTAGGGTGGTATCATCTGCACATCTCAAATTGTTGATGTTTCTCCCAGCAATTTTGATCCCAAATTGTGATTCCTCTATCCCTGCATTGTGCATTATGTGCTCTGTGTATAAGTTGAATAAGCAGGGTGACAAAATGCAGCCTTGTCTTACTCCTTTTCCTATTCCAAACCACTCTGTCATTCTGTATTGTCATTTAAAAAAAGCCCAGCTGTAAGGTTAAATTAATACATATGGAGTCAAATAGAAGTCTAAAAATGAGTCAATAATATCTGATAACAGCTCTGTTATTTTAACATTATTGCTATATTATGGACGTTCTGAAATTTATCGGTAAAGTTTATTGGGCCAACAAATAACCTACCATGACAGAGAGATATCACTCTTTGTCTCTTCCCATAGATACATAATTAAATAAAAGCTTTCTGAAGTTTCTGCAACAAATAAAACTTTTAGAGTGGATTGGATAATTTAGTTAACTAAAGTAGATGTATGTTCATTCGAAGATTCAAGCAGAGACAGATAGGAGTGAAACACGAACAAAGCATCCGGCCAATTTTTTTTAACCCTAGAGTGCATTTAAATAGATTAATTTGCATATCAGATGTTCTGGATTCAATCAGCTATTCAATAGCTGATTTGATTTAAATAAAACTTTCTCTAGAGAAATTAACTCATCTCCAAGATTGATCTCTATTAGACGCATGCTTATGACATGAAAGTGAAGCCTACGCTCCAGGAAGTAGATGGAGAATGTGCACAGAATAATAACAGTGCAGCATTTTGATAAATGAAAGAACAAGGATGCAGGCCTTTTTTATATGCATGCCTAAGACGAAGTGACTACAGTATTTGTGTGCAGTGCTCTTCAGTTATTAGAAGAGGAAGTTTATTCTTTAGCACTATTTTCCTATTTAAAACAGTGGCAGTCTTTCTGTTTCTGGTATATTGCTTTTGAACTACATGGGCAGGCTGATAAATCAGATCACCAACCATACATAATTTATTTCAGTAGGTAAGAGGGTGTGCAGAGCAGAATACAAATATGTTTTGAACGTTGTTCTGCATGCTGCATACTTGACTAGGTTTTAAACTTATCCAATGTCTGAAGAATTTCATCACCCTTTGTGGGGCTGTCCAGTCAACTCTTCTGTAAGTTCCTATAATATAAATATGCAAAGCCCACATGTATGTGTACACTATATGGAAAACTAATATTACTGATGGGAGTAATAGTGAATTTAGTGTCTTTGCCATGTTGTTGGCAAATATGGAGAATGTCCAAGGTTTGTCCATGGTTTATTCACAAGAATAAATAAAAGCATTCAGTAAATTTTTGTCATGAAATTTCTCTCATCCACTATAATGTCTGTAAACTTAAACATTTAAAATGTGACCTCTTTGTTATTTAATCAGGTATAGAATATTGAGAAATTCTGTTCATGTAACATCTGTGGCATAAGAGTGACATAAATAGCTAGGGCAAGCTTTGGTAAATTAAAATTTCCCCCTCCTATTCTGTGGCTTCTACATCACCAGGAACCAATGGAGGTTGATGTGGGGGGAAGTCTTGCAGATGTAGAATCATTACACAACAAAGTGTAGTAAAAAGGGAATGTCAGTAACTGTCTATTAAATTATTGTTAGTTGGGTTACCTGTAGTTAACTACATATTTTTTAATGCTGAAATAGTTTTTTATTTAGCATTCTATGGTAAATTAACCAGTACTCATCTGGAAGACTTTATGAGCATTTGGTTGTGATTCTGACATTAAGTGGCACATTGCGCTCACTTTGAAATATATGACATAAATAACTTGTGCTATATCATAGCTAGTAAACTATAATATGTTTTATTTCTTAAATGTCAGGTTAACCACTGCACCATATACAGTATTATGATGCAACCTACTTATGTAGCTTTAACATTATTGGTGTCAGTGTGAAAGACCAATAACTGTGGGGGGGGGGGGGCACACAAATGTACAAGCAGTTTGTTGGAAGATTCTCCCTCCCTCCCTCTCTCTCTCTCTCTCTCACACACACACACACACACACACACGTGAGATCATGCTCATGGCTGCATATAATTCATTTGAATGTTGCTTCTTGAGTTGCCCTTGTATTGTTTGAAATCAGGAACTGTTCATTTAGCTAGAGAGCTATACAAAGTGCCTAGGTCTGATTTATATTGTAAACTAGAATGTGCAAAATGAAAGCACAGATTTGAAATGGATGAAAATAATCAGTCATACCTAGAGGTTTCTTGAGATCTTGGATTGGCTTCCTCCCCTTAATCATTTCTGAGGTCCAAAGCAAGTTATTATAAGAAACAGAAACTGACTGGGCTTTTTTATGTGCAGAAGTGGCCATTTATATATTTAATAAAATTGACATGTGTGTGAGGGTAGCCCAGTGAGGTCAAAGAAAGGACAAAAAATAGTCCCTATACACAAAAAGCTGAATACTGTATAAGAACAAGTGTGACTCAAAAGGCTGAAAGATTACTAGGGTGTAAAGTATCTCCGATTAGATGTAGCTCACATTTTCTGTATTTGAGAATATGCAGGCAACATTTGAGAAGGAATATTCATAGCCACAGATGAGAGAAGAGTGTTTACTTGGACAGTTGTTTCTGAGAATAGATTCAGTGGAGTATAAGCTGAAATTCTCATGTGAGGTATAGAACTGGCTCTTTAGCCTCTCTAGAACATAGGTTTTTTTTTTGTTCTGACTAATAATATTGACAAAAGGAATGTTCTGTTTGGCCACGTTCCAATTTTTGCTGTCATCTTGTCTATTCAGAGAATAAATATCAATTTATGTCTATACATTTAGGGGGAAAGTGACCTTGTTTCAGCAGATGTACTGTACATTTATGTTGTTACAATTGGTGGTAATGCAGGAGAATCCATGTATGATGTTGTACACAGAGACGCAAGGATCCTGTTGAACTCATATATTTTCTCCTACCAATGTCTTTCCAATGGATCTGGATTTTGTGTGTGTGTGTGTGCGTGTGCGTGCGTGCGTGTGTGTAAGGAATAGAGAGAGAGAGAGAGAGAGAGAAGTTTGCAGTATATGAGCAACAGAAAGAGGAAATATTAACTCTGTACCTTTTGATTCTCCTTTCCAAACCCCTTATTCAAACTTTAGTGTTACAGGTGAATAACTGCATTAGCAAGGTAGCTAGTACTAAAAATGATTTCTAAATACAGATCTTTTCAAATGCCAGCATGTATTTTTCATTGCTGTTCTTCAAGTGATACTTGGCACACATCTCAGGGAGAGGGGTTACCAGTTCATTATAACTCCCAACAGCGAGTGCTAATTAGCTAGTTTGCTTGCTTGCTTGTTCTTTCTTTCTTTCTATCTATCTATCTATCTATCTATCTATCTATCTATCTATCTATCTATCTATCTATCTATCTATCTATCTATCTATCTATCAGACGAGCAGCCGCGGCAAGTGCCGTGGCTGCATGCTTTGTCCCAGTGCCGGGGAAAGAGACGGGCCTGGGGACGAGCGCAGGGGGCGTGGCTGAGCGCTGCCCTTATAAGGGCAGCACGCTCCCTGTGCTCGTCGCCAGTCCCAGTCTGACCGGCAAAGCGTGCCCCGCCCTCCCTCCCTGGCAGCAGTGTGACTCTTTTTGGGTCGCTTCGGGGCCGGATGAGAATTTTTGCTTGAGACCTTGATTGGCCTGTTGGTCTCTTGGCATTTTCACCCATCCCACACTGCAGGACTGGGTTGAGTACGGAGTGGTCAGTTTTCTTTGGGTGGGTAGCACTGGTAGGGACACAAATTTGATCCCAGGAGAACCTGGCTGGCACGTATTTTGATCGGTCACTTTGGCTGCCAATACAGAAAGATAGAATAGTGGGCCTGATCAAAATGCAGACCATGAACTTGGGAACTGCCAAGCTTGACAGCTGGCAGCCCCAATTTACAGTTACCCCGGTTCTGGGTCAGAAGTGAGAGGAACAACAGGACACTTCTGACCAGGAGAGTTAAATGAAGGTAAACAAAGGATTTAAGGATATCCAAGTTTTAGTTGGTTGATTGGATATCTTGGTACCTTACCAGTGCTACTGCGGCCTGCTGCAGAAAAAGTATTTGGTTAAAAGTTTAAAAGTTAAGGAAGTTAATTTTTAAATAAAGTGGCCCAATGTTTATACCATCAACACTGTGGTCTGTCTCTTTTGTACGGGCACGAGGGGGCAACTATCTATCTATCTATCTATCTATCTATCTATCTATCTATCTATAGCATTTATTTATTTATTCAGATTTATATTGCTGCCTACTTGCTGAGGCGACTCAGGGCGGCTTACAGTCATAACTGCAACAGTACAATAAAAAAATATAAAATATAACCTCACAAAATACAACCAAACCAAACCAGAACACATAGGTAAAGGTCTCCCTTGCTCAAAAGCCAATCGTATCCAACTCTAGAATGTGGTGCTCATGTCCATTTACAGCCAAAGAGCCAGTGCATTATGTATAATGCATCAATATATATTCTACTGTATATATAAACTTTATATGTAACATAGATGTTGTCATTAGAAGTCTCATTACACTTGTCAGGTGTGTAACCAAATCCATATAGTGACTAACAACACATCGTGAGAAGAAACTCTTTATATAGAATTGCATAAGTAAATGTGGTACAAGGTCAGATTGACAAGATCCAAAGCTGTTGGATTGCCAGGTCACATGAGTACAAGGGAGCAATGATATGCTTAGAGCAGTGATGTGGCTAGAGCAAAGGAAGGAAATCTGTTCCTTCGTTAAGTTTTTTATGGGCTAATGTGTTCAAACTTATTATTCTAAGTAAGGCCATGTTTTGTTGGACCAATAGCTAAGGCACAAAATAGTAAATCTTTATCTGAATGGTTATATTCTAAATAACATTTGGCTAGAGTGTACCTAATTTTTATTCCTTATGTTCCTGAGCTGTTCATTTTATATGGTTGCAGTTCCTTCTTAACTGACTTTTTGAGTCACTCTTCTGATATTTTAGCTGAAGTATTCATTTAGACTTTTAAGAATGTCTATTTCTTCTTTGTCAACAAGAACATCATGTAGTTCCTCTGTACTTATAATTCTTGCCTACTTAGGCAGTCGTGCTTTGCTTTTTTTTTTCCTTTCATATCCACCAGGAATCATTTTAAGTCACTGTAGTTTTCTGCCAGTAATGTGATATTACTTACATATCTTAAACAATTGATGTTCTACTAATTTTCACTCTTTCTTCATGTGAATCTAATCCAGTTTCCCATATGATATATTCTGCATACAAACAACAGATATGGAAATAAAATATATTCTTTTCCAAATTTCTTGCCAAAGGAAAACCATTGTTTTTCTATATTATGTCCTAAAAATAGCTTCTTGCATTAGGACAGTGCATACAATAATTATTATTATATTAGGGGCTGTAGTGGCTCAGTGGTTAAGAAGCTCGCCTTGTTAGCTGGGAGGCTGGCAAGTCAGCAGTTTGAGACCTAGGTACTGCATGATGATTTGATCACCCATCTCTGTCCCAGCTCATGCTAGACTAGCAGATCGAAAGCAAGAAATTATAAGTAGATAAATAGGGATCACTTTGGTGGAAAAAAGATCTTAGGGACATGAAAGGAGCCTCATTTGGCTGTCCCCTGAGCACAGTTCCTCCAGCAAAAATCCTTTCAACCCAGAATAATTTCTGACACCTAACAACAACAACAACAACAACAACAACAACAACAACAACAACAACAATAATAATAATAATAATAATAATAATAATAATAATAATAATAATAATAATAATAATAATAATAATAATAATAATAATAATAATAAATGTTTTTATCTGCAATAATAGTCAACATTTAAACACTGCATTTTCCTTTTTTTAAAAAAGCCCTGGTGAAATATATCGCTCAACCTTACTTTACCTTAACTCTTCATCCCCTCACTTTTTGTTACACCAGAGAACCCATAAATATCTTTAACTTTTGCCTCAAGTAGTAACAGCTTCTTCACACTGCTCTTTCATAAATCAGAATCACCCACATCTGTCAGGTTCTATAGTTGAATGAGCTAAATTAATGGTAACTGTTCCAGGCTGTTGATGAGATGATACAGTCACAATATTGGGACACTGTTCTGTATTCATGGGTTTTTTAAAAAATATACTTCAGCTGCACAGTGTAAATGCAACATCTCACTATTCAAAAAATGATGCTAAACTGATGGAAAGGTAATTGATAAAATTAGGCATTCCAAGCATTATGTTCAAAACTAATTCCAGATATTATGAGAATATTATTCTCTTTGAATTTGAGAACTGTTGTGAGATTTGGAATGAAAAATAGGAGGAAAACCTTTTTTTCTATCCTCTGTGTGTGTGTGTGTGTGTGCGCATGTGTGCGTGTGCGTGCGTGCATGTGTGTGTGTGCGTGTGTGTGTGTGTGTGCGTGCATGTGTGTGTGTTTGCACACGTGTGTGTGTGTGTGCGTACATGTGTGTGTGTTTGCACACGTGTGTGTGTGTGTGTGTGTGTGTGTGTGTGTGTGTGTGTGTGTGTGTGTGTGCGTGCGTGCGTGTGCACGTGCACGCTGAGTGAATGTTTAATTTTCCCATTAAAGCCAGATCCCATGTCTTTGTCAACTATCTGGATGATGTAAGATTATTACCTGTTTTCCAGTTAGAGATAATCAGTATTCTAGTTGCTAGATATGATGAGATATTTTTGTTAAGTAAATACTGATTTTAATCAGTAAATAAGGAAAAAAATACGCACAATCAAGGACATGGTTAGTTGCTGTTCTTTTTCATGAATGACAACATTGAGTTCACTTTTTAAAAAATCAGTTTTTGAATTAATAAATCTTAGGTATTCTGATTAAAGACATGAATAACTCCCAAATTTATTAAAATTCTTCTGTGAAAGTGGGGAAGAAGGTTTGTGAAAGTAAATCAACAGAAGTGAAAAAATCATATGTTAGGTAACTTCAAGCCATATTATTCCAAACTATCAGGAGAACTACCACTTATTATTTATTTATTTATTACACTTGATACCCCGCCCCAATCGGGAGAACCCGACTCTGAGCGGCTTACAAGACACTAAAAATAAAATTAAAAACATAAGAACAATTTACACCAATAAAAGCATCAAAGTTAAAAGATCATCAAAAATTTACCACAAAAATTAAAAACAATACGCAGTCCCACTTCCAGACCCAGGGTGGCAATCCTTTAAATAAGCCACCTGGTAAGGGAACTCGTATTCCCGGGTCCCCAAACCTGACCTGCCAGCCAGGTTTTCAAGCCCTTTCGGAAGGGCAGGAGCTCTGTCTGAAGGCGCAGTTCGGTGGGCAGGAGGTTCCAGAGGGCCGGGGCGGACACGGAGAAGGCTCTCCTCCTGGTGCAGGCGAGATGCGCCATTCTCGCCGAAGGAACAACGAGGGAGCCTCTCTGATCCGCCCTGGTGGGACGGACAGATGTTCTTGGGGTGACGCGGTCTCTTAGGTATCCTGGCCCACTATCATATAGGGCTTTAAAGGTAATAACCAGCACCTTGAATTGCACCCGGAGACATACTGGCAACCAATGCAACTCCCGGAGCAGCGGTGAAGCATGAGCATAACGCCCACACCCCACCACTACCCAGGCCGCCGCATTTTGGACCAGCTGAAGTCTCCGGATGGTCATCAGGGGCAGCCCCATGTAGAGCGCATTGCAGTAATCAAGTCTGGAGGTGACCAACGCATGTGTGACCATAAGCAGAGCGTCCCGGTCCAGGAGTGGGCATAACTGGCATATTACATGAAGTATTACACTTAGATATTTTGTAAATATTTAAAGCCTGATATACTGTGTTTTTTTATCATTTACCTATGACTCTCTTATTAGTGTGTGTATTAGTTGATCTGGATTTTGATCCACAGAGGCCTTCAATACGAGTGTAAAACCTAGTGGTCATACCTGACTTGTATTCAAATCAGTAAAGAAAAGGCTGTTGAAGCAGGCATGACTCTACCCATTGTTACCTGCAGTCCACCCTGATTGGATGGGCTTTAGAGCGATTGCAGCAACAAGACAGTAATCTTGCTATGTGGTGAAACCAGTGAAAACATCTTCCAACTTCCAGCATTCTGTTTATGAGATCATTGTCTTCCTGTCACTGGTAGTGATGAGAAGTCAGTTACTTCAAATGACATTGGAGGGGCTTTTAGTTCTGCCTAACTGCTTCCTACATCAACCTTGCAGACTGAGGTGTTTATATAGTAATCTATGAGTGTACAGAATATTCATGTGCACATCTGTGCAAGTGTTTTTATGCCCCAACTTTCCCAACTAATATGGTGCAACCATGGAGGTCAAAAATACTGTGTCCTCCTTAAAATTACAAAAAATTTGTGAGACATCCACTTGCCTATGCGAAGGTGAAGGTAAGAAGCAACTCCCTTCATCTTAAGTAGAAGCCCGCTGCATGAGAAGATAGTTTTGCAATAGTTGCTTCTGATAGGACAGGGAAAAGGCTTGAGACACAGAGAAAGAAGCTATTAAGAAGTTTCATCTATTTATGCCAAATACATTCTTTCCCCACCACTTATAAATCAAACCAGTTTAATATAACAGCTACTATGTTTAAATTGACATGTGGAGATAGAGGTTCAAATCCCCTTCCAACAGAGAGGGTTTTTAAGAGACCTTGGCCTAGTCAAAGTATCTCAGATTAACCCATCTCACATGCAGTGACGAGATGAGTTCCTAACATAGACAATAAAATAACCTTTTTAAAACTTTTACAGTTTTTAGCCATCAGTATCAAAGACTTGACAAGTTTTAACTAATCCATAGAAGTCACTAGACCAGTGATGGTAAACCTTTTAGAAGCTGAGTGCCAAAACCGAAACCCCAAACCCACTTATTTATCGCAAAGTGCCAACACAGCAGGGAGAACTCTGCTGGGGGGGAGGAAGGAAGCCCTCCAATTGGGCTGCTGGGCAGAGGGGTGGGCTGAACTCTGTGCTGGTGAGACACGTTGCATGCCCACACAGATGATTCTGAGTGCCCCCTCTGGCATGTGTGCCATAGGTTCGCCACCACTGCACTAGACCATATTGTTAACTATATATTTGACCAAAATTGTTAACTTAGGAAGATAAAGAACAGCTTTGCTATGTAAAACCAAAGGCTTATCTAGTTGAGCATCCTGTTTATCCACAGTGACTAGCTAAATGTCCCAGGAGTATAGAAACATGAAGTTGGCAATACTTTCCCACTAATATAAGGGCAATAATTATTTTTCACTATGGTTCCCCAGAGAGTGCAATTTCAAGGCTTACTATCTGAAATCACAGAGGTAGCACATAATGCCAACATAAAAATAATCATGTTTTTTTCACTTTTTAAACTCCTATTTGAAGCTCCTTTAATTTTGATGAGCATCATCCATCACATCTTATGGAAAGAAATTCCAGAATGAGGACAAGCATGAAGAAGTGTTGTTCTTGTTTTGTCTGTTCTGATCTTCCACTATTCAAGTATACTAGATGACCTTGGTTTCTAAAAAGCATGTAGGATCAGAAGAACAATCTTGGCAGCTAAATAAACTGTCAGCACTACATCATAGGCTTAGTAGTATTTGTAGTACTATATATACTCGAGTATAAGCCGACCCGAATATAAGCCGAGGTACATAATTTTTAACTGAAAACCCAGGAAAATAGATTGACCTGAGTATAAGACAAGGGTGGGAAATGCAACAACTGCTAGTGAGTTTCACTAATCAAAATACATGAAAATATGGTAAAATTAATTAAATTGTTGGCATGTCTCAATCCAACAGGGTCTTGGGATCCTTGTGGTCATTGACCTGAGTATAAGCCATTTCCCCTTTTGGGGGTTCATTTTTGGGACTAAAAACTAGGCTTATACTCAAGTATATACAGTAACATTAATCTTAAATACTTTTATTACTCCTTTAACGCGGAACAGATATAATCCTCTTAAAAATATATTTAAGAACCTTCAGATTAACCTCTATCTTTTGCTGTACAGTGCTGGTCTTGGAACATAATAAAAATTGATTTGACTTGGTTTGACCCTGGGTTCTAGTCCAATCATATTTTCTTATATAAAACTAAAAAAAACAAAAACAAAGGAATATCAGAAACAAGTCTACTTCTGTTTCATTGATTACACTAAATCCTTTGACTGTGTAGACCACAACAAAATGTGGCAAGTAGTTAAAGACATGGGAATACCAGAACACCTTATATGCCTCATGAGAAATCTGTACATGAATCAAGAAGCAACAGTTAGAGGACAGAATATGGAATGACGGAGTGGTTTGGAATAGAAAAAGGAGTAAGACAAGGCTGCATTTTGTCACCCTGCCTATTCAACTTATACACAGAGCACATAATGCACAATGCAGGGATGGAGGAATCACAATTTGGGATCAAAATTTCTGGGAGAAACATCAATAATTTGAGATATGCAGATGATACCACCCTAATGGCAGAAAGTGAGGAGGACCTTAAAAAGCTCCTGATTAGGTTGAAAGAAGAAAGTGAAAAAGCTGGTTTGAGACTCAATATAAAGAAAACAAAGATCATGGCAACAGGCTCTATCAGTCCCTGGGAAATAGGGAAGAAGTAGAAGCAGTGGCAGATTTTACTTTCTCAGGATCAAAGCTCACTGCAGATGGTGATTGCAGCCATGAAATAAAAAAGGTGACTGATTCTTGGGAGACAAGCTATGAGAAACCTGGGGAGCATAGTGAAAAGCAGAGACATCAAATTGCAAACAAAAATTCGTATAGTCAAAGCAATGGTATTCCCTGTGGCAATGTATGGATGGGAGAGCTGGACCATTAGGAAAGCTGAGCACAGAAGAATAGATGCCTTTGAGATGTGGTGTTGGAGGAGAGTTTTCAGAGTCCCCTGGACAGCAAGGAGAACAAATAGGTCAATCTTAGAAGAAATCAACACTGACTGCTCCTTAGAAGGGCAAATAGTAAAGATGAAGCTAAGGTACTTTGGACATCAAATGAGAAGAGAAGACTCAATTGAGAAAGCCTTGATGCTTGGAAAGGTTGAGGGCAAAAAAAGAAGGGGGTGGCCAAAGATGAGATGGCTGGATGGTGTTGTGGACACAATGGGCACAGAGCTGAGTGAGTTGAGGGGGATGATGGAAGACAGGAGTGCCTGGCGGACAGTGGTCCATGGGGTCGCAAAGGGTTGGAATCAACTGTGCGACTGAACAACAAACAAAACCATATTTTTATACAATGCTTTCACCATCTCTATTTTCCCAAAATGACAACATCTCAGATATCATAACTTGCAGGGAAAATTCCTCAGGGCGTCTATTGACAAGGTGACACTGATTGCTTGGTGTGATTTGTGCAAATTCATTGGGCATTCAGGGCACACCATGAAATAGCTTTGGGAGATGTCCAGCTTGTGTTTGTGTGAATAGAGATGGAAACAAACCCAACAACCAGCCTTGACAGCAGCTGATAAGGATCAGCACTGCACAGGGACAAGGATTCACCCTTCTGGTATGGAGAGGGGCAGATTAGTTTCTCCTGCTCTGGTATCATGTATAGCATTACCAGCCTCCCCCCCCCCCCGGGCTGGTTAGGGCAGGGGTTCTCAAACTATGGCCTATGGGCCAGATCCAGCCCCCAATGTCAATTCATCCAGCCCCCACTGCCCTTGCTGCTCCTGGAAGTGGAAGTAAAATGCACGTGCACAGAACACTGCAGTAACTGCATCCATGGCTGTCATAAACATGTTAATGACAGCCATAGGTGCATTTGTGGCAGTGTTCTGCACGTGTTTCACTTCTGCTTCCAGTGGGAGGAACTACGTGACTGGCCTGCTGAGTGACCAGCCCACAGCCTGAAAAGTTTGGCCACCCATGGGTTAGGGGGTAATAAATTTAAATAAAATTGTTGCCCAGAACTTTTGACCATATTGAATGTGTCTCATCTATTTATTTCGTAGATAGGGGAGGGGATTCTTCTATGCTTTTAACTTTAAAAATTTGGAAATTGTAAGTCGACAAAAGAGGTAGAATAAACCTCTTTTTTCCAGGTTACAAACGGGAATGATATAAAAATATTTTGAAAAGCTTGATTATCTTGGTGACTGGTTAAAATTTCTGATCTTGTTAAATGTTTTTGTTTTCTTTCTTCTCCTTTTCTTACTCAGGTTATCTGGAATGAATATACCACCTCCAATTATCAGCAACAAAAACTGGCTAAGACTTCATTTTGTAACAGACAGCAACCATCGATATCATGGATTTAGTGCTCCTTATCAAGGTATATTTAATGAAAATATTTCTTCTCTCCCAGATTGGGAAATTCTGGTTTACCAATAGAACTGTATCTTCCATTAAAAAGGGCAAAATGTATTCTTATCTGTTACAGATGGATAGTTCAGATATACTTAACAGTTGTTCTTCTCCTATGGAAACAACAAGCTAGTTGTAAAATACAGTGTGGACTAATGTTATATTCTTGTTACGCATATACTGAACATTTAAGAGGAATTCAGATAAGAAGAGAGCAGTTTATGCTGAAGTACTTCTAATTTCCTTAATTCCCTCCTGGAAATTTGAGGACAATATATGTTTGCATATTAGCAGAAATACCAAATTTTATACATTTTTTAAAAACAAATAAAGCTCCTTTCACTGCATGCAATATTTTCTTCTTGCATATTGGTCAATATCCTTCTTCTTACTTCAAATAAACAAGGTCATGGGTGGGGAAACACATACCTGGAACAAGGTTGCTAGCAAAATTAAGTGCTAATAATACATATATAAAAGTTTGCATAAATACATTGTGAATATTATCCTTTATTTTTCCAAATCTCACTGTTTTGTGAATTCATTTTAGTTATAATAACAGGGATAGTTAACCACAAGGGTACCTGAACTGGCCTGATGAAGTTGGGGGTTTTAGCTGCAAAGGTTTCTTTGCTATTGGCTTGCAGGAGCTGTCAGAATCTATGC
This sequence comes from Furcifer pardalis, assembly GCA_030440675.1. Taxonomy (NCBI): domain Eukaryota; kingdom Metazoa; phylum Chordata; class Lepidosauria; order Squamata; family Chamaeleonidae; genus Furcifer; species Furcifer pardalis. Next base: position 63,849,267 of record CP126891.1, read on the forward strand.
ATTTTTAGCTCAGCCAACACCTCCTAATGTTGATTGACCCCTATGTGGGCTTCACATTGGGTATCTTAAACCATTCATGCTCAAGCACAGTGCTTTCTGATTTGATAAGATTTCTGCTGTTTTTAAACTAAATCTTTACCATATCAAGGTCAAATACATTGGTTCTGTGATTTTTTTCAGATCTTCTTTATCTTCTTCACCCCCTCAGGTTTTGGGCCATTCTTTTATCTAAATTGTGGAACAAAATGAAGTATAGGTGATATTTTAGATAAAAAGAGTAAATTGTAGATATTATCTGTCTCTTTAAAAATTGCAGCACCATTCCTATTGAAAATATTGCATCCCTAATGGTAGCATCTATGAAGTATTTTATTACACTTCATAGTTAGTCACAGCATCAATTAAAAATGGTAGGAGTGATGTAAGCTATGGTATCTTTAAGGATCCTAATCTATCCTAATTAGAGAAGAGTTGGAAACTTCTTTTTAGTGAGAGCTAGTATGATAAATACAGTTTTAATCCTCAAACTGAAATAGAATTGAGTTGCAGAAATACAGTGCAGGGTTGGATGGACTTACACTCTCCAGTCCCAGTGGTCTAATGAAGTATTAATTTAGGATTACTAATTAAAGATTAAACTTTACAAACAGAACTTTAGGTACTATTACATTATGATTCAGACTAATTAGTAGATTACTCAGATAAAGTGTCAGTAGAGTTATGAATTGAGGGAGAGTCTTAAACAGTAAGGTTCAAAGTGAAGGGACTATTTTTGTTTAAGTTCCTTTTGCAACAGTAATTGAAAAGGGACCTTTCCTTTCTTACCTAATAAGGAGTGTAGTGGAAGCCTCAGGGTTAAACAGAACACTCGCTGAAATTTTGTTGCTTTGCTAGACAGGTGTATGGTAAACAGAATAGCATTCACTCACTTTTAGCTGACAATTAAAAAGTCCCATATAGATCATCAAGGATGTGTCATATATCCCTGTGAATTGCAGTTGAGACACTTTGATTGCCAGCTAGAAGCAAGTGCATATTATGTTGTTTGCTTTCTACCTGTAACAGGATTTCAGATGCTGAACAGCTTTGTTTATTATTCCCTCTACTCTTAAATAAAGGAACAATTTGCTCCAATGTCTGCTGGTAATTTCATACATACTGAGAAATGTTAAAAACAAATCAACTAGCATCAATAGTTTTATTTGTTTCCTCGTTTACCTTTTGTAAGTATGAAACCGAAAGGAAATTTTAAAGTTTGTATATGGGAACAGATAGATAGAAGATTTAAGTTTAAACTACTTCTAGCCATGCAAGTAAGTTCCAATCTAGTTGGGTAAGGAACTGTCATGAAATTACATTCTACTTATTTAACCTATATTTTAATTTATTCCATGATTCCATCAGTCTTTCTACAATATTTGTATTAGGATATGATGAATATATAGTTACAATTAACATTTTAATTATTAATAAGGTCCTGATCCTACAGAGAATCATTCATGTTCCTTAAAGAAATATTGGTGGGGAATAGCTCAAAGTTAGAAGTCCCAAGTATACATACAGTATTTTATGCCTCATCCTCCCTTGTTACCTTTTGTATTAAATACCTATTGCCCATCTCAACCCGTTATAGATCTCTCATACCTCCTCAATCATTTTATGACTTGGGTTTGTTCAAGAGATGGCTGACATTTTGAATAAATCCATCTGTTATTTATAATTTCCTGCATTCTGATATGCCTACCTATTCTGCATTTATTCATTGGTCAAAATGTTGTTGCATAGTTAGCTAAGAAATCTCCCTAGGCATTATCTGTTGCATACTGAGTTGTGTGACTTAGGATGCAACAGATAATGTCTATGGAGATTTTCTTGTCTTAACAAATTCACAACTAAAAATTAGACTCTTTACATAACTGTGCAACAGGATTTTAGACACATCTTTGCCCCCAAACCCCAATGAGATGGACACAACATTGGACTTAAACTCAGGGCCATTTTATTAACTCATAACATTTTAACCATAACCCTACCTGCAGTGAGGACTGAGTAGTGTGGGTCTCAGTGATGGAGCAAAGGTAAGTATAGTACCTTCAACCTTCTTCACTCATGTTTAGGTGAATACCAGGTTGGTGGGAGGGCTTCAGCTTGCTTACTGACATTAAAGAGCCTGAGCGTGGGGCAGAGCTACCTTATAATGCTGCCTGGATCCTCCCCCCTTGGCCCAGCATACCCCTGGACATTCCCCCTTCCACCTCATCCCAGGTGCCGTCTGGCATGGTCCCTTTCTTTAATTTCCTTCTCTAACTTATGACCGTTTTCAGTTCCATAAATATTTTGCCCAGAGACGAGGACAAAAACCAGCATCATACCAGTATGGCTATCTTCCAGCAGGATAAGGTTGGTTGTTGGGGTTTTTTCCCAACAACCTTCTGCACTACCTAAAAAAACCACCTGTTTTGAAGCATTAATTAGCCCTTTGGATCATGTTTTGAGGGCACTTCGAGGAGGATAATCCACTATATGAAACTATTAGATATTTTTCAGTTAATAATTGTTGCACTAGGAGACTATATCCAGATTAGTGATGGCTCATGTGCTGAGCAAAAGTGTGTTTTCCTCAAAAATTTCAAGTGCACCCTCCCGCTCCAGTCATTTTTAGGTGGTAGTTGATAAATGATCCACATTGGAATATTTTATTGACATATTTTAAAAGTGAGAACAAAATTATACTACACTACAGAGTGGAATTATATTTGTAAAACTGAAACAAATAAATAAACATTAATATACGCAAACTAAATGGCAACTGACATCTTTAAACTAAACTGTGTTGAAAGAAAATGGAATAGACACTAATATCAATGGCAAAAACTGCTATGTAATGATTTTCTAAACTTGGAGACATTTTTTCAAAAATGTAATTTAGCTTTACAGAATGGAATATAATTTATGGAATATAATTTATGGTATAATAAGTAATATAATTTTAACATACATGTTTTTTTCTGTTTTTTTTTCTTTTCTTTCTTTCTTTTTTTTTTTTTTTTGAAAGATAAATTGCACTTTTCAGAATTAAAAGTCTGTTGTCCCATACAGTCTTGCTACATTTAAGCCATGGAAGGGCAAGAAATTTCAAACATTTTTGCAGTATATAAACATTTGGAACCTGAAGCACAGTTAACAAGAGTCACGTTTCTGCATAATAATTTTTGGGGTTACTTCTACTATAAGGATTTCTATTACTACAGGGTATCTAATACTAAGATTATTCGACATTTGTTGAAAATAATATGCATCAGTTAGATGCTTCTCTGAAATTTGATGGATTTGTCAAAAGCACAAGTCCTTTTAATGGAAAAGTGAATCTCTCTAGCTGCCCTGTCCAACAGACACGGGAAATCAGGCCTCCACTAACACCTCCTGCCAAATGGCTCCATTGAGGCCATAGGACTTCTCTCGGACCAGGTCAAAGCAATGCAGATTTCAGTATCCTCCATCAAGGATTTTTTTTTTTTGGGGGGGGGGGGATTTGGTTCACACACTAGGGATTCTAATTGTAGCCAATTCAGTCAATTTAAATATTACCTAGTGGTTCAATCTGCAGTGACATTGTTCTGATGTTAAAATGTCAATGCAGTTCAGACGGCTATTCTTGGTATCTGCAGAGTTTCCATAAAACAAACAAATCAGCTGTGTGATCCATTTACAAAACAAATGTAGAAGAAAAAGGTGATACCTATTTTGGATCACTAAAATAAAATAAAAAATCATTGCAAGCTTTCGTGAGTCATGCTCATTTCATACATAGTTCATTTGGAATGGCATCATTACTTTGCCAGTGGCAAGTTACTTTGAGAAATGTTTCTCTGATGGCTTTCTGTGTTGTAGCTTTTTCTCCAGAGCTTTTCCACACCCTCTTTTCAGTTCAGTTGTCATTTTGCATACATTAAGTGTGAATAATTGATGAAGAACATTAATTCTTTTACCTAATAGACAGAAGAATTGGTGAGGTTGGGTCTAAGTACAGAAGCAGTGGTCATTAAGAGGGAGAAAAGGATAAAATGATGGCAGCTCTCAGATCTTTCTTTAATTGACAGTCACACATCTGCACAAATAAAGTATAAAAAAGAGTTTGCAATTAATGATGACAAAGGGCAATAAAATAAAGGGATAACATTGTGGTGGCCATCAGTGAATTGCCAATGAAGAAAAGAAATAATAGATTTGCATGCAATGTTCATATAAAAGTTTATATCTATATAGAAATTGTATAATTAACAAACTTGTAACAAAATTATGCATCTCACTCTGGAAAGGAAAACTGCCCTAACTTGATCTGTGTGTCTAGTCAGACTCCTTGCTTTATTTGTCCTGAGGAAGGGGAACTTTGAGGCCCATTTTTATTTTTGTATTGTTTCAATACAATTTCAATATTGTACACAACCTAGAGTTAGGAACTCACTTCTCCAAAGGGTCAGTATTCAAATGTATCATATAAACAAACAATAAAATGTGCTCTTATTATGACCAAATTCCTCAAACAGAGACTTGTCTTCTGAAAAATAGGGCACTCACTCACAACTATTAGCTTTTTCCAGTGAGGTCCAAGGGTTTCCAAGAAAATACCAAGGGTACTTTCATAATGACATTTTTGGAGTAATAGCCAAGTTAGTCTGTGTTTCAAGCATATCAGAGAATAAACAAAACAAAAATGCTGTAGCACATCTGATGAAGTGGACTTGATCCATGAAAGCTAACATTAAAATATAACATTTAGTCTTCAAAATGCTATAGCATTTTTGTTTTTGTTTTGTTTATTCTCTGATATGTTTCATAGTAGCAGTCACTTCCAGGGATACTTTTTTTTTGTTGGGATGCTAAATTAACACCTGACTTTTGAATAGTGAGAAAGAACTAGCTTTTGAATTGGTAACTATGTTAGTCTGTTTAGGCATATAAAACAAGAAACAAAATAAGACGAAGATGAAAACATGACAAAAAGATAAAGAAGAAAAAAATTGTGCCACCTTAAAGACTAGCTCATATATTTTAATGTGAGCTTCATGGATCATGTCCAAGGAAGTAAACTTGACATTTTTGTCTTCTTTATTTTATTTTGTTTTTATCTTTGATTTTGATTCTTCCCTGATATTGGGAAAAAAAAGTGCCTATGTTTGGGAGGGGAATATTATGTTTACTGCTGGAGAAAATAAATAGCTCTTTTTACATGTGAAAGTGGCTGGGGAAGGGAAATAATATTATCACAAGCAGGAACTGTAATACATTATAACTTTTAAATTCCAATCACTTAGAAAAATGATACCTGTGCAGTAATTGCCTAAAGCACGGTGGCTTTGATGTACTTGTTGTAGTGTACAAATTCCAAAATGATTTGATAAATATTGTCAAAGATATAACAAAGAGAAAAATGCTGAAAGCACTGAGTCCTTTTTTTCATATGTTGGTGGCATCCTGGTTTATTCAGGCTTGTCATGGACAGACTTTCCTTTAATTCATTTGGTAACACTCTAAGCAAGTTATTACAATCACTGTTATGCTCCATTAAACTCTGTGGGATGGAGGAATAGTGGTACTATGACATACAGAGTTAGTTCTTCCTATTGAGGACATAATCTTGTCAAAATTTCCATGGACTTTGAGTGGAAATCAAGAAATACCTACAATCCCCTTTCCTCCATTTGCTACCAATGGGCATTTTCAAATACAGTGAACCATTATGACAGATTTACATACAAAACATGAGACAAATTGGTCCAGGAGGGTTTTCTTCTGTGTATCTTTTAGGTGCTGGTAACATATTGTTTACGATATTATCATATAAATAAGGTATTTCCTGCACTTCTGCTGCCAGCAATTATGACAGTGGGGAGAAGAAGAAAATGGTCCATGAAATCAACACAAGTGTGAGGCTATTTCTATGGGATTAGTCACTCTGTTTGACTGACAGATGGTTGATGTAGACTTAGAAATCCAGAACTGAAGCATATGCTGGAGTCTTGCCCAGGCTTACTCCAAAGTAACTTTCTGCATTTTTACAGGACACACCATTTTCTGGAACAGCATTTACCAGTATATCACATTTTGTTAGGTAGAACATTTTTCTTCACTGCACCTTTATGTTGCTGAAATATTTTAGATATTGCATTTGTGCAGCAGCAATAAAACATCAAGGACTTGTTGCTCTGATCTCTCTAGAAGTCACGTGTGATCTGAAGAAGCCATCCTAGTTATGTGGAAGGATATCTAAGGCTGAGGGAAAGAACATAAAGAGTCTAGATTTATTTTAAAAATTTAGTAGTGGTGAAAGTTGTACAAATTCCACAATTGTGGGTCAACAAAATTGTCAACATCCTCAGTAATATAATTTCACTTCTTTAATTGGTCCTTTTGGATAGCACAGATGACCATAGAACTGTTATATACTTTGTTTGAACTCACTAAGGAATAGATGGACTTAATGAAAAACACATTTCCATTTAGTACTGCATATTAGTTTTCTCCATTTTGAATATATGAGACCTTTTCAACTGTATCTAAAATAATTTTTACAGGTTTCCACTGCACAGTGACAACTGATTTGAAAATAACTCTGCTAATTTGCTCTTGATTATGTTCATTAAACTCAGAGTTCTGACAATTCTAATATACAGGAGCAAGATGGAGTTTCTTCTTTGGGATACAAACTGCTCCCCAAGCACTAGAACTGAAAATGATGTAGTCCTACATTTGATTTGAATTTGATACCCCTTATGAGTTCTTATTTGTGAGGGACATGATAGTGTGAGTTTTCAAACAGAATGCCAAGATTGACTTTTCAAAAAGTCCCTCTCTTGAGGCAACAGTGACTCATTCATTTGTGCATTATATGAGACAAGAAATTACAGTTCCTTACAATTCTGGTTGTTAATGTTTTTCCTAGACAAAATTGGCCAGAACATTATTTTCCCAAAACTTGTGAACTGGTCAAATAACTTTTGTTATATCCTGCTTCCTTGCACTTGATCCTTTTCATTTGATACACAAATTCATTCTTCCAACATTGTAAAATAGGTTTTATGCCTTAGAGTTATCACAAAAAATGCATTTTTAAAATTATACAGTTATACTTCGCTTAAAGAGAATAATGTGTTCCACAGGATTGCTCTTTGAGCAAGTTTGCTCTTTAAGCGAAACATTATTGTAAGTGACCAATTGTGACTTCTGGTGGGGGTGATTACGAACCCCGATTTATTTGTTAAGCGAGTTTCTGGTTGGTTTTATTTGTTAAGCGAAGCGAACATTCAGAGAAAATGCTGCTCTTTAAGTGAGTTACTCTTTAAGTGAGGTGCTCTTTATGCAAGGTTTGACTGTACTGGTAAAATTTTGTGTCATGTTTTGAAATAGCGCTTGTTGTCTGTATAAAAAGGCAATAAATTTTACATTATAAAACTGCCCAACATTCAATATCATAAGGTTTTCAGGCCCAGAATTCAAGTACTCCAGATAAAGGATGCTTTTATTCAAAACAATTAATTTCTGTAAAGAATAACTAAATGAAAAATAAATCTCTGTCCTTTGCACCATCTTTTATCCTAGTTGGAATAGGAAAGCCAGTGTTAAAGCTGTTTATACAAATTGTATAGTAAATTAAATTTGCTCACAAGAAGCCATGAAACATCTCACAACAAATATGAAGCCTGAAACATTTTAAGCAGAAGGATGTTCTTGAACCTAAGTGCTACTGTGTTGGATACATTTAGTGTACTTTCATAGAAAGGTGTAATATAAATTCAGCAAAAAGCAATTAAACTCTTCAGAGAGACATTTGTTAATAGTCCTGAATGAAGGTTTCACAAGGACCAAAGTTACCCTGTTCGTTCGTTCGTTCGTTCATTTGTTCGTTCAACCCAGCTTGGCAATGACCACTGCTTTGGACATTAGAGTACCAATGTAGTATCATGGAGAGTGTATTGGACTAGAACTTAGGAGACCTTGATTCAAATACCTGTTCATCCACATAAAATAATTGGTGGAATGGGGTATGTCATACAGTTAAAACAATTCCTTAAATTTCTCAGATACCTCAGAAACCCTTCTATGGTCACCATAAGTCAGAATCAACTTGACAGTGCATAGCACACACAACTATGGCAGAACAGAAGTAGTGGACACAGGTTTGTCAGATGACCATACAAATCCAGCTCTTATTTTACTGTAGGGGTAGGTGAAATAGCTGGTTCTGGAGTTGACCAGTAAGTATTAATATTTGCAACAGAAATAAAAGAAGCAGGCAAAAGTGAAAATGGTAGGTCAGCGGTGGCAGCAGCTGCTACTCGTATCTGAGAATACATTTTTTCCTGTTTGTACAAACACCATTGGCATGAATTTGTTTAAGGTGGATCCCAGAGTGCCATGAAGTGACCCATACAATGTGATCACAGAGCCATCTCCTGTGGCACACATGAAATGAGACATACAGGATCTAACACTGGGATTGCAATGGACTGCCACAGCCTTGAGGATATTAACAAGATGCACTTTCACAGCCAGTCCACCAGGCATGGCCTCTTCTGCCTCCATGACCTCCATTCATTTTGCTGTTGGGTCCAATGTGAAGGTTTCCAGTGACATTTCATCCACTGAGGGGGACCATCACACCACCTAAAGGGGCTCATCTGCTGGGCCATTTAGGGAGTCAGGTTATTTACCTGATTGCATTTTATTACCGGTTGTAAAAAATTTTTTGATTTACATGTCCATCTCCTGAACCAACCTAATTTTCACAGCTACTCTGGGCCTCTATATGAAATGTATAAAAATCCACTCTTATGTCTGTAGAAGTAGACTTGATCCACAAAAGCTAACATTAAAATACAGGAGTTAGTCTTTCAGTGCCACAGTGGTTTTTGTCTTGTTTTGTTCTGTTTACTCTCTGATAAGGTTATTTACCACCACCCAACACTTGGCGTTGAGTTGCTGGCTATATGGTCTACTCTATTATCCTAGTGGGATGTCTGACCAGACAATAAATGGCAGGTATCCCTATCCCTATTTCTTTCAGACATTAATTTAATTAAAATGACTTAAACATGTCCTTTGCAAATACCAGACTATAGTTGAAAGTCTGTAATAACTTGAATGAACATTTTTGATAATAGACAAGGAAAATTCAGTTTATGAAAGCAAAATTGTGGCGTTGATTGAAAATGTTTCTTTCCCTTTCCTTCTCTGAGCATTTCTCTGATATGAACATGCTTGTTTCTTGTGCTGAAAACCTGCTATTGGTAATTTACCTACTGCTGAAACAGGTACTTTTCATCTTCTTGTGCAGTTTCATAAGATATTTTAAAGTCAATTTAAATATATTAATATATTAATACATTAATATCTGCTATGGAATAAGAGCAGAATTTCCATTGTCATGAATAGTTTGGAAATTACCTGAGCCAAGGTTTTCAAATTTTATTCCATTGGTTAATGGAACAGGTAAGCTGTAATTACACTTAACGTCTTTTGGATTTCACAGTTTCTGCAGGTCACATCACATGACAAGCATCTCAAAACTCTCCCTGCACATTGGGAAGCAGATGAATTGAATCAAAGAGGAAAATGTTAAAAGGCAGATGGTAACAATCATTGTTTGAAAAGAAGTGATATTAGATTAGATAATGAGATCCAACCATTATTCGTTTTTATTTATTTATTTACTTAGATTTTTATCCCGCTCTCCTTGGTAGAAACCAACTCAGAGCGGCTCACAAAGTCCCCTAATATCATTATTAAAGTGCAAACAAAAATACAATAGCATACAATACAACAGAACAGTAAAGTACAGTGAATACCATATAGTAGGTCAGTACACATTACACATCAATACCATTATAGTACAAAATATCATGGCATGTAGTGCAAAGAGCAATACGGTTCAATAAATATCATACAATAGAACAACACACATCACCGTAGAAAACATTATAAAGCAAAAATGTCCACCTGCGACTATAGTCAAATTCCTCTTCCCAACCAGAGGATGTTGGTCGGGAGTCACAGCTGCGTCTTCTCTCCCTGGGCTACTAGGTGAGAGAAGGAGTCCGGTGGGGGGGGAGATCTCATAGCCTCCAACCCCCAGCTCAGCTGTGTCTCCTCTCCCCGGGCAAGAGAAGGAGTCTGTTAAGGTGGTAGGGCCAGGAGGGAGCAAGGCGCATCGGTGTATTCGAGCCTCCCGTGGCTGCGGGAGGCTCCTTTATCCTCCCGGCCAATGGCGGGGCCGGGAAAGTGCAGGCCACGTCGACATCTTCGAGCCTCCCATGGCCGTGGGAGGCTCCTTTATCCTCCCGGCCGATGGCGGGACCGGGAAAGCGCAGGGCGCGTCGATGTCTTCGAGCCTCCCATGGCCGTGGGAGGCTCCTTTATCTTCTCGGCTGATGGCGGGACCGGGACAGCACAGGCCATGTCGGCGTCTTCGAGCCTCCCATGGCTGTGGGAGGCTCCTTTATCCTTCCGGCTGATGGTGGGGCCAGGAAAGCACAGGGCGCATCGGCGTCTTCGAGCCTCCCATGACCGCGGGAGGCTCCTTTATCCTCCTGGCCAATGGTGGGGTCGGGAAAGCGCAGGACGCGTCGGCGTCTTCGAGCCTCCCGTGGCCGTGGGAGGCTCCTTTATCCTCCCGGCCGATGGCGGGACCGGGAAAGCGCAGGGTGCGTCGACATCTTCGAGCCTCCCGTGGCCGTGGGAGGCTCCTTTATCTTCTCAGCCGATGACGGGACCGGAAAAGCGCAGGCCATGTCAGCGTCTTCGAGCCTCCCATCGCTGTGGGAGGCTCCTTTATCCTCCCGGCCAATGGCAGGGCCGGGAAAGCGCAGGGCGCATCGGCGTCTTCGAGCCTCCTGTGGCCGCGGGAGGCTCCTTTATCTTCCCGGCCAATATTTACTTATAAATAACCAAGCATGTGAAAAAATATGAGTCCTACTCTATATCTATCTATGTCCAGTATTGAAGATTAAAAAATTCCTATAAAATGCACCTCAGTAATAGAAGACAAAAGCAACATGTCATCTAGTCTTTATTCTACCCTTTCACTTGCTTTCTTCATTAAAATACAAAAACATGGTGTAATTGAATATAGCAGCATATTGCTTAAGCAGGTATGTTGAATACTCCATAAATTCTTTTAAAAATGTATATTTCTACTAATTATGAATTTTACTAATTTGAATTTTTAAAATAAAATAATGGAGGGTCTCTAAGAAAAATATAAAAATGATAAATATTCTCACTATTGATAAACAGAATTATGTTAGTGAATTTAGATTGTAGGCTTTTAAACAAGGAAGTTCTCTATCTTTTAGTGGATACGATTAGTATGCACACCCATAGGTATAAGCACACATAATTGGTTATAAATAACCTATAAATGTGGGACTGCAGTGGCTCAAGTGGTTAAGATGCTGAACTCGCTGACTGGAAGGTCGGAGTTTGATTCCCGGGTACTGCATGACAGAGTGATCTCCTGTCTCTGTCCCAGCTCCTGCCAACCCTAGCAGTTTCAAAGCAAGAAATTGCAAGTAGATATATAGGGACCACTTCAGTGAGAAAGTAAACAGCATTCCATGCACTCCAGTATTGAGGCATGCCTGCCACATGTCCATGGAACCGTGTGGAGATGCAGGCAGTGCTGGCTCTGTGGATATAAACAAAGATGAGCACTGAACTCTAGAGTTGGATACAACTGGCTATCGATCAAGGGTGACCTTTTACCTTTACCTAACCTATAAATAACTGACTAGTCTTTGTGCATCTGATATTGGTATCCCTCCCAAAGCTGCATGCTCCATGGAAGAGGATGATCCTCCCAATAAATAAACTCCATGACTTAGAGGCCAGGATTTATAGAAGACCTCTAGGTATACTGCAGCACATTTTCCAATGTAAAGGTAAACATCCTTGCTCAAAAGCCAGCCGTATCCAACTCTGGGGTTCAATGCTCATCTCTCTTTATAGCCAAAGAGCCAGCACTGTCTCTGCATTTGCAGACTTTTCTGTGGACATGTGGCAGGCATGACTAGACACAAGAGTGCACAGAACACTGTTTAACTTCCAATGAAAGTGGTACCTATTTATCTACTTGCAATTTCTTGCTTTCAAACTGCTAGGTTGGCAGGACTGGAACTGATGATGGGTGCTCACTCCATCATGCAGCACTTGGGTCTTGAACTGCTGATCTGCCAACCTTCCAAGTCATCAAGTACAACAGCTTAACCACTAAGCCTCTTCTGTCCCATGTTATGCCTAAAACACCCTATATTCTATATGGACACACTAGCAATAGGGAACAACAAGCACTTTAGACATTTGCTTATTTAGGTCAAACCAAGACATAAAGGAGGAAGCAATCACCATCGACTTTACAGTGCACACATACATGCACAAAGGAGTAGCTGATGTTGGATCTGGGTACTACCTTAATGACCAATCACAAACAGGCCTAGAAGATGGGAAGTATCGACATTGTAAATTTGGTTGAAGGACCATCCATCCAAAATGAAAAAAGAAAGCTTCCTTTTACAGAAATAGGTTTTTTTAATTAAGAAAGGTACACTGAGAATGTGAATAGCCTATCATTATATGTATTTTAGAATAGTTGTAAAGTGAGGTTTGGTCATTTGGATCAAAACAAGTGCAGCTGGAGTGGAATAGGAAGTTTCTGTGTATTGTCTTCAGTGTGGAAAGTCACTTCTTGGGAAGGACCTCTGAAAGTACATTAAAGGTTAAAGTTGAAGCTTTTTTTAAAAAAAATACAGGATGAAACATTGAAGACTTCCCACCTCCTTTTTTGTTTTCTTTGCTTAAGCTCTAGTATGTTGCTTAAGTGGGCTGTCAAGTTGCTTTTATTTTATTTTGTGATCTCCCAAAAGTCTCATTAACAATGACCTTTCTCGGTTCTTGCAAATGCGAGGCTGTAATATTCTTTACTAAGTCAAGCAATCTTTTAGTTTAGGGGTTTATAATCTATGGCCTGTGGGCCAGCCCCAGCCCCTGAAACTATTCCATCTGGCCCACAGTGATGATCCCAGAAGCGGAAGCATTTACAATAGCCATAAATGCACATGTGGATACACAAACACACCCATTACAGTTTACAGCAGTGTTTGCTGCCAGGGGAAACCACATGTCCGGCCAGCAGCACAGTCTGACAGGGAGTTGCCCGGCCCGTGGTGCAGTAAGGTTGAGACCCCCTGTCTTAGTTGGTCTTCTTTCCCTTTGCCTTCATTTTTTATCAGCATTGTTGTCTTTTCCAATCAATCTTGTTTTCTGATAATGTGCCTATAGTACAATATCCACAATTTAATCATGCTTGCTTCTAGGGAGATTTATTTGATTAGAGCCTACATTTTCTCTTTATGGTACCTGCAAGGCTTTCTCCAATCTCACATTTCAAATGAATAATAATAAAATTTATTCTATCAGATTTCTTCACTGACCAGCTTTCAAAACCATATATAGTAGTCAGAAATAGGTAATCTACAGCAGGGGTGACCAACTTTGGTTCCCCAGGTGTTCTTGGGCTTCAGTTCCCAGAAGCCCAAGTAAACATACCTGCTGATCAAGGCTTCTGCAAACTGAAGTCCAACAACACCTGGGGAACCAAGGCTGGCCACCCCGATCTAAATGTAGTTTGGTCTTCAGTGACACATACTTGCATTGAGGATTTTTTCGAGTTACTTCATAGCTACCTTTCTAAGTCTCAGTCTTCTTGTGATTTCTTGACCATAGTGTAAATTTGTATTAATGATTAAACAAGGATACAGAAAATAATTAACAATTTCCAATTCTCTATTAGCCATATTAAAATAACACAATTATTCCATTGTAATCATCCTATCCTCTTAATATTCAGCAGTAGCCCAATTTTGCACCTTCTTTTCTGCCTTCACCAGAGACCGTTTCAAGTCATTGTTACATTCTACCAGCAGTACACTGTAATCTGCTTATTTTATTCACCAATTTTCACCTCTCCTTCATCTGAATATAGTTGAGCTTTCTTTATGGCATGTCCTGTGTAGAGATAGCAATTAGCAATTACACATATATACTGCCCCATAGCACTTAGTGCACTCTCTGAGTGGTTTAACAGTTAATTAGCATTTTGTCCACAACATGCTGGGTCCTCATTTTACCAACCTTGGAAAGATGGAAGGCTGAGTCAACCTTAATCCCTGGTCAAGATGTAACTCACCACATTCTGGCTGCAGTAGAGCTGCTTAACCACTGTACTACCAGGGCTCTAATTAGACAGACATACAAATGAAATGCATCTTTATCTGATACATTTACTTATGGGAAGCCATTCTGTTTCCTCTGTATTCTGTTCTAACAGTATCTTCGTGTTCAGTACAGTAATACCCCGGATAACGTTATGACTTGGTTCCACAAGTCATGACATTATCTGGTTTTTAGCATCGAACAACGCTAAAAAAAAAAGCCCTGGCTTCAGGGACAAACCGCTTTAAAAGCAGGCAAGGAAAGAAAGAGACCTCCCTGCCTTTAAAGCCACCCCCATGCGACTGTAGTAGGGTCGGGGAAAGTGCCTTTCCCCCAACGCTACTGCAGGCTTCGCTCTGCTTACCTTCCCTTCTCTGACTGCCAGCTGATCGTGGAGGCTTTTTTTTTAAACTGCAGGGAAGGGGGAAAAGAGAGAAATGTGATTGGTTCTATAGAGAAGTAAAGGAGGCCAAAGCTGCTCTCCCTGTCACTTCCCTCCTTCCCTACTCCCACCCCCAGCAGTTTGGGGACTCCCCACAGCCACCCCACTGCCTGCTCGGCCACAGAGAATCCACTACAGCTCTGCTTACCTAATCTTCTTGAGCTGCAATGTTGGACTGAGCACGCTGTTTTTGCTTTACTTCCTGGATTGAAAAAAACAGGGAAGGGGGAAATACAGAGATGTGATTGGTTCTCTAGAGACTGCCAGTTGATCTAGAGAACCAATCACATCTCTGTATTTCCCCCTTCCGTGTTTTTCTATAGAACCAATCACATTTCTCTCTTTCCCCCCTTCCCTGCAGTTTAAAAAAAAGCCTCCACGATCAGCTGGCAGTCAGAGAAGGGAAGCAGAGCGAAGCCTGCAGTAGCGTTGGGGAAAAGGCAGGTGGGCGCTGGGGAGGGGGTTGGATTGGGTAGATGTTCTATCCAATCCACACACACCCATACACACACACGATTGTAAATCACATTATTCAATACAAGATTTTTCCAAAAATCTTGCAACATTATGCGGTTTTAGCGCTATCCGGTACAATTGTTATCCGGGGTATTACTGTATTAGTTATATATCAGGACAATCAAAAGCTCAGGTATGGCATTTCTCCATAATTTCTCATGAGCCATGTTTTGCTTTAATCAATAGAGAAGAATGAATTTCTTCCAAACTTATTTAAAACTCTGCAATAGTCAATATATTTTTACAATATAATCTCTAGTTTATCTCACTTTTCTAAATCCAACTTGACAATCAACTGCTTCTGACAACATCTATGTGAAATTCTTTGTTCAAAACCTTGAGCATCACTTTTGATGCATGCAGAATTAGTGTAGTGTTCATATGCTTTTCGCATCCTTTCTTGAAAATGTATATCAAATGTTTTCAACTTGTGGCCTTTCTTTCATTTCTTTTAGAAATTTTGAAAACTGATTCTTTCTGCCTGAAATAGTTCTATTGCTGCCACATCTACTTCTGCTGGCTTGTTTCTTCCATATATTTCTTCTTTCTGGTGTGTAAAAGAATGCTAAAGTTATCTAATTAAAATGAATGTTTTCACATATTATTAGTCATCAACCCTTGGTTATCATTAATATTTGAACTCTCAAAGTGGGAGGGATATTTCTAATGTACAGTTCAGCTTCCTGCAATCATGCAGACATTTGCAAAGGCAGTCAAGAAGCATTAATCATCAGAATTTGTCTTGTTCTTTCTTTTTGTGATTTTTATGCACATGTGTGTAACCATGCAAACCAAAGCCTTAGACGTTCTATTCAGGTGTTCTAGTTTCAGATAATATAGAGACTCAAGTTCTGTTTCCTCTTGTCTTGATCTGCCCATGCGGAGTGGAATAGTGGTCAGGATGGGTTTCCAGTCACGTGCATCTTATAACTATACCCTATACAACTAAATACAATTACAGTGTCTCTGCAGACTTTTAACAAATGTAGCTAAAGTAGGTAGGCCCAGTTCCCTGAATATGATTTGAACTAAAACACATAAATACAGCTATTGTCTTTGTATGAAAATGTTGTCTATAGTGTTTTGAGTTTGTTTTCAAAGAGCAAAATAATACATCAATTTCATTTCATTTCATTTATTCCACTTGTATGCCACCCTCCTCGGTAAAAACCAATTCAGGGTAGCTCACAATTCATTTATCTATTAAAATACTTTTATGTGACCTTTCTCCATATTGTAGCTTACACAATTAAAAAGATAACTAAAACAATATATAGTTAAATGTTTTAAAAGAATTAAATATTGCAAATGATTAAATAAAAGTATAATGGAATAGTTTAAAATGGCAAAAATATTGATCACCCTGAGTTTTGAACCTCTTCTTAGACAGTTAGTTGCTAAGGGAAAGTATGCCTGAAAAGAAAGTTCTTCACCTGTTTGAGGAAGGATAGCAAACACAGGCCCAGCCTTAAAGTCTAAGCCCAATCCCTAAAGCGCTGATCAGCCAATGTACTGACTTAGGCTTCTGGAATTGAAGTCCAAAAATCAAAGGTTGGGGACCACTGCCTTAGACTCAAGCTTGCATAGATCACTATAGGTTAGAACAAGCACTTTGAATTGTTCCCAAAAATTGGTCAGCCAGTCTGGGCAGGTAATCCTGGTATGGCAGTAATGGTGAACCTTAGCACTCTAGGTGTTCTTGTTCTTCAATTCCTAGAAGCCCTGATCAACAGAAGTCCAAAAAATCTGGAGTGCCAAGGTTCACCATCACTGTGCTATGGTAATTTCATAGACCATACTGCTAGCAACTCATTGATGATTGTTAGGTGGCGGTTAACTAACCTGACAACCCTGAGGACTTCCTTGAGTTGTGAAGCCCAAAGGTAAGGGTGATGGCCCATAAATGGATTAAATCCCACTTGAATCCATCTTGATGGAGGGAGCAACTTCATCAATACTGGCCTGGGGCTGAGGAGGAATTTGTGTCCCCAAAGGGCTGAGGACCAGAAAGTGACTCGTGGAACTGGATCAGTGGTACAGGTTTCATGCTGTGATGCAAAAGGTAAACAGAAGAGTACTGCATTATATTGTTCCCAGGTCAATCTTCCTAATCACCATGATGATAGCCAAAATTCATAATCAGATATGGCATTTGAAGAATAAGAAATGGATCAGCAACCAGTAGACCTGCCAGAGTCCAAGTTTACTGTGGTTTTCTCTTGCCCTTTCCTAATATTTATGTTTGCTTTTATAAAGGTAATAGTTGTACTTCTTAGCAAAAACTAATTATGTTGGGAGAGAATCTAGCAGCATTATACATTTGCTTATACTTCAGTTGTAGAAGTACTTTATTCTTTAAAGCTGATGCTTTCTGTCCTTGGAATATTTGAAGTTTTCCCTCATCTCATTCATTTTGTACTGTCAGGACAAATGTTCCAGTTCAGTTACAGCTTGCTTAAATTGTTCAGAACTTGAAAGAGATTTTTTTAGGTTACAGTTTGCTGGGATATCTGGAATTAAGCACATTTTCTCTGCAGAAAATGATGGTTTCCCAGATTAGCTTTTTTTACTTTCATGTTGCATACATGCACACATAAACAGAGGCACATGCCTCACAGGAGGACTTTAATTTCTAGAAGCTTAAATCAGTACATTGGCTGATCAGTGCTTTGGGGAATTGACTTAGGCTTCTGGGAATTGAAGTCTAAAAACCAAAGGTTGGGAAACACTGCTCTAGAGGTATTTGGTAGAATAATTGTACAGCAGTTATCCTTATTTTTAAAAAATCCAGGTATCTTTCCTTTTATTGTGTATAGTGAATTGTAGTTTAAGGTACATTCTTCTTCTTCTGGTACATGATGTGCCACTATGCACAAAAAGTATGTCCTCTGAGTTTTAAAATAAACCTTGGCTACCTTGAAGTTGTTATTCATTGAGGAGTCCCTGCATGAGTAGACGTTTCTATGATGACATTCCGCACAACTTGCGGAATGACGTGTGTCTTCTGCTTTCATCTGGCCCAAGGGATCTGACAGAGGGACTGCGGTGACTTAGTGGTTAAAATGCTAAACTTGATGACTGGAACGTCTGCAGGTCAGCAGTCTGAGACCCAAGTGCTGAATGATAGAATGAGCTCCATCTCTGTCTCAGCTCCTGTCAAACTAGCAGTTTGGAAGCAAGAAATTTCAAGTAGATAAATAGGTAGTACTTCGGTGGGAAGGTAAACGGTGTTCTGTGCATGCCAGTATTTTTTAAAAAAGCATTGATCTTCACAAAATGAAGGTCTTCCTTGAGAAAGTCAAATTAATCTACAACTGTATTTCCTCCCTCCCTCTTACACATAATACAGCTGCTTTACAGATACAGTTATAAACATCCCAGCTAATAAAAGTTTTCTGCATTCATAGATGTCTATAAATAATAATAACTGTTTGCTGTCAAGTCAATTCTGATTTATGGGAACCCTTTTCAGGTTTCTCTAGGGCTTTACAGGTAGAGAATACTCATAAGTGGTTTTCCTTTCTTCTGGTAGAGCTCTAGGGCTGTGCAAATTGCCTAAGATCAAATAGGCTGGCTCTTCTCCCAGGAGGCACTGTGGGGAGTTGAACTACCAACCTCAACCTCTACAGCCAGATACCTAAACCCCCGAGCTGCCTCATTCTTGCACGTGTGAGCAAAAAACTACAAAAAAAGTTCTTGCCCTGCAACACAGTGGGATATTTTGTAGTTCTTTCAACAAGGGAATGACACAGAATATTGTTTGTGTTAACTAACCAGAAAGATGCTTTAACAGGTGAAAAAATAAACTGCACAAAATTACACTAGTTGAGACTTTTAAAGTTAGTAAAGATAAAATTAAAGGTCACCCTTGCTTGAAAGCCAGTCGCAGTTGACTCTGGGGTTCAGTGCTCATATCTGTTTATAAGCTGAAGAGCCAGTGTTATCTGTGTCTGCAGATGTCTCCATGGACATTTGGCAGGCATGCCTAGACACTGGAGTGCACGGAACACTTTTTACCTTCTAAAGCAAGAAATTGCAAGTACAGTAAAACCTTGTATGACACAAATAATTCATTCTGTGGAGCTTTTCGTTATACATTCTTTTCGTTATATGATGCATGCTTTGTATAACAAAAATCCCTATGGGATGCATTGTACAATGAAAATCTCTATGGGAAAAATCATATAATTTTTCCCATAGAGATTTTCGTTGTACAATTTTTCCCATAGAGATGCATTGCATTGTATAACAAAAATTTTTAGTTATATGAGGGACAATTGTTTTTTTTTTCAAATCCTCTTCATTATACAATGTTTTTGCTGTAAGAGGCATTCATTATATGGGGTTTTACTGTAGATAAACAGGGACCACTTTAAAGTTAAGATTCATCAGAAAGGGTCTTTTTTTTTTTTTTACATTCTGCCATTGCTGTGTTGGCTATGCTTGTGTGTATGCATGCAAGCACACATAAAGTAACTTTGTTCTGCTTCTTCTAGGGAAAATGGATGTACATTTTGTAAAAAAAAATTGCAGTAAACCTTCATCATCTTCAAAAAACAACAACACTCTGTGTCTGTCACATCCATGCAGTCTTATGAAAGTTACAAATTCTCCCTTGTATCTCTTGTTGTAATGAAACAACCTTTACTGATTGGAACAAGCAATTTAGCTGGGTTTATAAAAGTAATTGTACTGGATGTCCAAATTAACCGTTTTCTGCATTTCTCTGAATCAAACATGAAACAAATTACTTAAACAACATACACATTGCAAATCCCTTGAAGATTACATAGAGCCAAAATAATTTTGCAAAACATCCATCAAAATTGTTTTTCTACAAGCATCTTTGACATTTTTGTAAAAGATTGCAAAAAATAATAATAATAATCCTATTTAAGCAAAACCATGCTTTATGCCTAATGTTGCTGCTCAGTGGAAGGAAAAAACAACCTGAAGATTTTCACTGATGTAAAGGAGAGTGGGTTGGATATTTGTTCAATGTTTTAACATATTATTTCCATGAAGGATAGAAGAAGTTGTAAGTGTTCTTTACCTGAAAAGGAGTACCCATAAAATCTAAATAGATTTACATTAATGGAAAAGAGAAATTTGTAGAGAAATTTCCTCACGCTGTGAGGCTTCCTCCTCTCCCGGTACCTTCCCACAATCTGATCCACATGGTTATCAAAACTCTGGAAAATAAGCAAAGGAAGGAAGAAGAGAAAATACCCTCTCTTTCTATCTGTTCCTCTGATAGATGCAGAAGGGTGTCATGAAATTCTGGCCACAGCAAATAACAAATTAAGGCACTGGTTGAAATCCTGCTTTGTAGAGTAATAGACCACCACTAGAGTAGGCCAATGAGTTCTTCCATTGGCTCAACTGCTGTAATGATTCTAACTCTAGTAGTGACTTGTTATGCTAAGGAACAGGAGTTTGGCTGCTACATGATAGATATGGTGGGACAGGATGACTTGGAAAATAAATGTGATGTGATAAGAAAAAAAAAGGCACATACTGACCTTAATGTAACATCCGTTGTTTATTAAGTGTTTTGTGCAAGTCTTGGATCAGTTTTTTCTCAAAGAGAACTGACCAGAACACTGAGCATTCCTCCTCCTCCTTATGACTGTAGAATAATGTATGTGACATGGATGCGGAATAGAATGCTGTTATTTAAATACTGAACCATGTGTACTTTAGCAACTGCTGTGTAGTAAGTAAGTACCCTGAAACATTTAAGTGCTTAACTTAGACATAAACAAATAGAAATCAGCTGCTTTTTGCAAATACCAAACATTACCATCTCAGCAGCAAAAACCATGTCTGCTAAAATATTCCTAAGGGGATGTTTGTTTCCATGAAAATGTCTTAAACAAAGAATCTTTTAATGAAGAATCCTGTTGCACATTACCATCACAGATGTCCAACTGCTTTTCACCAGGCAGACACCTGGTGGTGTACAGCAATGTCCCATTGTTTATCAAAGGAAAAACAAATGATCCTTTCCTTATTGAGGGGGTGGGGAAACAATGGCACTGAACATAATGTGCCAAAAATGTTAAGAGAAAGGAAAAGAATAATTAGCATATACAAGGCGGTACTGCTGTCATGTGTCCATCTAGTTATTAAAGTCTGTTATCTTAGCATTGTGTCTCACTGTAGACAGTGATCCTAGATCAGTAGTGGTGAACCTTGACACTCCATGTGTTCTGTAACTTCAATTCCCAGAAGCCCTGATCAGCAGGAGTGCTGACTTGGGCTTCTGGTAATTGCTGTCCAAGAACACATGGAGAGCCAATGTTCACCATCACTGTCCTAGACTACAGAGAGTTGGCAAAGGGTTTACTTTCTGTTATTGTCCAATTTGTGGAATGTTCTTTCCTTGGAGGACCAAAAGGCACTAAGATTGTCATAATATGAGCATCAAGTTAAAGGCTATTCAGCTGAGCTCTGAAGCATATTGACAAAGGGAAGGTAATTTTTTCCTTTACAGACCTCTTCCCATCTTCAAAAATTTATCCAGGATCTTGGGAAGGCAAGGGAAAAGGAGAAAACCCCACCATGTGAAAACATTTATGCTTCCATGATGTTGCCTTATTGATTCTGTCCTTTTCCATTAATTTTTATTACATCTACATTTTATGGGTGTTTGCTATTTTGCTGAACAGAACTGTTAATTGTTGTTCTTTTTGGAAATAACTCATTCATGATATAAGTCAGAAGTGATGACATACAGTACTGTGCAAACATCTTAAGTCACCACCAGCTAGTTTGGGGAAAATTCAACATGTGATTTGGGAGGGCATAACTCTGAGCCACATAGACACAACAAAATTGGAGAGGGTCTTCTGCTGACTCGCTTCTCAACTCTCTCCAAGTTTGTTGAGGTTTAGAGTTATGGCCTCCCAAAATCACTCATTGAATTTTCCCCCAACCAGCTAGTGGTGGCCTAACAACTTTGCACAGTATTGTATAACATCATGTGTTTTTCAATATTTTTTTTCAATAGCACAATGGAACATTTTTTTCAGTGCAGGATAAATATGTGATGAGACATAAGTCCAGTAGTGTCCTTATGCTTTTTTTATTCATGTGGAGAATAGATATGTGGAGAAAAGAGCCTTCCTCTCTGTGTGTAGATTCTATAAGTGAATCTGGAGCATTCAAAATATGTGTGCACGAAATCAGTCTTTACATGAAGTAAGTAATGTGATGATGGAGGAATAGTCCTGCACAGGTTTGCTATTAATTCTGATTTTTGCAATATCAATCGCCAAATTGAATGTGCCTCCTTAGGTGAGTATACTTCTGAGGTAATATAAACCAAGAAATCAGCCCCCTATTCTCTAGAAAAATAGCATAGCTTAGATCAGTGATGGTGAACCTTGGCACTCCAGATGTTCTTGGACTTCAATTCCCATGAATCCACACAAATGGGTTTGCTGTGATCCATCCGGCCTGCGCCACGCCACCCTCGTTGCTCCTGGAAGCAGAAGTAAAACGTGCCCATACAGGTAAGTTTTACTTCTGTTTCCAGGAGTGATGAGGGCAGCACGGCACGGGCCGGATGGATCACAGCAAACCCATTTGTGTGGATTCACAGGGGCTTGGGCTTCTGGGAATTGAAGTCCAAGAACATCTGGAGTGCCAAGGTTCACCATCACTGATCTAAGCTATGCTATTTTTCTAGAGAATCGGGGGCTGATTTCTTGGTTTATATTACCTCAGAAGTATACCATGGTTAAACTGTAATGATGAGTATTAAGTTGGTGGACAAGCACATGAAGACCAGGTCCATGGCCTGTGACGAATACCTAAACCCAGACCTTAAAATAAGACTTTAAGCAATATAATAATAAACATATCATATTTAAAAACATAAAAGGTGATAGAACTCAGTTCTGATAAATTCCACTAGGATAATAATGCCAAGGTTCACCAAGGTTCTCTCTCCACACCCAGCTATGTGGAAGATTAGATGACAATGTTGAACGAAGTACTGCAGGGTGTAAGAAAGAGCAAGCTGCCCTGAATATTTTAGTAGAAGCAACTTAAAGCCACAGAAAGGAGTATATTTACTCCTATTTTCTTTTTCCTAAAGCTCCTTTTTTAAATGCTCTTTAATATACCTACAACAAAGACCTCTAAGGATCCAATTCAAATATAGTAGGAATTGAACTATAGAAACATAAAAGATTTGAACTATGCATTCCCATTTAGAAAGAAATAATCTCCATATTGCATGGGATCAGTATTTAACAAATCTTCATAGAGATCTAGATTCGCATCATATAAAAATTAAGCAGTTTAGTTTCCTGCATTTGGGGGAGTCTCATAGAAAATATGAAGGCTAAATGATAAAAGTGCATGTTTTTTTAAAGCTGCTACAAAATTCATATATAGTGCTATTCGGTAAAGAAATCTGATTCTCCAATATTATTCTTCATTTTTCTTAAATTGTATTGACTGTTTCCATGTTATTTCAATAACATTTATAAGAAAGGAATTTCTGACTTTTATGTTACATGTGTACTCAATAGGCTTTTTGCAAAACATGGCAACTTCAGATGAACTTGACAGTAAGTGGGGGGAGGAGGCCAAGTTCTTGGTGACTTAACGATGCCACTAATCAATTATGTATAAAATCCTTTTTGTCACATTTCCAATTAAACTGTGGTTTATGAACACTATAGTGTAGGTATGTTGAGTGATGTGCAGTTATGTTCCATGAGTAGGGCAGATTTGATTTTCATCCAGCCACTATTGGATTTCCACTTGTCAATTCAGTTGTCTGTAATACGGAAATTTTATTTAATGAAATTGAGCAGAAAAAAAATCATTACACGATTCCAAAGAAAAAAGTTAGCATCCAGTGCTACTATGTGTCCCACAGGTTCTTCTACCACTTTGACCCAAACTGCCTCCACTGGTGAGTTAGAGGAGGATATTACGACTTCTGCTGGTGATATTACCTTTGCTAGCACATCTGCTGATGATACTGTATCCAGTGTTACTACTGTCACCAGCCATAGCGTTTCCGAAGAGCAGCAAGTGAAAGCTGTGAATCTCAGAAAATCAGATTTGGAACTCACCACTTCCAAGGAAGCATTCTCCCTTCAATCAGCAAATACCCAAAGTACAAGAAGACGGCCAAGAAATGCTGAACAGATAGAAAGAACTAACAAGCTTGCAGTTGTTACTCATAGAGGTATTGGACATTATTTTACTTGTGCCCATTTAGTCATAGATGTGTCTTACGTACACTTTTTTTAAAAAAAATTGCGGAACGGGTAGGAAAGATCTCATTAAAAATAGTTAAAATAAAAGTAATCAGTCAAGATCAGGCAAATTGAAGGAATGAAAGGTTTTATATTAAAAACAGTTGAATACTCATCAACATTCACTATCATTAGCATTGTAGTAGTAGTAGTTCCTTCTCATGTTGAGCAGCACCAGTCTCCACCACTACAGCATGGTATTCGATAAGATGTAGCCTTCTTCTGCACACTTTGGGAATGTACGCCTGTATAAATGTCACATTTTGTAGTATGGTTCCCATATTGGGTCGAGTTAAAAACTGTCTCTACTCATAATAATAATTTTGTGTCAGAAATTATTCTGGGTTGAAAGGATTTTAACTGGAGAAGCTCCACTCAAGGGATGCCTGAATGAGGCTATTTTTCATGTCCTCAAGATATTTTCCCACCGAAGTGCTCCCTGTTTATCTACTTGCAATTTCTTATTTTTTGAATTGCTAGTTGGCTGGAGCTGGGACAGAGACAAGTGCTCACACCATCATGCAGTACCCAAGTCTTGAACTGCCGACTTCTTCTTAATAACTGAGCCACCACAACTCCTCTCTCTACACATGTGAGACAGAGACTAACATGTGACATATTAGTGCCACACAATTGCAAGTTTCATTTGTATCAGATTATCATATGGATCCAACTCATGTATGGTTTGCCTTCAAGCCATCACCACACATTTCTGCAAAGTAGTGGAGACAAACCTCGTAGTGCAATCAGCTATGATAACAGAAAATTATAAAAAACTATAATTACAGTGAGCACTTTACTAAAAGTTTGGGGTCAATATTAGAAGGACTGACCCTGATTAAAAAAAATGTTGAAGAGCAGGCAAAACAAATTTCAAATTATTTTAAAATGTAAAACTAACATTTGGAAACTACAAAATTAAATTATTTAAATTTGATAAAGTCATGTAGTAAATATATATAATTTATTTTAATGGTGGTATTCAAAAATACAGTCGGACCTTGGTTAATGGAGTTAATGTGTACTCTGGGACGTTTCGTACAACGAAAATTACTTAACCAAATTTCCCATAGGAATGCATTGAAAACCAATTAATCTGTTCTGGAAAAAAATCCATAAACTGCATCATTATTTTCTATGGATTTCCTTCATTATGCGATTTTTACATTAACTAAGCATTCATTAACTGAGATTCCACTGTACTACATGTAAAACTCTGCTTTACCTGATTTTTTAAAAAAGTATTTCCCATTAGAAATAGCTTCATAATTTATTTTTAAAAATCTTAAAAACTATATATGATAAAATAAACTATTAATATGTTGTTTGCAGTGAGATATATTAATATAGAATTTGTTTGTTATGCATTGCACTTATTTTCAGTGCCCCTTTCAAAATAAATTCTCATAGAGGCTTAGTAAAAAAATTGCTAAGAATTAAAATTGTTATAACAACACCAAGGGAAAGTGGTATAAAAAATCAGAGATTAAAAAATAGACATAAAACATCATTGTATATGTTCATGAATCTTTCTGTGTAGTGCTAAAATTATATCACTGTATGTGCCATTTTCTGTTTGGGGACTGCCATTTAGAGGATCTTTTAAATAGGTTAATCCATATTTCTATGCAAGAGGAGTAGATTGAAAAACAATTATATTGCTAATTATAGTAAGGGGTGTTGCATTTAGAAAGAGATTAATTGCAGAAACATAATTACAAACACCAAAACTGAATCTGTTTAGTTTCTAGTCATTGCAAGATAACATACCTGTCCACTGTAATCATTGTCTTTCTTTACTGAGTTTAGATTATGCCTCATCTTTCTAGAACTTGTACTCAGGTGGTACTATATATTTGTAACTTGTTCATTATATTGCATGCAATTTTTATATTTCTGCTGTCGTACTTTGCTGAGTTTTATCCACTATATTTTGTGAGGCATCCAATCCATCACTTGTATTAAGGCTATAATCCTAATTACACTTGTTGTGGGGTAGAATCTAAGAAGAAACATATAGGATCACATTGTTGAGCAGCCAAAAATACACTGAGAACAGAAACAGGGTTGAAAAGAAAAGTCTGGCAACTAGAAAAAACAAGTCTAAGATTGTAATGTATTTAACAGTAGGTTTAGAATGTGAGAAGGCTGTGGTGGCTTAGTGGTTAAGCTGCTGAGCTTGATGACTGGAAGGTCGGTAGGTCAACAGTTCAATACCTGGGTACTGTACGATGGATTGACTCCCATCATCTGAACCAACTCCTCCTAACCTAGCAGTTTGAAAGTAAGAAATTGCAAATAGATAAATAGGTACTGCTTTGGTGGGAAAGGTAACATCATACTGTGCACTTTAGTGTCTAGTCATGCCTGCCACATGACCACTGAAATATCTGCAGACACAGACAGTGCTGGTTCTTTTGTTGTAAAAGGAGATGTACAAGACTGGCTTTCGAGCAAGGGGTATTTTATTCTTTACTTTAACCTTAGGAGTGTGAGAGGAGAGATAAGAACAAGTGAGAAAAGTCTACATTTTTAAAAAGTGTTAGTCCACATATTTTTAGAGAGCTAGCTATTGGACTTTTTGTTATTTTTAGTGTTTAGTGTATGGCTCACAGCTATGCTTCTCTTATGTTGCAATACTGTATACATATACAACTTTACATGTTTGGCTTTGTATTAAAGATTCTACCACATTGACCCTACTAAATTCCCTTTGTTCCATGCTCAATAGCAGTTTTCTCAAATGAAGCACAGCACAGTAGAAACCCACATAACAAAATAGTGTGAAATACTATTGGCGGTACCCCTCATAATGGGAAAAAAAGTTTGTTAACCGGGGTTCCCATTAAGCGGGCATAGTTTAGCTACCGAAAACACCACATAAGAAACCTTTTTTTGTTATGCAGGGTATCACCACATAATGAACACTTTCATATGCAATTTTTTTGTTATATGAAGCATTCGTTATGCTGGGTTCCACTGTATTCTTATCTTAATTTCTCAATAAATTTTCTGCCCTTGAGATTTCCATTTCAGTGGATTCATGTCTGTGATAGTTGCAATATTCTTATTCATAGAATAATCATAAATCATTTTTGCAATCAATATAAGTCATCAAATTCAATTCTAAATCTGAACCCATCTCTTCAAATATTTTCCCTGCCTATAATAAATACTTTTAATCATGAATGAGCTAGTGACTTCATTTTTTGGAATAGTAGCCGTGTTAGTCTGTGGTTCAGGCATATCAGAAAACAAAATAAAATAAACAAAACAAAATAAAAATAAAATAAAAAACACTGTAGCACTTTAAATACTAACTGCTATATTTTTATTGTTAGCTTTCCTAAATGACTCCCTTTCAATCTCAAGGTTGCTGAGAAAGCCCATTCTGGTCTCTAATCAACTTTTGACCTGCATGTCAGAAAACAAACAAAAACACTGTACCTGGTTACTTTCTGTTTTGCTAAAGAGAATTGGCAGGAAAGTTGTAATATAATACAGTAAATAAAATCATATAGCAATCTGTGTATCAATTTCGATAATGTCAGAGAAACCCTTTGCTAATGTTTAGTGACTTCATTGTGTCTTTAACAGATGTGTACACTGCCTGATTATATTATTTTGTGACACAGTTTAAATATCAAAATAAATTGTATCATATAAACAACTAATTGGTGGGGGAAAGGAAAGTAAGGCAGAAACTGTTACATAAATAGATCTGAGAGCAGTTGTTTGTAATATGTGATGAACTAGAAGGCCTGGGTCTGGACCCACATTACAGTAGTTGTGCATTGGGGGTTTATTGGGGGGGAGGGCAAAAATAGCTCTTAGACTAGAGGTTTTTAATCTACGGCCCATGGGCCATCTCTGACCCATGGCACCATTCAGTCCCGGCTGTTGCCGTTGGTTGCCACTGCACCCAGAAGTGAAAGCAGACACATTTATGTCAGCCATTGAATGCACCTGCACATGCATAATTGTGCCTGCAACTGTTGTAAATGTAGAAGTGGTGCCATTTACGACAGCCATAAATGTGCCCACTTCTGGGGGCATTGTCCGGATCACTCAGTTGTCCAGAGGGCATGGTTAGGCCTACAGCATAAAAAGGTTGGTCACCCCTGTCTTAGATTATCAGAAGTTCCCCATCCCTTTTTAAAGCATTTTATGTGGGGAGTGTAATAGAATTTATTATTTAATCTCAGATTATTTTAGAATATGGAATGGTATGACTATTGGATTTCCACTTGCCAATTCAGTTGTATGTAATACGGAAATTTTATTTGATGAAATTGAGCAGAAAAAAATCAATTACAGTACATGAAATGATGACATGATGTACCTTTGTGGTGGGGAGGGGAGGACACATCATTTCTATTCTATCTCCGAAGAAATAAGGTTTGATGTACTTTCAAAATACAGGTATGTCCTTCTGTGGAACATAAATTGGATTTCAAGAGGACTCTGGAATCTAGCACAATTCCTATCTGTGTCCCTTTGTAATTGTTTCCAGAAGGAGATACATTGAAAACTTACACAGATATTTTATGACAAGCTCATTATAGCCCAGAACTACTAATTCTATTCAGTCTCTAGATTTCACCACACAAGTTGGTCTGGGGTAGATTTAATTATTATTCCTAGCATTTGGTTTTCATTTGTTCATGTTATTTAACTGATGTTTGTGATATTCAAGACAGAATATGTTTTAACCTGAAAGTTTGTACCAGCAAGAATGTATTACATATCAGTTTATCTTTCTTTTTTAAAAAATAATTTGCTCTTATATGAGCTGCATTTCTGGATTAGTATTTATGTGGATCTCTGCATTCATAGACAACAAGAAACAAAAGAAAACAAAACAATAGTAAAAAGAAATAAAAGCAAAAAGTCAGAGTAATTGGGTTTGATCCATGAAAACTCACACTAAAATATAGCATATCTGAAAGTAAATAAAACAGAACAGGAAAAAAAAAGACAAAAAATGTTGTGACACCTTAAAGACTAACTCCTATATTTAACTGTGAGCTATCCTGGACCGAGTCCACTTCATCATTCTCTCTCTCTCTCTCTCTCTTTTGCTGTTCTGTTTTATTTACTCTCAGATATGCTTGCACAGACAAACATGGCTACCACTTCAAACATTTAAAACAGAAGTCCCCAAACTACTGCCCACGGGCCAGTATGAGTGTGTTTTACTTCCACTTCTGGGAGGTCCACATTATCATTATATGCATACTGCATTGCTGATTTGCAACATCTTCCCCTTATAGTTCCGCCTAAACCTTAGTGGTTCTAAACAATATTAACTGACAAGTCTCTGCTGGTAAAAGGATCCATGAGAAATGGAATAACATTTCTCTTGCCATCACTCTTCCAGAACTTGTTGCTATGGATTCTAGTTGTTGTTTGTATCTTTAGGTAAAGGAAGTCAGGAATATTTATTGTATTGTATTTATTTACATTTATACCCCACCCTTTTGATGCAAGCACCCCTAAGGGTAGCTTACAATATATGAAACATACAGTACAAAATAAAAAAGTAAACAAAATAATAAACATCCAAAATTAGTGTGAATTAGGCCACCTGTAATAAACATTGTCTCATAACCCCCATATGTGTGCAGAAATATTTCCTTACTATGCTATCTTGTCATCTAATTATGTTTTAACTGAAAATATTCCCCAGAAGCTGGCAACTGAACAGTGGATAAAATTTGTATTTAGCCATAGTTAGGGCAGATCTGTTGAAACCATGAGACATAAGTTGTTTTTATTTTTATATATGCTTTTAAGTTACTTCCATTATGGCAATCTCAACTGGAGGTTTGAAGTATGTGAGACATTCAAGGAATGGTTTACTATTGTCATAACCCAGTGAGTTTCCATGGTTGAGGGGTATTTGAAGCAAAGTCTCCAGAATACTAGACTGACATTATATCTACGAACTCACACTGGCTCTTATGAAATCTATCAGTCTTTGTGATAATTAGATTTTTTAAGAAAAAGATGCTTGAGGAGGGAAAGGACCATCTCTTTCTATATTGTTATTCCTTATTACCAACTTGTTAAGTGAGCTGCATGAAGAGGACAGGCCTTCTGGAACTTGATCTCAGGGAGAGTGCTAGGACTAAAAAAATGCTTTAAAAAAAGATCCAAGCTGGATAGAATGTTTTGGAATCTAATACTTTTTGGCTTGCTGTAGCCTCCAGGGATGTGGGGGAACTTTGGAAACAGTTTGGATTTGGTCTCCTGACCTCCCTGGAGCCGATGTGTGCTATTTTTGAAGTTCTCCCACCCTCCTGGAGGCTGTAACAAGCCAAAATGTCAAGATTCGAATCCTGACATTTTGGCTTGCTACAGCCTCCAGGAGGGTGGGGGAAATTCAAAAATAGCGCACATTGGGTTTCCCGACCTCCCTTGAGCCAGCAGGTGGGTCAGAACCCCGTTCAGCTTTCCAGCCACCCTGCTGCTAAGAACGACTGCATCGGATAACACTGACTGCCCGATGTTAGCGTTATCTGATGCAGTCATTATCAGAGATATTACTGTATAGATATAGATTTTTCCAGATTTACATGAAGACCCCTTTCATACTGGAGACACTATGGTGGGGGTGGGGGAGGAAAGGTTAATTTCAGTACATTCATCCTGGTGATTTTAGGAAAATAAAGATCCCTCCAGCCTTCAATGGCTTCCCTGTGAGTTAAAGTGATTCAAAAAGAGCCTCAGACCCTTCAGGGAGGGGGGAAGGCAGGATTTTTTTTTTAAATCCAGCAACACTGATAACATAATCCTCCTTACACAGAGTAAATACTGACAACAGGATTTCAGCCATTGTTTAAAGGAAGTACTTGATGAAATGTCATCCTCTGGTATATTATAGTGTCTTTGATAACTGAAATTGAATTTCAGGGGGTTTCAAAGTGAGCAAGATTGTAGTGAGCAGCTATGGTGAAATAAAAGAAGTTAAAGGATTCTATACTCTTGGTAATAAAGTAGACCATACTGCCAGAGACTAAATACTGATCATCAGGTGGTGATTAACTAACCTGACAACCCTGAGGACCACCTTGAGTTGTGAAGTCAAGAGGTGATGGCCCCTAAGTGTATTAAATCCCACTTGAATCCATCATGATGGAGGACAGCAGCTTCATCAATCCTGACCTAGGACTGATGGGGGCTTTGTGTGCCAAAAGGACTCAGGACCAGACAGTGACTCACAGAACTGGATCATTTGTACAGGTGCTACCTTGCTATGTGGAAGGCAAATGGAAAAGTACTGCATTGTATTCTCAGGACAATCTTGATGGCTGATTACCAGTATTTGGAATTGGATACAGCACAGGAAGAAGAAAAATGCTCTGGAAGGTTTAAACCCTCCAAACAATTGTATGGTTTTTTAAAACAACAACAACAACAACATATTATTGTCATAAACTTAGAGAAATGTAATAATTCTTATGTTACATTCAAACCAATGGACAAATGGTTTCTACTGAGTTAAATATAATTAATAAGTGGCATTATATTAACATTTTGTGATATATTAATTTAGGTATGGAAAATAAAAGCAACCTGTTGTGGATTGAAATGATTGCATCTATTTTAGCAATTACTTTTGGTAGAATTATTTAGATGAGAGACAATGGCTGCAATGCTGTTTATAAGGATAACATAATTCTTATTAATTAGATGGATGCACAGTGATATGATTTTCAAGCATGATTCTCACTGGACTTTTTTCATACAACATCCCTGTCATCACCATCACCATTATTACTAATGCTGAGTGAAATATACCTGTACTGTATATGTATTCAGGCTTAGACTAAAGAAAATAGGGAAAACAATTAGGCCAGACAGATATGACCTAGACAACATTCCTAAGGAATACACAGTGGAGGTGTGGAACAGATTCAATGGCTTGGACCACATAGACAGAGTGCCAGAAGAATTATGGAAAGAGATGTGGGACATCATGCAGGAGGCAGCAAGGAAAACCATACCAAAAGAAAAGAAGCGTAAGAAAGCTAAGTGGTTGTTCGATGAGATATGGAGATGATACCACCCCTAATGGCAGAAAGTGAGGAGAACCTAAGGAAGTTCCTGATTAGGTTGAAAGAAGAAAGTGAAAAAGCTGGCTTGAGACTCAATATAAAGAAAACAAAGATCATGGCATATCAGTCCCTAGAAAATAGATGGGGAAGAAGTAGAAGCAGTGACAGATTTTACTTTCTTAGGATCTAAGCTCACTGCAGATGGTGATTGCAGCCATGAAATAAAAAGGCGACTGATTCTGGGATGCAAGCAATGAGAAACCTGGGGAACATAGTGAAAAGTAGAGACATCAAATTGCAAACAAAAATTCGCATAGTCAAAGCAATGGTATTCCCTGTGGCAATGTATGGTTGTGAGAGCTGGACCATTAGGAAAGCTGAGCACAGAAGAATAGATGCCTTTGAGATGTGGTGTTGGAGGAGAGTTTTGAGAGTCCCCTGGACAGCGAGGAGAACAAATAGGTCAATCTTAGAAGAAATTAACCCTGACTGCTCCTTAGAAGGTCAAATTGTAAAGATGAAGCTAAAGTATTTTGGACATCAAATGAGAAGAGAGGATTCACTTGAGAAGGCCTTGATGCTTGGAAAGGTCGAGAGCAAAAGAAGAAGGGGGCGGCCAAAAATGAGATGGCTAGATGGTATTGTGGACACAATGGGCACAGAGCT
Organism: Furcifer pardalis; assembly: GCA_030440675.1. NCBI lineage: Eukaryota > Metazoa > Chordata > Lepidosauria > Squamata > Chamaeleonidae > Furcifer > Furcifer pardalis. The sequence continues at coordinate 63,882,497 of CP126891.1, forward strand.
GAGCGATTTGAGGAGAATGGTGGAGGACAGAAATGCCTGGCGGACAGTGGTCCATGGGGTCGCAAAGGTTCGGAACTGACTGTGTGACTGAACAACAAAAATGTATTTTAAATCAGAATTGTGACAGTTTATCCATTTTTTGAGGAGCTACTACATTAAGTACATTGTTCAACAACTTTGTAGTAAGTAGTAGTTCCTTCTCATGCTGTGTGGTGCCTATCTCCACCACCACAGCATATTGGGCAAGGAGGCTACTCATTGTTTCTTCAGCAGTAAGGTTTTACAGGGTGGGGGTGCTAACCTAATGCCCAACCCTCCTCCTTTCTCATCTGGGCTTGGGAGTGACAATGGCAAAGTTATTTTGTAATAGACTGAATCAAAATAACAACCAACATTATTATAAATGTCAACTAATTTTCCTTTGAAAAAGCAATGAAAGGGTCGTAGCTGCAATATAGCATTTAGTTGACTGTGTCTAGATTCAATCATTTTTAAAATTATTTTTAGTTTGTGTTTCTTCTCCATATAAAACACTTTGTTCCATAGATAGTCAATAAATTGCTTTCTTCTCATTCAGAAGCATCTCATTAGTGTTTCTTAAACATAATAAGTATCAAAGGAGATGTAAAGGCAAATGCACACATGCCACATGTCTTATCGTCAAGTTTGGTTAATTGGTAATTTTGTTTTCTCTGCAAGTTTAGAATTGTCGCACATTATTTTCTGTCAACACTTTGTTCTCATTAAACTAAAGTAAATATAACTTGAATATTGTCATATAACTATGGAGATAAGTTGCATTTTTCATATAATTTAATCAACTGAGACAAAGTAAAATGCTTACTTTTAATAACTTTTCAACTTATGAATGGTTTTTATTAATTCATTGTTCTAGGTAAGGGCTCAGTCAAATCTCTGTTGGGCATTTATTGACATATTTTGCTAAATTTAAGATCTCTAATGGGCATTCACCACACAAGTTCTATTTATTTTTAGATTTCTGTTCATTTAGTTTGGTGAAATCCAATCCAATTTGATTTTGCATTGCTAATAGCTTAAATTATCCCATTGAAATCAATACTTGAATGCATATTTTTAAACAAAATTCTTTCACACTCTACTCTGTCTGTCACTATCACAAAACTATATATATATATATATATATATATATATATATATATATATATATATATATATATATATATATATATATATATATATATATATATATTCCAAATCAAACCAATGAATTACCCAGTATGAAAGTAGTTATAATTTCATACTAGTGATGACTGTAATAGCTATGCAGTGAGTAACCAAAGTAGCATTTCAGCTTGAAAATGCCTAGATTTGAGGGTGCAGCTACGTTGACAATAATACAGAAAATGATTCAAGATACTCTGATCCACATTATTTTCTGTTGGCTATGTAACTATTTAATCACAATAATTGAGGTTTAAAAGGATTTAGATTTGGCATCATCATGACAATTCTTATTTTCTTTTTTAAATGAAACACCCATCTATTTCGGGTTCTGCTTCCCGTTTCTGTACAAGTGCAGCCAAAACCACACTTTCTACACATAATGACAAAGTGTCATTAAAATCAGAGTACAGTAAAACCTCATATAACACTAAAACCTGGTTCCACAAGTCTTCGTGTTATATGATTTTTAGTGTTATCTGATCCTCTATGGGATCCATAGAGATACATTGTAACCACACAGGCTTTCGCGGTTGTTATCTGAAGCATCCCATAGGATCTTAATGTTATCTGATGCAATTCTTCCCCCCAGATTCCTTGATGTTATGCGATTTTCGTGTTATTCGATACTAATGTTATATGAGGTATTACTGTATATCAAAAGTCTGGAGTCATGCCACAAATCTTGCACAGCAGATTTGAAGAGATTCTATAGTAGTTGTGGAGAATTTACTGTTTTGCCAAGCAAGCCAGCACAACCCAAGCTTGATGTATTCAGGTTCTTAGGATCGCAGAGACAATAAGCACTCAGTGTTTGAAGAAACAAAACATTATTAGACAGTTCTCAAATCAAAACATAACTGACACAGAACAGGAAACATAAGCCAGAACATAAGCAAGCAATGCATACCAAGCATTCTTACCCTTCTGCCCCTACCTGGGAGCCTGAGGTAGGTAGCAGGGACATGTCTTTTTCTTAAAAATAAAAATAAAATTATCTTGGATAACATACAAAACGTACAAAAACAATCATATGAACACCTAATACAAAACATTACACTCCATATCTTTAACATATTTTTTACAATATGGGTTATTTATCTTTCTCATATCAATTGCTTCCCATTCATTTAAGAACCAACCCTTGTCCTTTATTTTTTCTAATTCTATTTCCTTTCAAATTATTTTCTCTTCACTTATTATGCTTATTAATGCTTTGAGTTGAAATGCAATGTAATAATTTCTCAAATTTGGTATCCTTTGTCACCTTCCTTTTGAGAGCTATACCATGAACTTTTATTTAATCTTGTTTTTTCCCCACTCCATTACAAAAACCATTAATCATATCCTGCCATCCTTTCATTTTTTTGTGTGTGACTTCTATTGGTAACATTCCAAATAAGTAATTTATTACTGGCCAAATCTTCATCTTGCATATAGCCACTCTGCCACACCATGATAACTTTATCTTTTTGTACCTCTCTATGAATTCCTTTATTTCAACTATTTTTCTATCATAATTCATTTTTTTAATTCCTGAGATTTCTCTGAAATATAAACTCCTAAATATTTAAGATTTTATTTGGCTTCTAATGTATGGAGAGCTCCAAAATCTGGGGGCCAAGCCTCTCTACTTTTATACCCTCAGCTGTGATACTGTCTCATCCTCCTCGGCTCTATTCTCCCAAACAGTGTCCATCTGGTATGGGCTAATTCAGGGATGGTCAACCTTGGTGTTCCAGGTGTTCTTGGACTTCAAGTACAAGAAGCCCAAGTAAGAACAACTGCTGATCAGGGCTTCTGGGAATTTAAGTCCAAGAACACCTGGAGCACCAATGTTGGTCACACCTAGATTAACTGGTATAACATCTTTGCAGGTGGATTGCATCTGATTCATTACTGGTCATTATCAGCCAATAACAAAGGAACAGATCACTGTTACCTGCCTTATCCCTATCTTACTCTGCCAGGCTCTTTCTCCTCCTCATTAGACATCCCAGGTGTAGGTTGACATCAGCCAAGGACATGGATGAGTTCAGACTAAAAAAATTTCCCCTTCATTGTGGAGAAGTAGACCCAGACACAGTCATACTTTAGCCCAGGGTGGACGACGATGGCTCTCCAGATTTTCTTGAACTTCAATTCCTAGAAGCCCTGATCACCTTTTATGCTGATTTGGGAATTGAAATCCAAGAACCCCTGGATCACCAAGGTTGACCACCCCTGATTTAGATTGTTCTATTGTTGTTATTATATACTGCCAGATTGCCCCTGTGATATGGTGACCTTTATATCTTAAGGTATGTGAGAGGTTCATGTAGTATCTGAATATTGTTACTGATGAGTTTCCAAAGCTGAACAGGTATTTGAAACTTGGTTTCCTGAGTCCTGTGCATCCTGCAGTGCTGGGGGTTGCAATTATTCATGAACTAAGTGTAACTTGAATTTCATGTAAGGTATTCATGACTTCAGTCTCACTGATTTAAAAGGGTATACTCTATATGTGACTAATTTCAAGTAGAATGACCTGCTACAGTACAGGTCAGGGTTCCTGTAGAATTAATAGAATAAATTGCATTCCTACGTAATATTCTAGCAGGGCTGAAATGATTAGTGTCTATTCATGAGTAAGCCAACTCTGGTCACACTTGGAAATTGTGCTTCACAGTCTAGTCATGTTAAAACAGGGGTTTTCAACCATTTAAAGTTGCAGTCCGGATCACGTCCCCTCAGAGAGCTGAGCAGGCCGGACTGGTGGTTCTGCCACTGTAAATGCTGCCGTATAATGCATCCACAGCTGTCATAAATGCATTTACAACAGACATGGGCACATTACAGCTGTCACAAGCATGTCTGCTTCCAGTGGTGGCAGCAGTAGTGATGCAGGGCACATGAAATGGTGCCGTGGGTCAGGTCCGGCCCATGGCCTGTAGGTTTAGAACCCCATGTTGAAACAATACTTGGCTATTTAAATATGCTGTAAGTTTATTTCAATGACTAAAATCTTGTTGTTTAGGTAGTAGATTGCACAAGAGTAGGCCCATTGAAACAATGAAAATTTTGTGAGAATTCCTCTGTAACTTCCCATTGATTCAAACAGTTCTACACTAAATGTGACTTACCATTTGAATCACTACGACTTGTATAGCAATTGACAACAAATTTTCAGTCATTAAATGGGCCTATTCTAGTGTGACATACTCTACTAAGTAACAGGTTTTTGGCCAATAATTCAAAAATCAACTGTGTCTCTCCCGACTGAATCTGTTGTGATGCCTTTTCAGAGACACATGTACTAAACTGATTACCATACAAATGTCTGCTTTAATAGAGCTGTGACTTTAAATTTTCTGAGCACATCAGGATTTCAAGTCACTATAAGTAAAACAGTTTTGTAGTTAAATGAGAGAAAGATGAAGCGAGAAGGGGACCCTATGATGGTCATGTTTCATTCAGTATTATAGTTAAGTTAATTGAAATACTGTCCAAAAATATTCCAATGGATGACAAAGAACTTTCTTGTATGTTCTTACAAGTGAAATTTTGAACCCATGGCCAATGGAACTGGAAAATGGAATATATATATAAACTGAATTTTAAATTAATATAACTTACAAAAATGCCACAATAGAGGTGTTTTTAATAAATAATGTGATTAAAATTGTTGTTCCAATTAATAAGGGAAATAAATATGTATCAGACAAAAAAGGAATTGAAAACACTATTGTGTTCTCAGTTTTCCAAGTTCTATAACAGTTTAATTAAATCTACACAAACCTATTTGTGGAATGTGGAAACTATTGTGCCTATTTGTCCTTTCCTGTACATCTTTATTTATTCAGTTTTAATATTTGCCTTTTGTTTGGGGAAATAAACCCAGCAAATTATCTCTTGAATTCTTTTTTCCTGTTTCTGTGGGAACACAATACTGTTGTCAAGCAATTACCCTTAATTTGCTCTTCCATGATAAAAAGAACTGTCAATTGAAATGAACTCTTCTTGCTAGACTGTATTATCTGATACGTGTTTTTGTTTGTTTTCTTAACTAGTGAAAAAGGCCATAGATTTTAAATCTAGAGGATTTAAGTTGTTTCCAGGGAAAGACAACAGCAACAAGTTTTCTATCTGTGAGTGTACTCCTTTTCGTTACTTTCTTCTAGTGCAAGAGTGAATTGTGTGCTGTCTGTGTTGTTTGTGTGTGTTTTCAATATTGTTCTTATATCTAAGCATTTAATTGTATTCAATATTTATCCTACAGTTTGCATGATAAATGTGAAAGTGCAGTTGTACTGTGAACAGTGACTCTGTGCAAAATTCATACATATGGAATGTAGTTTCTTTATTAACTCATATAAACTTAGCAGTTCTTCCCATACAAAGTATTCCTCTGTTTCTGGAAGTTAGGTTTTTGTTTAGTTATGTTAAAGTTGTGTATGCAAACAGAATATCATTTATATTCAGAAGTAAATTGAGTAATACATAAGACCCTATTTTGCAATGAGTCTTGGGAAGAAGAAATATGCTTTCCTAGTTTCTTGGTTTACACTATCTTGCTTTTTGAAAAAGATAGTTCCAACTAAATTCCAATGTAAATTCTCTAGAAATTTATTTAATAATTTGATTATTATTTAGCATTTCTAAAGAGATTTTGCAAAGCTAACCAACCAACTAACTAATATATAAATACATATGAAATTAAAAAAAACATGGAAAAGTGCTCTCACCATTAAAATGAGAATTTAACCTGTCAAGATGATATTCAGGCAGAAGCAGGGACAATAATTAAGCAGAATGAGTATTTCTCTAGACTCTGACTTCTGAGCCAGTTTTTTCCCCTGAGTAAATTTTGCTAAAATGTAATTAAAATCTTAATGCTAAGAACAAATGATGCTGATAATAACAAGTTTCTCAACCTTGGGTCCCCAGGGGTTCTTGAACTTCAGTTCCCAGAAGCCCAGGTCACCTCACCTGCTGACCAGGGCTTCTGGAAATTAAAGTCCCAGAACATTTGGGTACTCAAGTTGAGAAACCTGTTTTTATGAAACAATATTACACTTAGACAGTTTATTGTCCAGGAAGCTTCCAGACAGAGATTTTCCTAGCTTCAATGCCATAACTGTGGCCTGTATTTTTATTACATTTTTTCATGAGCTACATAGTTCATGACTCTTTGTTAATTATCATGCAACCATGTTTTGATTAATGCAATTACATACCTCACTCACTCACTTTGAATTAGAAGTTTTCATAGTTATTTAGGGAAAGTGGTTGGTAATAATCCCTGGATGTACTTCTACATAGATGAAGAATCAAATTAGAAGTTACACTGCATTTAATTTTCTACAGTCATTGGATAAGAAAGACCCAGAATAATGGCATATCAGAAAACAAAAAAAAATAATAAAAACACTGTGACACTTACAATAAAAAACACTGTAGCACTTCTTTATTTTTTATTTTATTTTGTTTCTTTTGTTTTGTTTTCTGATAATGCCTGAATCACAGACTAACACGGCTACTATTCAAAAAAAAAATCCAGAATAATGGGGCATTTTATGAACCTATCTGCTTTTCACTGTTTCCTTGTGAAAATTAACCCACTCAAGAAGTTTTTAACAACAACTTTAGACAATGAATTTCATCATGGAATAAAAAAGAAAATGCTAACTGGGTTTTTTTTTGTTCAGTCGCACAGTCTATTCCAACCCTTTAGATACACACTTAATTAGGATTATTTCCCCACCTTTCTCCACACTCACAGCCTGAGTGCCTTGTATTGCTCTCTCCATCACAGTACCATTTCTCTTGATAAAGAGAGAAGTCCTGAAAAAACTCTATCCATTTATTGTGACTTTCTGATTTGCTCAATTACTGACCCAGCAACAAGGTGAAAATATACTTTAATGATAATCTCATTTTTTTAAAAATGAGGATGCCCCAGGGAGAGGAAATAATGTGTTTTGTCCTTTCCCAGTCCTGAACATCACGTGTCAACTGCCTACGTCACAGACACACTACTGTAAACACACCCATTTTTACAAGAAGGAATCACAACTAAGTGCACAGGAAAAAGCCTGATCAAATCTTTCTAACCTTAAAAAAATAGAATGCCCCCAGCAACAGAGAAAAAAAAAAAGATGGGTTGGGAGCAAAAAGCATGGAGTTAGTATAAATATAAATTAAATGCACCCATTTTGTAAGCAGAGCAAATCCTGTTTTTGATAATGTAGTTGGGAACTAAACTGCCGAAGGGATTGTGTGTACAAAATTCTCAATCTTAAAATGTTATGTTTATCATTATCCATGACAAAAGTCTCTAGAATTGTCCCTTAAGGTAGTTAAAAAGCTGTCTGTATGCCATTTTTGACATTTGATTAGCATTGCAAAAAATAGAAACAATCTATCTTTTATTCAGAGTAATCTTAGATTCATTTGAACCCTAAAGCAGGAAGTTAGTTCTGTGTGTTTCTGAACTTCAGACCTCCGAAGAACAGAAAAGAAATCCACATTGTATATATTGACAACCTTTTTGTTGAGTGTGCAGAATTATGAAGAGGAAAAGTGAATAGGCTCATTTATAATACCTGCAATCAGCAGAAAATATTTTGGAAAAAAAGCCAAGCAATTAATACTTGCTTGACATTTTCACAGTCACTTTTCAGAGTAGAACTACTTTTGAGGCATTTAAAAATTTTATATGTGTGTGTGTGTATATATATATATATATATGTATACACTGTTTCATCACACAGAAACAGGTGCCCAGAGTAGGAAAATCCCCCAGATGGGTGGGGTATAAATATAATTAATAAATAAATAAAAAGAAATCTGGTGAGTCTGTGTTCACTTTAGACAGATTTTGTTTATGAAGACTATCTGCAAATAGTTGCTTTGGAATAAATGTTTCATGTTTCATATGACACAATTGTTCATTAATGAGCTGTACCACTGGTATTTCTGCACTATATGTCCTGTATGGTACAGGACAGGAGTTCAAACAGCTGGAGAACTCCTATGTGAGGAAAGCTTGCAGTGCTCATTACCTTAAAATACTTGACAGAGATAATAAAATTGAGCATGCTATGGTGAAAATTGGTGAGGGGAGACATTTCTTTCTTTTTGTATAATACTAGGTCCCCTGATCATCAAATAAAAAGGAAAAGTGGTAGAAATTGGGTAGGTGAAAGGAAGTAATCTATATCTAAACTATGGAATTCACTGGGGCATAATAGCTGCTATTTTAAGAGAGGGAAGACAAACAAATGTAAAATAAGTCTACTACTCATACTGTTTGTATATTATTTCTACAGGGTGTCTGAAAGTCACCATACATAGGAAAAAGGTGAAAATATAACTAAATGTAACTGTAGTTACAAAATATTCATCCCCATTTTTTACAAAATATTTACAAAATAGTCTCTACATGTTGGCCACCTCTCTCTACACACACATGAAGTGTTTTTCCCCCACTCATGATGAACACATTCCAAAATATCTGTTGTTAAGCAATTTTGCCTATCTGTGGGGACTTTTGGGGAAACTTGTAGAATCTCAATCATTATAGTTTTGAATCAGTTGTGGTGAAGATGAGTGGAAGGGTAAGTAGCACCCATTCCTTGCTTATAGGCATTCTTGGGCATCAATTTTGGCCACTGTAGGCAAGGGATCCTGGTCTAGATCAATCCAGGTAAACCCAGAATAGTTGTTTTACTGTTCTTAAGCTTATACACATTTTTATTTTTATTTTTGGAACATTTTTAAGTTGACTGATAGTTCTCAACCTTTTTAAGCCGGCGACCGGTTCATGCTTCCTCAGACAGCTTTGGGGGCTGGATGGCCATTTTGCCCTTCCTACACCACATGGCACTTCCTGGCTTGGTGGAGGCAGCAGTGGCCCCACATGAAATGATGTTGTGGGCCACATCCAGCCCACAGGCCACAGGTTGAGAATCCCTACTGTAAAGGATGAAACTAATCTCATCAAATAAGATTTCCATACTATTTTTTGCTCTGATTGGTACAAATTCTCCATTTAGGCAGGCAAAGTGTTCTGAAAGTGCATTTGAGTAAAATTAAAACCTTATATGTGGAAAACTATGGGATGCCTTTTGACTCACTTTCATATTGATTTATTTTATTGCTATTTTATCAATGAAACTGAGTTGAGTGATAGACTGGTTTTATATTATTAGAAACATTTCATAAATAAATTAGAGGATAGAATAATTTGTTTGAAGAGTAATTGACTGATAGATTAGACAGATGAGTTTGGAGACTTGCAAAGAATAATAGAAGGTAGGCTTACAGGAAGAAAAATATAATTTATCCTGTCAGTTGCTTACCATTTCTATCCACTATGAAACATGAATGGTGCGGGTGACAAATAAAATACATTGATTTTTCAGGGTTGCAAAGAACCAAAGAGCTTCTTCAAATATTTCAGTCACAAAGAAAATAAATAACTTGGAAGTTCAGCTACTTGTTCCATACAGCAACAAAAGAACTTAGGCATGTGATCCATGTTCCAATAATTAAAGAATGCACAGATTGCAGGATGGAGGAAATACCTTTAATGGATCACCAAAAAATAATAATTGTGCGAACTTTCAAGATCAAGGTACAGTAATACCTCGGATAACGCTAAGACTTGGTTCCACAAGTCTTGGTGTTATCTGATTTTTAGTGTTATCCGATGCATGTTAAAATCCTATGGGATGTATCGGATAACGTTAAAGCTCCATAGAGATACATTGTAACCGCACAGACTTTAGCGGTTGTTATCTGATACATCCCATAGGACCTTAACGTTATTTGATCCAATTCTCCTCCCCAGATTACTTAACGTTATGTGATTTTAGCGTTATCCGAGGTAAACGTTATCCGAGGTATTACTGTATCTTCATCAGGCAGGCATAAAATTATTAAATAAAGTTCAACATGCATTTCTATGAAGAGAACCTGGCACAATAACACTGTGTCATGAACTTTCATTAATAATTTTATGCCTGCCTGATGAAGAGACCTTGACCTCAAAAGCTTGCACAATGGGGTTTTTTTAGTGATCCAATAAAGGTCTTTCTGCATTTTTTTATGATTTCAGCTACTTGTGTAATACTTACTGTAATGCTGCAGTTCAGATCAATTTAACCTGTAGCATTCCTATTTGATACCATTCCCACTAATTTAGAACTTTGATGCTGTTGAACCTACTGTTAATAGCACTAATGTGCCTGATTGATAGATAACTCTTTTTATGCTATAAGCTATTAAGTGCTGTTTAGACTAGAACAACTATATGGCTCACACAACTTGAATTTAAGACAACATTAAAATAGGCACTTACAAAATAGAAAGCAGCTAAGTTCATTTGTGGAAATAAAGCCAAATCCATCTTATTAATACAAGCAGGTCATGCTAGCTTCACTAACAACATAGCAGTTTATACAATACTTATGCACCAAGGAGAATGGAGCTTAATAATTGCATTGTGGTTAAAGGTCCTATGGAATATATGGATAGATCGCAGAAATGAAGAGGGAAGCATTGCAATATATAAGACAAAGAAAACAAACAAACCCACAGGGGTAATGGCAGTATAAAAAGTTCCACAGCTGTGAAAAGTCTTGCTAACACTGTCTCTGGTTAGTATCTGAAAGGATGTTTCAATGATCAAAGGCTTCATTTTGGATGATACAGACAATTTCTTTGAAAATTTAGAAAAGGCAGAAAGCTAGACAAAAAGGGTTTTTTGTTCTCTCTTAACTGATAGTAGAACAAGAACAATTCACTCCGCGCACAGTTGAGCCCACTGCCACTCTCTAACTGTGAAATGACTCTATCAACAGACTGATAGCAATACCAATTACACTTCCGTACTGCACCATAGTGCATAGCGCACTCTCTGGTTGGTCCACAAGGTAATTAGCATTTTGGCCCCAACATGTTGGGCACTCATTTTGCAGGCCTCCGAGGGATGGAAGGGTGAGTGGCAGTCAAGCAGTTTAACCACTGTGCCACCAGGACTTATGATGATGAATCATTAAACTCATTGTGTCTCCAGAATTTTCCCTGTGACCCAAAACTTCATTTATATACAGAAAATGTCAAAGGGAATTTGTGATATGGGTCAACAGTCTTTTACTTGAAAAGAATAATTATGTCCATTGTTGTTTTTTAGCCCTTTATTTTGCCTAAAAAACCCTACCACTCCCCCAAAACAAACAAAAACAAAAAGGAGCTACAGATTTTTCTAGTGAGAAATACTATGTGGATGGTGGTCTATGCAGAGTATTTTCAGTTGTGGCAGCCTAATTCTGGAACATTCAATCCTGGAAAACTTATCTGGACTCACTTGCATAATGTTTGGGTGTGTGTGTCTTTCTCCCCATTCTCTCGCAGCCATGATTATTTTGGTTGTTCCTGTTTTATCCTTATCTATATGTTTGATTTTTGTTCTTCTATATAATTGGCATTGTCTAATATGAGAAGCTCTTATCTGAATAATAATACATACACATTCCTGAATCAGCAAATTAGTTTATAAATCCTATGTTGGCTGTAAATAATAAGCACATGGAATAATGCAAAAGGAAAAGTAGGTAAATGGTCAATACTAGGATTATTAGAAACCATGACTTTTGTAGCTTCTTTAGAATACTGTATAGGTTTTGACAGCTGAGTAATATGGCCTGATTTTTATTGCACTGAAGTTCTCATTGTATAACAAGCAATTTTATGAAGAAATAATCCCTCTCTTTGGTTTGCCTTTCCAGAAAGGAGGGCGTGTCAGGAAATGAACCTATTTCCTAAGGCTTGAAATTGCCAATTTTCAAATAGGCCTCAGAAAAATCCATTTTTCTCTCTCTGAGCCTCAAGGCTGTGTAAGAGCATGTTTTTCCACCATGTTTTTAGTGTCAGTGTACCCGTCTTATCTCTTTAGCAGAGCCATGTTATGACTAGCCCCAGTTCATTCTGTGTGCACGTGAATAAACAACCACTGTTGTTTTGGGAAAGTTTTCACTGTTACTTGATTGGTTAAGCAGTCCCATCTGACTGCAGATTCTCCATTTTGGAGAGAAGAAAGAGTTCGTCTCTGTTTCTTCATGGATTAAGACCTGTTTTTGATTAGAGAGCTTTTGTTTCTGCATCTCTATGGGCTAGAAATCTTTAGCCTAGGAGCTAAGCATTTTTGCTCCTTAAAAATGGTTACCTAGATTTACCTGAGGACTTTATTGGACTGACCTGTGCTTCTGACTTTTATGTTTTATGAACCTGATCAATAAATCTTCATCATTTTTCTGAACAACGTGTCTTCATTGGACTAAAAAGGGTAAGAGCTGCCTTTCACACACACAAATCTTTGAACACGCTACCAAATAAAAACCCCTTAAGAGCTGATAAGCAGCTGAGAATTCTATCTCTGTTCTAATTAGCCGTCCAGCTCGCCCTGTGTAGGTTTGTTTTGGTTTCCAGGGGTTTTTCCAGAAGAGTGGGGGCCGGCTGGATCGTGACATGGATGGCAAATCGGTGGGATGTCGCGCCTCTTGGAGAAGTTTTTTTTGTGTGTGTGCATGCTCTAAGTCTCTGCCCGGCAAGAAGCAGCGGCCTTTGTTTGTTTTTGGCTGAAAGCCTGCAGCAGAAGCTGAGAAAGTGCCTCCTTGGACTGCTTGCGTTTTCCTGAGATAAGGGTGCTGAAAGGAAAGCAGGATCGCAGCTGTTTGCTTCTTCGTTTTGAGTTTTGAGTCGGATTCTCAAACTCCCAGATCTGAGGGCCGTGGGCCGAGGGCCGTTTCCAGTGCTGGCAAGTCCAGAGGGACTGAGACGTCTTCCAAGCCTACAAGATGGAAGGTAAGCCAGTGGCTGATGAATGTACCCCCTCACCACAGTTAGCACCCCAAGACAGACTCCATTCCAGATGGGATCTTGGAGAAGGTGCCCAGATGATGTTTAGCCAAAAGGAAGGGCCCAGGGTGGGTGAAGCTTGTCCAGATGACTTCTGAGACTTCCCCAGACGCCCAGCAAGCCCCAAGCCCTAAATAAGACTCTTTTGTGTTGAATTGGAGTCAAAACTCCACAGAGTGCCTATTTTCACTCAGAAGCAGTTCCCTGAAGTTATTTCCCCCAAAGCCAAGAAGAGGGAGTGGAACCCTTCAGATAAGATTTATTTTCCTGCATTGAAGTTCCTAGTTGCTGATTACATGTGCTGTTTGGTCTTTGAAGACCTGGAGAAGTTGCTGATTGCCTCATTGTGTCTGAGATACCAGCGTAAAGGTGGAAGAGCTCCAACGGACTCCTCCACGTGTCCAAGGAAGAAGTTTGCTAGAGTGGGTGGGCCAGAGCCACCACTCTGAAAAGTGTTATCTACAGGCTGTTACACTACGCTGTTTTGGTCATCTAGTGGGAAGTGGGAAATAATTGCCGGATGCAGTGTTTCCCTGAGTTTTACTACCCTTCGAGAAAGCCAAGAGCTGAAGAGGGGGGAGTACGTAAAGATGGCTGTGGGAAGCCCACCTAGCGGTTTCAGCAATAGCAGAAGCGAGGTCCAGATCCAGATTCCCGACGTACTGAGGAGAGTGAATGGAATCCTGCGCGTTCTTGAGTTGAGACGTTAGTCAAGCCATCAATTCTGTTGCCTGTTTAGTTCCCAAACCTCACAGGGATGAGGATGCGGGGTTGTTTGATTGATTCCTTTGGACTGTGTTCTGATAAATACCTTAAAGGTTGTTTCTTGAGTTTGTTTACTAGGAGATGCACATGTTCCTGACGTCTGAAAGAAGAGCTGATAACGCAACTCTAAATGGACTTTGTTCAACTGGTTGTTTAATTGTTTGCAGGTGCAACATCGAAGAAGAAGAAGAAGAAGGGGGGAAATGTTATTGTTTCTTGCTAATCATCTGTTTATTTTTCCAGAGGCTCGTACAAGCGGCCTCTGTGACATGTGTGGTGTTACTGACCTGTTTTCTGATTTAAAGGTTGTTCTGTTTGGGCAAAATGTGTTTTGGAAAGGGAAAACCTTTGGTACCTGAAAATGCCCAAGTCTTTTGTTCCAGCAAGGTTTTATACCTGAGTTTGCTTGCAATGCAGAAGGTAACCTATTTAACGTGTACCTCCAGTAACTAAAACTGGAAGAAGCTTTAACACTTGGTATCCTATATATATAAGGGATAGCTTATTTGCTCAATCACTTGCTCAACATTAGTAAATAGTGCCTTTTGGTAAAGCCAAACTATGGTTTGCCTTTCCAAAAGGGGGGGCGTGTCAGGAAATAGACCCTATTTCCTAATGTCTCCCAAGGCTTGAAATTGCTATTTTTCAGCTAGGCCTCATAGAAATCCATTTTTCTCTCTGGTATGCTATACAAAACTGCCACAATGAATTGTTGACATTATCGTGTTCCAGTATCCCTTATCTCTATAGCCGGCCTAGCCGTGTTGTGTCTTTGCATAAGTGTAAACAACTATTGTTTTGAGAAAGTTTTCTCTTTGTTATGTGATTGGCTAAGCTGTCCCACCTGACTGAAAATTCTCCATTTTGGAGAGAAGTGAGTAGTTAGTACGTGTCTGGATTTTCAATGGCTTAGACCCTGGACTGTTTGCTGGAATGGGATTACTCTTCTTCTTTTTACTATGATTACCTAAAAGATCCTGGACTGTTTACTGGACTGATCTTATGGATATAACCTTTTGACTTTTGCTTTTCCATGAACTTTCCTACATGAACCTGATGGAATAAAACAGCTGTTTCTCTTTGAAGATTGTTGTTTTTCTTATCACACACACACATGAAGCTTAGCTTGCTACGTTACCAGAAGCCTCCTTTGTTTTGCTCTATGTTCAAAGGCCTTACTGCCTGAGCATAGTAAGAGTTCCTTTTAACCTCCCTGGTTCTCCCAGAAGTGGTGATGCAAGGGTTAAGTTCCAGTGCAGAGCAAGAGGCTCGGGAACGGTAAGGAGGTGCCCTTGTGAATGGGACGACCGGGTGCATGAGACTATGACTCAGATATCATATTATTGAGTAACATAGATACCATTTTCTTCCATATAAGTACACATATTTAAATGTTTTTATGTATCCCTCTCTTATCTTACCACTCTTGGATGAAAAATCATTTTAGGACTTTATTGATTGCAAATTGCTAGATAAAATTTATGGGAACACTGTCAAGTATAAAGAAGGAAGAGGAGGAGGAAAAAAAGAAGTAGAGGGAGAAGAAAAAGAAGAGGAAGAAGAAGTAGGAGGAGACTGACAAACGTGGATTTATACAAACATAGCTATGCTCTGGAAAGTTCTTAAATTCTCCTGCCTTGAATTTGTTCATCAGTATTTAATATTGTCAGCATAACGTGGATAGAACCACATTCTTTTGTGAGCTCTTCAGAGGAAAGGTAGAAAAATTGATCTAATAATTTTTTAAAAATTATTTTAATCATATCCCTCTAAATCACATTTCAAAATGGAAGTTACAAACCTATATGAACAGTTAACCCCAATTACCTATCCTTCATCAAACTGCTCTATCCATGTACCACAGAGATATTATAAATATCAGAGGAATCTCATGATTTGTAGCATGGTTTAAGAATAGGAAAAAGAGGAAATTGTGAACAGAAGAGAATGTAAATTTTTTTCAGGGCATGCATTTTTAGTTTTATTTCTAAATTTCATTATTTATGCAAAATATACTTCTATGAAATACATATTTTATTTCACACATAGACAATCTAACCTAAATGTAACTTCATTGTTGATTACTTATGTTCAATATATGAATGACCTATGCTTCTTGAAGATCATAAGGATTTAGGCTGACGACAAGAAGAAGAAGAAGAAGAAGAAGAAGAAGAAGAAGAAGAAGAAGAAGAAGAAGAAGAAGAACAACAACAACAACAACAACAACAACAACAACAACAACAACAACAACAACAACAGCAGCAGCAGCAGCAGCAGCAGCAACAACAACAACAACAACAACAACAACAACAACAACAACAACAACAACAACAACAACAACAACAACAACAACAACAACAACATGATTTATGTTCAAATTCACTAGATACCAATTGATGGTGAAAACAGAGTAGCTTCCCCACTGAATCAAGTGCCTTAACATTTTTGAATTAATTTTACATTATATTGATTTTTAAAAATTCATTAGTCTTAAAAATGAAATATTAAAATGAAGTTTAGGAACAGTTTCACACACATACATAACCCAGGCACTCATACTTTATATATATATATAATCATGATTGAGTTCCTGCCAGATAATCCAACCATAACTCTGCAAACATTTGTTTCACTTCATAATTACCAATGGGACAATGGACATGGATATCTTAGATGTAGGTAAGGTATATTTATACATTATTGCCAAACTGTGTGAGTATTGAGCATATTTATTTCCCATTGGCTGCAATGGGACATTAAGTTGTTATTTTACTCATTGTTTGCCAACCTGACGTTCATTAGTTATACCAGATGAAGGAGAAACTATGTGTATTTGATTTTATTACTACCATATGTGTCTTCCTCTTCTTGACTTTATGCTGAAATCTCAGGAGACACAAAATATTCAAAACTGATAAAAAATAAAACACATTTTGAAATTGGTGAATTCATGAATGCACGGGCAGGTAAATAATTTTGATTACTGATCTATGAATCTAACTTTGATTTCCTCTTCCCTTAAGCAACAGATAGGTGTCAAAATATGGAGAAATGAAAACTTTATATGCAATGTATTCAGTAAGTTTAAAATCATAGACTCATGAAATCACAGAATAATGGAATGGGATGGTGCCTAAAAGGCTATCAAGTCCAGGCTCCTGCTCAATGTAAGGAACCAAATTCAAATATGTCAGACAAAAGGCTCAACTTTCTCTTCAATGTATCTAATGTTAAGGAGCTCACCACTCCTAAGGCAACTACTTCAATTGATGTACAATTTTAACAAGCGGTTCTCCCTGGTTTTCATTCAAAATCTAGCTTCCTGTAACTTTTGCCCAGAATTATGTGTTCTACACTCTAGAATTATTGAGAACAAATTCTCCGAATCTTCTTCATGGCAACTGTTTAAGTAGTTGAAGAAATTTATTGAATTTTCTGATGGGTAAAGATGCCCAGATCTTTCAATATTTCCTCATAGGTTTGGTTTCTAGTCTCCAGACTATCATTGTTTCCTCATGCCATTTGATTATGGGTAAAGTCATAGTATGGAATAAAACAAATTACCAATAAAATCAGAATAATAGGTCCATACTAACGACATTACTATTTTATTGGAGAGTTAGTTACTAATCAGAAACATGTTTATGAAATTAATACATAAGGCTGTAATCATGTGGAGTCTTACTTTGGAGTAAATGCAACATAATATAATAGCACTGTGAATAATTTTATTTTGCATTTGCACCATAGAAAATTAACATTATTCAGAATATAGATTACAGTCATGGATGTCCGGATGGATGTTTATTAAGGAAGAAGGAGGTTCCAACCGCAGGCCGGAGAACATTTTTTAATGGGCAAAAGGCTACTGTATTATAACTATTCCTGGAAGATATTTCATCAAACTGAAAAGTGGGGATTAAATTTTTGAATGCGCCTTCGAAAACCCTCCCTGTACATCTAAAACCTAACCTGAATATCTCTGTAACATACAAAGTGTGTATGTCCAGGTGTCAGTCTTTTACACAGTGAAGCCTTTGAAACTTTGACTCTATTGCAATTTGAAGTATATTACTGAACAACAGATCAAACATAAGAACTCAATTCAAGAATAATTTTCCTCAAAGGTATAAGTTATGAGAAGAAAGAATTTTCTTGTTGCTCAGACTCTCATTTTCCTTAACAGATAAAAGCTTTTTAGTTATTCTTTAGGGCTCACAATGAAATGCCTTGGATCAGGGCAGCATTTCATATCTAGGTTTAAGTTTAGAATACGTAGAAGTGTTTGGATCACAGAATATGCTGGTGGGAATATAATTATCTCCTGTAAATAACAATCCATAGGTAAGTATGGTACACAGTGACTCCTAGACATCTTTTTTTTGTTTTTCTTTTATAACTACTGAGAGTACAAAGCCTCAGCCAGATTGAAATGTAACTATCCAATGTGGGTTTATCAGAGTGAGACTGAGCATTATTCTCTCCTCCCTTTTCCCATTCTCTTAAAAAAAATTGGGGGGGGGGGGAGGATATTAAACCACCATTTTCTGCCCCAACTGGGAAGTATGATTTTAATCTGTGAATATAGTCATTATCTTTTTTTAAAAAACCCTCTTTATGCTTTGTCATGTAAACACTTAAACTACCATTCCCCTCCCCCAAACCCACAAATGAGATACTGAGACACTGATGGTTTTACAACTTGGGCCACAATTTTATTTAAACACTCCTCCTCCTAACTCAAACTTTGGTGGCCCTTGCTCAAAAGTCAGTCATGTCTTAACAATGGAGGCATGTCTTAACAATGGAGTGCATGGAATACTGTTTAGCTTCCCACTGAAGTGGTCCCTATTTATCCACTTGGAATTTCTTGTTTTTGAACTGCTATGTTGGCAGGAGCTGGGACAGAGATGGAAGCCCACTCTGTCATGCAGTACCCGGGAATTGAATTCCAACCTTCCAATCAGTGAGTTCAGCATCTTAACCAGTTGAATCACCACAGCCCCAGTGGCTCTGGGTAGTGCATAACTTAATGCTGGAACAGGTGGACCTCTACTACATGGGATGGGTGAGTCTCTAGCTACTCAGTAAATACTGCTTGTAATAATTCATGTCTAGGATAGTGCAAATGGGGATGACATCCCTGGGCCCAATTTTAACCTTAGATATATGAATCTAAATTGGTTGCATTTTGAGATTGCCCCAGGAGGCAACCCTATTTGTGCACCTAAATCACGTAATTCTCAATTCCAATTCAGAAGACCCAGTAATCAAATGATGTTCCATGGAACTCACCACTATGACACCCACCCTGCACTACTCACCAGCTACCAACTGTGATCTATTTATACAACCTCACATTTGAATTACCGTCAGGCCCTGTAGGAAAGAGAATAAGATAATAAGACAAAAATCACCCAGACACATTTTATAAAACTTTGGTAATCAAGTAAACTGAAAATTACTATCCAGCCTTGAGTGGCCTCATTTTCCTGCCTCCAAAGCTGATGTCCTGAGACACAGTTGTGCCCAAGTTCGCTTTGCCTCTTCCTTATGCCTTGGGGAAAATGTCCCCCCTCCATTCCAGCCGGTAAGAGTAGAATCATGGAATTGTCATTTCCTGAGTCAGAAGTAGCTGGATAACGTGAGAAGAGGGTAGGGTTGTTGAGCATCTTTGAATGAAATACTAGTTTGCCATTTTAAATATATATCACATGTCTTATGTCTTGTGATCTTATGTCTTAAACTAATTGTTTTCATCTTCAGAAGTGAAAAATCATATCACTGGAGTTTTGCATGTCTTGTATCATACTATACCTGTCACCTAGATTGACATATGCCAAACTTTTATAGATTATTTATTTATTATTTATTTATTAGATTAATGATTTTCAGTCCACAGTACATCCAGCTTTATTATAGAACTCATTTTGCTTAAAATATTCATACTAACTCTCCTATAGAAAATAAGTCTCTGACAGGTAATTTTTTTGAATACCAAATTATTTGACCATTTCAAAGAATCATGGATGCTTACTTAGAATGTGCAGAAGAGTAAAGATCTTTGGAGTTTTAGACTGGAAAATGAAGAGAACACGAGAATTAGGCTTGGATATGAATATGTGTTTCTGCTGATAAAACAATGTCTTCAATTCTTACCATCACCATTCTAATTTCTTTAATGTAATGATCATAGCAGCCATGAATGCTGTGATCCCTTCAAATGTGCCTCCTGGTTGCATGAATATAAAGTGATAGGACTCTGAATAGATAACCACCAAAACAGGAATGGATACCTCAGACAAATCATTTATGTTATTGAGTGATCTAGATTTCTTCTTCTTTCGTGCTCAGATCAAATTTTAAACTGCCAAAATGAAGTCATCTTCTTGGCTTCATTGTCGGCCAAACTTATATCCTCATCCAGAAAAATTTCCGGTAGCAAGGAGCAGAGAAATACATTGAGTTGATGAATATTTGAGTCTGAAGTTCATGCTCTGCTTAAAACAACAACATTTGTTCTTAAGACTGGTTCTTACACATTAGTGGCTGAGACATTGGTTCAAGTGTACTTCAAGTCCAAATTTTTTCTGCTCCCTTAGATTTGGAAAACATACATATATGAGAGCATAGAAGAAAATTATATTTTTATGTGCTTCAGATATGGACCACATACTGATATATTATAGGGTAAGGGTTCTCAACCTGTGACCTGGGGACCGGATACAGCCCACGACACTATTTCATGTGGCTCCCACCACCTTCACAACACCAGGAAGTGCCATGTGGTGGAGGAAGGGCAAAATGGCCATCTGGCCCTCAAAGCTGTCTGAGGGAGTGTGACCCAGCCCTCGGCTTAAAAAGGTTGAGAACTCTTGCTATAGGGCTTCAGACATTCAAAGGAATAGCTATATATGTATATACAATATATGCACACATGCTATAGGGTGTTCAATCCTCCTATATAATAATGTGATGCAAATTCAGGATTGAAATCCATATCTTATTCTTTTTTGTGTTAGATGTGAAATCTGTTTGTTTGTGTATCCATCTGTCTCATTGTTTGATTTTAAATCTCTGTATATTTTAAGCTACACTATTTTCTTTTGCAGTAAATGAAGGAGGCATTAAACAAGCTTCCAATCTATGTCCAGATCCTGGAGAACCTGAAAATGGAAAGCGGATAGGCTCAGACTTCAGGTAAAGTTTTCACTTGAGAAAAGTCATCCCCCCGTATATTTTGAGAGCAATACTTTTAAATTTGTCTGGCATAAGTTTATATGGATCCAAGCATTTATTTCACTTGTTTTCCATATTGACATGCTATTAACTGTACAATGCCAGAATTAATATTTTTAAGATAATTTGTATTCTTGTGGCTACAGAAACATTTCAGCACATTTATTATTTTATATGTTAATCACCTGTTAAATATAACACGGGAACACAGTTATCAATTATATATACTTAAATAAAATGTTGCTATTATGTGATCAGTGATACAGGAGAAAATACTAGTTTGAGTCACTCATTTATGATTTGCTAATTAAATCCCACTTTCTGGAGATCACAGCATTGCTCACAATTCTTTAGCAGGAAAGGAAGAGTTAAATTCCTCAAACTGGGGACAACAGAAGGACAATTTCCAACTTTGTCAGCATGAATAGAACAAAGGTGACAAATAATCTTTAGAAAAGTATTTCTGGTTTAAAGGTACTGTAAATTGCCCTCCAGTCCTCCTGTACTTGGCATATTTAGCTAAGTGGTGCTTTACTACCTCTCATTTAAGACTATAGGGGGTCTGAAATTTATTGTCAAAGTGATTTAAAAAACAACAACAACGAAGGTTGTCCATGTCAGTTAAATAGTTTAGAAGCCCATTAAGAAATATAAACATAATGCAATACTCTAATATTAGACACTGAGAGAAATAATGTCTTGTGCATATATAGCTCTGCAATTTTCTTGAAAATCTAGCTTGGCAGAAGACATCCTAGCCGTTGCAAAGCAATTTGCAAGGAAAGCATATGAACAGAACATCTGCTTGGGCATTTGGCACCAAGGAGCTTGATGACCTGGACTAAATTGTATTTGTGCTGTGTAGCCATGTTTGGAAGCCTGAAAAGACACAGCTTGATAATGCTTTCATCTCTCCATCTCTCCATCTCTCTCTCTATCCATCCATCCTCTGTTTTGAAATAATGAAACACATCCCCATGTGTCAAATGTGCACTTTTTAAAGCAGGGAGGGATAATGTATAGTCTAGCACCTAGTAGAACTTGTTCCTGTTTTTCCTGATTGTTCTGAATGCTTTCTAGGGCTTTCCTGATTGTTCTGAATGCTTTCTGGGGCTAATGGGAACTGCAGTCTAATAAAATCTGTAGCACATTAGTAGGCATCATTTGCAAGACTGCAGTTCTATTCAGACTTATCTGGCAGTATACACCATGGACATTAAGAGGACTAACTTCTGAGTAAATATTCCCTGGATCTACTGTAGATTTGTTGCATCTGGATTTAGGCTCAATCAAGCTAAAAGGATATCTACTTAAATAAATGGGAATTAAAATAGTTGTAACACTTTGACATTAGCATTGTCATACTTGATAGATATAGTAAAAATAATTGAAAAGATGATAATTTGCTCTACTAAAGTACATTTCAAGTTATAAGGGAAAAATTGTTACCAAACTCAGCCAGTCTATCTGTTGAATAAGGAGGGAACCAAGGTACAACACAGTTTTACCCCACAAGTTTATACACTGTGCTTCAGCATGGCAGTTTCTGGTCAATAATAATAATAATAATAATAATAATAATAATAATAATAATAATAATAATAATAATAATAATAATAATAATAATAATAATAATAATAATAATGATGATGATGATGATGATGATGATGATGATGATGATGATGATGATGGTGGTGGTGGTGGCGGTGGCGGTGGCGGTGGCGGTGGCGGTGGCGGTGGCGGTGGCGGTGGCGGTGGCGGTGGCGGTGGCGGTGTGTCATCAAGTCAGTTCTGACTTATGGGGATACAAAATGCTGGAAAGAACATTAGAGAGCTTATTTCTGAATAGAGATTCCCTTCTTCTGGGACTTTTTTGGGGGACTCTGCAGCTTGCCCTTGGCTACATAGGCTGTCTCTACTCTCGGGAGGCACAATGGGGGATCAAACTCCCAACCTCTGACCACTGAGATATCCAGGCAATTCTAGTTACTTCTACAGGAAGCAATGTACCTTATCACACAATACTCACTTAAAAAAAACATTGTTTGGGCAAACCTCCAAGACACATTTATACAGCAGTGCAACAACCTAATCATTTTATTGTAAAGCCTGGAAGCATTCAATTGATTTTTTTCTTTAAATAAAAGACTAACTGAAATGGCTGAGTAGCTTCCATTGTTTATCCCAATGTGAGTCTATGTATATGTCTTATATTTTAAAACAATTATAAAAATTCAAGCCAGGACAGAGCTTTAGAGCTGGCAACCAGGAATTGTTGGGAGTGATGGTGGGGTTTGGGGAGTTTAGTAGATTAATCAGAATTACTGCATAGGAAGAGATACTAAGTAAAAATATGGTTGTAGGATCTCTTACAAGTGCACAATAATTGGATAAACATCACTCATAATTTTTGGAACATACAAAGTGACAATTTTGTTACCAGTTATGAATCCCATATCTTAATTTGCATGCCGTGGATGCTGTTTTGTAGTCTGGCCAGGTTATCCTGTTATGGTGATAGAGTAGACCATTCTGCCAGCAATTCAACACTGATTGTCAGGCTGCGTTTAACTATCCTGACAAACTCTGAGGACTAATGGCCTTCAGCGGTAAAGTCCACAGGGAAGGGTGATGCAAAGCAAATTAATCACACATATATACCACCCTATAGTGCTTAGTGCACTCTCTGGGCAGTTCACAAGTTTATTAGCATTTTGTCCCCAACATGGTGGGTACTCATTTTATTGACCTTGGGAGTCAACCTTGAGCCCTGGTCAGGATTGAACTCATGACCTCTTGTTTTCAGTACAGCAGTTTAATCACTGTGCCACCAGGATGATTAAATTCCACTTGAATCCATTTTGATGTAGGGAAGCAGCTTTATCAGTACTGCCCTAGGGCTGATGAAGAATTTGTGTCTCAAAAGGGCTCAGGATCATAAACTGACTCACAAAACTGGATCAGTAGTATGGGTGTCATGCAGTAATATGAAAGGCAAATGGAAGGCCAGTGCATTATATTGCTCCCAGGACAATCTTGATGGTTGATCACCATGAGCATAGCCAATATTCCGAATTGGATGTGGCACTTAAAGAAGAAGAAGGGTGCTATTTTGAAGTATGAAAGCTGTATTTTTGTTCTGAAATTTATGGATATGACAAATTTCTAAAAGTGTTAACATCATACTCATATTAAGGATTTCAATCAGCAGTTCATGAAAAAAACTATTAATAAGATACCCCATTTAATTAGGAGAAAGAGGGGAAGAATGAACATTTTTTGGTTATGGTTCTGTTACACAGAAGCTGCACAGATCCCCCCCCCCCAACATCTGCAATATTAACAAATACCAAAGTTTCCACTCAGAATAGTAAGTTTCATATTATATAATATACTTTATGATAATTAATAAGATCACCAATTATCCATGGAAATGAGTATGAATTTTAACCTACATCATTGTCTTCATTTTTAGTCTGGATGCAACTGTGCAGTTTTCTTGTGATGAAGACTACGTGCTACAAGGGGCAAAAAGTATAACTTGCCAAAGAATAGCAGAAGTTTTTGCTGCATGGAGTGACCATAGACCAGTGTGCAAAGGTAACAGTTTAAGAGACTTGTACAGGTTTTTTTTGGTACTTTCTGTTTTTCTTGAAATGCCATGTTCTAATACAAATCTTATCGGAATTGTAGGTGAAATGCAGTCTACAGATATTTCTTATTTTACTCTAATTACTTTATATACCAACAGATTTGGTTCACTGCAATTGCTTATGTGTTTTGCATCTCCATGATATGAGATAGTCTATGAAATTATTCATATCTTCATGTATTGGGGCTTCATAAAAAGGAGCAGTAATGGATGTATTTAAATAGTGCTGTCCATGCACTCCAGTGTCTAGTTATGCCTGCCACATGACCACAGAAATGTCTGTAGAAGCACAAAGTGCTGGCTCTTCAGCTATAAAACAGAGATGAACACTGAACCCTGGAGTTGGATACGATTGGCTTTCAAGCAAGGGTGACCTTTACCTTTACCTTACTATAGTAAAATTAAAGATTTCCCTTGCTCAAAAGCTAATAATGTCTGACACTAAGGGGCGGTATTCATCTATGTTTACATCAAAAGAGCCAGTGCTATCTCTATCTACAGACATTTCCAAGGTCATGTGGTAAGCATGACTAAACATTGAAGTGCATGGAACATTGTTACCCTTCATGACAAAGCAGTACCTATTTATCTACTTGCAATTTCTTGCTTTCAAAATGCTAGGTTGGCAGGAGCTGAGACACCTGATGGGAGCTCACTCTGTCACACAGCACTCAGGTCTCAAATGTCTGACCTGCCAACCTTCTCATTATCAAGCTCAGTGTCTTAACCACTAAGCCACCACGGCCTGTCACTATAGTGTTCTTCTAACATAGAGATGGGTGAAGTGTAGCATGTAAGCTGCATGTGCTACTCAGTAGTTCCACATCCTGCTCTTCCACACATTTCACTTTTTAGGAATGCTTCAGAATTTTGGCTCCTAACATCCCTTATTACCCTCACTCCCAATTTTTATTGGCCACCAAAGGGTGGGGGATTTTTTGTTTTTAAAGAAGGAAGCCTTTTTACATGAGTGGGGGGCAGAATCATTTTTTGTGGTTGGGATATTCAGACATGGGAGTGTGATCCCTCCTACTGTAGTTGCTTGTTACTCAGCTGTAAAATCACAGATCTAAAAACAAAGGTCTTATTAAATTTCTGAGAAATCAAAAATATTTGGGGTTAGTGTTGTTTGATCCATTAAAAATTATGCAAGACTGGTTTGTTGCATTTTGTAGAAGTGTGTGTTCACAATAACTCGGCTGGACATATTGATAGGCTTATTAGCACTCATATTAAATGAACTTAACTAAGGCAGAGGTTACTGTGACCCCTGTAACAGAGCGCAAGTAAACTTGTCAACGTCTCTGGCTTTGAATAGTAAGTAAGACTGACTTGACTCATCAACAGTCAGTACTTCTCCCTTGGCCAGGTCACATCCTTTGCAAAGACACAAGTCTCCTTGAATTGAGAACTTTGTTGGCCTAGAATACATCATCCTTGTAAGAAAATTAGACTGGATGCTATTAAGGGTGTTTCCAAATCTATGCTTTTTAATGTTACATGATTAAAGTCTTCTATTTATTCAAAAACCTTCTCATTAAATAAAGTTTATCAGAACAGTGATAAATGTCATTTCTTGGACAATGATAATGTCAACCTTCCCTCCCACCTCATTATCTGAGCCAGTTTTTATCATTTATTTATTTATTTATTTGTTCGAATTTGATACCCCGCCCCACTCGGGAAGACCCGACTCTGATCATGTCTTTGTAGCAGGGCTGCCCAAACTTTTTGGGCCGTGGGCTGGTCATGTGATAAGGCAGGCCAGTAATGTGGTTCAGCAGGCCAGCTACATGGTTTCTCCAATCGTAAACGGAAGTAAAAACACACCTTGCAATCTGTTTTGCTAAAGGATGAGATAGATTTTAGGTTGCTATTTTCTCTGTTTAATTCAGGGATGCCCAAACTGGGCAAGATCTGGCTTTCTGGCTTGTTATTTCTTCTCAGCAATGATAGCATGAGGTTTGTGCACATGCTATCATGCTTATGGTAATTTTAAATTATATTTTTTGTTCATAATTATTTTCAGTTTTGATTTATGAGGCATACCCTTTCTAATCACCTCCTGGTAACTCAGTCA
This sequence comes from Furcifer pardalis, assembly GCA_030440675.1. Taxonomy (NCBI): domain Eukaryota; kingdom Metazoa; phylum Chordata; class Lepidosauria; order Squamata; family Chamaeleonidae; genus Furcifer; species Furcifer pardalis. The sequence goes on from CP126891.1 coordinate 63,909,340, forward strand.
TTTTCTTCTAGAAGATTGAAACAGTCATATAGAAAGGCTGGTATATCTGGTGAATCTCACTTTTTTCCTTTAAATTTATTTTTCTTTCTCAGCTCTGCTTCAGATTTTTGGACTCTAAGCTATAGTTTGTTCTCACAAAACAGAATGGAATTAAACAAATTTAAAAATAAGAAAGAAATACAGTTTAGCAGAATGTCCAAAGTATCACTGAGTGCTACAATTTTGGCAAACTATTCCCATTAAATCGTATCCACACTTAGCTGAGAATAAATTTTGCTGAAAACAGCAGAACACGCACGGAATGACTTTATAAATTTCCTGGCATGCTCTAAACAGAATTTTACCATATACTGTCTTAGACAACCATCTCACAAGGATTCATATGTTAACTTTGTCTGTCCCTTAGGTATTCTTGTATGTGATGCAGGGGGTAAGAGATTTAATTTAATTATAAAGCACTGCTCCATTTCATAAAATAATTATTATTTACATATTGATGTGAGTAAACTGAAAAACTCTTTAAAATGTATGACCTAAACTATCTTTTTATACTTAAATGATGTGATGGGTTGTTGTTAGTGGCTTCTCTTTCTCTCTCTCTGCAATAACTGTCCCACAAGACAATACTGGAAATTCACTTGAAATTTATTTGAACTGCATGGATGGAACTGACACTTTCCTTTAACATTCATGCACTGGTTAAATACAATATTGTTGGTTTAAAAATTTGTTTAGGGGAGTAAAGGACTAGTAGCTTGGATACAGTTCCACTTTCATAAAGTATAGCTGCAGTCTTCCTTTACCTTTGTTCTACCTGTCTTATTTAACACAGTTTCCTCTATTTTTCCACATTGCTTGTGACAAAAGCTAGACACACTTAAGTGACAACAAGGAACTGGGAAGTGTGTTTAAAGGACTATCTTCTTAAATGAAATGTTTGAAGTGGTAGTCATGTTAGTCTCTGCAAGCATATCTAAGAGTAAATAAATCAGAACAGCAAAAAAAAAAAGAGATAAAAATGTTGTGGCACCTTAAAGACTAACTCTTGTATTTAAATGTGAGCTTTCATTGACCAAGTTCACTTTATCAGAAGTGTATAAATTGATGCCATGAGGCCTCACACTTACATTTGATGAAGTGAACTTGGTCCATGAAAACTCACATTTAAATATAGGAGTTAGTCTTCAAGGTACTACAAAATGTTTGTCTTTTTTTGCTTTTCTGTTTTATTTATTCTCAGATATTCTTAAATCAACCCTGACTGCTTAAATGAACCCTGACTGCTCATTGGAGGGACAAATACTGAAGCTTAAGCTTAAGTACTTTGGCCACCAAATGAGGAGAGAGGACTCACTTGAGAAGACCTTGATACTGGGAAAGATCAAAGGCAAAAGGAGAAGATGACAGCAGAAGATGAGATGGCTGGATGGCATCATAGACATGATAGGCATAGAGCTGAGTGGGCTGTGGAGAATGGCAGAGGACAGAGGAGCCTGGTGCACAGTGGTCCATGGGGTTGCAAGGGGTTGGACTTGACTGTGCAACTGAACAACAACAAAAATTCTTAAATGAAGTAGTTGTTAGAGTTGTATTGTCAGCCTATAGCTGAACAGGACTGGGCTGTGAACATACAATAACCACACAGTCTATTTTGGGAGGTCACAATTTTATTAGCTACAACTGTGGATCCTGGCTCAACATGGGAAATGGATCCAGTGGTGAGGGTCACCACCAGACGTGATGGTCTCTTGGAGATCATATAGGTGTATGTCACTCTTGGGGAAATGGCCAGACCAAGCTCTTGTGTAGGAGTCCAGGGGGTCTCCACACTCTTGTTCTCAGCTACCCTTAAGGGGATTATAACCCTGAGGTGACCAGCTCCTTCCTGCTGCCCCACCCCCACCTGGACTATCCCAATGCTGCAAACCACCAACAAAATTGTGACAGAAAATAGAATTCAGTTCAACCTGTAACACCTGGACAATGCAACCCATTGTAGCCACCATCAAAGAAATTAACAATGAGGAAATATCAAAAGCAAAACTCAACATGAGCCACATTACATTATGCAGCATATTGCACTCACTACCTGAACGTTAACACTGAGCAACTCCCAACAGCAACATTAAGCATAATCTGTAACAGCTGCTATACAACCTGTCAAATCCACAACCCTAGAAAGTCAACAATGAGCAAATACATTACCATAGCTACTTGGGGAGTTGGGGTTAGGAAACAGGTAAACAGCATAATATCTAAAGCACTTCCACATTCCCATTATTTTCTGATGGGAAGGGGGAACAGACTGAAGCCTACTCTAGTCATGTCCTCTAGTCAGGTCAGGAATACCAGACCACCTCATCTGTCTTATGAGAAATCTGTACATGAGTCAAGAAGCAACAGTTAGGACAGGATATGGAACAACTAGTTGGTTTAGAATAGGAAGAGGAGTACGACAAGGTTGCATATTATCACCCTGCTTATTTAACTTATATACATCATGAACAATGCAGGGCTGGATTAATCACAAACTGGAATTAAAATTGCTGGGAGAAACATCAACAACTTGAGATATGCAGATGATACTATCCTAATGGCAGAAAGTGAAGAAGATCTAAAGAACTTCTTTGTTTAGGGTGAAAGAAGAGAGTGCAAAAACTGGCCTGAGACTCAACATAAAAAAAAACCCATGATAATGACAACCAGCCCTATAACTTCCTGGCAAATAGAAGGGAAAGCAGTGGCAAACTTCACCTTTTTAGGATCCAAGATCATGGCAGATGGTGACTGCAGCCATGAAATAAAAAGATGATTAATTCTTGGGAGGCAAACTAAGAGAAACCTAGGGAACATAATAAAAAGCATAGACATCACCTGCCAACAAAGGTCTGCATAGTCAAAGCAATGGCATTCTCAGTAGTAATGTATGGTTGTGAGAACTGGACCATAAGAAAGGCTGAGTATAGAAGAATAGACACCTTTGAACTGTGGTGCTGGAGGAGAATTTTGAGAGTACCCTGGACAGCAAAGAGATCAGATAAGTCGATCCTGAACGAAATTACCCCTGACTGCTCCTAAGAAGGACAAATATTGAAGATGAAGCTAAAATACTTTGGCCACCAAATGAGAAGAGAGAACTCACTTGAGAAGACCTTGATGCTGGGAAAGATCGAAGGAGAAGTGGGCGGGAGAGGATGAGATGGCTAGATGGCATGGTTGACACAATGGGTGTAGAGCTGAGTGGGCTGTAGAAAATGGTAGAGGATAGGGGTGCCTGGTGTAAGTGGTCCATGAGATCGCAAAGGGTCAGACACGACTGTGAGACTGAACAACAACAGTCAGGTCCACCTGTCCCCAGGCACTCTATGTGCAGTGCAAGCCAAGCATTATGAGTCCTGCCTACACCATGAACCCTAACCCTAATCTTCCCAACTGCCTGCAGAAGAACAAATGGATGCTGTCATGCCACTGAGATCAGGGGAATGTTGCAAGGTCAGAGGAACATTGTCACTGCTCTGGCCACATGCAGGCAAATCTGGTCTCTACATTAATGACAGCTTAATTCTGTTTTTGTCTCAGAAAGCCCATCCAAGAGATAACAACTGCTCTCCTTCATTTGGACAATCATACATGATTTATTACACTTTGAAGGTGATTTAATAACAGCTTCCATTGAAGTGAGTGAGTCTGTAAATTCTCAAAGTTAAATTTAGAGAAATAGCCATATCATTCAGCATCAAAGGTAAATTCACAAAATGAAGTTTCTTTAGATAAGACTGATCTGTAAATTTCACTCTCTTGCTGCTAAGTAATGAGCCATTAAAACTTGAGTGGGGTTTTCTTACAGTGGATGACATCAATTAATATATGGTAATTAGAACAAGAGATCTTAAGAGGTTTGAATAATTTGTATAGTCTATTTCATTAATTTTTGGAGCCATCCCAACTTATTTCATCTTTTGGTTTAATTAATTATTCTCACTGAACAGTCCATATCTATTGCCATGAACTCAGAATTTAGTAATTTCCTTTCCAATGAGAATAAAAGGTACGAACATGTATATATGTTGGATGAAAAGAAAGACAAAATTGGAGGTAGTTGGTAACAATCATTATGGAAATAAAGTATTGGAAAATATCTGTTATAAATAAAATGAAACTTTTCCAGTATTCTGCATCTATTTGCCATTCCATTCTTCTCCCTATTTCTGTGCTATGCTAGGTGTTCCACTGTGCTGATCATACCAACTTAACTTTCTTCCCTCTTGTAAAGTAGTCACAATCAGAACTGTAAGCTAGTCACAATCAAAGTCAGCGTCACCCAATCAGAATTGTTTCACCAAAAATGAGAACCAAAGAAGAGACTTATTTTAATAACATTGGCTGCAACTAAGTATTGTTATAATACCAAGTAGTGTAATTTGTATAAATGCAAGTATAAAATTCATTTTGCAAACCTACCTTTGATCCTGAGGGGTGCAATGGCCATTGCTCAAAATTTAGTGGTATCCCTGTAATAATTTATGCATTGTTTTATGATGGTGGAAGGATGGTAGTGATAAAGGTATCCCTTTCCTGAAATCCTGTCATGTCTCACTCTGGAGGGCTGTGCTCATCTGTGTTTAGAGCAGTAGTTTCCAACATTTTTTTGGCCATGTCCCACCTAAGAATCTCTAAAATCCTGATGCCATCCCCTGAGACATATAATTCTTATTACAGTCAAACCTTGCTTAATGAGCGTTTCGCTTTGCGAAAAATTCACGTAATGAGCAGGTTGTTCAAAAAGCGATCTGACTTGCATAACTAAAATTTTCACTATGCGAGTCTGACTTGCATAGCGGAAATTTTCACTATGTGAGTCAGACTTCCCCTATGGAAACACTCGCATAGCAAGGATTTCTATGGGGGAAAACTCGCATAATGAAAAAAAATTTGCTATGCGAGTCCAACTCGCATAGCGAAAATATTTGCTATGCGAGTCAGACTTTCCCTATGGAAAACTTGCATAATGAGTGTTTCTATGAGGAAAACTTGCATAACGAAAAAAAATCGCTATGCGAGTTTTTCCCCTAAAAAAGCTTATTATGCAAGTTTTTCCATAGGAATTTTCGCTATGCGAGTCTGACTCGCATAGCGAAAAACTCGCATAGAGAGCAGCCTCACAGAACAAATTAAATTTGTTATGCGAGGTATTACTGTACAGTATTTAAAAAGTGAACTCCTATTCATTCGGAAGAAGCCTCAAAGGCCATTAACTTGATCTAAACTCATGCTCAAATTGCCTCCCTTAACAGGGAAATTTAGAGACCTTAAAAAATTAAATTATGGGAAGGTGAGGAAAGAAATAGAAAGAAAAATAACATATTATAAAACCTTAAATCTGTCTTGGTTTGGTAGAATAGCCCTTTCAAAAATGATGTTATTACCAAGATTGAATTTTTTGTTCGATGTCTTACCAATTAAACATAGTGTTAAAGAGCTTCATGAATATCAGAATTTGATAAATAAATTTTGCAATGGAGATAAGAGGCCGAGGATTGTTAAGTCACTGTGGTATGTGTCTCAAAAAGAGGGAGGTTTAGGCTTACCAAATATACAAAATTATTATAAAGCTTTTCAAATTAGGGATGTTATTAAAATACTAATGAAAGAAGAAGTGAGTTGGGAAAGAACAGAGATGAAGGAGATATCCCAATTGGGTAAGGCAACATTTTTAAGTAACGATGGGAAGAAAACATATAAAAAAGTATACAAAATAAGCTTTTAAAGATAACAATGGAGGAATGGAATAATGTTAAAAAAATTTATGGCACTGGGTACCTCACCAGCCTTAGAAATAGAAGACTTCAATAATTTCTCAATAAGAATAGATCAAAGGATCAAAAACATATTAACAGACAAAAAAGTTTTATTTCTCAAAGATTGGGCAAAAGTATGCAAGGATAGTGATGAAAGAAAAGAACTTTTTTTTACAGATGGAATTAAATTGGTTCCAAATTCTTCAGATAAATAAATGGAATAAGAGGATAATATATGAAAGAAGTTTAGAAAGAGATTTGACAGCTTTCGAAGAAATTTTAGCTCAGATTAGAAAAGATAAAACAAGTATCAAAGGGATTATTAGCAAGTTATATAAAATGTTAAACAAAACAGGAAATATACAAGAAATTTTAAAAAATACCTGGGAACAATAATTGAATATAATAATTCCAGAAAAAATTGGCTAGGAATTTGGCGAAGAAGAATTATGAGAACTATGTCAGTACGTGTCAAAGAGCATAATTATAAGTTGTTGTGGCCCTGGTATCTGACCCCGGTCAAGCTACATCAAATAGATAATAGGTCAAGTAATGTTTGTTGGAGATGTAAACAATCAACAGGGACATATATACACATGTGGTGGAATTGCAATAAGTTGAAAGAATTTTGGGGTGAAATAGAAAAAGAAATTAAATGCATATTTGAACAGAAACTTGACTTGGGTCCAAAACCAGTGCTATTGACAATTTTAGAAAAATGTATGATGGGTATTGATGACAAGGAATTACTGTTAATAACGATGTCAGCAGCTAGACAATGTATAGCAAAAAAATGGAAAAATGAGTTAACTATAAAAATAGAAGATTGGTACAAAGAAATGTGGCAATTAGCACTTAACGATAAATTGAAATGGGAGTTGAATGTCAGAAAAGGCATAGTTCGTGAAAATAGATTCTGGAGAATTTGGAAAAGATTTGTGGAACATGTGATGGTTAAAAACAAAGGAATAAAACCTGGACCAGAACAAGCTTACTTTTGGAAAAATGAATTGATGTAATTCCTGGACATTATATATAGCACAAGGGTGATTTTTCTTTTAGTCAATGTATATTTTAGTAAGATTGTTACAAGAACTAAAATTCAAGTTGTTATTTTCTGTATTTGTAGTTTTGTAACATTGTAGTATTGTATTGTTATTATTTTTGTTATTCTTTTTTCTGTTTGAAAACTATAAATAAAATCATTTAAAAAATCAAATTGCTCCCCTGTGGTGTGTGTGCTCCAAGCAGGGAACTACAGGTTTAGAGCAAAAAAGCCAGCACTGTCTGCATCTGCAGATGTTTCTGTGATCACGTGGCAGGCATGACTAGACACCAGAATACATGGAACACTGTTACATTTCTCATCCAAGTGGTACCTATTTATCCATTTGCAATGTCTTGCTTTTAAAACTGCTAGGATGGTGGGAGCTGGGATAGATGGCAGGAGCTCACTCTGGTGTGCAGCACATGGGTCTTGAGCTGCTGACCTACCAACCTTCTGGTCATCAAGCTCAGCATTTTACCCATTAAGCCACCATGGCTCTCAGTGAGGTACTTAGTGACTGAGAATTCTTTGCCTAACAAGGTGAAATCTGAAACTTCCAACTCTTAGTGGATCCCATTTGTGTGTGATATTTTAGTGCTCTGACAGCTCCTGCCAACCTAGCAGTTCAAAAGCAAGAAATTGCAAGTAAATAAATAGGGACCACTTTGGTGTGAAGGTAAACAGCATTCTGTGCACTTCGCTATTTAAGCATTAATGCCACATGTTCATGGAAATGTCTGCAAACACAGATAACGCTGGCTCTTTGGCTATAAACAGAGATGAGCACTGAGCCCTACAGTCAGATATGACTGGCTTTCAATCAAGGGTGACCTTTACCTTTAAAGGTGTCACCACACTTGTTTTTGGCTGTTTTAGGGTTTTTCCCCTACAAGAAACACACACCCATTCCCTTTTAATTTCATCTTGTTTTCCCCCTTCATTCTGTCTTTCTGTAACAGAAATACAAAGAAGTCTTTTGGCTTCTCTCCTTATCTATCTGCTTCTCTCATTCCCCTCATTGGAACACACTGGCAGTTCACTTTTCCTAGAAAAAGTCACATGTTTTATCAGGCTTTCTCTTGCTTAGAAATAATTTATTGTATTAAAAAAGTATGCAAGTTTATTACAAATGTGCTCCTGACATCAATGAAATCACTTAAAACAGACTTTATTGTTCAATAAAATTGGTTCTAATAAATCTTACTGCTTGATAATATAAAGGCTCATGAGTTACTTTTACATGATCAAAACACTTTTTTAAAAAACATGGACAGCAACTAATATCTTGAAGAAGGTTTTCATTAAAAATATAGAAGGATTCCAGTTGTTGCTTCACTTTAATTTATCAAAGCAAGCTTTGGAACTCCTGATTTACTGCTGCTTCTTATATGACACTCAGTTGGAACTGCAATTCATGAGCTAAATCAAACATTTCTGCAAAATCTTACAAATTTGGTGAGCATTATACACCTTGCAAGAGCTGCCAACATTTACCACTTATTTTGATGTTGTAAGAACACCCAGGGTTTTTCCCCTTCAATAACCTTGCATGGTAAATCACATCCTGTTGTGGTAGTGAGTGGCAGGTCTGAAGGCTTAACCCTCCTTGATTGACATGAATTATGTTAGTAAATTGGAAATAACCAAGAGGAAATGTGTGTATAGAATTATTATGAACTATAATAAAGTAGATCCATTGTAATGAAGACTATATAATGTAAACTATGTTAATGAGATAGAGATGGTTAAATGTAAGAGTTGTTATACAGAGTTAATGAGAGCAAGGTAATTAAATGGACCCAGGTCTGTTAATTATCAATTTAATTTCAGAATACCTTGTGATTTGGGGCATAAAATGTTCAAGTGGAGTATCAAATATAGATTCCTTTGAAAGCTAAGTTGTAAAATGCTCAACTGAACATGGTCACATTGATCCATGCCACCAGTGGGAGGTATATGATCCTTAACATTTATATTCCACTATTGGTGTTGGGGGAGGTTATATACTGATTTTTAAACACAGAAGGAGATGCCTCTCTCTAATGTATGATGCCCTCACTCTCTCACTTTCAAAGCTAGCTGAAATTAAAAAGTCAATCAAGGGGAATGAGGTAAGTGCAGTCCAAGCAGGCCAAAAATCAGACAACCAAGGAGTCAATATGGACAGAAGCAGGGCTGCTTATAATTTGGGGAAGAAGCAAGAGCAGGGTTCAGGAACATGAACAGGTCCAGAAAGCAGAGTCCATGGAGAGTCAAGCATAACAGCAAGACAAGAAATTTTTGTTGCTTAGGCGGCCTCTGGAGGGAAGAGCCATTCTTACATAGCTCTTAACCTAGGGATTCCAGATAATGCCCATTAGGTCCCTGGCAGTTTCAGTAGCCTGTGGGCCTAATCCTGCAACTACCAGCTGTTCTTCTGGCATTTGTCCAGCAGATGGAGCTCTAAAGCAGCATCAGAAGCTGACAGCAATTATATATGGCCATAGCTGAGCTAAGGTGAGAATTGTTGCTGTTAACATACATTTAGTGCATACCTCTTAATGTGATAAAATTTCCAAGTGGTTTCCTTTCCCACTTACTCACAAGATCTGTCCAAATTACACATTTGAACGTTCAGTATAAAACTTGCTGCCAGGAAAAACAGGGTGAGTTTCTACTTCACTCCAGAGGAAGAGTAGAGCAGGAAAAGAAAAAAGATGATCAATGCAAAAGAGGATTTGCATTGGTCTAGAATTTTCATAAACATTTTTACAGCTCTGGAATGGCAACTAATTATTCATATTAAGTGGTGGAACAAAGAGGTGATGAATGAAGCTGACTTGGCATGAAAGACTACAGGTAGCATCAGGGAAGTCTGAAACTGTATCTGTCCACTGTAAAACCAGTAAGAGTGAAATGAAAATTTCCATTTACTGAAATAGGTTTCAGATTAGACTCTCTTTTAGAAAAGATGAGCCTGCAGTGTTTTCAGCACAGTAACTCTGATTAGCACTTTAGAGAATCAAAGGGCTAATAAGTTTAATGAGTTGCTCAATATTAAAGGCTTGATTTTGGAAAGAAACTACACAGAGGGACAATCAGGTTATGAGGGAGAAGTAGTTTGTAAAAGCAGTTTTCTGTCTTAGTACAAAAAAAAATAATTCTTCAGAGAAATGCTATGAGCATGAAGGACACATATAAGGCCTTTTAAAAACTAGTTCCTTTCAGCTATCAGGTTGATTTAATCTAATGGATTTTAAGAGTTTAGTATGATATGATTCTGTTTTTAAAACAGAAATTGAGTTTAACAGTGTTGGTCAGATTTACAAATGTACAGTTGTACCTCGCTTAAAGAGCATAATGTGTTCCATAGGATTGTTCTTTAAGCGAGTTTGCTCTTTAAGCGAAACACCATTTTAAACGACCAATTGTGGGGGGATTGCAAACCGCAATTTATTTGTTAAGCAAGTTTTTGATTGATTTTATTTGTTAAGTGAAATGACCATTCAGAGAAAATTCTGCTCTTTAAGCGAGTTACTCTTTAAGTGAAACACTCTTTATGCGAGGTTTGACTGTAATTGCTTTTAAATGCATTTTTGGTGTTTATTTTGAGAATTAATCAGCAAAGGTTTTGCATATATACTCAGCCTTCCATCTTCCTCTCATTTCTTTGGGCAGCCTCTACACCTGGGTAAGAACACCTGTTAGAACTGCTGTCACACAGGCAAATACTAAAAGATTAGTACAGCCTAGCTGCCTGGCCCTTCAAGATATGTGGTTTACTTCTGACATCACATTTGGAATTCAAAATGGTGTATAAAAAATCTGGAATACTGACTCTTACTCTAATACAACCACAGTTTCAAAACAAAACATTAAACTCTTCTTATCTTATGGAATCTCTTGAAGAAGGAAAAGTCATACAGTCAAACCTCGGATAACGAGCGTTTCGCTTAGCAAAAAACTCGCATAATGAGCACGTTTTTTGCTAAGTGGTCCGACTCGCATAACAAATTTTTTGCTATCCGAGCCGGACTTTTCCCTATGGAAAAAATCGCATAACGACCGTTTCTATGGGGAAAACTCGCAAAGCAAAGGTTTTTTTTGCTCTGCGAGTTTTCCCCATAGAAACGCTCGTTATGTGAGTTTTTCCATAGGGAAAGTCTGACTCACATAGTGAAAAATTCGTTATGTGAGTCTGACTTGCATAGCGAGCAGCCTTGCAGAACGAATTTAATTTGTTATGTGAGGTATGACTGTAGAGAAATATGGAGGAATGTGGAGACTTTAAGCAAGCTTCCGCCAAAGTGCATGTTAGGGGATGGGGAGAGAAGGCCAATAAAAATTTGGTTACTCTGGCTGTGTGTGAGTGAGTGAAAAGGTGTGTGAGGGGAGGGCTAATATAGCCCAAAACTCTAAGAGCCTTAGTGGTGCAGTGGTTAAACTGCTGTACTGCAACCAAAACGTTGTGAGTTTGATTGTGACAAGGTTTCAAGGTTAACTCAGCCTTCCATCCTTCTGAGGTCAGTAAAATGAGTAACCAGCATGTTGGAGGCAAAAAGGTAATTAATTTGTGAACCGTCCAGAGAGTACACTAAGCACTTTGGGGTGGTATATAAGTGTAATTGCTTTGCTTTCTAAAAACAACAGAAAGAAACTTAGTTATTAAAAATCTACAATATTGAGCAAGGGTTTTTTTTTTTTAAGTCTATACTTTGGAAGCCAAGATCAGAGTAAGTCTAACTCTAAGGCATAAACTGGAGTTGGAGTATCTGGGTGGAATGACATTCTCCAAAAAATCCGGATCAAATCCACAGTGACTCCTGTTGTAGTTGTATAATACCAAGCTGTACAGTGAATTAAAATTTTGCCCAGTCAGTTCTTTTCTGTTTATTTATTTCACACTACAGTTTTGGGTGGTATTGTACTCATCATTTCCTCTGCCAGTTGTCTAGCCACTCTTGTTCACCACAACTTGGTCTTTCATTGACCATCCTCTTTGTCTATCCCAATCATTTTGTATTTGATTTTTCTCCTCTGCACCTTTGTTTGATCATGTAGATGTGAGATTCCTTTGATTCCCCTGCCCCCATTACACTTGCATATCTGAAGATTTGTGACTCTGGAAGATGGTGGTTTCCTCATGGAGGTTTCCGTTTGTGTTGGAAAGGAAATGTTGCCCGTCATCCTAAAGTCATTTATTAAACTTGCATATCTCAAGATTTGTGACTCTGGAAGATGGTGGTTTCCTCATGGTGGTTTCTGTTGGTGTTGGAAAGGAAATGTTGCCCTTCATCCTAAATTCATTTACAGTGGTACCTCACTTAAAGAGTATAATGCGTTCCACGGGATTGCTCTTTAAGCGAGTTTGCTCTTTAAGCGAAACACCATTGTAAGTGACAAGTATGACATCTGGTGGGAGGGGATTGTGAACCCCGAGTTTTTGGTTGGTTTTAGTTGTTAAGCGAGGTGACCACTCAGAGAAAATTCTGCTCTTTAAGTGAGTTAGTCTCTAAGCGAGACGTTCTTTATGCGAGGTTTTAGTGTCTTTTGCTTAATACCTATTGGTTTTCTGGCAACAGTTCACAGCCTTTGTTTTTTCATACAACAATGAAAGTTCTCATGAACTAAAAAGCAACTCTATATCATATGTGCTGCCCATTAGATAGCAATAAATAAGTGGTATCTGGTTGATTTTCATATTGATATAAATTCATCTGACTATAGTTTGCTGAATAGAAGATAATTTTCCTTCTTTCTTCAGCTCCTGCTATATCTTGTCTCAATTACTTCTGAAAAGACAGTTCAAAGCTTTGATACAATTGTTAGTTCCACTTCCATTCTTTTCCATACCCTGTAAAAAAGAAGTAGCCACATACATTACATCACCTTTAAACCCTGAAAGGATATTGAAGTTTTGTACTTTGAAATCCTTCATTTCAAATGTATTCGCAGCTTTTTCAATCACCGCCTGCACGTTTTCTTTCCAGGAAATAGTCATGGAAATGTTATTTCTGTTTTACTTGTTTCCAAGACAGACCAATGCTTGAATCTAGCAAAAATGTGACAAATAGTTACAACTTTCCATTTTTTCTTTACTTTAGTCTTATTTACTCACAGGAGATTATACTCTTCCTATTTTATATTTCCTATTAACCTTATAAAGCATCTGATATTTTGCAGTCACTTTTGGAGAAAAACACTAATACCTTAATCCCAATTTCAGACTGCCTTTTCTAGCTTTCTGATCATACCACATTGTCTACATATCTTTGCATTAATTAAATTATCACTATAATTGAATTAAATTTACTTCATAGTTACATAACATAATCTACTGTGAATATTATATTTTTAATCTGCTGTGAATATTATATTCTTTGCCAATTACCCTTTCCAATTTTGTTATATAATTAGAAAACATTGTTCAGGTTATCTGACAAAAAATAATTTGATCAGCCAAAATGTTTGTGGGACATATCTATAGGCAAATAGGAATTATGGTAGCCTAGCACCCTGACTGAAGAATCATAAATATATGATATGAACACGTTTTTCAAAATGCCCTTAATTTTTTCAAGTAACTTATTTATCAGTGGGTGTTATAGATTATTATTTTTATGTTTTGACTCTGCAAAAAGCTTTTCTTATTATTGGTAATGTTTGAAGTGGTGTTTTAGTTCATGTCCCTGCTTTCCTATGACTGGCAAGTTTCACAAGACTGATAGTATTTATTAAGAATAACCAATTGTTCTCCTGCCTCATAATTTCCCTTATTTCCAGTTGTGGGGAACCAAATTCTGTAAAGTGAATCTTTCCTCCACAGAAAACTATCATCCTATTCTATACGAGTGTAAATTATTGGACTAAGCAATTTTTCAGAGAGATTCTAAGCTTGAATCTCATGAAACCTTTTGCTGGATTCTTCCCAAATCTGAAAAGCTAGGCTCCCAATAGCTCTGTCTACTGGGGTGGGGTGGGGTGGGGGGAGATTGTTCAGGTTTTACAGCCATGTCAAAATATCTCCCCCCCAATCAAACAGTCTCCCAGTCATAGAAACTTTCCAATATTTTTCCATAATTCCTTTCATACACAGGTTTTCCTGGGACATCTACCCTTATTAAAAACATTCCTCATCTGGTGTCCAATACATTTCTGACCTTGGACAAATCTGTCAATTTATTAACTGAACATAACTTGTGACTTTTATCCCTCATAGCATCACTTTTCCAGTATTTTTCAACAACCTGTTTGTGTTGTATGTCTGTGTGAGTTGTCGTCCACTCCTCCACCTTTGAGATTGTCTTCTGGATTTCTTAGCCAGTTCACTGGATCACCTGGTTCAGTTAGTCTTTTTGAGGATTGTTGTTGTTGTTGTTCAGTCACACAGTCGATTCCGACCCTTTGCGACCCTATGGACTATTGTCCTCCAGGCACCTCTGTTATCCACCATGCCCACCCAGCTCTACGCCCACTGTATCCACAATACCATCTAGCCATCAAATTTTTGTCCTCCCCCTTCTTCTTTTGCCCTCCACCTTTCCCCAGCATCAAGGCCTTCTCAAGTGAATCCGCTTTTCTCATTTGATGTCCAAAGTACTTTAGCTTCATCTTTACTATTTGACCTTCTAGGGAGCAGTCAGGGTTGATTTCTTCTAAGACTGACCTCGCTGTCCAGGGGACTCTCAAAATTCTCCTCCAACACCACATCTCAAAGGCATCTATTCTTTTGCGCTCAGCTTTCCTAATGGTCCAGCTCTCACAACCGTACATTGCCACCGGAAATACCATTGCTTTGACTATATGAATCTTTGTTTTAAATCTGATGTCTTTAGTTTTCACTATGTTCCTCAGGTTTCTCATACTTGCCTTCCAAGAATCAGTCGCCTTTTTATTTCATGGCTGCAATATCCATCTGCAGTGATCTTGGATCCTACTAAAGTAAAATCTGTTACTACTTCTATTTCTTCCCCATCTATTTTCCAAGAACTGATAGGGCCTGTTACCATTATATTGGTTTTCTTTATATTGAGTCTCAAGCCAGCTTTTGCACTTTCTTCTTTCAACCCAAGCAGCAGCTTCTTTAGGTCTTCCTCACTTTCTGCCATTAAGGTAGTGTCATCTGCATATCCCAAGTTGTTGATGTTTCTCCCAGCAATTTTGATCCCAAATTCTGATCTATCCCTGCATTGCACATTATGTGCTCTGTGTATAAGTTGAATAAGCAGGGTGATAAAATGCAGCCTTATCTTACTCCTTTTCCTATTCCAAACTACTGTACTCCGTCATTCCTGTATTCTGTCCTGCTTCTTGACTCATGTATAGATTTCTCATGAGGCATATAAGGTGTTCTGGTATTCCCATCTCTTTAATTACTTGCCACATTTTGTTGTGGTCCACACAGTCAAAGGCATTGGTCTATTCAATGAAACAGAAGTAGACTTGTTTTTGATATTCCTTTGTTTTCTCCATGATCCGTCGTATGTTGGCAATGTGGTCGCTAGTCCTCCTGCCTCTTCTGAACCCCGCCTGCACTTCTGCTGCAGTCTACCCTGTATTATCTTGAGCATAATCTTGCTAGCGTGTTGGATGACCACAATTGTTCAATAATTCAAACATTCTTTGGCATTACCGTTTTTTGGGATTGGAACGTATACTGATCTTTTCCAGTCCTGTGGCCATTGTTGTGTTTTCCAAATCTGCTGTCATATAGAATGCAATAATTTGATTCCATCATCTTTTAGGGCTTTGAAAAATTCAACTTTAATGCCATTCATTTACACTGGCTTTGTTGTCTGAAGTGTTTTTAGGGCCTTTCTGACTGCACTCTCTAGGATGTCTGACTCATGGTCACTGTTCTCATCATTGTGATTATCAGGAGTGTTGAGGTCCTTTTTGTAGAGTTCTTCTGTGTACTCTTTCAATCTTTTCAAATCTCTTCTGCCTCAGCTAACTCCTTGCCTTCTTTGTCCCTTATCAAGGGCATTTTTGCTTTAAATGTTCCCTTGATTTCCCCAATTTTTTAAAAAAGATCTCTAGTCCTGCATCTTATGTTGTTTTCCTCTATTTCTTTGCACTGTTCATTTAGGTAGGTTTCATTATCTCTCCTTGCTTTTCTTTGAAATTATGTATTCAAGTGATTGTATTCTTTCCTTTCTCCTTTGCCTTTTGCATTCCTTCTTTCCTCTGCTATTTTAAGAGCCTCATCAGGCAGCCACTTTGCTTTCTTATTACTTCTTTTCTTTTGGTATGGTTTTCCTTGCTGCCTCCATCATGATGTCCCACATCTCTGTCCATAATTCTTCTGGCACTCTGTCTCTCAGGTCCAAGCCATTAAATCTGTTCCACACCTCCACCGTATATTCCTTAGGGATGTTGTCTATGTCATATCTGTCTGGCCTAATTGTTTCCCCTATTTTCTTTAGTTTATGTCTGAATTTTGCAATCAGTAGGTTGTGATCTGAGCCACAGTCTGCTCCAGGTCTCATTTTTGCTGACTGTATGGAGATTCTCCATCTTTGGCTGCAGAGTATTTAATCATTTTGGTTTCGATGTTGGCCATCTGGTGATGCCCATCCGTAAAGTCTCCTCTTGTGTTGTTGGAAGAGGGTGTTTGCTTTGACCAATGTGTTCTCTTGGCAGAACTCTATCAATCTTTGCCCTGCTTCATTCTGTGTTCCAAGACCAAACTTGCCTGTTATTCCATTTACTTTTTGATTTTTTGCTTTGGCATTCCAGTCCCCTATGATAATGTTGATATCATTTCTTGGTGTCTGATCTATGAGTTGTTGTAGCATACCCTTTTCCTGGGAATTTGTCTGGGGTTATTAAAAACTTTCTCAGGTTTAACCATTTCAGCCAGAAGGGTTAACCCATTTAGTTTCTTCTGCCTGAGGAATGGGTTTGACTACAGGTTCAAATATTCTCCTTTTATTCTGAACACCTCTGTGTAAAGAAAGTGAGGTAGAAGATACGTGGAGATAGGACCTAGAGAGAGAGAGAGATTGAGGATCCAGTGAGGAAAAAAAAGAGAGAATGCCAAAGAGAGAGAAGGAGGAAGAGAGAGAAATAGGATTTTTTTTAAAAAAAAAAGAGAGCTTCCTTAGAAGAATTTAAAGCTTCAGCCAATCCAAACCATGTCTTCTCCACCTGTGTTCTTCACTATACCCTTCCATTCTTCACTTCCCATTCAGTTCAACAAGACTTACACACAAGAGGTAAGGTTAGCCTGTAGTTCTGCTCATCTGAACTGAGGAGTCTATTAGAAGTGAACATCACTTATTTCTAAGCAAAAGTATAATAGGACTATGGTGTTATGACACTGTTAAGTATCATTGAACTCTATCACACATCCTTCTTGATATGCTGGCAGACAGGATCATTTGCAAATACAGTACACAAAAACAAAGTCTAGGTCTGGACTTAGGTATGATGGGTTTGGAATATTTTTTAATTTTATTTTGGGAATCTGTTGATTTTTTAAAAATATTAAATTTTTAAAAAACTTTGTACATTTTTACAATTGACATTTTGAAATTTTAGATAATGGGTTTGGGTTGTATTATGTTTGCTTTTTTGTGATATGTAAACCACCCTGGGTTGCCCTGGCGAGGAGAGCGGTATAGAAATATGAATGAATGAATGAATGAATGAATGAATAGGTCTCTCTAAGAATGCTAATTTATTGTATTGCTCCAGATCACAATTGTTATTGCCATCCCATCCCTTGGCTGAATCAGTTTTGAAGATACTGATGTTTATTTCCTTGTACAAATGTGTACATGATTTTCCTACTTGTTTTCTGTAACATACACATTCATGAATTATTTTTCACCATGACCACATTGTAGTACACATTTTCAAAATTAACCTAAGCACATGTAAATAAATATATTTTCACTTTTGGCTCACATGTTTTAAACTATGTCCATAATTCTAAGCAGACAATGTTGTGCGCCTTGTAAACATATGAACTTCTGAGGCAAGATGGTTTTTTTAAAAATAAAATAAAATAAAAGGTATCACTGGATACAACACAGGTAAAATATAATGGTATAAGTTTACCTGATGGGAAAATGAAGTTAATAAATTATCAAAGTTTTCACAATGAGGACCAGAGTTCACCCATTAGTAATTACCAAAGTTTATTTCAGTCAGGAGCGATGATGGGAAAAATTTGAAACCATAATGCCTGTGATTTGCTTTTAAAATATTAACACAAAACCAACAAAACTGCAGTGTCATCAGCAGGCTAAACATAATGATGCTACTGGCAGTGAAATTGAACTCATCAAGCATAAGAACAGAATTTTATTTAAACTCAGCCAACAAAAATGACTGTCTTCAAGAATTAAAATAGAAATGGGATATGTGTCCTTGAAGCTTTCCATCTGTTATAGACTGCAGGTTCTCTAGTCAAGTTACTATTTTAGACAGCAGTCAGAAGAAAAATGGTCCACATTGTAGTATTTCAAATAACATGTGCTGTTCCAGCTAATGGGGTAAAACCTGTAGAGCAGCATTTCTATTTTTAATGAGATTGCTACATAATAATTGATGAAACTACAGAGAGCTATAAAGACATTGAGACTTCACATCTTAAGTCCCCCAGTTTTTACTTTCACTTTAGAAGAGTTGTATGTGAAAAAAATATTAATATGCTGATAATAATTTGCGCTGAAATCAGCAAATAAATTACAAAGTGTATATCAATATAGTAAAGGTAACACTTCTCTAGCCCATTGTAGACGTCCATAGATTTTGGGAAAAGATTTACCTGTCTCTGTGTACCATCATCACATCTGAGGACCCCTTTTCATTTTATCATTATGACATGGGAGCCTATATGTGCTTGCTAACATGGAGGATGATTATGTGTTGCAAACCTTTTCCATACCAATATTCTCTTAGGTTTCCAGCAATATATCAGTACCCACAAGAATTTTTCCAGATGGCAACACCATGGTTGGCATCCTGTTGTTTAGCAAAGCAGGGCCACTGAATCAGTGGGAATTTCATGAGTGAACTCCATAAGTTTCATTGATTGAAATGGACCTATTCTTGTTGTTACTTGCAAACTTAATAATACAGGGTGTCCCAAAAGTCACCATACATAACTCATATTTTGTATTATATTTTATTTAAACATGCTACAGGATAACAATGCCTTCGGTCTTAAATGAAGATGGAGAGTTTCCATCTTATTTTCAACATGACTGGGCACTAACTCATAATACTACCAGCATCTGGTGATGGTTGGATCAACAGTTTCCATCATTGTGGATTGTTCACTGGCTTTGTGGATTATCTTGAGAGAGCCCCTGATCTTTCCCCACTCAACGTTTACTTGTGGAGCCACTTACAATCATGGAGAACAAGAAAAAGATTAGGAACAAGAATCATTTAAAGGAATACATTTGATATGCAATTACTTGCATAACAATAGATATCTTTGAATGTGTTCACCATGAGTGGAGAAGACTTTTTATGTGTCTGTAGAAAGAGGTAGCCAACATGGACAAAATATTTTGTAAGATTTTGTAATGAATATTTTGTCAATAAAGGCACACTTAGCTACAATTCCCCATTTTACGTATGTGACTTTTGGAATACCCTGCACAAGAATATTATAATTTAAACAAAGACTTGCACATACATCTTGATCTGTTTAACTTAACATAATGTTCATCATATTTTTGCTATCTAATCTCTCTATTCATAAGATGCATTTTTCCTTTAATAAAACCCAACATTTCCTACTTAGTATAACAGATGGCAGTGACAAACGTGACTGTGAGATGTAATTTCTGAATACATTATTTTAATTTATATAATATCCAAAACCTATTATAAATAGCAGCAGCTGTCAGACATAAATATGGAAAATGGGGATCTTAGGGAAAAATATATGATTTGTGGGGGGGGGGGAGATGAAAGTATGCTTCAAACACACCGTATTGTATTGCTTTTTTAAAATTTTGGTTGGTCTAAATCACAATTCAGTGTTGTTTTAAAAAGAAATAGATTTTGCACAAGATGTTTGTTACATGAATCATTAAACAAAGAAAACGTAAAACATCTGGTGTTTCTAGCTGAAGTAGATTTCTTTATACGAGTTCATAGCCTATTTTTATCCTATGTGAGTGTGAATCCTTAGATCTCATTGTGGTTCTCATTCTGCTGCTTCATCAGGACTGTGGTGGCTCAATGATTAAGATATGTAAAATGGAGTATAGGACAAATTTTCTGTGGATGTGGAGAAATCCAATCAATGCAGCATTTATGTGCATTCAATTTATGCATCATTATTTTATTTTATTTTTTTAAAAAAGGGGGGAAATCTAGTAAAGGGCCAAAATAAACTTTTTGTCTTAATTTTTTTTTCAAATGCACATTTTGTGTGTGTGTACATTATTTACCAAAATGTGACAATACATTTTTTTTAAAAAAAATCTTTTTTCAGTATGTTTTTTGTGGTCTTTTATTCAAACTTTTTTTTTACTTTCCTTTTATTTATTTATTTATTTATTTATTTAGATTTATTACCCCGCCCTAATCAGGCAAACCTGACTTTTGCACCTAGAATCCATTAGTTCTTAATTGACTTCTTCATTGTAATCTGATAAAACTTTATTTTGATCACCATGAAGTACCATGTGACAGTGGTGCACATTTCAGACAGTTTGCTTACCCCACGATGCATATTTCTGATCTTCTCAACAACATGAAGTAGAGCTAATTTTATTTGTTATTTGATTCCCTGGATATTGCTGAGTATGGATAAGTGCACTATTTGTGCAGTGGTGAAATTGATGCACTGCAGCCAAAACATTGTGAGTTCAAACCTGACCAGGTATCAAGGGTAACTCATCCTACTGAGGTCAGTAAGTGCTAATTAACTTGTGAACCACACAGAGAGTGCACTAAGTGCTATGGGATGGTGTATAAGTGTAATTATTATTGCCATAGGAAAACAAGGAGAATTGTTCTGGAAGATGCTGCAGACCAAACATATTTAGCTTTAAGTCCTTTTTTCTTGTCAACCAATTAGAAGTTCACCAGCTGAATATGGATGTAATAAGATTCTTCCACTCGTCTTCCAAACAACTAGGATTTACATATATACTGTATCTGATACCAGAAGGAAATATATAGCCCCATTTACTGATAATATTTTTCTCCTTTGTTTTATCACTGTCAGAACTGACAGCTATTACTGGATTTCCTGTTCCATTGTTGTTAGGTTCTACACTCAGCTCCCAAATATTGTTGTTGTTTAAGGTATAATGATCAAAACTGTAGATTGTTAGCAGTATAGTCCTATAGCCAGTTTGTATACAGGCACTGAAATGTTGTCAATTATATTTTATGTTATTTTCTTTAGTAAATAACGTTTTGTGACCAGCCTTTCTCCATATATTTGCATTCTTCTCAAAGAACTCCAAAACTGAGATAGGTTTGATATTTCTGTAGTCATGTGGATGTCCATCTTCATAGCTCATTAGTGAATGTTTAGTGCCTTCCAGCAATGTAATTGCAGCATACATTAAACTTTCCCACTGTAGGGCAGATTTCACATTTGTGGGATCTTTGTTATTATTATTAAATCACACATTTACACCAACCAAAAGCAGTGTGGAGCCAAGTATCTCAGGCAGGCAAACATATGCTAGGTTAAAGGAACAAAAATGGGTCTAGTGACACCTGGAAGATTAATATGTTTCATTTGGCATAAACCCTTAGGGACTATAGCACACTAAGTCAAATGCAGTCATTCTTTTTACTAGACAGCTCGGATAGAGAAACACTTGCTCTTTTCGGAAAATAATCTAGATCTTTATCTACTATCTGTCTATGTTTCCATTTTCTGATATATGATTTATTACATGTGCCCTGTACGTCACCTTAAAAAGTGGTGTTGCTTCAACTACTTCTCACTCTTTTGGGACACATCTGATGAATATGTTATATTAATTCATGTTCTTTCCATTCCCCGCTACCCTATTTTGATGTCCCTTTGAACCACTTCTCCGTCAACTATGAAACTGGCTGGTCTCCTACTTTTTTGCTTTAGTTAAAGCATTGAGTTTTACCATATTTGCTAGCCTCCCCAGAGGCATTATACATACAAGGCTCTATATTGGGAATGATGATCTGCTGTAGCTTTGAGATATTTTCTGTCTAGAAATAGGAAAATATGTAGCTAATTTTAAAAAATCTGCTGCAGCTGGAAACATGCAGGTTCTAGGTGTATATGTAAAGGTAAGGTCTCCCTTGCTTGAAAGTTGGTCATGTCTGATTCTAAGAGGCAGTGTTCATCTTTATTTACAGCCCAAGATCCAGTGCTATCTGAGGTAGGCATTAATCAAAGCAGCAACAGCAAGGGATATTGTTACCTTTATCACCAAAGTGGTACCTATTTATCTAATTGCCATTTCTTGCTGTTGAACTGCCAGGCTGGCAGGAGCTGGGACAGACAAGGGGTGCTCAGTGTGTTGTGCAACACTTTAGTCCCAAATCACTGATCTGCAGACCTTTCTGTCATCAAGCTCAGTGTCTTTACCACTAAGTAGTGGTGGGCAGAAAAAACTTTTCTCTACCACACCGTGGGTAGAGCCTGCATCATGGGTGGTGCCTATGTCATGGGTGGGGCCTATGTCATGGGCGAAGCCTACGTCATGAGTGGAGCCTATGTCATGGGCGATCTAGTCATGCCTGCCATATGGCCATGTATACATCTGCAAACACAGGCAGCACTGGCTCTTTGCCTGTAAATGGAGATGAGCACTGAGCCCTAGAGTTGGATATGACTGGCTTTTGAACAAGGGAGACCTTGAACCACTTGCAGGGACAAAACCTGATGGGGCAGGGCAGGGAGTTGGGTGTGACCACCCAATTTCACTACCTCCCTGCCCGAAGGCCACCCAATTTTGCCAGCCCCTGCCCAGAGGCCACCCAGTTTGGCTACCCCCCTCCCAAGGGGTGCAAACCTGTTGCTGCCCACCACTGCCACTAAGCCACCATGGCCCCTGCTAGGTACACATGTTTTGGTATTTACTTACAAATGATTTAATTACAATTTGAGGTCTTAAATGGTTATCTGGAGTCAATCCTGTAAGGACCTATGAAATGAATTGCCAAATCTAATTTCTGAGCTCCATTCTATATATTGGAGTTCAATAGGCAGCTAATGTAGTGATGTGATAAACCTCTGCCCCTTTAGACTTTACTTCCCGTCTATTGTATTCAGTGGTGCAAATCTTGTTCAACTCCCTCTCAGACTTTAGACTAATCAGGATCCAGAAATATCTGGAGGGGCACAATTTCAAGGATCTCTGGACCAAATACCCTGGAAAGGAAAACTCTCTCTCTCTGTGTGTGTGTGTGTGTGTGTGCGTGCGTGTGCGCGTGTGTGTGTGTGTTGCAAATAGAACAAAATGTAATGCCAGATGAAGACTATAATATTAATTCCTTCTTTTACAGTAAAAACTTGTGGATCTAATCTTCAGGGACCAGGTGGCATGTTCACATCCCCAAACTTCCCTTTCCAGTATGATAGTAATGCTCAGTGTGTTTGGGTAATCACAGCAATCAATCCAAACAAGGTAAGTTCAAATCTGAGAATGTTTTTAAGACAATTATCAAATTGCATTACATAAAATAAGTTTAAATAATTGTTATTAGAAGATTAGATAATTTAGTATGGCTTTTAAAAAGAATTCTTCAGAGACGCTAAGAACGAGTGAAGGGTAAAAAATTGTTTTTGCTGTTTAAGTATATGGAAACATGTCATATTTGATCCTCATACTTAGATTGTTTAAGGCCTATTATTTTATATTTGCAGCTTATGTCTGCTGCCCTATTTATTTCATTGTATCACTGCAACAGTAACTCTCCAAGGGCAAAGAAATATATTACAGTTAGCAAGATATTATGTTTTTTTGCTTCAAGGTTGTTGTTTTTGCTTCATTCACTAACTAAGCTTTTTTCCCCTTTATTATTACATGGTCATAAACCCAAATTTACTAGCTAAGCTAGTTCTTCATGGTGTATTTGGAAGGTTACATAACCAGCCTCAGGGTAGACACAGAATTCACTATACTTATCAGGTTGATTAAAAAAATCTTAAGTGCATTTTATTGTATCTCCTTTTTAATTATCTGCTTCTCATGTGAAAATAATTACTTTAAAAAAAATCATAGGTCACAGTTGTATCAGCCCTTTGCCAAATAGCAGTAGTGTGTGTTTCTAGGGAAGAGTACTTTTGAATAAAACAAAAATTTTATTTACATACAGTTTTAGAGAATTGCAATTTCAATGTCTACTCTGTTAATTAGAAACATGAAAATAGTATTAAAAGGTTTACAGTCTGCTAACTTCCTCTATATTAGGTTTTCGTCAAGGCCAAATTAGACCTAGGAAAGGAACATATGTTCCCAATGCAAAATTGCCCAGTTGACATAGTTTCCCACCCTTCAAAACCAAAAGCTAGGTTCATTTTTCCAAAATCCTCAAAAAAAATGTGTTACCAGCATCTTTCCATAAAACATTTGTACCTAAACACCCCCTTTCAAGATTATTGAGAGGCAATGAACATGAAAATTAATTATTTCAAAAGCAACATTTCTTATAAATGACAAACAAAGGTACAGTATCAGAAAATACTTATCACTTACGGTAGTTACAGAAAGAGAAATAAGAATACACAATGTAAATATGGTACTTAACAATTGTATATCACACCATAGGTATATAATGTAATCATTACGTTCATATATGTGTAACAAAATGGCTTAACATACTTATACCATTAGTAACCTAGAACTAAGTAAAAAGCTATGTCCAGTGGTGGGATTCAGCAGGTTTGCCCCAGTTCACCAGAACCGGTAGCAGAAATTACAGCTGGATATGTCTGTCTTATTTTAAAGCATTATAATTTATTCAATGCAGTACATTGAGGCTAACTTAATAGTTGCAAAGTTAACCAAAGGAAAATTTGAAACAAGCATGTAGAGATGGGCAGCAATATTACTTAAAGAACTTATTATTTATATTAGTAACAGAGAAAACGGTGGAAAAAAATTATGCATGTGTTTAGAATACAGGACCTAATCTATTCAGTATTTAAATGATAAAGAAAGCATTTTAACTTATTTTAAATAAAATAGAATGCTTTAATATTGTACACCTTATATCTATTTTTGATTCATAAACCCTGACAGTAACTTCTTCAAATTTGCTTTCAGCCGAAGGGCCCCCATTCTAATTTGCATATATTTGTATATATTTTGGCTACATAAATATTAGCCAAAATTAACAAAAATAGAGAGTAGAGGGGACCCTAGTTATGGGGGATCTTGGAAAATGGTAGCATTTTCTGCTATGTTCACTAAAGTACACAAGTCATTGGGGCATGGAATAGGGCTACTGCATGTACCGAGGGCCTGAAAAATTGCCTCTGGATGGTCTTATGCAGCCAGTGTGATGCCTGTTGCCCATCCTTACTGTAAACTATATGTACATTTAACAAAACATTTTTTAAAAAAATCTGAACCTGTAATAATAATAATAATAATAATAATAATAATAATAATAATAATAATAATAATAATAATAATAATAATAATAATAATAATAATAATAATAATAATAATAGATGTCAGAAATTATTCTGGGTTGAAAAGATTTTGCGGGATAAATTCCACTCAGGGAATGCCCAAATGAGGCTCCTTTCATGTCCCCAAAAGCTGGGACAGAGACAGTTGCTCAATCCATCATGCAGTGCCCAGGTTTCAAATTGCCAACTTGCTGGCCTTCCAGCTAACAAGACAAGCTTCTTAACCACTGAGCCACCACAGCCCCTGAACTTGTTGTCTAAAAGAGGGTACTTGGCTGCTTGCTTGATTATTTGTTTATTTGTTAATTCATAACACTTGTATATTGTTCATAATATCTGTATTTAATAGTGTTTTCCAAAAATGCAATATAAACATAATACAAACAAGCATTGTAATAGAATAATAAACTTCCTTATTAATTTCCAAATGCAAAAAATACTTTACCAGCTTTGTAAAATGTTAATGTTCCTTAATTAACATTCTGTATTTGTGAAAGGAATATTCAGTGTGTACTTGCATTTTATAATAATTATAGGCTGTTCCCAGTGGTGAGTTTTCTTATAATCACTGCAGCCCCCTCCCCCTTTCCAAAGCCTGGAAAATCAGATCTGAACAGCTGGCCAAACCTCAGGAAGTAGGCTGAAGTAAGGGGGTTATATGGGTTTTACAATAAGAATCTCTCAGAAATGTTATATTAATACTAGTGCAGAATTGTACAGATGGCCAATGGCTAAGGGGGGAATGAGCCCCTTTGGGTTGGGTGATGGCCTTCTCAGTGGAGTAAATGCCACTGGAAACCATCATACTGTACCAAACAAACCAGAACAAGCTGCACTTTAGTACAGGTGTAACAGTAAGAGGTCTTTTTATATGGATTAGGTTTTTGAAAGAAAATGAGAAGAATCTGAAAGTATGACTCAAAAGAACCTTCTCAATTCCTTCAGAAGATACCGCTATTGTATGGTTATGAATACAACAGATGTTTGTTAAGACAACCATAATCCATAGAGGATAACCATCCTAGCAAATAAAACAAGAGAAAGGGAGACACGGAGGCAGTTTGTTCTATCTTTATGTCTCTTTCATCTCTTGATATACACTGGAGATTGTGCCTGTTTAGTATTTATTTGAAGATGGTCAATTTCCCGAAAAGCTACACAATGCTGTATCTTTTAGTAAGTGTTCCTTCTATTTACAGATTGTTTGGATATAACTTTGTGATGCTTTGGCAACTATAGTTCAAAATATTAATATACTGATTTATAAGCATAAATTAATAATTTTATAATATGCAATGATGAATGCCTTCCAGTAACTGTTATAAAATTTGGATGATTTTACAGTAACTACTATTGCTTTTTTCAGATTTAATTTATTGCTGAATATGTCAATCATACATTGGAGTCAAACCCAAACTGTTTACATATGGAAGGGAATAACTTTGCTCCTGTATTTTTCTGCATTTTTATATATTATGTTATGTTGGTTTTCATATAACTATACTGTATAACTCATTTCTTTGCCATAGCACAATCATGACCTACAAAAATTCCTCTGTTTAAGTGGTCATTGACAATTTTGATTATATCATTGAATCCTTAAAGGGTATGGATGTTGAATATACTGAAGAGAACAGGTCATGAAGTAAGTCTGATGGAGGTGGAGTCATAATACAGTGGAACCCCAATATATGAATGGTTCTACTTATGAAAAAAATCAACATATCATTGAATCCTTAAAGGGGGTGGATGTTCAATATACTGAAGAGAACAGGTCATGAAGTGAGTCTGAGGGAGGTGAAGTCATAATACAGTGGAACCCCAACATATCAATGGTTCTACTTATGAAAAAAATCAACATACATTCGGAAATCTCAGGGAAAAAATTGACATTTGTTTTTTAATTGTTTAAAAAACGACATACATGCTAGCCTCTGAGGTGCCCACTGCTTGCGTTTTCGGTGGCAGTGACAATTACACTGTTTTCCCGGGTTTTTGTACAGCCAGTTTGGGATTTTTCTGTCTCTTCTCATCTGCTCTTCAGGGGATCTGCTCTTCTAGGGGATCTCTCCACCAGCAAAATTTGTATCTGTATTTATAATGTATTTATAAATGCAAGTCCTAATATAATAAACAGTGATCCCCACCACCCATTGTTGTTTAATAGTCATCTCTAAAGTGGTTATTCCTCCTTTGTGGTGAGTACTAGGCTGCTGTTCTCGATCAGTAAAGACCAAATAATTATAATGTTTCCCATCTCCTGCAGCTTTTTAAATCATTATACAGTACATGTTTGGTCAGCTAAAAAGACCCTTTTTTCCCTTGAGAATGTTCTAGGGCAGGGGTTCACATCCGGGCCACACCCTGGCTGTGACACCATTTCATGTGGCCTGCCGTCCTTGCTCCCACTGCCAGAAATAGCAAAAACAGCAAAAAAAAAAAAAAACCAAAACATTGTAAATACACCCACCACCTCTATCAGAAGTGACAAAAACAGCTAGAAATGGGCTGTAAATGCACATGCCCCTGCCACCGGAAAAACAGCTAGAAACGGGTTGTAAATGTACCCATGGCTGTTGTAAACATGTTTATGACAGTTGCAGACACATTTTACAGCAGTATTTACAGTGGGGGAACCACGTGTCCGGCCCACTCAGCTGTCTGAGGGTGTGTGTTCCGGCCCATGGTGGGAAAACATTGAGAAACCCTGTTATAGGGATTAAGCCTTCTCATATATCTCTTTCCCATGTGTATCATATTTTCCCTCAACTGTTTTAACTGCTTGCCCTGATACACATCTGATTTACCATTATTAATTAAAACCCAGTCCCTCCCTATGCATACCAATACATACTTATAATTAATATATGTACAATGTGGAATTGCCACAGCTGTGTATGAATCTGACATGCATAGGCTGAAATCCTGTTGCTTAGTGTATTAAGATGCATTAGAGCAGGACTACTGAATTGTTGTTGTTGTTGTTGTTGTTTGGATTTGTATGCCACAAACTCAACAATGTGACTCCAGGGGATTTAGTGAATCAACCTGTCTGTAAGTCGTATTGATTCACGTGGGCATACTCTAGTCGGAATATACTACCTCAAGCAACAAGATTGCTATCTCAACAAGACTTACTACCTCAAACAAAAAGATTTCAGAAAAAAAAATAGTCAATCATTTAAAGCCAAACAGCTGAAACAATCTAGCAGATAATTAAAACAGAGATAATAACATAACTCTTCTGGATATGTTCTTCTGTTAGAGGTGATGTATGTGTTAAACCAAATAAAAGCTAATAATTAAATTTAGCTCTTCATTGCATCTGTAGGCTTTGAACAGTGCAAACTTTAAAACTTGTGGTGTAGGGATAGTGGCAGAACAGAACATATGTGCAATTAAACATTCACAGAGAAAGAATTTAATTCCACACATACAAATAGTTTTGAGGAATTTTTTCCTGCACTAAAATTTATCAGAAATGAGAACATGGGCTTGTTCAGACTGTGCCTCTCAGAATCCCACATCCAAAATTGGAGACTGTGGGTTTTTAATAAAGAAAGGAAGGAAGGAAGGAAGAAGAAGAAAGGAAAGAAGTAAGTCTCCATCTCAGATATTTACATTTGAGAATAATCTCCCTTCTGCCCGAGCTCAGGAGCAAGAGAGGAAGGGATTGAATTCTCTATCACGTTTTTATCCCATTAATTTTGAGCATTATCTAAACTAATGCAATTTGCTGTATTATTGTTATAAAGCTGTCACAAGTTAAAATGCAGTGGTGCATTTGAACTCATATCTATATTAGCCCTAATAGTGTTTCAGGCCTATATATATTCAGTAATAAACAAAATAACACAGGAGCTTAATATTAATCCCAAAAAACATTATAATGGTGGTGCTGGCTTCTGTCCTTGTATTCTAATCAGATGTGCTATTTATTTTCCATTCCTTTTTGAGCCCTGGCTTGTCTTGGAGCAGAAACACAGTTCAGACAAATGGAAGAGAGCATTAATGGAGAAACCCACTCAAGCAATTCTGAGTTACTTTTCAGCTCCATTTGTCAGTACTAGTTTGCCCCCACATGCCCGCACAAAAGAGACTGACCACAGTATTGTTGGTATAAAAATTGGGCCACTTTATTTAATATCAACTTGGTTAACTTTAACCATCTTAACCAATAACTTACTGCAACAAGGCCGCAGTAGCACTGGTGAGGTACACGATATCCATTCATAAACTTAACTTGGATATCGGACAACCATGTCCAAACGTCATTTAACTGTCCCGGTCAGAAGTAACCAGTTGTTATCTCCTTCTGACCCCGATCCGGGCGAACTCAAATATTGGGGCTGCCTGCTGCCGAGCTGGGCAGTTCCCAAGTTCCCGGTCCGCATTTTGATCAGGCTCACAGAGTGGCCGATCAAAACACGTTCCTACCCGGTTCTCCTGGGCCCCAATTTATTCCACACCAGTGCTACCCGCCCCCAAAAGTGACCAAAAACCAAACCCAGCTCAGCCTGAGTCCGCAGTGTGGGATGGGCGAAAACGCCAAGAGACCCACCGGCCAATCAAGGTCTCAAGCAAAAATTCCCATCCGGCCCCGAAGCGACCAAAACAGTCACACTGCTTCCAGGGAGGGAGGGCGGGGTTCGCTTCGCCTGTCAGACGGGACTGGCGACGAGCACAGGGAGCGTGCCACCCTTATAAGGGCAGCGCTCAGCCACGCCCTCTGCGCTCGTCCCCAGGCCCGTCTCTTTGACAGGCACTGGGGCAAAGCGCGCAGCCGCAGCATTTGCTGCGGCCGCTCGACCATTTTATCTGTTTGTCAAATATTTCCAAATACAGTACCTGTTTCTAATTGACAATTGTTTCTCAACTGATATGCTAAAAAAAGGGAATGATATTATTGATCCCATGGTAAATACTTATAGCTTACACTAGTGACTTCAGTGACTTTCATACCTGGCTTGAGATAGACACATTAAATAAAAATTAATTACAGAGAAAGAATCACATGGGTAGAAGTCAGATTCTAGCTTCATTGACTGCAATATAGAAACATCAAGATAACAGATAGGAGTTCATCTTTATATAATCTTTATATTTGTTTTAGAGAAATGTCATGCCAAACTTACATTATTTTGAAGGCCAAATAAATATTTCCAACAGATGTTACAATGTTTTGTCAATGTGAATGTTTTCTGAATGTGGAATGTTTTCTAACTTTACTTTTTCCATGTGAATAATTTAAATTGTTAACAATATTGTATACTATACAATATTGTATAGATAGAAAGTTAAGCAAAAGTATCCTGCTGCAGGAAGGTGAAGATTTGCTGCAATTTATTGTTTTCTCTCATGACCAAGAAAACACAAAATTCATCTTTGAGACCAAATCAGACCAGCAAAGTAATTGTTTTAAAATGATCCTGTTGTTAAAAATATTTTTAGTGATATACAGTAAAACACTGGATAACGATTGGATCGGATAATGCTAAAATCGGATAACGTTGGGGAATTTGAGGCAAACATTTGGCTTGGATAGCGTTATGTTCAGTGATGGGATGACAAAAAATCTACTACCACACCATGACGTCACTGACGTCATGGGCGTGGCCAATGTCATGACGTCATGATGTCATGGGCAGAGCTGACGTCATGACATCATGACGTTGTGGGCGGGGATAATAATAATAATAATAATAATAATAATAATAATAATAATAATAATAATAATAATAATAATAATAATAATAATAATAATAATAATAATAATAAATAACACACACACACACAACCTCAACTCAACCACCCAACCATCACAAACCCGTAAATAACTTGAATAAATAAAATAAATAAATAAATAAAATAAAAATTAAACAAAAATACAACCACCCGCCCAAAACACAAATAACTCGCCCACCCACCCCAAATACAAAACCCTCACTTACCACCTCCTCCGAACGCGGCAGGCGCCACCGCCTACAGCCGCCGCCATAGCCGCAGCCGGGCTGAAAAGGCTCCTGCCCAGCCAGTCCTTCCATGCTGTCCTTCCTCCCGACGGGCGCCCGGTCCAGCCAGCCCAGTCCGGCTAATGGGATCTCCAAGCTGCTCAAGGAGGAGGCGTCCCAGGCCGGGGCTGGAGCGCTACCGCGGTGAGCAATGCTGCCGCCGCACCCGGGCAGGGCCGCCCAAGGGGCAGGCTGGGGAGGGGGTCTTTGGAAGGCGCGCTGGCTGAGGAACTGAGGGCTGGTGCCGCCGGCGCCGGCGCCGGAGCTGCCCTGAAAAGGTGCAGCTCCGATGCCGAAAGAAAAAAAATTAAAATTGGAGCCAAAATGGCTCCAATTGACTGCACATGCGCAGAAACTCAATCTGACGCATGCACAATACATCAGATTGAGCTTCTGCGCATGCGCAGTCAATTGGAGCCATTTTTGCTCCGATTTTTTTTAAAAAAAATTCTTTCGGTGAGGCGTCCGGAACCGGACGCCTCAAAAGTTGACTAACTTCCCGGAGAACCCTCCGGGATTGTTCCTAACGGTTCCATAAGGTTCCCTGGACATCCCATCACTGGTTATGTTAACCTTTATGTTAACGTTATCCGATCCATCAGATAACACAGCTATTTCTGATATGAATGTTTGCCTCCAATTCCTTGAGGTGTGGCTGTGACTCACCAGTTTGTCTTGGGAGAAAGGGAGGGGGGTGCCTGCTCTCTTTATCTTAAGGATGCAAAACAATCACACATTACAAAAGCTTGCCAAACCAGTTTGACTAGTTTAGCTAAGAAAAACACAGACAGCATTTTTTAACTTGCTGTTTTAAAAGAAGTGCTCGCCCTTTTTGTTGACAGATTTTTTTCCAATGATGCCATGGCACACCATGGTGAGCAGAAGAAAACAAATTTTAGCTTGTTTACTGCTTTCCATAGTTTGGACACTCCTGGCTAAGAGGGATAGACACAGGACCCAAAATAGATGCCAACATGCTGTAGTGCACTGACCTTCCAAGATCACCAAGACATGGGGAGGGGCTCTTTCAATATGTCCTGACTCCATTTTAAAAGCTAAGAGGCAAAAAAAAAGCGCCCCCAAATGGATGAAATTTACAATCATGCAGAACTGCCATGACTGGCCCATGGTCTGAAAAGTTTAGGCACCCCTACTGTTAGCAAGGCTTCTGGGCCAGATCTGGCCCATGACTAATTCATCTGGCCCACACCACCCTCATCACTCCCAGAAACAGAAGTAAAACTCACCTGACTTCCACTTCTGGGAGTGACTATCGTGGAGTGGGCCGGATAAATTGGTGTTGTGGGCTGGCCCCGGCCCACAGTTTTGGCACCCATGAACCACGTGGCTGGCCCATGGCCTTAAATTTTTGGACACCTCTGCTGTTCGCTTCCGCTTCTGGGAATGGCAAGAGTGGAACGGGCCAGATGAATTGGTGTCAGGGCCGGATCTGGTGCACAGGCTGTAGTTTGGTTAGTCTGGCCCCATCCACCCTCATCACTCCCAGAAGCTGGGTGGGTTTTACTTCCGCTTCTGGTGTCATTGGCTGCATCTGGCCCATAGGTTCATGGGTGCTAAAACTATGGGCCATAGGCTGGGGCCAGCCCACAACACCAATGTACCACTCCACCATAGTTGCTCCCAGAAGCTGAAGTCAGGTGAGTTTTACTTCTGTTTCTGGGAGTGATGAGGGTGGTGTGGGCCAGATGAATTGGAGTCATGGGCCAGATCTGAACCAAACCCTTACTAACACCAGGGATGCCTAAACATTTCAGACCATGGGCCAGTCATGTGGTTCATGGGTGCCCAAACTACTCCCTGTGGGCCAGATCTGGCATCCAATGCCAATTCATCCATCCCATGCCATACTTGTCAATCCCAGAAGTGTTTTTTTTCCCTCTTAGCTTTTAAAATGGAGTCAGGACATATTAAAAGAGTCTCCTCCCATGTCTTGGTGATCTTGGAAGGTCAGTGCACTACAGCATGTTGGTATCCATTTTGGGTCCTGTGTCTATCCCTCTTAGCCAGGGGTGCCCAAACTATGGAAAGCAGTAAACAAGCTAAAATTTGTCAACAAAAAAAATCTGCCAACAAAAAGAGGCAGCACTTCTTTTAAAACAGCATCGTTTTAAAAAATGCTGTCTGTGTTTTTGCTCTGCTAAGCTAGCCTGTGGCCTGAAAAGTTTGGGCACCCTTGCGGTTAGCTTTTAAAACTGATTCCTGCTTTTGCTCAGCTAAACTAGTCAGACTGGTTTGGCAACCTTTTGTAATGTATTTACCCTTTAGACAAAGGTTCCAGCATGTTTCCTTGACTCTATGGAGTTAACATTATCTGATCCATCTGAATAGGATTTTAACATTATCTGATGCATGCATCGGATAAGGCTAAAAATCGGATAACGTTAAGACTTGTGGAACCAAGTCTTAACATTATCCGGTGTATTACTGTAGTGCAAAGTCTTCTTTGCTATGGCTGTGTTTTAATCAACTTCTGAATTTCTTTGTTCACTTTTATACTTTCCTGTGCTTGTTACTCTTCTGTGATGTCTTATTCATTCATTCATTCATTTTGTTCGACTTTTATCACCACTCCCTTGCCGAGCCGACTCCGGGTGGCTTACAGTCTAATCAATAAGAACATAAAATATAAAAGGATCCCCACAGTAACAATTAAAATCATAAAAGCATTAAAACTGTTAAAATACCCCTCCACATTCACAACAGTTAAAAACTAAAACTCAGATGGCCATTCATAAGTACCAGCAGAAGGGGGGGGGTGCTTCATAGGCATCACCCCACACCCACTGGGCCAGTCAAGTTTTGAGGCCTTTTCTAAAGGCTAATAACTCTGACTGGAGATGTAGTTCGGAAGGCAGGAGGATACACATGACCGGAGCAGATATCAAAAAGGCCCTCCTTCTAGTACTAGAGAGGTGAGCCTCTCTAGCCATTGGTACCATTAGGGAGCCCCTCCAGTCTGCTCTGATGGGATAGGCAGATATCCTTGGGGTGATGCAGTCTCTTAAGTAACCTGGTCCACTACCATGTAGGGCTTTAAAGGTAATAACCAGCACCTTGAATTGCACCCGGAGGCACACTGGCAGCCAATAAAGCTCCTGCAACAAGGGTGAGGCATGGGTATAATGCCCACACCCCATCACCATGCGGGATGCTGCATTTTGAACCAGTTGCTTCCTATGAATGATCATCAAGGGCAGCACCACGTAGAGCACATTACAATACGGATACAGATACAATACAGTTGTCTTGCCATATAACAAAATGATATATTTTTTTTTGATCTTTTCCATTGAAACATTCTTTATAACTCAATAATTTGGAAATAGTCTTTCAATTTCACCAATCAAACTAAGTCTTTATGGTTCTATTTTCTTCTTGCTATTGTAACTTTACAATTATGCCCTATTTGAGCAAAGGCTAAGAGGAGGCCCATATGTTTCACCAACATGCAATGGCATACTTCAATATTGCACTGAAAGCTGTCCCTTGAAACAGCATATTCGAGTAAGCTATCACAAACTGTCCAGTTCCACTGACACATTGACTGTGATACTTAATTGCATAAACATTGCTGTTCTGTTTACAACTGCAGGGCATTTCTTTTTGAATGTGAGACTCATGGGGGTGGACAGAGATGTCATTAAGAAAGAGTTGAAAAGACTGCCTGAAATGTAATTGTAGAATAGACAACCCCTTACAATGCCAAAAATTGCAAGGTTGTGCCAAGACCATGTTTGTCATTAAAAAGATGTACTGAAATCTTTGAGCTTACATTTATCTACAATAAAACACACTCAAAACCACTACATTAATAGAAATCTGCTGATGTTTGAAACAGCAGTTGTGAATGTAATTTTCCCCTACTATAATATCCAGCACATACCACAACTTTATTTTGATAGCTTCATAGATGCTGCAATTAGGACTCATCAAAGAATGAGTCCCTCCCCCTTTTTTTCTTTTGCTTTATTATCAGAATTGTGAAGGGAAAAAGATTTCTGCACATTCTTGTGTTTTGGTTGTTCAGTTGCACAGTCGATTCCGACTCTTTGCGACCCTATGGACCATTGCCCTCCAGGGACCCTTTTCCTCCACCATTCACAACTCTTCCAGCTCTGTGCCCATTGTGTCTACAATACCATCTAGCCATCTCATTTCTTCTTCCTTTGCTCTCCACCTTTCCCAGCATCAAGGCTTTTTCAAGTGAATCCTCTGTTCTCATTTGATGTCCAAAGTATTTTAGCTTCATCTTTACTATTTGACCTTCTAAGGAGCAGTTAGGGTTGATTTCTTCTATGATTGACCTATTTGTTCAGGGGACTCTCAACACTCTCCTCCAACACCACATTTCAAAGGCGTCTAAAGGAAGTGGAATGTGTATTTATCTTTGTGCCGATCAAAACATACCACACATACATCCTTTCATACATACACAAATAAAAATACAAATTAAATGGACATACAAATACATAAAAATACACATAAAAACACATTAAATACACATTAAAATAAATACACATTAAATAGGCATAAAACACATAAAATGCAAATTAAATACACATAGAACATAAAAATACACATTAAAAATAAATACACATTAAATGCACATTAAATAGACATACAAACACATAAAAATACAAATTAAATACACATAAAATACACAATAAAAATAAATACACATTAAATACACAATAAAATACACCCACACACCCCACACCCAATGGTAAGTCACTTACCCTGGGGAGCAGACTATAGGGAGCTTCAGGCTAGCATCTTCTCTTCCTCCTCCCCACTTGGGAGGACAGCAAGGAGGCCGTACATGTGCAAAGCGCTGTAGGTGCGCATGCACACCAAGCACTTAGTGCACATGTGCAGTGGGCGAACCGGTGGAAAGGTAAGCCCCCGAGGTGGTTCTCCCCTAAAGCTGCTACTGGTTCTCTGGGACACCGGGGAAGGTTACTACCGGTTCTGGTGAACTGGTGTGAACCTGTTGCTGCCCATCACTGTATCTATCTATCTAAAGGCAAAAGTGACATTCTCAGTGGTAGCTTTGGAAAAATGTCCTCAGTATTGGGGGAGAAAACAATGCCCGATTGTGTTAACACTGTAGTTGTACCTAATGGATTTTCAAATATTCAGTATTTATAACTGTTATTCTAATCTGTGTGATGGTTTCTAAATGGCACAAGTCATTACAATAATAAACAATCTGCAGCATTATCTGCTGTTCTGGCCAGTCATTGAATAAGTGTAGTTCAAACACAGCTAAATAAATTTTTATGGTAGCTTATTTCACCTGGAGCATAGCATTTCAGATTACTAAATCATCAGAACTTTAATTTATAAAATTAGGTTCATGAAAAAATTGCAGTGTTAGCAGTCTGATAATATTGGCTCCTGTCCTTTGATATAGCTTAAATTGTTCTTGCTACCATATGTCCCCTTCCCATCATTTTTACAACTTGGAACAGCTTACTGCTATAGAGAGTAGCTATACTCCCATCTTAGTTCATAGCACTGACTGAGTGCAACAATGGCAATCAAAAAATGAATTGCAACATTTAAACTTCATCACCACAGGTTAAAGAGAAGGAACATTAACAGCAGGCTTGAACTCTCCCATGTGTCAGTTGTCAATGTTTTAGTTGAATATGTGCATTGTTGTTTGGCTTCAAATCTCAATTTACAATGAGCAGGTGGTATGCAATAATTGTGTGGTAAGTGATTTGTACTTGTAGAGATGCATGATTTGTACTTGTAGGGATGCATCTGTATTCATTATGTTCATGTATAACTGGCACAATGAATGACAGAATGGCCAACACAAGACATGTACCAAAAATCCCCCCCTCCCTGCATACTTTAAAAGTTTACTATGTCTGCTTCCTGATCATCCAGTCCTTGCTGAGTGGGCAGCTCCAGGTGTGTACACCAGGGATGGTGAAAATGTTTTTAACTAGGAAGAGAATATCTCTGTGATGGTACCTACGCTATGGATCAGCCTACCTGTGGAATTGCATCAGTCTCCCTTGCTGAATGCATTTAAGAAACAGCTGAAATGGAGTTGAATATAGAGATGTTCAAAGTTATTCTTCCTATGGTGGATTCATTTTGAATATTATTATTCCCAGGTTTCATATCCTGTTGGTGAATAATGTTTAAATTTATTTTTTATGTGTTGTATTTTGTACTGTTTGGAGGGAGGATTCTATATATGTGTTTAATGTTGTTTTGCTTGTTTTAATGTTGTGAACTGTCTAGAACGGAAATTTGCTTCCCAGATGGGTGCTGAATAAATATCTCTCTGTTATGCATTGTGAAGTGGTTCTATATAATCGATAAAATTGCTGTTTTGACCGTAAACTGCCCTGAGTCACTCGACGAGTGGGTGGCATTATAAATCTGAATAAATAAATAAATAAATAAATCTTGGATTACAGTTAAGTAACTAGAACAAGAACAGCACTAGTAATATAGAGTAATAGCACATATTTAAGGTTTTTGTCTTTTTTGTCTTTTTTAATTAATCTCTGATATACTTGCACAGACTAACATGGCTGCCACTTCAAAAAGCACATATAGAGTAGTAGTAATAGCACATGTAATATCCTCACTTTTCCAGCATCTCATGAATGCTGTCTCCGACAATTCTGCCCTTGACCTCTCCATCTTTCTCTATTATTATTTTCTATAGTTGAAAGTTTAGCATTCCAGAAATTCAGATTTTCTTTATTTTTAAAGGCTGCAGAGATGGAATTTTAAAATTTTATGTAGGAAATGGGTAGGTGTTGAGTGTGGTGCAGTGATTACAGTGTTGGATTGTGGCATGGGAGAATCTGAGCCATTAAATTTACTGAGTTTATGCCAGTCACTGTTTCAATTAATGTACCTTGTAAAGTTGCTTAGAGGATGAAATTGTGTGGAGGGGAACCATGGATGCAGCTTAAAATGCATTGGAGGAGAGAAAGGACATAGATAAGTTGATATTGCATGCCCATCAACTTGCTTCCAACTTGTTTCAATCAACATAAATGTGACAAGTAATCAATTATACAATATGTTTATTGTAGGAACTTAATTTTGATGATGTATGGTGGATGTTAGTGAATGTTAACTTCCTGCAAGTAAGTGTTGCACAAAGAGACATGAAAATTGTACACTGAAATGTTTTGTAATCAAGGTTTTGAGAACTTCAAGGGAGGCTCTTCTTTCCATTCCCACTTCCCTTACTGAGAGAAGGGTTTTTCAGTAACTGCTCCTGGGTATGAAACTCCCATCCATGGGAAACTAAATTACCTTCTTACACCTACTGTCTTTCCACCAGCTGGCAAAGACCTTTCTTCCAGGAAGCACTTGACAACTTACTAGATTGTGGAAAGAACAGCTTTTGCTTGAAGATGTCACACTTATTTCTTTCTTTCTTTTTCTTCTTCTGAAATAATTTTTTTATATATACAGTATATATATAAAGCTACCTTGAGTCCCTGCATTGGAATATGCATGAAATAAATAAATAAACTCATGTTAGTTGTTCCCTTCCTCTCTGGGAGGTACAGTGGTGATGGGTACTGCTTTAGAAGTACTATAGATAATCACAACACTACACTTTACAACCTTTCTGCAAAAATCATTTGTAGGCTTTTTTCCTGGTTATGAATAAATATAGCTACAATCAGAAAACTCATTGTGGAGTATTTGGAAGTGCCTAATCTTCACAGTTTGAAATACTTGTAGTTATGATTGTATTTCAGAGTCAGAAAATCTTAAGGTGGGTAAAAGCTGTACTACTTCGCCTGTCTAATGGCTCAGCTGCTTAACAGTGGGAGGGACACTTATCATGTTGGTATTCATTACTTGATGACTTGCAGGTGTGAAAGAGCCATCCTAGATTTGTCCTTTAAGGCATACTGCATTTCAGTGAAGGAAACTGACATATTCAAATATGAGCTGTCACTTAATATACATCTGTATGTAACTTCAAGGCAACACATGGCGCTAGTGGAAGGGGGAGGTTTATTCTCTTGAACTTGGTGAAAGATGTAATCTCCCTTGCTCAGACCATATGTATGTAAACTAGATGTGACTATCAAATTCAGATGAATCTCAACTGCTGTGTCAAGGTGGGAATCTTTGCAGAATTTTTGTCTTAGATAAAGTCAGTTTCCTCCTAACCTGAGCCCTCCATAAATACTGTGAGTTTGCATATTCAGAGGAAGTAGTTGAAAGACAAAAGTGGAGCTCCAGCAAAACAGCACTATTGATTAAAGGCAAATAATCAATGATTAGAAGTCATTTTAGGGATCACATGACCTGTACAGAATGTAACATAGTCACACTCAACCAGAAAATCATTAAAAAAAGCCTTTAATCATGGTAATTTCCTGCTGCTAATGACAAAATTACCAATGTGCATAATGAGCTGTGCAACAGGATTTTAGCCAGTATGTCTGCAAAAATTGAAACCTTTTAAAAGGGAAGATGTCACAATGGTGAAAGGAGGAATGGGAATTTATGGAAATAGTTTTGTGATTAACCACTCAGATGAAAAATTTGTATTCTTTAAAGTTCCTATAAAGTATGGATTTTGCTGTGATTTCTAATGCCATCCAGATGATGTTCCTTTTATCCTCTTCAGCAGGGATTTTGCACGAATTTATGTACCTATTTGTTTCCCCTGAATCCTTAATTTACTCTGTGCTACTTTGAATACACTTAGAAAACAAATACTCCAGCAAAAATCCTATCGATTAGTTTTGCTGATGTAAGTGCAATAGTAGCAGCAAA
Source organism: Furcifer pardalis (assembly GCA_030440675.1). Classification (NCBI taxonomy): domain Eukaryota; kingdom Metazoa; phylum Chordata; class Lepidosauria; order Squamata; family Chamaeleonidae; genus Furcifer; species Furcifer pardalis. The sequence continues at coordinate 63,949,597 of CP126891.1, forward strand.
TTTCCACTAGTTAATGATTTGCTGCCTGTGTTGCTCATTGTACGCTGAGTTATGTGATCTACATGTGATGAGAGAGAAGTGATGTGTTAGTTAGCCACAATTTCCTGGAGCAATTTATGGCATGGCACTTTTACCATAGTTGCTTGACAGGAATTTGGGCTTATTCAATACTCTGTATCAAATGATTTGCCAAATGCACATTTAATTTTTCACTTGAAACTGATAGCATAATCCTAAACATATTTGCCCGGAAATAAATCCAGCTGAGTTTGAGCAGGGTTTATGGCTAGGTGATGTGTGTACCTTTTTAAAGTTTTTTTTAGCAATGAGTTATCTTTTACCAGCTTGCTGCACCTGTCACAACGTTGTGAGAACCCCTTTGGCCAGGTAATTTTTGGGTAATCCAGGATGGCCTTTACGGCTGTCATTGTGATCCTGTGGTGCAAGGCCACACCATACTTCACCCAGTCCTAGAAATCTCACCATTTGACCTGTTACCACTTCTCATGATGTGGATGTGGGGTTAGAGTTTGAGAGGCTAGAGAGAGAAGATTGAGGTAATGGCAATTGGAAGGAAACAGCATACTCTAGATATCGAGGTAGAGGGAACAAGTATAAAATAAGTGGCAGAGTTCAGATACCTAGGAAGAACATCGTCTGAAAATGGCAAAATGAATGAAGAGATTATCACATGCTGCAGCAAGGCAAACCAAATATTGGGACAGTTAACTCTGTTCTTACAATACAAGGCAATAACAATTAACATGAACAAACACCCCTTACACCCCATGATGGAAACTAAGAAGCTACCTTTTTATCCTAGGATACAGTTTATGGTAGTGATGGCCCAGTTCGACACTCCAGATGTTCTTGGACTTCAATTCCCAGAAGCCCAAGTCAACACACCTGCTGATCAGAGCTTCTGGGAATTGAAGTTGAAGAAAAGATGGAGTGCCAAGGTTCACCATCACTGATATAGAGCTTCTCCATCTTTGACTGCCATGATTTTAGCTCAACCTGGGAGTAAATATTCACAACCTCCCATGGTTCAAGGAGAAAAAAATACATTTTAATCACTATTTCACTTTGCTATATGTTAATTTAATGCATGGTGCAACAACTTTTTAAAATAACGCTGATACAAGTTATTGTATACAGTAACATTTTCACTGTTGATTGTTTTTTTAAAAAAATAAGTTATAATGATAGCATGGATTATCAGTGTAATAATATACTTATTTAAATGATGTTGTTTTAAAAATAATTTGTATCACCTTTCTTAAAATAGTGAGGAAACATGAATCCAAATCAGTCATCAGTTCTTATATAGAAGGACAGCTAAGCAAGATTATTTGTACTTAGTTAGTAGGGGTCTGATGACACTTTAAAATCACATTTCTTTGCAAATCCTTTTGCATTGTGTCTGTAATCATCTTAATTTTCTTTGTATTCTCTGTCACCTCTTTTTGCATATCCGATAGGGACCTGGCCAGGCTCTCATGTTGTAATCTGGCCAGCTCCCTATCTTTTTTCATTTCCTCACTATTATTCTCAACAGTTTTATTCAGCCTTTGCATTGTTACCTGACAATCACCCACATTTTTAGCCAGTTGCTGTAAAATGGCGCATACTTCCGATAAATCGGTTGCCCGCCCACCCGCTGCTTGAGATTCAGTTGTTGCTGCTTGCGCTTCCATGGCTGGTGACGGTGTACGTCTCTCCTTATCCTTCTGCTCCTTCTCTCTCTTCTCTCTTCTTGTTTTCGGTTCCTCTCTGCCTCTCCCTCCCTCCATACTGTGTTCACTTGCAACAAACCAGTATCACAGTGAATGAACTTTTGATCCAGGAACATGTCATCTCTAACAGGGTATCAGTTCAAGAGAAAAAAATGATGATGGTGGAGGAGGGGTGGAGAAAACAGAACATTGTGATACGCAAGATGGTGGAAAGGACGCCAGACAAGTTGAAGGACAGGGTGATAGATTGGCTGAACTCTCTAAAAATGGGGAAGGATTTTGTTTCAGAAGATATTGGCGCTGTATTTAGAGTGGGGGGAAGGAGAGATAGGAGAGCACCTAGGAATGTTTTGGTTAAATTTGCAAATTGGGGAGATAAGCTGAAGGTGATGGCTTTTATTAAACAAGCAGGGTCTGGCATCCTAAATATTGAGGGAGTTGATGTGGAAATCTACAATGATATTGCGCCTGAGGAGAGAAAATGGAAATACATGATGAAACCAGTTACAAAGCTTTTGGTAGCTAAAGACATTAAATACAACTGGAGGTTTCCACAACAACTGAGATTTTTTTATGATAAGAGATGGCATGTTCTTGATGAAAAGACTGATGTTTTGCAATACCTGACACAAATTGGACTGATTACGGTGGCGGACAAGGAATGGATTGGCCTGAGAACAGATTTGTATACAGTGGGGGTGATGGGGCCGGCCTTGAATGTGCAGGAGGAGGTGGAGGGAGCGGTAGGGGGTGCGGATCTTTCGGGGTCACCGAGTCTGGAAATAGTAGAATAATGATCATATGTAATACTTGGTTAATGGCGGAGGGAGGGTTAATTACAAGAACTTGATGCCATTCTTTCACGTTCCCCCCCTCCCCTCTTTGGAGTTCAGAGGCGACATCTTTGGGAAAGGTGTGGGGAGGGTAGAGAAAGAAAGAAGAGTAGGTAAGTTTTTTATCTTTATGGTTAATTTTATTTTTCTTAATGTTATTTTTTCTGTTAACTTTTTTTTTTGTAATCTTACAGTAGTTTCAACTAATTCTTTTTTAAGTATTTTTTTCCTTTTTGGGGAATATGGATGGAATAGAGGGAGCACGTCCGGGGAGGATTGTGGGGAATGGGTAACTATAACAATAATAGATGGTTAAAAACTTAAGGGTTTTAACATGGAATGTGAAGGGAACGGGGAACGCCTTGAAGAGGAAAAGACTGCAAATAGCACTCAATAAATCTAGAGCGGACATTATTTTTCTCCAGGAAACACATCAAAAATCGGCGGAAGCAAATAAATTAGTGGTAAGAGGAATGGAAATATATGAAAAGGCTTATGGGACATCTAAAGCTAGAGGTGTTGCAACGTTAATCTCGGAAAAATTGGGTTTTACTGTGGCTAAAACTATAGTAGATCAGGAAGGAAGATATGTGATAATTAAAGGGAATATTGAGGAGGAAGAGATAACTTTGGTTAATACTTATGCCCCAAATAATAATCAGAAAGAATTTTTAGATAGGATGGGAGAAATTTTAAATAAGGAAGGGTCAAAGAACATGATTATAGGGGGAGATTTCAATTTGTTAAGATCGGATATTGATAGCACAAGTAGTAAAAATAAAGGTAAAAAGTATATGTTGGATGACTGGAGTAAACTAATGGGTTTAAAAGATGTGTGGAGAGAGCTTAAGGGCCAGGAGAGGGAATACACTTACTATTCACAAGTTCACAATATGTACTCCAGAATCGACTATATATTTGTTACAGAAGGATTGGTTAAAACAATAGATGATATAAAAATTGGAACATTTAAGGAATCAGACCATGCTAAGATAATTGTGGATATAAATCTGGAAGATACAAGGGGCATAAGATATAACTGGAGATATAACACAAAGTTGTACGAGGAGGACAAAATAAAAAGGCAAATTATGGAAAAATGGGAGGAAAATTGGAAATGGAACGATAATAACGAGGTCCGTTATGGAATTGTATGGGATACAATGAAAGCAATTTTCAGGGGAGAATCAATAAAATTAAATAGTATAAGAAAGCGACAGTTTAATAGTCAGTATCAAGAGAAGGAAAACCGACTGAAACATCTTCACTCGGAACATGCTAAGAATAAAGATCACAAAGTACTTCAAGAGATAAATAAAATCAAGAAAGAATTAGAGGGGAAAGACATAGAGAAAGTAAAAAAGGACCTGATTTTCCTAAAAAGAGAGTATTTTGAATATAGCAATAAAAATTCTAAATTATTGGCTAAAGCAGCAAGAGATAAGAAAAATAAAGGTCAGGTAGGAGTATTGGTAGATAAAAACGGAAAAAGATATAATAAAAGGAAAGAAAAAGCGGAATTAATAGAAAATTTTTACAAAAAATTGTATTCGAAAAAAGAGGTAAATATTGAAAAAATGAGAGATTTTTTCGAGAAGCAACAAATTAGATCGATAACAGAAGAACATAGGATTAAAATGGAGGCAGAAATCTCAGTAAAGGAAATTGAGGAAGTGATAGGGAGATTAAAAAAAGATAAAGCACCGGGGGAAGATGGGTTGACAGCGGAATTCTATAAGGACTTTAAACTCTGGATTGTTCCGAGATTATACAAGTTATTTAATGGAATATTGGAAGGAGAAACAATCCCAGATTCTTGGAACAGAACCATAATAGCTTTAATCCCAAAGCCTGAAAAAGACCTAGAGAAAATAGAATCATACAGACCGATATCCTTAATCAACCAAGATGCAAAAATTTTCTCAACAATATTAGCAAATAGATTAAATAGTTTCATAGCCAATTATATAAAAGAGGATCAGGCCGGGTTTGTAAAAAACAGGCATATGTCAGATTTAATAAGAAGGGTAGTGGATCTATTGGATTTAGCCGAAAGGAGGAAAGAAAAGGTGGGTTTTTTGTCGTTAGACATTTTTAAAGCCTTCGACTCATTACAATGGGCAACAATTCATGAAATGATTAGATTATATGGATTTGGAGTTAAATTTCAAAGAATAATTGGGAACTTATACAAACAAGGGATAGCTAGGGTTAAATTCAATGGTAATTATACAGGAGATATTAAACTGGAAGCAGGTACAAGGCAGGGCTGTCCATTGTCACCATCTTTATTTATATTGGCTATGGAATTTTTGGCAAACATAATACGTCAGGATGAGGAAATAATTGGAATTGAAGGGAATAAAATAAGTTTATATGCAGACGATACATTAATAATGGTAAAACATCCAACAAAAGTTATATCGAGGATAAATATGCATTTGAAAAGATTTGAGGAGATAACAGGACTAAGAGTGAACTGGGACAAAACAGAAATGATATTAGTTAATGGGAATAAAAGTGATGAGGATTTGATAAAACGGGATTATAATATACAGATTGCACAAAAGATGAGATATTTAGGTGTAATATTGGCAAGTAAAATTAAGGAGTTAAAGGGATTGAATTACGGTAAACAAAAGAAGGAGATTGAAAAAAAGATAATACAATATAGCAAATTAAATTTGTCCTGGTTCGGTAGAATAGCAATGTGTAAAATGATGTTATTACCTAAATTGAATTTTTTGTTCGATGTTTTGCCATTAAAACATACAGATAAAGAATTAAAAGAGTATCAAAACATTATGAATAAATTTTGTAATGGGACCCGAGGAGCTAGAATAGTTAAATCGCTGTGGTATTTATCACAAAAGGAAGGTGGACTGGGTATTCCAAATATTAGTAAATATTATAGGGCTTTTCAAATAAGAAACGGTATTAAGTTATTAAGTAGAGAAAAAATGGTGTGGGAGAGAATTGAAAGAAAGGAATTTTTAGGGGTTGGAAATGTTCTGTTTATGGGTTTAGAAAAAGATAAAAGAAGAGAGAAAATTCAGGGAATATTGTTAAAGTCCACTATAGAGGAATGGAATAAAATGAGGAAAGACTTTATGTTAGGAATTTCTCCAGTTCTAGAACTAGAGGACTTTAATAACTTCCCATTAAAAATAGATAGCAGGATTAGGGATATCTTATTAGAGAATGGGGTTTTAATGCTGAAAGATTGGGTAAAAACCTGGAGAGACCAGGAAAAAAGAAATGAGTTATATTTGCAACTGGAGTTGAGTTGGTTTAAGATCCTTCAGATGAATAACTGGAGTAAAAGATTTCTACTAGAAGGGGATTTAGATAGGGAATATACTGAAATTGAGACACTTCTGGTCAAAATAAGAAAAGGGGATATAGGAATAAAGGGAATAGTAAGTAAAATTTATAAAATTTTGAATAAAGGAGGCAAAATACAAGAGATACTAAGACAAAAGTGGGAACAAGAACTTAATGTTACAATTACAGAAAAAAAGTGGCAGAAAATGTGGAGGAGAAGAATTATGAAAACTACATCAGTGAAGGTTAAAGAGCATAATTATAAGTTGATTTGGAGGTGGTATAGAACTCCAATGGGGTTGCATCAAATGTATGATAATCTGAGTGAAATTTGTTGGAGATGTAAAAAAGAAAAAGGTTCCTATGAGCACATGTGGTGGAGTTGTGACTGTGTAAAAGGATTCTGGGGGAATATAGAAAATGAGATTAAGAAAATACTGGATACGCAACTTGAATTGGAGTCGGAGACAATTCTGTTAATGGAAGTAGATAAATATAGAATTACTAATGATAATAAGGAATTGGTGTCTATTATGTTAACAGTGGCCAGACAGTGTCTAGCAAAAAACTGGAAGAGCAATGAAAATGTAAAAATGCAAGAATGGTATGAACGAATGTGGGATTTGGCCCTAAACGAGAAACTTACATGGGAATTAAAACTTAGAAAAGGTAAACAGCAAGGAAATAGCTTCTGGAGGATCTGGAAACCATTTATTGATTATACATTAGTGAAGAAAAAAGGCTTGGCCCCCGCCCCAGAACAAAATGCTTTTTGGAAAATATGACGATACAGATTGCCCCGGACATTGTATATAGCACATGGGTGATATTAATGATGTATAATGTAATAGTGTAAGAGAATATAATGTAGTAGGGAAAATAAGGTTGGATTTGGTATTGTTAGATTTGAAATTGCGGATGTTTTACGCGGCATCAGAAAATATGCGATCTTACCTTACATTAATTTTATGAGGTATTTTTTATAAAATATTGTTATTTTATTTGTTTCATTTAATGTTTCTATGTTTATGTATTAGTTTGTTGCTGTCTTTTTTCTTTGTATACCTAATAAAAATTTAATTTATTAAAAAAAAAAAAAAATCACATTTCTTTGACATTATGGTTGCAATTCCTGTTGTCCTTAAACTTCCATACACTTTCTCCATAAATATTGAATTTATTAATTCCATTTACATCTTCTTTAGGGACAGAATGAATCTCCTGTAAAATATATGTGCTTTATCATTATTCCACAAAATCTCTATTTTTGTTCTTTTTAGAACAAACTCAAGCCTTTAACATTTGAAGTTCACTCCCCACAGCCACCCAATCTTCCACACTTTTATCCTTTAGTGTTTTATAAGAGGAACCCATTTGTTGTTCAGTCACACAGACAATTCCGACCCTTTGCGACCACATGGACCTTTGCCTGCCAGGCACCTCTGTCCTACACTATTCTCCTCAACCCACCCAGCTCTGTCTGTGCCCATTGTGACTATAATACCATCTAGCCATCTCATTTTTGGATGCCTCCTTCTTCCTTTGTCCTCCACATTTCCCAGCATCAATGCTTTCTCAAGTGAATCCTCTCTTCTCATTTGATGTCCAAAGTACTTTAGCTTCATCTTTACTATCTGTCCTTCTAAGGAGCAGTTAGGGTTGATTTCTTCTATTTGTTCTCCTTGCTGTCCAGGGGATTCTCAAAACTCTCCTCCAACACCACATCTCAAAGGTATCTATTCTTCTGCGCTCAGCTTCCAAAATGGTCCAGCTCTGACAACCATACATTACCACCAGAAATACCATTGCTTTGATTATGCGAATTTTTGTTTGCAAGATGATGTCTCTACTTTAACTATGTTCCCCAGGTTTCTCATCACTTGTCTCCCAAGAATCATTTGCCTTTTTATTTCATGGCTGCAATCTCCATCTGTAGTGATCTTTGATCCTAAGAATGTAAAGTCTGTTACTGCTTCTACTTCTTCCCCATCTATTTTCCAGGAACTGATAGGGCCTGTTGCCATTATCTTGGTATTCTAGCCAATTCTGTTTCCTGATTTCACAAACAAACAAACCTTTTTTACATTACATATCTTAAGACAGGAGCATATAAGTGAAAGAAATGACATCATAACTACAAACAGCTCCGTGCTGGGGAAAGAAGTTAACAAGACAGGCGGGGGCACACCTCTGTTCAAAGCCCATATTTTAAAGGGAAACAGCACCTAGGCAGATTCCCCTTTGCTTCCTCTCACCAGGCTCTGCTCCGTTCTGTGGGAGAAAGTCTGAAGCACTTTGGGAGCTTTGGCAACTTCTCCCCAAGTGCTTTCGACTTCCTCACATGGAATGGAGTGGAGCCTGGTAAGAGGAAGTGAAGGGGAAACTGCCAAGGTGCTGTTTCCCTTCAAAATATGGGAAGAGGCACACCCCTGCCTGTCCTGGTAAATGCTTTCCCCAGTACGGGGCTGCCTTCAAATTTCACGCTACCTCCTCAAGGTTTCAGTCTTAATTGTTTATTGTGAGAGGATTCCCGTTTTGAGTCTGACTATCACTAACAGCTAAGTTGGGAAGTTCTTGCTCTTTGGAAAAAATATTTCTCTATAAACATCCCTGAAATTATGAGTACTTTTCAAGATCTGAAAAGGGAATAGCTACAGTTTATTAATAGCTGCTGAGCAAAGGGTAAAGAAATTGATTGAACACTTCTTCTCTAAGAGAAGGCTCATCAACTGTAGTTGAATGTTGAAATCACACAGGAAGAATAAGAAAAAACATAGATATTTGAATATTTACCAAAACTGGTAACTGATGTGGGATAAACTCTACTGATTATTTTCCAAAATTGCACATAAAGAACTATGATAGTAAAAATAATAGTTGAGGAAAACATTTTAAATTGACACTGGCTTTCTGTGGTAAATATTGCAAAGTCTGTATAAGTAAAGCAGTGTTCACTTTACAGCTGCAGAGTTGCAGCTTTTTTCAATTACCATATATACTTGAATATAAGCCAACCCAAATATTAGTTGAGATACTTAATTTTAACCTGAAAACACCAGGAAAATAGATTGATCCGAGTATAAGCCGAGGGTGGGAAATGCAGGAATGTTAGTGAGTTTCAATAATCAAAATACTGTACATTAAAATATGGTGAAATTAATTAAATTGTTAGTATGTCTCAATTCGGTGTGCTCTTGGGACCCTGGTGGTCATTGACCCGAGTATAAGCCATGTCCCCTTTTGTGGGCTAATTTTTTGGGCTAAAAAACTGGGCTTTTACTTGAGCATAGTAAAGGTTTCCCTTGCTCGAAAGCCAGTCATATCCGACTCTATGGTTCAACGCTCATCTCTCTTTCAAAGCCAAAGAGACAGCACTGTCTGCTTCTGCAGATGTTTCCGTGGTCATGTGGCAGGCATGACTAGACACCAGAGCACATGAAATGCTATTACCTTCCCAACAAAACAGTCCCTACTTATCTACTTGCAATTTCTTGCTTTCAAACTGCTAGGTTGGCAGGAGCTAGGTCAAAAATGGGAGCTCATTCTGTCCTGCAGTACTCAGGAATCAAACTGCTGACCTTCTGCCTCCCAGCCAGCATATTAACCACTTGAGCCACTGCAGTATATACAAGTATATACAGTAAATATTCTTAATAGCTAGTGATCATACACATTCAATTTTGTTTTGCTTTTTTCAGATTATTCTAATCTACTTTCAGGAAATAGAGTTGCATTAGGAAGGTATAAAATAGAAGCCATTAATAATGGTTTTACTTGTCAGCAACTTGATAAAATAATTGGATGCCATTACTTAGAAAATAATATGAAGCTTAAGTCTGGACATTTGTGATTGAGATATAGTGGGGGGGGGGGAGTAAAGAAAAAAACACACTAAACAAATTTATAATTGTATTTTGCCAATGGTTTGATTTAGATAAATATTGGTAGAATAATTAATTGAAAGTCTTGTGGTCTGTAGAGGAATGACGTCATCCTGAGCGCGCCAGGGGCTCTCTTAGTGCCGCTAATTTTGATTCGCAGGAGGCTCCGAATATTTCCCCAAAGCAGCGATCGGCTTCAGCACAGTCTGCTGAGGATAAGGATCGAGCAAGAAGCTACTCAGAGCAGCCTGGGAAAAGTGTAGTCACTGCCTCCGTTGCCACCACTGTTGATGTCAAAACTGTCAGCAGTAGGAGCAGCCTGCCTCCAGCCCCCGCAGCTGTGTGTCAGGGGTGGGACTGGTCCGCAAGAAAAAAAGTTTGGGCACTACTGCCCTAGATTGACTGAAATCACTGCTGTCCCACCAAAAACACAGATTCTGCAGTCTCTCTCTCACCCTTTTTTGGGTCTCTGCTGTGCTTTTCTAGAAAATCCCCAGATACCCAGAAAAGTAGGGTACAGGTAGCTCTGATGCTCCTTCCTCCCAATTCTACAAAAATTCATGAAGCAGAACTTGGTCCCACCTGATGTTATTTACAGTTGGTTTCAAACAGTAATGAAAATGACAAGTCACTTTCTGAAGTAATGAGCTGGAATGACATTTTGCTTGTCACCGCCATGTAATTAATTGTTGTTAATCAGAATGAAATCTACCTGCTACTCACAACTGGTTTGAGAGCAAGAGGGGTGCTTGCTCATCTGTACTATGTAAAATTGAATGCTTGAGTATTTTGTCCTTCCTTTTCCCCAAAACGTCACAAAAAGATAATCTCCTATTTTACTCATTTGCTCATTCAATCAGTTACTGAGCCATATATGCACAGATATAGGCATACGCTGACATACATAGCCAACAGAAAACAAGTTAAGAGAGAATTTTAAGGAGCAACAGATTCTACAGTAACCCTGTTCTTCCTCCTCTTTGATTTAAAAAGGGGGGACCTAGGGCACTCCTTTTCCTATCTCTGGACAGGTGGAAGTAAACATATTGTATGTAATAGCAACAGAGGCAAAGAAGCATCAAGTTCTGTAGCAGGAGCATTAGACAGCTAGATGGAGCTGAGGTTAACTAAACTTAGATATGCTTTGAAAATAAGTTCAGGATCCATCACTCATCTCTAAATATATGATGCACTTTTATGTTAGTGATTTTCTCTGGAGTAGTCACACAGGGATCCTGAAGCAGCTGCACTGGTTGTGCAGGGGATATTTAAATATTCTTCTTACCAGTTCCCTCTCTCAAAATCCTACTAGTTCCATTTAAAAAGAAAATAAAATGAAGAAAAAATATTTCACTGCAATTAATTTTTAAAGGTCTTCACAGAACATGATATGGCTTTATAAAATACTGTAAGACATAAATGCTATGTCTTACTGTAGCAGCAATTTTATTCTTGTAGCTGTTTATTTAGAGCTTTCTAGAACAATCCTTTTAGGCCCTGTGGGGGCTTAGTGGTTAAGATGCTGAACTTGATGACTGGAAGGTCAGCAGTTCAAGCCTTGAATGCTGCATAACAGAGCTCCTGTTGTCTGTCCCAGCTCTTGCCAACGCAGCAAGTAGATAAATAGGTACCACTTTGGTTGCAAGGTAATAGCATTCTGTGCACTCCAGTGTCTAGTCATGCCTGCCACATGCCCATGGAAATATCTGCAGATGCAGACAGCTCTAGCTCTTTTACTATAAACAGAGACGAACACCAAATTCTATAGCCAGATAGGCCTTTGAGCAAGAGCGACCTAGAACAATCTTTGGAATGCTTAATCGGAAATATGCCCCATCAAGTGCAAATATCTGAATGGCTACCATCATTGCTAAGAAGTGGAACCTCAACGTTGTCCTTATCCTAGTAAATTTCTCTAGAGGCAAAAATGATGAAACAAAAGACCTCCTACTTTGGCCACAGCAGGAGATGACAATATTCTCTGGGGGAAAACAATAATGCTGGGAAATATTGAAAGCAGTAGGCAAAAGAGGATGATGAAACATGAGATGGATTGATTTGACAATGGAAGTCATGAGCTTAAGTTTGCAAGAACTGAGCAGGGTTGTTGAAAAAAGGATATGTTCAATGTCTCTCATTCATAGGGTTGCTATAAATTGGAGACAGCTTGAGAAGATGTCACAACAAATTAATTGAGCACACTATTGTAGCCTTGAAAAGGACTAATGACTGTTTTTATATTGTTTTACAATATTGTTATGCTATTCTGTATGACTTCTTTTGCCCACTATTTCCATTCAAGATTTTAAATTTTTTGCCTTAGTGGATTGTTATTGTAATAAAGACAATGTCACCTTCTGAGTTTTGCCTTCATATGGTGCTGTTAAATTGATAGAAGTTGTTCAAACAAAATCAATATTGTGTACTGGATTAAATGATGGATTGGAATTTGATAGACCAAGAATTTTGTCCCAAGTGAGCTGAAAACTGTGAAAAGACCCTCTACTTTCTCTCATTATTTTCAGTTTATCTTATTTCTCAAACATTTTGTAAGTATAACATGGAAGAAAACTACATACACTGTTTTGGCCCCATTGGAAGAAAAGCATAAAACAAATGCTACTAATAAAATTAAACCTAAAAAATGCAATGTGAAATTCAATATGAGAAGCAGGTATTTTAATCAACAATTGTGATGAGGTCAGAAGTTATAGAGTTGTCTACATGAACATATGTGAAGAAGTGATGGGGACTGAATGGGTCAAAGGATCATCCTTAGACAGAGGTATTATTTCTCTTTGGAAAGCAAAGCACACACAAGGAGAGAGATACAAACATAAAACAGCAAAAATAAGACTGACCATTTTTTTTTAAAATGTAGGAAATCCACTAAGTGCTTCAAATACAGTACTTAAATAAAGCAACAACATTCTAATTTAGGGTAATTTACATAATTCACAGAATTGCTAGAGTTGTGCAATTTTGAGGAAATGAATTTAGCATAAATTAGGTGTTTTGTGGGGAAACTGTTTGTTTGTTTGTTTGTTTAAATCATATTCTCACTCATGCAAAAAATTATTGTTAGTGCCATGAGATTCCTCACCAGCCTCATCAGTAAGGAAAATAATGTTGTAATTCCTCATGGTCAGGTATTAGATGTTGCTTGAGCAATAAACATTTTGAGTCATCTTTAGGTGTGAGATAAGAGAAACAAAGATTTGTATCCCTGCTAGTGAAATATCATTCAGTTCTTTATAGGGACTGCAGTGGCTCAAGTCACTAAGACGCTGATAGGGAGGCGGAAGGTCAGCAATTCGATTCCCGAGTACTGCAGGACGGAATGAGCTCCCGTCTCTGTCCCAGCTCCTGCCAACCTAGCAGTTTGAAAGCAAGACATTGCAAGTAGATAAATAGGGACCACTTCGGTGGGAAGGTAACAGCGTTCCGTGTGCTCCGGTGTCTAGTCATGCCTGCCACATGACCACGGAAATGTCTGCAGAAGCAGACAGCGCTGGCTCTTCAGCTTAGAAACAGAGATGAGCACTGACCCCTAGAGTTGGATACGACTGGCTTTTGAGCAAGGGAAACCTTTACCTTTACTAGGGAACTGGAATGCATGGCTTTTACCTACAGATAATCCAAACATTTATTTTTACTCGTTCAAAGAAGTAACCATAGAAGGTCAATGTGTTTTTAAATGCCAGTCATCCATACCATAAAAACTTGTGAATATGAGAAATTTTGCATACAGCTTGTGATATAACCCGGGGCCATGATTTTCAGCTATAGAAACAAACAAAAATTGACTCACTTCATTCAGCTATACAAACAAACAAAAATTATTATTTTATTATTTTATTGATTGCATTGTCTGTAAGCCACCCTTATTTGCCACAGCGAGTGGGGGACAATATAAATACGAATAACTAAATAAATAAATAAGTAAACTCAGCCTTCCATCTTTCCAAAGTTGGGCGGAAATGCAAATTTCCTTGTGAACTGCCCAGACAGTGCACTAAGTGCTATGGGATGGTATATACGTATAATTGTTATTGCTGTTGCTATATGGGCTGTGATATTCAGCTGTTTTGCAGAACCACAGAGTTAATTCTGATTGTTAGTCTGAACTGGAGAAGAATCATGGAATGCATGGAGTTTTGATCAATTGTTGCTCTAGTTTGGACTAGGTTTATTAAAATTTGCACATTAATTCAAATGATCTCTCATTGCTGAGCAATAGTGTCACAGCCTTTGTGCAACTGAAAAAAAAGTGTGAAGTTTCTCTCTCTCTCTGGTCATCATATAAATTCTGCAGCTAATGCTGCTGCTGCAACATGTTTTCCCTATCTCAAATAGGAGTGAAAAATCTCTGAAGTTGACAAGTGCTGTTTTTTTTTGACAGTGTATTGATGTGTTGAGATGTAATTTTTTGTTGTTGAAGAGAATAACATCTGTGAAAATTATTAATATTCTTAATTAAGACTACAACGTGATTTACAGTTCCAATGTACATGATGTAAGACAGTCTTAAAGCCTTATAAATATAGATCTACACCTAACTCTTTAGTGTTGAAAGTACATTAGCCTTGTTTGAAGAAATACTTTACAATGATGGAACAGAGAAGGAATTTGGTTCTATGTGAGTGCACATAACAAAGTTTCTTTGAAGCTGGTCAATTTTTTTTTACTCTTTTTGAAGGAGGGTCCCTGATTTTCTTTTACAATTAAATGACTTTATCCCTGTACATCCACACTGTTAATGAGACCAGACCCATTGAACCAATGCTTACCAAAGTATCTACATTCCATGATTCTCCATCCAAAATACTAGGATTTGGCAAAGTGGGGTAATATGTAGCCCCAGGCTGTTTTTGCAACCTCCAGACTTCTTTAATTCTGAAAAAAGAGATGATTTTAAGCTTTTAGTCCATCTGTGAGTGGACTTTCTGCTTTCATCTTGTTTACATGTAAAATATCTACATTTTGATTGATATACAGTAAAACCGCACATAAAGAATGCCTCACTTAGGGACTAACTCGCTTAAAGAGCAGAATTTTCTCTGAATGTTCGCTTCGCTTAACAAATTAAAACAACCAAAAACTCACTTAACAACTAAATCAGGGTTCACAATCCCCCCCACCAGAAGTCACAATTGTTCACTTACAGTAGTGTTTTGCTTGAAAAGCAAACTCGCTTAAAGAGCAATCCTGTGGAATGCATTATGCTCTTTGAGTGAGGTACCACTGTATTATCATGCCATATTTATTATTTATTTATTTATTTATTTTTCCAATTTTTATACCGCCCTACTCAGTTGCGCCGACTCAGAGCGGTTTACATACAAAGAAAAACAGCGAGTTCATAAATACAACATATAAATATTAAAAGTAATCAATGTAAATACCAAAAAACATCTCAACATCATTACAGCATCACTACAGCATCAAAAAATTCAGTAAACATCAGTTTTAAACAACAATCCAATTTACAAAGTTATAAAATTCAGAGAAAAATTACAACAGTACCAAAAGACCTGACGCCACTGCGGCTTTTTAAGCCCCGGCCTGGCGGAGCCTCTGGGAGCAGGTGGAAGCGTCCCGGGCTGGATGGGGGGGTGGCCTCCTCCCCGACCCGCAGGTGTTGCTGGCGGCGGCTCCGAAGTCCTGCCACCACTCCGACTTTTAAGCCCCGGCCTGGCGGAGCCTCTGGGAGCAGGTGGAAGCGTCCCGGGCTGGATGGGGGGGGTGGCCTCCTCCCCGACCCGCAGGTGTTGCTGGTGGCGGCTCCGAAGTCCTGCCACCACTCCGACTTTTAAGCCCCGGCTGGGTGGAGCCTCTGGGAGCAGGTGGAAGCATCCCGGGCTGGATGGGGGGTGGCCTCCTCCCCGACCCGCAGGTGTTGCTGGCAGCGGCTCCGAAGTCCTGCCACCACTCCAACTTTTAAGCCCCGGCCTGGCGGAGCCTCTGGGAGCAGGTGGAAGCGTCCCGGGCTGGATTGGGGGGGGTGGCCTCCTCCCCGACCCGCAGGTGTTGCTGGCGGCGGCTCCAAAGTCCTGCCACCACTCCGAATTTTAAGCCCCGGCTGGGTGGAGCCTCTGGAAGCAGGTGGAAGCGTCCCGGGGTGGATGGAGGGGGGTGGCCTCCTCCCCGACCTGCAGGTGTTGCTGGCGGCGGCTCCGAAGTCCTGCCACCACTCCGACTTTTAAGCCCCGGCCTGGCGGAGCCTCTGGGAGCAGGTGGAAGCGTCCCGGGCTGGATGGGGGGGTGGCCTCCTCCCCGACCCACAGGTGTTGCTGGCGGCGGCTCCGAAGTCCTGCCACCACTCCAACTTTTAAGCCCCGGCTGGGTGGAGCCTCTGGGAGCAGGTGGAAGCGTCCCGGGCTGGATGGGGGGGGTGGCCTCCTCCCCGACCCGCAGGTGTTGCTGGCGGCAGCTCTGAAGTCCTGCCACCACTCCGACTTTTAAGCCCCGGCCTGGCGGAGCCTCTGGGAGCAGGTGGAAGCGTCCCGGGCTGGATGGGGGGGGTGGCCTCCTCCCCGACCCACAGGTGTTGCTGGCGGCGGCTCCGAAGTCCTGCCACCACTCCAACTTTTAAGCCCCGGCTGGGTGGAGCCTCTGGGAGCAGGTGGAAGCGTCCCGGGCTGGATGGGGGGGGTGGCCTCCTCCCCGACCCGCAGGTGTTGCTGGCAGTGGCTCCGAAGTCCTGCCACCACTCCGACTTTTAAGCCCCGGCCTAGTGGAGCCTCTGGGAGCAGGTGGAAGCGTCCCGGGCTGGATGGGGGGGTGGCCTCCTCCCCGACCCGCAGGTGTTGCTGGCGGCAGCTCCGAAGTGCTGCCACCACTCCGACTTTTAAGCCCCGGCCTGGCGGAGCCTCTGGGAGCAGGTGGAAGCGTCCCGGGCTGGATGGGGGGGTGGCCTCCTCCCCGACCCACAGGTGTTGCTGGCGGCGGCTCCGAAGTCCTGCCACCACTCCAACTTTTAAGCCCCGGCTGGGTGGAGCCTCTGGGAGCAGGTGGAAGCGTCCCGGGCTGGATGGGGGGGTGGCCTCCTCCCCGACCCGCAGGTGTTGCTGGCGGCGGCTCCGAAGTCCTGCCACCACTCCGACTTTTAAGCCCCGGCCTGGCGGAGCCTCTGGGAGCAGGTGGAAGCGTCCCGGGCTGGATTGGGGGGGGTGGCCTCCTCCCCGACCCGCAGGTGTTGCTGGCGGCTGATAGGAGATAAAGGCTGATAGGAGATAAACTATTGCTTCTTATTTTCATGCCTCTTCCATGGACAGAAGACTCATGCACATAATAAAATATGAAAAACTAGATATCTTTTCCCCCCCCCCAAAAAAAAAAAAACAACAACAATGAGCTGTATATGGGATTCCATGCATTTGTACGATACTATTTAAAATTTAAAATAGATGCAATGGCTTATAGTACTTTTGTTTTGTTTTTCTTTCTTGTCAGGTTATTCAGATTAATTTTGAAGAATTTGACCTGGAGATTGGCTATGATACCCTAACAATTGGTGATGGTGCAGAAGTTGGTGACCCTAGAACTGTCCTTCAAGTGTAAGTCTTTTTAACTTGTAACTTATTCAATTAATACTTTACTTGGTTTTTTGTTTAAAGTAGAAAATTATTTTCTTTATGGATGGTGATGTCCGTTGCTTCACTCATCTGTCTGCTGTTTGAATTAGCTTTCTAAGATTAGTTGCATGACAAGATAAAATGAGAAGAAAATAATCAGAAATGGAATGAAGTGAGGCCACTACATTTGTCAATGTATCTTGAGCCTTAAATCAGGTGTTACTAATGGAAAGGAAGAGGAGGAAGCAATCCATTCAATTGTTTTGCTTTTCTGCTGCCTTTCTCCCCAGAGGAGAAACACTGGTTTGTCAAAGTTGGCAACTTTCAGTACAATGAATATATTGTGACATATCGTTTGTTGACTACAGCCCACACATCTCATAAAGTGAGCTGTAATCCATGAAAGTGCATTCCGTTAATGCTCACTTCCAGTTTGCTATGGTCCTCTGTGTTATTTTCTGTGGTGTAGACAACCACAGCTACCCTTCTGGAGATTCCTTTAACAACCAGCTGTGATTGAAACAGTTCAGGTAGCTTGTTGGAGAGAGGTTGCTAGTTGACTGTTGAGGGAGATGAAGAACCAAAGGCAGCTGTTTGCTCAACACAGTTGGTGCTATTCTCCCTCTGTCATAATCTGAAACATAAAATTAATTTTAAAATGGATTTACTATCCCTGTTCCCTTGGACACTGTCTTGAATGGTAGCCACCCCAGGAGAGTTTTCTCCTCAGTACTTAAGGCTTGGCAGTTTGGCACTGAAAATGAAACAACATGTTGGGAAGACACGCTACACTGCAGACTCACACTTCAGGGGCAGAGGGATCCTAATTTGCTGAAAATGAACAACTGATCATAGCATGCCAAGTGTGGCTAAGTTTAGCTGTTGTGCTTGGATTCATGGGTTATTGGGAAGAAATAAATGAAACACAGGGTACAGCTTTTTGAAATGATCTTCCAACATCACTCTTGCTTTGTGAGCAGTTTTTATTTATTTATTTATTTATTTTATGGATTTGGCAGTGCTGATTTCAGGTAAAGTTGATCTTAAAAACGCAGGTCCAATGCAAAGAAAGTGGTGTATAAAAGCTTCAACCATTTCTTATAATGGCCAAACTCCTGTTTCTAAATTGTCCACACAAAAGACAAAGAATGACTTTTATATTGACTTTTAAATAGCAGTTAACAAGTCTCAACTGGAATTGTCAAGTGGGAGCCAAACCAATGGGCATGATTCCCCCCCCCCCCAAAAAAAATCATTAGCGACTTATCAATTGCCAGGCATAAATGATTATGTCAGTGTGCTTTAGTTAGTGGATAAAATGGCAAACTGGGACTCAGGGCATCTGGGTTCAAATCCATCCCCTGCAATGGAAACTCATTGGCAGCTTGTGCTGGTAAAACCATTCCTTTAATAAGTCCCAAACCTTAAAAACCTTAGGAATGCTACAAGTTGGATGTGACTTGACAGGAAATAGCAGCAACAACAAAAGTTACTTAATGTTGTGCCATTGGCTTTTATGTGTAATTAAGCAATGGAGTTTCAGCTGAAAATTATCAGCCATTTCACTGTTTTCATTTCATCATTGAAAGCCATGTTCTCTGTTTCTTTTTCTGTTAATGCTTCTCTCTGTTTAGACCTGTCTACTTTTACATGCAACTAGCAAATCTCCTGTGTATGTGCATTTGTGAATAGATACAGTGCGAATCCTTTCTCTCTGGAAATATTTCAGTATTTCTCCCTCCTTTCCTCTCTCTCTGTCTCAGCAAAATTCATCAAAAAGATGAGTTTACACAAAAGAGGGACTATATTGTTCCAAAAGATGTGAAGTAGCTTCAGCAGTATATATGTGGACATTCAAGCCTACACAACCCGAACTGCAAATATTTAGACTAAAGCCCTCGTGTTTCCTACTCTTGTGCCATTATTGAGGAAACCTCTTATTCCTAAGGAGGCTAGCAACTGAACTACTTACTTGTTTAACCAGTGATACTGCCTTATTACAATTAGCTCATTTAAAAAGATCCTCCAATATGTGCACTTTTAGGATCCCCTTTGTACACATACCAAGTGTCAGGTTTCCAAGTTTTATGGTTTAAAGTTACAGTAATACTTCGGATAATGTTTACCTCGGATAACGCTAAAATCGCATAACGTTAAGCATTCTGGGGTGGAGAATTGGATCGAATAACGTTAAGGTCCTATGGGATGGATCGGATAACAACTGCTAAAGCCTGTGCGGTTACAATGTATCTCTATGGAGCGTTAACGTTATCCGATCCATCCCATAGGATTTTAACATGCATCAGATAACACTAAAAATCGGATAACACCAAGACTTGTGGAACCAAGTCTTAGCGTTATCCGAGGTATTACTGTATAGTGAAGATTGAAAAACAGATACATGTACTCAAACAACAAAGAAAGAGGGGGGGGCTTTATTATTACTACTATGGAAAAAAGTAATTAGTGTCCTTTTTATCATGTCAGAAGCACACAATGGTGCTTTCTGGGTTGAAAGGATTTTTGCTGGAGAAACTCCACTCAGGGGATGCTCGAATGAGTCTCCTTGTATATCCCCAAGATCTTTTCATACAGAAATGGTCTCTATTTATCCACTTGCAATTTCTTGCTTTTGAACTGCTAGGTTGGCAATTATTCCATCATGCACCACTCAAGTCTTGAACTGCTCACTTGCCAGCCTTCCTGCTAACAAGGCGAGTTTCATAACCACAGAGCCACTGCTAATTAAAAATTAAAGGCACCAATTAATTTATGTGAAAGAGGCAATATCAGTCAATTTACAACATTGATATTGTTGCTATTTTTATAACTGTTAGATTTAGATGCATAGTTGAATGACTTCAGTATTTGGCTGTAGAGACAGAAGTTGTTGTTGTTGTTGTTGTTGTTATAATATTTGGATTTGTATGCCACTCTATTCGCTGAAGTGACTCAGACTAGCTAACAACATAGATAACAATACAGTCTTACAATCTCAAACAACATAACATAAATATGGCATATAATGCAACACAATACAATCAATAAATCTAACCATACAATAAATCTAACCATACAATACATCAGTAAAATCTTAAAAAGATTTAGATTTAGATTTTAAAGGTTTAAATTGAGGGGTTTTTAAGGAATGTTTTAAAGAGTGTTTTATTGTGGTTTTTTATGAATTGTGAGCTGTCCTGGGTCACCTCCACGAGGAGGGCGGTTGATAAATATAAATAAATAAATAAATAAATAATACAATTTACATAATTAATACAATTTACATAAAATCACACATCGTACTTGGAAGCCTGGTTCCTCTCTAGGTTTGTGTGGACAAGAGCCAACATATGCTGCCCAAGGCACAGTGTACAGTCCCTTAACTGTTCTCTCCCTGCTGAAGAAGGGAATGATAAACCACTTCTGATTACTATACTCTATACCTAGAAAACCTGGAAAGTTTTACCAAAAGTCAGAATTGGCTTGGCAACACACACTTATTATTTTAGCAATATATTTGTATAATTTTAATAGTAAACCTGTTTGCTTTCACTCTGTTGTTGGCTTCTAAACAGTTTTGAAGTTATGTATTTCTGTTTCATTTATGACTACTGAGAGATTTTGCATTCTGAGAGAAACTGGAGAGGGAGAATTGTTATTTATTACATTGTCTAGGAATGTAGTCATGCAGCAAAGGAGTTGGGTGAAATCATGGCATAATGAAGTGCTTTTGTATCATAAGAGTCTTCAAGGTTTAATAAATATATATAAACGTAGTGGCTACTTTATCACTTCCTATCCATTCAAATTTGATCTTTTCCTTTTTACTTATTTCTTTTTTCTCCACCCTCCACTTTCCTTTGGGCACATGTGAGTCATTCATTGCATGTCTGGTCGAGTTTAAAATACTAATGTTTTGTAGCAGCTCATTGGCTCCAAAACACACATTAAATGAGACCAATGAAATTGCTACATTTTGTTGTAGATGCATATGAATATTCCATCATTTTCTATTATCAGTGCATTTCTCAAGTTGTTGTGAGCTTCAAAGTTACTGTCATATTACAAAAAAATTGTTGAAGAAAGATATGCAGATAATTTGGTGAAACTCTTTTCCAATTGATAGTGTTGTAGCCAGAACATCATTATCTCAGAGCCTTTGCTTTTTTAGACTGGAATCTTCAGTTTGTAATTTGAAATTGATTTATTTTGATATTTCTCTTGAGTATTTCTCTTGAGCTTTTATATTAGGGCAAGTGGTGTAGAGATGCTTTTATGAACACTGTTTGAGACACAGGCTTTTAAAAGAAATTAAAATGTTAGTCCATTTCCATGTCAATGCAGTGATCCTCACAGTAACTCTTACAGCTTTGTAATACTTTTATCCAGAATTATGAACATCCAAGTATTAATGGTAACAATCAAACTGGGAAAATGTGATATAAAGATTTCCTTTAGCAAGGAAAACAGATATAATCCATTCTAGGGAATCACCATATGACATATCAAGATATGCATAAGCTTCCCCTCCCCACACTGGATACATTTCTGAAAGTTAGGTCTACTTCTGTGAACATCCAAAAATACATTGCCAACTGTATTTGAACAGCTTTTATATTCATTTTCTTAAATTGACTCTGTCTGTTGAATCTTCATGCTGGTAATAAACTAATTCTTTTTTATTATTCTTTAAGTGTTTGCAATTGGTCAGATTTTAACAATTCAATGGACCTTGATGGATAGCAAACATTAACAGCATGAAGAGAAGAAAGCATTGGATAATGTTTAGTCATAATTCTTCCTGTAAAACTGCAAATAGTAGGCATTTTCTAGTGATCTAAGGCCATGCCATACAGCTCTACTTCCCCAAATCTCTTGAGATTATGCTGTATCACGTTTGAAAGGTAATTTCAGGAGAGAAAGGAAGTGGGGAAGTAAATAATGCTTTTAAAGATTCTAAGGAAGTTTGAAATATTTTGCTGTTTAAAATGGTGAATTCCCTATTGTTACCTATTTTATCTGAAGATGCTAGCTATGATATCTCTATGATAAAACTTCCTCTCTCTCTCTCTCTCTCTCTCTGTGTGTGTGTGTGTGTGTGTGTGTGTGTGTGTGTGTGTGTGTGTGAGAGAGAGAGAGAGAGACAGACAGACTTGGAATTATTC
Source organism: Furcifer pardalis (assembly GCA_030440675.1). NCBI lineage: Eukaryota > Metazoa > Chordata > Lepidosauria > Squamata > Chamaeleonidae > Furcifer > Furcifer pardalis. Next base: position 63,972,113 of record CP126891.1, read on the forward strand.
AATTTGATCATGCTATGACCTCTCACCAAGAATGTAATTCTCAAACCCTTTACTGTCAGACAGAAACTGATGGGATGGGGGAGGGAATATTATCTTTATGCAGTGTGACCTCTCCCTCCCTCCTTTCCCCTCTTTCCTTGAGAAATCTCATAGAACATTTTATAGGAATTTTTGGAATTTTTGTGGTCAATTTTAATAAAAGAAATGCCAAACTATCAGAATAACATCTTTCCTATGCAGGAAGAAAGAATATTAAGTTGGGCAAAATAACTGGCAAAATTGGAAAAGAATTTTTTGTTGTTCAGTTGCACAGTTGATTCTGACCCTTTGCGACCCCATGGGCCACTGTCCGCCAGGCACCTCTGTCCTCCACCATTTTCCTCAACTCGCTCAGCTCTGTGCCCATTGTGTCTACAATACCATCTAGCCATCTCAATTTTGGCCGCCCCCTTCTTCTTTTGCCCTCCACCCTTCCCAGCATCAAGGCTTTCTCAAGCGAATCCTCTTTTCTCATTTGATGTCCAAAGTACTTTAGCTTCATCTTACTGTTTGACCTTCTAAGGAGCAGTCAGGGTTAATTTCTTCTAAGATTGACTTATTTGTTCTCCTCGCTGTCCAGGGGACTCTCAAAACTCTCCTCCAACACCACATCTCAAAGATATCCATTCTTCTGTGCTCAGCTTTCCTAATGGTCCAGCTCTCACAACCATACATTGCCACAGGAAATACTATTGCTTTGCCTATGTGAATTTTTGTTTGCAATGTGATGTCTCTACTTTTCACTATGTTCCCCAGGGTTACTCATCACTTACCTCCCAAGAATCTACTTCTTCCCCATCTATTTTCTAGGGACTGATAGGGCCTGTTCCCATGATCTTGGTTTTCTTTATATTGAGTCTCAAGCCAGCTTTTTCACTTTCTTCTTTCAACCTAATTAAAGTCCTCCTCACTTTCTGCCATTGGGGTTGTATCATCTGCATATTTCAAATTGTTGATGTTTCTGACAGCAATTTTGATCCCAAATTGTGATTCCTCCATTACTGCATTGTGCATTATGTGCTCTGTGTATAAGTTAAAAAAGCAAGGTGACAAAATGCAGCCTTGTCTTACTCCTTTTCCTATTCCAAACCACTCTGTCCTTCCGTATTCTATCCTAACTGTTGCTTCTTGATTCATGTACAGATTTCTCATGAGGCATATAAGGTGTTCTGGCTTTCCCATCTGTTTAATTACTTGCCATATTTTGTTGTGGACCACATAGTTAAAGGCCTTAGTGTAATCAATGAAACAGAAGTAGACTTGTTTCCGATATTCCTTCATTTTTTCCATGATCCAACATATGTTGGCAATGTGGTCTCTAATCCCCTTGCCTCTTCTGAACCCCGCCTGCCCTTCTGGTAATTCTCTCTTTACGTGCTGTTGCAGTCTATCGTGTATTATCTTGAGCATCACCTTGCTAGCGTGTGGGATGAGCACAATTGTTCGATAATTTGAACATTCTTTGGCATTACCCTTTTTGGGGATTGGAACGTATACTGATCTTTTCCAATCCTGTGGCCATTGTTGTGTTTTCCAAATCTGCTGGCATATAGAATGCAATAATTTGATTCCATCATCTTTTAGGGCTTTGAAAAGTTCAACTTGGATACCATCATCTCCACTGGCTTTGTTGTTTGCAGTGCTTTTTAGGGCTTTTCTGACTTCACTCTCTAGGATGTCTAGCTCAAGTTCAATTTCCTCATAATTGTTATTATCAGGAGTGTTGAGGTCCTTTTTGTAGAGTTTCTCTGTGTACTCTTTCCATCTGGCATCTTAAATCAGGAGGAAAGACTTGGTGGGGAAATGTCAGCATAGAGAGACTTTGTCAGGGTACAGGATGTAGGTGGTTGGCTAGCAGTACAGGCACCAGGACCCACGGCAGTTAAGTTAAAGGTCAAATGACAAATTTTCTCATGTCCAAATTCAAGGTCAGTGGTGGTGAACCTAAGGCACACATGCCAGAGTGACACTTGGAGCCCCTCTGCCCAGCAGCCCAATGGGATTGGTTCCTCCATTCTCCAGCATATTCACTACACCCCTCTGCCCAGCAGCCCAATGGGAGCCTTTCTTCCTCCCTTGTTCCCGTGTTGGCACTTTGTAATAAATAAGTAGGTTTAGTTCTCCATCACTGCTGTAGGTCAAAACCATCAGCAGACAGAGGAACAAAGCTAGTTCAGTAGAGAAGACATAGTGCAAGCAGGCCAAGAAAGCAACCAAAGTAGGTTACCAGAAAGTCCAAGCCAGTCAAGAGACAGACAACCAAGGAAGCAACTGAAATAGAGTAAATGTAGGGATCAGAAGAGTAGCGTGCCTTGGCGGGGCCCCGTATAAAAATTTGTTTGGGGGCCCTTAGGAAGGGTAAAGATTTGTTTTGCTTACGCACGTTGGGGGCCCCCGTGGCCCGGGGCCCCCGTATAATTGATACGGCAGATACGGCGGTAGCTATGCATCTGGTAGGGATAGAGGAAGAAGTTCTCCCAAAATACCACAAGGAATTGAACCTTTGTTGCTGAAGCACCTTCTAAGGTAGAAGATGGTTCTTACATAGCAGTTCACACAGGACTCTCAGGTAGAGCTGATCAGAGTCTCAGTAGGTGTAGCAGGGTGTGCTTCTAAACCAGGGTTTCTCAAACCATGGCCCACAGGCTGGACCTAGCCCACAGCACCATTTCATGTTGCCTGTGTTGCCGCCAGCAGAAGCAGACACATTTACAACAGCCAAAAATGCACCCACAGCTGTCATAAATGCATTTATGACAGCTGTAAACATGTCATCCTGCAGGATGAAACAAACAATAGTGATGGCAATATGTCATACATGAAAGGCGCTTTCCAAACTTTTCTAGGGTAATTCATTGTTCTGCCTAACATACAGTATGTAGGTTACACACAATGTTTCTGATTAATCTGACTGGCAATAAGCTCCTCTATAGATAATATTCAGATAGGTCAAAGAATAGAGATGGATGGTGAGATAGCATGTGAGTGGTGGCATGTAATCCTAAAGTTGCAGAAGGAGTCCACAACTTTGTTCCTAGTTTGAGTAATTGGGCATTTAGGATAACATATGGAAAGGGCTGAAATGTGATGCTAATCAAGACATTATAGTTTCACTATTAATACCAGGTGTTCCCTTGTGGGGAAATTAATAGTGTTCCCTTTAGCTTTGCATGAATGTTATAAATTATTCTCATGGTATTCTTTGAGTTATATAGAATTCAAAGATTTTCATCTGGGTTCATATCTCCTGATAAGTTGTTGTTGGGGTTTTTTAAGTGCCATCACTGCCATGATGTTTTAATACTTAGGGTGTTGCAATCAAGGATATGAACATATTTATTTTAAGCCAATTTTCAGCTAATTGAATTTTTATTTTGTTTATGATTAGGTTAACGGGAAGCTTCGTGCCTGATTTAATTGTCAGTATGAGCAACCAGATGTGGCTGCACCTTCAAACTGATGAAAGTGTGGGCTCAATTGGCTTCAAAGTTAACTTCAAAGGTAACTATATTTAGAGATATATTTAAAAGACTAAAGTGCAACTTGTAGCTTTTGCACTGTAAATAATACTGAAAAACTATGTTGCTGTGTTGATATGAAGATTTTTCAATTATTATCATTATGGGCACAAAAATTCCAAGGCTATACTTAACTAAGTGTACTAATTTGCTGTTGCTACATATAAGAGAAAATCTTGCAGTTGGCTATGATGTTGATTGAGACAAAGTTTAAATATTCTCTAAACTCCATAGGAAACCTTGCCAATTTAGGTGAGATTGAGTCACTAAGCAATGTTTTCATAGTGTTTATGTGAAATGTGCAGAATTGGCATATCTTCTCTTTCTTAGTTAAACACACATACAAAGCAAGCACAAAAGGACAATTTGTTTGATCACAAGATGGCTAATGACATCTCCAAAGATACTTTATCCTAGATGTTGATGCAAGTAAGCAAATATTATTACATTTTCCAATTTTTCACATTTAGAAAAATGTGCCAAAATAAATTTTGAGAACAGTCCAGTCCAGTCCAGACAAGCCCAGCCCAGCCTGCCAGTCAGTTAGCCAGACAGACAGACAGACAGACAGACAATCCTACTGTGTAATATAAAGAGAAAAAAAGTATCACATAGTCTTATTTATCAAGCAAGGTTTTACATCTGTAGCTGTTTTGCAAAATAATTAGAACAAGATGTGAACAACTACTTATTATTCTCTGACTGGGAGGTTTAGTGATAGAAATTGCAGAATGTGAACCCTTTTGTGTAATTTTTTTTAATACAGGTAATCTCAAATAAGCAAAATAAAAATGAATGAGTCCTGCTTGTAGAAATGCAGAAATACTTCTGCATAGTGGAAGAGAATTCAGTGGCCAAAATCCTGTATCATAGTTCTGCTGGTGGAAAGGAAATTGTAGAATGTATAGCAGCTAATTGCTGCTACGTAAGGTGTGACTTTACAGGTATTCTGGCCTGGATCAGTCTAGTTATGAAGTGTGGCATGTCATTTGGGTGATCCTTGCATCCACACACAAGGATTGATCACAGTTCAGCACAAGCAATCCTCTTTACCACAATTTAGTTTGATCTCCTTTCCCTTTAAAAGGAAGGAATGGACAACAGCATCCTCCTTCTTTCTCCATCTCCTTTTCCCATACCACTTAGCAATCTTGAGAAATGCAATACTTCCTTCCTTCTCTCCCATGGAGGGGAAAGCAAATGATACTGTTCTCTTCTTTTTAATTGTTCCTAACAGACACAACACATTATTGATCAATCAATAATTCACTTTATTACAGCCTATGACCAGCACAGTAAAACGAGAAGTATTTTTTTTATAAAAGTGCTTAAAATGTAGTTAAAATATATTATTTTAAGCCATATCCATTCAAAGTTAAAAGAGATGGGATAACATCACTTTTTAAATTTAGTGCTATGGTAACTGCTACTGCAATATAGCATTCATGGGACTTCTGCCACTGAGTGGCCTGCCAGAATTGTTCTTCTAATCCTGATTGCTATGGCACAAAATTTGTTGGTATTACAGGTAAAAGTGGGCCTTTCCTCTGATAGTAGCCAGTCAGTTTGAACACATTACATATATTTTGAAAGGGTTTAAGGAAAGCAGAGTGCAGAAGAATAGATGCCTTTGAAATGTGGTATTGGAAGAGAGTTTTGAGAATACCCTGGACAGCGAGGAGAACAAATAGGTCAATCTTAGAACAAATTAGCCCTGACTGCTCTTTGGAAGATCAAATAGTGAAGATGAAGCTAAAGTACTTTGAACATCAGATGAGAAGAGAGGATTCACTTGAGAAAGCTTTGCTGCTGGGAAAGGTTGAGGGGAAAAGAAGAAGGGGCAGCAGAAAATGAGATGGCTAGATGGTATTGTTGATGCAATGAGCAGAGAGTTGGATGGGTTGAGGATGGTGGAGGATAGGAGTGCCTGGCATGCAATGGTCCATTAGGTCATAGGAGGTCAGAATCAACTGTGCAACTGAACAAAAAAAGGCGTTTTTTAAAACAATCAAAATAAATGCAAAACTTCCTATTCTTTCCACAGAAGAGCAGCAAGGAAGCTTTTTGTTTCAAGGGACTTCAGAAGAGGGACAGTTTAAGCTTCTGTTTAAGTTCAGTCCCAGTGATCACATACAGTTGTACCTTGCTTAAAGAGCATAATGCGTTCCACAGGATTGCTCTTTATGCGAGTTTGCTCTTTAAGCGAAACAACATTGTAAGTGACCAATTGTGGGGGGGGGGGGATTGTGAGCCCCAATTTATTTGTTAAGCAAGTTTTTGGTTGGTTTTATTTGATAACCGAAGCAAACATTCAGAGAAAATTCTGCTCTTTAAGCGAGTTTCTCTTTAAGCGAGACACTCTTTATGCGAGCTTTGACTGTATGCTGGAATTGAGCAAAAACAGATTGACCCACAATCAAAATAATAATATGAGTAGCCCTGACAAGGGCCCAGAAAGGTGCAAGCAGGCATTGTTCAGAAGCAGATTACTTCAGAGACATGTTGGTTGTATGGCCACCATGAAAAGGAGTGAACCAGCCCATCCCCAACTTGGAACCAAGCTGAAGAACAAATGCTCATCTGTTCATACCCTTAATGAGTCCCCAAACATTGTGCTCTAGTTTAATGGCTTGATATATGACCAAGAATTGGCTTATTAATTTGTGACAATTAGTCACTGCCAGTTATGCAATTTCAATTTTGTCAGCAGGAGGTGCAAAACAGGATTTTGCCCTATATCAGGCAATGATTTATAAATTGTGAGCCATGACCAACCAGTGTCCTAAACATTCTTGGAAATGAGCTTATTGCTCTCTAACAGTATAAGTGTTGAGATACTGAAGAAATACCGAGAAAGGACCTGCAGGGTTTGTTTCAAAATAGCTTTGTGAATTAATGATCCCATAGTCAACCTGGCTGTATTTCTCTCTTAGTTGCTAGAATGTAATGTGTATAAACATTTATCCTTGCTCAAAGTGTAAAAACTGTAGGGATGACTGGTGACAAAAGTCAAGAATACAATTCTCAAACCAGTCAGTCTTAAAAACAAGTTGGTAAATTAAGGGGACAGTATAAAATACAATCCATTCTATCCCTCCTTAAGAGAAGAAAACTCTTTGTGGTGTTCTGCAAAAGATTTCTAGAGAATGATATCTTACACGTTTCAACTATACCCAAGACCTGGAAGATTGGAATTTCATGCTTTCTAACACCGTTTCCTCTACAAAGTTATACAGATATTGCTACAAATGTGAGATGTATATATTAGGGGTTTGCTCCCTTTGGGTAAATGTGCAAAACAGGAGCAGATTGAGTATATTTATTCAGTTTGGGGATGAAAGTAGAAAAAGAGCAGGATAGAACAATACACATACATTTTGTGTTCTATCCAACGTTTGTTGGCTTTAAAAATTTCAACTGAGCTGCTGGTACCCAAGGAAAAGTGGATCCTTCCAACCCCCAATTAATCCCAAGATCTCCTATGGGTACTCCAATCACTATGTTACTATGGAGGATTCAGACTGAGGTGAATGTCTTCTGGTGTTTAAGGCAGATTTAATGATTCACCACTCTTATTATTTAATTAATGTTCTAGAAAAGATAGTTACAAAAACTTGTTCAGTTTTTTTCCATCTCAAAGCTATTTAATGTAGTCAGAAATCAGTGTAGCAGATTTAATGTTTTCTTTGGGGAAGAACCATCTCATAAAACAATACAGTATAATGGCCTCTGGGTTTTTCATACTGAACAGAGGATGGTTCTGAATTTTAAATGTAGTTCCAAAAAGTGTGAATGACCAAACTTCTTCCTAAAATTTTGTTTATTTAAAATATGTTTATCCATCCTTTCTCCTCAAGAGGACCCAAGGTACCTTACAGTGTTTAAAACAAACATTAGAAAAGCTAGAAAGGCAAAGGCAAAGACAAACAATACAAAATTAAACAAAAACAAAGAGCAGCCCAACTCTTAGACTGCCAGTCACCTAGTGGAAAAAATATTTGCCTGCCTGCAGAAGATGAGCAGGGCAGGGAGGTACACAGATTGTAGTCCGAGACCAAAAAAAAGACCATCTTTCATTTCTTTTGAAATATACCTCTGAGGATGGTTAGACTATAAACTGTCCTGCTGCAGGGAGATATTCACCACTGTTCTTACTCAATGGTCATATCCCCCCTCTTCAGCTTTTATTAGCCAAGAGAGACATGAGCGTAACACACATGTAGTTCCTCTTGACTCACCAAGGTTTGTGTATGTATACCCAGACTGAAAGTAAAGAAACCTATCCAGGTAAGCATAAATGTTTCATGTCCCTAAGACTTAATGGTCATTTCAGGGAGATAGGAAAGCTCAAGATAAAATAAAATAAATTACAGTAATGTGAAGATCTTCTTCTGTGACTAGGTCAGAAATAAAACTGCTAAAATGAAGGCAGCCTTTGGTGAGTTTATTCTGCAATCCCCTTCGCCTGATTTAGTGTTTAAGTGATTAAGGGCAATAAATTGAAACCAAATCCAGATAATATCCTTAATCCTGTTGTTGGGAAGTTCACCTGATTAGCTAGGGGGAATTTCACAGCACTCTCTAGAGCAGTGCTTCCTAAATTTCCAAAAGCACTGATCAGCTAATGTACTAACTTAGGCTTCTTGGAATTGAGGTCCACCAGTGTTCCTCCAAACATAATTTGGGAAATGCTACTCTAGAGAGATCCCAAAATTGTTGTGACCGATCATGTCTTTCATGGACTTCAGCTGATTTCTCAGCTGCACTCGTATCTAGACAGGAAATGCCTAATAATACTGGTTCATGCAGTGGTAAATAGACTACTGCCATACTCTATATCAGGGGGTCCCAACCTTTTCAAGCTAGGAGCCAGGTCATGTTCTCTCAGTCAGCTTTGAGGCAGCCAATTTGTCCTGCCTGCATGAGGGGGAAGCTATTTTGTTACAACAACTTCAAAGGGGTGGCCATTTTGTTTCTCAAATGGGCTTGGAGGGGTGGGGGCACATGAAATGGTGCCATGGGCCAAGTCTGTGGGGCTTAGGTTGGGAACCCCTGCTCTATATCTTTCAAAACTACATAAATTAAAGCAGGTACAGACTGATCAAATAAGTTTGCTCATAAGTCCTACAGCTTGCCTATATCAGCTCCTTGTTAGTTTCTGTGCCAAATTCAAAGTCCTGGGTTGGATCTATAAAACTCTTGTTTAGGACCTTGATATTTTCCAGACTGTCTCTCTCAGGAAAGAGCTGTCCTAAATCACGTTATTAAGGGTGGTCACACCAAGAGATGCCAGAAAGAGAATGAAAATGTGAGTTTTTCTTGGTGATGGACCCTACTTTGTGGAATAAACTTCTCTCTGCTGTAGCCTAGGCTCTATCCCATCTGATTCTTTTTAAATATATATAATAGAACTCTATATAGAAGTCTTCAAAACTTATCTCCCCATCTGTTGTGAACTTATAATGGTTAAATTTACATTTTTCTTTATGTGATGTGACCATGTTGTCTGTACTTTGTATGTGGGTCATTTCTGGGGGATGTTAGAGGTTTGCTGTTCTATTCTATAAGCTACCCATAGTAATTGGGATGGAGGCCATCCGTCCGTTCTAGCCCTTCTCGATCTGTCAGCGGCCTTCGATACCGTCGATCATGGTATCCTTCTGGGAAGGCTCCAAGGATTGGGGATCCGGGGCACTGTGTTGTCCTGGTTTTCCTCATTTCTGAGGGGCAGGACCCAGTCGGTGTGGCTGGAAAAGGAGAAGTCCAGTCCTAGGCCCCTTCAATATGGGGTGCCTCAGGGTTCGGTACTCTCTCCTCTCCTATTTAATATCTACATGAAGCCGCTGGGCGAGATCATCCGTTCCCACGGGGTGAGGTATCATCAATATGCAGATGATACCCAGCTGTACATCTCGGCCCGTGGGGACCCAAGCGGTGAAGTGGAAGTCCTCTCCAGGTGTCTGGAGGCTGTGAGGGTCTGGATGGGGGACAGCGGGCTACAACTGAATCCCAGTAAGACTGAGTGGCTATGGGTGAGGGGTCCTGTGTTATCACAGGAGCTGCCAACTTTGGTTCTGGGTGGGGCAGTCTTGCCCCAGAAGGACCCAGTGCGTAATCTGGGGGTCCTCCTGGACTCACGACTACTGTTCGAAGAACAGGTGGCAGCCGTGGCCAGGAGAGCTTTTGCACAACTTCGTGTAATTCTCTAGTTACGCCCCCTCTTAGACCGGGACGCCTTGCTCATGGTCACACATGCCTTGGTCACCTCCAGACTTGATTACTGTAATGCGCTCTACATGGGGCTGCCCTTGGTGACCATTCGGAGGCTGCAGCTGGTTCAGAATGCGGCAGCTCGGGTAGTGATGGGGTGTGGGCGTTATGCTCGGGCCTCACCGCTGCTCCAGGAGCTGCACTGGTTACCAGTATGCCTCCGGGTGCAATTCAAGGTGCTGGTCATTACCTTTAAAGCCCTATATGGTAGTGGGCCAGGATACCTAAGAGACCGCGTCACCCTAAGAATGTCTGCCCGTCCCACCAGGGCGGATCGGAGGGGCTCTCTTGTTACTCCATCGGCTAGGGAGGCTCGTCTTACGAGCACTAGGAAGAGGGCCTTCTTCGTGTTTGCCCCGGCCCTTTGGAACCTCCTTCCGACAGAGCTTCGCCTGCAGACGATAATAATAATAATTTAGTAGGCACAATTGCTTTAATGATTAGATTTAATTGTATTGCAAAATGATAATAACCAAGTTAGTTTCAATGGACAATAGTTATAGTAATTCCATGAGAAAACCACATTAAGATATTTGTATTAGTGGTGATCACCAATATTCAGAATCGGATATGGCACAAGAAGAAGAAGAAGATTGGTATTATTGAACATATTTCTAATGTAAATTCTTAAAAGCACTTTTAAAATTATATTTGTAAATATGTGGTGAAAATCAATGGCATAATGGATTGACATTTTCAACAAGAAAAATGAACTGATGCGCTTTTAAATTTAAAACAAGTCATTTATAAAATAAGTTATTATCCTATAGAGCAGGAGTTCTCAACCTTTTTAAGCTGAGAGCTGGGTCACACTCTCCCAGACAGCTTTGGGTGCCAAATGGCCATTTTGCCCTTCCTTCACCACATGGCACTTCCTGGTGTGGTGGAGGTGGTGGTAGGCCACAAATGGTGCTGTGAGCCACACTTGGCCAATGGGCTACAGGTTGAGAATCTCTGCTGTAGAGAATCAGACATACCCAGCACAGACTTAAAGCAGCTCTGGCCTGAAGTGGCACCTGAATATGATGTGGAACATGGATGCCATGCAGCTGGCTGACCCACTGGCACAGAAGGATGAATGGCAAATGTGTGAAATCAGGGAGTTCAAAAGAAAGAACACTGACTGGAGTAAAGGAAAAGAGGAAAGGTTGAAAGTTGGAGAGAAAGACAGGAAGGAAGACTGGAGAAGGTGAAGAGACCAAAGGTAACCAGTGGAGGAGGAAGCAGTGGGGAGACTGAGAAGCCAGTAGAGAGAGATGAAGTAGGAAGGAAAGCAAAAGGAAAAAAGAATCAAAAGATTTGAGCTGTAGGAAGATGTAAATGAGGAGGGGAAGATTTAGGAGGAAGACAGGAATCAGGTTTTGGAAAGGTCAGAGTCAACCCAGAGTTAACCCATCAGGCTGTTAGGCAGGTGATCAAGGATTATTGATTCTGAACTGGGCACACTTACTTTGTGGAAGACTGTCTTGTTGACTCATATTCAATGTTGACCTAAGAGCCCTGGTGGTGCAGTGATTGAACAGCTATACTGAAACCAAAAGGTTGTGAGTTTGATCCTGACCAGCGCTCAAAGTTGACTCAGCCTCCATCCTTCTGAGGCTGGTAAAATGAGTACCCAACATTCTGGGGCAAAATGCTTATGAACTGCCCAGAGAGTACACTAAGTGCTATAGGAAGGTGATTGTTGTTGTTGTTTGCTTTTCTGAGAGATCAAGGAATAAAAGAGTAAGACTGGTTGATATAAGAATCTTTGTACTTGGGTTGCAACAGATGAAATCTTGTTGTTTAGCCTTGCATATTCCCGCTCAAATAGCCCTATTGAATCAATGGGACTGGTTGCAACTAATTATACTAAGCAACAAGATTTCAGCCATTTCACAACAAAGTGATGATGTGTGATTCAGTCTCCTGTTTGTTATGCCTTGCCAATAGGTCTTTTTAATGTTTACTCGCACAAATTTCACAATCACTTGCAGAGCTTCGATTTATACAGGCATAGCTATGCAATCAGATTTTGATTCCCCATTTCTAGACTTACTTATAATTTAGCTTTCCAAAGTGTTCTTTCTTCTTTGAGGTCATTTATACCAATCTGTATGGAGAAAAGTTTTATATTTGTTTCATTATGAGCTCTTCTGGGAGATGCCTGTTTTGTTTACATATTTTCCATGCACCAGTGCTTTCATTTTACACCAAAAGGAAAATGCCTTTCAGATAATTTCGTTTGCATTTATGTCTTCATCTTTTATAGCATTCCAAAAGCCCTTTAAGAAATCCCTTTAAAACTACTGTACTTCAAAAAATCAGAGGCAAAGCAACAAAGAATCATTGCACTCCAAAATCAGGCAATCATACACCCAACAACAACAAACAGCCACACAGTCAACTTTAACTCTTGACATAGTCACACAAAATTTCAATCAAAGCTCTTCTTCTTCTTCTTCTTCTTCTTCTTCTTCTTCTTCTTCTTCTTCTTCTTCTTCTTCTTCTTCTTCTTCTTCTTCTTCTTCTTCTTCTTCTTCTTCTTCTTCTTCTTCTCCTCCTCCTCCTCCTCCTCCTCCTCCTCCTCCTCCTCCTCCTCCTCCTCCTCCTCCTCCTCCTCCTCCTCCTCCTCTTCCTCCTCCTCCTCCTCTTCCAACATATCCAAATCTGAATATAGGCAATCTTCATGGTCATCAGCCATGAAGACTGTCCTGAGAATATAATGCAAAGCCTGCACAAATAGAATATATAGAAATTTCCCTCTTCCTATCACTTTATGCTTTATCTTCTCCACTTGAGCCCAGTAGTAAGACCATGTCCAGGCAACAGAAGAACTGGAAAGTGTCAAGCAAACAAACTTCTTCTTCCTCTTGCTCTGCCATATCCAAATCCAAATGGTACTGGCCCCATGCTGTGATGTAGAAGGCAGATGAATGGCCACTGCATCCAGACAGTCCTCAGAATAAAATTCTGTGGCCTTTCATCTGCCTCCCACATGGAAGCATGACACCTGTATCCCTTATCCAGCTCCATCAGTCACTTTCTGGTCCTGAGTTCTTTTGGCACACAAAGTCATCATCAGCCAGTCCCAGGCCAGTATTGATGAAGCTGCTGCCCTCCATCAAGATGGATTCAAGTGGGGACTGTCACCCTTCCCTGTGGACTTCAGCATCCAAGCCATTAGTCCTCAGGGTTGTCAGGTTAGTTAACCACCTGCAGACAATCAGTGTTGAGTCACTGGCAGTATGGTCTACTCTATTACCATTACCATATTACTCCAAACAAACATAAAGAAGAAAAATCCTCAAATAAACTATTGAGGGAAAATAAAAACAACAATCCCAAGTTACATTCTTTGGCAGCAGCAAAAAGAATCCAAAGAAATGGGAGCAAGAAAAATGCACTACAATCAATAAAAAAGAAGAAAAGGGTTAAAGATTGAGGCAAAAGATCAGGGATTCTCAACTTGTGGCCTATGGGCCGGATGAGGCTCGTGGTGCCATTTCATGTGGTCCTGCACTGCCTCCAGAAGTGCCATGTGGTGGAGGAAGGGCAAAATGTCCATCCAGCCCCTGAAGCTATCTGAGGGAGTGTGACCTGGGCCCTGGCTTAAAAAGGTTGATAACTCCTGCACAGATAGATGGTACCAGGAGCTGTGCAGTATGTTGTAATCTCACAAACAAGGAACAAATTAAGTAAAGATCACTCCTCACTTAGTTCCATGTCCTTTTATACATTTTTAAAAAGTCCACCTTCCCCCAGATGTTCTGACTGGCTGCTGACAGCACTCCTTATGATGCTACTGGATGAGAATTTAGTTGGGCAGTTTTACAAAGGATTAAAGAAAAGTTATATAGAAGAGGAAACACAAAAGAAACATAAAACTTTTGTGTACTCTCTTTGCATTTTACAGGCTCTCATTTGGCAGTCAATGAAAGAACACAAAAGAACATAAAATAAATGAAGGGGAAATTCTTTCATTTTTAAGGTCTTTCATTAAAACATGAAAGGCCTATCTCTGTTCACCTCCAGCTACTTTCTCTTCATAACTAGTAACAGACAGTCTCTATAATAGCCAATATGAGACACCCCCCCCCCCCTTGAGGCATACAAGCAAACTCTAGGGGTTTAGTTAAAAAAAAGTTACTGCTTCATTATACATGAATGGATTTTCTAGTACGTTAAAGAGTAAAGCTTGTTAGGTTGTTTTTGTTGCTGAATATTAGCCTCCAGAGCAATTACTTCTACTCCATTGTTGCAGCTTCCTTATTAGACTGCTACTGCCATTCAATAATTTCAGTGCTTAGTCAATATAGATACCTGTATTCTTAACAATGAAGAGCTTTTCATGGCAGCACAAGATGCTGTTAATTAATTAGGCCAATCAAGACATTTTATGACATTGCAATTGGCAAGCTATTGGACAAGAAGAATCCTGTGATGATTCGGAAAAGAATGATTAGGGAAAAATACAAATACTGTAGTCTGAAATTGAACAAAAAAGACAACCGTTTAAGAATGAAATATTGTGGTTCTCTATCTCTATTGTGCTGGGTTGTGGCATGATATTGCTCCACAATATAGTGTCCACATTGCCAGCAGAAAAATGTACATCAAACTTTTTCTACCTAAGGCAGAATGTTGATGAAACCAATGTCAGCAAACAAGATCATCTATGTGATACATTTTTGTACTCACTTTCAGAGAGAGAGAGAGAGAGATATCTCAAATGCGCAAATCCCAGAAATGTACTCATTTTTGTTGTTGAGATAACAATTTGTCACTCACTGTCAGGGCTTCTTATAAGAAATCACTCTGCCATTTGAAAGGCCTTATTTGAGAACCAATATTTCTGCCTCCACAGCCTGGATTCTTTCAAACAACAACAACAACAACAGGTGAACCAAACAATTCTTTTTCAAGATAAGCAAGATAACTCTATTCAATCTATGTGAGGTATTTAAAATCTGGTATGGCTGACAAGCACTTATTTTTGAAAAAGGAGACAGTTTCACGTTTTTTTAAAAAATCATGACTCAAAAGCATATTATCAAAAGTTTCCAATCTTTGGCAAACAGTAAGAACAGATTGTTTGCTATAACTGCTAAACGTGGTACTGATCCAAAGTTTAATTTAGAAGTTATACATTTTCTGCTTGGCCTAACCTCATTTTTAAAATTGCTGTATAGAATATTGATTTGGTCTGGTTCAGAACAGCTATTATAATCTATTTAAAGCCTCCTCCCCATTCTGCAGCACTTTTAAAAAGACAGACAGTCATCTTCCCATGGGCTCTCATAACAAAGTTAATAACTTATAAATTTATAATAGCATTTGTTGTGTCAGTATGGTGCTTTTTAGCATAATGGAGTAGCGTATTCATAAAAGTGAAAGCTTTACAATAAGGACTTCAACCTCTGTGTATCTTTTTTCCTTTATCCTTAAAAATGCAAAATGTTTATAAACTGTTTATACAATAAGGATAGTTTTAAAATACTGCAAGATAGCTGTTTCTATAATGTTTTTTGCAAACAGCATTACTTCATCAGTTATAACATATGTACAGTACCATACAAGGTGCCAAGTCAATTAAGCCACTAAATGACTGTTTTCAAAACAGACAGATGGTGCAGTAATTTTTTGTCCCTTGGAAATTCCTTAGAAACCACACCTATGGGTGATATATCTCTCAAAGACCTTTCAATATTTTGTGATTATATATTTCATTCTAGTTCTGTTATTTGTAAAGTTTGTTTTCCACTGCCAGTTCACAGTAGAAGTAATTGCTCTCATTACCAACAATGTTCACAGGAGTTTTTTAAAACCTAAAAATGGTTGGGTATTCATAAATAAAAATACCGTTCTTGCTTAATCACGAAGGTAGCGGTTATTTGATCCATCTGGCACAAAGGCTGTTTGTCTTCCTCAGATAATTAGAAAAGGCTGGTGACAGTTTAAGAGTAAGATTCTGAGTGAGTTAAAACTCTGCAGTTTCATCCACAAAAGTTGTTCTAATTCTGTTAAATTGTAAAAACATATTTATATATAAGCAAGTTTAATACTTGATCTGGGGAAAATGCCAAACATCTGCTCTAAGAATAGTTATGGCAAGGTTTGTTTTTCTTCTAACATGTGTTCTTTGGGATTGCCTCAGACTCTGGAAATGTTACTTTTATAGACCACAATACCCAGTATCCCAAAATTCCCAGGGGATTCTGGGAACTGTGGTTAAAAATTGTTCCTGGCTAGCACTGAGAAAACTTCTTTTTTAAAAAAAAATACCATACAAGACCAAAGTTGGCATAGCATTGACTGTAAAACCTTCCAGCTCAGACTTTCTCCAGGTTAGCGCAATTCAGATATCGCTCAGGTAGGTGGAACTCAAATTATGGAGAATTCTGGGATTTGGAGTCTAAAAAAACCCAACCCACCAAATGGCTTATGCCAAGGTACTAAACTGTGGATGGTCAGGTTCCAAGTGAAGAATGTGTGTGTACTCTAAGTTCCATGAATATGGTGACTTTTTAATTGTTAATAGGAATGGACTGAAAGTTAGGAATGTTCTTGCACTTAACAGCAGGAGTCTTGTCTATAATTCTAAATTAGATAAATATAACAATGTACAGATATTAATTTTACACATACACAAATTAATATTTTGACCTTGAAAGAAAATTTAATTTAGAAGGTTTTATATACTTTAGAGAAAGAATTATCCAAATATTAATGCAGGGTAAGGAAATGATTTCCTTAGATGCAAAAATCCAACACCTACTAGACTGTAAGTAGAAATTTTTCATGACTGACAATGACACAAAAAATAGCCTTTAAGTTGTATGGGAAATTAATTAAGGCCTGGTGATGTAGAACAGTTCACTCATGTAATTATCATCAGGTTGAAGTTGCAAACTATTTTTGGTATGTTGGGAGTGGCTCTTCTGCAGCATATTATAAAGTAACATTTTTGCATTGTTTATGTTTTAATTCATGAGTTGGAAAAGCGATTATTAGCTATAATTGCAATCCTCCTTACCAAGAAAACTTTCATTACCCATAAACTTTCAGAGCATTTCTGGAGGATTCTGTCTTACATACGTAGAATTCCAAAAGAGCAGGGCAAGCTCTGTTTACCATTTTCCATATTGTATGATAGATGTTTTAGTCTTTATGAAAGTTTCTGCAGTATTTCTAGCAGCATTTGAGAAATGCAGGATTTACTCCCTGATACAAAACTAGCCTTGCTGCAAACGTAGATAGTGACCTCTCATTATATGCAGAATCTTGAATTTCAGTCCAGAATGTTGTCCTATTAAGCCTGTGCCATTTACAGTCAAGTCCAACATATTCTTAGTGAGCAATTTTTTTTTCAATGAGAAGTAGTGGGATACAGTCCTGAGCAACAGTGCATAAGATCTGATTTAATTAATTTAGTAATGTTTATGAAAAATATTCTAATAGAACCTCTTTTTTTATTCTTTATAAGAATAAATACCTCCAAGTTAGTATTTTTATTAAGAATGTGTTTGTACTGTACTTTAGAGAGTGAAAAAGTAATTGTCAGGAAAATATGAAACATGGCTGCCATGAGACATAAGGAATATCAATACATATTGTCTATGCCAGGGGTTCCCAACCTATGGCCTTGTGTGCTGGGCCCAGCCTGTGGCACCACACCCAGAAGTGGAAGCGGACATAAAATGTGCCCGCACATGTGTAAATGTGCCCACAGATGTCATAAATGCAGAAGTGGGTTCATTTATGACAGCTGTAAATGTGCCCACTTTTGCTTCTGGGGTGTGTGGTCTGACCCGCTCAGCTGTCTAGGGTCATGGTCAAGCCCACTCAGCTGTCCAGTGGGATGTAGTCAGGCCCATGGCATACAAAGGTTGGGAACTCCTGGTCTATGCCACTCAGGTGGAACTTTTCTTTTAGCTCAGTTTGTGGGTGATCCAGGAGGCCTTACAACAGCACATTTAATTTAACATGCAAAGCCAATTATATATAATCTTAGCCTGATAGAGAGTTCTGGAGAACTTGAAAACTTGACTTGTTTGTAACATCTTACCAATTCAATAAAGATACCTAATTCAGAACTACAGTATGTTTCTACAAATGAATAAAACAGCTATCATTTCTCTCTGCTATTGAAAGTGCCATGATCAGTTACCTACAACAGATTGCACTCTCCCTATGTAGATATTTTGCATGTGACAATTTCATTTCTCCTGTAAAGAATGCTATCTTGCACTATGTTTGCTGTTCTAAGCCTTCCAGTGCAAATTCAGTCAATATATCTGTCAAGTTCAAGCTTGGATGTTGCCTACAGAGAAAAGCGAGACTATACATTGATAACGGGGAAATTAATGAAAAATTGTCAATGTTTAAATTAAGTGTTAATAAACTAACAAATTCTAATTAAATATCAAATTAATTTTACATTGAAAAGAAGCATTTTAAATATTCATATTTATTTTAAATTGGTGTTTAAATATACATTAAGCTGGCCAGAATCCTGTTGGTTATTTATATTGATCTAAGTTCCCAGTTGTAATGTATGGCTGTGAGAGTTGGACCATAAGGAAGGCTGAGCACAGAAGAATGGATGCCTTTGAACTGTGGTGCTGGAGGAGATGCTTGAGAATCCCCTGGACTACAAGGAGATCAAATCAGTCAATCCTGAAGGAAATCAACCATCACTGATCATTGGAAGGACAAATACTGAAGCTGAAGCTCAAGTACTTTGGCCCCAAAATGAGAAGATAGGACTCACTTGAGAAAACCTTGATTTAGGAAAGATTGAAGGCAAAAGGAGAAGGGGGTAGCAGAGGATGAGGTGGATGGATGGAATTGTTGATATGATGGGCATAGATCTGGGTTGGCTGCGGCAAATGGCAGAGGAGCCTGACATGCGGTGGTCCATGGGGTTGCAAAGGGTCGGACTAGACTGTGCAACTGAACAACAACAAAATTGTAGTGAAGTAAATCATAGCAAATAAATGCACTTTTCCTTCACTGGACTTTGGGCTCAGGCCATCTTTATTAACACTGGGACCTCTAAATTCTCCAATCATGGATTGCTAATTCAAACTATGATAAACATCTCTATGATCATTTTATCTCTTATCTTTCCAGATAATAGACTGAAGAGATATTTAGGGTTTTGTTAAAGATGAACAATGCAGTCTTAACTGGCCAAGATGACCAACGACTAATTGAGGTGAAGCTATGTTGAACAACTTCAAAATAGCCTAGAAGTGTTAGAATTTATTTAGAGTACACTGGTTACAGCGCCAATGATCTCAATGTATATTTATTATAAAGCTGACCATGAAGCTTGCTATCACTATATCCTGAGGTAGTAAATTCCATAGCAGAACTCTGAGCTGGAAGAAGTGCATTATTTTATGTGTTCTGATTCCTTTGGGCCTTATTTACATTTATCACTTGTCAGTGTTAAATATCTTTCCCTTGGAAGAATTAAAAGGCAGGTTGAGGACCTTGCCGCCCCTCCCCCTGTGCCTACAGCAACTGCCAGGGGAAGAAGAAGCCAGGGCAGGTTGAAGACTTCACCGCCCCTCCCCCTGAGCCCACACCAACATATTCTATTGTATTGAAATGTAATGTATTGTTTGTAAGCCACCCTGAGTCGCCACTGCTAGTGGGCGGCAATATAAATTTAAACTAATAAATAATAATAAATAAATAATTCTTTTTGAGGACTGACATTCTGTCAAATGCATTTTTATAGTAAATATCTCTGTAAGGTTATGTGTGCCACCAAAACACTATGCCTGACTTCTAAGATCAGAACAAGGAACTGAAGGGCAAAATTGTTCCATTTTCAGATGATTGATTCCAGCCATAACATAACACTGAATACTATGAATACAATCCAATACTATTCACTTCTTTTCTCTTTAATTTCACTATTATCTGATGACTAACCAGTCCTTGCTCTGTCTCTGCCCCTCGATCTTTCTTCTTTCCTCATCGCACATTGGTCTCATCCATCCCATAATTACCATCATCACCCAGTTCTTCTCTTTCTCAGTTTTGGCTCTGACTGTCATGATAGGTCTAAGACCTTTTGGTCAAAATGTCACTGATTATGCAGCTATTAGAAGCTGTCACTATTTATTTTTTTAAATTTGGCTTCACGAATTCTATGGGTACCAGAGAGGCACATTTTATGATGCAGGTCCCCCTACAAAAATGTAGAGACATGAAATGTGATGTGCATGCATGTTTTATAGATTATACAAAAGCTTTTGACAGATAATGGCATGAGAAGATGATCATAGCACTGAAAAAAATAGGTGTAGATGATAAAGATATCAGAATCTTCCCCAAACTTTATTGGAATCAGACAGCTCAAGTCAGAGTTGAAGAGCAGCTGATGGAGCAGGTTCAAATTCACAGAGGTGTGCAACAAGGCTGTGTGTTGTCCTCGAATACTCCGCTAATAAACAATTTTATCCACTCTTTTAATTTCATGTGTTCCTGCCATTACCGCTTGCCTTGACCGCTTGAGGTTCAGCTTATAACCAGATATTTTGTCTTCTTGATGTTGAGATTCAAACCATATTCTGCACTTGAATCTCTAACTCGATCTAGAGAGAGAGAGAGTATTTTTTCAGAAACATTATCAGATTTAAACATTGGCATTAAAATTAATGGGGAATACTTGAGTAACATTGATATGCTGATGACACAGCATGGATCAAGTTAGAGATTCAAGTGCAGAATATGGTTTGAATCTCAACATCAAGAAGACAAAATATCTGGTTATAAGCTGAACCTCAAGCGGTCAAGGCAAGCGGTAATGGCAGGAACACATGAAATTAAAAGAGTGGATAAAATTGTTTATTAGCGGAGTATGTTAAAGGAAAATTGGGATCCCAAGGTAGAGATTAAAATATGAATAGAAAAAGCAAGATCCACCTTCTTAAAAAATGTGACGCTTGTTGTGCACTAGAGATCTAACTCTTGCCACAAAGATCCAAATAGTGAGATGTTACATATTCCCAGTGTTGCTATATGGAGTCAAAGCTTGGACATCGACTAAAGCATCTGAAAAGAGAATTATGATGAACAACATAAAGTATAGAATACTCCAACTTGCTCTACAAGGAAAGATCCCTGGGAAGAGAGGCCCTGGATGTAGACAGACTTCATGACTGAAGAACCCAAGAGACTCGTGTAGCATGTCCTTGGAAGAACTGTTATGAGGAGTTAAGAACAGGAAGACTATTGCCATGATGATAGCCAATATTTGGAATGGATACTGTAGCCAAAGAAGAAGAAGAAGAAGCTATTATAACATCTCTCTCCACTTCCTTATAAAGGCTTGTCATTTCTGTTTCTATTCCACTCCTGACCTTGATTTTGCTCCATAGAGTTTCTGCACCATGCACATTAATGGGAGGAGAATGATATGGTACATAACTACTTAGATTTCAGTGAAGTATTGTATTGCTTGATTTACATGATTTTTTGCATCTATATACAGTATTCTGTTCCACTTGGCAGCAGATCACAATTCTTCAGCATAAATTTGGGAGAGAATGGGCAGCCTTGGGAAAAAAAATATACAAGTCTGTGTCTGAAAGTTTATAGTCATATTTGTTGCATAATTGGAATCCAAGCTCAGGAAAGTTTGGCAAGTTTCATAGAAACATAGCAGTGCTGGAGAAAATGACATGTTTACATCTTTTCATAAAATGAAATGTGATTTACTAATACCTAGCGCCCTTTGATTTATCAAGCGCATGAGGAATGAAAAAGAACATGTACAATTTCAAAGTATTTTTTTCAAAAGACTTGTGTTTCAAAAGATTATTGAAGCTTAGACATTAGAGGCTAACAAATTGTATAATAAATGCAAATACATGCAAGAGAATCCCTGTTGTTTATATTTGTAAAAATATAAACAACATCAGGAGGAGAGAAATTAGAGTGGAGAAACAACAGGAGGATCAGAAAAGGGAGAGGCACTTAACTCTTAATCTGCTGCAGTTTTTCCAAATTTGTCTGTCCCCAAGTGCCTTTTTATTGGCATCCAAACAGACATCAGAACATATCTGTTCAGCTTTTTTTAGTGTTTGTTAATGCACTCCAATCTGGCATGTAGGACTCACATTTATGAATTACCACAATAAGAGGTTTAGTCTTCTGTTCATGGTCCCATATCAAGTATAACATGTTAATGAGCAATGTGTGTATATAAGTCATAACTGAAAGCTGTGATTCATCTGAGCCCAGATTTTTCCAGTTGCAATTCCATGTATATGAACTGGTTCTCAGTCACAATATAGTAGCTGTAGCTGAGCAACTGTAGGGCTGATATACTGTATATTATATTTATAAAGCTTTTTATGACTTCATTTTTGCATGTCAAGTTGCCAACAAACAGATGCCAAATTTTCTTCTCCAACAGACATATTGGCCATTGGCCATATTGCAAGAGAAGATGTGAAATCTTCCATTCATAAATTTCACAAATGATCACTTGATTTTATTTTAGCTTTACAATAGCATCATTGAGAAGGATTTGTTCTTTGATGTGGTTCAGAGACCTAGTTTTAAATGTTTACTTAGATTTGAATCTTGCTAACTCTTTTTTGGGCTCATTTGGGTGGCAGAAAATGAGAAGGCTAGATGATATTGTTGATGCAATGTGCACAGAGTTGGGCAGGTTGAGAAGGATGGTGGAGGATAGAGGTGCCTGGCATGCAATTATCCATGGGGCCGCAAAGGGTCAGAATCAACTGTGCGCCTGAACAACAGCAGCAGCAGCAGCAGCAGCAGCAGCAGCTCTTTTTAAATAGCTCACACCTAAATGTGACTCATGAAATCATGAAGAGGCCAAAGCTAATAGAATGTTGTGCTTTTGATGGTCAGAATCTTTTTTGTTATTACTACTAGTGAAGTGCTGTTGGTTGATAAGTTGATAATTGTATTCCTCATTGAATCCTAGTATTTGTCTTGATGTACAATGAGCAAAATAATTCATTATTCCCTAGTTAGCAGCACATTACTGTTGAAATGTATGTCATTGCTCTCATGCTGGTGTGAATAAACAGTAGGATTCGGTCAGATGTGTATGATATAATAGTCAAGCATAAAAATTCATTGGGTTTAAAGTTGTTTAACATGCAACATATTTCTTACTTTTTTTTAATGTCAGGTGAACAAAGTATTTTATTAGTTGGCTGTCAGTGCCCTAGTGGGGCTGCACTGACTCAGTGGTTAAGAAGCTCACCTTGTTAGCTGGAAGGCTGGCAAGTTGGCAATTTGAGACCCAGGCACTGCATGGCGGATTGAGTGTCAGCTCTTGGGGACATGAAAGGAGCCTCATTTGGGTCCTCCCTGAGTGGAGTTTCTTCCAAAAAAAATCATTTCAACCCAGAATAATTTCTGACATGAAATTATTATTATAGTGTACTAGTCATGATAACTCTCAGAATATGCTGACCTTGAGCAAAACTTTGGGCCACGAGAATTTTGCTCCTGACAGTGTGATGGGAGATATCTCAAGCACATAAACACAGTGGATTGACAATTTTGGGAGTATGTTGAGATATAGAGTAAACCCTTCTGTTGCAAGGGTATGTCAGTGGACGTTTGAGAGTACAATGAATAACGCAGTAACCAGACAGATATACTGCATTGTAAAAACTGTTTTACTTGTTGCAAAATCAGAGTCCAAATTCCTTCTAAAGCGTACACAGCAATAGCAGATAGTCACAACATTGTTTCAGGATTAAAGCAGAATAATATTTTATTCTTACCAGTCTTTTTCAATCACGGAAATAACAGTCCAATATAGGTAGCAAACCAAAAGATGAATCTCCATCAAACAGTGAACAGCAAACAGAGAGCGAGAGTAGTGAGAGAGTGCGGGAATTAACTGTTGCTGCAGTCTTCCTTTTAACTACGTTACTGACAGAACAAACCAATGAGTTAATACAGTAATTATCCTACTCTGACATTAATTGAATGATGCAACATGAACTCAATACTCCTAAATCACCATAGTGCATTTTGTAACAAACATGCTATGTTGGTTAATATATTATCCTTCCCAATAAGTTAAGGAATAACCCAATTTCTAATGGAGTAATATATTATCTTCAACCCCATGCACCTTTAATATCTGGAAGAATTCATATTGAGTCTTTAATTTGTGCCTTAGACACTGAATTTTGCATTTACTTTTCCCACAGAGATTGAAAAAGAAAGCTGTGGTGATCCTGGTACTCCGTTATATGGCATTAGAGAAGGAGATGGATTTTCCAACCGTGATGTGCTAAGGTTTGAATGCCAATTTGGATTTGAACTGATTGGAGAAAGATCAATTGTTTGTCAGGAAAACAATCAGTGGTCAGCTAACATACCAATCTGTATATGTGAGTAAAATGTTGCTTCTTTGAATTATTCTTAATGCCTTATTTAGCTGTGATTTACATGTTGTTGAGTCAACATGTGAGAAAGAGAATTTACAAATCCAACCTCATAAAAGGGCACATTTTTGAGACAGAGAGACTGGCTATTGAAGCATTTTATAGAAATTAGATCCCTGATTTTTCCAGGATTGTTAATCATGTGAACAGTTCTGTCAGATAGCAATTGTCTTCAGTCTAGTTGTCCTTCACATGTAGAAAGTGATGGAATGGAACAGAGGAAATAGGGCTAGTGCAGTGGTAGTGGACCTTTGGCATGTGTGCCAGAGGTGGCACGTGGAGCCATCTCTGTGGGCACCCATGCAGTCAGCACAGAGTTTGTCCCACCCCTCTGCTGAGCAGCCCAATGGGAACACTTCCTCCCTTCCGAACACAGAGCACACCCCACCACTATATCCAGCAGCCCAATGGGAGTGTTTCCTTCCTTCCTTGTTGCTATATTGGCACTTTGCAACAAATAAGTGGGTTTTGGCTTACAGTTTGGGCACTCGGTCTCTAAAAGGTTCACCATCACTAGGCTAGTGTATTCTCCCTCCCTACATGGCGATTCAAGGCTTAAATTTAATGTATTACCAGTAATAATAACAGTTTCTTGTTTCCTTAGCATATTCTGCAAAACATGCTTTTTAATGCTATCAAAAATCAATATATTTCAATCTCTGTTCCAACAAAAATAAATACTGTCTCTCTGCATTCAAAATATAATAGTTGTGTTTGAGGCTGTAGGGTACTTGTACAACTCCAAGATATTTTAAACATAGATTTTATCTTCATTATGCACTATTTTACAGAAGCTTGCTATATTTCATGAAGCTTCAAATGGCTGAAATGCAATCAAGGCATTTAAATTATGTACATGAACCCCCTCCCCAATTCATTGTACATTAATATCTTTTAATATGCACAGAATCATGCAGATATATTGTTTAGCTGTTGATATTAAAATAATGCAGAAGAAAATTGACCAGTTTTGTTATATTTTGTGATGTACAGGCTATGGTGAAAATATATACTATGTATTCATTAATCTGCATCGTGTTTTATAAAGTATCTAAATACATGCAAACATAAAAGCACACATAATTGTGACAAAATGGTTATCAATTACATTAATGTTAGTAAAATAGCAGCCTTAGATATGAAAGATTGCAAGGCTAACAAGAAAAGCTGAAAAACCCTTTGTGCTTAATATAATTCTTGTGCTTATTTGCTAACTACAAATTATCATGGCAACGTTGACCTTGAAACTCTTAATGTGCTCAGTATGGAATTGTTCATTGGAACAGTTCCCTGGAGGGAAAAATAAGTGGTAGTGTAAGATTAAGAGCAGTTAGCTATGGATAAATCAAAAGGCTTACTGTAATTCCAGTATATTATAACTTCTCCATTTTCCTGTAGGGTCTGCTGTTAGCAGGTGTCCTTGCAGACTGGAAAAAGGAGAACATTAATATCAGAAAATAAGAAATTCAATTTGTTGCAGACTCTTTATTGGTTTTTCAGCTGGGGGAAAATCCATGCCTCAATATAGCTATAGCGGTCAGCTTAGGAAACAATTTTGTGCCTACAGACCAAAATCATCGGAGGAACAACAGGCCTAGAATGAAGAAAACCATTTGAAAATCTTTGCATGTAACACAGCTGTCTGATTAAAAAAGGGGTCTCAGGGTCTCCTTTCCTGAGTAAAGTTTGTTGCAGCATATTAAACACATTTTTAAGCATGGCAGGAACAAACATTTCCTAATTATTCACAAGAAATGAAGATACCATATATACTCGAATATAAGTCAAGTTTTTTAGTCCCCAAAATGAGGTCAAAAATGTGACTTGACTTATACACGGGTCAACAACTACAAGAGTCCAAAAACGTGCTGGATTCGGTGCAGTTCGGCTTCAGGAGAAGGGAAAGAAAAACATATGTTTGGTGGGCCATTACCACAGGTGGCCACAAGAGGGTGCAAATTGAAATTTCCCATTTAAATGCATTGGGAATAAATTTCTTGTACAGTATTCTAAAGCTTTTCTGTTTGTATTTTCCCAATGCATTTCAGTGGGAAACCAAACCTGTGCATAAAAAGAAAGGATTTCACTTACCTTTCTTGCCTTTGTCCCTGCTCCATGTGGTCAAAATGGAGGGGGAACCATGCTTCCTGGCTACAGGGAGAGCAAGAGGCTAGAGCAGAGCATCACTTCCTGCCTCAGTGCAGTTGGCCTGCCTGCCCATTTCCCCTGCAGCACCACCACTGCTTGATGGTGGAAATACAGTTTTAAAAAAGAAGTAACTACCATAAACACTCAAAAACATGCCCACAAAAATATTTAAATTAATTAATTTTACTGTATTTTCATGTTTTTTTTAAATTATTAAAACTCACTAGCAGCTGCTACATTTTTCACTCCTGACTTATACTTGGGTCAATCTATTTTCCTAGTTTTAGAGGTCCAAATTAGGTACCTCGACATATTCAGATCGACTTATACTTGAGTACATACGATACTTGAAATAGGGATAGACTTGCAAATGGGCAGTTTTGTTAGGTAAAATGTCCTGCAGATATGAGGTTATCCAACTTAACCACAAACAGTGTGAGAAATGGAAATCTTTATTAAGTAATGCAAAATCCTTGGTTATGTATTGCTATAAGATGGGGTGTCTTGTCTGTATAGCAACTTTATGGAAAGCTGCTATCCAAACCTAACTTGGACATCCCAAAATTCCTGCTTTGTCTTAAAGCTAGGCAACTGGACAAGTCAGTTTTGCTGACTCAGAAAAAGAGGATGTGAAAGTAATGTTGGTCCCTTGGAATGCTATAAGTCCCAACAAACCAGTTGAAAAAGAGCAAACATCCACAGAGCACTTGCCACTTTTTGATTGGCTTGTTTTCATGTCAATGGAGGAAAAAATTGAACCATTGTTTCAATTTCTTGCCCCATAAGGAGAAAAATATGTGCCCTCCATCCTGAGCAGGGAGGGTTGATCACTATTC
This sequence comes from Furcifer pardalis, assembly GCA_030440675.1. Lineage (NCBI taxonomy): Eukaryota > Metazoa > Chordata > Lepidosauria > Squamata > Chamaeleonidae > Furcifer > Furcifer pardalis. The sequence continues at coordinate 63,999,368 of CP126891.1, forward strand.
TTTAAAATGGAGTCCCACAAATTCACATCCATCAGGGTTTTATGGTTTAATTTAATTTAATTTTTGCACTTGTTTGAATGATAATGGTCTCTAGCTCTGTCAGAGAGACCATAAATTTAATATCATTATTTATATTGGGACATTGGGCTGATTTAAAATTTATTCTGATCTCTTTTCCTATTTCTTTTCTGATTTTTGATAGTTCCCTGCCTTTCCAATTTCACGGCACCAATGGGAACTGTTCTTTCTCCTGACTATCCAGAAGGATATGGGAATAATTTGAACTGCATCTGGACAATCATCTCAGACCCTGGAAGCCGAATTCATCTCTCCTTCAATGATTTTGACTTGGAAGCACAATTTGATTTCCTCGCAATCAAAGATGGTGATTCTCCAGATTCTCCAATACTTGGCACATTCACAGGAGCTGAAGTGCCATCCCATCTGACTAGTAACAGTCATATTTTACGCCTGGAATTTCAAGCTGACCATTCAATGTCAGGTCGAGGATTTAACATCACATATAACAGTGAGTAACTTTCTTATTCACAATGTACAATACATATGCAAATAATTATTCACTTACAGTAGTACCCCGGATAACGTTATGACTTGGTTCCACAAGTCATGACGTTATCCAATTTTTAACGTTGTCCGATGCATGCATCGAACAACACTAAAAAAAAGAAGCCCTGACTTCAGGGACAAACTGCTTTAAAGGCGGGCAGGGAAAGAAAGAGACCGATTAGGTCTCTTTTCCTCCCTGCCTTTAAAGCCACCCACCACCTGCAGCGGTCTCTGCGAATGCAGTACAGGCGGGGAAAGGCACACCTTTCCCCCGACCCTACTGCAGTCGCAGAGAGTCCTTGTGTCTCTTTCCCTCCCTGTATTTAAACTACAGGGAGGGGGAAAGAGAGAGACGTGATTGGGTCTCTAAAGACCCAATCACCTCTCTCTCTTTCCCCTCCCTGTAGTTTAAATACAGAGAGGAAAAGAGTAAGACGCGATCGCAATCACAATCGCAATCGCGTCTTACTCTTTTCCTGCCTGTATTTAAATTACAGGGAGAGAGCGAGACTGCTTCTGTCTCTTTCCCTCCCTGTATTTAAACTACAGGGAGGAGGAAAGAGAGAGACGTGATTGGTTCTCTAGACTGCTTGTGTCTCTTTCCCTCCCTGTAGTTTAATACAGGGAGGGAAAGAGACACAAGCAGTCTCTGCGACTGCAGTAGGGTCATTGGGGAAAGGCACATGCTTTTCCCTGACCCTACTGCAGTCGCAGAGACCGCTGCGGATGGGGGGGTGGATTGGGTAGTTCTACCCAAACCACCCCACAGCCGCAGACCATTGCCTCGGATAACGCTAAGAATCATTATCCAGAATCATTATCTGATGCAAGTTTTTTCCAAAAAACTTGCATCATTATCTGATTCTACCGTTATCCAATGCAATCGTTATCCGGGGTATTACTGTATTTTGAATTCATCTTATAGGCACGTGTATGTATGCATGCACACCCACATTGACATGTATTGGAAATTTCATTCATTATCTCTAGTCCTCAAACTTGGTTCTCCAGATGTTCTTGGATTTCAATTCCCAGAAGTCCTGATCAGCAGGCATGCTGATTTGGGCTTCTGCTAATTTTGAAGACCCCTGCTCTAGTCTTTCAAGGGAGAACCAAAATGTTGGGCAGATTTCTCTTTGGTCAAAACTTAAAGAAGATGACTTAGGGCACTGAATATCTTTCAGATACTTATCAGTATAATTTGGACTTCAAAATATGACTCAGTACCTACCACTGTATTATTTACTCTTTTTAGTGCCTAATGAAAAATAATATATTCTTAGCTTTTCTCACCTGTAGACCTATTCCAACTGATTTCACCCCTCTTTTTTATGTGAAGCATCAGAGCTCAAAGCACAGTACAGCCTCTACTATATTTGATAAAGTGTGTGTGTGTGTGTGTGTGTGTGTGTGTGTGTGTAAACTGAAAACTGAACATTTCAGTTTTCCTTGACACTCTTTGAGTGACCTACAAGTGACTGTGCTAGAAAATAACATTACACAAGAGTTGAAATAACGTATATACAGATGCTAGAGACTCATTTAAAAGGACTGGCAATCAATCAGGTGTTCCTAAGTCATTACCAAGTGTGAAATACTATATTGATTCCCACATCTTGTCACTTGAGTCAACAATACTGTTGTCAACTTGCAGAGTAATAACCATATTATTCACAACCTGATAGCTGATTCCTTTGCTAACAAACCACTGTTACTTTATCCATTATATGTAACTCCACCTAGCCATAGAGCCATGTATAAATATTACAGTTGCAGAGTCTTACTCTTACGTTTGAGGAAGTGGACTTGATCCATGAAAACTCAATATTAAAATATATCAGTTAGTCATTAAGGTACCACAAAGTTTTCCTTTTCTTTCTCTCTGTTTTGCTTTATTTACTGTCTAATATGCTTGGAAATATGTTTATTTTATGTATGACAGGGATTTTCACTTAATATTTGTAGACTGTGATCAAATTAATCCACAGATACTGAGGAGCGGAATTGACATGTATAAAGCAAATCCTACTTCCTTTCCTATCCCCAAGGGAAATGGTTGAATCTCATCTTCCCCTCTGAACCAAACCTTTAGTGTAGAAACAATCACATGGAATAAGTGAAGCATACGACAATATTTTCTTATGGTTGTAATTTGCTTTTCTGCAATATTTGTTTGCAATATGATCACAGCACAAAACATATGTGGTGGAATATTAATACATGTTTTGTGTTAGGGGTGATTTCCCCCTCCAGGGTTATGATATTTTATTTGACACTGATGGAAACTGGTGCTATAATGTTTCATTGTCTTGTAAGCATGGCAAAGAGGGGCAGTGTTTGTTTATATATGCCTTTCTGAAGTAACATGTAGCTGTTAGGCTGATCTAAAAAACCCACATAGCTCAAGCAATTAATGATAATACAGTCAAACCTCGCATAAAGAGTGTCTCGCTTAAAGAGTAACTCGCTTAAAGAGCAGAATTTTCTCTGAATGTTTGCTTCACTTAACAAATAAAACAAATCAAAAACTCGCTTAACAAATAAACCGGGGTTTGCAATCCCCCCCCCCCCACAATTGGTCATTTACTATGGTGTTTCACCTAAAGAGCAAACTCACTTAAAGAACAATCCTGTGGAACGCATTATGCTCTTTAAGTGAGGTACAACTGTATAGGTTTATTCTTTTCTGAAGTGACACTGCTGTCCAAACATAATTGATGAACATTGAAGTTAAATTAGCTGTGACAATCATCATAGTAAAGGGGTTTTTTTTCAGGAGAGGAGTTAAGAGGAATTGCTTATGGTCCATATTTTGATCAGGGGTAAAGGTCACACTTGCTTGAAAGCCAGTCGCATCCAACTCCAGGGTTCAGTGCTCATCTCTGTTTATAGCCGAAGAGCTAGTGCTGTCTGCATTTGCAGATGTTTCCGTGGACATGTGGCAGGCATGCTGAGACACCAGAGTGCACAGAATGCTGTTTACCTTCTCACCGAAGTGTTACCTATTTATCTACTTGCAATTTCTTGCTTTTGAACTGCTAGGTTGGCAGGAGCTGGGACAGAGGCAGGAGCTCATTCCTTTGCTAAAACTGTCATGCAGTACTCGGGTATCGTACTTTGTTATAGAAAACTGCTTGTTTGCATCAGTGACTCTTCTTTTTTGCTTTTCACACCTTGCAAGGTTTTACATGATGGTTACATTTATCTTAAATAATGATACATTTTAGTTTTAAGTGTCATTTCAAAATGTGAGACTAGACAGAAATTTCGTATTATGTTTTATTTTCTATTTCAGTTGAATAGGGAGGGGTTTTTTTTTTGACAAATCATATTTGAATAAAAATCCAGTTTAAATATGGAAAAGTACTTTTCAAAAATGATAAATTTTTATTCAGTTTAAATGGAAAGAACTGTACAAGTAAAACCCCAGATAACAAGTCATGATGTTATCCGATTTTTAGCGTTGCATCGAACAACACTTTAAAAAAAAGCCCTGACTTCAGGGACAAACCACGCAGTTTGTCCCTGAAGTCATCGCGGGAGGTGGGGGTGGACTGGGCTACCCAATCCACCCCCCTCCAGCGATCTCTGCTACTGCAGTAGGGTCGGGGAAAGGTGTGCGCCTTTCCTCTGACCCTACTGCAGTCGCTGTGAATGAAGAAGGGATGAGGGAATCCCCAGTGTGCGTGATGGGGATTCCCTCAACTCTCTTCATGCACAGCGCTTGTAGCTTGGAATGCCTCTTCCTCCCCCACCTTCCTGCATTCCAAGCTACAAGCGCTGTGCATGAAGAGGGGTGAGGGAATCCCCAGCACACACGCTAGGGATTCCCTCACCCCTTCTTCATTCACAGCGACTACAGAACTGCGTGTGGGGGGTAGTTTGGGTAGAAGTTCTACCCAAACCATCCCCCCCCTGCAGACCATTGCCTCAGATAACGTTAATGAATCGTTATTCGATGCAAGTTTTTTCCAAAAAACTTGCATCGTTATCCGATTCTAGCGTTATCTGATGCAATCATTATCCGGGGTATTATTGTATTGCAGTATATGAACAAATCAGAACTCATAGAACTTTGGATTTATTTCTTCAATTTATTTCTTAATTATTTCTATAATGTAGCTTCACAAAAATGAACTCTATAAAATACAATAGTGTTTTATCCACTCCCTTTATTTCATAAATTACTGCATCATTCAGGTTGTTGTCATTTCTTCCTTCCTTTTATTTCATTTAAAAGACATTTCACACTGCAGGCTGATAAATGTTATATTATACTGCCTTATTAACGGCAATATGATTCAACCTGAACAATCAAGTCATAGAAGCAAACTTTGGATGAAAACTTCTAACAGATATAACTTGCTAAGAGTCAGATTTTTTTATGAAGGGGAAGCACTTTTTGACCAAATAATTCTGAAAATGTAGCAACTTTGTTTATTGCAGTGGTGCCCAAACTAAGGCCCGGGGGCTGGGTGCGGCATACGCGGCGTGTTTTCCTTCTAATTCCAGGAGCGACGAGGGCTTCACAGGCCCAGTGAATTGGTGTCAGGGGCCGCACCCGACCCCCGGGCCTTAGTGACTGGCTCCCTGAACCACATGATTGGCCCACGGCCCAAAAAATTTGGGCACCCCTGGTTTAGAGGAAGTAGAGTGAGTTACGTACAACTATATGAAGCAGAAATAATCATAGATTTAAAAACTAATGAACTGTCTCAAAGATACTTTTTTCCGAAGCTTGTATTTTCTTCCATGTTTCTTGAATCTATCAGTCAGTAAGTTATCTTTTTCATGCATGTAAGTCTAGGCACAGTAGGAAAGAGAATAAAGATTTCAATGAAGAATATTTCCCAAACTGCCTTTAAGAATCAAAAGGGCACATTATTTTGCAGTTCACTGTTATTACGTCCCTGCCAACTCAGATTAGGCTGTGACTACATTAGCTTTGCTGCAATTTGATTCACAGCATATATTGTGTTTGAAATTGCAATCAGTGCTATGGATTAATTTGGGAGTTCACTGTTCGTACAATACAATTCCCATTACAGCCCACAAACCCATGTATTTCCTTTCTCTAGTGCCACAACTACCAGTCCTTCCTCCCTGTGGTTCCATCTCTGCCAATCTTTTACTTACTTACTTACTTACTTACTTACTTACTTACTTACTTACTTACTTACTTACTTACTTACTTACTGATAAATTTGTATTTTGCACTACTCAAGGAAATTTACAATATTAAATCATTTCACAGTGAATTAAACAACTGTTAAAGAAAAATAAAACCAGATTCCACAATAAAACCTGCATTTAAAACCCCAGACGGTAACAAGTGTCAAGCAGACAATGGTCTAGTCTCACCTCCAATGAAAACTTGGGGACAACTAAACAAAACTCCTTTAAGTTTTCCTTTCCTTTGGGAGAAACTTTATGAAAGAAAAGTCTCTTTAAAGACAGGTTTTCAAGAGTTGCTTAAAGGTCTGAAATGAAATTGCCTAATGGATCTAAGTAAGAAGATCATTATAGTTGGAAAGAGCCAGCCACCCTGAGAAAGCTGTTATGGCTACCAACATCATGCTGGTTTTTTTCTTGTTGTCATTGTCATTGTCATCACCATCAATGATGACCCAGCCATATGATAGTCAAACACTAATCTCATATATGTACAAAATGTTTAAAAATTCAGAGGACAAGTGGGAGGAGAAGGAAGAAAGAGGGATTGTGTTCTCCCTGTTTGGAATATCATAACCCAATAGCCTGTGTCACCAAAACACTATGAAGAGACATGATCCCCTCCCATATTTACAATAACAGAACACAACTAACCATAAGAGGGAAAGTCCATTAAAAAGCTGGAAAAAGTAGAAGCTTAAAAAAGCCATTTTGGGAGCAAAAACAGCTGGGAAAATTAAATGTTTTCATATTGTGTGGTAAATAGAAATGTTCCAAATTCACACATTTTATAAGCAGAGCAATTTTTTCAGTATTTGACCATGCAAGTCATAAGCTTAGTCTTACTTTTGTTAATAGAACAGTGATTAATATTGCTTTATATCTGTTACATCTTATACTGAAGACTCTTATTTTTAATGGTAAAGAATAAACATTAAACAAGAAAGCAAAATTCTTATTTTCTAGACTTGCAATGGATAAGCTTTATCTAAACTTGGTATCCACAGTTATCTAAGATCAAACCAACAGAAATGCAGAAAGACAAAAAATTGTGGAACATAAAATATCTGAACTGAATAGACATTGGACACATGTTTGCTAATTAGCTTGCTAAGATCTGATTTGGAAATATGAATATTTAATTATAACCTGTTTTCTCTCTTTTTACATTTTAAAGCATTTGGGCATAATGAGTGTCCTGATCCTGGTATACCAATCAATGCACGTCGTTTTGGTGACAACTTTCAGTTGGGGAGTTCAATCTCTGTCATTTGTGAAGAAGGTTTTATTAAAACTCAAGGAACTGAAACAATTACTTGTGTATTGGTGGATGGGAAAGTTATGTGGAGTGGTCCTATCCCAAAGTGTGGAGGTACGTGCATTTCCCCCCCCCCCAGTATCTAAACTCATTTATTTTTATGGCTGTTATTTATTTGATTTATATCCATAGTGATCTACTTGAGAAGAAATGGCTTCTGTAACATTTACCGTCTCCAAAACTGGTATACATATCATCACCTAAGTTGGCACTAATGCCTTGTCTGAGCAACAGATTCAGGATAACAGCTCTATAAAAATTTTCAATAACATCAGGTTGCCATTAGTATAATATAATAGATGGCCTAATCATTTACCATACTAGCAGGACATCTATATAAACAATGCTTTAAACATTCATTGACAATATTAATAATTATGCCGTCATTTTGAAAGTTTATTACCTTTTTCCCACCTCAGTTGATACCCAATACATTACCACATACACTAGTACCCTGGATAACGTTATGACTTGGTTCCACAAGTCTCATCGTTATCCGGTTTTTAACGTTGTGTGATACATTGATCACACAATGTTAAAAAAAGCCCTGTTTCCCTGGAGGCTGCAGCAAGCCAGAACGTTGGGATTTGAATCCTGACATTTTGGCTTGCTGCAGCCTCCAGTGAGGTGGGGGAACTTTGGAATCAGCTTGGATCGGGTCTCCCCACCACCCTGGACCCGGCGGGGGGGGGGGTCAGAGACCCCAAAATTGGTAAAAAAAAAAAAAAGTCCGGTTTTTTTTACCAATTTTGGGGTCTCTGACCCCCCGCCCCCCGCCCCCCCGCCGGGTCCAGGGAGGTGGGGAGACCTGATCCAAGCTGTTTCTGGGCTTCCCCAACGTCTTCAGCCAGTGCAGCAAGCCAAAACGTCAGGGTTCGAATCCCGACATTCTGGCTTGCTGCAGCCTCAAAGAGGGTGGGGGAACTTCAAAAATAGCACACATCGGCTCTAGGGAGGTCAGGATACCCGATGCATGCTAATTTTGAAGTTCCCCCACCCTCTTTGAGGCTGCAGCAAGCCAGAATGTCGGGATTTGAACCCTGACGTTTTGGCTTGCTGCACTGGCTGAGGATGTCGCAGAAGCCCAGAAACAGCTTGGATCATGTCCCCTGCCTGCCCCAGAGAGATCAGAGGACCCAATCTACAGCTGCAGGGTGGCTGGGGAAGCTGATGGGGACTCCCTGTCAGCTTCCCTAGCCACCCGCCCTTCCTCCACAGCTGTGGGGTGGCTGGGGAAGCCGACGGGGGAGCCCCCCGTCAGCTTTCCAGCCTCCCCACCCCTGCCTCCATAGCTGCAGGGTGGCTGGGAAGCTGAACGGAGAACCACGTTCAGCTTTCCAGCCACCTTGCTGCTAAGAACAAATGTATCGGATAACGTTAAAAATCGCGTTATTCGATACAAGATTTTTACGAAAATCTTGTAACGTTATGCAGTTTTCACGCTATACGGTACTCGCATTATCCGGGGTATTACTGTACTTTGAAAATATTAACCTGTGGCCTAATTATGATGTTCTGTGTTGGAGAAAGTGGCTTGTTATTCAAAGAAACACTAAAATAAATCTGTAAATATTTAAGATGCCACAGTACTTTTATTTTTGATTAAACAGGCTACCAATAAAGAAGTGTAAAATTTCCTAAGTGAAATTCCAGGAAATATGCTTTATCATCTTAAAAAGGAATGGTGAATGTATTTATTCATCAGTTGAACATTTAAATGGATAGCTGTCCTGGACATGTATAAATCTTACTCTGATAAAATTATGTACTATTTCAGTTATAGAAATGGTGATATTACATCAAATAAATTAGCTATTCTGTCTGGTCATATTTTAGCTCCCATAAAGCTAAATATTACTTCAAAAGGGTTATAACCTGTTTGCCCTGTCCACTTATTAGAATACATTAATGAAGCAGAGCTTCACTGAGTATTCCTCATGCAGCATCTAACATTAGCAGTTTAATTTCTTTCATCTCAACTACAATACCTGTGGGAAGGATGCAGTACTAAAAATATTGCCTCCCCCACATACCAGGATTCCTGGCTCTGCTGCATAACATTGTCAGCAGCATTGCACAGTTAACAGCTTTCCTAAGGCCTGTGCCATTCCTGGTTTCTATAATATCCACAGACTACTACCATATGCATTTGTATGAATAGACTAATCTGGAGATAAGGAACATATGGCTTTGCATATATTACTGAACTCAAATCCATCGGCTCATTCCAGAAAGAGCTTTATGGCAAGAACAAACATTCCTGAGGGCACACCAGAGCAAAACCAAATTAAAAGATGGAAGAAGGAGCTCGTGGGGCAAGGAACATCATTAAAGGAGTATATACCTGAGGAACCCAACCTACCCTATGTCACTTGGAGGACCCTGAATAGACTGAGGATCGGGGTCCCTAAATGCAAGACCAACATGCTCAAGTGGGGGCTGCTGGCAGACAACAACACATGGTCTTAATGCAGAAAGATACAGGATCCAGCCCATTTACTAATATGCCAATTACTGCCAGAAACATGTACTGATGAGGATTTTAGTTTGGCCAATGATGAAGCCAAGAAAGTGGCTTCATTTTGTCAGTCAAAAATTTGATCAGGACATGAAAGAGGAAGAACTGAACTGCGACTTTCATTGTTCTTGACATATGGCTGGATGGAAGACCACAAGTCTCAACCCTGCACTATGCCTTCAAATGCCAGAAATATTTTAAATAAACAGAAAAGTAAATGAACTTTTAATTTGTCTCCAAGATTACCTGGTAGGTTATTTGGTAGAGGGGGAAAATTAATTGGGGATTTCATTGGGGGACCAGTATCTTAGCTTTCACTGTGATACTAGTTAACTGAAAGTTAGTCATATTGCAATAAATCAAGAGTCTGAATGGTGTGGCAATTAAAGTTCTTGAAGAAGATGTAGCTTATCTTGGTTTTTATCATAACATTGACTCAATCAGAATCTCTCACCCTAATCCCATGGTGACGAACCTTGGCACTCCAGTTGCTCTTGGACTTCAATTCCCAGAAGCCCTGATCAGCAGGTGTACTGACTTGGGGTTCTGGAAATTAAAGTCCAAGAAACCTGTATGCCACCTAGCTCTCAGGAAGAAAAGTGGGATGTATTTATATATTTATATAGTGTGTGATTTCAGTACTACATCTGTGTCTCTTTAGTGAATCTCTAATTTCACCATTTCAGGTATTTTTCTTACTGTTAAACTTATAAAGATAAATCTGGGTTAATCTTCTAATTTCTAAGGTTGTATTTGTATTTGTATTTGTATTGTATTTGTATTTTGTATTTGTATTTGTATGCCGCTCTATTCACCAAAGTGACTCAGAGTTGTAGTACAGCGGAACCTCAGTTAACAAACACCTCGGTTAGCATAAAAATAGCATAACAAAAGGACATTTATTTATTTATTTATTTATTTATATTGCTGCCCACTTGCTATGGTGACTCAGGGCAGCTTACAATCAATACAACAACAGTACAGTAACAGTCATAGTAACAATGAAATACAACCCCACAAAACAAAATACAGTACTACAATCCAAAACAAAACACTGACTATCTCCCCTCCGGCCATTGGTGGGGACCCGGAAGTGGCAGTGAAGTCTTCAGCCACCTGTCAGGCCATGGCAGCTCCTCCTTCTGTCAGTTGGTGAGGATCCAGAGGTGATGGCAAAGTCTTCAGCCACCCATCAGGCCATGGCAGCACCTCACTCCAGCCATTGGTGGGGCCTAAAGGTGGTGATGAAGTCCTCAGATGCCCCTCAGGCCATGGCGGCTCCTCTCTCTGGCTCTTGGTGAAGGACCTAGAGGTGGCGGCAAAGTCTTCAGCCACCTGTCAGGCCATGGTGGCTCCTCCATAGAAAATGGTAGCTTTGTTTATGTGTTGTTGTTTTTTCAGAACAGATTAATTGGTTTTCAATGCATTCCTAATGGAAACTGTGTTTCGGTTAAAGTTTTTTTGGTTTTCAATTCATTCATATGGGAAATGCCATTCAATGCATTTCTATGGGAAATTCATTTACAGTAATTTTCGCAGTATGAAACATACCAGAGAACATATTAATTACATTAACCAAGTTCCCACTGTATGGTGTATGTTTTTTTTTAACAAAAGCATTTGTGATTTTGGTTTATTTCCAATCACAATGAGTGCAGCAGTTTTAGCCAGACAGTAACAAGGTGTTATTTTCTTCTTTTCAGCACCATGTGGTGGGCATTTTTCTTCTCCCAGTGGAGTCATCCTTTCTCCAGGCTGGCCTGGGTATTATAAAGACTCCTTGAATTGTGAGTGGGTGATTGAAGCTGAACCAGGACACTCTATCAAAATTACATTTGAAAGGTCTTGACAAAAGCTTTTCTCCTTATACTTCCACTTTTTACTGATAAACTGGAGATTATTTACTTGCACTGTCATATAAATGAAAAATGAATTTTAATGGTCATTAATTATTTTCATTTAATTTGAGTAAGAATGTTGACAGGTCTTTGAAGGCTGTTGCATTGTAAGCTGATTTCATCCAATTTGTTCAGTTATTGAGGAAGAGTACATAAGCTTTTAAATTCAGATTTTCCCCTCCTAGTTGGAGAACCATAGGCATAGAAAATGAGCTGCCATCAAGTGTTCCAGGTTTAATCTTCACTAAATCCAGTTAAAGGCTTTTGCAGGAGCAAACACCTACATTACATATAAAATGTTCCCACCTCTTTTATAATAGTCATACTGTATTTATAAATCATTTTTACTGTTATCACTGCAGAATTATTTCATTAGAATGAAGCAAGAAGGGTAAGATCCAAATATAATCAGCTCATGGTTTGTGTGTGCAGGTGTACTTCCAAAATGTTCAAATCTGCCCCAAATTTTTATTAGTTAGTAATTAACAAATTTAGGCTGGCACATTTTTATATACCTTATCACACCATAGACCTTTTAACTCATGTTTTAGACTTAATTCTCTTATTTAATTATTTTGCACTTGTCTATGACTGTAAGATTGATTGATTGATTGATCAATCTATGAAGTGTTCTGAAAACCAAAACCTAAACTTGGTAAAGATCCTACAATCCTAAATTTATGTAAATTATTATAAATTAATATTCCAGTAAAAAGCAAAAGATGTTTCTAAAGTTCAGATTGATGAATCATTGTTTTTCTTAACATAATTTCCATCTGCATTTTAAAATATGTTGCTATTAATTATGTTTATTTTAGATGATTGGTCCTCCATGGTTCTCTTTGCAGAAAGTAGTACTTTTGGTGAGTGAGTTTAAAATTCGGAAGAAGAAAGGCAATGTGATAACAACATTTTCTTTAATTAGGGCAGCATTAGGAGATCATGACTGTGAAGGTTGTATTTGCTCTACATAATTTTTATAACATATGTATTTCCTAAGAGAAACACAATTGATTTCTTTTGACATATAATACCTTTCATACTTGAAAGGAATAGCATATTTCTTCAAAACACACCAGCTTTTAAAAAGGAACATTTTAGAGTATCTTACTATAATTTTCCCTCACTGTCAAACATAATATCAGTGTTCTGCAATTAAGTGTGCATCAAAGCACAGGAAAGATTTGTGCATGGAAATGCTTATGTTTGGCTTCTAGTTTCACAAGTGTGATGAAAGCATGCTCAAAACATATTAAAAGCTGAGCCTATGACACATGGTGGTTGGGAGATAAAAAATAAAAACCAGATGGAAACTACAATAAATGGTAGCAACTGCCTTGATTCTAAAAAAAAAAAAAAAGGATGCTCAGTCTAAGACTGAGGGGTGGTGTTTAGCAATCTCAGTGCTACGGTTGGAGACAACATACCGGTATGTGTCATCTGAGGTCATGTAAAGCATAAACAGGAGCACAATATCACCCACAGCAATATTTTGGTATGAAATGTGTACAGAGTACAGACACTATAGAACAGTTTCTAAATAACTGGAGCCCTAATGCTATGCCAGAAAGTAGCAAGACCTTAGTATAGTCATGGCAAATCTTTTAGAGACCAAGTGCCCAAGGAGTTCCCCCACATGTGTGTGTGCATACCTCCCATGGGTGTGCATGCCCCTGTGCTGACCTACCCAGCGGGCAGGGTCATCACGCAGTGGTGCTACACAAAGAATCCTGGCAAAAGTCTATCCAAGGAGAGTCCACTAGTCAAGTCCAAAGAGCAAGTCGAGGTCAGGATACTGGTAAGGATCAGAGTGAGAGTCAAGTTCAAAAGATGTCCAAGGGCATCATCAAGGGTGGCAAAGAAGTCAGGGTCATGGCAGTCACTCACAAGAAGTATTTGGAATGGACGGAGGATCAGGCAGGATGTTGGTCTTTGCATAGAGAAATTTTACCGACACTTGAATGGTTCAAGTGCAGGCTGGGGAGGCAGAACTGGGCTGGGTGTGGGAAGTGTCTCCTCATCCAAGTAATCTTCAGAGTCTGATGAGGGCTGGATCACAACCACCCCCCATGTGTGTGCACACCCTCCCCCACACATTTGCACCACCACTGCCATCTCCGTCTCCTAGGAAGGGGGGGTGTCTGGTTGCCTCACCTCATCCCCACCATTTCTAACTCTTGGGCAGGATTTCAGTCTCCCCTTTTGCCTCCCCATTGGTGGAAGGAGAGAAATGGGTGGGGAAGTGGCACTGCCATTGGTGGCACTGCCATGGGCTAGCTTGCTTGCAACATCACACATGCCCACAGAGAGGGCTCTGCATGCCAGAGGTTCACCTTCACTGCCATAGTAAAAAGAAGTGAAATAGTTTTTAATTCAAAATGTGTGCAGATTCTGTAAATTGAATTGACCCCAGCCTGAGCAAAAGCAATCAGAATATTGAGATATATGCCAGTGTAGACCCAGAAAGGTTTTTAGTTTAGCTTCAAGTGGTTCTAAATTATATCAGACCGATCACTGCCTTTGATGTTAGACAAATGACCTAATTGTCCAGATTAGCAGAGCTCTGAAAACTGGCTAAATGATGTCCAATTTGCATATTAATGCATCTGCAGAGCTTTCAAAATCAGAAGCCATAAACTATGGTCTGGAATCTTACTTTCAAGTCATTCATTAAAAGTAAGAGTTTGTGGAGCTCATCTTCAGTCTGATATGCAAGTCTCAGAGAACTCTATGTATGTGGGCTGGTGGGCAGGGTTGACAGTCTGGTAACAGGAATGGCAACAACACAACCTACTCAATGTTACGAGTCGGGCTCTAGTCAGAATGAGAGAAAAGAATATCACTGAGAAACAGAGATTAACATTTTTCACATGTGATGTCAAAGTCTAATTATTACAACTTTGAATGCCAGCATTTAATCATATTGTTGCCAAATAGTGTTTTGGACTAATGAGCTTAGATTCTGCACACTGTATGACTAATTTATTTCCCAGAAATAGCATTTTCTGTTTCAAATATGAATGTAGTTTAGTTTTATATTCTCCAGGTTTCTCCCCCCCCCCCCTTGTTGCTTAGATACGGAATATCTGCTTCTTCTGAGAAATGATTTTTAAAAAATGGGGCTCATGTTTCTTTATAATTAAGGCATATTCAACTGCCATCATAAAATGTTATTAGGGCATCCAAAATCAATTTCAAAGTGGAAGCATAACACCATTTGCATGTAAACAGTTGCTGTATTGTGCTCTGTGTTGTAAGGGACATAACAATCTTCCTATATTTCAGTTGGAGATGTGTAGTAAACTCTGCACTAAAATAATTGTTTTTCTCTCTCTCTAATTTGTTGTAATTCTAGCAGATTGTAGTTTGTTGGGGGAAGGATTGCCCCTATTTAATAATAAATAATTATTTTGTTACTATATAAAACTTTGGAAAAGAAAGGAAGGAAGGAAGACCCACTCTTGTTGAGCTGTCTATAAACCTGGGATAAAGAGCTCTACCATAGAGACTTGGACTGGAGTCTTAAACATACTAAACAAAAACTAAACACATTTCATAGTGTTTCAGATCTATAATGCATACCTGAACTTTTATGTGCCATTACAGTCCTAGGTGACAACAATGACAAGAGAGCTGTTACATAACTCTGCATTGTATGCCAGCTAGGAATTTCCTGGAGTCAACCTGACTCAGTAGTTGCTGTCAATGTCTTATTCACATTACATTTTGACTCCTGAAATGCTTTACTAGAAGACAACTTGGAATTCTCAGTTTGTGTAATATGCAGCAGCTAGGCTGCTAACCGGTAACACGATCATACTGAAAGATCTGTGTTGTTGCCAGTTCTTTACTGGGCCCGATTTTAAGGTGTTGCTTTAAATCTTTAGAGGCCATTAAAGATTGGGGCATGACTATCTAATGAATTACCTGTCCAGATGTTAAATGCTTCTGGGGATTCCTTCTTAAGAATATGCTCCAGGAACAGTATAAGCACATCTCTATATACTCACATAATAGTGTTTCATCTTCAGAAACATCTAACTTGTCTCTGCAGAAAACAGATTGATGAATTTGTTCTATGTTCAGATTCAGAAGGAATGTTCTTACTTCTCATGAAAAATCCACTAAACCCTCCAATCTCAATATTTAGCCTACTGAATGCATGGTCAGAACACACACTTTCGTAGTTTTCTGTCAATGCATGCATAATCTTCAGAATTCTGCACTTTGAGCTAATTTTTTTATGGCTAGTGCTTTTGATAATTCATGATGTGTTGTCAGATGAATGATAGGTAATAGAAAACAAGAAGTACTTTACCTGAAGGCTGTGTATTGGCTTTGGCCAAATACCAAATCCCATACAGTATCACTTACTTCAGAACTATTTATGAAGTTGATGTCCTATCCAGGAGTCTGGAGGCTGTTAGGGTCTGGAGGAGGGACAAGGGACTACAACTGAATCCTAGCAAGACTAAATGGCTGTGGGTCAGGGGTTCTGCATTATCCTGGGAGTTACAATCTTTGGTTCTGGATGGGGCTCTTTTGCTTCAGACCCAGTGAATAATTTGGTGGTCCTCCTGGACTCATGACTCCTGCTTGATTAGCAGGTGGCAATCATGACCAGGAGGGCTTTCACACGACTTCATGTCATCCACCAATTACGCCCGCTCCTAGACTGGGACTCTTTACTTATGGTCACACATACTCTAGTCACCTCCAGACTAGATTATTGCAATGCACTCTACATTCGGAGGCTGCAACTGGTCCAAAATGCAGCTGCCCGTGGGGTGATGGGGTGTGGGCATTATGCCCATGCCTCATCCCTGCTGTGGGAGCTGCATTGGTTGCCAGTGTGCCTCTGAGTGCAATTCAAGGTGCTGGTGATGATCTTTAAAATCCTACATGGTAGTGGTCCAGGATACTTGAAAGACCACATCACCCCATGGACATCTGCCCATCCCATTAGAGCAGACTGAAGAGGCTCTTTAAAAGTGCCATCAGCTAGAGAGGCTCATCTCTCTAGCACAAGAAGGAAGTCCTTTTTGGTATCTGCTCCGGCCCTATGGAACCTCCTGCCAACTGAATTATGTCTACAGCCAGAACTGCTGCCCTTCAGAAAAGACCTAAAAACATAGCTGGTGAAGCAGGTGTGGTTCACTGGTGATATGTGAGCCACCCCCCACCCACCCCGCTAGTTCATACAATTATGTCCGCTTGTACTTTTAGGTTTTAATCTCAATTTATAATTAGTGGGGGTACTTTTTAACAACAAGTTTTAATGGCTTTAAACTCTAATGTTTTCTGTAATTTTTAACATTTTAAGAATTTGTAATTTTCTGAGTGTTGGGATATTAACATTGTGAGCCACCCAGAGTCACTCTGGTGAGCAGGACAGATATACAAGTTTTAGCAATAAATAAATAAATAAATAAATAAATAAACTTTTTTAAAAACTGGTTCTTCTTTGGTACATTTCTTCAGCTGTAAATGTCAGACTTTGAAGGGTCTTGGAAGGTATTGTCAATGCAAGGTGACAGTAAGATGACGGAAACAACACGCAAAGTTGAAGATTAATATATGTTTTTAAGAGTAGTGTCTGGGGCCTTTTCTTTATATTGCTGCTGGGAAAAAAACACCTTTTAAAAGTGTCCAATATGAAAACAAACTGTCTGAATTTTATCAAACATCTCTCTTTTCTATGATGCATCCAGATTTCTTATACACCTGTTAGGGGTGGAAGAGCTGTTTCAGTTAGTAAAAAGTGTAGCCATCTGACTTTTTTCATGCAAATGGCATTTTTAATAGATATACTTAATTTAATATCATGTTTTCATGCTTTCAGTAATTTATATTAGTACTTTAAATAAGGACTTTACTTTGTAAGTTATTTAAGCTGAAATTAATTTGGCAATTCTTGTTTTCAGTGCCAAAACCATAGGTTAAATCCATATTTAATGGTACTCAGAGCAGATCCATTGAAATACATGGAGCATCATTCAGAAATGATTTACAATCAGTTGATTTCATTGTGATTACCCTAAGTATGTCTAAGTCTGAATTAAAACTGCTGACTACTGAAATATTTTTGAATAGTAAAGGTAAAGGTTTCCCTTGTTTGAAAACCAGTTGTATCCGACTCTAGGGTTCAGTGCACATCTCTGTTTCAAACCAGAAGAGCCAGTGCTGTCTGCTTCTGCAGAACTTTCTGTGGTCGTGTGGCAGACATGACTAGACACCAGAGTGCATGGAATGCTGTTACCTTCTCACCGAAATGGTCCTTATTTATCTACTTGTAATTTCTTGCTTTCGAACTGTTATGTTGGAAGGAGTTCAGACAAAGATGGGAGCTCATTCCGTCCTGCAGTATTCAGGAATCAAACTGCTGACCTTCCGCCTCCCAGTCAGCATCTTCACAAAACATTTCATTTTGAAGTAATTAATGCACATTGATAAGAACACAAAGTGCTAGGAATGTAACATAAAGCAGGGATACTTTGGCCTAGTCACAACTGTGTGCTGTACTGTATTACTTTGGATCTTGTAAGTATCACCTTATCTGGCTGTTTGTAATAAATCTTAAACTGACTGGAGAACTCAATGGATTGAGAATCAGGCTGAGAAGGCAGAAGTTGTGAGTTCAGTTCTCCACTGTGTTCCAAGAGAATGGCCAGTCTAAGAGAATGGCTGGCAGAAGAGAATGCCCAGCAGAAGAGAATGGTAAACCACTTCTGAGTACTCAGTAGGTAGGAAATGCTAGAAAGTATCATTGTAGATTAGAATTGATTTAAATGACACAATTTTATTACTAGTACATATGAAATGCAATAGACTTTTTTGTGCATTACTTTAAAACTGTTCACAGCTGATTGATTTGTATATATGGCCCTTGCTTCTTGATTTGCAGCAAAGGAGAGGGGCTTCTTTCAAAAATCACCAATTGAAAATGCTCGTGTAATTATAATTATATGGAAATATGTGACCATTTTCAATTAGCTTCCATTACTCATGAAAAAAGACTTTGAGAATTTGCTTAATTTTTATTTTCATCTAGGCATATAATCTGTGAGAAAATTATATAACAAAATGTGAATTGAGGGAGATATTTCATTGTTATGAGTCTAGCTCTAGTCAGTGTCATACTCAAATATTGTACAGTGATGAAATTATTCAGCATTGAATTGTAAGAAACTACTGATCACAAAGCAGCAAACCATGTATCGAAACTATCTAAAGGAGAGACATTTTGTTTGCCACTGGATATTTGATCGATATCTTTGGCACATAGTTAGAAAGCCTAGGTCTGACCTCCACTGAAGCTGTTAAAGTTCATCTGTGTGGACAAATACTATGGATTATCTTTGTATACTCCTTTTCTCTTTGGTATAGTCAAAGGGTAAAAAACCACTCTTTCACTTGCAACAAGTTTTATTCTGTGCAAAATTCTCACAAGATTTCTCAGAAATGTTGTGGTCATTCTTTCTAGGTACAAATGTGAACCTTTCCATGATAACACCATTACTGTACAGAATGACAATTTTTCTATACAGGATTTACTACAAAGGGCATTAAACTGCATACAACTTTGCTATTTCCTATGCTGAACAGTTAGTGAGAAAAGGTTGTTATGAGGGTAGGGAACAAAAAAAGCAGTTTATTCTTTTCACTGAGAAGCCTTGACATCTTAGTAACATAGAGGAATGTTGACAGGGATGAGACTCCACAAATAATTGAGAATGCAAAAAAAAAAATGCAATTATTTATTATACAGGTGTTCAGGGGTGGCCAACCTATGGCTCATGGGCCCAGCCTGTGGCACCATTTCATGTGGTCTGCCACTGCCCTCACCACTAGCGAAAGTGGATGCATTTATGGCAGCCATAAAACACGCCTGCACATGCATAAATGCACCCGTACCTACCATAAACGCTGCTGTAAGTGCACCCCTGGCTGTCATAAATTTGTTTACGAGAGCCACGGATATTTTTTATGGCAGCATTTACAGTGGGAGGAACCATGTGGCTGGCCTGTTCAACTGTCCAGGGGGCATGGTCCAGCCTGTGGGGTGAAAATGTTTGGGACCCCTGCCTTTGTTGGTGTGATAAAACAGTCATATGTAAAGAAGTAACTCATGAACCCATGAAACAACAGTCAGCCTACTGTTAATTTTGTCACCATGAGTTGGAGCAGCAAAAACCTTGATGGAAATATAGGGGCAAAGTTCCACAGAATATTTATATTGGAGAGGAATTTAATCTGAATAATACTTTAAGGAAGACATAGAATGCAAAATATGTGTGGGATTTAAATATTAGATATATCTTACCAGTTGTAGCCATTTTCTGTGTGAATGGTCTTTGAATGCATTTTATGTCTGTTGTGTATGCTTCTCCAACATAGATTCCAGACTGAACTCAATTATGATGTTCTAGAAGTTCATGATGGACCAAATCTTCTATCACCACTTCTTGGATCTTACAATGGTACACAGGTTCCTCAGTTTCTCTTCAGCAGCAGCAATTTCATTTACTTGCTGTTTACAACAGATAACAGTCGTTCTAATAATGGTTTCAAGATCCACTATGAAAGTAAGTAACAATTGTTAATATTTATTTGTGTATTTACCTGCAGTTTATTTTGAACCATTTTTCTTTCTCATTTATTCACAGCTATTGACAACCCCCCTGTACACTCAGGAACATATGTAGCAGCAGTATTCATCACACTCCCACAGACAGCTGAGTGGGCAGGACTAGTGGTTCCCCCGCCATAAGTGCTGCTGTAAAACACATCTGTGGCTGTCGTAAATGCATTTACGACAGCCCCAGGTGCATTTACAGCTGTTTTCACTGCTTCTGGAAAAAGATTAACCAGCCTCTAAGGCATTGTTTCCCAACCTTTGGGTTTTGGGCTTCAATTCCCAGAAGCCTAAGTCAATCCCCAAAGCGCTTCCGGAAATTGAAATCCAAAACCCAAAGGTTGGAGAACAGTGCTGTAAGGGATGGTTATCTTCAGCTGAAGGAGTGGCACAGTGTTTAAACTACAGTACTTCAGCCAAAACTACTGGCATTATGAGTTTGATCCTGACAGGGATTAAGGTTGACTCAGCCTTCCATCCTTCTGAACTTGGTAAAATGAGTATCTAGCATGTTGGGGGTAAAATGCTAATTACCTGTAAACTGCCCAGAAAGGGAACTAAGCACTATAGGGCAAGGTATATGTGTGATTTCTATTGCTAATAAAAGGAAGCTTCTTTT
This sequence comes from Furcifer pardalis, assembly GCA_030440675.1. Lineage (NCBI taxonomy): Eukaryota > Metazoa > Chordata > Lepidosauria > Squamata > Chamaeleonidae > Furcifer > Furcifer pardalis. Next base: position 64,020,095 of record CP126891.1, read on the forward strand.
CCTCATAATGTTGGGGAAAGGAAATCGAAATAGTGAGCATTATTACAGGTTTTTTTTTGAATACTTTTAGGTCAAGAATGGAAGGAATCTTGAGAGTATTGCAAAAAGAGTTTATCATGAAACAAGTCATAGGAAGCAATCTTGTTATAACGTCTGCAGAAAATGTAACTGAAAGAGTTATCATTACATATCTACTTGTGCTACTGCTCTGCAGTAGTCAAAAACTGTAACACTTCTATCTAATAAAATAGCTTCATGAAATATTAACATTGCCATTTTGCTTATTTCATTCTCCAAAACTCTGGTTGATTTTGGGGAAAATATCATCCCAGATACCTAACAAGAGTTTGGGAGAACAGAAATACAACTTGAGGGCATATCATCCCACCTTTCCAAGTGCAATTTATTGTCTGGTATCAAACAAAACTTGGGAGACCAAAGTTTGAAGGACTGGGGACTGCCGTCAGGGATTACATACAGCAAATATACCTTACTTTGCTCATCCCACTGATACAGAGACATCATTGATCAAAGGTATTCTGTCTGAACACAGTGTGACAGCCCATTAAGAGTCTTAAGAGTTATTTGACTACTACAAGAGTTCTTTGTCAATTATAAAAGAAACAATTATGAGCTGAACTAGGAATAACTCTACCCTACTTTTTGTTTTAGCTCTAGTGCTAGCTGAGAGTTTCTTTCTGAATGGTAAGCTAGGTAGAGGTACATCTAACAAAACCTCATATCCTTCTCTTGAGACCTAGGTGTCAGTCAGGCAGAATATCACAGACAGACAGACAGACAGATAGATGTTTTCTAGGATACTGTGGAGGAGGAAAGGATTAAACCCCTAATTTATATTAATTAAGGTAAAAGTCACCCTTGCTCAAAAGCCAATCGTAGCCTACTCTAGGGTTCAGTGCTCATCTCTATTTCATAGCCAAAGACCCAGTGCTATCTGCTTCTGCAGATTTCTCCGTGGTCATGTGGCAGGCATGACTAGACACCGGAGCACACAGAACACTGTTTACCTTCCCACTGAAGTGGTCCCTATTTATCTACTTGCAATTTCTTGCTTTCGAACTGCTAGGTTGGCAAGAGCTGGGACAAAGACCAGAGCTCATTCCATCCTGTAGTATTTGGGTATCGAACTGCTGACCTGCTGCCTTCCAGTCAGCATCTTAGCCACTTGAGCCACTGCAGCCTCAATTCAAAATAATCCCCTTCTTGCTATTAAATAATATACCGTGTTTCAGGTGATACGTTGTATGTAGCAAAGACCACTGAAAGGGTGATTACTCTTTAAATAGCCTGGACAATTCCCATTATGGCATTCTGTTCCATGGGGTCACTTTAATTAGGAATTATAATTGGCAGGTACAGGATTAATTGCAAGTGGATTAACTGCTTCGGGAGCTGCACTGGTTGCCAGTGTGCCTCTGGGTGCAATTCAAGGTGCTGGTAATGACCTTTAAAGCCCTACATGGTAGTGGGCCAGGATACTTAAGAGACCACATCACCCTGAGAACATCTGTCCATCCCACCAGAGCAGACCGAAGAGGCTCTCTCATTGTGCCATCTGCTAGGGCGGCTCATCTCTCTAGCACCAGAAAGAGGGCCTTCTCTGTGTCTGCTCTGGCCCTTTGGAACCTCCTGCCAACTGAGTTGCATCTCCAGATGGAGTTGCTGTCCTTCAGGAAAGGGCTAAAAACCTGGCTGGCAAAGCAGGTGTGGGGCACCAGCGATATGGTACCCCGTGCCTGCTGGCTGATTTAGTAAGAACACTCTCTCCCTCTTTTACTCTCTTTTTAATCTGTAGTGGTAGGAGTAATTTTGGTGGCTGTTTTAATGGGTTTTTTTAATTGGTTTTAAAAAAGTGACTGGTTTTAATTTTTTGTGAGCCACCCAGAGTCTTCAGAGTTGGGTGGCAATAGAAATCAGAAAAATAAATAAATGTTTCCAGGAAACAGATCTTGCTAATGAATTCCTTTGTTTTTAGGTGTGCCTGTGCAAATTAACTGTATTACCTATCTTCAACTTCACCTGAATAAGTAGACAATAATACTTTAACAATGCTTCTCTATGCTGACTTTTTTTTTTTAAAAAAACTTCCATTCTTGGCATCCTGACATTTAAAACTCTGATTTTAATCTTGAAGACATATACAGTTGTACCTCGCTTAAAGAGCATAATGTGTTCCACAGAATTGCTCTTTAAGTGAGTTTGCTCTTTAAGCAAAACACCATTGTAAGTTACCAATTCTGACTTCTGGTGGGGGAGATTGTGAACCCCGATTTATTTGTTAAGCGAGTTTTTGGTTTATTTTATTTGTTAAGCGAAGCAAACATTCACAGAAAATTCTGCTCTTTAAGTGAGGCACTCTTTATGCAAGGTTTGACTATACTGTAGAAATATATATTTTGGAGAACTCTGCAGATCAAAAATGCCAGATCTGCCCTTACATTAAACAAATCTGCTTTGCTATGTGTTTGTACACATTCAAATGTAATGTGGTGAAATGCAAAATAAAGCAAAGTTCCCAATCCTTTAACATTCATGACAAGCTAAACATTCATTTTTTACATAATTCTTCAATAAGAACAGAGTAGAAATCTCTTATGAGACATTTATGATAAAATTTCTGCAGCGGCAGCAACAATAATAATATGCCATCAATTCATTTTCTAGGGTTTATTAGGGTCACTCTAAATCAATTTTAACTATTGCATGTGACAATAGCAGTCATGTTAAATCCAGTTTCACTTCTGCATCCAGCATTTATGTGGTACTTATAGTAATAAATTTTTGCCATTAGAAAATTTTCCATGACATTACATGGAAATTCAGTTATTTTCTTCACTTTATAGATAGAGGAGTGGCTAAGAAATAATAACAAGGATATTAGGACATTACTGTTAAAGATAGCTTTTTTTTGAAAATCTCAGGCAATATTCCAGCTCTCACTATACTAATAATAATAGTTTTGTGTCAGAAATTATTCTGGCTTAAAATGATTTTTTGTGGAAGAAACTCTGCTTATGGAACACCCAAATGAGGCTCCTTTCATCTCTCCAAGAGCTAGGACAGAGACAGGTGCTCACTCCGTCATGCAGTACCTGGGTCTTGAACTGCTGACTTGCCAGCCTTCCAGCTAACAAGGCAAGCTTCTTAACTACTGAGCCACTGCAGCCCCTCTCTCACTATACTGACTTTCCTATTCTCAATCACTCTACCAGTCTTTTCATTGCAAATTTCAAAACAGAATAATAGATAAAGCAAAAATGCTGAATGGCTTTCTAATGCTTACCTAAATTAGATTTGAGAATGCTGTTGAAATCAAACTGTACAATACAATCACTTAATCACAAAATTATCTATGTGTAACCAATGTGTGATATCTAAGTCCTAACACTTTTCACCAAAATGATGAAACTTAAATTTAACTGTAAAGACTTGATTATACCTGCATTTACATGCTTTTAACAAATCTGTGTGTGATATAGAAATCATCTCTCTGATATACCATGGAGGAGAATACAAATTAAGACTATGAAATAAAATTAAAACTACAAGCAAAGGTTCATAGATGATGGAGATTTCTGTTGAAATATTTGAAGTGGTAGCTGTGTTAATCTGTGCAAGCATATTTGAGAGTAAATAAAACTGAACAGCAAAAAAGACAACAAACTAACTCCAGTATTTAAATGTGAGCTTTCGTGGACCAAGTCAACTTTCATTCTTATGTCTGATGAGGTAGACGTGGTCCACAAAAGCTCACATTTAAATACAGGAGATTTCTGTTTGTTTCAGATTTTCATTTTTAGACAGTCAGTGCATTCAAATTGATTTACCACGTATTGCTAGTTTTAGCCCTACTTACATACTACCTCTACAGCTATGTTTCACGTATGTGGCTCAACAACATGTGAAAGTGGTGCATGGCAACAGAAATTACACATATATACCACCCTATAGCATTTAGTGTACTCTCTGGGCAGTTCACAAGTTAATTGGCATTTTGCCCAAACATGCTGACTGCTAATTTTACCGAACTCAGAAGGATGGATGGCTAAATCAACCATGATCCCTGGTCCGGATTAAACTCACAATATCTTGGCTGCAGTACAGCAGTTTAACCACTGCATCCTCCCTCCTTGGTACTCCTTCCTACCAGAGTGCTACAAATGTCTTCTAAACATCAATCTATTTTACAGGATTATTTCTTAGACCCCCCTGTTTTAAACTTTGATATATTTATTTTTCCTGCACTGTAGGTGTAATGGTTAATACATATTCATGTTTGGACCCTGGTATACCTGTTCATGGACGTCGCTATGGGCATGACTTCTCCATTGGCTCAACAGTATCATTTGGATGTGATCCAGGATACAGACTGAGCCATGAAGAGCCTTTACTGTGTGAAAAGAACCACTGGTGGAGTCATCCACTTCCTACTTGTGATGGTAAGAATTAATTGAACTTGCTTGGAAAAGCATCTCTAGAGTCATGTATTGATTTTCAGTATTATATGTGTTAGCTTGTTTCATATGGCTCTTTATAACTGTGGTCAGGAGGCATATTTCTGCCAAATTACCATGGGAGAAACAAGGAAAGGGACCAACCTAAACTATTTCTTCTAATAAACTTTTAAAAAAAGCTAATCCTCCTTACACTTAAAGCCATTAACAACATTAAGGGTTAAAGGAGGATACATTATACATTACCTCAAGCAGGATATTGGGATAGTTCAAAATGCTTTGTTCTGCCTCCTTCATTCCCTCAAATTTATTATAGGGCACTTTCTATCCTCATAAAATGCCTGATCTAGAAGCTGAGTTGAGGTGTAAATTCTTGCTAGTTTCATCCTCACAAAGAAGGAAGAGAATTTGCATTTTTTCTTTGCTTTGTGAGATTATGAAATATTGACTTAATGATTTTACACAAATTGAGCAAGCTGCACAATACTATGATAGTTGCTGCTTTGTTTCATGGACTTTTGAAAAATATGAAACCTGGGATTTTTTTTTTGCATCTTTTTTTGATAAACAACTAATCATGCTGTATGTGTGCAAGTGCACCTGTTTGTACTATATTTTCTCTGAGTAAATATCTTTTCTCAACCCTCTAAAGAGAGAAAAACAAAACCCAGGATGGATGTAACATCCTATTTACTCATATCCTCACCTGCCACATAAACTATCCTATCTTCAACTTCTGGAAATCTCATGTCCTTATACTCTTCCTTTCGGGTATTGTGAAAGTAAGAAAACCTGTCATTTGTCAGAACAGAGATCAGTCAGAAGGGGGCAAGCTGTCATTTCCCTATCACTTTAAAGTGCTCCACAAGGGAAAAAAGGATAAGGATGTTCCCTTCTTGAGAGTACCATCATGAGTGCCAAGAATTCTCCATTGCCTCAATAATTCCTCTGCTGTGTGCCCTCAGTCATTCTTGTCTCCAGGACACATGTTTTTTAGGTTCAGAGAGGACATATTTTTTTCTGCAGCACTCAGGTATACAGTACCAGTGCCCCCATTGTGGTTAGAACCCCTGTGAAGGTCTCAAGTGTAGTTCTAACTCCCCTCCCCTTTATAGCCCCTTAAAGTCCACTGTGGTTAGGTATCAGAGAAGAGTCTCTATGCTCATTTGGTCCAGAGGTTGTCAACTTCCCAAACCATAATTTAACTATAACCACTTAAACTATAATTTAAGTGGCACAATTGTTATGCTTGAAATTTTCTCTCTGTTGGAATTGGCCATGATTCACATGTCCTAGATGGTGCAGGTTGGTAATCATGTAGTGGGGAAAATCAGCATATGTACTATAGGTTTCCCAATCCTGTGTCCAGTAATGTGCAAACCAATCTGTAAACTTATCCACCTCTTCCTAAGCTTTCTCCCATCCATCTCCAATCAAAGTCCCATCCATCTCCAATCACCATCTTTTTTTCAAGTTATTCCAGTCTTTTGTCCCACTTCTTCTCCTCATCCAGGTGATACTTGTTTACTGAGACCATCTTCTCTCAGCTGACTTCAGTTCCCAATGGGCTGTTCCTCTTCATGTGTACCAGAGCTCTGGTGCCACCTGAGATCATTGAAGTTACTGATGGATCGGTTTCTTTCTCCTCCATTTTCTCCAGATGTCAATATGTAGACTTTTGCCTGGGCACAATGTCTTCCTTGGTCTCACTACAGTTATGATAATGAAACCCATTGTCTTTGTGGATTAGGAGATATAAAATGAACTTCTACAGTCCCACAAGTCCCATGCACATAAAACTGAAATCTTAGCCATTAGGTAGCAGGTCTTTAGTATTTGTTTCTTATTGATTCATATTTAACAAGATATGGAGACCTTAGCATAATTGTGGCTTGACCATAAATTTTTAGTACAGGTAAAGATCTGCCTTGCTTGAAATCCAGTCATATACAACTCTAGCGATGGTGCTCATCTCCATTTACAGCCAAACAGCCAACAATGTCTGCACCTGCAGTTGTTTCCATGGCCATGACTGGAGCACACAGAACACTGTTACCTTTCCAATCAAAGCAGTAGGGGCTGTGGTGGCTCAGTGGTTAAGAAGCTCACCTTGATAGCTGGAAGGCTGGAAAGTCTGCAGTTCGATACCCAGGTACTGCATGACAGTTTGAGTGCTCGTCTCTGCCCCAGCTCCTGCAAACCTAGCAGTTTGAAAGCAAGAAATTGCAAAGAGATAAATAGGGACCATTTCAGTGGGAAAAAATCTTGGGGACATGAAAGGAGCCTCATTTGGGCATCCCCTGAGTGAGTTCCTCCAGAAAAAAATCCTTTCAACCTGGAATAATTTCTGACACAAAATTATTAATATTATCAAAGCAGTACCTATTTATCTACTTGTAATTTCTTGCTTTTAAACTGCTAGGTTGGCAGGAGCTGGGGCAGATTTTGGACACTCACTTTCTGGTCATCAAGCTCAGTATCATAACCACTAAGCCACCACCATCCCTAATGAATTGTTATGTAGTCATAATTATTTAAAATCTTAACTAAAACAGAAAATATGAATACAGTCAAACCTTGCATAAAGAGCACCTTACTTAAAGAGTAACTCACTTAAAGAGCAGAATTTTCTCTGAATGCTCACTTCACTTAACAAATAAAACCAACCAAAAACACACTTAACAAATAAATTTGGGTTCACAATTCCCCCCCCCCACACACACACACACCAGAAGTCACAATTATTCCCCAAGGATATTTTGTAGAAGCACATACAGTTGTACCTTTCTTAAAGAGCATAATGTCTTCCACAGGATTGCTCTTTAAGCGAGTTTGCTCTTTAAGCAAGTGTAAGTGACCAAGGATCTTTCTGAATTATTTTATCTACCATTTATGGTCTAATATGTAAATTAAAACTATCTACAAAGAATTAGAATGACATAATCTACCATTTTTGGTCTATTGTGTTTATTTAAGCTATCCACTAAGAAAGGAGGGACAACAGGCTGCACAGCCTACCATCTCTAGATACTTAGAGCCATCACATAGATGGGTAAATGTCTGAAAAGAACTAGTGTGAAAATATGACAAGAAAATCATTGTTCAGTCATCTGTGGAACTCTGCATCAATGTCTAATTGGGGAAAAAATAACCATTATGACTAGAGTCCATTCAATTCTATTGCAGTTTAATCCTTAGATAATACAGGTGACAATATTTTTGCTGAGTAGACCCCACAAGCAGAAGTAATTTTTCTTGTGCTACTAGGCACTGCATGTTGCCATCTAAAAATAAACATTATTAAGGAGCTCCCTGTGAAGAGTATTCTCTGCTGTGCAATAACATTACATATTATGACAAATTTCTTCCTTGAGTTGCTGAACTAACATGCGGTTGATTAGGCAAATGAGATTCTTTCTTTCTCTTGAGCACATCACTAAATGGCAATTGTACATTGAATAAATGATCTTTAAAGCAAAACCAAATGTATTTATTCTGGTCCATCTTCTTAAATTCATGGCTGAATTCATTCTAAATTTCTTCCTTCCCTTTCTTAAATTGGCCCTTCTGGTATAACTATGAATATGAGTTGGGGTAAACCTGGAATTGACCACTAGGAAAAGAATCATTGTTGCTTCTTTTCTATGAAATCAAAGCTGGGTATATTCTACCAATTTGTTTCTATCAGTCTCACTTTCTGAATTTGATATTTCTAAATATCTGTAATAATATTTCCAAATATTTGGAATCCTATTTAATTCTATAGATTAGGAAGCAAAATGATAGATTTCTGTTGCTAGAGGAAGAAATGAAACTGAAACTCATTTCTCATAGATCCTGGAATGATTCTTTGAGAAATGAAGGTTATATTTCTCAAGCATTATACCAAGGGTAGTGGGACCAGATAACTCACCATCCCCTGATTAGAGTTGCCATGGGTTTCCTAAAATAGGAAGCCTGGGGTGACAGAAAAACTTGTAAATGATGTCTGTCTGAACCAATAAAATCTAGAAACAGGCACAGACATATTTTTGTACAATGTGTCCTTTTATGAACCTTCAACTTACTCTTACATTTTGCATTGTACGTATATTGTTTGCTTCATATAGTTATGAATAAGATTTAGGAGTAGATTCATAGGTTAATATGTTATAAATCATCAAAGAAATATTATGCTGGATTGAGGCCCCTTTGTAGTATAACAGGCAGGAGAGTATGTTGTTGTTATATAGGGACAGATATTTTAAGTGAATAGATTGTACAGTTGTACCTCGCTTAAAGAACATAATGTGTTCCACAGGATTGCTCTTTAAGCGAGTTTGCTCTTTAAGCAAAACACCATTGGAAGTGACAGATTGTTGGGGGGATTGTGAACCCCAATTTTTTTGTTAAGTGAATTTTTGGTTGGTTTTATTTGTTAAGCGAAGCAAACATTCAGAGAAAATTCTGCTCTTTAAGCAAGTTACTCTTTAAGCGAGGCGCTCTTTATGCGAGGTTTGACTGTATGTGTGATTTTCATTAGAAGGTTTTATGTTCTGCTGAACAGAAAAGACATAAAATGGGACAGAATTTACTAGAAAGGACAATATTACCAAGAAGAATAGCATAATAAGAGAAAAAAAATCACATGGGATACTGTTGGTTTTCAAGATCTGTGCTAGGTTAGATTTGAGAATTAAGGCATACAGCTCTTGCTAAGTTTCCCTATTCTTCGTTTGGAATAGGTTCAATTTTAGGTGCTAGGGGATTTAATATAATTCATTCAAACACTTTGTGTAATAAGGTATAGTTCTGTAGCTTTGGGGATCTGATGATTCTTTGCCTAGTTTCAATATAGTGATTACTCCCCCCCCCCGACATTGTTTTGGAATTTGTTAGGTCATCCAACAGCTATTTAAGAGCTGAAATATCCCTTTCTTTGTATTTTGCCCAAAATGTTTAATTTGCTCAATCTATATATCAATTCCAACTGCTTTGCCATATTTCCCTTTTTTTGTTTCCTCTAGTTCATGAGTGGCCAACCTTGGTGCTCCAGCTGTTCTTGGAATTAAATTCCCAGAAGCCCAAGTCAGCATTGCCTGCTGATCAGGGCTTCCGGAAATTGACATCAAAGAACAGCTAGAGCACCAAAGATCACCACCCCGTTCTAGTTCCTGAAATATGCAGAAGGAAATTCATTGGATTCACTCTTTGATTCCCTTTGATTCTTCCCATGTCAAGCACTGTTATAGTGTCTATTCAGCAAATTCACTAAGACAACATTTGTGTAGGTGTACGTTGGTAGCATAGCCAACATAGGCAGTGAAATAAAAAGTTTGAAACAATTTATTCTCTGTATGTATTTGCAAAGTTGAACATAGTTTCACATATATTTAATGTTAATTCACACAGATCAACATTTCTTCCTTGTGTCTAGTATCTTATCCACCAATGCTTGAATAATTTACATAGTATATATTGTTTCTCCTCTATCCATCTATTCCCCCCCACCACATCATTTGTTTGAAGTGCAAGATTTTGAAGCCTACATTGTAGTTACTTGTGGCATTTCTTTGTGTCACTTAGTTGAACTACAAACAGAAACAATAATTTGTCGGGATAGTGTCTGTTCAAGTAGGAAGAGGAAAAAAGATGCAATAAGATTCAAGTTCCAATTCATGTTAACTTTCTTTAACATGGGACTCAACAATGTATTTGAATGAAGAATAGTAGCTTTAACAGATTTGGGGAAAGGAAGCAAAGAAGGGTGCCAAAAAAAATTCCTGTTTAAATTGTTTCAAACATTTTCAGAAATGGTCATTGATGTTTCACATAGAATGATGAATAAACCATGGACAATGCTTTTTTTAAAATGTCTTCCTTTGAATAGCTCTACAATTTTTAGATGCATTTATTATTCATTGTCATCATGGACTATAAACTTCTGCAAAGGAACCTTCTTTCTTATTGAGTTCTGTGAAATCAGCTGATTTAATTGCCTATTCATTTTCATAATACCTATTACCAAAGTTGTTCAACAATTAATCATGTTTTCTTTAATGAGCTCTTTGAGCAAATATTGACTACAATTAAAGTTTTTTCAATGAACAGAACTGTTGGCAGTCCTGCACATAGGCTATTGTTTAAAGAGAGATAATAGGTTTTCAGTTTATCCTTTTACATACTTAGTTTTAAAATGAGTTGCTGTATTCACATGTCTGCATTTTCTCCATTTCTCAGCTTTGTGTGGAGGAGATGTTAGAGGACCAAGTGGAACAATTTTATCTCCAGGTTACCCTGAACTGTATCCAAATTCACTGAATTGTACATGGACTGTAGATGTTACACATGGAAAAGGTAAAGAACTGTGTAACCATGCTGTATTCATGTTCATTTACTCCCCTGCTGCTTCCTCAAGGGCACCAGTGAGAATCAAATTCACTAACAGCACAGCACTTCTCTGGCCAAAGCCCCCCCCCCCCCGTGCTGTAAGCAAAAGGGATTCCCCCTGGTCCCCTTGTGGAAACAGGAGGGGGGGCAGTGAGAATCCCTCTCACTAACAGCACAGGGTTGCTATAGCCCTGGGAAGCGCTTTTCCCCGGGTAAAAGCAATCCTGCGCTGTTAGCATTTCCATGGCGACAATCATTGTACGAATCATCCCATAGGGGAAATCGTTATATGATACATGGACCCATTGGAACCAATTAAAATTGTTATACTGGGTTTTATTGTATTTATATACATTTGTATAACTTGCTATGCTTAAGTGTGTCTAATTGTCGATGTTCTAAAATATTTCTCAATTACATGCCTGGCCATGTGCCTGATTGTGCAACAGAGGTGTTCCTGGGGTTTAGCTGCAGCAAGTTAATGCAAATTTTACATGAATACCAATAGTATTCTGGGCAAAAACACTTATTTTTCCTTTATTTTTGATCTGATCAACTTCAGATGAAATGTGGATCTATTCACTTTTATGAGAATAAATGGACATGAACCAATGAACTGTGTGTGCCCTAAGAATGAAACTTTGTAAAAAAAGATCGCAGTCCCATGATTTGAGAGGCCAAATTATGAGATGTGGGGCAAGAGGTAGAGAAGTCCTCTTACCTCTGCAACAGTCCCATGTTATTTATTTTTGTGCACTGCAAAGTATTTTGGTCACCTTTGTGAGTCACAAGGAGTTCTTGAAACAAACAAGGGTTCATGGGAGAATAAGTTCCAATAGAGGCAGTCTCACTTGGAACTCATTCTCCCATCCACCTTTTTAAGCCATATGGTTTTCGGAGAACACAAATAAGTAGGATAGCAATGTTGTGGAAGTAAGAGGGCTGCTCTACCTATTGCCATTTTGACAGTGCTCAGTCTCATAATTTGGCCTGTGAATTCTTGCTGAATTCTGGAACTGAGAGCTCTCTCTTTTTCTGGAAGTCCAATATCTAATGTGTACCTGCTCCTCTTTCATGTGTCAGAAGAGATTAAAATCTCCTGTTTTAAATTTTAAACTAAATTAACAACAGTTCCCAACAACTAGTGCAGAAAAGATAACTGGTTTTAACAAGAGAACTTGAGCTTCATTACGTTATTCAACTTTGTCAATTTTCAGCATAGTTCAATGTACTTCTTTTGGCCAATGTCTGGTAATAACTTATTGCAGGTAATATAATTATTTGTAGTGAGTTACTTCATCCAACTAATTCCTGAGGATTTTTTTTTAAAAAATTCAATACAGATGAGTTTAACTTAACTTAAACCCTTAATTGCATTTCAGCACAAATGTATCTTGAAATTACTTGTTTCAGCAAATTTGAAAAACACTAGTTGAACTGTCATGAAGCTATTTTAATTTTTGGATATTGTGTTTATGTTATCATTATTATTATTATTCTATGGCAAAAATAGCATTTTTATAATGTGCTACGTAGCAGTGTAAACCTTCTTCATTTGCTACCTATCCCAGTATATAAATTTAACACTTAAAAACTATTGCTTTGTTTAAAAGTGGGGTGAAGGAACGAAGGAGGAAGATGGCAGGAATAGTAGAAGTCCTGTTTAATTTTCTGACTGTGTATTTGTACTGAAATGTATGAGTCTAATCAGTGGTATAATTGCTTTCAAGTTAACTATGGAATATAAGAGTCTAATTTTGTTTATAACAGGGGTGCAGTTCACCTTTCACACTTTTCATTTGGAAGATCATCATGACTATTTGCTTATCACAGAAAATCGCAGTTTCACTCAGCCATTGGCACGGCTGACCGGCTCTGAGCTTCCATCACCAATCAACGCAGGTCTCTATGGAAATTTCAGGGCTCAGTTACGCTTTATCTCTGACTTTTCAATATCATATGAAGGATTTAATATTACTTTCTCTGGTAAGAGAATAACGTGTTTGTATAAAAGGGAAGAAAATGCATTGTTTTAATGGTCAAATGGATAAGAATCTGAAAAAAAGTAATCTGCAGTAAAAAGTAAAAAAAAGTAAAAACCTGCAGATGTTTCCTTGGCAGACATACCTCAAGAGTGCACAGAACTCTGTTTACCTTCCCACCGAAGTGGCCCCTATTTATCTACTTGCGATTTCTTGCTTTCAAACTGCTAGTTTGGCAGGAGCTGGGACAAAGACAGGAGCTCAATCTGTCATGCAGTACCCAGGAATCGAACTCCGACCTTCCAGTCAGCGAGTTCAGCATCTTAACTACTTTAGCCACCTCAGTCCCATTATTGGTTTAGCTGTTGATTATTTTACACAGATCTTAGCGTGTTTGTTTTTACCCATTTGTAGTACAGTTGTACCTCGCTTAAAGAGCATAATGTGTTCCATAGGATTGCTCTTTAAGTGAAACACCATTGTAAGTGACCAATTGTGACTTCTGGTGGAGGGTATTGTGAACCCCGATTTATTTGTTAAGTGAGTTTTTGGTTGGTTTTATTTGTTAAGTGAAGCGAACATTCAGAGAAAATTCTGCTCTTTAAGTGAGTTACTCTTTAAGCGAGGTGCTCTTTATGCGAGGTATGTCTGTACTGACAAAAAAAATTATAATAAAATATAAAAGAACATTATTTAATGGGAAAATCATACTGTGTCACAGTGCTTTCGACTTTAATTTCAAGAAGTGATATTCCAAATGAGCCCATGAAGAAATTTGGTCATGCTTTTATTCTGCACAGTTATTTTGGTTCATTTTATGTGTCATATTCAGGGACATTTATAGCTCTTATAGGAATGAGAAGCATGCATCTTTCAGATGCTGTGAACTTTTATGAGCATGATTTTAAAATTGTTGCTGAATTGCCTGTTCAGTTATATGAGTGTTTCTTCTGAAAATTTATCTGAGGGCTAAACTGATGCTCAGACAAAAGTGCGTGGTTTAGAATAATGTGCAGGATGGCTAATGACAAACATTTAAAGAGATGGTGAAATAACAATTTCATTTTCCACTCCAGAATATAATCTTGAGCCTTGTGAGGATCCTGGAACTCCTCAATTTGGAAACAGAGTTGGATTTAACTTTGGAGTTGGAGACATTTTAACATTCTCTTGCTCATCTGGATACCGCTTAGAGGGAACTTCAGAGATTATCTGCCTTGGTGGTGGCCGACGAGTGTGGAGTGCACCTCTGCCCAGGTGTGTGGGTACGTGGTCAGCTGCTTTCATTTGCTTGTATGTGTAGTCATTGTCCATGAAATTTCAACTATATAGCATGGATAAGCATGGTAACACACCTATTACTTTAAATACAATATTCCCTTTACATCTACCCATATCTCCTAGGCTTAGTTCTTGGGTTCTCTGTGCTTTCTGAAGCTCAGTCTTAGCAATGGAGCAAGGTTTTATTTTCGTTATCTTTGTTATGCTTAACTTCTTCAGGCATATAATATAAAGAAATCCCAGAGAGAAATTATTTAACAAACATAAAAACTAGAAGCTAATCTACATATTTCTCCTTTTCTATCAAAAGTAATATATATCTTTTTTGCTGAAACCTGTAAAGAAGCTCCAATAAAAGTATTCCCATTGAAATCAACAGAACTTTAGTAGGTGTTGACTTGTCAAATTCCCACTTGTTCTTTGGGCATAGTGGCTTATTACAGATTTTAGGCATAGTTTCTGTATTGGAAATTTCCTCTCTGTCTCTGCATGCACGTGTATGTATGGTTGTTTATTGTCTAAGGTTAACTTTCCAGCCTAAGCAGTTACTAGAACAATGCTAGCCACAACAACCCATTCAATAAATAATATTTACATTTTTGCCATAAATCCCTGCATGTCACAATAAATTCTAGCAAGTTTTTCTATAATGTTTACCCATTTTGTGCTGGCCTGGTTCTTAAGGCTGTCCACTTTTTTTGGTGAATTTCTTCCGTGTCTAGACCAGACCTGAAACTGGCAAAATGGCCACCTTTAGGTGATTTCATTCTGCAGTTCCTTTTTTCTGACATAGTGTGAGAAAGATTAGCCAATGCGAGGTGGCTGTTGCTTGGGAAACACCCAATTCCAGTTCAAAAATACCACAATCTTGGAGGCTCTTTCTGTGTACCTCTATAGGTGAACTAAAACTATGTATCAGAACTGGAGATTGTGAACATAATCAAGACAAGGAATTGATTGATTTGTTCAAAGTGAGCTGTGCTCTTCCTTGATCATGCCTGTATCAGTTTGAGCAGAGGTGCTAGCCTAATTCCCAAATCTAAATCAACTCTTGGAAGATCACAGTTTGATATTCTGAGTCATTAAGAATGTGAAGAATACTTTTTTTTAACAAAACAAAATACCCTTATTCTTAGGAGATTCCAGGGTCTTCTGCATGTGATTTAACATCAGTTCTTCCCTCTTTGCCTCCAAATATATGTAAGGGAATATGTACAGTTCTAAATTTTGGATTTACAGTATTATATATGAAAGAGATATGGATAGATTACTAGCTAAATATTAACTTGAAATGTGTCACAGCAACACAAGTATAGTATCCATACTTAGAGAAGTAATAGTACTACTGTATACTGCTCTGTCCAGGCTTCATGTGGAATATGTTGTTCAGATCTGAGGTCCTCAGGATGTGAACAAACTTGGACATGTTCAGAAGACAGTGGTCAAGATAATAGATGGTTTTGAAACCAAGGCCTATAAAGGAGAGTTAAGAGACCTAGGTATGTTTACTCAAAGATGATTGTGAGGCGATATGATAGTCATAGTCCAATATAGCAACATAGGATTGGACCAAAAGTAATGGATTTTAATGGAAAAAATGAATTTCTGCTTACATATTGGAAAGCCCTTCTTGACAGTAAGACCTTTTGGGCATTGGAGTAGACTCATTGCTCATAGTCACACACACTTTGGTCACCTCCTGATTACTGTAATGCGCTCTACATGGGGCTGCCCTTGGTGACCATCCAGAGGCTTCAGCTGGTCCAGAATGCAGCTGCTCGAGTGGTGACGGGGTGCAGTCATTATGCTTGTGCCTTACTGCTACTCAAAGAGCTGCACTGGTTGCCAGTAGGTTTCTGGGTGCAATTCAAGGTGCTGATTATCACCTTTAAAGCCCTACATGGTAGTGGACCAGGAGATCGCATTGCCCCGAGAACATCTGTCCATCTCACCAGAGCGGACTGGAGGGGCTCTTTTGTTGTGCCATTGGCCAGAGAGGCCCACCTCTATGGCATCAGAAAGAGGGCCTTCTGTGTGTCCGCCCCAGCCCTATGGAACCTCCTACCAGTTGAGTTGCATATGCAGACAGAGCTGCTGTCCTTTAGGAAAGGAGTGAAAACCTGGCTGGCGGGATGGGTTTGGGGGATGGGGGATATAACAACCCCAGCCCGTTGGCTAATATGAGCCCCCTGTACTCAATTTCTTAGCTGTAATTTTAGTTTACTTTTTTAGTCTTTTAATCTGTTTTAGCTAGTTTTAATATTTTTACTTGATAGTTTTAAATTGGTTTTAACTGTTATTGATGTTTTTGTTGTAAATCACTCTGGGACACTTCAGTGAGGAAGGTGATTAATAAGTTTGACTTTTAAAAAAAATTCTATGAAAACTATTTTTTTTTTTTTTGCATTATTTCATCAAGGTGAGCTGTTCCTGTGTGAATGATTAAAAGAGAAGTAGAAGACATAGCAGGACTCTGGCCTAAGGATGTGGTATCACATTTGCCACAGCTATCACTGAGTATTGGTTGTCATAACAGATACAAGAGATATATCACTATTTAATTTCTTGCCACCAAATATATCAGTTTCAAGAAAAACACATATCAGTTTCTAGATGTTGTGTCATAAAAGGATAGTTTGTATAGCTTCTAACATCTTAATAATGGTTACAGTCAAAATGTAGAGGTGACTGTTTTGTCTAGTTTTTATTTACTTCTAGTTTGTTTACAGGTCAAATATCCATCTGTAAAAAGAATCATCGCAAGACCTATAGATTAGGCATATTTAGAAGATTAGGCCTATGAAATATCTATTCTATAGTTTGCATATTTTTCAAAAACATCCATAAAGTATTTCTTGCTGCTTAGCTTTATTGATGAATGTGTGCAAAGTGACATTCTAGTTCTCTGTGACATTGTTCATTTTTATTTCTTCTCAGCATAAGATTATTAAAGATGATACAACATGGTATTTTCACCCTTTCCTTCTTTCCTTAACTGTGAGTTATAAAGCACATAATACTTAGTTACTCTGCTCCTGCAATATGATTTTTTAGTTTACTAAAGCATTCTCAATTCATTCAGCCTTGTTGCCTTTTGTTGTTTCATTTAATTGACTCTTCCATTTCCCTTTCATTTTGTTGATCAGCTTTGAATGATAACTTTTTCTTTCCCATTGTTGACTATACCATCCACCACTGTGCCTAGTTTTATTGAATCAACACTGAAATGGTTTATTCTAAAATTGTATCAATTATCTTCCAAGATGTTATTATTTGAGTTTTGTTCTCATTTTTTTTCTGCACTGTGTGGAAAAAACAAATAAGAAAGAAACTAAAAGAAAAGCATCTGCTTTCTTAAAAAAATAATTGTTTGTAGAACTGATATTTTAAAATTAATTTTAACAGTTATTAAATTGCAATTATTAATTTGTAATAACATTCCACATCATGTTACTTCCAAATTGCAGTACAAGAATCGTTGCATAGGTTTGGTGTGTATGAATGTGCCATTATGAAAGAAATAATGAAAATCCAATAAGAATAGACTATGTATATATAAGAAAACAAAGTACTAGCTCATAATCCTGTTTAGTTTACATAAACAGTCTCTTCTAGAGAGCTACATGTATTAATGGTACAACATTTGATTGTATTTACACTTCCATATTTGCCACAGTTGAAATTATTTATGTTCTCTATTGAGCTATACCTCAAATTCTGTTTTACTTACAGCTGAATGTGGAGCCTCTGCAACAAATAATGAAGGGATTTTGCTATCTCCCAATTACCCACTCAACTATGAAAACAACCATGAATGTATTTACAGCATTCAAGTGCAAGCAGGGAAGGGGATCAATATTTCTGCTCGAACATTTCATTTAGCACAAGGAGATGTTCTTAAGGTATGTTGCTATTTCAGGGTGATGTATTACTCAAAGTATGTGCTATTAATTTATTAAGTGCACTATAATTCAGGTTAAGTTTGTAGATAAATAAATACTTGGATGAAATTATTGGATTTATAGTTAAAGAATTAGGAAGATCAGTGCTGGGCAGTTTTCCACCCATTTCCAATTACCTTTAGGCCTCTTTCAAATATCACGTGACCTAAAATAGGCCACTTTTTACCCCCTTCCCCCCTCTGTGATTTTCTGTGACCTTTGACTGCCATCCCCTAAATCATGTGGTTTGAAGATAGATCTATGGCCAGCTGGATGTGAAAAACAATGATAATATTGGATTCATGTGACTTCATGCCGAACCCCCCCCCCCCGTGACTTTCTATGACTTTTGGTCGACCCCCCCCCCCCATGGTCACTTGATATTTGAATGGCCCCTTATCCTGCAGAGGCAGCTCTTGCCCACTCTGGTTTGGTGGGCCAGAGAGAACAGCCAGTGGAGGGAAAGGAAAAAGAAAGACACAAATGTGGATATGGAGGAGGGCATAGGACAGTGATGATGAACCTTGGCACTCCAGGTTTTCATCAACTTCAATTCCCAGAATCCCTGATCAGCAGAAATGCTGATTTGGGGTTTCGCAACCTTTTCAAACTAGGGGCTGGATCATGCTGTCTCAGTCACTTTTGATGGCCAGATGGCCATTTTGCCCTGCCTGCATGATGGGTGTGTCCATTTTGTCCCAACAGCTTCAAAGGGATAGCCATTTTGTTTCTCAAATGCCCATGGAGGTGTGGAGGCCACATGAAATGGCACTGTGGGCTGGATTTGGCCCATGGGCCTTAAATTGGGAACCCCTGATTTAGAGGCTGCCTCAACCCACCCCAACCTGTTCTTTTACCAACTCAACTGAGGAATAGAAAAACACAACTGTTGAAGTTTCTTTGTATATGTGTGAGAGAACAAGAGAGAGTGAGAGGGCAACTGATGGACTGTTATTGTGAAAAGTTTCTCCTTGTATTTTTTTGGTATCATAGCTTAGACAGAGGAACATCATTTAATGACCTGTAGAACTCATTTATCTCTTTATGGAAGTCATGTTTGTGCACTATAAATGGACTATGGACACGAGTGTAGAGTGGAGCCACAATAAAAAATAAAGTTTTTCATACTTTTTGCACTGTTCCAGATATACAGCAATATATTTTCTTACAATGCTTTGTACAATACTGCTTTGTAATCCTATTCCACCAACAGAAAGTCAGCATTATGCAGTTTTTTTTTAGTATTGCTATTCCATTTCAAACCTGAACATTCTTTGTTCAACTTCAAGGTCATTACTAGTCACTGGGGGAATCAACGGAATGGTTTCCCACAGGGTAATGTCATGGTACTGTTACTTGATAGACATGTGGAATGCTGTGGACACAGTATATCTTGATTTCAGCAAGGCTTTTGACAAAATTTTGCAAGGTATTTTTTGAGATAACCATGTAAAATATGGGCTAGACAGTACTACTCTTAAGTAGATTTTTTAATTGTGCACTAGTAATTCTGTTTATATCCTACTAATGCAATTGGTATCTACTATGTGCATGTAAGACATTTTTATCCTTATTTTATAACTGCAAGTATAAGTTTTAAACTGGTTTATTCTTTTTAAACCAGATACCTATCCCAAATGTAGCATAAATTAAAAAACTGATGTTATTCTATTTTGTTTTAATCCAAATGAATGTTTTTATGGGGGTGCATTTTGATGGTATTTCATGCACCTAAACCCTTTTTACTGTACTGGTCATCGACCAAAATAAAGTGGTGTTTTTTTAAAAAAGTAGATTTGTACATTATCAGGCTACACCCAGGGAATGTTCACCAATGGTTCTTTATCTTCCTACAGAGAAGTAGCAGTGGGCATTTACTGCTATTTTTTCCAGTGTATTCATAATGAAGAACATAATGTGTTCAAGTGCAAATGAACTTATTATTTAAAGATTTCTAACACAGTATATTGCCGATGCTTAATTCTGTACAAAACAGAATGAAATGTGAGAAAACCTTGGAGTTGCTATCTGCATTTGAAACTGGCAGAATGCTATAATGTGAACAAACTGTTTCTGAAATCTATTCATCATAGTCCAGTTTCAAAGATATCTGTGTGGGTGAGAGGGCACTGGAGTTCAGAACTGCTTAACCTACCAGAAATAAATAAATATCATTGACTTTCTTACTACATATTGCAGGAGCACACATCTTGCAAGTGTTCGTCCTTTTGACTTAAAACTACAAATATTTTGCTCCATTGTAATCTTCTTGTTTTTCTTTTGTTAAATCTATGTGTAACTATTATGTAGCCTGTGCAGATGCTACTTTTATACATGATTGCAAAAATATTGTGTTGTTTTATTTCATTATGCATTTCTGGAGCTAGCATAAAAAAAATTCAGATTGATGAGAAGAATGATTATTTATTTTACTGGATGCTGCTATTAAAATACAGTAAAACCCTGATTTACGTATGCCTCTACTTATGTAAAATTTGACTTACATAAGTTTTTTTTTTTTTTGCATAAGCCATGTCCCAATTTATGCAATAATAACAATAATAATCAAGTTATGTAAGGGGTTTCCTGGTGTGTTTAGATTTTAAAATGGTAGCAGCACCATTTCAAAATCTAAAATTCCACCATGCGCCACCCACAACCACCACCAACAGTCACAAGACATCACTTACTGTGGAGGCAATGGTGGCAGTCCCTGAATGCTTCTGCAATGACTGGGAGAGTGTGGGAGGAATATCCACTCTCTTCCGCTGTTTGTGTGAGGTTTCTCCAGGGTACACTTTAAATGTGAATGTGAATAAGAGCTTAAAAGGTGTGTGTGTGTGTGTGTGTGTGTGTCTGTGTGTGTGTGTGTCTGTGTGTGTGTCTGTGTGTGTCTGTGTGTGTGTGTGTGTGTGTGTTGGGGACGGTTGCCTGTTATTACCAGAGATGGCCACTGGGGCGTAAAGCACAATTTTCCATAGGGATGCATTGAAAACCAATTTCAAGCCCATTTTTTATTTTTAATGCATCCCTATGGGGATACATATATTTACGTAAAACTCCTATTTATGTAAGAAGCAACAGAATGGACTTTTTACATAAATAGGGGTTTTACTGTACTGACAATGGGGAGTCAAATACAGATGGTGAAAAACTATGTACAAAAATGGAAGCAGTGCTACTAGCTAGTACAATACATTTTTTGTATTCTCAGCAGATTCACCCAATTTTTAAGATTCGTGTTTATAAGAGTACCATGCATCTAAATACAAAAGCATAGTCTGTACCCTTGATCTGTGTCATGATTGAAAAACAATATTCTCTTTTTGCTTATTTAAATTATCTAAGACGAATTTCTTTTACAGATATATGACGGGAAGGATAATACAGCACATGTGCTGGGTGCATTTACAGGAGCTTCGCTGCGAGGACTGACACTCAGCAGTACTTCAAATCATATTTGGCTTGAGTTTAATTCAGATTCTGAGGGTACAGATGAAGGTTTTCAACTTGTTTATACAAGTAAGTATTGGAGAAAAAAAGAGCAAAGAATAGAGTAAATGCTGCCTATGCTGGGAATAGGGGGTTCAACTTATGCTGAAGTAATAATGTTCTGTCATAGTACCAAATAAGTGAGGTGAAGCATATTACAGCACCATATATCTTGCAAGTGTTTATAACATTATTCAGGGGTTTGCACAAACATGTGTAAGATTAAATTTGTGCAGGTGTCATATCTTGATGAAATGGTTGGCTTTGGGATGCAAACATCCATCTCCAAACATTCCCATGCACCATAGGGAACAAGGAGCATGAAGATTTTTTTTTTTAAAAAATATACTCACTGTATTGGTATCCCCTTTCCTTCTCCACCCTGTTCACAGGCTGAATGTCTTATAACTCTCTTCCCATCTGAATAGTGGCACCTTTTATCTCAGTGAAAAGAAGTTCCTGAAAAAGCTCTTTCCAATTTCCAATACCTTCCTGACCTACTCAGTTATTAACCCAGCAATAAGGTGAAAGGCTGATCTAGGGCTAATCCCAAATTTCAAATAACGAGAGCATGCTCAGGAGAAAGTTACGAATACACTAGTACATCGGATAATGATGAGACTTGGTTCCACTAGTCTCGTTGTCATCCAGTTTTTAATGTTGTGCGATGCATTGATTGCACAAAGTTAAAAAAAGCCCTGTTCCCTTTCAATAGAGGAAAGGGAACAGGGCAATCCACCTGCCTCTTTGGAAAGGGCAGTGGGGATTCCATGAGTGGGATCAGCTGCTTGGATTGGGGGTAGAAATGGGTGCGCGTCCGTTCAACCCCCCAACCCAAGCCCCGATCACCCACTGTGATTTCAGCACCTGGGAAGGTTGGGGAATGTCAGGAACAAGACAGATTGAGTCCCCCAACCTCCCTGGAGCCAGCAGGGTTGCCGGAGAACCCGAAATGGGCAAAAAAAAAAAAAACCCTCCTGGTTTTTTTTCCCGCCCATTTTGGGCACCCCGCCACCCCTGCCACACCCGAGGAGGTCAGGGGACCCAATCCGCACTGTTCCTGATGTTCCCCAAGCTCCCTGGCCACTGCAGTAAGCAAAAATGTCGGGATGTGAATCCCAACATTTTGACTGACTACACCAGCTGGGGAGGTCAGGGAATGCCAGGAACAGGGTGGATCGGGTCCCTTGACCTCCCCAGAGCCAACAGGGGTGTCAGAGAGCCCGATATGGGTGGGGGAAAAACAGGAGTTTTTTTTTCACCCTTTTCGGGCTCTCCGACACCCCTGCCAGCTCCGGGGAGGTCAGGGGACCCGATCGACAGGTGCGGGCTGGCTGGGGAAGCCAACCAGGGAGTCCCCCTTTGGCTTCCCCAGCCATGCCGCAGCTGCGGAGGGAGTTGAGAGGTGGCTGGTGAAGCTGATTGGGCAGCCCCTCATCACCTTTCCAGCCCCCTGCCCCTGCCCCCACAGATACAGGGTGGCTATGAACGATTGCATTGGATAACGCTAAGGGATCTTTATCTGATGCAAAACTTTTTCCAGAATTTTACATCGCTATCTTATTTATTTATTCAAATTTCTATTCCCCCCTACTCGCCAGGGCGACTCAGGGCAGATTGCAAACACATGATATAAAAACATGTAAAATCACAGATTCAAATACAATTTAAAAATCTAAAAACAATTTAAAACAACTATTCCTTCATAAAATAGAGAGAGGGTGACTATAAGATACTGTATTAAATAAGCCAGTAGGGAGCTTCCTCACACTTGTCCTGCCAGCTAGGTCTTCACACCCTTCCTAAAGGCCAGTAGCTCTGTCTGGAGATGCAGCTCTAGGGACAGGTGGTTCCCAAGGGCCGGAGAGTGTTTGCTAGCCTCTCTAGCTGATGGAACCACTAGGGAGCCCCTCCGGTCTGCTCGGGTGGGATGGACAGATAACCTTGGGGAAATACGGTCTCTTAAGTATCCTGGCCCACTACCATATAAGGCTTTAAAGGTAATAACCAGCACCTTGAATTGCACCCAGAGACAAACTGGTAACCAGTGCAGATCCCGGAGCAGTGGGGATGCATGGGAGTAACACCCATATCCCAACACCACCCGGGCAGCCGCATTCTGGACCAGCTGCAGCCTACAAATGGTCATCAAGGGCAGCCCCATGTAGAGCACATTGCAATAATCCAATCTGGAGGTGACCAGAGCATGTGTGATCATGAGAAAGGAGTCCCTGTTGAGGAGTGGGCACAATTGGTGTATTACACGATGCTGTGCAAAAGCCCTCCTAACCACGACTGCCACCTGCTCTTTGAGCAGGAGTCATGAGTCCAGGAGAACCCCCAAATTGCATAACGGGTCTGTTTGGAGCAAACTAGTCCCATCTAGAACCAAAGATGGTAACTCCTCAGTTAATACGGGACCCCTGACCCATAGCCACTCAGTCTTGCCAGAATTCAGTTGTAACCCGTTAAGTTATACACTTAAACTAATAAATCTGAATTCATTAATGGTTAATCTGTTAAGCAACTGCCAGTTAGAGTAGACAATTCTGGGCTGGCTGGAAAAATAAACTAAATTATTGTCCTCCTCCCCATGTGGTAAGCAAATGGCACAGAAAGGAAATATTTGCATGAAGCAGAAATCTTGACTCTACAAAAATTGATGTTTTTGTCTTGTTGTAGGTTTTGAACTTTCTCATTGTGAGGATCCTGGTGTGCCACAGTTTGGGTACAAGATAAGCGACCAAGGCCACTTTGCTGGCAGTACTATCATTTATGGATGCAATCCTGGTTATACCCTTCATGGAACTAGCCTTCTTAAGTGCATGACAGGAGAAAGAAGGGCATGGGATTATCCTCTGCCATCTTGTATTGGTAATAGATTTCTGTTTCATGTTATTTATAAAAATAATATGTTATTAATTCCTTGTTTCTTTTTTGTTTGTGATTTTAATCTTGCCTTTCCACCAAGACGTTCAGTGCATATATGGTTTCCTTTCTATTCTAAAAAAAAGAGAGAGATAGATAGATAAATTAGGCTGCTGTAGAACAACTGATCCAAGATCTAGACAGCTTTATGCTTCAGCAGCACAAAATAGAACCTTGCTATTCCATACGTTATTCTACATATTGCAAAACACAAGAATGATACCCTTGATGTTCTGGCTCTATTACTTCAAGCTGTTGTAAACATGCCTGCTTCTTCTTCTGGGGTCTTCGCTGTGGGCTGGATGGAAAGGCATCGGGTTTGTGAATCCCTGATGTAGTCCCATAGGTTGTGAATCCCTGATGTAGTGCTTTCATCTTAAATCATGGACTTCCTGGCAGTGAGCTGGCTGTTTCTTATAAATGAATAGATATGCCCCCAATTTCTTAAATTAGGTCTCTTTTACTCACCTCTGTGAATGTCTGCTTACCAAAGAACTATTTCCGAAATGCCTCAAGAAAATACATTTAGGTGTGTCTATTGTGGAATTTATCTCCTTTTTAAAGTGATGCTTTGAGTTATAAAATTAGGAACCTCTTTGTACTGTGAAATATGATTAAGGGAGAAAGAGATCTTCAAAGATGAGAAGTGATTTCCTGCAAACCTATCCAATTGTGTTTTATGCTCCTATTTTCATATTTCTTTGATTGTATCTTGAGCAAAGTTGAATTAAAAATGGAACGCTGCCAAAATCACATTCTGCACTACCAAATGCTACTCAGCTGTGCAGTTTATTTTGTCTTCTGTAAATTGATATACTGCCATGAACATACAAGTAATACCTCATATAACATTAGTATCGAATAACACGAAAATCGCATAACATCAAGGAATCTGGGGGGAAGAATTGCATCAGATAACATTAAGATCCTATGGGATGCTTCAGATAACAACCGCGAAAGCCTGTGTGGTTACAATGTATCTCTATGGATCCCATAGAGGATCAGATAACACTAAAAATCATATAACACGAAGACTTGTGGAACCAGGTTTTAGTGTTATATGAGGTTTTACTGTATATTAATAAAAATAGTTCCTTATGGTGCTGTTATCAGTCCAAGTAGGAAGGGCAAAAGTCTTTCTACCTCACCATACAAGGACAACATTTAAGCATTTCCTTTAATTATATATTTAAAAAAATATATTTTAAAAATAACATATATTTAAAATATCAAACTGGATGTTGGTAAATAAGACTCATCCCTGTAGATCTATTCTATGAACCCCAGCAAGCAGCTTCATGTTAGATTTTGACAGCCAAAACTTTGCTGGAACAGAGGTTGATGTAGACTAGAGGAGGTCACCACATAATTTTTTGGGATGGCTGTTATGGTCACAAGATGACTGTAGTTAAAGGTGACCAAGCGTCTGTATGATCTTCTAAGCTGCAGTAGCCAAAAGTTCTCGGATATGATCTTCTCAGCTTAAAAAAAAACCCTAGGCACAGTATGCATAGAAACAGTTTCCAGATAATTATTTTCCTCAGTAGATGGCTAGATAATGAAGTGGTTGGTTGAAGCTTTTTATGGTCCCTGCCTAGTGTGCAGCTTATGTAACTTAATGACTTTCCAGCCCAGTATACGGTGTTCTTAGGTTTGAATCATAAATTATGGTGTGAAGATGTATTACCTGGCAAAGATAGAGGCAAAACAGAAATGCTAGCAGAAACTTCACTAGAGGTAATTTCCAATTTCCATTTATTTTTACCAGCGGAATGTGGAGGTCGTTTTAAAGGAGAATCATCTGGAAGAATCTTATCTCCAGGCTATCCTTTTCCCTATGATAATAACCTAAGGTGTATGTGGATGATCGAAGTTGATCCAGGAAATATTGTCAGGTACTCCAGACATCTTATTATTGAGTAGACCTGTGTGCAGCATCCTTATCTAAATTGGTTGCTGATTTGAAGCTTCATATTGAAACAACAATTTCATCAGGTGTGATTAGTGCCCAGTTCAATCTGTGTGATTACTGCCCAAACAGACTGATATTTGGATGCTGAATCTCTGACACTCCTACTTGTTTGAAAAGGCATAGTCAAACAGCTATAACTTGCTATGGACATGGTATGCATTATCATGATTTAAAACAAAATAGTAGATCACACAGAGAAAATTCTCCATACCAGACTGCATACTTGAAGTTCTTCAGATCTTGGAAAAAGCCCCCCTTAATTGCCCCCCCCTAATTGTTTTCCTTTAAAAAAAAAAATCACCAGCCCATTTTCTCCATTTTGTTTTCTTCATATAAGCAATCAGGAGTTTTGAAGATGAGAGGATTTGCTTATGGTATAGGCTCTACATCAGGGGTTCTCAACCTATGGCCCATGGGCTGGATGTGACCCATGGCACCATTTCATGTGACCCCCCCTGCTTTCACCACACATGGAAGTGCCATGTGTGGTTTCTATTTAATGTACAGGCCACCCCCAATTTGCAAGCAGGGCAAAATGGCTGTCCAGCCCCGAAGCTGTCTCAGGAAGCATGATCCGGCCCTTGGCTCGAAAAGGTTTCTGCAAGATTCCTAGTATATCTTGAGAGAGGAAAGAAAGACCTGGAACATTTAGATAGTATTCTCTCTCTGTGGACAATCCAGCAATAAATTTCCCTCAACTATCACCAGACAGAAGATTCTGGGTAAAGTAGAAAGGAACTGGGTAAAATAGAAGGGAACTGAAAACCAGGATTAAAAAAGTTCAGGCAGTGGGAGGGAGAAAGTGTCTGAAGCCTATTCACTCAAAGCCTGAACAAAAATGCAAGCCTCCTTATAATCACACACACTAAAAAAACAAAACAAAACAAAATTTAGTACCCACACAATCTAATTTGGCCTTAAACAAATTGATTTGAATATAACATGTAACAATATATAAAACCCAAGTGCCTTACGTTACCATGCTCCGAAGGAGCGAAAAAGTCTTAGTATCTGGGGAACTGAAACTTCAAAACAGAAAGTCAATCCTAAATTTTCACCATTGACATTCCTTATGTACTTATTAGTATAATTCTATAATCATATACAGTATACAAGAATTA
The DNA here is from genome assembly GCA_030440675.1 of Furcifer pardalis. Classification (NCBI taxonomy): domain Eukaryota; kingdom Metazoa; phylum Chordata; class Lepidosauria; order Squamata; family Chamaeleonidae; genus Furcifer; species Furcifer pardalis. The sequence goes on from CP126891.1 coordinate 64,047,656, forward strand.
CATCCCACTGAACTCAGTGGGGTGTATTTCTGAGCAGAAAGGTGTAAGTTTTTGCTGCCTTTGAAAAACAATGTGTGTTCAACATGTTGAAGCAAACATGTCTGGGACTTTCATCATAGGGAATGACTTGTCAATGTTTATTTGCTTGGATCTTATTTTATCTCATAAACTCATAGAGGTTTACAGTGGGGGTTTTTTAATGTTAATAATCCTGTTCCCAAACAGATCCCACCCTAAGGCAATTGAATGGATATGACATACCTAATAGTAGGAGATAAAAAAAATAATAATGCTAGCCCTGGCTTTAAAATAGTGCTTATTCAGATACAGTAATACCTCAGATAACGTTTACCTCGGATAACATTAAAATCGCATAACATTAAGTAATCTGGGGAGGAGAATTGGATTGAATAACGTTAAGGTCCTATGGGATGGATCAGATAACAACCACTAAAGCCTGTGCAGTTACAATATATCTCTATGGAGCTTTAATGTTATCTGATCCATCCCATAGGATTTTAACATGGATCGGATAACACTAAAAATTGGATAACACCAAGACTTGTGGAACCAAGTCTTAGCGTTATCCGAGTCTTTATGAGATTAAAATTGCACGGAGGAAAAGAAAGATCTGTTGGGATCCTTAACTTATTAGCCTTCTCTATATAGTAGACAGTGGAGGTTGGCAGCAAAGAACCTGGTGTACTCACAGTTGCAAGAGAAAGGAGAGATGAAAATGTGAGTGAGTGAATAATTAATGTAACTTCACTATGTGGTTTAGAATCCCAATGGAAATGGTTCTAAATGTCACAGACAGCCTCTGTGAATCCAATAGACCTTAGGCTTTTCAAACCTGACAGGCAGAAGAGGACAAAAATCAAAGTTAAGCACTGTTCCTTGCAATTTTGATAACATGGTGAGGAATGCCTAAATAAGGCTGTTGTAAACATAACACGTTAGCAAAAACAAAAAACCAAAGTCTAATTCTGTATCATAAACAACTAGGGCAAAAAGCTTGCTAAAGAGTTATGTAGGCTCGGTATGTTTTATTCCAGAACCAGGGAGCAATGAACAAGGACTTCAAGGTCCTACCACATTCCACCTCTTGGTGTCAGGTAGAAAAAGCACTGCAAAGAGGAATATGTTAGAAAAACAGCAAAGCTCCATTCTGTATAATGGCAATAGTATTTCTGGAGTTCTGTCTGGGAGCTAGATAAGTTTTCATTCTCACATTCTGGAATATTGCTCTCTTGAATAGCAGCAGGAATTCTCCTTGTAATTAATGTGGCCCAGGTGCTGTGTCTAGTTTCTTTTTATTGCTTTGTTTGTGTGTTTTTACCTTTTTTTTCTGTAGCTATACCATATAGCTCTCATAAAACATGCTACAGAGAATATATTGAAAACAGAAAAATATATGCTTAGTTATATAATGGCACATTTATGTGAATACATTCTTCTGCCTGTTCTGAAATATTGTGATGTATTTGTGCATTTATGCATGTATATTTCTGTAAAATGGTTGCTAGCATTATGACTGTGAAGGATCTGGCTTCTGAGCAATTTAAAGCTCAAACATTGTACTTTTTCATGTCTGAATGGTTACAGAATGGTTTCCCCAGGATAGTAGGTACATGGTATAGAAACCTAGATGTACTGTCAGGTATTTTCATGTGGTTAGAAATCCTATGAAAGTATAAATTTCTGATATTTTCAACAGCCTCCAGTTTCTTGCCTTTGATACAGAAGCCTCACATGATATTCTACGTGTCTGGGATGGTCCACCTGAAAATGACATGCTTTTAAAAGAAATTAGTGGGTCTCTTATTCCTGAAGGTATCCACAGCACTCTCAACATAGTTACCATACAATTTGATACAGACTTTTATATCAGCAAATCTGGATTTGCCATTCAGTTTTCAAGTAAGTGTATGTATTTATATGTGTGTGTCTCTAGCATGGTTCTTTTCATTCCTGTATTGTTTCATTTTACTTTTGTTTAGTTTCTATTTTGCTTTCTTTTATACATTAGTATTATATCTGCCATGTAGGTAAACATGCTTCTGTTCTATCATGCACACCCAGATGGTGGCAATTGTCTTTTCTGTTTTGACATCCAGTGTATATGTACAATGTATGCCACCAAGTCTGACTTATGGCAACCCTACTAGATTATCCAAGTACTGTATGTGATTATTATTTATTTATTATTAGTTCAAATTTATATTGCCACCCACTCGCCGTGGCGACTCTGGGCGGCTTACAGACAATACATTACATTATATTACAATACAATATGTTGGGGTGGGCACATGGGGAGGGGGGTGAAGTCCTCAACCTGCCCTGGCCTCTTCCTCCCCCAGCAGCTGGCGTAGGCACAGGGGGAGGGGTGGCAAGGTCCCCATCCTGCCCTGGCCCCTTCCTCCCCCAGCAGTTGGCACAGGCACAGGGGGAGGGACGTCAAGTTCCCCATCCCGCCCCGGCCTCCCCCCCGGCAGTCGGCGCAGGCACAGGGGGAGGGGCGGCAAGGTGTGGTTTTACCAGTGCCACCTTCTTCCTCCATGAATTTCAATGGCCAAGGAAGGAACTGAACCTAGGTGTGCTCAATCTCAGTCCAACATTGTTCACTGTAAAACACCATACTATTATTATTTACAAATGCTACAATCCAACAAACAAATTAAATGGCAACATTCCTTAATATAAAATGATAATGATGTGTGTCTCTATAGTTAAAATTACACATAGGTTTGGGTCTGGATCAAGAGGAAAAGAAGATTCAGTGGTCTGTCTTTCCATAATTTGCTGTTAAACCATCCTTCTAGATTATTTTTTCAAAGGAATCAGGGAAAGAATTCCTTAAATCTGTGGCCCTTTCGTTTTCATCCAGCACTAGCAGGCTGTTGCTGGGCCAAAGTCTGGATCTGTGTCTTTCATATTTTTGAAAGTTTAATACCTTCACAACAATTCATTGTACCCTTTTTATGTCAACCATTATGAACAAGCAAAAATGTTCTGCATATCAGACACTTCCCTTGAATGCCCAAACGTTTCTCTGTTTTACATTTAGACAAGTGACATTTCATCCAGATTTTAAGGTGAACAAAGGTATGCCTTTCACATGAACCTGCCAATGAAGTAAGATCTGGTTTGGGGCCAATTCTTATGTTCCAGGAAATAAATAAGAAGGAATTAAACCTTTGCTTAAATCTGTCTAAAGTTCTTCTTTTTATGCATAGATGGGTTGCTTTATTTCTGTCTGAAGCCTCTCTCATTGCACTGAATGAAACTTTTATGAACGTGATGACCTGTTGAGGCCATAGATCCATCTGTACTGTGGTGGAGATAATAGCTGAGCATCAACCTACACGGCTGAGCTGTAGACAACTTCAAGATATCATTATATCTCCTCTACTTGAATATAATTGTCCAAGCTTTACCAGAAAGTTTCCTGAATAGTAGAGTTTGAAGAAATTCAAGCACATTACACTGCACAACAATTTTGCTAATGGGAATAACACATGTGATTTATATGATATCGAGTGTGCTGATTCCAAATCTGCACTCAGAATTTGCCTGTCACATGCAGATTTTAAGTTATAGGTGTGCTATAGCTGTTCAAATGGTCAGTAATTGGGTAATGTATTTTTACATGGGAACATTATAACACTATGTCTGCTGCCACCTCTGCTGAATCGCATCACCTGGTGGCATGCATGTTCTAGCAGTGGCATGCCTGGGCAAGTCATTGAGCTGATGTCAGAAATAGGTATATAAGGCTAGATCAGTGATGGGATGTCACCGGTTCCAGACGGATCTCTGGAACCGGTAAGACCAATCCCGGAGGGTTCTCCGTGAGGGGAAGTCCACTTTTGGGGCGTCCGGTTCCGGACGCCTGACCGAAAGAAAAAAAAAATTAAAATCGGAGCGAAAATGGCTCTAATTGACTGCGCATGCGCAGAAACTCAATCTGACGCATTGCACATGCGTCAGATTGAGTTTCTGCGCATGCGCAGTCAATTAGAGCCATTTTCGCTCCGATTTTCAAAACATTTAGAACTTTCAGGGCAGCGGCGGCGGCAGCAGCCCTCTGAGGGGGGCGCCTCCCCGCGGCACGTTGAGGGCTGCCTCGGCCGTCCGCTGCTGACAAGCCCCATGCCCTGGGGATGCCCGGCGGGGTACACCGCTGCCGCCGCCTCCGCCGGGCGCCTGTGGGCCGGGTGCCTGCACCCGCCGTCCACAGCCGCCGCCCGCCGCCGCCGGAGCTGCCGCTGCCTGAATCCCTGTGGACTCCTTCTTGGGTCGGTCCCTTTTGAGCTCGGCTGCCACGCGCTGCGGAGGAGGAAGCTGTAGGCGGCGGCGGTGCGGCATGGGGACGGCCCAGGGAGGCGCGGCAGCCGCGGCTGCCCGTCGCCCCTCGCCATGGCCGGAGCCGGGCTAAAAAGGTACCGGCCCAAGGAGGACGCCACAGGGGTGCAGGCAGCTCCGGCGGCGGCGGCGGCTGTGGACAGCAATCGGGGTGCCGGGTCCCAAGAAAGGTAAGCGAGGGGTTTTTATTTGGGGTGGGTGGGTAATTTATTTGTGTTTTGGGTGGGTGGTTGTTTTTATTTTATTTATTTATTTGTGTCTGGGTGGGTGGGCTGAGAGGGAGGGGTGTGTGTGTATGTTTATTTTTATTTTTTATTTATTTTTATTTTGGCCCCGCCCACAACGTCATGATGTCATGACGTCGGCCGTGACGTCATGACGTCATGCCATTGGCCACGCCCATGACGTCCGTGACGTCATGGCGTGGTAGTAGAATTTTTGTCATCCCATCACTGGGCTAGATGGACCAACGGCTTGTCTTTAGTGTAGATCCATTTTATTGGATAGTGCAGCTAGGCCACAGTGAGTCTGTTTTGAGCTAAATATGAGTAGGCACAGCTGTGTTAATAAACCGGAGAATGTAGCTAATTGTGTCTGTATGCATAATTAAGTTAAGATCCTGATGTCCTAGGCAGAATTGGACTTCAGATTTGGATTAAGTGCATTTGATTTAGTATAAAACACATGGATTAGACCAAGTAGCAAACAAGATTTTTGTCGTTGTTGTGATGTAGTGTTATGAACACAAATAATACCTTATACGTAAAATACTGCCCAAGGGAAGCAAACAGTATTCGTCCTACAGCCATAGATACTTCCGTTGAAGATTGGAGATGTTTGTGTGTGTGCATGTGTGTTCATATACATCCATTAAATTATATTGCATCATACAATCTTGGTTTAAAATAATCTGAAATTTTTGTGGCAACAGTTAAATCTCAAAAGAACTTTAATCTTAGTAAGATCCTTTTCTTTTGCTTCTTTCACTGTCACTGACTTTGAGTAATGTTATCCTTAATCTGTGGCTAACAGATGAATTGGTTTCTTAATAAGCTTCTTTGGGATATGGAGTGTTCTGTGTTTTTGTAACATTCTTGCTCTGGATGATGGTTTTTAAATTATAAATTGCCTTCTCTTTTGAATATAAAATACAGTCTTTTGGTTTTCCAATGTCTTTGTTTGTTTGTTAAGAATAACTGAGATCCTGATAAGATTTTAATCCTTCAAACATAATGGAGGAAAATTGCTTTTGGTTTCTTGTGGCAAGAACACACAGCAGTTTCCTGTACTATCTGTTCACTGTTTTGTGCTAAATGCAAATGGAGTATGACATGTCTCTTGGAAAAAATAACATGTCCTTCTGGGGTCTTAGAGGCAGAAAATTTGAAGAATACTGTTTAGGTCTAATTTTCGAATGCAATATAATTTTGGAAACTATATGGGAAATCTCATGTTACTGAGGCATCCTAATTCAGAATACAGCAGATCTTGAAAAATCCAGGATGCTGGAATTTTAGAAGAAGTAGGTATAGTACTGTGCAAAAGTTTTAGCCCACCACCAGTTGATTTGTGTAAAATTCAGTGAGTAATTTTGGGAGGCATAACTAACATCCTAACTTGGAGAGGGTTGAGAGGAGAATCAGCAGAAGCCTCTCTATATTTTGGGATGTCTAGGTGTCTTGGGGGCTGAGTTATGCCCCTCAAATCACTCATTGAATTTTCCTCAAACCAGGTGGTAGTCACCTATCTCTTCTGCACAGTACTGGACCTCATTTGAGACATTTCTTAAAAGTCCATTGTTTGAAAGAGCAGTCAGTAAACTTTATTATATACTTGCAAATTCAAAGTTGTTTTTGAACCTATCAAGACTAATAGAATAAGGAACTAAGTAGATATGACCACTAATTCTGGTCACCATTGTTGAAGTAGCTATTTTCCTGGAGTTTGTGTAATCTGATATAAACATATATTGAACGAAATTGTGTTGAGTTGGTTGCAGCAGTGCAATGGGAATGATATCATTAGTGGCAGATTGCATTGATTAAAGATTTCCTTTATAATTTCAGGTTCCATATGACTTGATCTCATTGCGTAGAAAGTATCCACTTGCAGAAACTGAGATTTTTTTTTAAAAAAAAATCAGAAATCTGTTGTGGACAATGAAGTCATTCTCTCTGTAAAGGAAAAGTTACATAGATGGATTTTGTCCAGTTGCTTTTTAAACATTTGTTTATTTCTCTCTGGTCTAAACTGATGTTTTCAAAATGTGTGAATGTAGGTACTATGCTGCATATCTTAGATTGTAATGCATAGCTCTGATACATATGTGATGGAATGTGTATATAATGCTCATGCCAAATCATATTTTCTTCTTTGATTCATATAATTTTCTATTAGTATGATTCATTGAGCAAAGAATATATTTCTGATTAGTAAATTGTCCTATGAGTAAAAGCTGTAATGAGATTAACTTTGCTGTAGGAGTTTCAAACTGTAGTATCATTCCACTGGAAAAATTCAACTGCACCAAAATTGTCACATGACTGCTATTCTGAGCAGTGGTGGGATGTCAAAAATTTTACTACCCCACCATGACGTCATCACAGTGTGGGCAGAGTTAATGTCATGACATCGTGGGAGGAGCCAACGTCATGATGTTGTGGGCGGGTCCAAAGAATTTTTTTAAAAAAAATAAAAATAAAAATAAGCACACACACACACACATACCTCAACCCACCCACCCACCCACAACACAAACCCGTAAAATAAATAAATAAATAAATAAATAAATAAATAAATAATACATTAAAATACACCCACCCACCCACCCCAAACACAAATCAACCAGAGCTTTTAAACCAGAGCTTAAAGCTTATTCTGGTTAATCTTTCTCGCACTAGGTCAGATGCAAGGAACTACAGAATGAACTCACCACAAGATCGCTTCATTTTGGCACTTTTCAACTTTTCAACAGTTAAAGAAGTTAGGTACTAAGTCTTTGCCTAACCAGTTCTCAAGGATAATATGCCTTAATGTAAATGTAAAACAGCTGTACCTCCTTAAGGGTTCTCCAATTGGAACAGCAATTGGAACAGCACAGGTATAGCTTATTAATGAGGTAACTCCAAGACTTTGCTTAAAAACCCCAATCCAGGCCACCAGGCCTGCTGGCCATCAGGCCTTTTTAGGAACTGTGGTAGTACGTCAATATAGGTAAAGGTATTAAATACACATTAAAATACACACAGACACACCACATCCAAACGTGAGTCATTTACCCTGGGGAACAAGCTATGGGGAGCTTCAGACTAGCAGCTTCTTTTTCTCCTCCCCGCTTGGGAGGACAGCAAGGAGGGCGTGCATACACACCAAGCACAGTAGGCATGCATGCATACCAAGTGCTTGGCGCACATGTGTAGTGGGGAAACCAGTGAAAAGGTAAGCCCCGAAGGTGGTTCACCCCAAAAGCTGCTGCCAGTTCTCTGGGACACTGGGAAAAGTTACTACCAGTTCTGGTGATCTGGTGTGAACCTGTTACATCCCATCACTGATTCTGAGAGAATGCAGCAGAATGTTGAATGTGGTAGCATATAACAGTCTCCAAATCCATATTTTATTGGCATGCTTTACCTCCCTATTCCATTTCCCCCAATCTATGATACTGTAAATGTATCTATTTAATTTGTTCAGCCATTGCTAGTTTATAGGGAAAAATAAGGTGTTTTGATTCCTTATACTTGATTATTGTAATGTGCTCTACATGGGGCTTCCCTTGGTGACCATTCGGAGGCTGCAACTGGTCCAGAATGCAGGTGCTCAGATCGTGATGGGGTGCTGGCATTATGCTCATGTCTCATCACTGCTCCAGGAGCAGCACTGGCTACTGGTTTGCAATTCAAGGTGCTGGTTATTACCTTTAAAGCCCTACATGGTAGTGGGCCAAGATACTTAAGAGACTGCATCACCCCAAGAACATCTGTCAGTCCCACCAGAGCGGACTGGAGAGGCTCTCTGGTTGTGCCACATTTTGTTGTGATCGACACAGTCAAAGGCCTTAGTGTAATCAATGAAACAGAAGTAGATTTGTTTCTGATATTCCTTTGTTTTTTCCATGATCCATCTTATGTTGGCGATGTGATCTCTAGTCCCCCTGCCTCTTCTGAAACCCGCCTGCACTTCTGGTAATTCTCTCTCCACATGCTGTTGCAGTCTCTCCTGTATTATCTTGAGCATCACCTTGCTAGCGTGAGGGATGAGCGCAGTTGTTCGATAATTTGAACATTCTTTGGCATTACCCTTTTTGGGGAATGGAACGTATACAGATCTTTTCCAATCCTGTGGCCATTGTTTTGTTTTCCAAATTTGCTGGCATATAGAGTGCAATAATTTGATTCCATCATCTTGTAGGGTTTTGAAAAGTTCAACTTGGATACCATCAACTCCACTGGCTTTGTTGTTTGCAGTGTTTTTTAGGGCCTTTCTGGCTTCACTCTCTAGAATGTCTGGCTCATGTTCCATGTTCTCATCATTGTGATTATCAGGGGTGTTGAGGTCCTTTTTGTAGAGTACTGTGTACTCTTTCCATCTTTTCTTAATCTCTTCTGCATCTGCTAACTCCTTGCCATCTTTGTCCTTTATCATGGTCATTTTTGCTTTAAATGTTCCCTTGAGTTCCCCAATTTTTTTGAAAAGATCTCTAGTCCTACCCCTGATATTGTTTTCCTCTATTTCTTTGCACTGTTCGTTCAGGTAGGTTTCCTTATCTCTCCTTGCTTTTCTTTGAAATTCTGTATTCAAGTGACTGTATTTTTTCCTTTCTCCTTGGCATTTTGCATTCCTTCTGTCCTCTGCTATTTTGAGAGCCTCATCAGACAACCACTTAGCTTTCTTACGCTTCTTTTCTTTTGGTATGGTTTTTCTTGCTGCCTCCTGTATGATGTCCCGCATCTCTGTCCATAATTCTTCTGGCACTCTGTCTATCTGGTCCAAGCCATTAAATCTGTTCCATACCTCCACCGTGTATTCCTTAGGGGTGTTGTCTAGGTCATATCTGTCTGGCCTAATTGTTTTTCCTACTTTCTTTAGTCTAAGCCTCAATTTTGCGATTATTAGGTTGTGATCTGAGCCACAATCTGCCCCTGGTCTTGTTTTTGCTGACTGTATGGAGGTTCTCCATCTTTGGCTGCAGAGTATGTAATCAATCTGGTTTCTATGTTGGCCATCTGGTGATGTCCATGTGTAAAGTCTCCATTTATGTTGCTGGAAGAGAGTGTTTGCTATGACCAGCGCATTATCTTGACAGAACTCTATCAGTTTTTGGCCTGCTTCATTCTGTGTTCCGAGACCAAACTTGCCTGTTATTCCATTTACTTTTTGATTTCCTACTTTGGCATTCCAGTCTCCTATGATAATGTGTACATCATTTCTTGGTGTCTGTTCTATGAGGTGTTCTAAGTCTTCATAGAACTGGTCAATTGTGGCTTGATCTGCACTAGTGGTTGGTGCGTATATTTGGATTACAGTGATATTGAATGGCTTGCCTTGTATTGTGACTGAGATCATTCTATCATTTTTGAGATTATATCCCATTACTGCTTTTCTCACTCTTTTATTGACAATTATGGCTACTCCGTTTTTTCTGAGGTTTTCTTTTCCACAGTAGTAGATGTGATGGTTTCCAGAGCTGAATTCACCCATTCCTGTCCATTTTAACTCGCTGATTCCCAAGATGTCAATGCTTATTCTCTCCACTTCCTTTTTTACCACTTCCAGTTTTCCCTGGTTCATGGATCTCACATTCCATGTCCCTGTCTGCTTTTTTATTTTATGTGTAGTTTGCTGCAACAATACTCTGTGAAATATGAACGTTTGTTCTACCGCCATGTAACAATATGAAAGTGTCCTTGCAGAGAGAGTAGCTGTGATGAGTAGTTCTCCCTTTATGAACTTTATTCATCTGTTTATACAAGTTCTCTCTTCAGAATTTGAGGGCTTAAAAGATTCCTTCCCTGCCCTTTTAGGATAGGAATTCATCGTCCTTAAGGTGGAAAGTTCATAGCTTTTCCAAGCATCATTTATCTGATTAAACAAGGTCAGGACTCCCCTGCTTCAGCTTGTAGTCTTTTTAACAGAGTTTAATTAATCTCCTCTGAGAATGGGAGTGAATACACAACACAAAAGAGGTAACACACTGGAGAGATACTCCCCTTTTCTTCTTTTCTGGGTTATCATATTTATAACATTTTCGAAGGAAGCTCAAGCACATATTAAATTATCAAATACACAGGTCTTAGATGCTTTTCTTATTTTGAGATATTGACTTAAGCTCAATGAAACAGCCTTGTATAACAGCCCTGGTTGCACAGTGGTTAAACTGCTGTACTACAGCCAAAACTGCTGACATAAATTTGATCCTGACCCCTGTCCTAGCAGCTAAATCTCTGTATTATCATATTTTACTCTGTGCCCCTCACACAGAGGGTGCCCAAACTCAACATCAGCTGTCTGGAATTGGTCAATTGCTGTTTTCTCCTTGAAGCTGGGAGATTTCTGGTCATTATCTCAGGAAAGGGTCACCATGACCTTCCTCATTCCTTCCTTATTTAGTCTGAGACTTCATGTTAATCATGACCCTTCCAGGTGTCTTATTCACTTTATAAAGGCAAAAACGCAGATGTTCTCATAGACATTGTATCTCCTCTGTGTTCTACTGCCAAATAACTCTCCGTCTGTTCTACTAAATCTTACTAATTGATAAGTTCAATGGGAAAGCATCCTTTTCCGGTCAGCAAAACCTTCCAAATGCAAATTTTACTTATTTTAATACATGCTTATATGATTTTAACCATTTCAGAGCTTGGAGGGGGGAATGGAAATGTCACTTAACTCCTCACAATTACAAACATCTTCAGCAGTGACCCATGTTCCCGTGGGCAATACACATCTACACTTCTCCACTCATAACACCTGGATGGTGTTCAAGATCATATTCATGTCTTATATTCTGACTGGTAATAACATTTCTTGACCAACATTAACCTCATTTCACTTTCTCCCTGTCCCACAGACAGCATTTGAATGTCTTTCCCATTTCTCTCATTCAATTGCCTTTTGGTTTTCAGGGTTTGAGAAATAATGGTAGCTTACAGACTATAACAAGTCAACGTTTTATCAGCCAGATTGTTTTCCAGGTGATAACTTTAAAAGACAGATTCTAATGCCAGGTATGTTAATTAGCTCTTCTCAAATCCAGATAAATTTGTCAGTTGTCTTCTGCAATAAATATAGAAATGCCTATCTAAGATTAAAGTTTGTTCTTTCAAGATATATTAAATCAGTCTGATATGTTGTGCCAGCCTTTTCCTACCAGATAACTGAAATCATTTTAGATCCTTAGACATTTTTGATGAAGTAAAGCTATATTTTATTAAGCTACAGAAATGTTTTTTTAAAAAACTGACCTAAATGCAGAAGCATAATATCAAAGAGTAAAAATGTTCTTGCGCTCAGTTTCTGAGAGAATTTTCTTTATCTTTCTCATTAATCCTTTCTCTTTCGTTAATCCTTTCTCTTTCATTAAATTCTTTAATGTTGTCATCTGATCCAAATAGACTGCAAGATAGTCAGTCTGTTGCCATACTAATCATCAATATGACTCAATGGCTTTGAATTGTTGACAGCCAAAATTCTTTGAAGATTTGGATTATTGAATTTATTCTACTCCCCCCCTTCCTTTTCCCAAATATACACAGAAATATACTGTGTTGGGATTTCTTGAATAAAAACTATGTAGTGTTTTGTTTTGTTTTTGTGACAGACTAGCTAGTCATATATTTTAATAGACAATCAACATATTGCAGAAATTTCTTCAGGAGGAAGCCATGCTAGTTCATTGTCACAGTAGTGAAAGATCTTGGGTCAACTTAAAGATAAATGCATTTCACATTTGTGTGTGTGTGTGTGTGTGTGTGTGTGTGTGTGTGTGTGTGTGTGTGTGTGAACTGCAGCCATTTGTTGAAATGCAACTTCAAATATAGCTGAAGAAGTAGGCTGCAATTTATAAAAAAAATTAGTGTTAAATTAAACTTTACATGTGTCTCACTGGGACTAGGAGGAGAGCCCTTTTGGTTTCTGCTCCGGCCCTAAGGAACCTCCTGCCATTCAAATTACGCCTCCAGACAGAGTTGCTTTCGGGCCCTAAAACATGATTATGGCAGCAGGTGTGGGGTACTGCTTGTGTCACAACCCCCCCCCCGCCCCGCCCCGCTTGCTTATCTAGGGCTGTCCAGATTTTTAAGGGGATTGGGAGGGTATTTTAAACATGATGTTGTGAGCTGCCCTTGGTAGCCTAGGTGAGAAGGGTGGCTATATAAATGCAACAATAAATAAAATAAAATAAATAAACTTTATTATTGACCATAATACATTAAAGAAGAGACTATGAAAATATATGCCTCCCTTAACTTTACTGACTGTGGTGGCTTAGTGGTTAAGACACTGAACTTGACAACTGGAAAATTGGCAGGTCAGCAGCTTGAGACCTGAGTGCTGCATGATGGAGTGAGTTCCTATCTCTGTCCTTGCTCCTGCCAACCTAGCAGCTCAAAAGCAAGAAATTGCAAGAAGATAAATAGGTACCGCTTTGGTGGGAAAGGTAACAGTGTTCTGTGCACTTTGTTGTCAAGGCATGCCTATAACATATCCATGGAAACATCTGCAGATGCAGACAGCACTGGCTCTTTGACTATAAATAGAAGTTAGCACTGAACCCTTGAGTCAGATATAACTGGCTTTCAAGCAAGGGAGACCTTTATGTTTACCTAAGCTACTATCAAGAATTTCCTCATGCTTTCTTCTTTAATACAAGGTAGAAAGAACCAATGAAAGAGTAATTGTTGCACTGGTTTGTTTCTGGAATTTCAGTGTCAAGATAATTGTATTAAGCAAATATTTATCCTGCCAACCTAACAATTCAAAAGCAAGAAATTGCAAGTAGATAAATAGGTACCACTTTGGTGGGAAAGGTAACAGTGTTCAATGCACTCCAGTGACTAGGCAAGCCTGCCACATGACCACAGAAATGTCTGAAGACCCAGACCATATTTTGTATTTTGTTATGTTGTTTGTTTTTGATAAGCTTTTTTGTTTCTGTATTATGTTTATTAAATCAATAAAAAAGGGGGAGAAAAATAGGTACCACTTCAGTGGGAAGGTAACATTGCTCTGTGCACTTTGGTGTCTAGTACTTGTCCATGGAAACATCTGCAGATGAAGACAATGCTGGCTCTTTGGCTATAAACAGAGATGAGCACTGAACATTAGAGTCAGATATGACTGGTTTTTGAGAAAGGGCAACCTTTACCTAAAATTTACTGAGCTGGTTAGGCAACTAAGTGGTTTAGCTGTGGAGCCAAAAGTTGGAAATTTGATTCCCCACTGGACTTCCTACGTGTAGAACCAGCCTGTGTAGTAAAGGACAAATTGCATAATCCCAGGGCATCCCGAGAAGAAGGGAATGAAAAACGACTTCTAAGTATTCTCTACCTAGAAAATCCTGGAACAGGTCATGGTAAGTTTGAATTGACATCATGATACATGATTATTATTGTTAAAAATTTAGTGAGCAATACTAGAATCTGAACAGACTTCAGTGTTCCTGTAACTTTGTGTTCATGGTTGGCATGTGATTCATGGTTGGCATGTGAAAACAATCCCACCCCCCCATCCCACCCCAGAAAAATACCAACCTGCTGTTTCTGAAATAACTAACTAAATAAATAAATTTTGTGTCAGAAATTACTCTGGATTGAAAGGATTTTTGCTGGAGAAACTCCACTCAGGGGATGCTCGAATGAGGCTCCTTTCGTGTCCCCAAGATCTGTCATGTAGCAGTTGGGTATCAAAGCCCAACCTTCCAGTCTTCAAGCTCAGTGTCTTAGCCACTAAGCCAGGGCAGTGAGGCAGGGTGTTTCTGAAAATTACGAATGATGTAGCCCCGGTTACTATTAGCTGACCTCTGAGTTTTTTTATACCATTAGCTCCTAAACCTCTTGTACTATGACAGTCCATACTTCAGAACCCAGTAAAAACAGACTAGGTTAGTTGGCCAGAAAAGTAAATCTCAGGAAGAGAGAATTGCCTGAGATGGTCAGTAGAAAAGGGGTGAAAGGATCAACCACTTTTAATAGTTATCTGGAAAATGGTGTAAATTTATTTTGCATATGCTTTTCAAAAAGGATGTTTACATATGCTGCATATTCTGAATTCTTTGTGTAGAGTTTGGTTAAAATTATCTATGGAGACTACATTAAACAATTGATTTTTTTAAAAATAGTGATTTCTTAAATTAATGTTTCCTTCATCCACCTCATTAATGTTATATCATCTCGGATTCTGGTACATAAATTATTAGATTTGCATTCTACATTTTGTTATCATTTGCCTTCAATTGTATATGGAAGATGGGATATTAATGTTTGTTTTGCATTCTGAATCCCAGGCTGCTTAAAGCAGTATGGGACCCTGTCTCTTCTTACACTGTAGTTTTTATCAGTTTAGGAAGGGTGGGAAGAAGACACCTCCAATTTCATGAAGCGTTCAGTAGCAGTTCAACAACCAAGATATTTTAGAATGCGTCACAGGTAACCTCCCACATGTCCTAGGCTGTGCATTTGTCAGAGAAGCGTAAAGGTCTCACATTGTTCTGAGCAACATCTCATTTCTGAAGACTGAACAAAAAGATGCTCTGTGTTAGTGATAGTAATTGGAACTCTTTATGTTTGAAGAAGAGATCACAGTGACTTAGTGGTTAAGATACTGAATTTGATGACTGGAAGTTTGCCAGGTTAGCACTTCAAGACCCAAGTGCTACAGGATGGAGTGACTTCCATCATCTTTTCCCACTCCTGCCAACCTATCAGTTTGAAAGCAAGAAATGGCACCACTTTGGTGGGAAAGGTAACAGCATTTTGTGCACTTCAGCATCCAGTCATGCCTACCATATGACCACAGAAATATCTGCAGCTACAGACAATGTTGGCTCTTTGGCTATAAATGAAACTGAGCACCGTTCCCTAGAACAGGACATGACTAGCTTTCGAGCAAAGCTGATCTGTACCTTTATCTTTTCTATGTGTGAAGAAGAAATAATGATGTTTCCTTTTCCTTTTCTTTTTTTAACATTGTACCACCAAGTCTGCTGCAAATACCTGGTTAGATCTTTACAGAATCCCAGTTATGCTACAGAGTGTTCTAATCTGTATCTGTTAAGAAATGAACAGTGTGTGAGATATAAGTGGAGAATCACCTTTGCTATCACTCCCTCCCCAAATTGCTCTGGCTTTGTTATTTATTATAAAATATACACTGTGGTGTTGGAGGAGAGTTTTGAGAGTCCCCTGGACAGCAAGGAGAACAAATAGGTCAGTCTTAGAAGAAACCAACCCTGAATGCTCCTTAGAAGGTCAAATAGTAAAGATGAAGCTAAAGTACCTTGGACATCAAATGAGAAGAGATGATTCCACTTGAGAAATCCTTGATGCAGGGAATGGTGGAGGGCAAAAGAAGAAGGTGGCGGCCAAAAATGAGATGACTGGATGGTATTGTAGACGCAGTGGGCACAGAGCTGAGTGGGTTGAGAGGATGGTGGAGGACAGGAGTGCCTGGCGGGCAATGGTTCATGGGGTTGCAAGAGTCGGAATCGACTGTGCTACTGAACAACAAAAATACTCAGAGTCTGTTAAAGTATTACTTTTCCAACTTTAAATCATTATAGAATGAATGTTTTGCTTCCTAGAAAAAACACATATTTCAACTTTTCTGTAACATAAGAATTCTTTGCTATCCATATAGCTTCTGTTCATCGTAAGTATTATTCCATTAAATTGAAATATTGAATAGAATAAACTCTAGCCAATGAAATTTTATATCTTACTATAAATTACTTTGATGTTATACTGATGTGTGCACTGCCTCTGTAAAACAATTTGTTCTTAAATCAAACTGACAGAATTGTTTCAAATTATCATTTTTACTAGCAGAAAAAGAAAAAAATAAACTTAATTGCAGAAGGTGAAAAAAGAGAATAGATTTTAAGCTACAGTTTAGAAGTCCTATATATGACCATGAATGGTTAGGGCTCTTTACTCTTTGTCTAATTTTATTTTATGTTCTATTATTTACATAGTGTTGAAGAACCATAAAATATCCTTTTACATAAATTTCATAGATATCTTGGGAATTGTTTGGTTAGATATTTTCAGTCAGATGAGAATACACATTTTATCAGGTGAATTGCTGAATTGCTGAAATGGGATGGCAATAAAAAGAGAAATTTATGTCCTACCTCTACATTCCAGTCCCACCCAGAGGCCAAAGAGGTTCATTTGAATATGTTCATATCATCTCTGCCATTGGCAGCTCTGAGATGGAAACCCCGATTTGGAGTATAGTTGTAATAGAAAGAGCTCCAACGGAAGGTTGTAGTGGAAATGATGAAGACACGTTGCTGATGATTAAAGTGTTGACAGTTGCATTCGGCTGAAAACACATATGCCTATGCAAATGTTCAACAGAATCATGGGGCTGTGGTGGCTCAGTGGTTAAGAAGCTCACCTTGTTAGCTGAAAGGCTGGCAAGTCGGCATTTCAAGACCCGGGTACTGCATGACGGATTGAACACCTGTCTTTGTCCCAGCTCTTGGGGACATGAAAGGTGCCTCATTTGGGCATTTCCTGAGTGGAATTTCTTCCACAAAAATCCTTTCAAGCCAGAATAATTTCTGACACAAAATTATTATTATTATTATTATTATTATTATTATTATTATTATTATTATTATTATTATTATTATTATTATTATTATTATTATTATTATTATTATTATTACAGACAAAGGTTGAAAGGACTAGAAAGGTCACTGAATCCATCCCTGTACCAAAGCAAGAAATCCCTTCCAAAGGCTTCTTTGACAGGTGGTCATCCAATCCATATTTGAACATATCCAATTTAAGAGAATTCAGTACTCCACAGGGCAGTTCATTTCATATTCAAGCAGCTGCCACTGTTAGGCAGCTTTCCTTGGTGTTGTCAAAATCTCTTTTCCTGTAGTTTAAATCCATTCCTTTAAACCCTATCCTCTAGAGCTACAGAAGAAAAGCTGTTTCTGCCTTCCACATAATGGCCATTCAAATATTTGGAGATAGGTATCATATCACCTCTCAGTCCTCTTTTCACAAGGCTATACATGCTCAACTCTCTCAATCATTACTCATAGGGCTTAGTTTCCAAACCCTTTACGATCCTGCTCACTATTCTCTGTAATCATTCCAGCTTCTTTAGTTTGTTAAGGTCTTTTTGAATTCTGATATATTTGCTATGTAAAGGTAAAGGTCACCCTTGTTCGAAAACCAGTGATATCTGACTCCTGGGTTCAGTGCTCATCTCTGTTTCATAGCCAAAGAGCCAGTGCTGTCCGCTTCTGCAGATGTCTCCATGGTCATGTGGCAGGCATGTCTAGACACCTGAATGCACTGAATGCTGTTTACCTTCCTACTGAAGGTTGCTAGTTTGGCAGGAGCTGGGACAAAGATGGACGCTCGTTCCATCCTGTAGTATTCGGGTATCAAACTACTGACCTGCAGCCTTCCAGTCAGCATCTTAGCCACTTAATTCATTGCAGTCACTGATATTTTAGCTACCAATCTGCAAATTTAATGAACTGACCCTCATCCAAGTTATTTATGAAGATGTTGAACAACATCTGACCTAGGACAGAATCCTGTGGTACTCTACTAGTCACCTTCCCCCTCCCCCCCCCACACACACAAGTTGGGCATCAGACAAGTTTGGGGATTGACTACATTGATCATTTATATTGCAATTTGCATTTGGTGGACACAGAGGCATTCAAATTAAAACCCAGTGAGAATATGAGATAAAGCTCAAAATGGAAAAGCTCACTGTGGAACTATCTTTTTCTGTGGGGAATCATATTTTTATTTTTATTTAGTCAGCAGGAATATTTTAAATATGCTCTGAATGAGCATATCTGAATAGCTTTCTGCTACTGTGATTGTCTGTTCAAAGGCAAAACCATAACTGTGGCCAGGCTAGGAGCTGAAGAATGCAGTTTATCAAGAAGTTTAGCCCCATTTAAATTTCAGAAATTGCCAGGTAAATGAAGGTGTTGGTGAAAGGATGGAAGGAGAAGAAAGGAATGAACTTCAGGAGGAAAAAATAGCTTAAAAATACCACACACAATAACAGAAAAGTCTAGATTTTCACACATCTATTTCTGACCCAGCTTTTGGAATTTTCCGCCTCTTCCTGCTCAATGTTTAAAGGAGCTTATTGAATGCATTATAAGCTGCACAATAGGAAGGACTTTCTCAGGTAATTCTCCTGCATCACTTACCTCTGTTGCATTTGAGCAGCCAGAATTACAGGTCCACATTTGTTAACGTCACAGTGACAGATATGTGGATCAATTTTCATAGAGTTCGCCACGGACCTAGGAGGCTCTGTTTATTCAGAATAGAGTTTAGGCAATGAGAAGAGATATGGGGTCCACATTTATTTCCATGATTCACTAGCAAATGAAGAACAGACACAGGTGGCTAGCCTTTGTGGTCCAGACAGACAAAGCTTATTTGTTTTTTGTTTTTTTGTTCACATTTGTATGCCGCCCTAAAGGTAAAGGTAAAGGTTTCCCTTGCTCGAAAGCCAGTCGTATCCGACTCTAGGGGTCAGTGCTCATCTCTGTTTCTAAGCCGAAGAGCCAGCGTTGTCTGCTTCTGCAGACATTTCCATGGTCATGTGGCAGGCATGACTAGACACCGGAGCGCATGGAACGCTGTTACCTTCCCACCGAAGTGGTCCCTATTTATCTACTTGCAATTTCTTGCTTTCGAACTGCTAGGTTGGCAGGAGCTGGGACAGAGACGGGAGCTCATTCCATCCTGCAGTACTCGGGAATCGAACTGCTGACCTTCCGTCTCCCAGTCTGGAAAGAGATCACAGTTCTGCAAATGTATTTGAATATGGCATCAATCCAAGAGAGAGGTGTCAAATTACAATAGCTAAAACAGCTAGAGATTCAGGGAGGATAGTTTCAGTTTCTGTTTTGTTGTTGTTGTTTTGCACTACTGTTGTTGTTACATGCTGTCATGCCTTTCAACCACCACCACCACCACCACCAATTATTTGACATGGAGTTATTTGACA
Organism: Furcifer pardalis; assembly: GCA_030440675.1. NCBI lineage: Eukaryota > Metazoa > Chordata > Lepidosauria > Squamata > Chamaeleonidae > Furcifer > Furcifer pardalis. The sequence continues at coordinate 64,067,243 of CP126891.1, forward strand.
GTATTTGAAAAAGGATGGGATCTGATCATGAGATGTATAAGAAAAAGTCATTGGAAAACATATAGTACAGGGGTTCTCAACCAGACAGCTGAGTGAGCCAGACGCATGGTTTCCCCCTGTCACAAATGCTGCCGTAAACCGCAGCAGATGTGTTTTCATGGACACGTTTGCACATGTGCAGGTGTGTTTACAGCTGTCATAAACGTGTCTGCTTCTGCTTCCAGTGAGCCAAATAATACCCAGAGAAGGACATATACTATACCAGGGGTTCACAACCTACAGCCCATGGGTCAGATGGAATGGTGTCTGGTCCGTGGGTCTTAGGTTGTGAACCCCTGTTAAAGAATATGATTATTTTTCTCAGTGACTTCTGGAAATTCATACTTTGGAGATGAGAGAACATAAAAAGACCCAGTATTTATTCATCATAAAATAAGGATGAGTCATGAATATGAAGTAGCCATAAGACAGGCAAATGTGTTTCAACAGTATAATACTTGTGACAACTCCAGTAAATACTTGAAAGTATTGATTCCACTGCCCGGGATATATTGTGTATTCTGTAAAATTACAAAAGACAAATTCTAAATGAGAAACCATGCAAACTGAATAAATAGTGTTAGAATAAGAAAACAGAAATGAACAACTTATTGAGTTTTTAGACTTGCATGTTCATTTAATACAGTTTCTGGACTGCCTTTATTTATTTTATCTCTCTTTTTCAGTGTTAACGTGGGGTAAACAGAAAGTGCCTCCTCAAAGATTGTGGTATTTTCGAATATTTAGGTTATACCTTTGAAAGTTGTTTGCTTCAATAATCTTAATTTCAGTAATTATAGTCCACATTTGATTGGACAATACATGGTCCATTGGCCAAATGCAACCTGGGGATGCCCAAGTAGGCCTGATAGAACCCCTGCCCCCCTAAGAAGTTATTCTTTTTCCATGTCTAGGCCAGAGATGAAACTGCCAAAATGAAGCCACCTTTTGGCGAGTTCATTCTGCAGTTCCCTTCACCTGACCTAGTGTGAGAAAAATTAGCTGGCAACACAAGGTTGCTGTTACCACGGTATACCCAATTGTGGTTCAAAAATACCACAATCCTTGAGGAGGCTCTTTCTGTGTAAACCCCCCCCCCCCTGAAGTTCCACTCCCCATATGTTTGAAGAAGAAAAAAGTATCTTGAAGAGGCTCCTAATTCTGTACTGTGCCCTCTATGGATAGGTGGGGACAGTTTTCCATGTTATACTTTCACAGACTTCTATTAGTTGTCAGCAGTCCTTAATTTAAGTAATTGTTCTTAATTTATATACATGAACTAGCAAGAGCGTTTTCTGTACCACAATGTCACTCTTGATGGAGCATGGGACTCATTACTACAGGAAATCATGATGGTTACTAGTATTAAAGATTTTTAAAGAAGTGGATTATTCATATTTTTGTATTTCTATTTTGTATCTTTTGTATCAGAATCTGGCTTGGTAGAGAAGTCTTGAAGGCTAGCATCTGTGCATTCAGTTGTGCAGGGTGGCTGCTCTTTGCCACACACCCTCACTTCAAATGAAGCCTGACCACTTATTTGGGCTAGTGAGGCGATTGCTCAGGTATTTAATTGGGCTTCCCATCCCCCTGCCTCATGTGTTGGGCTTGAAAGCAGTGACTCTCCTGCCCACCTTTAAATGCAGTTAGATAATAGTTGGTTGCTTTGGATCAGGGGTTTTGTTTGCTCCTTGAGTCTCAGCTTTACTGCACTATGTCAGGCCTCTATGAAGATCTGGGGAAGAATTTTCACAGTTTGTTTGGGTTGCATAGTTGTTATTAATATAGGTGGTCCTAGTTAACTCCACTTTGTTGTCTGGCTCTTCATTTGGAGTGGAAGTGGGGGCAAAAAGAAAAACTTACAAGTAAAGAATCCTAAACACAACTCCAATGAGTCCTGTATTTCCCTTGAACTTGACTCAGCTATCCCATACTTGGCAGAAGGGAACTTATGCCACTATGCCTTGTGTGGAATCTAGAGATCAGGAAAGTAGCTAGAGTGCTTTAATGAATGGCTTTTCAATGAAAGTGAATAACTGTGTGTGTGTGTGTGGGGGGGGACCTTTGTTCAGCCAAAGAGTCCTTGTTAGGAATTATTTGCAACAAGGAGTACCGGTATATAAAATGATATTGTCTTGTATTTTGTTTTGAACCCATTTCCACTGCTAGTCTACAACAAAATCATAAAATAATAGAATGATTGAGTTTGAAAGTGGCCAGTGAGGCCATTAGTCCAGTGCAGGAATCCAATTTAAAGTGGATCTGACAGATGGCTGTCCAGATTTATTTTAAGTGACTCTGGATTACAGCACTCACCACCTCCTGAAATAATTGATTCCATTGTTGTACTGCTCTAACATTTAATACATTTTTCTAACATTCAGTCTATATCTGGTTTCTAGTTATTTGAGCCCATTATTAAGTGATCTGAACTCTGGGATGCTCAAGAGTAGATCCAGCTCCTACTTACTTACTTACTTGCTTGCTTGCTTGTGTACATTTATACCCCACTCTTTTCATGTAAGTACCACCTTATGACTATATTTCAAGTATTTGAAAAGTGTTATTATATCCTCCCTCAGTTTTTCCTCCTCAGGGCTAGACATGCCCAGTTCATTCAGTCTTTCCTTGTAGGGTTTGGCTTCCAGTCCCCTTATCATCTTTGTTGTCCTTAAATTTGCCATCAAATTATTCCAATTTGATGGCATCCTTCACATCGTTCCGTGCGCTCCGGTGTCTAGTCATGCCTGCCACATGACCATGGAAATGTCTGCAGAAGCAGACAGCGCTGGCTCTTTGGCTTAGAAACAGAGATGAGCACTGACCCCTAGAGTCGGATACGACTGGCTTTTAAGCAAGAGAAACCTTTACCTTTACCTTCTTAAATTGCAATGTCCATTACTGGGCACAGTCCTTTAGATGGAAGAATAGTGCCAAAAAGAAGGGGACTATATTCCAAAGAACATATAGGACACATACTCTCTTCTAAGATTAATATCAAGCCAAAATGCAGTTTTGGAACTTTATTTCACAGAGGTAATAGTGAAAATATCCAGTGAGGTACAGTGGATAGGATGATGGACTAGGATACAGAAGACTTGGCTGTGGGAGCTCATGGGAATTAGCGATAGAACTGGTGAAACCACCTCTTAAATATCTCACTTACCTTGAGATCTTTTTAGTATTGCTATAAATCAATTTTGTCTCGATGGCACTTAATATAGCAATAGCAAAAATGGTTTGTGAAAGAATTCATGTGTTTTGGTATGATCCGTTATAAATCATGAATTCATATTGAGTCCTATGAAGAGCAATCTTACAATGTAGCCTACTGGAATAGACACCCCAAGAAAAAACCCAATCCAAAATGCACAGAATATAAATAATTAAAATATCTGAGAACCAGGAGAATTTCCATTTCAGTGAATTGAGGCACTTCACATACATTATCTGCTTCTGGGTTAGGATTTTCACAGCAAAGCAGGGAGGTAGGAAAGAAACAAAAGGATAACTAAGAAAACTTTTTAAATGAGATGCAAAGCTCGGGTATGTACTGAAAGACATTGCAGATTAAAGAGTATTGAGAGAACTGAACAGTCATTAAAAAGATATTGAACAAATGGCAAGGGAGAAAAACTGGTTTATTTTGCAAATAGTAAAAAGGTAGACAAATCGTTAACTGGTAAAGACCAAAAGCAGAGAGTAATTCCTTCTCCAAGAAGCAGAACAAAACATTGGTAAACATCAATAATTTAAGATATGCAGATGGCACCATTTTGCTGGCAGAAAATAGATGTGTCTTGAAAATACTTTTAATGAGAGTGAAAGAAGAAAGTTCCAAAGCAGGACTACAGAAGAACTAGACAACTTTATTGTTGACAATGAAGACATTAAAATAGTAAAACATTTTGTATACCTTGGTTCAATCATCAGTCTAAATGGTTTTGCAAACTGGACCTCAGAAGGTCAGCAATTAAAAAATTGGAAAAGATCATCAAGTGTAAGGATGTATCACTAGTAAAGGTAAATGTTTCCCTTGCTCGAAAGCCAGTCATATCCGACTCTAGGGGTCAGTGCTCATCTCTGTTTCAAAGCCGAAGAGCCAGCGCTGTCTGCTTCTGCAGACGTTTCCATGGTCATGTGGCAGGCATGACTAGACACTGGAGCACATGAAGCGCTGTTACCTTCCCACCGAAGTGGTCCCTATTTATCTACTTGCAATTTCTTGCTTTCGAACTGCTAGGTTGGCAATAAAGATTAATTCACACTTTTGTGTTCCCAATCACTATGTATAGATATGAAAGCTATACAGGAGAGCGGAAAAACTCTGGACTCCCAGAAAGAGAAACAAGTAGTTTCTAGTGCAAATTCTGTTCCTCAAGTAAAAAAGGATGAAATTGAGGCCCTCCTACTTTAGGCACAATATGAGAAAGAAAGACAGAAAAGATAATAATGCTGGGACAGGTTGAAGGCAGCAAGAAAATTGAAGGCCAAAAATGAAATGGATTTACAGGTACTCCCTAAAGCAGGGATCGGCAACCTACGGCCCAGTGGCTGCATCCAACCTGGAGTGCCAAATCACCCAGCCCACCCAGTGGTGGGTTGTCAAAAATTTTACTACCCCACCGTGATGTCATCACAGTGTGGGAAGAGCTGATGTCATGACATCATGATGTCATGGGCGGGACCAAATAAAATAAAATAAAAATAAGCACACACACTCAACCCTCAACCCACCCACCCACAACACAAACTCGGGGCAGGGCGGGGTGGGGTGGCCAACTTGTTTTGTTACCGGTACTGGCGATCTGGTGCGGACCGGCTGATGCCCACCACTGCTGTAAAGCATAACTAAAGCAGACCCATTTGAAGCAAAGCAATTTAATGAGGATTTGGCTCACCAAATGCTTCAGTGTGGCTTAGTATTTCAGAATTTCAGCCAGTACATTTATAGTGGTGACAGTAGTTCTATTAACAGAGCTACTTGAGTCTAATGGATGCAGCTGCTTTTTAATCTAGTTTTTATAGAGTATTTCATCTCCTTCTGATAATTGACATATTCTCTGTCAGCACCACGAATGTCATAACTCTACTGATCTTTGCTTGGTTCACAAAACAGGCCTTTTCAGAGAATTAGGATGCTTGCATGTAGCTTTGTCACACTTATGTGCCTTTATGTTGCTGGTTTAATGGCATGGGGAAAAGAAACATGAGAAAGAATAGAATTTTTCTATGCTGCAGGGTTATCACATAATTCTCTTTGTAGCAGTGAAGAGCACCTTTTTACACAATCTTCAGATGTCTTATATCAGTTGTAGTTTAGTTAAGCTTTTGTTTCAGTTATTTTATGAAATCACATTCAGTTAAAAGAGCTCTTGAAATGTTGCCGGTTTAGGTGTTTTCCTGGAAATCAAACAAAGACAATAACTAAACTGTAAACTCAAACCTATTTTATGCCATTATCGGTAGGTGCAGAAAGATGTATGAACTGATTAAATAAAAAGAAAACATCTAGTAATTTAATCTGTCAAGCTGTATTTCCAGGGAAACAAAGTTCTTCAGCTGTTATAAATATTTATAGGCCTAATGGAATGAGGCATAAGCTTCTGTTTGTGGTAACATTTGGGAAATATACTGCTAAATACTGCTTGGCATTTGTTGCACCTGGGATATAATAATCAAGCAGAATTGACTACATGAAGTTCCAGTTCCAGTGATTCCAACTGCAATATGATGAAATCATAATGTCTTCAGAAAATGCTGAACAGGCAATATGAATGTGGCCCCAATTTGAATAAAACTGGATTTTATTTTTCAACCACTGATTTAACCAATGTTAGGTACACATGTCTGGCATCATGTAATCTATTTCACTGATGTCATCTCAGAGTTGTCCTTGGGTCTTTAAAGTAGCGATTCTCAACCTATGGCCCATGGCCTGGATGTGGCCCATGGCACCATTTTATGTGTCCCACCACCACCTCCACCACACCCAGGTGCCATGTGGTGGAGGAAGGCCAAATTGGCTGTCTGGCCCCTGAAGCTGACTGAGGGAGTGTGACCCGGCCCCTGGCTTTAAAAGGTTGAGAACTGCTTTAAAGCAACCTCATGTAAATACTTTGGATGATTCAGTCTGCCAGTTTAGGGGCAATTACATTCCAAATAGTGGCAGAAGATTTACAGTTAGCTCACAGTGAGCTTTTTACTGTAGGTCAAGGGTTCCCAACCTTTTCAAGCTGGGGGCCGGATCACGCTCTCTCAGGCAGCTTCGAGGGCTTGATGGCCAATTTGCCCTGCTTGTATTATGAAGGTGGCCATTTTGTCCTAACAGCTTCAAAGGGACAACCATTTTCTTTCTCATATGCCCTTGGAGGGGTGGAGGCCCACATGAAATGGCACCAGGAGCCAGATTTGGCCCATAGACCTTAGTTTGGGAACCCTTGCTTTAGGTTATCTGTGAACTGGAGTGAAATTGCCTGAAATACACAACTGTTTTAATGGATGGGTTGCACATGGCTGATAGGAGGGGCAACAGCCAAGGAGTGTGGTGTCTTAGACAGTTTTCTAAGCAAAACATAACAGAGAGAGATCATGAAACAAAATGAACTGTCTAGTAATGCTTTCTTTCTTCAGTAGCAATTACACTTACCGTATATGCCGGCGTACAAGACGACTGGGCGTATAAGACGACCCCCTACATTTCCACTCAAAATATAGTTTGTTATATACTCACTGTATAAGACTACCTCCTCTTCCGTACACCTTCCACACACCAAATAAAACGTAAAAGAACATCAGATTTGATTTAGACATGTTAATTTATATTCAAATGCTTATGACATGCAGAAAAACTGTCACAAGGCTGTATGTTATCAAACATGTACAGTAAACATAAAACAGTGCAAGTTTATTAAACGTAATTCACCAAAGACAATTCACTAAAGCTGAATGGAACAATAAACCTATGGGAGCTGCCATGCTATTTGTTTTCTAATTTGTTAACCAAACTGGAACTGTCAATGATAGAAGGAAGATAACAAATAGAGGGAGAGAGCAATTGCCAGGCCAGTCCCTAGCAAGTTTGCTGGCATGACAGTTTCCCTTTAAAAGCCTTCAAACTCCTGTTCGTCATCTGATATTAAAAGTTGTTATCTGAACCATCCCATAGGACCTTAATGTTATTAGATGCAATTCTCCTCCCCAGATTGCTTAACGTTAAGCGAGGTAAACGTTAGCGAGGTAAATGTTAAGCGAGGTAAACGTTAAGCGAGGTAAACGTTATCTGAGGTATTACTGTATTTTATTCAACTGAAGTGCACCCAGCGTACAAGACGCCCCACACACACACTTGGAGGCATGTTTTTCAGGGGTAAAAAGTCATCTTATACCCCAGCATATACGGTATATACCGCCACATAGTGCTTAGTGCGCTCTCTGAGGAGTTCACAAGGTAATTAGCATTTTGCCTCCAACATGCTGGGACCTCATTTTACCAACTTCAGAAGGATGGAAGGATGAGTCAATCTTGAACCCTGTCAGTATTGAACTCACAACATTCTGGCTGCAGTACAGCAGTTTAACCACTGTACCACCAGGGCTCTTATACCCATAGAGTGCTTATTATCTCTGACATCCTAAAAGAACCTGAGCCCATCAGGCATAGCTAGCCTGCTTGACAAGACATGCAGTGGTAGCGCATCATCAGGGGGCTCCCCAATCATTTGAGATGTGAGCACTGCTGCCAATGCATTCCATGCACCACTGTCCAACAGGTTTATTACCTGACTGATTTCTGGATGGTCGTAGCAACTAGAAAGAACATTGACAGCAGCAGCAGCAGAGAAGGTCTCCTCAGCCATTAAAAACAACCACAACATTGCTGCTGCGACCAGTGCCACCATCATTCAGCTACTTGCCAGACCAGCCTGGCTGCCTTCAACGGAAGTTGTACTGAAGTTTCAAATGTTGTGCATTAGTCACCATTTTAAACCACAATAGGATTTGCATCATGTAAAGAATTGCTTTGCATTCTACCCAGTTTCTTCCACATCTGTAGTTGCAGCCACTGAAATGTTGTTAATGTAATTTCAACATTCTCTGATGTTCACTTGTTTGCATAAAGTGACATGATTTGCCATTGAAGAAAGTTTTAGCAATGTTCAGCCATTTCTTACAATGTATGACAAGCTGGACAAAGTGGCTGTTTTATGGCTGCTCAAGCGCATTAAATTTCCCCATCATGCAAAACAAATGTTATTTCCCCCCCAACCCTGCAAATCTCCAGGAGCAGTGTCTTTGGAGTAAGTAGGATATACTAAGTAGTAGTAGATCCCTCTCATGCTGCACAGTGCCCATCTAAACCACTACTCATAGGCTCCTTATTGCTTGTTCAGCAATAAAGTTTTACAAGGCCAGGGTGCTAACCCAATGCCCAACCCTCCTCCTTTCTCATCCATGCTTGGGACCAGCATACCCAACTCAAAATATGAAGCCAAAAATGGACTCCCAATAATTTAATGTTTTGGCTTTTCTGTAGTTTTATAAATTTGCAGGGCTGCTGATAACCACAGTGCATGTTTGTGGGCAGAACACTAGTCTCTAATAACCTCTGTAATTCTTCACCACATCATGGCAGTCACAGACTTGCTAATGAATGCCTTTATTTGTTTGTTTCATGTAAAATTGGTTACGCTTCTTGTTACATTTGGGATTGTTTGTAGCTCCTCAAGGATGATGACCTAAAAAGAATCTAGTTATGATGTTATCACATTATTGTCTGTTTATTGTGGGGACTGAACCCTTTTACAACTGTCAGGACTGTTCTATTATGACTCCTACATGGCTTGACAAGTGTATATGTGCATGAGGGACAACAAATATTTTGAAATAAAAAATCAGTGCTTATTTACAGCCTTGAACTTACAAAAATGTGACCATGCTCAGTAATCAAAACAGAGGTTAAATAAAAGGAATAATTATATAAAACAAGCATTTTAACAGACTGTTGGGAAAAAAGAGGCTTAGGAATCGACTTAGTCCGCAAGCATCATCTAAAAAGTTTGATTGTTTTTGTTCATGTGTTTGTTTAATAAACATAATATCAATCAATATTTATATATCTTTTGCTCTCCTGAAGGCTCCGTAGCCACAGCATGTCGTGATCCTGGAGTCCCCATGAATGGAACTAGAAATGGAGATGGAAGAGAACCTGGAGACACCGTCATTTTTCAGTGCGACCCGGGTTATGAATTTCAAGGAGATGAAAGAATAACCTGCATTCAGGTAGAAAATCGGTACTTCTGGCAGCCCAACCCACCAGTCTGTATAGGTATGCAGAAATCAAGGCAAGACACAACTGTTTTTCTGACTTTGAAAACATATTATAATTACATAGTCACAAGTCCAAATATCAATAATATAGTTACTAAAGCTAAATTTGATCCAAATGTTAGGATAACAAGATACCTATTTGGGTTTTACGTACCCAGTTCTGTTCGTGACGTCAGGTGGTTACATAGCCCTGCCCCATCCTTTGAATCTTTGTTCACACACAAATCAATAAATCTAAAGAAGAGAGGTAGGTCCTTATTCACAACAATAATACTCTTCCTGTTACAAGTACCATGATTTTTCATAGATGATATCAATATAAATAGCAGTCTTTCCATGTTGAATAGAAATGGATAAGTAATACCAGAACAAGACTTTACTAAACTTCATTGTGGATGATAATATATATTTTGAAAAGGCCAGCATTCTGATTTTTAGAAAGCCAAACAACTGGAACACAAGTGCCCTTCTTGACATTCTTGCACTAAGAAACTCAGTAGATTGTTAGGGAGAAATGTAATTTTTATTCATGAAAGCAATCAGATCTCAGTTATGATGGCTATCTTTAAAATAAAGTGTAACTACTTCTCATTACAAGCAGAAGGTCTACTAAATAAGGTCTACATTTTGTTTATGGTGACAGAAAACAGAAAACCCCAGCAAGCACCTGAGTAATAGAAGTAGGATGGAGATGCTAATGTCTCCACCATTCTACATATGTGCTAACAAAATGGATGCCTTCATTCCTTCCAAACATTATATCGTAGACAATGAATTCTAGGGGCCAGCTCTGATAAGGTGGTATAGAAATACATACACATTTCAGGGATTTTTTAAAAAATATATATATTTGGACCTACAGAAAATCAAAACTTTGTACCCAAAGTATTTAAGCTATTTCTTTAATCTTTGAGATTTTTTTTCATGTGTGTGAACGGATATTTCATTTGATGATTGATTTTGGTGAGTTCTTGCCCATTTTTGCAACAAAGAGCTTGATGTTTTAACACCCTCTATATTTTTGTCCAAATTTGAGTTATTTATCTTTGTCTGGAATCCAAAATATCTATTTTTGTAGCAATCTCCCCATGCAGTCTCTTAAATGTTATGAACAGAAAATTCAGAAACTCAGAAGAGATTTGAGAAAATTGTCTGATGTATCATAAAATATCTCAGTTGGAAAGAAATGTCTTAGAAAAGCTGGTGCTTCTGAAAATGTATTTTGGCTCCATGCTCAGGTGCTTTTGGATGCCAAAGCAAATTTTCATGCATATTTTCATAGGCAGCAATATTGTTTTAAGAATTTTGCTCTTACTGCAAGTATATACAGTGGTACCATGTTTAAAGAGCATAACGTGTTCTATGGGATTGCTCTTTAAGCGAGTTTGTTCTTTAAGTGAAACACCATTGTAAGTGACCAATTGTGACTTCTGGCAGGGAGGATTGCAAACCCTGATTTAGTTGTTAAGTGAGTTTTGGGTTGGTTTTAGTTGTTAAGTGAGGTGAACATTCAGAGAAAATTCTGCTCTTTAAGCAAGTTAGTCTCTAAGTGAGGCACTTTTTATGCAAGGTTTTTTATTTACTGATGTCAGTCATTAAATTGAAGAAAACTAGGTATTCATATCCCATTTCGTCTGCTAAAATTAAAATGAATGATTGTCCATTCAAAGCATTTCAATTGACTTGTTTTTAATTGACCATATAGAGTACTGTTATCGGTCTTAAATCTACATGAGATTTAGAGAAATGCGTCTTCTTGTGCTGTATCCAATTCCAAATATTGGTGATCATCATAGTGATTGCCCATGAAGATTGTCCTGAGAATATAATGTACTGGCCTTCCATTTGCCTTCTGCAATGTGACACCTGTACCACTGTCCAGTTCCACAAGTCACTTTATGTTCCTGACCCTCTCTTGGCACACAAAGTCCTCATCGGCCCCAGGCCAGTATTGATGAAGCTGCTGCCCTTCATCAAGATGGATTCAAGTGGGATTTAATCCACTTGGGGACCATCATCCATCCCTAGGGACTTTACCACCCACAGTCAATAGTCAGAGTTTTCAGGTTAGTTAACTGCCACCTGATGATAGACGTTGAGTCACTGGTAGTATGGTCTACTCTATTACCATAGCAGGATAACAATGCCAGACCGGGGACTGTCTTCACCTGGCCCCGGAGCCCTGCCCTTCTGGGGCTTTAAAAGAACGCTGCTACCGGGACTCCTCGCACCGCCGCCGCTCTCGCCAGGAACATCTGCGGCGGGGCGGAGAAGCCGACGCAGCGTCCAGCCCGGGGACTGTCTTCACCTGGCCCCGGAGCCCTGCCCTTCTGGGGCTTTAAAAGAATGCTGCTACCGGGACTCTTCGCACCGCCGCCGCTCTCGCCAGGAACATCTGGGCGGGGCGGAGAAGCCGACGCAGCGTCCAGCCCGGGGACTGTCTTCACCTGGCCCCGGAGCCCTGCCCTTCTGGGGCTTTAAAAGAACGCTGCTACCGAGACTCCTCGCACCGCTGCCGCTCTCGCCAGGAACATCTGCGGCGGGGCGGAGAAGCCGACGCAGCGTCCAGCCCGGGGACTGTCTTCACCTGGCCCCGGAGCCCTGCCCTTCTGGGGCTTTAAAAGAACGCTGCTACCGAGACTCCTCGCACCGCTGCCGCTCTCGCCAGGAACATCTGCGGCGGGGCGGAGAAGCCGACGCAGCGTCCAGCCCGGGGACTGTCTTCACCTGGCCCCGGAGCCCTGCCCTTCTGGGGCTTTAAAAGAACGCTGCTACCGGGACTCTTCGCACCGCCGCCGCTCTCGCCAGGAACATCTGCGGCGGGGCGGAGAGGCTACTTACTTGTCGTGGGACTTAGCAATTGTTTTGTTTTTGTTTAGTTGTTTTTTGTAAAAATCTGAGTGATGACTGAGATGTAGAAATTTTGGACTGTTATTTGATATTGATGTTTATTTAATTTCTTGTTATTGTAGTGCTATTGATATTTTGATGTATGTATTTATGATTTATTGACATGAATTTGTAATTTTACATATGTTGTGAACCGCCCTGAGTCGGTCCTACCGAGTAGGGCGGTATAGAAATTGAAATATAATATAATATAATATAATAATAAATAAATCAATAAATATATACACATACATAGAATACTAAAACAACAACAACAACAACACACCACATTTTGAAGCAATATTACATAAAACATACTCCAAGATAGACACCAAACAAAATAATGCCTGCAAAAATCAAATCAATCAAGGTAGAGCACATTATGAAATGCTTCCTTAAAAGGCTCAGTTTTCAAAACCTTCCAGAAGGCTTCATTTGTTGTGGCTTGATAAATATAGGAAGGTAGATGATTCCACAATGTCAGGGCTACAGCCCCAAAGTCCTGAACTCTCATGGTGATCAACAGGAACTAGAAGAATAAATATCATAATTTTATAATCCTGTTTCAACCTGATAGATAAGGGCCAAACAGTCATCACTTTGTGTGATTTGACACTCATTAAATAAAAATAAGTATTCATATCAGGAACATATTTATATATTCAACCCCCTTTCCTTGCCTCTTGTGCCCTTTTTCCACAACGAGATGTATGTGATATTGTGCCATGTCTTGCCAGTGAAAGAAAGGAACAGCCAACACCAGCTCTGGTTCCAACAGATAGATGTTGATTAACATATTAAGAACATTCTGAAAAATGTTTTAGACCAGCAGTAGTAAAAAAAAAAACTACTGTTGGCCTAAAATGATTTTCAGAATGTTCTTAATTGTGTCACACTAATGGAAAATTGGAAAGTTGTTTAGAGTATAGGAACATATAGATTCATTTTTTATGGCTCTGTGGCAGGCTTGCCTCCTTTTCAGTTTGGGTAGGTGAAGTCTCATCCTGTGCATGTTTATGTAAGAGTAAGTGCACAGTAGCCAGAAACCTACTGCATGTTTATACGACTCCAAGAGGGAATTTACAAGTTGCCAAAGCTTATTGATGAATTACTAGTTCCTTGTCTGTCATTTGCACTTATTAATAAGCCACAATTAATAGCCAATCAACCTCCATGATTTTTCTTGAGCATGTGTGAATATCCAATAGGGTTTTGGCCAGCAAGGTTCTCTTTTGAGTAGTCAGGCACTGCATCATGATGTTTTGGGGATTAACAAAAAAGTAAACTGATCAAGCAACTTTTATATTTCTTGTCTCCTAATACCTGACTTATTCTGGTCTATTGATGCAAAGTACGATTCCATGGCTGGGCAAGGTGGTCTCCAAGGTTTTCCTTAGTTATCAGCACTTGAGGCTGTATAAACTATTCACAAGCTAAATTGTGCAAAACCAAGATGTTTTGATTGAGAGCAAAACTATGAATCCAGCATCTCAGGTTCTGTATGTTACACACAGAAGATAATAGATCAGGGCCTTTTGTCTTTTATTTTTGTCTATGGTTAACTTATGTATTCTTTCTATTTCGCTCAAAATATCCATGAAAATGAATAACTACTATGCTGATTTCAGTACAGAATAGCATCAATCTTGAGGCTGTTTGTCACACAGTGGAAATAATACTGATTTACTTGCAGTTTGCTTGTCATGGCAATGGCATTTGTTCTATGAATTATTTGTTGTATTTCTTTTATACCACAATGTTGAGGTCATAAATCAACAGTCAGTAGGACAAGTTGAGCTTTTTTTCTGAAATTTGAGCTCTTTCTGTTGAGCTTTTGGAGGAATGCAACTGGGTAGAGTACCTCAACCTTGATGAGAATTGCTTGAACAAACTAGGATACGACACAGATGAAACAAACAGGCAAAATAGCCAACTATTTTCCCGCATGTATTGCAACATTTTAGCATTCCTCTACAGATTTCATAATCATATTGGGGGAAAAGCTATAAATAAAATATGTAATATTCTATTTGGTGGTTTGTGACCATTACATGAGCTTCTTCTAGCTGACAACAGTAGTAATATGTTTATACTAATTACTAGAATTTATCATCCCACTGAGCTCAGTTAAACTTCCATCTGAGTAGACGTGTAGGATTGTGCTAAAATTTTGAAAGCTGGCTAGATAGCTTAATGAGTTGGGTACCTGGATGCAGAGTCAGAGGTTGGGAGTTCAATTCCCCACTGTGCCACCTGGAAAAGCCATCCGATATAGCTTTGAACTAGATACACAATTTTGGATTATCCCCAGAAGATGGGAATAGTAAAACACTTCTGATTACTATATATGTAGAAAACCATGGAAGTGGTTGTCATAAACTGGAATTTAGTTGACAACGTATTATCATCATTGTCACAATAATAATTTCATATCAGAGATTACTCTGGGTTGAAAGGATTTTTGCTAGAGAAACCTTGCTCAGGGAATGTCTGAATGAGGCTCTTTTCCTTTCCCCGTGCAGCCCTTGGGTATTGAACCCTGACTTTCCAGTCTCCAAGCTCAGCATCTTAACTGCTATGCCACTGGGGGAGCAGCCATCATCATCATCAACAAAGAGTCATTCCTTTAGGACAAGACATTGGGAAATGCACTCAGGAGTGCTACCCAAACACAGAGAAGATGAATTTTGCAACACACCAATAAAAGAGCACCACATGTTTACACTGAAATGTGTAATCTGGGAAATGTTTACCTCCAAAATAAGGCAGCTTATGGAAAAATTCACTCTTTTGATATTGCAAGTGGGTTTTTTTCACTGCCAGGCATCATAGTTAAGCAGCAGGAGTAAGGTTTAATGATATTATGGTATTAGTGGGTTTTGATGTTGCCATTTTTAAAAGAGAAAAAAAAACCTACAGTTGAAAAGCATTATAGTGGAAACAGAAGGGAAACTATGGATTTTCCCTTTCCCAGCTCTCCTGTGCTGGCCCTCACACCTCCACAAAGGCTTTATAAAGGAACGGAGAACACAGTGGTAAATGTCTTGCTATATTTCTTTGGGACAGAAAAATGACCAGAATTAGGATTGATCAAAGATTTATGTGGCAAATTGGGGAGGAACACCCTCCTGCACTGCTGGATAAGAAATGTTTTTCCATTTTATGTTGTCTTCTGATCCTGTGGGGAGACATCAGGGTATAAAAAGGGCCACAAGAAGATGAAAACAAAGGTTCATTGTATAATCAACAGTCTGCTAATGCAATGTTGGATTACACTCTAAGCACTCCTATTGTTAATTACACACATGAACAAATCAATAAATATTTACATTAGTCAATTTCTCTTGAACATTCTTCAGCTGATCCATTTTATGTCTGGTGTAATAAGATGACTAAAAGTAAAAGTAATATTAATTGTCTTGTTGACTAAGACATAGGCTCAGCATGTTAGTTGGCTAGACGTGGATTGCAGAACACTCTAGCCATGTAAAGAGTCAATGTACATTGCCATTCTTAACACAATGCCATTTGTTATAAAATTCCATTATAAAATTTCAGTCTTCCTTTCATGTCTCAATTGCTTCATATCTTAGGCAATGGAACTCTTAGAAAAATAGTCCAGAAACCTATTTCTGATTCAAGCTTAAGTAAGGATTATTACATAAATCTTGGTAGGTAAACTGCCATTCATTAACAGGATGCTGGGTGTAATACGGGGTATGTACTTGCATAGGAACTCAACAAGAACCATGATAATGGATGGCAATTTGTCACTGAGGCTTAAACAATTTTGTTTCCTCAAGTGTAAATCAAAAGTAAGATTCTGACCATGGAACAATAGAACTGGAAGGGTCCCCAAAGATCAGTGAAGCAGCTCAAAAGTTCAAATGTGGTCTCTCTCTCTGCCATTTTTTTTAAAAATAGAATGTATTCTTGCATTCTATTTAACACAAATATTGTTAGATATTAAAAGAAAAGAAATTAGAATAATTGCAAGATTGTGAAGACAGCCTGGAGACAATCTTTCCTTCCCTTGATTATTGCCTATTTATTTTAAAAGCATTGTTTTAAAATAATAATGGGATAGTGTGGGAATTCTTATTTTAATATACAGTATGTGTTTGATTCATTTACAGCACCTTGTGGAGGCAATCTGACAGGCTCATCTGGTTTTATTCTTTCACCAAACTTCCCTCATCCATATCCCCATAGCAGAGACTGTGATTGGACCATTACTGTTAATAATGATTATGTAATATCTTTAGCATTTATCAGGTAAGTAATTGGTGCACTTTTAGAATAATAGAAGACCCCTTGCCAATCAGGGAGAATGGGTTTCTTTTTCTGCTCATCTGGATTTTACAGTCCTTCATTGGGGATGTAGGAGTAGATCAGTAGAATCTTATTTAAATTCATTAATTAGTCATGATATTCAAATATATTTGTGCTAGCTTGAAATATTATAGGGTACTTCCATTTATGAGAGAAATACTAATACAGTAATACCTCATATAACATTAGTATCGAATAACACGAAAATCGCATAACATCAAGGAATCTGGGGGGAAGAATTGCATCAGATAACATTAAGATCCTATGGGATGCTTCAGATAACAACCGCGAAAGCCTGTGTGGTTACAATGTATCTCTATGGATCCCATAGAGGATCAGATAACACGAAAAATCATATAACACGAAGACTTGTGGAACCAGGTTTTAGTGTTATATGAGGTTTTACTGTATGCTGATCTAATAGGCTGGATATAAAGAATACACTGTTTATTTTGTTGTTTATTTGTTTAATTTCTACCCTGCTTTTCCTCAGGGCAGCCTATGAAATCCAAAAAAGGTTAAATATAGGATAAATAGCTTAATAGCTTTTAGGGTTTTTTTAAATCCTTTGGTTTAGATTTATTAAAATGCCAAATATCTATGAGTAGTCAGAAAGCAAGAATGTATGTCTCAGAATAAAGGCTGGTTAATCAAGAAAGCAGTATGTTGTTTTGGAGCTACAAATTAAATTAACATCAAATTCAATGCAATTTGATGGGTAAAACTCCAGTTCCCAAAATGGTTGTTCTCTTATGTTTGTATTATGTTGGGTTTTTAAATTTTGTTTTGAAATTATTTATTATCATGTTTTTGTGGTTTGTATAACACAATAATATTAATTTAAGACTAGAGGGGAAAGTATCAAATGTATTTATTTGTGGTAGCAGCAGAAAATACCAGTGCAGAAAACAACATAACCCCTTTTTTATGTTATATGTGCCTAGGATTCCTAGGATTTGAAGTAGATTCAGGGATAAGCTCCAGACTCTTTAGACTGAGTGAGGTACTAACATCAGCTCTGTACCACAGATATCCATACATTAAGCATATTTGCCTATAGCAGAAGCCCTGCAAAAGTGGAAAATGTAGAGATATCCAGCGGTGGGCAGCAAAAAAATTTGCTACCATACTGTGGGCGGAGCCTACATCATGGGCAATCTAGTCATGCCTGCCATATGGCCATGTATACATCTGCAAACACAGGCAGCACTGGTTCTTTGGCTGTAAATGGAGATGAGCACTGCACTTTAGAGTCATATATGACTGGCTTTTGAGCAAGGGAGACCTTGAACCACCTGCAGGGCCAAAGCCTGATGGGGTAGGACAGGGAGGAAGGTGTGGTCACCCAATTTTGCTCCCCCCCCTGCCTGAAGGCCACCCAGTTTTGCCGCCCCCCTGCCCAGAGGCCACCTAATTTTGCTAACCTCCCTCCCGGGTGGTGCGAACCTGTTGCTGTCCACCACTGGAGATATCTCAGTGTTTTGAGCATAATATATCTTTACAAGTCATTCAACACAGGTGGAAGAAGATGGAGCAGTATGAGAGTAGTCCAGCTTAGGTAGCCAATTGTCATGTATATACACAGGTTTTGGGATTTTGGTTAAAGTATCCTGAGACTAGGTGTGTTTCCAGTGTTTCATGATCAAGCTCTTTAAAGGCTTCTGACAGGGTAACATTTGCAATCTGTACAGGGAAATCTGTTATTGACCCTTAAACAGTATTTATAGATGTATGCATGTGATTAAAGGGAAATGTCACAGACATATTAACAGCCTATTTTATAAGCCACATATTTGCATAATAATATGGCTCAGGTGAGCAGTGTTGTCTTGGTTATTAAACAATGTTTGTTCAGATTCTCTCACATTTCAATGCCTAAAATGATGTCAGGGATTAAACAAAACAAATCGATTGTCCCGACTGTTTTTCCTCCTTAGAAAAGTAACATGGGCAGATTATTTGTGAAAGCAAGTGGAATCAAAAAATTTAAGCAAATCAGAGGATGTGCAAGCATTGAGCTAAAAGTCTAAACATATTTTGGTAATCTGTAAGAAAACACTTTGTAAAATAATATTTGCATTTATGTAAATTGCCCATAGGGACTGCAGTGGCTTAGTGATTAAGATGCTGAACTCGATGACTGAAAGATTGGTAGGTTAGCAGTTTGGGACCAAAGTGCTGCATGATGAAGTAGTTCCTGTCTCTGTCTCAACTTCTGCCAATCGAGCAGCTCAAAAGCAAGAAATGCAAGTAGATAAAAATAGGTACCACTCTGGTGGAAAAGTAAACAGTGTACTGTATCTAACCATGCCTACCATGTGTCCACAGAAATCTCTGCAGATGCAGATAGTTCTGGCTTTTTGGTTGTAAGCAGAGGAGCATTAAACACTAGAATCGGATATGACTGTATTTTGAGCAAGTGCAACCATTACCTTTACCCAAATCACCCATAATACCCAGAAACATTCATTTTACCCAGAAACAAAAATGTCTTAGAGCACTGGTTCCATACCTTGAGGCCTCAGACATCTTGGATTACACCTTCCTGAAATTTTTGGCAAGACAGGCAATGGTGAAGGCTTCTGGGAGTCTAGTCCAAGAACACTGGTGTCCCAAGGTTGGGAACTACTGTTTGAGAGGACTTAGTAAGAACATGGAAATGATTCCCCCCCCCAAAAAAAAAAAACAAAAAACAAAAAACATTGCAATACTTTCTTATAGAAAGGTTTGTCAGTTAGCAGGCTTGGTTGGGGTGAAGTTATTGGTCAAGCAGGGTTCCAACTAATTATTCTTCCTTTTTTGAATTTTTTCAGCTTCAGTATAGAACCAAACTATGATTTCCTTTATATCTATGACGGGCCAGACAGCAATAGCCCACTCATTGGGAGCTTTCAAGATAGCAAGCTACCAGAAAGGATAGAAAGCAGTTCAAACTCAATGCACCTGGCTTTTCGAAGTGATGGATCTGTTAGTTTTACTGGTTTTCACTTGGAATATAAAGGTAAATTGGTTTGATTATATTCTATAGTTTGCTTATTTTCAACATAATTCTCAGTAGTATCTCTATCATATGATCTCAGGAAGGAATCTGCAGGAAGATATGCATTTTTTAAATTCCATGTATCTTATCTTAAGCTGTAATTTGTTCATTTTGTCAGAAATGATTGCTTGTTGTACACCATATAGAAATTCAAGAATCTTACTGTAATTTTGATTTAAGAAATAGTGTTTTCCTGAGCTTGGTTAAAAGCTATTTGGATGTCCTTTCATTCAAATCAATCTGACTAAATTAGTAGTCAGACAGTGAGAAATGTCATAGGCTAGCCACATGGTGACATCTTCTTAGCTCTGTGCTAAATTTATTTTTTATCTCTCTAAATTAAGTGGAGGTGCATTCAGTGTTTTTGACTCTGTCTACAACATACACAGACAAACTGTAGCCATAAGCACAACTCGTGCCCTCCCCCCACCTGGCTGTGTTTGCTCCTTCTGAAACTTTCCAAACTTCTGCTGAAATGAATTGTGTTCCATTTCTAATAAGAAAAAGTTTTAATTGAATGTTTAAAATAAATACAAAAAGAGAAAGTTTAACAATTACATTAAAAACTACAGTTTTTCTCCCCACAAAACATTAATTTAAAATGTCATTTACTATAGCAAATATCAGGAAAATAACTCCACAAATATTATGTAAAGGCCACCTCTCACAATCACATAGAGTCACAGGACTGTAGAATAATGGATGGGGCCTATAAGGTCATTGTGTCTAACCGCCTGCTTGGTGCAGGAAACCAAAACAGATCTGGCAGATGGTAGTCCAGTTTTCTCTTAGATGCCTTCAGTATTGGAGAGCTCACCACCTCCCAAAAAATTGGTTCCAACATACACTACTCTAATTGTTAAGAGGTTTTTCCTGATGTCATCCTATATCTGGCTTCCTGTAATTTGAGCCCATTATTATGTGCCCTACACTCTGGAGTGATCAAGAACAAATCCTGTCTTTATCACTATTTTTCAAGTATTTGAAAATTGCCTGCCAGTCTCCTTTTCTCAAGTAGGATTTGGTTTCCAGTCTACTGATCATCTTAATTGCTCTCCTCTAAACTTGTTCCAGTTTGCTAGGCTCTCTCCTAGAGTAGTAGTATCTAGAACTGGGCACAGTACTCTAGATGTACTCTGAACTACTCTAACTAGTACCAAATAGAAGGGAACCAGTATCCCATGGTTTTTTGGAGACATGCTTTCCCCAGAAATTCTTCATTATACCATTTATGAGGTCATGTCCCCCAGTGTTTGGGAAACTATGCAGTTAGAGTTGTAACTAGTGTTTGTTGGTTGAGATTACATCCTGTGACTGGTATAACTAGTATATCCAGAGAAAGACTATAGGAATTGGGAGTAAAATTTTCATCATTATGGTGGCAGATATCAATGGACAGATGTGAATCTTTCCAACAACAAATTCTGCTCCTTAACATATTTATTTGGGGGGGGGGGCTTAGATTCCCAAAGAGAAACCCTGATTGAAAAAGAAGCAAGGGCTATTTAATTTGGAAGGCTGTTAGGGTAACTGTGTAATTTGATTTAGAGAAGCAGCATGAATGGCACTATTTAGCACTCTGCAGTATTCTGATAAGATTTGCTGTCCTTTGCAAATTTCAGTAAAAGGGAGATGGTTTTATGGGAAATTGTCATTATGAACTTGTATAGGAAAAACAATGAAGAAAAACAGCACAGTACTGTATATACTTGAGTATAAGCTGACCCGAATATAAGCCGAGGTACCTAACTTTGACCTGAAAACCCAGGAAAGTTGATTGACCAGAGTATAAACTGAAAGTGGGAAATGCAGCAGCTGCTAGTAAATTTCTATAATCAAAATACATGAAAATATAGTTAAAAATAATTAAATTGTTGGCACATCTCAATCCGGCACGGTTCTGGGACCCTTGTGGTCATTGACCTGAGTATAAGCCGAGTCCCCTTTTGGGGGTTCATTTTTGGGACTAAAAACCTCGGCTTATACTCAAGTATATACAGTAATCTATAATGATAATGATAAGTAGAGGTCCTCATAACCAAAGTGCATTTCCCCCCAACTGCAGCCAAGCTACGTGAATCCTGCTTTGATCCTGGGAATATAATGAATGGCACCAGACTTGGAATGGATTATAAACTGGGGTCAACAGTCACTTATTACTGTGATGCTGGTTATGTTCTTCAAGGGTATTCTACACTCACGTGTATTATGGGAGATGATGGAAGACCCGGATGGAACAGAGCTTTGCCAAGTTGTCACGGTAAGTTTGATGTGTGTGTGCAAGAAAGAGACAGAAAGAGAGATCCTGATTTATAGGGGGGAAAGAAACAATTTTACTTTTTCAGAGAAGGAGATGACTTTGGCATAGTAGATACTCCCCAAGGTCACAGTATAATTTACCCCAAGGCAATACATGCTGTTAGAACATATTTCCATCCAGCCAGCTTGCCATACTCTGTGTAAACAAATAATTTCCCAAAATAAAGAAGAAGAAAAGGGGTAGTATAATAAATTTATGAAAAAAACTTTATGGAAATTGAATTTGTGACATATAGAGAATAAAGGCATGGAATGCTCTTTCTCAGTTTCCCCCCCTATGATAAATATTGCTGCTAATTGAATCCATGTTGAGATTTTCTTTTAACAGACCATCCACCAGAACTGTTTGCAATTTGCTGGTAGTGCTGTTTCAAATCCCTACTCACCTTTTTTTCAATACTTCACTACATTGAAAAAAAATGCTGTTGTTTTTTGGCTTCTCTGTTTTTCTGCTCAAAGGTTTACACAGAGAATTGAAAATTCTGCAGATATTTTTCCCTCGGGAGATAAAAGAACACTCGCTAAATTCTTTGCATTTGTTATTTCAAGCTTGCCTTGACTGGATGAATCATCTTGATGAGGAATTTTTGAACCATGCAATTCTTTCTTTTCAGGCAGGAAGTACTATTTGTTTTTGTCACTTTCTCCATAATTTGTGCAAATTGATTCTCCACAGAACTAGGGCTCTGTGCAGGAGTACAACTCTGACCAAAAGCACAACTTCCTTTATGACGAAAAGGAACAATATTCTAAGTTCCACATTCCAAATGTAATGCGGGATATATGTGAATTTAACCCTTTCCCCTTCTCTTGCTTTTGCTCTTTTTAGTCACTATTTTTAATTGCCATTTTTAACCAATGTTCCCCTTGGTAATATCCTGAGGTAATATTACCAAGAAATCTCTTAATGGATTTCCACAAGCAACTCAACTTCTTCAAAATCTCAGGGGTTTAGGTATCTGGCTGTGGAACCAAAGGTTGGGAGTTTGATTTTCCACTCATAGTTGATTATTATTTTTTAATAGTAGCCGTGTGAGACTGTAGCACTTTGAAGACTAACTCTTATATTTTAGTGTTAGCTTTCATGGATCAAGTTTGTTTGTTTATTCTCTGATTTCCCACTATGACTCCTGGAAGGGCAAACCTGTGTAGAGTTGGGTAAACTGCACAGTCCCAGGGTCCCTCCAGAAAGGAATGCAAAACTTCTTCAATTTATTTTCTACCTAGAAAATCCTGGAAAGGACCACCAGGGGTTACATTGGTTTACTCTTTTTGTTCTGCTGTAAAGTCAGTCAAGTCCCTCATATTTATAGTGTTTTGCATTCAGAACATGTTTTTACATGGCAATAGAACCCTAAATAAGTCAACAGGTAAGGATATCCATTATAATTTATTTTGAGTTTAGATCAATTTTTAAAACTCATTTATTGCATGTAATTGCCATTGGGGTGGGTCATTGTTTTTATGTAATACTTTAATTTAATGCTTTAATGCTGTAAACCATCCAGAGTGGGGAACTTTTGTTCTCTAGAGGGGCAGCCAGCCAGTCAGTAAAACAAGAATTCTAATCAAATATTCTTTTTGGATCCATAGTGATCTGAAAAAAAGAATGGAGAAACATAGGTCACCCTTGCTCAAAAGCCAGTTGCATCCAACTCTAGGGTTCAGTGTTCATCTCTGTTTATAGCAAAAGAGTCAGTGCTGTCCATGTCCGCAGACATTTCTGTGGACATGTGGTAGCATGACTAGACACCAAAGTGCACAGAACACTGTTTATCTTCCTAATTATCTACTTGAAAATTCTTGCTTTCAAACTTCTAGGTTGGCAGGAGCTGGGACAGAGCTGGAAGTTCACTCCGTCATGCAGTACTTGGGTCTCAAACTGCTGACCTGCTAACTTTACAGTCATCAAGTTCAGAGTCTTAACCACTGAGCCACTGTAGTCCCATTCTGGGGAAACATATATCTGAGCAAATTAGGGAATGTAAACTAAATCAGTTTGGTCTATTACACCCTAGAAATGATAGGGTTGCACTTGTGAAGCTTGTGACGGAATTAAGCATTTCTTGGAACGCCTGCTGTTGTTACGAAGAAGGAAAAAAGCATACATATACTGAAAAAAATTGCAAAATTAAAAATGCAAACCTTTGAAAAGGCGGAAGGGAATCTTTAGTTGATGGAAAAACTGTACAACATTAGGGGAACGGGAAGATGCATACATTTTAGAAAATAAATATAAATGGATGCACACACATATATATGGATGGAAAAATACTCTTGCTGTGTGAGACAGAATAGAAGAATGTTGGTAGGATTCATATCTTCTCACAATTTCTTTTTACAGCATTCATTTTATTTTATTTTTAAATTAAGTTAATGAGAGATGGAAGAAACTCTATGTACTTTACTACTGCTTCAATTTCTCTCTGTATTAGGTATAATTTACCTTTGGCTAATATCCTTATTTCAAATGTCCTTGAAGCCTCTCTAATAAATGTGGGCTGTGAACCAAGTCCACAATCTAATATGAGTGAACACAGAGATTAACCATTCTAATACACTAAATCATTTGGCATTTGATGATAGCTGTTAAAAGCAGAATGTAATTAAGGTGTGCAGATTAAACTTTACATATGAAAAAGAATAGCAAATAATAATTTTTGTCAGCTTCAACAGATGTACACTAGTACCTCGGATAACGTTATTACTTGGTTACACAAGTCATAATGTTATCCAGTTCTTAACGTTGTGTGATCCATTGATTGCACAACATTAAAAAACAACAACCCTGTTCCCTTTCTGCCCAACCCAAGGGCTGATCCCAAGCTGGCATCAGTGCTGGGGTTGGGGGAAAGAACAGGCTTAGTGATCCAGGTGGAGGGGCCTTCTGAAGAGAGGCTGGGGACCCTTTCCCCAGCCTCTATTCAGAAGCCCCACCCCACCCCACTGGATGGCTAAGCCCCTTAGCAATCCAGGCCAGGGTGTGTGTGTTCTGAAGAGAGACTAGGAAAAGTTTTTCCTAGCCTCTCTTCAGAAACCCCTGCCTGGATCACTAAGGGGTGTGTGTGTGTGTGTTTTTTTTTTTTTTTTTTTAAGGGCAGGTGGAAATCTTCAAAAGACACTGTGAGCCCTTGCTCTGGCTTCACAATGTGTGGGATTTTTACCCGTTAAAACCACCTCCCATTACACCCTGCCACCCCACGGGACCGCCGTCAGGCATTACTTCATGGGGGGCAAAATGGCTATTAAAAACCCTCCTCCAATTTGGCTCCTTGCCCTCCGTCTCCTCTATGTCTCCGGCTGCCCTCTTCGCAGTCTCTCCACACATCTAAGTTCCAAGATGACCTCGGCTGCATAATTGGACACCGCGACCCAGGACTCAACATCTCACTGATGATATCTTCTGGAGATAGCTCTGTGTGTGTGTGTGTGTGTGTGTGTGTGTGTGTGTGTGTGTGTGTGTGTGTGTGTGTGTGTGTGTGTGTGTGTGTGTGTGTGTGTGTGTGTGTGAAGAGAGGCTGGGGGAAGGGTCTCCAGGCTGGGGGAAGGGCTAAGCCCCTTACCGATCCAGGTTGAGGGGGGGTGTTCTGAAGAGAGGCTAGGAAAAGAAACCCCTGCCTGGATCGCTAAGGAGCTTAGTGATCCAGGTGGGGAGGTGTTCTGAAGAGATGCTGGGAACACTTTCCCCAACCTCTCTTCAGAAGCCCCCCCCCCCCGGTCCTAGATGCCTAAGTCCTTTAGCAATCCAACCCCTTAGCAATCCAAGTAGGGAGGGTTCTGAGGAGAGGCTAGGAAAAGTTTTTCCTAGCCTCTTGTCAGAAACCACTGCCTGGATCGCTAAAGGGCTTAGTGATCCACGTGTGGGGGCATTCTGAAGAGAGGCTGGGGACCCTTTTCACAGCCTCTCTTCAGAAGCCCCCCCCCCCCGGCCTTGATGGCTAAGCCCCTTAGCCATCCAGGCCAGGGGGTTCTGAAAAGAATCTGGGAAAAGTTTTACCCAGCCTCTCTTCAGAAACCCATGCCTGGATAGTTGTTACCGGGCATGCCCCCCATTATTTCCCCAACCCAGTTGGCCATTGCACGCTGCAATAGCCAGCTGGGTTGGGGAAAGAATGGGTGCACCCCCTGGTTGTTTTCCCCACCCACCCGGCCATCACATGCTGGAATCAGCACTTGGGTTGGGGGGGAAATCAGGATGTGCGCACCCAACCCAAGCGCCAATTGCAGCAGTGGCACATTTGGGAAGCCGAACGGTGGATCCCTAGTTGGCTTCCCAAATTTTTATTTATTTATTCATTTATTTGGATTTATATTGCCACCCACTCGCCATGGCAACTCAGGGTGGCTTACAATCAGCAAAACAACACAGCACAAAAAAAATTAATACATTTTTCTAAACCAATAATAGATTTCTCTCCCCTCCGGCTGTTGGTGGGTGGGTATCTTGAAAAGTTGTGAGAGACATATAATTACTCTTAAAGCATGGTTCAAATGTAGCTCTCCCTAAGCATCTGTGATGTCTGCCAAGGGCAGAGTGGTGGCATAGCTGGGAAGCCAACCAGGGAGCCCACATGTTCTGCTTCCAGCCACGCTGCTGCTGTGAGTTTTGTAGCGCCAGTTCAGTTAGGGGAAAATTGGGCACGTGCCTGATCTCCCCCCAAACAAACCAGCGATGTTTGCCTCAGGAGATCTCTGCCCCAAAGTCTGCAGGGCTGCCTTGCAGGCTTTGGGGCAGAGATCACCGTCAGGGAATTTGAGGCAAACAAATGTTAACGTTGTGTGATGCAAATGTTTGCCTCAAATTCCCTGATGTCATCAAATTTTAGCATTATCCGAGGCAAACATTATCTGTGGTATTACTGTACTTCCTTCTCATAGTATTACATAAGGTTTACCATTCATGTAACTACTATCTGTATTTGTCAAGTTAGCAATTTATTGTTCAGTACAGTGGAAGATTCTGTTTCATGCTGAGAAGAATTATTTATCATAATTGTAATCACAATTAAATCTAAGAGGGAATATTTTCTACATTTCTTTTATAAATTTACTGTTCCAGGAGAGGGGTTAAGAGGAATTGCTTATGGTCCATATTTTGATCAGGGTAAAGGTAAAGGTTGCCCTTGCTAAAAAGCCAGTCGTAACCGACTCTAGGGTTCATTGCTTATCTCTGTTTATAGCCAAAGAGCCAGCACTGTCTGCTTACATATTGCAATAGTCTTACCCCTCCCATGGCCATGGTTTCACTGGTAAGGAGGAAAAGGTAATACAGTCATAACCGAACCATGGCAGAGTTGGAAAGTTCAGCCACTGAGGCAGAATCCAGAACTTTTGATACCTGCTTGAGCCCTCTGTAGTTCTCCAGGTGGCTATGTCCTCTGTCCAATGATACCATTGTTTTAAGATTTATGTACATTTTAAAAAATGTTGCTATATATGATGTATATTTTGTTATATTTATACCACCTTCATAAGCTATCCTGAAAAAATCTTTCACAACATAGACTGTCTCATAGAACAAAGGATGTGCTCACACAGCAACACAAAGGTTAAACTCATTAGCATATGTTCAACACCAAGTGTTTGTTTTGTATCTTCCCAAGTTTCCAATTGAAAAGGGAGCATTCACAGCTAATCTGAATAACAACCAGAGATCATCAATTGTATGAAGCCACATTGATCTGTATGCTAACCAATCATTTTGTACCTGACCTCTGTACCTGATGTGTATAAATTGATGCCATGAAGTCTCACTTCCAAGCGAACTTGGTCCATGAAAGCTAACACTGAAATATAACAGTTAGTCTTTAAAGTGCTACAGTGTTTTTGTTTTGCTTATTCTCTGATATGACTTTAAAAATCCAGAAATGCTGTAATTGCTGTCATTAAGAGCTTTAACCCAAAATAACCTAAAATAAGCTGGCATTATTGATCTGATCTTCCTCCTCTGGCTTAGCCCAACCCTGCAATTTACCCAGCAAGACCCTATTTGAAATTGTGGGTTTCAAGAAAAATATATCCAGAGAGTCATAGTTGTGCACCATATAGAATAATTTCCTGCCTGCTGCCATATCCTATTTTTTGTCATTTTAATGGTTTATATAATGGCATTTTGCTTCCAGAAGTTGATGGTTGAGATGAATACTCATCCACTGCTTGGACCACAAACTACCCTTGAATATTATAGTTTCGCTAAAGCATTTAGAAGACTGTATTCATAGTGTTACTAGACAACCCATCATGATATGCTGCAGTAGCTCATTATTTGATTGACAACTTTAGGTCATAAGAAAATGTTCCATTTGTGTTGTGACTATTAAGACTGGCAAACCCCCCCCCTTTTTTTTTTTTTGGCCATGGTTTGATTGATTTAACATAAGATTGCATGGAGTAGCATTTTATGCTAAAATATTTCGGAGCTCAATTTTACTTGAAATGGATACTTATGATGAAATGTAGTCTATAGATAATGAAATAAGGCTCAATATTGTTGCAAATTCCATATGTAATTTGGCATACAGAATCTGCTCAGGAAATAGAATATAATTTGCAAATACAGTCTATTTCTTTTGAGAATTAACATATATAATATCTGCCTTCAGTCCCATTCTCATTTTACATTCTAAGAAAGGTAGATTGCTTCCATCTTACCACTAAACCAGAGTTTTTATTCAGTGGCTAAAATTCTGTTGTATAATACAGTGAGTTGTATTGGAGCAAGCCAATTTAATCAGTGTGGATTGGATAAACCACCTGCACTGTAAGTTCTATTAATTCAAATGAACCTACTCTAGTTGTGATTTACTTTAGGCTAGTAAGTTACAGCTACAGTTGAACCATCAGTGCAGTAAGTCACAATTATCATAGTCACAGCTAGAATAATTTACTTTCAGAAGTTTCTGACTGAGATTGATTATTTGATTTAAGGACTGGCTCTAGACTACAGATAACCTGTGTTTGACATGGGAAATGTGGTTTTGTTATTTCATCTGGAATTGCTCATCTCCTACCTGGACCATGGGCTACACTTCAGATCACCCCCTTCTGTGGTTACCTGAAACTGAGAAATAGTCAACCCTATATTTAAGCACACATGCCTTCATCATAAAATCATGATGTATATGCAAGTGTGTCCATCATTCTATTTGAACTGTAATTCATTACTTTCAATAGTAATGTCTATACAGCATTAAACAGGTAATGAAGGAGCATTATTGAATCAACATAAGTTTTCATTCTAGCATGAATGCCTGCAGATTGGTTTTTACTGCCAAAAACAAACAATCAAAAACAAACAATAGCAGTGAAGTAATGAAGCCAGAACAGCATCTCCAGAAGGAGTATTTCATATGGGAAGCACCATGGCTGAAAAAGCTGTTGTATTGTATATTTACTGACTTGAAATCAGCTCCTAGTAGAATACAGTTGGGTCTCTGAATGCTTTGTAACAATGATGGATGAAGTTGGAACATAAAGTATGGTTTTACTATTTCAATTTCTGGCATTAAAATTAGTTCTAAGAAAGTCATTTCACCCTGTGCAACAGACATAAACTATTAATAATCTGTATTTCTCCCTAATAATTGAAAAATGGGTATAAAATCTGTATGAAATAGTCCTGCTTGGTGCAATTTTTCCTTCTGTATGTCTTCAGTGTATCTAAAAAAGATTACATTGACTGTTTAATTTTTGGTATTGTATTACTGAAGAACCAGCTTATGCAATTGTGAGCAAGCTGCACAGTCCCAAGGTATCCCCAGAAGAAGAGAATGGTAAACCACTTTGGTGTATTCTCTATCCAAACAAAACCTGGAAAGGATTGGTATAAGTCAAAATTGACTGATGACATACAGTTATTATTATTATTATTATTATTATTATTATTATTATTATTATTATTATTATTATTATTATTATTATTATTATTATTATTATTATTATTATTAACTGAAATACATTCCATTTTTATTTCCTAGCACCTTGTGGAAGTCGTTCTACAGGTTCTGAAGGCACAGTTTTATCCCCAAACTACCCAAAAAACTATAGCATAGGACACAATTGTATTTATTCCATTGCAGTCCCCAAGGAATTTGGTGAGTAACATCTGTTTCATTTATTTGCATTTTGTTAACTTTATAATTAATGGCACAGCAGATTTTTTTGAACATTGTTCTTACTGTGATGTGGAAACTATATGAAACATTTCAAAGCAATGAGAAATTATCATTGCTGGCTTCAATTATGAATGCCAGTTAATTATTCTAATATGGCCTTACACCTTAAGGTAACTGCATTTATGGCTACGGTTCTGTGGCTATTTTATCAAAATTTTCTTAAACGTTTTGAAGACTGTATGCATAATTTATGACTTCTTAAACTTTACTGCACCTATCATGCAGGGACATTAGAAATATTTGTTGAGTTATAGCTTGCAATTAAGAGTTGTACAGAATCTACAAATGAATGGTTAGTGGTCTTTACTTAAAGCTCAGAGTCTAACTGCAAGAATATTTTGCTTCCTATAGATTCCAGTCACCTGCTAAGACTGGTTGTCTGCACACATACATCCTCTCTGTATGAAGGGCTCCAAGAACTGATGATACTTAGCTTACTGTGCTGCTAGCATTTGCAGATAAGCAGCCTTCCCTGCAGTAAGTGCCACTCTGCACTAACCATGCAGAGTGTGACATCTTTTCACATGCCAAGAATATCAAAGTTAGGACAAGATCCCTCCTGGAGCTAGGCTGAACAAACAGTCAACACTTTCTAATGCCTTTTTGTCTTGTTATGATACAGTAGCATGTTACGCGCATATCACAGAAACACAGCAATATGTGATAGAGCACAAATTCAAATGATTACCATGTCTGTCAGTTGCAAGCTAGTTTACTTGCTGAACATTTTGGAAAAGTAGGGAGGGATTAGAATGCTGGTGAAAAAGATGTGTAAGAAGGTGGTGATAATGGCAGACAAGTATGAAGGAAGCAGGGGCTGTGTGATGTGTTGACACTTGAAATGCAGCATCCTAGGACAATTAAATATTTCAGTGTGAGCAACAACATCAACACCAGGGAAAGGAGTTTGCATCAACTTGGGGCAAACTTTTTTTTTAAAAAAAACAAGCACTTTGAACTGTGCTTAGAAATGGACCAGCATCCAGTGCAGCTACTTTAATAGGCAGTTATGTGGACCCTGTAACTAGTCGCAGTTAAAAGTCTGGCTGCAACATTTTGAACCTGCTGGAGTTTCCAAACACTTTCCAAAGGCAGATTGACATAAAGCATGTCACAGTAATCTTTTTAAAATAAAAGTGAAAGCTATATATAGTAAACTACAATTGAAATAGGAGGTGAGATCCACATAATATTACTAATCAATAGGCCTGGATAATTTTTTTAAAAAAATTCTGATTTATATTGCTGCCCCAATCCGAAGACTCTGGGCGGCTCATAGAAAATAAAACCAATATCACATCTTAAAACCAATAATAAAACCATTAAAATTGCTACCAAAATTACCCCAACCCCTACAGATTAAAAGAGATTAAAAGAGGGAGAGAGTGTTCATACTAAATCAGCCAGCTGGCAGGGGTCACCACTCTGCTGGTGCCCCACAGGTGCTTTGCCAGCCAGGTTTTTAGCCCTTTCCTATGTCTATGGCAGGAGGTTCCACAGGGCTGGAGCAGACACATAGAAGGCCCTCCTTCTGGTGCTACAGAGATGGGCCTCTCTAGTGGATGGCACAATGAGAGAGCCTGTCTGGTCTGCTCTGGTGGGATGGACAGATGTTCGTGGGGAGATGCAGTCTCTTAAGTATCCTGGCCCACTACCATGTAGGGCTTTAAAGGTAATTACCAGCACCTTGAATTGCACCCAGAGGCATACTGGCAACCAGTGCAGCACCTGAAGCAGTGGTGAGGCATGGACATACCACCCGCACCCCTTCACCACCTGAGCAGCTGCATTCTGGGCTAGTTGTAGCCTCCGAATGGTCATCAAAGGCAGCCCCATTAGAGTGCATTGCAATAATCAAGTCTGGAGGTGACCAGAGCATGTGTGACCATGAGCAAGGAGTCCTGATCTAGGAGCAGGCATAACTGGCCTATAACATGAAGTTGTTACAAAAGCTCTCCTGGCCATGACTGCCACCTGCTCATCGAGCAGGTGTCACGAGTTCAGGAGGACCCCAGATTACACACCAGGTGTGTTTGGGGCAAAATAGCCCATCCAGAACCAAAGATGTTAGCTCCTGAGATAATGGGGGGGGGGGACCTATAGACACTCAATCTTGCCAGGATTCAGTTGCAGCCCGTTGTCCCCCATCCAGACCCCAACAGCCCTCAGACACCTGGATAGGACTCTGACTGCATCGTTTGGATCACCATGGGCCAAGATGTACAGCTGAGTATCATCAGGATACTGATGATACCTCACCCCATGGGAACAGATGATCTCCCCCAATGGCTTCATGTAGATTTTAAATAGGAAAGATAAGAGCACCAAGCCCTGAGGCTCCCTATATTGGCGAGGCCTAGGGCTGGACATTCCATCCTCCAACCACACCAACTGGATCCGGCCCCTCAGAAATGAGGTAAACCAGGACCACACAGTGAAAATGAAAAGTTTTTACTTGGAATCAATCAATCTCATGTTGGAGAAGATCACTCCAAAGATTCTGCAACTGAGATAGCCTTTTGTACAATCACATCAATTTAAACTGAAGACAGGGGAACTCAAAGAAGAGACATGACCTTAAAAGTAGACAGATTAATCGTGATTTTAAGATAAGGTACTTGATTTTCAAATCATATAGCACTAAGTATGTTCTTTTGCTGACCATTTTAATATTCCAATGTCATGATGAGTGTGTTATAAAAATGATAATCATGCTACTTGACAAATGATTTATTGACCTATTAGTTTTTCAGTATTAAACCTATGTGAATGTATTATCGTTTTCTTTGGGGGAAAATATGTCTCTGTGAATGTAGCATATGTGATAATCCCAACCAACCCAAAATTTTGTAATTGTATCTAGAACACCATGAACAACTAAGGATTTATTATTTATATGTATTGTTCTTGATTATTTACATGGATAGTTTTATTATTGTTGAGAAAAGAAGTAGAACTGGAGTTTCCATATGTACTGTATTTTATCTGTATTCTTTTCCAGCTAGAATGGTCTTGAATATTTGGGGACGTCATATGGTACCACTCTTTAATTGTATGATCTCTCTGGTATTATCATTCCACATTTGTGTATAGCTGACACCATAGCTCAATGCAAGATCATGAATAGAAGTCAGTATAAGTTTATACTCTTCTGATAGCATGGCCCAATTTATAATGAATGCTATTTTCAATAGAATGTTTGATGAGATTGTATACCTTTAAAAATTTCCTGAAGGTGAAATAGTATCACTGCTAATACTGAGTCCTTCACATGTACTTTGCAACACAGAAAAGACAGCAGCTGAATGAACACTTCATTGACTTTGATAAATATATTTTTCACATAGTCAGGAAAAATCATCTACTGTTGAACAGGAAGATCTATCTCATTTTCTGATAAGAAAGTCATGCAATACCTTCAGTGGTGGGATGTCAAAAATTTTACTACCCCCACCGTGACATCATCACAGTGTGGGAGGAGCTAATGTCATGACATTGTGGGCGGGGCCAAATAAAATAAAATAAAAATAAGCACTCACACACACACACCTCAACCCACCCACAACACAAACCCGTAAATAAATTAAATTAAATTAAATTAAAATTAAATTAAAATACACCCACCCCAAACATAAATCAACCCACCCACCCCAAACACAAACCCATCACTTACCTGTTAGTATAAGTGCCTGGGCAGCACCATGTTGCAAGATGGATATGGTCATTGTACCGGTTCTCTAGGATAATATGCCTTAATGTAAATGTAAAACAGATGTACCTCCTTAAGGATTCTCCAATTGGAACAGCAATTGGAATAGCACAGGTGTAGCTTATTGATGAGGTAATTCCAAGACTTTGCTTAAAAACCCCAAGCCAGGCTGCCAGGCATTTTTAGGAACTGTGGTAGTATGTCAATATAGGTAAAGGTATTAAATACACATTCAATACACACAGACACACCACATCCAAAGGTGAGTCACTTCCCCTGGGAGCTTCAGGCTAGCAGCTTCTCTTCTTCCTCCCTGCTTGGGAGGACAGCAAGGAGGCCATGCATATGCGCCAAGCACTGTAGGCATGCATGCACACCAAGTGCTTGGCATGCATGGGCAGTGGGGGAACCAGTGAAAAGGTAAGCCCCAAAGGTGGTTCCCCCCAAAAGCTGCTACCGGTTCTCCAGGACACTGGGAAAAGTTACTACCGGTTCTGGCGACCTGGTGAGAACCTGTTACATCCCATCACTGAATACCTTTGTAAACAGCCATCATGCAGTATATTTTAAAAGAGGCTGAAATGGCTATACGTTTAAAGAGTTTCCCGCTTTGTTGGCTATAACATCAATGTGAAATGAATTGTTTTATTTGGCCAAGGTATGTGAAATAATTTATGTTTATTACAATAGTTTTTATTTCTATCTATTCCTAAAGTACTAAATCCTATGCTAGGAGCTGATGGTTCCTTTTACATACGTTTATTATGGCTGAGTCCAGGTCACTCATAATTAGGGCGGCCAACTATCCCGCATTCTGCGTGGCAATCTCATTTAGGGAGGGGGAATTTCGACTTACCTTTGTTTCGAAAATGGTACCGGACCTCCCCCGTTGCGTCACGGAAGCACCGGTTTCCACTCCGACCGGCAGGCAGTTAAAGAGAAACGGAGCCGAAAAGGCTCCAATAAACTGCGCCTGCGCAGAAACCCAATCTGGCGCCAAACTGGGTTTCTGCGCAGGCGCAGTTTATTGGAGCCTTTTCGGCTCCGTTTCTCTTTAACTACCTGCCGGTCAGAGTGGAAACCGGTGCTTCCATGACGCAACGGGGGAGGTCCGGTACCATTTTCGAAACAAGGGTAAGTCGAAATTCCCCCTCCCTAAATGAGATTGCCGCGCAGAATGCGGAACGGTTGGCCACCGTGCTCATAATATAGTTTGAACTAGTGATGGGCTCAAAAAAAATTTACTACCACACTGTGGGCATGGTATGGTGGATATGGCCAGGGGGAAGCCCTGTGTTGCACCCAAATTAGGACTACTTTATTTCAAAACTTGGATGGACGGGGCCAGCCAGAATTTCTGCTACCAGTTCTGGCAAATATAAATCTGAACAAATAAATAAATAAATAAACCTTCTGGTGCCCACCACTGGTTTGAACCAATCATTTGCACATGACTATTTCCTCTTTCCATTCTTCCACCAATTTTAGTTCCTCCTTGCTCCTTTTTCTTTCTTTCCTTGAATTTCATGGGACTAAATCAGGTGCAGGCAAATTCAGAGAGCTTGGGGGTAAAAATTGTGCACATCACTCCTTCCATAGGCTGTAGGTAACCAGCAAATGGCCACACTCAACCTTTTAAAAAAAAGATAAAGAGGCGCATATGTACATATGTAACCAAGGCAGCTGCATACCATTAACTTCCTAGACAACTTTCAAATGCATTTATTTAACAAGATGCTATAGAGAAGCTATCTTTGAAAGTAATGTCTTAAAAAACATTCAAACACACTTTAATAAAACTCTTGCCTCATGTGGATGATCAAGCTAAGGTGATTTTTATGGTTCTTCTCCTAAACTTGCTGTAAAAATTATAAGATACAGATATTGCATTAAATTTCTTGCAAGAAGAACTGCGGCCTGTGGCCATTTTGAAGAATAACAAGTTTATCAAAGTGTAAACTTGAAGTTTGTTTTGCCTCAGTGTTAAGAAGTGGGCTATCAGTCATAACATGTTAACAGAACACTCCCAGGAGGAGGTAAGGCAAGACCTAAATGTCATTCTTATCTTCCACCTCACAGTCTAAAAGTACTCCATTTCATTCCTTCTCACAAAGCCTGCCAGCACTGAGGCCTAGCTCCTAAAGAGCTAGGACATAAGAAGGAATAAGAAATCACTGAAAAGGGTTAAACAAAGTTAATAGTACATCCCAAAGTGTAAGTGCTTATTCTAACAGACAGATGGGATTGTAAAGCAAGCAAAGGGAGGAACAAAATTTCCCTAATCTATGTTCCCCTGCAGTTCTCCCTCCTAATGTGTAATTGGAGAACCCACTGTAGTGAGAATGAAATAGTGTGAGTAATTGCTATGTATAGTAGTAAATAACAATTTTATTTTTGTATAGTCCTCTGAACATAACAAACATAAAATACACATTTTTTTTGAAGTGGTAACCCTGTTAGCCCGTGCAAGCATATCAGAGAGTAAACAAAACAAAAGACAAGACTAACTCCTGTATTTTAATGTTAGCTTTCATGGATCAAGTTACATGACTGTGCAGAATGACTCATCCTGTTAGAATTTACACATGCTATCAGTTTAAAAATCAGCACACACACATACTAGGCAATAAATAGCATTATAATTTAGAAAACTTTCCTGGCATAAATTGTACTTGATTTTTAAAAATGTAAAGTTTGTGGTGACTATCTGTGTGCATACGGTAATAAAAATTGCAATCACAGACATGTCTAAATTATAGGTCAGCAATTTTGTTTCAACTATGTTAAAAAGTGGCCAATGGATAATAATATATACCAGATCTTGCAAAGGCTGGTACATCCAAAATAATACACTTTTCTAAATTTTCTATCTAGGACAAATGGAGCCATCAGGTTCAGTGTAGTTCTAGTAGAAGCCACATTTTTTCCTATTTCTCCAATTGTTTTAGATAAGGAGTAATGCATTATTAGGCATATATGGGAAATTTTTATAGAGTAAAACTATTTTAGAAATTGATGTCATTTTTTAATCTTTCTGTATAAATGTGCTGGATAATCTTTGACCCAGCTAGCTTTCCTCCACTTAAGCTTTCATTCCTGAATTATTTATGTAAAGTTGCAAAGAAATCAGTTTTAAAATAAGATAGGAGATTTGCAGAAATCTATTTTGTATTATATCCATAGCGTTTAGATCCAGACTGGTCAATATTTGTTTCCCATGTAAGAGCTGTGGGGCATTTTTCATATTATTAAGCTTCAAAGTTACAGCAAGCAGATTATCTGCAGAATCTCAGAACTTCTGGTAATGATTTTCTTACTTTCTCCTTGATCACCTCATTATGTAGTAACCAGTGTTCTGCTTCTGAATACACTACTCCCAAGTATTTAAACATCCCTGACTGTTTGATATTTCTCCTCTAAAACTTCCAGAAGTGTTTGGGGATCCGTTCTGAAAAATAGTAGTGTTATTTGCATTCGATTACTACTTTGGTATCGTAATATTAGAGCCATAAACCTCATTCTTACAATAACTTCCAAAAGATCAAAGTAGGTGTCACAAACCAACCTGAATGAAAAATAATAGTGCTGTAATATTAACATACAACAGGATAGGGTTTTTGTTACTAATTTTAAGGGTGAATAATTGAGGGCCCAACAAACACAAAAGTCCATAATTTGCAATTTAGAAACCATTAAGACAAGGAAACAACCTTAGAAGATACCCTTTGTGGTTCTGACAGAGTCAGAAATTCTCCACCAGGACCCAGCCTGATTCTAAATGATGTATTTGTGTATAGAACCTGGAGTAGAAAAGTTTTATATCTGTTTGCTGCCATTTTTCCAAATGTTTTCTCTAAGACGAGTATCAATGTGGACTTGTGATCAATTAAGGCCACATACAAGGTTTTGAGATGAAGCCATATATAGCATACAGTAGCTGCAACCTGAATATGGTCCCACACAAAAATCCCATTGATGATTCTTTTGTGCCCTGATCAAACCCTGGACTCCCAAAATGAAGCCACTTTCTTGGCTTTATCATTGGCCAATATTTCTGGCTGTAATTGGCAGACTAGTAAATGACCTGGATTCTATATCTTTCTGCATTCACACAGCGTGTTGTTGTATGCCAACAGCCCCACTTGAGTATGTTGGTCTTACATTTAGGGACACTGACTTTCAACCAATTCAGGCAGTGGTGGGATGTCAAAAATTTTACTACCCCACCGTGACATCATTACAGTGTGGGCAGAGCTAACATCATGATGTGGGTGGGGCCAAAGAAAATAAATAAATAAATAAATAAAATAAAAATAAGCACGCACATACACACATCCAAAGGTGAGTCACTTATCCTGGGGAGCAGGCTATAGGGAGCTTCAGGCTAGCAGCTTCTCTTCCTCCTCCCCGCTTGGGAGGACAGCAAGGATGCTGTGCACATGCGCCAAGCACTGTAGGTGTGCATGCACTCCAAGTGCTTGGTTCACATGCGCAGTGGGAGTACCAGTGAAAAGGTAAGCCCCGAAGGTGGTTCTCCTCAAAAGCTGCTGCCGGTTCTCCAGGACACTGAGAAAAGTTACTACCGGTTCTGGTGAGAACCTGTTACATCCCATCACTGTATTCAGGGCCCTCCAAGTGATGTAAGGGAGGTTGAGTACCTCAGGTATATCCTCCTTTAATGATGTTTCTTGCCCAGTGAGCTCCTGCCTCCATCTTTTAATTTGGTTTTGGTCTTGTGTACCCTAAAGAATGTTTGTTCTTGCCATAAAGCTCTTCCAGGATCTGAGCTGGCAGACTTGAGATTCATATCCATTCAGAGGATGTTGAGGTTAATTCTCTTGCTTTGTTCTCTCGGTGTCTGCTGCTACTTCTCTCTTGATCTTAGGAGGACAGCTACCAACAAGAGCGTATATTTTCTCAACTGATATAGGTTTCAGACATTCTGTCCCATTGATGCTTAAATATAAGAACTCAATTAGTGTTATAAATTACTTTACCAAGATTATGTCTGGTAAGCAATGTTATAGAAAAGCAAGCCAGTAGTGAACAAACAAGAACAAGCCATTTAGCAAATGTGCAGGGACAGATCTTTTAATCAAATTATTACACGAACCAACTTTTTATGGACCAGAAGTAAAAGCAATTTCATGTTGAGTTTTCAGCTTCCAATTGCTAGCTTTCTCTGGGAAAAATTCACTGCAGCATAGATTTTTTCAGTGTTTCATTATTCTGTCATGCAGAATCCCAGCTTTAATATTTCATACAATGACAGGTATAATCCATAAGATAAATGATTCACAAAAGGAATCAGCATGCCATGGGCAGATTCTTTTGTAAACATGGGAGACTCATCATCTTTGACACTCTCCCACTGGTCCTACAGAAGGTCACAATGATTGCTAATTGCTCAACACAGCAGCCTCTCACTAGTAAAAAGTTAAATGGTGGTAGCTTAATTTTCATTTCTCTTTTGCTGAGTCACATGATGCAATTTGTACTTAGAATATAAGGGAAAGCATATAAGGGGGGACGCAGAAATTTCCGTAAGGTTTGTTTTTTTCTGAATTCAGTGGGCAACCACATCAACACTGCCCCCTCCCCGCTGTTTGCTTTGGTTAAGACACAGATTAATTTGAATTAAAACATAGTGACTATGAGATGTAAAGCTATAGACAGGGATGACTGTTATAGAATTGTCTCTTTTCAGTGATGATCCATCTTGTTGTTTGTTTGTTCAGCCAGCCAGAATGGTTTAAATATCTTTTAGTCACATTTAAAAACATCTCAAAATAATATTGTGTAGAACAGCCATCAAATTGAAAAAAGTGGATAAAAATGGCAGCATTTCCACTCGGAGGAGAAGAAATTGCCTCCGGCTGCAGGCAGTGAGAGGACGCTCCCGCCCTTCCACCGGGCCCTACCACAAATGCCGGAGGTCAATAAAAGGCTGCCAGAGGCTGGCGGTAAGAGGATGCTCCAGCCCTCCCTCCAGCCCCCGCCATCTCTGCCCGGAGGAGAAGAAATTACCGCCAGCTGCAGGCAGTGAGAGGATGCTCCCGCCCTCCTTCCAGGCCCTACCACTGACTCCCTGAGGTCAATAAAAAGCTGCCAGAGGCTGGTGGTGAGAAGATGTTCCTGCCCTCCCTCCTGGCCCCACCATCTCTGCCCAGAGGAGAAGAAATTTCTGCCAGATGTAGTTGGTGAGAGGACGCTCCTGCCCTCCTTCCAGGCCCTACCACCAAGCCCCAGAGGTTGATAAAAGGCTGTCAGAGGCCAGTGGTGAGAGGACGCTCCCGCCCTCCCTCCGGGCCATGCCATCTCCACCCGGAGGACAAGAAATTGCTGCAGGCAGTGAGATGATGCTCCCACCCTCTCTCCGGGCCCTACCACTGACACTGGAGGTTGATAAAAGGTTGCAGGACGCCAGCAGTGAGAAGATGCTCCCGCCCACCCTCCATGGCCCACCATCTCCGCCCAGAGGAGAAGAAATTGCCACCAGCTGCGGTCAGTGAGAGGATGCTCCCGGCCACCCTCTGGGCCCTACCACCGATGCCCGGAGGTCGATAAAAGGCTGCCGGAGGCCGGCGGTGAAAGGACACTCCCACCTTCCCTCCGGGCCCCACCATCTCCACCCAGAAGAGAAGAAATTGCCACCAGCTTTAGGGGGTGAGAGGACGCTGTATCTATGATATCTGACTATATTGCATATCAGAAAACAAAATAAAATAAACAAAATAAAATAAACAAAATAAACATAAAATATTTTATTGATAGCTTTCGTCGATCAAGTCCACTTCTTCAGGCAAAGAGCAAAACTTACAGGCATGGTTTATATACACCAAATTCAGGGGGTCAAAGGGAGGTGTGGTCAAATAAGACAACAGACAAGCAAGCACAACAATACAGCTTCACACCGTCATTAGCAACAATAGATTATTCAGATTAGCTCTAAATGACTCCCTTTCAATCTCAAGGTTGCTGAGAAAGCCCATTCTGGTCTCTGATCAACCTTTGACCTGCACATCAGAAAACAAATAAACACTGTACCTGGTTACTTTCTGTTTTGCTAAAGAGAATTGGCAGGAAGGTTGTAATATAATATATAAAATCATAGAGCAATCTGCGTATCAAATTTGATAATGTCCCAGGAACCCTTCGCTAATATTTAGTCCCCTGTGATGGGTGTCTAACAGATGGATGTACAGTAATACCTCATATAACATTAGTATCGAATAACACTAAAATCGCATAACATCAAGGAATCTGGGAGGAAGAATTGCATCAGATAACATTAAGATCCTATGGGATGCTTCAGATAACAACCGCGAAAGCCTGTGTGGTTACAATGTATCTCTATGGATCCCATAGAGCAGGGGTGGCCAACCGGTCGATCGCGATCGACCGGTCGATCCCAGCTAGTAGTCCAGTCGATCCGGAGTCAACGTTTGAGGCGTCCGGTTCCGCCTCACCGAAAGAAAGTTTTTTTAAAAATCGGAGCAAAAATGGCTCCAATTGACTGCGCATGCGCAGAAACTCAATCA
Source organism: Furcifer pardalis (assembly GCA_030440675.1). Taxonomy (NCBI): domain Eukaryota; kingdom Metazoa; phylum Chordata; class Lepidosauria; order Squamata; family Chamaeleonidae; genus Furcifer; species Furcifer pardalis. The sequence continues at coordinate 64,108,616 of CP126891.1, forward strand.
GATTGAGTTTCTGAGCATGCGCAGTCAATTGGAGCCATTTTTGCTCCGATTTTAAAAAAAAAATTCTTTCGGTGAGGCGGAACCGGACGCCTCAAACGTTGACTCCGGATCGACTGGACTACTAGCCAGGATTTTGGAGCTTTCAGGGCGGCGGCAGCGGCACCACCAGCCCTCAGAGGAGGGCACCTCCCCCGGGGCACATTGAGGCTTGTCTGGGGCGTCTGCTGCCGAAAAGCCCCATGCCCTGGGGACGCCTGGCGAGGCACACCGCTGCCGCCTCCGCCGGGCGCCTGTGGCCTCCTCCTTGGGCCTTTTTGACCTGGCTCTGGCTGCGGCGCCCGGCGGAGGAGGAAGTTGCAGGCGACGGTGCGGCCCGCCGGGCGTCCCCTGGGCATGGGGGCTTGTCTTCCACAGGGCTGCAGGCAGTGGAGGAGGAGGAATAAAATGAGGGGCCGCAGAGGCAGGCGAGGCCTGTGCACCGCCGGAGGTCAGCGCGGTCGGAGCTGACTGAAGCCTCCATGGGTGGGGAGAGCCCGGCCGACTCGCATAGGTGGCTGGCGCTTGCCGGAGCTGCAGCTGGCCGAGTCGAGAACGCCAGGAGAGGGGAAAGGAGGAAGCCCAAGACATTGGCCATCCTGAGGAGCCAAGGCGTGGAGGAAGCAGAGCAGGCAGGCAGGCAGGCAGCAGGAGGAACCGGAGCCACCGGCCTCATAGCCAGCACTGGCTCCATGGAGGAGAAGGCTGGCGACACCGCCACACTTTCGCCCACCATTTCCCAAGAGTCCCCGCCCTCCGGGGCTACCGGGAGGAGCAGGGAGGGAAGCAGTCATTTTCCTAGCGGCGGCCCTACCCAAGTAGGGCAGAGACGGGAAGGAGAGGTGAGTTTGCAGGCCGTCCACCCCACAGCCAGCCCTTCCCCTCCTTCCCTCCCCGTCGCGCTTCCTTTCGGCCCGCCGGGACGCCGCCGCGAAATGGGCGCTGGTGCCGAGACCAGGTGCCTGGCTCTGTGCGCTGAGAGAGAGAGAGAGAGAGGAAAGACCGGGTAGAGCAGCGGAGGAGCCTCCCCTCCGGTTTTTATTGTTCCTGATTCTGGGTCACGGAGGGCGAATCCCCCCTTCCCCCTCCCTTGTTTTATTTATTTATTTTTATTTTTGGCCCCGCCCACAACGTCATGACGTCGGCTCCGCCCATGACATCATGACGTCGGCTCCGCCCATGACGTCATGACGTCGGCCACGCCCATGACGTCATGACGTCGGCCACGCCCATGGCGTGGTAGTAGATTGCACAGGGTTTCCTCAGTAAACAGTAGATCTTGGGTCTAATTAAGTTGGCCACCCCTGCCATAGAGGATCAGATAACACTAAAAATCATATAACACGAAGACTTGTGGAACCAGGTTTTAGTGTTATATGAGGTTTTACTGTATTTGATTTCTGCTATCTCTCTTTCAATCCTAGTTTTGTAATTTCTCTGTTCCAGAATTGCACCTTTCAGGTCTTGGATAGAGTGTCCAGTTAGATTGAAGTGGTTTGAGAGAGGTTTCTCTGTGTTTCTATATTGCTTCATTGTACTTCTGGATTGTATTTTTTTCATTGTATTGCTATATTGTTATATTGTATTGTTGGATTGTATCTCTACATTGTATTGTTTAATTGTACTGCTATATTATTGCTCGATTATATTGCCACATTATTTCTATCTTGCTGTATGGTGTTCTATCATATCATTGATATGCTCTATTATTGTATTGTATTGGTGACTGTATTACTGATTCCCTAACCGCCCTGAGTCGGTTTTTACCAAGTAGGGTGATATATACATTGTAATAATAATAATAATAATAATAATAATAATAATAATAATAATAATAATAATAATAATAATAATAATAATAATAATAATAATAATAATAATAATAATAATAATAATAATAATAAAATCCATGTGTACTTTAACAACTGTTTAGTTGTACCCTAAATTGACAGATCACTTATTTTGGGCTAGAGATGATATTTAACAAGGATGTGTGACTTTTGTTTTATCATCTGAACCTAGTGTGAGAGATTCCTTCCTGCTTTTTTGTTTTTTTATTAAGTATTAAAAGAACAAACTAAAATGTATGTATATTTCAAATCATTACATTACATAATTAAAAAAGAAGACTACATATACTTATACAGTGTATACCCATCACCTTTGGGAACTCTGCCCTTTATCTCTGTTTATTTAACAAAACCACTTATACATGTCTTAGCCCCTATTTTCAAAATTTCGTATATTCCTGACCTGGCTTAACTCCTTTGGCTTTATTAAACACATACTTATGAATTCCCCCCAAATTTCTATAAACTTATTTTTCTCTGTAACATCTTTTTTAAATTTTAACTCGCATGTCAGTTTGTCATTTATAGCCATATTCCACAGTTCTTTATACCATTCCTCTATGAGATTCCTTCTTGTACACTTCTCTTTCCAATTGTACAATGTCTTTGTAGTCAGGATTGAGTCCCTTTCATTAGGGTGTTGATAGCATTAAAGCTAGAAGCCTGTTGCTGATTTATACTTATGTGAATGAAATTGGATACATACCTAGAAATGCAGTCAGAACCATCTTAATTAGTGGCAACCAGCTGTTCAGACATAATTTTACCAAACAAGATAAATGGCAATAGGATTCTGGCCTATATAAATGAATCATTTATTAGTGACAGTTAGTTGGATCGGTTTGCTTATTCCTCCCATCAAGACTATTTTTATACTTCTTTCTATATATTTCTCTTGGTCATAGGTCAGCTAAATATGACAAGTATTTATGAAGCATATCATTCTGTGAATTCAACTCACATCTTATCCAGAGATGAGAAATACAAGTGATGCTCACTAACTTCTTTCATCTTGTCAGTTTTGGCTATTTCAGTGAAGACTTTTCAAGCCCCATGAGATTCTTGCCTCCAGGCATGAGTTAGACAATGAGAGTTATGTTTTCTCATCAGGGTCTCTGTAATATGAGACAATGGTGTGTATTTTTTTTAAAAAAAACAGCTTTTTTCCTTTGAGAAACAATGCATAAACACAATAAGAGCAGAATGCCTGTTTATTATTTTAAAAGGTATAAACTATGCCTCTGACTGTTTTTATTCTTAAAAGTCCTTGCAAAACTAATCATATTTTTGTGCAAGTCATTATGTCAATACAGTATTGCTAATCTGAGTCAAAACAATTCAAGTTTGAATTATGAGGTATCTATTGCATAGTTTACCTGTAAATATATCAAATAATCTTAACTGAATAACAAAAATGAAATTTGTGAATACAGCCCCTTACAATTATGCACAAGCAGTTGGGCATTACAGACCACAGAAGTTTTAGAGAATCTCTTGCCTATGGATTAAAAATTATATTGGCTCAAGTATGTTATCTCATATTCTTCCTAAATCTGTCACATTTTACACTTGAATCAAGTTAACACTGGATTTATAAATAGTCTTCATTAACTAAATTGTTCATGGTAAGCTTGAACCAAAATGTTTTTGGTGTCACATGCTATTCTGAGTAGGTGGGATGTTTAAACATTTATTATTATTTATTATTCTTGCATATATGTCCTGCCTTCCTTTGACATGAAAATAGTATGTATGGCTCTTCTCTTCATTTTATCCCCAGTTCAACACAGTAAGATAGGGTGAGAGAAAGTGACTGCACCAAGATCGTTCAAATAGTTTATTGGCTCAACTGGGACTGCAGCCTGGATTTCCCAAACTTTGAATAAAAAAGACCTATATGCATCGTCGTCGTCGTCGTCGTCATCATGACCAGGACTAACAATTTCCATATGTGATAATCTTTCTCCAATCATGATCATTATCACATGGGAATTGTTAGGCCTGGTGACAAGTAGATCTGTGTAGATAGTCAAGTACTATCCTGGCTGCGGACAAAAAAGGAAAGGCGTGTGGCCAAAGACAAGATATTAAAAAAGCAGAAGTTTACCATTACATGATTGCATTAGACTACAAAAGTACACATCACTATTTTCAGAGATTTGGAAGTGACACAATGTCATATATATGTCAGCATTACCTCTCTCATGGTATGACTATTTCATGCAAAGGCCGTTTCATTTCACCTTCAAATCTCAGGTTTATAGACAGAAGGACATGCAAGTGTTGCATAAGCAAGCCATAACTCACAGCTGGGAGGTATTTCATTCACTAGTTCAGTGCTTGGCATGCGTGCCAAGGGAGCAGATGCCAGGCATAAAGTCAGCAGGAGATGACTTTTGAAGGAGATTGTTCAGTGTTGTTTTAAAAATAAAGATGTAAAGTGCAGACATGAAGTAAAGATGTACCTCGCTTAAATAGCATAAGGTATTCCACAGGATTGCTTTTTAGACGAGTTTGCTCTTTAAGCGAAACACCATCGTAAGTGACCAATTGTGACATCTGGTGGAGTGGGGGATTTGTTGTTGTTCTTCAGTCGCACAGACGATTCCGACCCTCTGCGACCCCATGGACCATTGTCTGCCAGGCACTTCTGTCCTCCACCATCCACCTCAACTCGCTCAGTTATGTGCCCATTGTCTCTACAATACCATCTAACCATCTCATTTTTGGCCGCCCCCTTCTTCTTTTGCCTTCCACCTTTCCCAGCATCAAGGCCTTCTCAAGCGAATCCTCTCTTCTCATTTGATGTCCAAAGTACCTTAGCTTCATCTTTACTATTTGACTTTCCAAGGAGCATTCTGGGTTGATTTCTTCTAAGATCGACCTGTTTGTTCTCCTTGCTGTCCAGGGGACCCTCAAAACTCTCCTCCAACACTACATCTCAAAGGCATCTATTTTTCTGCGCTCAGCTTTCCTAATGGTCCAGCTCTCACATCCATACATTGCCACTGGGAATACCATTGCTTTGACAGTACGAATTTGTGTTTTCAATATGATATCTCTACTTTTCATTATGCTCCCCAGGTTTCTTATCGCTTGCCTCCCAAGAATGAGTCGCCTTTTTATTTCATGGCTGCAATCACCGTCTGCAGTGAGTTTTGATACCAAGAAAGTAAAATCTGTCACTGCTTCTACTTCTTCCCCATCTATTTTCCAGTGACTGATAGGGCCTGTTGCCATGATTTTGGTTTTCTTTATATTGAGTCTCAAGCCAGCTTTTTCACTCTCTTCTTTCAACCTAATCAGGAGCTTCTTTAGGTCCTCCTCACTTTCTGCCATTAGGGTGGTATCATATCTCAAATTGTTGATGTTTCTCCCAGCAATTTTGATCCCAAATTGTGATTCCTCCATCCCTGCATTGCGCATTATGTGCTCTGTGTATAAGTTGAATAAGCAGGGTGACAAAATGCAGCCTTGTCTTACTCCTTTTCCTATTCCAAACCACTCTGTCATTCCGTATTCTGTCCTAACTGTTGCTTCTTGATTCATGTACAGATTTCTCATGAGGCATATAAGGTGTTCTGGTACTCCCATCTCTTTAATTATTTGCCACATTTTGTTGTGGTCTACAAAGTCAAAGGCCTTAGTGTAATCAATGAAACAGAAGTAGACTTGTTTTTGATATTCCTTTGTTTTTTCCATGATCCATCTTATGTTGGTGATGTGGTCTCTAGTCCCCCTGCCTCTTCTGAACCCCACCTGCACTTCTGGTAATTCTCTCTCCACATGCTGCTGCAGTCTATCCTGTATTATCTTGAGCATCACCTTGCTAGCTTGTGGGATGAGCGCAATTGTTCAATAATTTGAACATTCCTTGGCATTTCCCTTTTTGGGGATTGGAACATATACTGATCTTTTCCAATCTTGTGGCCATTTTTGTGTTTTCCAAATCTGTTGGCATATAGAATGTAACAATTTGATTCCATCATCTCCTAGGGCTTTGAAAAGTTCAACCTGAATACCATCATCTCCACTGGCTTTGTTGTTTGCAGTGTTTTCTAGGGCCTTTCTGACTTCACTCTCTAGGATTTCTGGCCCATGTTCAATGTTCTCATCATTGTGATTATCAGGGGTGTTGAGGTCCTTTCTGTAGAGTTCCTCTGTGTACTCTTTCCATCTTTTCTTAATCTCTTCTGCATCAGCTAACTCCTTGCCATCTTTCTCCTTTATCATGGTCATTTTTGCTTTAAACGTTCCCTTGATTTCTCCAATTTTCTTGAAAAGATCTCTAGTCCTACCTTTTGTGTTGTTTTCTTCTATTTCTTTGCACTGTTCATTCAGGTAGTTTTCCTTATCTCTTCTTGCTTTTATTTGAAATTCTGTATTCAAGTGATTGTATTTTTCCCTGATTTATTTGTTAAGCAAGTTTTTGTTAGTTTTATTTGTTAAGTGAAGCAAACATTCATAGAAAATTCTGCTCTTTAAGTGAATTACTCTTTAAACGAGGCACTCTTTATGTGAAGTTTGACTGTATATCTCAGTACAGTGATACCTTGCTTAAAGCGCATAATATGTTCTACAGGATTGTTCTTTAAGTGAGTTTGCTCTTTAAGCGAAACACCATTGTAAGTGACCAATTGTGAGTTTTGGAGGGGGAATTGCAAACCCCAATTTAGTTGTTAAGTGAGTTTTTGATTGGTTTTAGTTGTTAAGCAAGACGACTATTCAGAGAAAATTCTGCTCTTTAAGCGAGTTAGTCTCCAAACGATGTTTTACTGTATTTATTATTAAGGGGGAAATTATAAGATACATTAAAGAATGTCAGGCATCGTTTTTGCTTTCAAAACCAATTGCTTACAAAACCTTATTGAGGATTTATGATGAGCAAGTGTAATTGCATAAACTACTGTGTTTTTTTTTTGTTGTTGTTCAGTCGCAGTTGATTCCGACCCTTTGCGACCCCATGGACCACTGTCCGCCAGCCACTCCTGTCCTCCACCATCCCCCTCAACTCGCTCAGCTCTGTGCCCATTGTGTCCACAATAACATCTAGCCATCTCATTTTTGGCCGCCCCCTTCTTCTTTTGCCCTCAACCTATTTGCCCTTCTAAGGAGCAGTCAGGGTTGATTTATTCTAAGATTGACCTATTTGTTCTCCTTGCTGTCCAGGGGACTCTCAAAACTTTCCTCCAAACCCACATCTATTCTTCTTTCCTAATGGTCCAGCTCTCATAAACATACATCGCCACAGGGAATACCATTGTTTGACTATACAATTTTTTGTTTGCAAACTGCTTTGGTGAATTTTTGCTAATTAATGTCTATTTAACCTTAAGGGAACACAAGTAGAGAAACAAGTAGAAAAATGTTAGCATGAAGACTATTTTTTAAAAAATAAAATAAATGTTCATTTCCATTTCTAATTCTTTATCAAAGTCCCTGAACAAAACCATGCATTGCTGTTGCTTCCTCAGCTACCCTGAGCACTATAAAGTCTAATTATGAGGGGTAGATAGTGCCAGCTTTGTCCACATATGTTCCAGCCATTATAATAATAGAAGCATATGGTCTTCATTTTGTTTCTAATGAGAGAACATCTGGGTCAACATCAGGGAGCTTTCTTTGGGCATTTCAGGAGATTTCACATTGTCATATCATAGATTCTCAAGCATGCATGCAGATAAACAAAAACCAGTATCACAAAACCTTGCTTGCAGGTTATATTTCGGCTGCCAAATTTAGCTAAAAATATTATTATTATTATTATTATTATTATTATTATTATTATTATTATTATTATTATTATTATTATTATTATTATTATTATTATTATTATTATTATTGTTATTGTTATTGTTATTGTTGTTGTTGTTGTTGTTGTTGTTGTTGTTGTTGTGCTTGTGCTTGTGCTTGTGCTTGTGCTTGTGCTTGTGCTTGTGCTTGTGCTTGTGCTTGTGCTTGTGCTTGTTGAACTTGTATGCTGCCCCACTCACAAAACAACTCTGGGCAGCTAACAAAGAAACAAAATTTCACAATTACAATTACAATTACAAAGTAACAATTATGCCACCCTCCTCCCGCCCTCACCACCGGCCGGAGTGGAGGGCTTTAAAAGCCGCCGGCTGGAGCCGGGACGCTGAAGCTGCCGCCCTCCTCCCACCCTCACCACCGGCCAGAGTGGAGGGCTTCAAAAGCCGCCGGCTGGAGCCCGGGACGCTGACGCCACTGCCCTCCTCCTGCCCTCACCACCGGCCAGAGTGGAGGGCTTCAAAAGCTGCCAGCTGGAGCCCGGGATGACGACGACGACGCCCTCCTCCCGCCCTCACCATTGGCCGGAGTGGAGGGCTCAAAAGCCACCGACTGGAGCCCGGGACGCTGACGCCAACGCCATCCTCCTCCCTCCCTCACCACCGGCCAGAGTGGAGGGCTTCAAAAGCCACAGATGCGGTAGAGGACACTGAGCCTGGCCCTCATTGAGGATGTTCAAGCAGCAATGACTTTTTGAAGCAGATGGAGGGAGGCCACCTCCATGTTTGGCCCTGGGACTTGTCCATCTGTGTATGAACTGTTGTTTTCTTATGGTTAAGGTGAGAGCCCTGACATTGTCGGATCATGTACTTTATTTTTATATTGTATCCTATTATTGAAACTATGTTATGTATATGTAACTGGAATTGTACTTTGTAACCTTATTTTGCAGTGTCGTTTTTTTTTGTTGCACTGCTGTACTGTATTGTTATATTTATTGCATTATACTGTATGATTTTTGATTATGTTTATTACCTTTTATTGTCTGATATGTATGGTTTCTGTAAACCGCCCTGAGTCGGTTGCACCGAGTAGGGCGGTATACAAATCGAATAAATGAAATTAAAATCAGAAACATTTAAAAAAATATCCCAGTTACAATTACAAAGTATCGAATTATCATAATACAAAAACACTTCAAAAACAATACAGTTGTATCTCGCTTAAAGAGCGTAATGTGTTCCACAGGATTGCTCTTTAAGCAAGTTTGCTCTTTAAGCGAAACACCATTGTAAATGACCAATTGTGGGGGGGATTTTGAACCCTGATTTATTTGTTAAGCAAGTTTTTGGTTGGTTTTATTTGTTAAGCGAAGTGAACATTCAGAGAAAATCCTGTTCTTTAAGCGAGTTACTCTTTAAGCGAGACACTCTTTATGCGAGGTTTGACTGTACATGGAAAAATATCGTAAACTCAACCCCACCATTGTTGCTCTATTGCTGTGTTCCCTTAAGGTTAAATAGATATTAATTAGCAAAAATTGGCAGCTACCAACAGTCCTCATAATTTCTGATTGCAGTTTTAAAAGTCTGTACCACTAGAAAGTCAAGCAGACTCATAGCGATAGAATTTTCTCCATGATTCAGCTCAATATTTCAACCCTTTCAATATGGCAAATTTTAACTGAGCAGTTGAAAAGAAATCTAAAAAATACTTTTAAATAGAAGAATTGAAGGCTATGATGTCCTGCATGTCCTCATATAAGCATCCTGAAGGCCAACAGGTACATATAATTCTGGACTAAGTAGGCCTGCAGTTTGATCCAGAATAGTGTTTCCCAAATACTGGTGTTTGGACTTCAATTCCCAGAAGCTTAAGTCAATTCCCCAAAGCCCTGATCAGTCAATATACTGACTTAGGCTTCTGGGAACTGAAGTCCAAACACCAGCTCCAGAAGATTATTGCTGTCTTAAAAATACCACCTAATTTTACATGCTTACTTTTCTGCTTTGACATATCCTTTGTGAGAAGAAGAGAATACATTTTGTGAACATTGATTTTTTAAAAAAGAAACATGGCTACAACCAAGAAAGAAACATGACCGAAACAATCCTATAACCTGCTCCTCATACATAGGATTAATTAGCTAATAATCAATGATAAGTCTGAGTGAAAAACAATGAAATGCTTCATTTTCAGGCATGTTAATCAAATTAATTTTCTTCTCAGTCTCTTGCTCTGTTACGTCATTTAAAAGTATAATGCCACTAAAGCAACACACCAAAATAATGGTGGAATAACAAGTACACCAGTCAACTTCTTTTTCTATAGCATGCTGTTTTAGTTAACAATAAGACCCTGTCACAAATCCAAATATGAGTGTTATGCCTAAATCTCAAAATTTATGTTACCAGTTGAAACATGAGAAATGACTTTGCTTTAGCCAGTTGAGTTAAATTGGCTGCTCAGTACAGTCATTAGAAGTATTTACAGGTCAAACACCCCCTCCCCCAAATATTTGTGGGTTCTGTTTCAGCAGTTTCAGTTATTCATAGGTCTAAAACTATTAAATTTAAAAATGATTGCAATAAGTGTATTTCTATGGCATATTCCCAGAGCTGACCTCTAGAGGCCACTGTCTACAATGGAATGTTTAGAAAGAATACATTATATTTGTTCTGGTAGCCATTTTGTTAGGATCAGAATGATGACTAAAGTATGTGAGCTTAAACAGGGGTTTGCTATTTTCTGCATTTTCAGGTATCCATGGAAAGTCTTCCACAGATACAGGGAACTACCTGTATTCAGCAAGTTGTGGAATTTATGAATGTTTGCATTTGTCCTGCCTATTTTTTCATGGCCTAAAATAGAAGCACAGACAGGAGGAACCAAGGGATGTAGTTTTATTATTCTCTGTATCTTTAACCTGTACTATAAGGAATGAATGTATTTATAATAGATGGATATATGAGAGCTTGTGCAGAGTGTTGGGTAAGAATGGATAGATAATGTAGGTAAAGACAAGGAAGATTTAGAGCAGTGGATAGAGATAGAACGTTGAAAAGAGCTAATTTGCATAATGGACTGGGATTGGTGGAGAGTGAATATTGATGGGAAAGGTTCTAGAGGACCCTGAGGTAAGTTAAGAAAAAAGGTTGCAAAGAAGAAATGATCCAGCTGAGGAAAAATAAGAAGAGAAGAAAATGAAGGGGCTTTGAAACTGGCTGCTGTCCAGGAATCATCCAGCTGAGTAGGGATAAGAAGGCTTCCCTAGAATAGTCAGAGAGGCTTGTTATTTTGGCCTTGGAGTGGGTGAAGTATGGAACTGTCTTGCCTGGAGTGTTTTTTTTTAAAGTATTTGATAAAGCTGCCTTTTGTGTTTTTCTCTTTTTGAAATCTGATCATTGATGTTTGTAAATACCTCTGTTGTGTTAAATAAATCTTTTTAAAAATTCAAGCACTTGTGTTTCCTCACACAAATAAAGGGAGTCTGCTTGCACTACCAAGAATAGGCCGGAACACTGGTTATTAGCCAACCCTGGGAAAAAGGCAGGCTGTAATTTGTCAAGGAAGGCTATTGGAGATCCCAGGGCTTGTCTGGTGTGAAGAAAAATCCAGGCCAGACTTCGCAGTTAAAAGTGTCCTGGCCTAGTATGATCTCAGACCAAGATTTTCTGAGGAAAAGGGGTCTGGCAATCATTACATGTACCAGACCCAATGTTTGTTCTTATGGCAAGAACAAACATTCTTGAGGGTACGCAAGAGCAAACCAAGTTAGAAGGTGGAGAAGGGAGCTCAATGGACAAGGAACAATAGTAAAGGAGAATATGGCTAAGGAACCCAACCTCCCCTACATCACTTGAAAGACCTTGAATAGTCTTTGGGCCATAGTCCCTAAATGCAAGACCAGCATGTTCAAGAGGGGATTGCTGGCAGACAACAACACATGCTGTGAATGTGGAGAGATACACAATTTGGTTCATTTACTGGTCTGAGGACTTAAGTTTGGCCAATGTAAAAGCCAAGAAAGTGGCTTCATTTTGGTGGTCTAGGGTTTGATCAGGACACGAAAGAGAAAGACCATAGGTTATAGTGTATTTGCATTCTCTGTATTTCCTTTGACATAATGGTAAACAATCTTCTAATTGTCTCAAACAAATAATCAAGGAGAACAATAAGATTATTGTTCTTATGCTTTCTAAATTTGGTTACATGCTACTTTGGGAGAGTGTGCCCTATTGAGTAAATGAAGGCATATATCCACATTTAATTTCCAAAATCTGAAAATTTATTTGATAACACTTGATCACAAGTACCTTGAATTTCTGGTGCATATTTGATTTCTATTCCTGGAGGAAATTGTGGGACAAAGAGTCAGAAATGTCAGCCCAAAGATCAGTTGCTCATATTGGCTTCAGTTCCAACATTAGTTTGATTCCTTCACAGAATCTGAGTCTTGGCTGGGTCCTGACCTCCTCCTTGAAATTTGAAAGACTTTTAAATTAAAACGGTTCCTTAATGTTCAAAAGCAGGGAATAGAGCCTCACTTCTCTAAGAATTTGTCAAACTTACTGCCCTTAAAAATCAACTATTGAAGTACAAAGCAACTACCAGTTCTGTGGAGGAAGCCATCCTTTGATTTTGCTTTCCCCAGGGCAATGATATTCTAGGCATGCAAATGGTAGTGACAGATGTTCAATGTAGCAAAAGTCATGAAAAGAATCTATATAAAAAGAAAAGAGTAGGAGTTACTTCACACACTCACTTTGAAAGTAGAAAGTTGGGATATAGGATTGAACACTGCAAAAGCTTTTACCCTGTCCTGGGAGACACTGAGTTATTTGATGGTGCATTCATTAGTAGCTTTCTCATTGGCCAGAATGATTTTTTGCAGAAATTGTGTCATTATGGAAAACACTATTCATTTTCTTTTTCTTTCCACCTTTCTGTTTAGTGGTTTTTGGCCAGTTTGTATTTTTCCAGACTTCACTTCATGATGTGGTTGAGGTATATGATGGCCCAACGCAACAATCATCTTTATTATCATCTCTCTCAGGATCTCACTCAGGTATCTCATAAAATAATAGTCACATTTTGTTTCTTTATGTGTTTTTATTGTTTATTAAATGAAAATTTATCCTAGATGAAGTGTTGTGGGCATTACTACCAGGCAACCAGCATTGCAGAGTCAATCAAGTGTTTCATGGCTGTGTGATTGATCACAGTCAATTGCACAATTATGTGTGAGTCATGATTGCATGATCAATTGTGCAATTCATGTTGTGGCTCTTGTGCAACTTCCCACAAAATTGCTTTGTGGATTTTACTTCTGCCCTGCTATGATTTTTCCTGCTGCTTCCACAGCTTCATGTTATGTACGTGTAACTGTGTAAGAGAACTTCAGTCACACTTAAAACCAAATATGGATATATAAGGCTGTAGCTTTGGCCCTTTTTGTCTTTCTGGTATAATATCTGGCTTAATATCTGATTTGCTTCTTCTGGTGTTTCTTCTTGATTATTCATCTAACACCCCATGAGTTTCTTAGAGATAATGGTGAAAATAGGTTGTGGCTTGGGGTACTTGAATAATCTGTACAGATGTGGAAAGGTTTGCCTCTGGTGAATGGTGTTGCCCTATGATAAAGGTAAATTACACTATGCAACAAAAAAATTGCTACTGGGTGAAAATAACGTGATTGTTATGTAATAGGGTGCACTGATTCCAATTTTGTAATCAGAAATGTTGTAGGACGTCTGGATTTAAAGTTATAGCTGAAAGTCATATGATATTAAAAGCCTGTACATGGGTTAATATGTAGCTATTTGATGTACGATTGTGTGAGTGTGTGTTCATCCATCAGTCTGATTTGGAGGTGACTAGAGAATAGTTCGTGCTAGTGTGGTTCTGTGTTTTATTACTCAGCAGTCGCAGTAACATGCATTTAAGTGATTTCGTATAAGACAATTCGGTACATGGTGATTCAGTAAACGAAAGATGAATAGGCGCAGCTGTGTGAATTTTCTGGACTGCTTTTGCTACATTTGTAGCAAGTATATGACGTCTGACCAATGCAAGAACATGTCCAGAAAGCTACATATAGCTTACAAACATTACTTCGGATGTGAAATCAGAGATCAAACAAAATCCTGGGCTCCTCATCTCTGTTGCACCATATGTTACTCCAGCCTATCCCAGTGGTTAAACGGTAAGCGAAATCGAATGCCTTTTGCTGTTCCCATGATTTGGTGGGAGCAGAAAGATCACCATTCAGATTGCTATTTCTGCTTGACCATCATATCCAGGTACAGCAAGAAGAACAAGTAAAAAATTGTGTATCCGGATTGTCAGTCTGCTCTAAAGCCTGTGGCTCATGGTACAGATTACCCAGTACCAATTCCTCCTTTATCCGATGCAATGAACAACGAAGAAAGTGATAATGAAGGTAATGACAGTGACGCTGGGGCTATGGAATATACGAATGATCCTGACAGTCACATTAAAAAGCCACATTTGATCAGCCAAGCCAAATTGGACGACCTGGTTCGCGATTTGTCCCTGTCGAAAGAAAAGTCTGAACTGTTGGGTTCCAGACTGAAGGAGTGGAACTTACTTGCGATGACAAGAATCACTACATAGTGAAAAATTGGCCACTCAGAAATTTACCTGTAGTCGGACAGCACAACATTCAACATATACCTCTTGTGGATCGTAATAAGATTTACCTACCTTTACTCCATAGCAAACTGGGTCTTATGAAACAGTTTGTTGCAGTGATGGATAAAACAAATCATGGTTTTCAGTACCTAAAAGGCAAGTTTGGAAAGATGAAAACTGAGGCAAAATTGAAAGCAGGAATCTTCATTGGACCAGAAATATGAAAGTTGATTCGATGTCCACAATTCAGATTGGAGCTCACGGAACGAGAACTAGCAGCTTGTCGTGCACAACTTTCTTGGGAACCACAGAGCAGACAACTATGCAGAAATTGTGGACAACTTGTTAACAGCCTTCCAGCCCCTCGGTTGCCGAATGTCACTAAAGATGCATTTCTTGCATTCCCATCTCACCTTCTTTCTGTCAAATATGGGAGCCGTGAGTGACGAGCACGGTGAAAGATTCCACCAGGAGATGTCCACCATGGAAGCAAGATATCAAGGCCGCTTCAATCCAAACATGATGGGGGATTACTATTGGTTTTTGCAGAGAGCAACAGAAGATGTTCACAGGCAGAAAGCAAGAAGCTCTACACACTTTTAATCCAAGCCATTGTCAATCTTAGTGTAACTAAGAGTCCCTGACTCATTTCAGAGGTAAATAAACATTTATAATTCCCTTCTTAATTATAATATTTAGTGTTTTCATCCCAAAGTATGCACATTAATTTCCCTAAAATTTCTCATAATCACTTTTCAACATAGTTGATAGCATTTTCCTTGATAACCTTTACATGTACATAACTTTTTTCCTGACATGCCAGAGCAAATCCGACTGCAGTTCTGTATTCAGCACATATGAATTATTATAAGGAACATATTTTCAACTCAGTAGCAGGGGAATTTTTTTTTGTTGCATAGTGTTATAGAGCCTGTTGTTTATTAGATGCTGGTAGTATTTAGAGTCTTAGAATATTAAGAGATTATTAACATATCAAGAAAAAATGCATTTATTGTTAATGTAATACAGGTAAATAAATATGGTTTGATTGTGAAAACTGGAAAACTGCTTCCCGGGAGTCAATGTATGTAAATGTATAGGAAAGAACTGTCAGCTCTGTTAATCATTCCACAAAATATAGAATCATGAAATCTAAAATTCCATGCTGAATTGATTCATCATATATTTGCACTTGTATCTCTTCAGATGCATGCCCTTTCCATTCCTTTTTATGACTGTCATTGTTCAAATCAATAGAGAGCAGATACTGGTATAGTTGTTTCTAGAGTTTGTTATTCTGTTAATTGTTTCTTGTATGGTTCTAGGAAAGCTGACTTAAAATATTAATGATTGACATTCTGCTTTTCTCAAGAGCAGGAATGTACGAGTATAATGTTTTTGTTTACTGACAAACAACATCATATTAATTTGAAAAGCACATAGACTTGTTTTCTGATTATGTAGTCATTTTGACAGAAAGCTAGTAATTTAACAAAACCACAGAAACATAGATTGTTGATTGTGTAAGTTCACTTGAAAAAGCCCAAACTATAAGTTCTACAGAAAATGGTAAAATGTGCAGCATATAATGCTTCAAGACTATTGGCAGAGTATTGTTTCTAAGATACAGTGGGTTTTTTTTTCCTTGAGTAGGAGAATCCTTGCCATTGAGCTCAGGGAACCAGATTACCATCCGATTTACTTCAGTTGGACCTGTAACAGCTAAAGGATTTCACTTTGTGTATCAAGGTATGAAACAGAAGAATATCAAACTTACTTCAATTAATTCTATCTGCTGTTCTTTCATTTTTCATTTAGCTCTCTTATTTTAAAGTCTTACTTTACCAACAAAAAACTTCAGCAGAGATTGCAAAAATATAGACTATAAGGGAAAATCCAAGGATGTGCCCTATTTTCTGGAAAATATATGAATATGAAGCAAATCAAGGATATTTCTGCATTGGTGACTATGGAGTGGAGCCAAGAGGATTTATAGAGTAGAATTTTTTCGCTATGCGAGTTTTCCCCATAGAAACGCTCGTTATGCGAGTTTTTCCATAGGGAAAAGTCCGACTCGCATAGTGAAAAATTTGTTATGCGAGTAAGACTCGCATAGCAAATTTTTCGCATAGCGAGCAACCTCACAGAACGAATTAAATTCATTATGCGAGGTATGACTGTATTGAACCCTATAGTCGGATATGACTGGCTTTCAAGCAAGGATGACCTTTATGTTTACATCACCCCATAATATCCTCAGGTTGATTCTAGCACTCTCATGTTGTAACTAGAAATGATGGCAGGTGGTGACAAAGAGAGTATACTGTTTAGTTTCCTTGTCTGTTGTCCTGTGAAGTAATTGATAACATCTTCAAAATCATGTGTATGCAGCTCTACTAAGTTCTGAAAGAAAAACAGTAGGGTTCGAGAAAGAAAGGATGGCAAGTGTACAGAAGAACAGGCTCACTTACTTGCCATTTCAAGAAGAAATCAAAGAAAACTGACCATCTAAAGCAGTGATTCACAACCTTTTTTTTTTTTTTTGGCCAACCCCCACCTAAGTATTTCTAAAATCCTGATCCCCCATGTGACATATAATTCTTATTATTCAAAATGTGAACTCCTATGCACATAGAGGCCATTCACTGTTAATAATTAATTCTCAAATTGGCCCCATTAAAAATCAAATTGCCCCTCCCCCCGTGGGGCATATGCCCCATGTTGTGAACCGCTGTTCTAAAGTCTCTTGCTCATTCACTTTTGCATAGCTTAATATTAGGGTTTTCTCCTTGTAACTGAAAAAAAGAAGTGTGCCCAGTTGTACAGATCATTGCTGTCCAGAAACTCAACTATCTTGCCTTTCCCATTCAGTCTACGTTTGCATTTCTCCATTCTCAGGAGTGAGGTTTTTCACAGAGAACTGGAACTGCAAAACCCTGTCTGAATCCTGGACAAAGATTAGTTCAGAGTGTCACCAAAAGGGGCAGAGCTGAAATGGGCATTATCCTGTTTGCCTGTATTTGGGCAAGAACAGGATTGTGGAGGTGGCATGTGTATCTGACTGTGTTTCATAGTTCCAAATGAAATTGTATTTGAACATACATATACATATACTGTATTTCTGTATCAGTAGATGTATAAAATTTGAATGACACTGAATTGTCTCAGTAATTGTATTATTAATAATTAAAACATTTCACATCACTTATCCTTTTAATGAACCAGTTTCAAAATGACAACCTGTCAGCATTAGATGTTACAACTTAATCTTGATTCGAATATCAATTTGAGAAGCAAAGCATACACTAAGAAAAATTGCCAAGAGAAAGTTTACATAGAATTGCAGCAAATAAATATATAAAACAAGAGAGAGAGAGAGAGAGAGAAGGTATTTAGAATGTTTAGATAGACTGAAATACTTTCCCCCCCATCAATAACCAGTGCATACCAATTCTTGTGTGTTTTAGCGGTTCCAAGAACAAGTGCAACACAATGTAGTTCAGTTCCTGAACCACGATTTGGAAAAAGGATTGGAAATGAGTTTGCAGTAGGATCACTGGTGCTTTTTGAATGTAACCCAGGCTACATACTCCATGGATCAATGGCAGTTAGATGTGAGACAGTGCCAAATGCATTGGCACAGTGGAATGATTCCCTTCCTACATGTGTTGGTGAGTAGCTAAGCTATACTGTATGTTTACATAAACCTAATTGCTCTCTAAGGAAGCATTGTGTAATGAAGTAACTCTGCTGGTAAATCATCCCCCCCCCCCTTTTATGTTGTGTATCTAGGACTTATATCATTCAAACATTTTACTATGAACAGAATTTTACCACATTACAATTCTAAGCAACCAGAGAAAACTGCTAAGGACTCAATCCTATTGTCTGCTGCAGTTGTGCAGGTGATTCTGTATCAGGAGAAAATGATGCTGCCCCATATCCAGCATTTGAACAATTTACCACAAACATATTTGTGATTACTCATGCAGCTTTATGCAATTGAATGTTGATTTAAGTAATCTCTGAATAGGGCAACAGTGGATTAGTGATGAAGACACTGAGCTTGACAACCAGAAAGTCAGCAGGTCAGCAGTTCAAGATCTGAGTGCTGCATGATGGAGTGAGATCCCATTGTCTGTTCCCACCTCCACCTATCTGCTCATCCCCAAATTAACATGCTATAATCTGGGAGGAACAACAACCCAACCTGGATTCACTGTACCTCTAATCAGTCCATACTACCCACACAGTGTGACCAATTTATAAGGCTACCCCCCAGCCAATTGCCTGAATAAAACCCCTAGGAAACCAGTATGGGATAGGCAAAACATTCCCACCTGAAAGTGCCACTAATTTGGGCCAAAATTACTATCCAGCCTGAAGCAACCAGCTAGTCTCATACTAAACCTTAGGACACACAGGTAGGTTGCCTGATCCTAACTGCACTGAGTGTGAGCCAGTAGAGGGAGCACACTTTTATCTCTATGTGGGACTGCAAGCTGCCAGCACTTTATCCTTGGTGTGACTGAAGCTGTAAAATGATTTAAAATTCTGCACCTCCCTCTTACAGCTCCTGACAGCTTTCAGCTGGCTCCCGGCCTCATGACTCCTCTACTACCAGGGAGTGCAGTTCTTTTGCAGTAACATTGAAAAGCAGGAAGAGAGTGCATTAGCTATGCCTAGAAGATTCTCTTTCCCTCCTCCCTTAGGATCATCCCCTGCTCCATGGAGAGAGATCATAGGCCAGTGATGGCCAACCTTGACACTCCAGGTGTTTTTAGACTTCAATTACCTGCTGATAAAGGCTCCTGGGAATTGGAAGTCCAAGAACATCTGGAGTACCAAGGTTGACCATCACTGCCATAGGCCATGGTCTGTTGTCTGACTCTCTTCAGGGTGTATGGCAAAGAGCACCCACACTGGGCATAAGCCCATGCAGATGTCAGCCTAACCTTTAAACTTTCGTCAAACTGCCATTAGATTTTGTATTTCCACATGCTTCTTTCTCTGCCTGAAGATTAGGTTGGATGATCCATCCAAGTGCCTCCATGAGATATAGCAGGTGGTTAGGACAGAGTAGGTCAGTTCCCAACCTTTTTTTTACAATGCCTCACTTAAGCATCTCTAAAATCCTGATCCTCCCCTGTTCACATGGAGCAGAGGTGGCCAAACTATGGCCTGTGGGCTGGACCCAGACCTTGGCACCATTTCATGTGGCCCACTGCTGCCCTCACCACTACCCGAAGTAGAAGCAGATGCATTTACAACAGCTGCAAAACACATGCACACGTGCATAAATGCACCTGTGCCTGCTGTAAATGATGCTGTAAATGCACCCATGGCTGTTGCAAACACGTTTACAACAGCTACGGACATGTTTTATGGCAGTGTTTTATGGTGGGAGGAATGATGTGACCAGCTCACTCAGCTGTCCAGGGGTCATGGTCAGGCCCATGGCACGAAAGGTTTGGCCACCACTGATGTAGAGGAAGCCTAAAAGGCCATTAACTGATAATAACATGTTCTCAAATTGTCCCCCATAAAAATCAACACACACACACCCATGGGGCATGTGCCCCACGTTGGGAACCACTGGAATAGGACTTTTTAACAGTAGAATTAATTCCCTTCAAAGGCTCACCTGATGTTAAAGTCAGTATCTTTCCAGTATCGGCCAAAAAAACGTATCTTAAATTTCTAAGCCATTTGACCCTTTTTTCTGTTGTAGCTGTGCATTATTTTGCACTTCTGTGTCTGTTTTCCTTCTTTGGTGTCTCCACTGAAGGTTTGGTGCTTTTGTCTTTCACTCTCTTGCATTTTGCCTTTTTTTATGGATGTGTTTTTTGTTGCATTTCAATTGTCTATTCCAAACTGATTTTTAAAATTTTGTCACTCACTCAGGGTGACTTATACATTAAGTCAGCTTGTATACTGAATAAATAAAATAAAGGATCAAAGTTTATTTTTGACCCCAGAAGGGTTTGCAATGCAAAAGCATTAGTTCCTTTTTGTTAGTGGGCATCACTCTTCTAGTACAGAACATAAAATATGCAGGAACTTAAACGTGCAATGAACAAAATCAGGTAAGTAATTGAAGTGCTATACATGGACATTTAAATTGTCACAGTTCTCTAGAAAATACCCCATTTTTTTACAGATACCAGCTATCAGTCATTGTCTCTGCTCTTGCTTTTACCAGTAATTATTTAAACTATTTAAGTGACACTGACCTTTAGTTTATTCATGTAGTCTCTGACAGATTCTATCAGTTATGTGCACTACAAAATGTATCTTCTATATCCATTACTCAGATAGGTTTCCTTCTTCCACATATTCTCCAAGTCCTCATATTTGTATCTAATGAAACAAGCTCAAGGACTTGATAATGTTGTTCCACTGGAGTGATGTATTGGCTTCTAATGGCACTGATAAAACTCCTCATCAATCATTTCTTTGAGCCATTAAAATACCAGCAGATTATCTGTATTTAGATGACAGCCTAATGTGATTACATTAGCATGTCTATCTTCTTGACGGCAAGTATCATTCATGTTTAACATCAAATATCAGAGCAGTACCCATCTGAGTTCTTTCTATTTATTTTGACTATTTCTGGCATTGAACATGAGTTGGATTTTTACTCTGCCATCAGGAGAATCCTAAAAAGACCTCTCGGCAGAATGATTGTATTGCAGGAAGAATGGGGGAACATTTTAGGGAAACCCAAGCCTTTCTTCAAGTCTGCTGTGACATTTGTACTCCCCAGAATCAGTCCAAAATATTATGCTCTCTGAATTGCAAGATCAGAGAGCATGCTATAGCAAGTGACAACAAAACTCAATAAAGTGATCATTTTGAGAATTAAAGCTGAAAGTCTCACAAATTCCACTTCCTTTTCCTGGCAATAGAAGTTTAAAGTAGTGCACTAAATAATAGTAACATTTCTTATCATTTAATAATGACCCACAATCTGATGCCTGAATAGGCTGACTCACTCTGTTTAGGTACAGGGCTGGTTCTTTTACCCAGTCATCATTTGGCTTTAAATCGTACAATATGCTTTCCTGTAAAACATTCCTTCCTTTCTGCAGATCAGGTAATCTGAGTATAGAATTATCATTGCCGCATTGCAAAGAAGGAGAGGATATGTCATCAGAAATGGGGATGTAGATCATCAATATAGAGAGCATTTTAACAAAAAAAAGTATATGCTATTTTAGTCCACTATATGCAAATGATTTTAGAAATGAACATTAGGCCCACCATATTTGTGGAATTGCTATTCACAGTTTTAGTGAATGACACTTTGAAAATAGTGCATGATTTTTTTAAAAAAGTATTTCCAGGATGTAAGTACAAGAAATGGCCACTAGAGGCCACTATATATAAAATAGTAAATAGGGTTTGCTACTTTCTGTAGTTTCAGGCACTCGTACTAGCCCTAGTAATGTATCTTTTATGGATACAGCAAGCCTACTATAATTTTATAGTTCACTGCAATGTGGGAGATTGAGACCAGAGGACCACCTTTGATCTTGATATTGTGAGAAGAATAGAACATAGGCTGATTGACTTGATTCATTTTTTGTCCAAAATTAGCTTAATCTTGTTGTTATGAAGCTGAAGTTTTCACTCAAAGATGGTTTTTTCCATTTGTTTCCATACTTTTTAAATGAAAGGAGTCTAAAGGCGAAATGCTGTAAAATTGTTCACATCTATCATGTTTGTAATTTCATCAGTGTCTATTATAACCTTCATCTGCTCTGGTGCACAACATCCTTGGAAATATATTTCCACAATTTGTGCATTTGTTTCCAGTACCCTGTGGTGGAATTTTAACAAAACGCAAAGGAACCATTCTGTCCCCTGGCTATCCTGAGCCTTATGATAACAATCTGAATTGTGTTTGGAAGATCACAGTGCCAGAAGGAGCTGGAATTCAAGTAAGAACATATGTAATTTTCTTATTTTGTCACCATAATATATTACATTCTACAAATTTTAATAGCAAAATTAAATCATTCAATTTTTCATCCAAAAAAACTGGTTTGTATTATTTTTCCCTTTGAATTAATTCCCTCTCTTCTTTGGACATCACCCTTTTTCAAATACCAACAAAATTAAGGAAAGTTAATTAAAGTATCTGAAGTATACAGTGCTAAAATCCTGTTGCTTAGCATAGTAAGTCACACTGAAATAGTGAGGATTTGGTGATACAACTCCACTGTAAATTCCATTCACTCAAATGGGCTATTGATTTGCAACATACTTTTGTTTATTTATTTTATTTATTATTTTTATTTGTTCGCATTTAATACCCCGCCCCACTCGGGAAGACCCGACTCTGGGTGGCTTAGTAAGTTGCATAGTAAGTTGCATAGTAAGTTGCAACTACAATAGACCTGTTTGAATCTGTGGGTGGTAAGGACAAGTTGAATAATTAAATGTCCACTCTAGTGTGGCTTACTGAGCTAAGCAACAGGATTTCAGCCATTGTTCTACATATATAGCAGCTTTTTCAACTGAATAGCCTAAGCAATTTTCCCCACAGGTATTGATGAAGACTGCTACTCTGATGTATATGACAATATTTGTTTTAAATATATTTCCACCTATGCATTAAACATCATATCCATTAGGATTTATCACCTGATCTTTCCTGTCCCTTGGGATCAGTGTAGATTTTTCTGAGCTGTCCCTGTAGCTTATAAAAATTCCAAGATGCCACTGGAATTTATGAAATGCCAGGTTCAACCATCTACAACAGCAGTTCCCAACCTATGGCTCACGGTTTGGACCAGACCCACAGCACCATTTCATCTGGCCCATTGCTGCACCCAGAAGTGGAACTAGACACGTTTACATCAGCTGTAAAACGCACTTATGGCTGTCGTAAACGTGGAAGTGGGTGCATTTATGACAGCAGTAAATGTGTTTGGTTCTGCTTCTGGGGTGTGTGGTCTGGCCAATCAGCTGCCTGGTGGGTGTGGTCAGGCCCACAGTATAAAAAGGTTGGCCACCCCAGATCTACAATCTCAGCAGTGAACTGAAATTGTAGTAGCACAATTTAACTTTCACCATTGTGTCAGGAAAGTAATGTCAGTTTAAGTACCAATTGAGTCCTTCCTTCCTTCCCACCAGGAATTATGTTATTTACTCCTTGTCCACTTTGCATATTTCTCTGATTCCAGCCTGCATTATTATAGCTTGCATTGCTTGATTTTTAATTACTGAAGCAAAATTTGGCATTTTGGAAAGTTCCCAGTCAGATTCAAGTACCACTTCAGATTTTCACAATTCTCTTCTGATTGGAAACAGACAAATACCCACATTTAACTTCTTTTTTTCTCAATTGATTTCAATTCTGAAGCACATCCCAAATAGGGGAACATGGAAGGAACTGTCCTGAAGAATGTGAGGACTGTAAACAGATTCAAGCAGCCTAGACAATGTCAACACCCTTTTGGCTGATCTTTCAGTTCTGGCAGCACTACTGGATTGTTTCTGACATGAACTAAAACAATAACCATATTTGTTGTTGTTCAGTCACACAGTCAAGTCTAACCCTTTACCACCCCATGGACCATTGTATGCCAGGCTCTTTTATCTTCCACCATCCTCCTCAGCCCACTCAGATTTACACCCATATACAACAATCTAAAATCCATATTATTATAATGCTTTTATTAAGCTAGCTAAGCTCATATCCAAGCTTTAAGACAGGGCTGGCCAACCTTTTTATATCGTGGGCCTGACCACACCCCCAGACAGCTGAGAGGGCTGGACCACACACACCAGAAGCAGAAGTGGGTGCATTTATGGCTGTCATAAATGTTCCCACTTCCACGTTTATGACAGCCATACGCACATTTGCACATGTGTGGGTGCATTTTCACAGCTGACATAAGCACACCTGCTTCCACTTCCAGGTGCGGTGGAAGCGGTG
The DNA here is from genome assembly GCA_030440675.1 of Furcifer pardalis. Classification (NCBI taxonomy): domain Eukaryota; kingdom Metazoa; phylum Chordata; class Lepidosauria; order Squamata; family Chamaeleonidae; genus Furcifer; species Furcifer pardalis. The sequence continues at coordinate 64,132,856 of CP126891.1, forward strand.
ATGAACTGGATGGCATGGGCCATAGTTTGGAAACCCCTGTTATAAGGGCTTCAATTCTTTTTGGTTGTTTCCATTGTCTCTGACTTAGCAGGCAGACAAAGTTTTAAAAAGATTGTGTTTCAATATTGCGCATATAGAGAGATACCTTGGATACCTTGGAGTCATTATTTAGTGATAAGTTCAAGCATTGGTAGATATCTCCACGTTGACATTCTGCACATACAAATGGACTTGAGAAGTCAAGTCGAATTGTGTACGGTATTTTTAGTCATTTGGATATTATGTCCCCCTCTGGCTAGGCAGACCTTGATGTGTGCCCTGCGCTTTTACCTTGCCCAACGGATCTGGCAGAGGATGCTTTGGTGAATTTTAGTCCCAGCCTAGCATCATTGAAAAGAGATGGGCAACAGTGCCTAGTTAGACCATTCAAGCCCCTGTGCCACAACAAGACTCTCACCTAGCAAGGGTCTTGAGTGGTTTGACTAATATAGAGAGGCTGGATAAAATTCAGCACTAAATTGAACACCCTTAAGTCCAAATGAAATCTGTAACATATCTTCTTTACTATAATCTTTCTACCAAGCAAAAGAACTACATATAATTGTGTATTTTTTCCATTAATTATCATTTCTTCTCAGGTACAGGTTATAAGCTTTGCAACAGAACATAACTGGGACTCTTTGGACTTTTATGATGGTGCTGACAATAATGCTCCACGGCTTGGAAGCTATTCAGGTGAATGAAAATAATTTTCTGGGGTTCCAATTTATGACAAATATTCAAGTTTTTCTAGTTTTAAAGAAATCAGTTATAAACTATTTTGAATCACATTCATGTACAACATTAATGTGCTGAGTTTCAAGAACAGATGGAAATTCAAATTTCATGTCAGATTTGTGGTGATGCTGTTGGCTAGGACTTCCATAAAATAATGTTTGCATTCAAACAAGTTTTATTACACTCTACCCAGTCATGTTCTGAACTCCATAAGATACTAATACCACTGCTTATATCCCATATATTATGAGTGCAAGGTAACATGAAGTATAGAGTATTTGTTAACTGGGACATCCAAGATTTACAAGTGCCAGGTAAATATACTTAAAAAGCAGCCAAGAAGCTGTTAGAACTTGAGAAGTGTAGGAAGGAAACTTGGTGCTAATAATGTGATAAACCAGGATTCATAGACTATTTAAGCTTAAGATCCTCCTGAGCACAAAATTTTGATATTGAGATATAGATACTTCATATGATTGAGATACTGGTGCTGATACTTCGGGCTCTCCCTTGCCACATTATTCACTGTGTAATTATTCTATTGCCAGAAGAGTGTTCCTTTCCAAAGAGATTGGCCTATAAAACAGGACAGCTGGGGTTTTTTTTCTGGTTTTTTCCCCATTCCAAATCTGATAAAACTGATGCTTCTGTATATTCTTTTGCTTATCAACTTCTTTCCCCATATGGGAGAAAAGCAGCAGAAGAAATTGATTCATCTAATCTTTCCTAACACATTATTGATTATAAATTCTACCTATATTCTCAAACTATTTTAATTTAGAAACCTTCCGTCTTTCTGACTTTTGGATACTCTAACATGTTTTTGTTTTGCTTCCCTAAAATCCCTCTTTCCTTGCAAAATAAAATAAAATGAAGTTCTTAATAGGTCTATTCCATGAGGCCACTATCATCCACATAAAATATGTCTTAGAAGAGTTTCAAAGATTTACTGCTTTTGAGATTTTTATATTGCTGGGCTTCCTTTGTTTTAGCATCCATAGTTTGTTACTGACAGAAAGTTGCAGACACCAAGAAGCTGGCAAACAAAGAATCCTGGATTTAGTATGTCCCTAACAGAGAGATATTGTAGTTTACATGTGGCTGATATAGTTCAGATTCTGAAATGGCACAACATGTCCATGGCTGTTTGTCTTGGGTGCTGGCTTTGTGAAAAAAAATTAACACAGGTATAGTATCACATAGGGACTGCAGTGGCTTAGTGGTTGAAACACTGAACTTGATAACTGAAAGACCGGCAGGTCAGCAGTTTGAAACCCGAGTACTGTAATACCTCACATAATGAATTTAATTCATTCTGCAAGGTTGCTTGCTATGTGAGTTTTTCGCTATGCGAGTCAGACTCGCATAGCAAAAATCCCTATGGAAAAACTCGCATAATGAGCTTTTTAAGGGGAAAAACTCGCATAGCGATTTTTTTTCGTTATATGAGTTTTCCCCCATAGAAACGCTCACTGTGCGAGTGTTTCCATAGAGGAAGTCTGACTCGCATAGCGAAAATTTTCTTAGTGTCTGCAACTTTATGTCAGTAACAAACTATGGATGCTAAAACAAAGGAAGCCCAGCAATATAAAAATCTCAAAAGCAGTAAATCTTTGAAACTCTTCTAAGACATATTTTATGTGGATGATAGTGGCCTCATGGAATAGACCTATTAAGAATTTCATTTTACTTTATTTTGCAAGGAAAATTTTCGTTAGTGAAAATATTCGTTATGCGAGTCGGATTGCTTTTTGAAAAATCCACTCGTTATGTGAGTTTTTCATAAAGTGAAACACTCGCTAAGCGAGGTTTGACTGTACTGCATGACGAAGTGAGCTCCCATATCTGCCCCACCTCTTGTCAACCTAGCAGTTTGAAAGCAAGAAATTGCAAGTAGATAAATAGGTACCACTTCAGTGGGAAAGTAAATAGCGTTCTGTGCACTCCGGTATCTAAGCATGTCCACAGAAACATCTGCAAATGCAGACAGCACTGGCTCTTTGGTTATAAACAGAAATGAGCACTGAACCCTAGAGTTGGATACAAATGGCTTTCAAGCAAGGGTGACTTTTACCTTTACCTATAGTGTCACACTTTTTGCAGTCATGATTGAGATTTCAATGTTAGAGATTTCAATGTAACTTTCACTCCTTTGTTCACTGAGAGAACTGAATTGTCCTACCGTATTTACTTTTTTACTATTAAAAAGAATTTCCCAGTAATTAGAATGTTCTCCTTGGAATATTGAGATGTTCTGCATTTGTCTCTTTGCCACTTTAACAAGAACTGTCAAAATAGGAGTGTGTTTACGTCCCTGTGTGTGCAGTCAGCAGGCAAACCCTTATCCATTCCCATATCCATAGACTTCTGACAGTCTTGCTCTGCAACAACTGAGTTTATTGATAGAGGATGGGGCTGCATTAATCTTAGGAATTGTCTCCACTCTGGGGATCCTCGCTTGGAGCAAAGTTATCAGTACAGGTTGCTCCACCCATACCCACATTTTCAGTATCCACAGTTTCAGTCATCTGTGTGTCTAAAAATATTCAATAAAAATCCTGAAATATACATTTATGTCTATGGCACATTACTAGAACTGGCAACTAGAGGTTACTGTTTACAATTTAAAATATAGGGTACACTGATATTCACAGTAGATCTCCGAACATATCCCTCATGGATATGGGTGGTGTTGGTGACATGCATTTATTTATTTATTTATTTCCCTCTAGGAAATAAATTTATTTATTTCCCTCTAGGACAACTCAGTCTTATTTATTACTATTTTTGCCCCTAGTTTGCTCCCTTATTTAGTCTCTGATTAACAGGGCCTCCATGGAGGGCTAATGGTAGGCACTCAAAAAAAAAAAAAAAACCTTGTAAGAGTACACTACCTGCATCTCACCAGGGCTGGCTACTGCTGGAGGCATCACTGCCAATTCTGCTGTCTTTTCTCTCTCCAGCATTACCTTTGGGTAAGCATGGAGCCCAACCGCCCATTGGCAGGCTGGCGGTGGTGGTGGCCATCATGTTGTAGGGCCTTGGGACAAGGGAGAGGGCTGAGTACTCCTTACGTGGTGCCTTCTGTTAGACATTTGTACAAGGCTACCTGTCCAAGGAGTTCCAAAATTCAAAGCCTACTAGCAGTCAGTGTCTCCTTCAGCTCCTCCCAGGAGTCCCTCCCAGCATATTCTCCTCCTGCCTGATGCTCCCCTCCACAGTTCAAGGATCCCTAATTCCCCAGACTTATCTTTAAGCTGGATGTCTTCCAACTGCCACAACATCCTCTTCCTCCCAGGTAGCTTGATCCAGTTCTACAGCAGCCTTGGACTCAGCAGTAGCTTGATCAGAAGACCTTCTTCAGGTTGCCTGGGTTGGTGGCTAACAGCCCTCCAGTGGTTACTTCTTCATTGTATGCTTCAGTATTGTAATTTTGTAGAGATAGAATACAATAAGACTGCAAAGTAGAGAAAGCTTTTAAGAGTCCCTCATTAAGTTTGCAATAGCAGCATGAATTAAGAATGATGGGAGATTGGGATACAATAGTTCTTAATATCTAGAATGCATTGTTGATAGTTATCACTACTGTTGATTAATAATAGCTGGAATACTGATCATTTCACACTCTGTTATAACTTTGTAGGAACAGCAAGAGATATGAGCCTGCCATGGTTTGATTACTGACATAGGTGTTCCTATGATCAGCCTGTATGTTACTCAGCCAGGCTCAAGCATAAAACACTGCCCCAAGGTCACTTATTGGAATTCCTCTTGAGGAGCAGAGAACCCAACTCAAATCTTTATTATGGTCCCAGACCAGCATAGTACATCAAAATATAGAAGTTTAGATGAGGGTACTTAAAATATATTTTAAGAGGAGCATATCTGCTCAAGGTTAAAGGAGTGATAAAATTAGTATTCAAAACGAAAAAACTCTCATTTCTATTCAGATCGTATAAATCTTTGACCTTTTAGATCTGAACCAATACCTCCTGATCTCAGTGAATGAGTTGTAAATGGTGTAATAAATTTATTCAAACAGTAGGCCAATGATTTTGTAATGAGGAAGACAAAATTCTTACAATTTTGTGACCCCAAAATATATGCTCATAAAATTCCTTCTCAACTTCTTCAACTGGTGATTAAACATTTTCCACAGCAGTAGGACCATGAAAACAATGAAATGATTTCAAAACTGATATAAATCTGTTGGACATTATTGTTCTGCATGTTGTACATAATTTCAGTCACACAATTTTGTTTTCCTGCTGTTCTTATGTGTGACTGTAAAAAGACTGAGACCCTTCTCTTGGTCCAATTACTCTCCTTTGGGTGGTGTCAACAAAAGATGGCCTTTCCATTGGTTATGGCCAAATTGTGCAACATCTGCCACTGAAAGCTAAGTTGGTCCCCATCCTAATATTCTTCCATTATCAGGCAAAGACCTTTCTTTTCAGGCAAGCTTTCAATAAATGAACAGATTGCTGGAAAAGGAATGCTAATAGAGGATGTTGCATATTCTGCTATTTTAAAAAGTGGCTTTAAATTAGTAGTCTTATAGTATTATTATACAATATGTTTAGTTGTATTTTAATATTATAATCTAAATTGTTTTTGTTACATCTATATGTGTTTTATTAACTATCTTTAGCACCTGCATTGAACAAAAACAAGGGACTGCAGTGACTCAATTGGCTAAGACGCTGACTGGAAGGCTGCAGGTCAGCAGCTTGATTCCTGAGTACTGCAGGGCGGAATGAGCTCCCGTCTTTGTCCCAGCTCCTGCAAACCTAGCAGTTCGAAAGCAAGAAATTGCAAGTAGATAAATAGGGACCACTTCACTGGGAAGGTAAACAGTGTTACGTGTGCTCCAGTGTCTATTCATGCCTGCCATATGACCACAGAAAAGTCTGCAGAAGCAGACAGCACTGGCTTTTTGACTTTGAAACAAAGATGAGCACTGAACCCTACAGTTGGATATGACTGGCTTTCAAACAACAGAAACCTTTACCTTGAACAAAAACAGGATAGAACAAAAACAGGATAGAAAGTTTCAAAATACCTAAACATCATATAAATATAATGTATGTTCAATATGTATTTCTATTATACTTTTTATGCAACTTTATTTTTGTTTCCATACACTTGTCACTTGTTCTGTTGACAATTAATTTGTTATCTGGAACCAGCATGAGGTTGTGAAATAATAATTTGTGTCCTAATACTGTGGAAGTAATTTGTCATCTTCATCCCCCCCCCCCCCAGGAACTACAATACCTCCACTTCTTAATAGTACATCCAACAATTTGTATCTCAACTTTCAGTCAGATATCAGTGTTTCAGCTGCTGGATTTCATCTAGAGTACACAGGTAATGTATTTGTGATATATCCTGCAAGTATAGGAATGGGAATAGTTTTTGAGACACAAAGGATTACATGCAGAGTAGTACTTGATAGTCAGTGTGATAACAAGAATATTAAAAAAAATATTCCTTATGCTTAACTTGTACAGTACTTCTCTTGTCTGCCTGAAAGACTATCACTGAACATTTATAAAATATTATTTTAAAAAATACATTAACAATGGGAAAATAAGTTAATGCTCAGTACAGGTATATGATCAAGTTGGCATCCAAACATTTGTCCATAGCTGATATGGAGATGGGTCTGAAAGGATTTGTTCTGATATTTCTTTAAATATTCCGATGTATTTATGTGCTTCTAGATTGAGGAGGGAAATCTTGAACTTGGGTAGAATTAATGACATTGATTTGAGATCACCCACATTATCAGAACCCACATCTTTGAAACTGTAGTGGACCTTAAGTCCATAGCAAAAGCTTCTACCAACCTCTTTAGTTCCTGGTGCCCTCCCCAGAGGGCTATGCTTAGGGGAAAATGAGTTACATCTGGAAAATGTCCCCTTAGTGTCCCCAATCTGGAATGCTCAGCAAGTAAAACAATATTTCTGTAAATGTGGACTAGCCGTGGGCATTAAAAATAATAATAAAAGGAAGGAGAGAAGAGTGGTGAGGGAGAGCTAGCCAATAAAAAATCACTCAACTGACTCAGTTGTCTATTTTCCAGTGGCTCAGTTGGAAAGGTGTAGAATAAGAAGACCCCGGTGAAATAAAATTGAGCTTTCTTGGAGAGCACATTCATTAGGTTTTCCAGGAGGGGTTGAGGTGGTTTCAGCCATTCATCTTCTACTCTTTTGGATGTTTCTTCTTTTGCTACCGTGAGAGATGCTAAACAAATTTCTTCACATTTCAGCATTTTCAACTCCCAACATACTGGCACAAACCTCAGGGATTTACAAACCATTGCAATTTATTTTTCATCTATAAAAGATTTGTCATTTATTTTCCATGCAGCCATTGCCTCAAAATGGAAATCCCACTCTCCCTTCTCTGATCTTGTTTTTCTTTTTTTGTCACTTTGCATGCTATAATGTTTTCTTGAGATTCTGAGCATGTCAATAACCTCACTTCTCAGTGAGACCATTTGCTCTGTAATTTTGTTGTCAATCATTACCCAAGTTTGCTATTCAAAGATGTGATGAAGAAAGGTTATACCCAGTCATAATCGTGTTGGGAATGCAGAGGAAAGAACCTGTCAGTTGATGTGTGTCATGTTATTCTGAAATGGCAGGAAAGTTTTTCTGAATCCTGTTATTACAAATAATTATAGTAAAGCTATAGCTATAAAATGGGATATTGCCATCAGCTTATTTATCTGGTATCTGAACATCGCAAAACTTTTTCTTTATTATCCATTTCAAATTCTTCCTATTTTGTTGATGTGACCAGCATATACTGTACTTTAGGTACTGTGGTAGTAGTTGCAATAAAAACATAAAGTATAAGCTTTTAATCTAATCATACAATTTTCTTCTGCAATGATTTTTACTGTCATGTTGTCTCTTCTGCAAAGACAGGCAACTGGCTGTTAAGAAACTAGGAAGAGTAAAAAGGAATGTAAAGAAATCTAGGCGTCTCTGCCATTATATGTTGATTTCAGTATTTAATTTAATTATTTCAATGGGATATATTTTGTTGTCCCCTAGGTGATGTTGAATGCTCAGTTATCCATACAGCTCTGGTTTAAAACAACTGAAAACCTGAAAATTGTCATATGCAAAATAGGCTGTTTTCAAACTTCATCTCTTTGCCACAACTCTTTAAATACTGGTTTTTGAATATACATGATCTTGCTAGCATCTAAGTCATTAAATGACACCTCATATCAGAGTCTGGGCTGTGGGCAGCTGGCAGGTGACACAAATGCCAGGACCCAGGGCAACCAGATAACAGACCAAACAGTAACCCTATCTCAGTCCAGAAATCAAGTCCAAAATCAAGCTAGAGATACAGGGTTAGTCCAGATGACAAAAGCATTGTCCAAGCAAGCCATAAGTCAGGTGAATGAGATAACAGGTGAGGCAGAGCATATTTAGGGGCTAGAGCAGGTGTTCTCAACCTTTTAAAGACAGGAGCTGGGTCACACTCCTTCAGACAGTTTTGGGGGCAGGAAGGCCATTTTGCTTTTCCTCCACCACATGGCACTTCCAGGTGTGGTAGAGGTGGTAGGAGCAGTGGTGTAGGGTGGGGGCAGCCCACACCGGGTGGCACTTTTTGGGCTATGGGCGTTCTTGGACTACAATTCCCAGAAGTCCTAGCAGGAGTGGGCGCTGGTATCCACCGGGGGGCGGCGGCGGCAAATTTGGGTTATGGCCCGGGTGGCTGAAATCAGCGCTACACTACTGGGTGGGGCCACATGAAATGACACTGTGGGCCGCAGGTTGAGAATCCCTGGGCTAGGACAGAGTTTAAGGAGTAAGGATCCAGGCAAGGCACAACAACATTCCACAGGAACTGGGTGGAAGTCTTCAGGAGCAGGAACAAGGCACAAGAGCCAAGCAACTGAAACTCTACTAACCTCCATTACTGAGACCACTTCTGGGAGTAAGGGACCATTCCTATACAGCTAAGCCAGCCAGAATCTCCAGGTAGAACTCATGATGGTCCAAAAGGTTACCCAGGGCTCTTGGCTAGTGTTCCACAACTGAAGCAGTGTGAGGGTCTAATCCTGCAGGATTTAGAGCAGCTGGTCCCAGGCTGCGGTCTCAATCCCTGCAGGACTTTGGACAGCAGTTGCAAATTCTGATACCCCAAAAAGCCATAGTGTATTAGTGTTGAACAATTATAAGGGGAACATTTGTCAGTTTTGAGATCTCACAATAAAAACTAATTAAAATTAGGAAGTTGTTAAACCATTTAGGACACAGTCCTGATTAAATATAATGACTGATAATTGGCAGAGTTAACACACTAAGCCAGCTGACTATGTGCTGAATTGAAACACTACCATTCAAAGAATTTGACCATGACCTAATTTTGTCCTGGCATATCACACATCCCCCTGGGCTAAGAGAGATTTGGATATGGCATAACTCACTTCCTCCACCTTCACTTCCTTTTTTTGTTCTTTTTTCCTTGGCCTCCTACAGGCTGATCTTATTCTGTACAGAAGTATGGTTGACACGTCTAGTGAGCTGTAAGATCTGTGAAGCACAAGCACATGGTGGTTATAAGAACTCAAGGGTAGTTATGTGCCCTGAAGAGTCATAATCAATGTATCTCTGTGTTTGGATTCCACTGTTCATTTTTCATCCATCTACATGTTTTTGTCTTTCTAATTTATTACACAGTATGGTTACATTTGGGTGAAATAGAATCATATTTTGAGATTAATTGGATTCTAAACTTTAGTTATACTAGGAAACTGAGAAAACAAGATATTTTTAGATTTATTGGATTGCAAGTTATGTTTGTATCTTTCCACCTCCATAGCACCTTCTGATTACCTATTTCACAATTAAATGTGTATGAACTACCAATACTTGGAGAGGTGGGGGTTATAAAACTGTACAGTTAATATCAGTCAATTTAACTATCATTAACTATCATTACCTGGCAAGAACATCTGTAAGAGCAGAGATAATGACTCAAAGGGGAGAAACATGTGAATGGTTGAAGAATTATGGAGCTTTACTATGCTCTTCTCCACAAATTAATTTGGAATTTCTCATTTTTAGAGACCTTAAAAAAAGGTTTTGTTAATAATTTATTTTAGAAAGGGGGAATTAGTCAACAACAAGCAAATAGAAAACCTTAAATTTATTTCCATATTTGTCAGAACACCCTTTTTATCAGAAAAAAACTAATAATAACAAAAATGTAAACAAAAATATATTAGACAAAATCCAGTTTTTATTCTGAGTGGAAATAGGGCCATTAAAAAATGAAGCTTTGGTGGCTAACACTTGATTCAACATATATACTGTAGTTGAAACTAATTGAATTTGGCCTATTTGGTTCTGCTACCAATAGTTCAGTTGTTTGATCCTAAAAAATTTTGTCATTGACATCAAGACTTCTGATTTATAAAACTAAAATAACTAAATCAAGAAGACTTCTTCTTAACCCAAACTCTCTGACTCATAAAAATGTTATCTTTTTTTCTTCCCCAGCTAAGAGTAATATAGATAAGGAAAGAACACCAGCTAAATTCCTTATTTTTGCCTATGTTATATGTATCAAAAAGACTAGACTCCCCAATGAGGAATGTTAAATATCTAAAAACAGCAATAAACAAACTACACTTCAGGGTAGAAAGAAAAAGAGAGTCCCTTCTCCTTCCAGGGCTCCATAATTTTCATAAAATATCTCTAGAGCTCTTTACCTTTAAATTATTTTATTTTATTGTGTTTTTTTATAAGCTACCTTTCTCCCTGTCTGTGGTGGTTTAGTGGTTAAGACGCTGAACTTGACAACTGGTAGGTCAACAGTTCGAGACCAAAATGGTGCATGATGGGGTGAGTTTCTATCTTTGTCCCAGCTCCTCCCAACCTAGCACATCAGGTAATAGTTCCCCTCTATTCAGCATTTAAGGACTGTGGTGGCTTAGTGGTTAAGACACTGAGCCTTAAGACTGGAAAGTCGGGGTTTGATACTCGAGTACTGCATAACGGAGTGAGCTCCCATCTCTGATCCAGCTCCTGCCAACCTAGCAGTTTGAAAGCAAGAAATTGCAAGTAGATAAAGAAGTACCACTTTGCTGGGAAGGTAAACAGTGATCCATGCACTCTGATGTCTAGTCATGCCTGCCATATGTCTATGGAAACATCTGTAAACACAGAGAGTGTTGGTTCTTTAGTTATAAACAGAGATGAGCACTGAACCCTAGAGTCTGAACCCTAGATATGACTGGCTTTTTGAGCAAGGGAAACTTTTACCTTACCTTTCTTTCAATGGGGAAAACAAGGTGGCTCACAATATAAAAAAATCAAAACACTTTTGTACAATTAAAAAGCAGTTAAAGTGGATTAGTAATAAAAAGACATTAAATGATTAAAAATAAGATTAAGACATTAAAAAAAATTAAAAAGTACTTTTTAAAGAGACCCTAGTTAAAAGCCAGCATTAAGGGATCAGTTATAATTAATAAAAAACCTGCCTTTAGTCAACAATGAAATAAATGTGTATGTGACTTCAGCATTAGTGAATTTTAGTGGATAATTGATTAGCTTTGCACAACCAATGCTCTTGGTTTCAAAGAAATCCCAATATTGCTCAAGGTGCAATTTTTCCCATTGATCATCATTTTGTGTTTGGCTTTGTTTTGTTCCTCCAAAAGAAGTCTTATGTAGCTGATTGATACTTAGACCTTGGATTATTATTTTCTTTTTAATCTGCTAAATCCAAATTCTATTTTTCACCCAGTCAAAAAAAAATCTTCCTGGAGTCCCGTATGCATACCAAGGAATCTTGTTGTAGGAAAATGTCTATACATTTGAAAAACTGAAAAGCACTATAGTATAATATTTCTACTAAATGTCAAAAGTAATTGGTACATATTGACAAATTTAAGTGTTGCATGTGTATCGTAGAACTCATGTGTACAGTGGAGGAAACTACTTTTGTCATTGTTAAGTTTTTTAACTTTTCACAGCTATAGGTTTGGACTCTTGCCCGGAACCTCAGACACCAAACAGTGGTATTAAGATTGGTGACAGATACATGGTTGGAGATGTGGTTTCATTTCAATGTGAACAAGGATATTCTCTTCAGGTAGAACATTTTTACAAACCTCTCTCAAGTGTGTTTGGGATAGGGCATGGATTCTTTGACCATCTCTAATTTCTTTTATAACAGAACATGAATTAATGAGTATGAGTATCTGGTCAGGTTATCCTGCTATGGTAATAGAGTAGACCATACTGCCAGTGACTAAATGCAGAGTGTCAGGTGGTGGTTAACTAACCTGACAACCCTAAGGACTAACAGCCTTGGGTGCTGAATTCCACAGGGGAGGGTGATGGTTCCCAAGTCGATTAAATCCTATGTGAAACCACCTTGTTGGAGAGCAGCAGCTTTATCAATACTGGTCTGGTGTTGAGGAGGACTTTGTGTGCCAAAAGGACTCAGGATGAGAAAGTGACCCATGGAACTGGATCAGTGATACAGGTGTCATGCTGTGATGCAGAAGGCAGAAGAAAGGCCACTGCATTATATTCTCACAACAGTCTTCATGGCTGATTGCTATCATGATTGCCAATATTTGGATTCAGATACTTTTAATATTCTGAAGGCTCTTCAAAAAATAGAGTTGGATGCATAGAACTACAATTAGAAATGAAGAAGTATGAAGATGTTACTTGGGGGACAGGGTATATCTCCTACTGCCAATAGCTGTTAATATATTATGGGACTTATACTCAAAAATAATATTTCCAAGATCTGCTCTTCCCTTATGACATAAGCTTTTGAACCCATTGAAGAGGTTCTCATAAGATAAAGTAAATCCTCTGCATTTATATTTCAAGTGATAGGAATCACTACTGCAGTGAAGGGTTCAGAAGATTTGGACTCTCTTGAGAGAAACAAAAGGTTATTTTCCTCATGCAGGGAATGGTTGGATCCAAGCTATTTTACATCACCCTTTCTAATTAATTGGCAGAATGAATTCATCTTAATTAGCAGATGGGGAATATCAAATTCTGAATAATAGGATGAGAAACAAACAAGGAGGAAAGAATGGTGAAGAATCAAAGCATTGCTCAAGTGATGACATATTTCTCATTTATATGCATGTTGTTGTTCTTTAAACTCCATATTGAGCTGTTGTTTTTCAATATTTTCTCTCTCGTTCTTATTTTCCATCCACCTAACATCTATATTCCTAAAATAATCTTTGAGTTTAAAGTCTGTTTGTGTTGTAAACGGCTAGTAAGCGAGGAGGGGGAATCAGAAAATTACACTGAATCAGAAAATTTAAACCTTGTAAGGGAAAGAAATTGACTGGAGCAGATTACTTGGTTAAAACAATTCTCAGAAGTTCCTGTACAGTCAAACCTCGCATAACGAGTGTTTCACTTAGTGAAAAACTTGCATAACGAGCAAGTTTTTCGCTATGTGAGTCAGACTCGCATAATGAATTTTTTGCTATGTGAGTCGGACTTTTCCCTATGGAAAAACTTGCATAACGAGCATTTCTATGGGGGAAACTCACATAGCAATTTTTTTCACTATGCTAGTTTTCCCCCTTTAAACGCTTGTTATGCAAGTTTTTCCATAGGGAAAAGTCCGACTTGCATACCAAAAAATTCGCTATGCGAGTCTGACTTGTATAGCGAAACACTCGCATAGCGAGCAGCCTTGCAAAACGAATTAAATTTGTTATGCAAGGTATGACTGTATTTCTTGAGGCCCAACCGATTTTAGAAAATAAAATTTCCTTCCTTCAGAAATAAGAAATAAGTAGAAATATATAGACACATATGCATTTTTTAAAAAAGAAAATGTTGAATTTTTATACCAATGTTTCTGAAACATTTTTGAGTTGTATCCTTTTTATAATAGCCAATAGCCTGCAACCCTCACCATATTTGTATAAAAAAGGCATTTTAAAATTGTGGTATTTCTGAACCACAATCAGGCACACCCTGGTAATGGCAACCTCATGTTACTGGTGAATCTTCCTCACACTGTCTTAGGCAAAAGGAACTGCAGAATGAATTCACCAAAAAGTGTCTTCATTTTGGCAGTTTCACATCTGGCCTAGACACGGAAGAATAAGAATGGGATAAAGAAAACACAAACACACACACACACACATATATATATATACACTAGCACCCCGGATAACGTTATAACCTGGTTCCACAAGTCATGTTGTTATCCGGTTCTTAGCGTTGTCCGGGGTATACACCGAACAATGCTAAAAAACATCGGGCGCGTTGACGCGCACGCACCAAACGCGGTTTGGGGAGGATACGGAGATTTTCTCCGTATCCTCCCCAAGCCGCGTTTGACAGGCCCGTGCTTGCATGATGTTTCGAAAGGGTATGGGGGACCATACCCTTTCCAAACATCAGGCGCGTTGGCATGTGCGCGGCAAACACGGTTTGGGGAGGATACGGAGATTTTCTCCATATCCTCCCCAAGCCGCGTTTGACAGGCCCGCGCTTGCACGATGTTTGGAAAGGGTATGGGGGACCATACCCTTTCCAAACATTGGGCACGTTGGTGTGCGCATGTCAAACACGGTTTGGGGAGGATACGGAGATTTTCTCCGTATGCTCCCCAAGCCGCGTTTGACAGGCACGCGCCTGCACGATGTTTGGAAAGGGTATGGGGGCCCATACCCTTTCCAAACATCATGCGGGTAGGCCCTGAAGGGGGTTAGATTGGGTAGATGTTCTACCCAATCCAACCCCTCCCCCCCACACGATTGTTCCAGATAACACTAAAAATCGCTTTATTCGATACAAGATTTTTGCAAAAATCTTGTAACGTTATGCGGTTTTAGCGCTATACGGTACAATTGTTATCCAGGGTATTACTGCAAATCCTAATTGTGAGCAAAATGTCATTATTTGTTTACATGAATCACCAGTGACAATGGATGGTTTATATATTTCCCTTCTCTCTATTCTAATTTGAAAATGACACAGGAAGGTGGGAGTGACCAGGCAGTATGTACTGATGGAAGGATATCTAATAGGTTTTGTAGCTCTGCGGCTGATTTGAACTTGTGTCTCCAACTTCTAACTGTACTGACTTCCTCACATCAGAGATTATGGTTAAACATTCCAAAGATTAAATTCCAAATTTAAAATTTACTGGTAAAGAAATGTGATGACATGATTAATTTGTATAATATCGCAAAATCAATGGTAATTACCATACAGTATTATGCAAATTTATACAATATAGAAACTGAATTCTTCAATTTATATAATATTCAGATTAGGCTACCCATATTTGCTAATCTGGAATATGTAATCCTACAAGGTCAATCATTCTTCATTTCTCTTCTTGAGGAAATAAAATGGAAAACAACATTGTTGTCATGACAGCATAGAACTGTATTCCCAGTTTACTGCTTTTAAAATGTTTTTTTCTTTATCATTCATAGGGACATTCACATATCACCTGTATGCCTGGACCAGTAAGAAGATGGAATTACCCTATTCCAATTTGTTTAGGTATACTTTTGTTTGTGTGAACTATCTGTTTCATATCAGAATTAAAATTTATCAAACAACGCTGACATAAACAGTTACAGATTGTATCAGAGCCTTAGTTATGAGATCTTTTTTGTCCCACAATTTTTACAATGAGCTGCGAAATGAATGGGAAAACTATACTCGTCATATCCATTGTTTAGATTTTAGATTTTAAAAACGATTCGGCAAATAAAGGTGGGCAACTTGACTCTTTCACTTTGGCTTAATACTGATTTAGGTTACTGCTTTCTGTTTCACTTTAATTTTGTAGCACAGTGTGGTGGTTCTATGTCAGACTTCAGTGGAGTTATCCTTAGTCCTGGATTTCCTGGAAATTATCCCAGCAGTTTGGACTGCACATGGACTATCAAGCTACCCATTGGTTTTGGTATGTTTTATTCCTACAGAGCATGTGGCTTTTTGTTGCTCATTTGCAAGAACTTTAATATATAAATACTGTATCCTATTTTATAAACCTTCATAGAGTTTACACATTCCAATAAGTTTTCTTTTTTCTTTTTAACCCAATCCATTTTAAAATGAGGCATAAGAAAAATTATATAATTCTAGGAAGCTTCTAGTAGCATGTGCAGTGGTGGGATGTCAAAATTTTTACTACCCCACTGTGATGTCATCACAGTGTGGGCGAAGTTAATGTCATGACATCATGACATCATGGGCGGAGCCAATGTCATGACATTGTGGGCGGGGCCAAAGAAAAAAATAAAATTAAAATAAGCACACACATACACCCCTCAACCCACCCACCCACAACACAAACCTGCAAAATAAATAAATAAATAAAATAAAAAATACATTAAAATACACCCACCCCCAACACAAATC
Organism: Furcifer pardalis; assembly: GCA_030440675.1. NCBI lineage: Eukaryota > Metazoa > Chordata > Lepidosauria > Squamata > Chamaeleonidae > Furcifer > Furcifer pardalis. The sequence goes on from CP126891.1 coordinate 64,149,052, forward strand.
AACCAGAGCTTTTAAACCAGAGCTTAAAGCTTATTCTGGCTAATCTTTCTCACACTAGGTCAGATGGAAGGAACTACAGAATGAACTCACCACAAGATGGCTTCATTTTGGCACTTTTCAACTTTTCAATAGTTAAAGAAGTTGGGTACTAAGTCTTTGCCTAACCAGTTCTCTAGGATAATATGCCTTAAAGTAAATGTAAAACAGCTGTACCTCCTTAAGGGTTCTCCAATTGGAACAGCAATTGGAACAGCACAGGTGTAGCTTATTGATGAGGTAACTCCAAGACTTTGCTTAAAAACCCCAAGCCAGGCCACCAGGCCTTTTTAGGAACTGTGGTAGTATGTCAATATAGGTAAAGGTATTAAATACACATTAAAATACACACAGACACACCACATCCAAAGTGAGTCACTCACCCTGGGGAGCAGGCTATAGGGAGCTTCAGGTTAGCAGCTTCTCTTCCTTCTCCCCGTTTGGGAGGACAGCAAGGAGGCTGTGCATATGCACCAAGCAATGTAGGTGTGCATGCACACCAGGTGCTTGGCACGCATGTGCATTGGGGGGATCAGTGAAAAGGTAAGCCCCGAAGGTGGTTCCCCCCAAAAGCTGCTACTGGTTCTCTGGGACACTGGGAAAAGTTACTGCCAGTTCTGGCGAACTGGTGCGAACCTGTTACATCCCATCACTGAACATGTGTCTACTTTGAATCTTAGCATGTAGTTCCTGCACCCTAGTTGCACAGTGGCTAAACTGCTGTATTGCAGCCAAAACTGCTTACTTGTGAGATTGATCCTGATGGGTCTCATAGTTGACTAAACCTTACTTCCTTCTGAGGACAGTAGATTAACCAGCATGTTGGGGTCAAAATGCTAACTACCCTGTGCACTAAGCACTTCCAGTAATCAAATTTAGCATCTTAACCACTAAGCCATCGCTAAGCATTATGGGGCAATATATAAGACTAATTGCTATATGTTTTAAAGCAAAAATGAGGTGGTGGTGTTTGGGTTTACTATCTCAGAGACAATTTATAGAGGTAGCAGGTAAAAGGTATAGAGGGGCTTGGTCTGTAAAGTACACAATTGCCCAGCCCTGATTTACATAAGTAGTGAAGACACTGGAAGTTGTGTTTCTACTGAGCCAAACTATTTAGATTATTATTATTATTTGTTTTGGATTCTCCTTATAAAAATAACAGAAGGAGAATTAAAGGATTAGTGGAATATAATAAATGTGTTTTTTTTAAATGGGAATAAAATACCAAGAATAAGCAACAGATTATTGTATTTAACCCAAAAGAAAGGAGGTTATTCCAAATAATTAAATTTAATTTTATTATATTGCTAATCAGATGAGAAATATTCATAATATCATAATAAGTCTAAGAGAGTTGATTTGGGGAAATATAGAATTGCATAAAGTGGAAAAGAAACTTAGTGTTGTTGTTTTTCAAACAAAATGATAAAAAGATGATAAAAGATCTAAGAAATCCATCATGCAGTAGTTTGTTACAAATTTGGAGGAATGTCCCAAAGACATCTGCCCATCCCACCAGAGCGGACCGGAGAGGCTCTCTGGTTGTACCATTGGCCAGAGAGGCGCACCTCTCTGGCACTAGAAGGAGGGCCTTCTCTGTGTCCGCTCCGGCCCTGTGGAACCTCCTCCCAATAGAACTATGCCTGCAAACGGAGCTGCTGTCCTTCAGGAAAGGATTGAAAACCTGGCTGGCAGGTCAGGTCTGGGGAATGGATCGATCAATTTCCCCAGCTGGCTGGATGGTTTGACACCCAGTGCCTCCTAGGTATAATGCCTAGCTATAATGCCTGGTTTTTAATGCTAAGTTTTTAGGCTTCTTTTAAAACTTTTAATTTCTAAATTGGTTTTAAATTGCTGTCTTGATGATTGTGTTGGGAATCGTCCTGGGTCCCTTCGGGGAGGAGGGCGATAGACAAATTTAAATAAATAAATAAATAAATGAAGTATAAGGGGAAAATATAAGCCCAGAAGTCACTCTATTAACCCAGCTACTGTACCTGGAGATATTTCTGGAGTATTTAAATGGAAGCTTAACAAAGAGTTGTAAGGTGTAAGGTAATAAGACTGAGAGAATAGTTAAGTAAAGTATCTAATAAATATAAAATAATGGGGATATTAGGGAAAGAAGAATTGATCATGATATTGGTTACAGCAAAAAGACTAGTTACAACTGAAAACTGGAAGGTTAATTTTGATTTTCAAATTGATGAATGGTACAATGAGATTTAGAATACAGTAAAACCCCAATTTACTTATGCCTCTACTTATGTAAAATTCAACTTACATAAGTTTTCTGTATATCACGTCCTGATTTAGGCAAAAAAAATGTTATGTAAGGGATTTCCTGGTGTGCTTAGATTTTAAAATGGTGACACCATCATTTTAAAAGCTAATATTTCACCTCGCACCACCCACCCACTGCCAAAAGTCACAAGCCATCACTTACCATGACAGCAGCGGTGAGGGCAGGGATGATTTTGTGCAGTCCCCGCTTGCTTCTGCTGGAACTGGAAGAGTGTGGGACAAATATCTGCTTCCTTCCGCAGTTCACATGAGGTTTCTCTGGGAACATGCTTTAGTTGTGAATGTGCCTTTAGTTGTGAAGAGCTTAAAAGGTGTGTGTGTGTGTGTGTGTGTGTGTGTGTGTGTGTGTGTGTGTGTGTGTGTGTGTGTGTGTGATTACCATCTCAGCCACTAGGGATGCATTCCATAGGGATGCATTGAAAACCAATTTTCAAGCCTTTTTTTATTTACGTAAGAAGCTACAGAATTGACTTTTTATGTAAATCAGGGTTTTACTGTATAACTCTTAATGATAAATTGACAAGTGAAATGAAGTTGAACAAAGGCTTGGCAAATGAAAATAGATGTAAAGGTAGTTCTTGGATTATGTTTTATTGCAAGAGAAAATAATTCCTGTGCCAGTGAATGGAATGTGAAATATGAGAAAATGTAATTAAAAAAAACTTTTTAAAGGCCCTATGGGTGGATGTGGTGCACGTAGAGTTATTATTTTGAATTGCTGTATGTATTGTGTTTTTGTTTTAATTTGGTGTGTGTGTGTGTGTGTGTGTGTGTAAAGAGCAACTACTTGAAGAGCAACTCACTTAAAGAGCAATCCTGTGAAACGCATTATGCTCTTTAAGTGAGGTACCACGGTATGTGTGTGTGTGTGTGTGTGTGTGTGCGTGTGTGTGTGTGTGTGTGTAATATATATATATAAGAACCAAAAGTGAGGGTATAAGAGAGCAAGCAAGCATGAAACTACATCTGAAGTAGTTGAGAAAAAAATGACCCTTGAAATAGACTATATGTGGGAGAAAGTCTGACACAGGCATGAAATGTACCAAATGCAAGAGAATAGCTTTCTAGGCAAATGAACAAGGGTCAAGCCTGTCAGATGTCATTGTCAAAACAAGTGGTGACACATAAATGTTGATTGGTTTTTTAAAAAAAAAATAGATGCAGGGTCCTAAACCAGACAGAAATCCTGGCCGTGAGAAGAAAGCTTTAGTAGGATTGCCCTCCCTTGTGCCAAATATTTTCAAAGGAAAGCCAGTGAAAATTTTCCTTTCTCTTCATGTGGCATAAAAAGGAGAAGAAAATGTTAGAATTTGATTTCCATTGTGTAGCACAGTTGTGATAAAAGACATAAGTCATCTGAGCTGGAAAACTGTCTAAAAGATTGTGGATTTTAATATTTTTTTTTGAAGAAATCTCAAAAGTAACTGAAGTTTTAACCTCACTAGTTCTTACTTACTGTATTGACATTAAAAACATTAGATCTCTGTTTTCATGATTATTACATGATATCAATGAACTTGCCTCTGCCCTAGCTACTCAGTAATGTTCTTTTTTGTCAAGAAAATAAGATTAATCAGTCTTAGATAGTTTTCTATTACTCCAGTAATGATGTCTTATAGTTTGAGGGGTTTTTCTGGACACAGCCCAGCTCTTACCTATGGCCATGAGTTTGCTGAATGCATACCTGGCTCGGATGACTCACATGCCTTCATAAATGTCTCCCTTGCTCAAAAATTAGTTGTATCCAATTCCATGGGGCTGTGTTCCTCTCCATTTACAGTCAAAGAGAAAGAGCAGCATTTTACACCTGCAGATCTGTCTATGGTCATGTGGCAGGCATGACTAGACACTGCAGTACACAGAATGTTGTCACCTTTTACATCAAAACAATACCTATTTATCTACTTGTAATTTCTTGCTTTCGAACTGCTAGGTTGTCAGGAGCTTGAACTGCTGATGTGCTGACCTTCCAGTCATCAAGCTCAGCATCTTAAGCACTAAACCACCATGCCCCCCTGTAACTCTCCTCTATTACTGCAGTGCAGACTATTTAGTGATGTCATTGCAGAGTTCTGAAGAGATGGACCTCAGGGATAGGAGGTTCCTCAAAGGCTTTTGGCAGTAACACTTTCACGTGTCCAAATCTGCATTGGTTTGCCTCCATGCTCAAGCCTTGCAGCCTGTTGGTTAGCAGAAGTATATTTTTAGTGCATAATTCTGCCCAGTATTTCCTTTTTCGATGCATGATTAGTATAATCTATGCCTTTCAGGTGTCCACTTGCAGTTTGCAAATTTTTCAACTGAGACAATACACGATTATTTGGAAGTAAGAAGTGGATCAACAGATGTTAGTACAGTTATTGGAAGACTAAGCGGCCCTCAACTTCCATCTCCTCTTTTCAGTACCACCCATGAAACTAGCTTGTATTTTCACAGTGACTATTCTCAAAACAAACAAGGGTTTCATATTGTGTATCAAGGTGAGTGAGTACACTTCTTTATTTTAGGAATATTTTATGTGTTGAAGATCGATATGCAATAACATTTTGTGCAAATTTTATGCTTTCAGACATAATTTATATATGTGGCACTGTGGTGAAATGTAGAGCAAGTTCAATCCATTGTACTTGTGATTCTTCTTTCACTACCATTTGTGTAAGAGCATATTCACTGTACACTTCTCCTCCTCCTCCTCCTTCTTCCACATTGTCCAAAATTGTAATTGGTGGAGATCAGGAATTTTCTGCCAGACAAACAGTAAACCACAATATATATGTGACAACTGAAAAGCAGTGGAGACAACTCATAAGCAGTAACATGGGAACCCATTTGTGTACTTGACAACATGTAAACAACCGTACCTTTGACTTTAACATATGTGTACATATTTGTAAACATGGAACATTAAATGCCCATGATCCTTGTATTTTACCTTTCAAAACAGGCAGACATGCACTCCACCATCCACAGAATTTAAAAAAATGTTTGAATTTCTTCCCTAAGAGCAGGGGGTTTGTTTTTGTTTTGTTTTTTGGGGGGGACACCTCCATACTGTCCAATGGCAAACAGTTTTGGAAATGAAGACCATTTGGAAAGCATGTTATGTAACAGCAAGACCTACAGTTCAAAACACATGTGGAATAAAGATCCCCATAACCTAGTAGCTAGTAGAATTTTGTTCTATTTAAAAACCAACATAGAAATAGATTAATCTCCATGGAATTTTTGAAAAGTAGATGTAAAAAATAAAGTGAGTAGCATAATAAAATGAACAATACAATAGTTTGTTCAACAATATCCACTTCTCTGCACAAGATTACATGTATAATATTAAACTCCACAAAAAAGTCCACCTCCAGAAGCTCAGAAGATAGTTCAAGCTAAAATAAATGTGTGTTTGTTATTTTACACTTCATAATTAGATAATTAGTCAGTTAACTAGCTGGCACAAACATTTTATCCTCAGGATAAGAGTACTTTGTCAAAAGGCTTAAATGTTGTTGATATTGTATTTCTCAGGCTCTGTCTCAAATGAGTACCTAAGAGCTGTTAAATTTAGGAACTTTTAACCATAAATCTGTAGTTTCTCAAATCAGTCACGTTTTTCATTTTAACTGAAAAACATCTATTAGAGTGAGTAGGAAAAAATCCTATGGAAAATCAGTAAGTTAGGACAGATAAATAAATTAAATAAATAAATCCCTGGTCTAAGCTAAAGTGACTCTTGGGATTATGTCTACATTATTTTCCTCATAAATTGCCTGTTGCATTTTTTTTTAAACTGGATAACACTATAAAATTCCAGCTATAAGGAGTATGATGATGCTTTGGAAACACAAAAGTTCATATTGAGAGTGGAATTACAGAAATAAGTATTTAGATATTACTTGAAAATCAAGGAAGCAAGAAAGCTGATTTTTGAAGAAGGTACAAGTCTGTCATCTGGGTTAAGAGAGGAATTCCTAAGAACATTAATTTTATCTCTCACTGGAATTGAGAAAATGAGATGAAGCAGTAAGATCAATATAAAGAAAGGAAGGGAAGAAAATTGAGCTATGGATTGCAGCAAATGACTGTAAGCAGAGAAAAGTAAAGTGGAACATTTTGGTGATCATTACTAGAAACTAGTTGACATGTACTGTATTTAATGTTTCTTTAGAACCAGTCACCCTGATGAGGAAGTCACCCTGATGAGGAAGAACTACTGTATGAGCCTTTTCAGTTCAGTTCGAGCCCTCTGTAGGGTGTGAAATTATTTCCATTTTAGTGACACTAATATCTAAGATCCATAATATCTAACTTCCCAGGGGCTGCAGCGGCTCAATGGTTAAGAAGTTGTTAGCTAGAAGGCTGGCAAGTTGGCAGTTTGAGGCCTGTGTACTGCATGATGGAGTGAGCTCCCGTCCCTGTCCAGGATCCTGCCAACCTAGCAGTTTGAAAGCAAGAAATTGTACATAGATAAATAGGGACCACTTCAGTGGGAAAAGATCTTGAGGACATGAAAGGAGCTGTATTTGGACATCCCCTGAATGGATTTTTTCCAGAAAAAATCTTTTCTACCCAGAATAATTTCTGATACAAAATTATTATTATCTAACTTCCCAAAATATGTGGACCCAAATGCAAATATGCTTTGATAATTTCGCTTCTATAAATTGTGTGAAACATTTCTCAAATATGTAATGCCATAAGTGCAATTAATCTTATTTGTTTTATCTCAGTCTGATTATCATTTCTTCAGATCAATTCTGGATGGCAGGAACATGTATAGCATAAGAGTAGTGTCTTCCATTTCTATAGTTAATATCGTTGTTTTTTGTTAAGTGACAGTTTGTATGTATGAATGAGGAGTAGTTTTAGGAAAAACCTGGATTTAGAAGAATAAGTCTGCCTTCTGTGTCTAGTAGAAGATTACTTAGTGTCATTTTTCATTTAAAAAAAAACCCAAAATGTAAGTTTTATTTAATTTGAAATGTGGGTATTTGTTTTGAAATACAGTCGTATCTCAGGAAAAATTCACCTTGTTGCACTGAAGAAACTTGGCACTTATTATTTTATTTCAGCATATCAGTTGCAAAGTTGTCCTGACCCACGTCCCTTTCGGAATGGTTTTGTCATCGGAACAGATTTCATTGTTGGGCAAACTGTTTCATTTGAGTGTTTTCCTGGATACACTTTAATTGGAAACTCAGCACTTACATGTCTTCATGGAATAAGTCGTAACTGGAATCATCCTCTACCAAGGTGTGAAGGTATGATTTCAGCAGATATATACCCATCCATATGATTTTTTAAAGTGGTCAACCATTGTGCAATTACATGTACAAAGATTTGAGGAATCATAAATGGACTCCTTTGGACTGAATTACATGTTACTGATAATATACCAGTAAAGTCTAAATGTGAGCTGAAATCACATTTGTTATGGAAATACAATTTAAGCAGACTTTTGTGTCTGAGAAATTAGATTTGCAAATTAAGACTATGTTTAATAATCAAATACCAATCACAGTACACTTCAAGCTGATTTGCAATTTTCAGTTTTTTTAAAAAAAAACACCTCTCCTGTTGTGACAGTTATTTGTTTTTGTCAATTAAGGAATTTACCCCCAACAAATCTATATATATGAAGTGTATAGTTCAGGCCTGAAAGACTGGAATATCTATGAGACTGAACAAGAACTGCAGAAACATATGATAAGTAAAACTGTTAGAATAGCAGATTCATACTTTTGTGAGGGAAATTGCTTTGTTAAACATGTTTGGAGTATTAGATGTACAGTAGAACCTCGGATAATGTTATGACTTGTTTCCGCAAGTCATAACGTTATCCAGTTTTTATGTTAAAAAAATTCCCTGTTCCCTTTCCAAAGAGGAAAGGGAACAGGGGGCCGATCTGGTTTGCTTAGCAAGCAGGGGGGAGATGTTCTGAAAAGAACAGACCCAAGCCTCTCTTGGGTCCCTTCTTTTTAGAAACCTCTGTCTGGCTTGCTAAAGAGCTTAGCGATCCAAGCCGGGGGGGGGGCTTCCTAACAGAGGCTTGGGTCCCTTATCCCAGCCTCTCTTAAGAAGACCCCCTCCACCTGGATAGCTAAGACCCTTACCAAGCCAGGCGGTGGGAGGAGGGGTTCTAAAAAGAAGGTAGGATTTTTTCCCTTATCTTCTTTTTAGAAACCTCCATCTGGCTTACTAAAGAGCTTAGCAATCCAGGCGAGGTGGGGCTTCCTAACAGAGGCTTGGGTCCCTTATCCCTGCCTCTATTAAGAAGACCCCCCCCCCCGGCCTGGATAGCTAAGACCCTTACCAAGCCAGGTGGGGGGGAGGGGTTGTAAAAAGAAGGTAGGATTTTTCTCCTACCTTCTTTTTAGAAACCTCCGTCTGGCTTGGTAAAGGGTTAGCAATCCAGGGGGGCCTTCCTAGCAGAGGCTTGGGTCCCTTATCCCAGCCTCTATTAAGAAGAAACCCCCTCCCGACCTGGATAGCTAAGACCCTTATCAAGCCAGGTGGGGGGAGAGGGGTTCTAAAAAGAAGGTAGGATTTCCTTGGTAAAGGGCTTAGCGATCCTGGCCGGGGGGGGGGGCTTCCTAACAGAGGCTTGGGTCCCTTATCCCAGCCTCTCTTAAGAAGACCCCCCCCCCCGCCTGGATAGCTACGACCCTTACCAAGCCAGGCAGGGGAGGGATCCACAGCTGCAGGGTGGCTGGGGAAGCCGACGGGGACTCCCTGTCGGCTTCCCTAGCCACCGGCTTCTGCCTCCGCAGCTGTGGGGTGGCTGGGGAAGCTGACGGAGGAGCCCCCCTTCAGCTTTCCAGCTGCCCCACCCCTGCCTCCGCAGCTGCAGGGTGGCTGGGAAGCTGAACGGAGAACTCCGTTCAGCTTTCCAGCCACCCTGCTGCTACGAACGACTGTATCAGATAACGCTTGCAGTTCTTTATCCGATGCAAAATTTCTTTAGAAATTTTGCATCGTTATCCAATTTTAGCATTATCCAAAGCAGTCGTTATCCGGGGTATTACTGTATTACATTTCTACGGGACCAAGGGGAAACCAATCATGCTGCCCGTATACTGAATAGCATCTTCTAAATCTAGACAATTTATTGATAGTATTTGTATTTCCTTTAGTAATACTGTGTGTTTAATGCAAGTAACATTGAGGTAAAGGCAGCTTCAAAAATTGCATGAATTCAGAAAGAAAATTTGCTTCCTAGAAGCTATCATCTGTGGTATGATATGGTTTCTTTAATACCAAAACAGAACAATAGTATGACATACCTACACATAATTGTCTCCCCGGTGATGACTGTTGTTTCTACAGCTCTTTGCGGAGGAAATATAACTGCTATGAATGGCACTATATACTCTCCAGGCTATCCTGATGAATACCCTAACTTTCAAGATTGTTTTTGGCTTGTAAGAGTACCACCAGGCAATGGGATTTATATCAATTTTACTGTCCTTCAGACAGAACCAATATACGATTTCATAACGGTTTGGTAAGCAGAAATTGACATTTTTAATATATCTTATGCCATGTGACATATCAAAATAAGAATATTACAAGCTGCACCTTACTCTTCACTTTTGTTGTACACAGTCTCCAGACAGACAGACAGATAAGGCATGCCATGTTTGAAAGTGATGTTTTTAAGCATAATTTTATTATATTGATCTTTTTATACTGTGTTTGTGGAAATACATTTGACAATGCTTGTACAATCCTATGCAAGTTTAACTGGTACTAAACCTCACTAAACACAATGGTGAAAACATGCCTGTCATTGTGTAGTATATCATTCGTAAGTATTTGCTTCTCAAACTCATTCCATTGTTTTATTTGTCTAGTATGTTTTTAGACTACCGTGTTATCTGGTGCTCTCTAGATAGTGTGCAAATATTTGAATACATGAAGTGCAAAGATTGCATGGCATTCAGGGTTTTCAAAATATCCTAAAGTTTCCCCTAGAAAATGCTCACCCTTTTATATAATTAAAGTTATTATTGTTGACTAAAAATAACTGCATTTGCAAATGATCTACTATTGATATATCACCACAGGTAAAACTTGCATGCATCTCAAAGTGTTACAGTGAGTGGTAAAATGGTTAGAGTAGAGTCACATTTAACTACCAATCAAAAAGTGTACAGTTACCAACTGTATATGTAAGCTGAACCTCTATGGCAGGGGTTCCCAACCTTTTTCAAGCCAGGGGTCATGTCATGCTCTCTGTCAGTTTCAAGGGCGAGATGGCCATTTTGCCCTGCCTGCAAGATGGGGTTGGTCATTTTGTCCCAACAGCTTCAAAGGGGTAACCGTTTTGTTTCTCAAATGTCCTTGGAGTGGAGGGGGCCACATGAAATGGTGTCATAGGCCAGATCCAGCCCACAGGCCTTAGGTTGGGAACTTCTGCTCTACAAGCACAGAAATTCAATAGTCCTGAGATAACTACCTGCATATTTTATTGAATCAGTGGTATTGTGGTTGCTAAGCCTATTGATTTTATTATCCCTTGAGTGTGGTTAAATTTTTCTGGGTAGAGACATTATATGAAAGAGGTATAGGCAGCTCTGTTCCATACCTATATCCACTTCTAAAGAATCTAATTGTGGGCACACAGAGAGGAACAAAAATACAAAACTGTGTTTCAGGATCTTGATCAGCATATTGTAGTGTGAGCAAAGGTTCCAATAATAATAGTTTGATTGCTTCTTAAAAGGAAAACAGGTTGAGCAGGTTAGTTGAGACAAAAGAGAGAACTACCAAAACCTGTGATAATTACATGTTAAAAACAGCAAAAGTTAAGGCTAATAAAAGATTGAAACAACAGGAAAGAAACAATAATTATTCAGCGTAACTCTTTTAACTGGTTAATTTACCAGGCTATCTGCCTTGTTTATTCTCATTCAGCTTTGCCCTTTGGTAATTGTAGACTTGGTATTACTACTGTGGGCAAAAGCTTGTTGATGATCCTCCATGAAGCTCTAAGAGAAACATCTTCCTTCTCTTATCTAAAATACCTACAAGAAGAATAACTTGTTTATTTCTGGTCAGCTGTCTATTCCAACTCCTACCTCATCATGGATTTTTGCCACCTAACTCCTTACATAGATTAAATAAACTCAGCCTTATGTGTAGCCTAACTTGCATTTAAACCAAATATGTGAAGCATTAAAAGTAAGGGAGAAAATAAGAAAAAACAGGGGTATAATAAAGAGCCATAGGATACTTTTATAGCCATGTGTGTATAAACCATTCCAAGGACATGATTAAACATGTTCAGGGAAGTGTCTTGTTACATTTGCTTCTTGGAACAGTTGTTGCTAAAGCACATTGTAGGTTAGCTTTGTGAGTACCGGTACTTCTGTTTTCATGTCCCGATCAAACCCTGGACTGCCAAAATGATGCCACTTTTTTCGCTTTGTAGTTATCCATACCCAAGTCCTCATCAGTACACATCTTTGTCAGCAATCGGCAGACCAGTAAATGAGCCAAATTCTGTGTCTCTCTACATTCACACCATGCGTTGTTGTCTGCCAGCACCCCCCACTTGAGCATGTTGGTCTTGCATTTAGGGACTCCAACCCTCAGCCTGTAGGCTGAGTACTGACTAAATACTTATCTGAAAAATAGTATTGCTCCTTTTCCAAGACTAATTCAAATGGTCTAGAAAGCTCCTAGCTTTTCCTGTATGAACCTTAAAGTTCTTTGTGGCATCATAGCCACTAAGATGAGTCAAAAATACCTTCTTCCATTTACAACCATCACAAGAAATCATGCTGGACAAATGACAGTGAATTATTTGCCATTATATCATTTAAGTCTAATAGTGATCCTGCCAGCACTTTTAAGGTACAGACTGGTTTGTTATTTCATTATTTTTTGTGCCACTTTGTGACTGTGGAGGTTATTCAATACCAAACAGCTGGTAGGAAACATAAGGCCATCAGCAACTCATGTTTCAGGTGATCTTGGAGAGTTTTAACAGTGGTAATGCAATATATGGAAGGCATATATTTAACTGTGTTGTTTGTTATTATTTATTCATAGGGATGGGCCTGACCAAAGTTCACCTCAGATTGGTCAGTTTAGTGGCAACACAGCCCTAGAATCGGTCTACAGCACTTCAAATCAGATACTCATAAAGTTTCACAGTGACTTCACAACAAGTGGCTTTTTTGTGCTTAGTTACCATGGTTAGTGTCATATATTTGCTGTTTCCCTACTAAAGGTTTGTTCATTTTCCTCTTTGTCACTGGTGTATATATATATATACAATAAACCTCTAGGTCATAATTTCTTATAAAAGACATAACAAGCATATCTGAGGTGTAAGAAAATTAAAATACTGGTTCTTTGTATAGTGCAAGAAAAGGTATGCCTTAGGATTTATAGAGGGGAGAATAAGGAGTGGGATGGGTAACTACCAGTTATTGTATGTGCCAGCATATCACCTCCAGCTTCTGGCAACTCTATGAATGAAATATTTCCAGACTGTCCTGTCCTCAATAACACTGCTCAGCTTTTGGAGTCAATCCATCTCACATTTGGTCCCAAGCATCCTGACCTTTCACAATGTGGCTAAAGTAGGACAGCCTCAGCATCATCATTTTAGCCACCAGAGGTTTGATTTGCTCTAGGATCCATTGTTCATCTTTCTGGTAGTCAAGTATGTCCGTAAAGCTCTCCTCTATCCCCTTATTGAAATAAATTCTACCTCGGGGTAGTTTATAATTGTTTAAGTCTTTGAGTTTTGTATATATGTTTAATTTTTTTAAAAAATAACAGTAAAGTATGCTTAGTACCCATAAAATAGGAGGAGAAGGTATAGTGGAAAGATGGTTAACAAATGGTTTGGTTAATGTAAATCCTCATAACAAAAGGAAAGCCATAGAAAATAGTGACTCAGTTTACCAGGGGGTGGGGGTGGGGAACAGATTAATTGGTTTCCAATGCATTTCAATGGGAAACCAAATTTCAGTTAAAGTATTTTGGTTTTCAATGCATTCCTATGGGAAATTGCATTCAATGCATTCCTATGGAAAATTTGGTTAAAGTAATTTTTGCTGTAAGAAACATCCCGGAGAACGCATTACTATATATACTCAAGTATAAGCCAACCCGAATATACCCAGAGGTACCTAATTTTGACCTAAAAACCAAGGAAAATAGGACGGAAATGCAGCAGGTGCTAGTGAGTTTCAATAATCAAAATACATGAAAAAAATGGTAAAATTAATTAAATTGTTGGCACATCTCAATCCAGCACGGTCTTGGGACCCTTGTGGTCATTGCCCCAAGTATAAGCCAAGTCCCCTTTTGGGGGCTCATTTTTAAGGCTAAAAAACCTCAGCTTATACTCGAATATATATGGTAATTACATTAACCAAGGTTCCATTGTATTGGGGGGGGGGAAGTAAAGGTGAGACACCAAACAAAAAGAGAAAGAATATCACTTTTAGACTTCTAAAAGTTTAAAACTGTTAGGGTTGCAAAAGACTTTGAAGGTCATAGTGCAATTTCCTGCTTAGGGCTGGGTTGAGCTGTAACATTCCTGGCTGACAATAGTTTAACATTTGCTTAATATCCTCAGAGAAGGACACTCACTACCTGCTATGGAAGTCCATTCCACAACTGAACTGCAGTTGCAACTAGAACGTTTCTCCTGATTATTAGCCAAAAATCTGCTTTCAATTAAACAGAAATATATCTAGTTGAAAAATTCATCCATTAGAGAGAAAACATGTCTAAATTATCTTTTGCTTGACAGCTGTTAGATATTTGGAGACAAGTGTCACATCTCCTTTTAATCTTTTATCTAAGGCCTGTGGGCCAGATCTGGCCCCTGATGCCAATTCATCTGGCCTGCGTCACCCTCGTCACTTCCAGAAGTGAAAGTAAAATGTGCCCATATTGTTGCATTTTACTTCCGCTTCTGTGAGCAACGAGTGTGATGCAGGCCATAGTTTGGGCACCCCTGGTTTAAGCAGAGAAAATGGCAGCTTAAAATATATCTCATACTGTTTCAAAACCGATTTCAAGGCACATTTTACTTCCACTTCCAGTGGGAGGAACCATGTGACCGGCCCTCTGAACCATGTGACCAGCCCGCTGCCCAAAAAGTTTGGGCAACCCTGATTTATTGGATATGCAGAGCCAGCTCATCTATTCCTAACAGAACTTGTTTTCCACAACCCCAGTATTATGAATACATTCCACTTTACTGGTGTCCTTTTAAAATATGGGCACACAAATTTACTCTAGATGTGACCTGACTTGTACAGGATAGTGTTGGACTATTATTTTCCATGATCTGGATTTGACTTCTATTAAAACATCTTAAGACTGTATTGTATCTTTTGGTGATTTGATGAACATTCCCTGTACTCCCCCATCCAAACCTGTTATAAAAATGTTGATTTATCCCAAGGCTGACATAGATTTATTTTAATATCCCTTGAAGATTACTGAAGCTCCAACCAAAAGCAATGATATCAACATTCTGGACAATTATGCACAGTTACAAAAAATGCAATAATTTGTTATCCCCACTTATGAATTAAGAAGTTGGATAGAGGAGAAAGTTGTACTTCTGATGTACAGTCCCTAAAATAAGACCACCTAAAATACTCAATTTATTGTGATACTTAAAATATGTATTTATTTGTATTCTATACTGTACAACTGGTAAATTTACTACTATGTGCAGTTTACAACTAAAAAAATTACAGAACAGGTAAAATAATGCTAGTTAAAGTCAACAGATCAATAAACATATTGTATCTAATAAATAATCTAATAAAAATGAACAGCAACAATGTGGCAGTGAGAATTCATAAAATGAAAGGACAAACCAAGGGGGAAAATTCAGGGGGTCATGGTTATTCTTGACATTGACTGATATAAGTCTCAATTTAATCATTATAGATAGTGACAGAGTAGTATTCTTCGATATCTTTTCTCCCACTTTTTTGGCCCAAAACATATGGTTGTATCTTCTGTTAACTAGCTTGTCTAAAATACATGATTTTTAGGGGATCATTATTAAAATGGAAAATCAAAGTGTTGTAGAAATGAACATTCTGAAACAAATAATAATAATTTCATGTCAGACATTAGGTGATGCCCAAATAAGGCTCCTTTACCCAAGATCTTTTCCCACCGAAGTGGTCCCTATTTATCTACAGTACAGTACTTGCAATTTCTTGCTTTCAAACTGTTAGGTTGGCAGAAAACTGTGACAGGTCATGCAGTACCTGGGTCTCGAACTGCTGACTTACCAACCTTCCAGCTAACAAGGTGAGTTTCTTAACCACTGAGTCACCACAGCCCCTTCTGAAACAAATGTCTCTTAACCTTAATGTTGCAGGCTCCAGTTAGTTTGATCCAATTTCTAGATGCAAAGCATTTGGATATAAAATCATCAATTTTTGTTGTTATTGTGTGAAATGGAGCCATGGGTTATAACACATTCTCCTGTATTTCTTAGCTTACCAGCTTCGAGTGTGTCAAGCACCACTGCCTGTACCAAATGCTGAAATCCTCACTGAAGATGATGAATTTGAAATAGGTAAAGTCCAAACACAAATATCAGTGTGTTTTCCTCCAAAGAAAACTACAAAATGTGCACATATATAAGTTAAAAATTAGAAACATCCCTATTTATGAAAAGAACTCAAAGATGGACTAAAAATGAAACTGTGGAAAATTTGGAAAATATATATATTTTTTTGCTACTCTTAAAAAGTCAGAAAACTGTTAGGTGCTGTAGGTACACCAGCTCATTTTGTAGCAGCTTCATGAAGGAATTGATTTCAAGAAACTGAGATCTGTGAATGGATATTCTATTTTTAAAAAGTTTCCTATGCCTTCTTTATCTTACCCTCATGGTATTTTGAGTAGTTGTTAACATAGACTAGTGATGGCAAACCTTGGCACTCCAGGTTTTCTTGAACTTCAATTTAGGAGGGTCAAGGTTCACCATCACAGACATAGACACGGAACTTCCAGTCACTTTCGATGCAACTAAGACTGCAAGGAGATTTGATACTAAATGAGCATTAATGAAACATAATAGCTGGAATCCTATTGCTTAGTGAATTACATTAGACCAATTGAATCAGTGGGGATTTGGTGAGTCAACCCCTCTAAATTCCATTGATTCAAATGGGCCTGCTCTAGCTGTGACTTACTAAGCTGCTTCCAACTCACAAACAATTGGGTGACCTTGCCTGGCCACCTAAGTAGGATGCCAGCTTCAATAAATTAAGCTTTTTAAAGCATACTGAATTAACAAAATAATTATAGTAAAAAAGGTCATTGTTGATATTTCTCCAACAAAAATGCAAATACTGAGGTCTACTCTAATATGTGCAAGATTACCAGTACAGTAATACCTCAGATAACGATTGCATCAGATAACGCTAGAATCGGATAATGATGCAAGGTTTGTTTGTTTGTTTGTTTGTTTGAAAAAAACTTGCATCAGATAACGATTCTGGATAACGATCCTTTAGTGTTATCTGAGGCAATCGTCTGGGTGGTGGTGGATTGAGTAGAATATCTACCCAATCCATACACCACCAGTGATCCATTGCTGCAGGGGTGGTGAATTGGTCCCAATCCACCACCACTCCCGCAGCAATCCCTAAGAGTGCAGTAGGGTCAGGGAAAAGGCGCTCGCGTGCGCGCGAAAAGGCACATGAGCGGGCGCATTTTCTCTCAACCCTATTGCACTCTTAGTGCTCACTAAGGGTCCAGTAGGGTCGGGAGAAGAGGCGCTCGCTAGTCTAGGGCTTTTTTTTTAGTGTTGTTCGATGCAACCAAGTCATAATGTTATCCGAGGTTTGACTGTATAGTAACAATTTATAGCCTATTTTGAAGAAAAAAAGAGTATGGCCCCACTGAGACAGTTCAGTTGGCTATAGCTATAAAACATTCTGCACTCTGTGACCTTTGTCCTCTGACCAATGGGATTTGGTCACACACCTAAATAGCAATATGTGCAGATTGGGGAGATATGTGCATACAGACTTAGGCAATTTGAAAGACTTTATTGAAGCTAATTACCTGGCTGAATGAGCAAGACCATTTTCCCTTCCAAACTGGTTTGCTTATTCAACCAGATGATCACCTTCTGTAAAAACTTTGAGGAGGGGGAATCACCCAGTTGCATGTGTTTTTCTGACGTTCTTTGAAAATGGCTATCTAGCATTAAGTACTTTCTGAAGCTAGTGACATTAAAAAAAGTCTCATGAAGGAAGTCTCAAATATGTGAGAAATACAGTATTGCAAAGTCTGTTTTGTACCATCATCATGAGTCATTTGCTCCAGTGGATTAATTTCAGGATCTATTGTGCATGGCACATAGGGAGTTAAAAGCATTATATGGCATATTTTAAAACTTCTGTTTTAAAGCTTCCTGCCCCCAGTTTCAATTCCATTAAGCCACCTACTAACCATCATATATACATATATTATATGATGAAAAGGGACAGTATATATAAGGCTACTTGACAGCTTCCATTTAATAATTGCCATGGCAGCTAAAAATATACAGCTTTCAGACTCCTGCCTGCAGCCCTGCTCCACAAAGTGACAAGCATCTAATGTATGTGCATCACAGTATAGGAGGAAAGAAATGATAAATTGGTTTCTCATTTGTCACACTTTCTCAAGTATAAGCAGAGGTATTTGCACCAATGGTCATTTACAGACTATACATCTCAAGAAAGGTACTTTGTTAATCAATGCTACTGTCAAATGTCAGAAATCCCAACTAATTGTTGATTAACTGCAACCTTCTCTCTCTCTCTCTCTCTCTCTCTCTCTCGCTCTCTCATAGGGGACATAATAAGGTACCAGTGTCTACCAGGATTTACCTTAGTTGGTAGTGAGATTCTGACATGTAGACTGGGAGAGAGGTTACAGATGGACGGACAACCTCCTGCTTGTCAAGGTTTCCTCTTTGGATTTATATATATATATATATAAATATACTTATTAATACCTATTTTGCATGTTGTGATATGCTTTCAGAGTTTGAATTTGATCACACAAAGGATACACCTATCATTGAGGGCTGGCATTCAATGTTAGAACATCAAAAACAATCTCCCTTGTACACATCATAATATTTACAATTTTTGGGCCAAATCCTGTTGTTTAGCATAATAAATTGTACTAGAGTAGAATCAATCACTATTTAGTGAGTCAGGTGTTCTATTAGTTCCAAATAGGCCTGCTCTAACTGCAGCTTCCTATGCAAAACTGTATATCAATGAGAGCAGATACATTTAAATCAATAAAATTTACAGAGGCATTGGCTCACCAAATCCCAAATGATTGAATGGGCCTACTCTAATGTGCTGCCAGGAAATGTGAAAAACTGCAAAAAGTGAGAAATTTTTTGAGCCTCACACCCTGAGAAACTCTGAGCCTCTCTCAATCAAGAGAAAAATCTTTCAATGGCCAGTCATTTTCCAGCTTCTGTGGAGCATTATATATTATATCTATTAGCATTTTTGACAGGTTTCTTTTCTTTAAAATGTGATCGAAATGTTGAGGGAAATCATTTGGTCAACCAAGCAGTCTTCATTCATCAAACAACTATTCTGTTCAGCTCTTCTAAGAGAACTTTAATTCTATTTAAATGAGTGGAGGCCATATTACAGTGGTAACAATAACATCAGAGAGTAAACAAAATAAGACAAAAAAAGACAAAAAACTGTTGTGGTAAGAACAAGACATTGCTTTTGAGCCAATAATAATCTCCCCCTTCACATGCACACCAATTTTAAAAAAATAGTTGTCATAACCAAGAAACAGAAACAGATTATAACACTAATGATATAAGATAAAAGTAAGCAAGTAAATAAGTAAACCATGGTTTCTTAAATATTAATCTTCTGCTAGCCATGTATATTTTGTTGAAGCCAAAAGTTATACAAATAATAAAATGTTAATATATGAAGGTCATGTTCAGCACTGTTGGATTCTTTAGAATTTTGGAGCTTTTCTTCCAATGAAATCTGTTGGTCATACATAGTTGACAGCTTTTGTATTAAATGGAGGAATGAGAAGGCTTTCCTAATAGAAGCATATCAGAAAGTAAACAAAACAACAAAAAAGGCAAAAACCTTGACACCTTAAAGACTAACTTCTGCATTTAAATGTGAGCGTTCGGGGATCAATTCACATTTAAATACAAGAGTTAGTCTTTAAGGTGCCACAATGTTTTTGTCATTTTGTTTACTCTATGATATACTTGCACAGACTAACACACAGCTACCACTTAAAACATTTCAACTAATAGAAACATGCACCTTATGTCGCGATTAAGGACCTTAATTCCTTCTAACATACAGATTATCTGTTAGAAAATACATTTATGAAGGTTTCATTAATTTCATTATTATTAATATTGATAACTAAAAGGAAACAAAAGTAAATTATTTTTTACCAGGCATATTAATGAATTTACTTGCATCTCCATTTTATCCTGACATTGGTAGGCTTACCAATGTCAGGGTATGTCCTCTACAACTCTGCAATTCTGCGTAGTGCCTCAGGGTTGTAGAAACTATGGCCCAATAGCAGTTAGCCAACTCTGCTGTATAGTTCTTTACTGGCAAAAGAGAAATCTGGCAGTTCACAAGAACACCATTTTGTATATGATTCATAATAAATAGGATTTTAGCCATGCTTGTTGTATTTTCAGCCAATGTGAAGAAACATTTGGCATCTGTCATTATTGAATGCACAATTATTTACTGGTCAAGAAGCGTTCCAGTGTACCTTGTAATTTTCTAAAGATACAAAGTGAGAAATTCAAATGTAGAAATATCTGTATGATGTGTTCACAGAAATGAAATGATTGATTGTACTTCTTTTGAATGGCCAGAATTGTAGATTGCTACTGTGTGTTCATCCAATAATCTAAATGTTTATACCAAAAATTCCTATATTTTGCAGTATTGTGTCCTGCCAATGAGCTACGTCTAGATTCAACTGGAGTGATAATGAGTCCTGGTTATCCAGATAGCTACCCAAATCTCCAGATGTGTGCATGGACCATCACCATAGAAAAGGGCTACAATATCAGCCTTTATTTTGAATTCTTCCAGACAGAAAAGGAATTTGATATACTTGAGGTGTTTGATGGTAACTATAGCATACTCAACTTTGCATGACTTTGTGTACACTTCTGTCAGCAAATAATGTTTGTCATATGCATTTGCTCAACTCTTTTTGCTTAAGATGCACAGGGTAAGGGAAATGAGGCCACCATGTTATATAATGAAATGTAGTATAACCCATTGGTTTCCAATGTGAAACACACACCCCACAGGGGGATTTCAATTCCCAGAACCCTAAGTCAGTGCATTGACTGGTCATTGCTTTGGGAGAATTGACTTATGCTTTTGGGAATTGAAGTCCAAAAACCAAAGGTTGGGGGAAACTGCTATAATCCCAGAATCATGGAATAAAAAGTGACAATCTGTTGTCCTTCTTGCAAAAATTATGGTGGTGTAAACCGAAAAGATACCACTTGCAGCAACAGATTGATCCTAATTAAAGAATCTCAGTTTTGATTCCAGGTCGCATCCCAAGCCACAAGACTAACACACAAGAATATTACATTTAAGCAGTGAGGAACAAATATAAAATCCTTCAGTGTGCAGCAATTTGCTGCTGCAAGTGGGATCATTTCCATTACACTATTAAAAGTTACTCAAGATGATTTAGGCTACTATTTACTGTGTCATTGGGTTACAGCATCATCTTATGTTGCATTTCATTATTTAAAATCCCATTGATATAGGAAGGATTTGACTATAATGCGTCAAATTCCTTCATTTACTGTTTGTCCAGGAAAAACATCCAGCATATCTCTAATTTTGGTTTTTCCATTTTCTTCTCCCTGCCTCATTCTAATTTTTCTCTTATCAAGGGCCAAACAGTCACAGTCCACTGCTAATCTCCCTCAGTGGCGATTATTCCTCATCTCTTAACATAACTAGCAGTGGCCATGAGGTGTTTCTCCGTTGGTCAGCAGACCATGGCACCAACAAAAAGGGTTTTAGGATAAGATATATAGGTAAGTAAACTTTCTGTCTTAAAAATAAATTGTTTAGTCCATTTTCCATTTAATATAACCAATAGTTGCTTATCATGCACACAAACTGGAGGAACGGGGAAGCCTCCTATAGCAAGGTGGTATGATAAAATTATTTACAGTAAGATACCAGTTTACTATTCTAGTGACCGAATATGGTTAGCCAACAGATTTTTTTTGTTCCACTAGCCTGAAGATGTCCAGAGCCAGTGTACCTCAAAGTAAGTTGAGGAGACAGTTCGCTACCATTGGCTCCAAATGTGTGTATTACACAACGGCTTTTCTGAATTATATGCAGAGTGCAGATAGTTTCAGACAGTCTTTGGTTTGAAAATTATGTTAGTACTATGCTAAAGCCTTTTTAAAAAATTGTACCAGGTTTTGTGAAAACATGTATGCTTTTAGTAGGGCTTATTTCATCATCATCCCACAAGCATAGTCAATAAGATTTCAGCCATAGCTAAAAGAATAGCCTTGATTTATCCAAAGAGAAAATTTTCAGTCAGGAAATTGCTGTTGAAATTTTGGTAAATTTGAGAAAAAGTCTATTTGAAGGAGTCATGTAATTGGTGGCAAAATACACCCTTTTGGCACTCTTTAGAAGTCCAAACCATAACCATCCTTCTACAACAGGGTTCCTGAAACTTGGTTCTCCAGGTGTTCTTGGAATTACCAGAATCCCACATCAGCACACCTGCTGATCAGGGCTTCTGAGAATCAAAGTCCAAGAACATCTGGAGAGCCAAGATTGAGGCACCCTGTTCTAGATCAAGAAAGAAAATGACAGCATTGCAAGTAAAAATGTGTGTAGACTAGAGTAGACATGTTCCAAAATTTCATGTGTCACACATGTACCTTTATGGATCCCAGAGAGTTACAGCCCACCTCCCTGCCTTCAATGTCCTCAGAATGCTTTCTCTGGAATTAAAAAGTCCTTTGCAAGAAGTATTTCTATAATATAGCCACCACCAGGACCCTTTTGTGCTGGGCCTTGCTGGGCCTAAAACAGATGAAAGATATAAAAATGTAGCAAATTTGCCCCTTCAGGGACCCAAAGGGACTTCTAAAAGGTGCAGAATTAAGCAAAATTAAGTAGTTTTCTTTTCAGTAACATCAGCGTTTTGGAGCTATTCTTATGGTACACCTCATGCCAGCTGCTGTTTCATTCCTTTTATCCAGCAAGTGACCTGTGTTATCTTTCTTGATCCTCCTACCAATATTAATTATGCTGGATACATATTAAAACAAGTATCAATTACAGTTTGCAAAATCTTCTGATAGAAAATTCAACTTAGATGTTGACACAGTGTAAGTGGATTATATTTTTAATTAACACATGCAAATTCTATCAGATGGGAAGAAACAAAGTTCACAAACAATGTTAGTCCATGGGGTGGTTGGGAATAAATGGAAATCTAAATCCTAACTGCAATAAATGGTTGCTTTTTTCAGTGGTGACTCTTATACAATATAAAATACAAGAACTCTCCAAAGCATATGGGTGATATTATGCTAATTGTGTATACCTCTTAACTGGACGTCTTCTTTGTTTTCTAAGCATGCATCTCCTTTGCACCTCTGTTTGACCAGCTTTTCCTGAAGCCTAAAGTTGGTATAATCAGACCAAATAACTATAATAATGTTGTTTAGAACCAGATCATAGTTATCCTTGCTATTAGGGAAAGCAGTTGCAAACCAGGGCACCTCTATAATATCTTTGTGTCTCTTTCTAGTGGTATTTAGTGAGCTGTTATAAGACTACCTCTTCTTTATTAAAGCTTTCTCCACCACTGCTGTAAATCCGTTCAAGACAGCAAATGATACAATCCCATGTGTGTAGTGTTGCATTGTTTGTTGGTTTGTCAAGTTATTCATTCAGTTTATATCCTCATACAATGTTGTGTGTTCTATGAGGGACAGGAAACTATAATTATTTGCTCTGTTTTTAAAGCCCATTACTGCAGTACTCCAGAGTCTCCTCCTCATGGATTCATTGTTAGTCAAAGTGGTGGCCAGCTCAACAGTATGGTTCGCTGGGCTTGTGACCGAGGATTCCGTCTTATTGGAAAAAGCACGGCTGTGTGTAGGAAATCTTCCCATGGATATCATACATGGGATGTCCCTGTCCCAGCATGCCAAGGCAAGCATGGGGATTATTACTCTAATTTTTCGTATTTGGGGTCTAGTCTAAATATCTGAAGATGTTTTAATGTACTGGTAGTGTTTTATTTATTTATTTATTTATTTATATTTATATACCACCCATCTGAGAAGCCTACCCACTCAGGACAGTGTATAGCAGGGGTTCTCAACCTTTTTAAGCCATGGGCTGGACCATACCCCTCAAATAATTGAGTGGGTTGGACTGGTGGTTCCCCCACTGTAAATGGTGCTGTAAAACACTTCCATGGCTGTCATAAATGCATTTATGACAGCTGCAGGTACATTTACGACTGTTGTAAACATGTCTGCTTCCAGCAGTGCTGGATGATTTGGCACCACCGGTCAGGTGCAGCCCACAGGCCATAGGTTGCCCATCCCTGGTGTATAGCATTAAACTCTATGTTTAACCCTCCTTCCATGTATAAGGGGTTTTCTTGTTGTTGATTGGTCTTTGCATAATAGACACAATTTTATGCATTTTGACATGTGCTCATTTTTCAAATCATATTTTAACAAATGGCATTTTCAGAAAGTAAGAGACAGCCAATGTAGCATAATGGGTAGACTATTGGACTACAACTTGGAAGATGTGATTTCAAAGCCCTCATTGGGGTTGCTAAAGTGTATTTGTCAGGCAAAGTAGTGTATTATTAATGAAATATATCTAGCAAAGAAGGCAGCACTATTTTAACAACTAATTTAATTTCAATTTAATTTAATAGTCATATTTATGCTGCCACCCACTTGCTGAGGCAACTCCAGGCGGCTTACACATATAAAACCACAGCATAGCTATACATAAAACAACTATGTTAAATATGAAAAAAAAATTAAAATTAACATACTCTCTCCCAGCAGCCACATTTATTTATGTATTTATTTATTTATTTATTTATTTATTCAGATTTATATCATCATAGGATTTCTTTTAAAACTAAAGCTAAAAACCTGGATAACCCTCAAATGAGCCACCGTAAAGTGTCCGTCGCCCCAGCCGCCCTTGACAACTGCTGCACCAGCCAGGTTTTAAGGTTTTTTCAGAAGGGCAGAAGCTCTGTCTGGAGACACAACTTGGTTGGCAGGAGGTTCCACAGGGCCGAGTGGACACAGAAAATGTCCTCCTCATGCTAGACAGGCAAGCCTCTCTAGCTGATGGGACTATCAGGGAGCCCCTCCAGTCTGCTCTAGTGGGATGGACAGATGTCCTCGGGGTGATGCGGTCTCTTAACTAATCCAAAAGATTCATGTAGTAGGCTAAATATTTATTTATTTATTTATTTATTATTCATATTTGTATACCACCCTCCTCACCAAGGCGACCCAGGCCACTTTGACATATCATTTAAAAAATCAGCAATTCAGATTAATTTTTTTTTAAAAAATTAAATCTATAGATTAAAACAGCTTAAAATTGCAAGCTAAGTCTCAATTTAAAAATTGAAAGAGCAAGGGGGCTCAAACCAACCAGCAGGCTGAGGTTGTTGTGCCGCTAGTACCCCATACCTGCTCCGCCAGCCAGGTTTTTACACCCTTCCAAAAGGACAGCAGCTCCATCTGGAGATGCAGTTCAGTTGGCAGTAGGTTCCATAGGCAGACACAGAGAAGGCCCACCTTCTGATACTAGAGAGGTGTGCCTCTCTAGCTGATGGCACAACCAGGTATGTAGAAGATAAATTGACTCAGTGGTCAATGTACAATGTCCTTGTAGTCTGCTGGAGCAGTCATATTTCCTTCTAAATGAATAGCAATTTTGACAAGAATAGTACTGAAAAAACATTATGAGAAAATATCTAGCATGAAACAATATCTGGCAAATATTAGTTTGCTGGGATAACCAGGGGGAGAAATAAAATGTGATAAAGTTATAGGATAGAAGAAGTGGACAACTGCTTTATTAAAACAAACTTGAGTAACAATAAACAAAAGGCAATGTTATAGAACTTGTCTATAACTTTCCTTAGTTTCGATTTTGAGCTACAGTGCTTCTTATTTTGCAACAATCAATAGAGCTTGGAAAAATAACCTGTAACAAACAAATAAATGACCACATAGTTTCAGGTATGTTTGCATAGTTACATCCACTTACTTGGATGTAAAACCCACTCTATTCTCTGTGCCTTATTCTTGATTTGAACATCATACATGGAGTGAAAAGGCAAGCTAATATTCTTTATTCATGCATTTTCATTCCATTCTTATTCCTAAATGTTGGAGTACTATACACAGAAAACAAACAGCCAATCTGGGTATCTCTTTTCAATCTGCAGCAATTTCTTGTGGGGTTCCGAAAGCTCCAGTAAATGGAGGAATATTAACTACAGATTATTTGGTTGGCACCCGAGTTACTTATTTCTGCAATGATGGATATAGGTTGTCAGCAAAAGAATTTACTACTGCAACTTGCCAGCCAGATGGCACTTGGAGCAACCATAACAAGACACCTCGTTGTGTAGGTAAGGACAATCTAGAAGTACTTTTCTAGTTGAAAATAGAGTAATCCATGCCCTGATTCTAAAGAGATATGCAAATAGTGTGGTTAAGTAAATAGCTATGGAAACCTGGTTGCCCTTGCTCGAAAGCAAGTCATATCTGTAGGATTTGGTGCTCATCTCCATTTACAGCCAAAGAGCAAGTGCTGTCTGCATCTGCAGATGTTTCTGTGGACATGTGGCAGGCATGACTAGACATGAAACCAGAGTAGTTGCTAAATAAGCAAGAGCAGTCTCAGACTAGTCAGGAACACTGTCTTTAAGAATAAAGAGTAAAGATTCTAACTCTCTTTTCAAGACTGAAAGGTATTGATTGACATGATCCTTTGTTAGATACCCTACCATGAAAGCCTCAGCTGTAATATCATAAAATTAGAAGCAGTTGATGTCAGACATCGGCTGTCTCTGTAAGGCCACCTCCCTCTAAGTTCCTGAGACTTCGCTCATTACTGGAACTTTTTAATCCTTACCTTCCACCTTTGAGAGAGCCGAGCTGCGTAGAAAGGAACTCTTACTATGTTCAGGCAATAGAGCAATAGAGCAAAACAAGGGAGGATTCTGGTAACGTAGCTTTGTGTGTGTGTGCCAATAAAAAACAACAATCTTCAGAGAGAAACAGCTGCTTTATTCTTCAGGTTCATGTAGGATAGTCCATGGAAAACGTAGATATAAGGGCAATAAGAGATATCAGTCCAGGTAATAGTCCACAGGTTAAGTGATCATGATGAAACCAAAAGAATAGTCCCACACCATAGCCAGGGTCTTAAGCCATTGAGATCCAAACACGAACTAACTAACTGTTCTCCAAAATGGAGATTCACTGGTCAGGTGGGTAACCCTTGGCCAATCAGGGAACAGAAGAAAACATTCTCAAAACAATAATTGTTTACACACGTGTACAGAGAGTGTTCTAGCATGTAGTCAAAACATGAAACTCAACTAGCTAGAGAGATAAGGAATACTGGAAAACAGGCAGTTTTGTTACACAGCCTTGAGACACAGAGAAGACAAAGGATTTTTTGAGGCCTAGGTAAAACTACAACCTCAAGCCTTGAGAGACATTAGGAAATAGACAGTTGATTCCACTGATTATCTGATAATCACCCAATCTTGAAATCCTAAATACAGTAATACCTCAGATAATGTTTACCTTGGATAACGCTAAAATCACATAACGTTAAGTAATCTGGGGAGGAGAATTGGATCGAATAACGTTAAGGTCCTATGGGATGGATCGGATAACAACCGCTAAAGCCTGTGCGGTTACAATGTATCTCTATGGAGCTTTAACGTTATCCGATCCATCCCATAGGATTTTAACATGCATCGGATAACACTAAAAATCGGATAACACCAAGACTTGTGGAACCAGGTCTTAGCATTATCCGAGGTATTACTGTACCTTGGATAATGACTGCATCGTATAATGCTAAAATCGGATAACGATCTTTTAGTGTTATCCGATGCAGTTGTTCATAGCAGCAGGGTGACTGGAAAGCTCAACTGGGTTTTCCGTTTGGCTTCACAGCCACCCTGCAACTGCGGAGGCAGGGGTGAGATGGCTGGAAAGCTGACGGGGGCTCCCCTGTAGGCTTCCCCACCCACCCCACAGCTGTGGAGGCAGGGTGGGTGGCTAGGGAAGCCAACGGGGAGCCACCCCGCAGCAATGGATTGGGTCCCCCAAGCCCCCCAGAGCCGGCAGGGGGGTCACAGAGCCCAAAATAGGCAAAACATTGCACTTTTTCCACCCATTTTGGGCTCTCTGATCCCACTGCCAGCTCCGGGGAGGTCAGGTGACCCAATCTGCACTGTTTCTGAAGTTCCCCCACCTCCCGGGAGGCTGCAACAAGCCAAAATGTTGGGATTCGAATCCCGATGTTTTGGCATGCTGTACTGGCCGGGGAGGTGGGGAAACTCTAGAAACAGCGTGGATCGGGTCCCTTGACCTCCCTGGAGCCGGCAGAGAATGTCAGGGAGCCCAAAATGTGTGCAAAAAGTCTGGTTTTTTCCACCCATTTCAGGCTCTCCAGCATCCCTGCCGCCAGGGAGGTTGGGGGACCCGGTCCAAGCTATTTCCGAAGTTTCCCCACCTCCCTGGAGGCTGCAGCAAGCCAAAAAGTTGGGATTCGAATCCTGATGTTTTGGCTTGCTGCACTGGCAGGGGAGGAGGGGACTCCAGAAACAGTGCGGACTGGGTTCCCCAACCTCCCTGGAGCCGGCAGGGGGATCAGAGAGCCCAAAATTGGTGAAAATGGACATTTTAACCCATTTTGGGGTCTCTGACCCTCCCTTGCCAGCTCCAGGGAGGTCGGGGGATCTGATCTGCACTATTTTGGAAGTTTCTCCACCTCCCTGGAGGCTGCACCAAGCCAAAATGTTGGGATTCAAATCCCAACTTTTTGGCTTGCTGCAGCCTCCAGGGAGGTTGGGAAACTTCAGAAATAGCGTGGATCGGGTTCCTCAACCTCCCCGAAGGCAGCAGGGGTGTCAGAGAGCCCAAAATGGCCAAATTTTGGGCTCTCTGACACCCCTGCCCCTGGGAGGTCGGGGGACCCAATCCGTCCTGTTCCCGACCTACCCGGGCACTTCCATCACAGCATATGATCGGCGCTTGGGTTGGGAGATTGAACGGGCACGTGCCTGGTTCAACCCCCAACCCAAGCAGCTGATCCCATGCTGTGATCTGTCTGCCTCTTTGGAAAGGGCAGGGGGGATTCTACTCATGGAATCCCCACTGCCCTTTCCAAAGAGGCAGGCTAATCCTCTTCTGAAAGGGAACAGGGCTTTTTATTAATGTTGTGCAATCAATGCATTGCACAACGTTAAAAACTAGATAACGACAAGACTTGTGGAACCAAGTCTCATCGTTATCCAAGGTACTAGTGTACACTATAGTAATAGCAAACACAATTACACTTATATAGTGCCCGATAGTGTACTCTTTGGGTGATTTACAGGCAATTACTATTGCATAATACCATTATAATAATAGAAGCAAATATTTTATCCTTGTTCTGAAAGATTAAAAATAACATTTTCTGATGCATAAGATTTAAACTTGCCACCACCTGGCAAGATGTAAAAAGATCACTGGTTAATTACAGTTATCTTTGTCTGCAGATCTTTGCTATTAATGTTAATATGGGATGTCCTTTATCAGGAGATAGTTATTATAAAAGTAAAACGTGAATATGCTTGTAAAGATTTAACACCTAGTTGAGAGTAATACTGAATTTCTTTCTACCATAAACCTGCAGGGTAATATTAAGAAAAAGGACTCTTGCAGACCATAATAACTAGCAAGGGTGTATTGTTGGAGCTCCCAAATGCTGCTGTTTTGCTTGTGTGAACATTGTGCTTGAAACAGGAAATTCTGCTTTGTAAGAGGATGATGGAACCAAAAAGTGTGATAAAATGCCTACAATCCAGAGAGATCCTTGTGATTATGGAAGGATTACATCTATAGCTATATAAAATAGAACAGTTTTAAATTATGATGTGTAATCTGAAGTAATTGTTTTTGAGCAGTAAAATGAATTTGGATAATCAGCCTCTAAATCCATAGAGAAGAAGTAAAATACAGAATATTATTTCTACAGTGAAATATAGCCAGAATTTCAAGCAACTGTAGCTTTCAGACTGCTGTGGAACTGCTCAATTTATGAACTCAAGTAATTTAATATCCTAACATATGAATTCATTTTGATTAGACTATTAGTGTTCCTTTCCCATTTTTTAAACTATGATAATAATTTTCAAACTCTTGTCCCCTCCTTTATCCTGCCATCTCTCAAGTTGTTACATGTCCAAGCATCAATCTATTCACGTTGGAACATGGGAGATGGCGGATAGTGAATGGATCGCATTATGAGTACAAAACAAAAGTTGTCTTCAGCTGTGATCCTGGTTATCATGGTTTGGGACCGGAATCCATTGAATGTCTTTCCAATGGAACTTGGAGTTGGAGAAATGAGAGGCCATACTGCCAAAGTGAGTATTTTGTTCCTAGTCAAGATCTATTCAGTTCTTTGGTCTTTACTCTTGAAAATCCTGTTGTCTGTTTCATCCATCCTCCTTATCCACAATTTTATTGTAGTCTACGTGCCAAGGCATTGATCTTGCCATACCTTGTAACGTTTAAGCACTCAGCTGCTATTTGAAATTGCAACACTTTGTTTTTATCAAATGTTTTCTTCCACAGTAGTGTATCTAGCAACAGCAACAGCAGTTAGACTTATATATTCTCTCACAGGGCTTAGAACACTCTTTGGGCAGTTCACAATGTAATTAGAATTTTTCTGCCAACATGCTGGGTACTCATTTTGCTGACCTCAGAAGGATGGAAGACTGAGTTAGCTTTGAGCATGTCAGGATCCAATTTACAATGTCAGCAGCTTTGGCTGAAGTACTGCAATTTAACCACTGCACCACAAGAATTACATAGGAAGCTGTAGGAACCTAGCTAGAATAATCTAAATCTTGTGGAATCTAAAGAACTCATATAAATACAAATTGACATGTGTATCACATATCATTCCCCAAAATATATTCAATTTTCAGGAACATGCTCATACAGGAAGGAGAAACATTTAACTTGGAAAAAATACCATTACATTAATTATTTCATGTATTTGATTTCAACATTTTCTCAGTCTTATGAAAATTATTGTTATATTATATATTATATATTGTGCCACATTTAACTATATACCTCTCACAGATCATCTACCATTTTGTTTCCTCTGACTGAAAAATGAATAGTGAATGTTTTTCATTAATGTTTTCTTTCACAATTTTAAGTTATTTCATGTGGAGAACTTCCTGTACCTCCAAATGGAAATAAGATTGGCACTCAGATCACATATGGTTCAACTGCTATCTTTACTTGTGACTCTGGATTCATGTTGGTGGGCTCAGCTGTAAGAGAATGTCTCTCTTCTGGACTATGGAGTGGAACTGAAACAAGGTGCTTAGGTAAAGAAATAATTATATTTTCTACAAATCGTATATTCATAATTAAATTGTTTGACTGTTTTTATCATGTGTCCAGTTTCTGTCATTGTATTGGAGTGTGTGTGTTGGTTTGGTTTTTTTTTTTACATTTGAGAGGAATATTTTTGACTGGTGATTTATGCATAGTCTTGTATCTGAGTATCTTATCATTTACCATAGATCTTCCACTTATGAGGTATTGGGATTACTGTAAACTGCAGCACTTCAGTCATTGTAGCTTGATATTCATAACAGTAGATTCTCACACATTACAACTAAATTGAGTCCAAAGCTTGCACATATCAAATTAGTGAAATTCATTGCAGTTATATCAGAGAGTAAACAAAACAAGAGGATGAAAAAACTTGTTGCACTTTTAAGACTAAGTTTAATTTTAATGTTAGCTTTCGTGGCTGAAGTCCACTTCATTGCATTTAAATACTAAGCACTGACAATCCTAAAAATCTTTATTGCTACTTCAGTTGCCCATTCTGAACATGTTTCAAGATCCTTTGTTCTAGTCTTTTTGTTCTACCAAAGGAAATCATTGACACAAGAAAATAAGAAAGATTATACTAAATATATTCCTTTGGATTTAAAAATACAGTCAAATCTCAAGATGCTAAATTAATTTGTTCCTTTTTTGGGGGGGTCTTTGTATCCCTCCCCTCAAAAAAGTATCTTGAAACACAATGAAAAACACATTGCATTATCAGAAGTGGCCACTAAAGGCCACTGTATACTTTTTTTTTTTTTTTGGGAATAGTAGCCGTGTTAGTCTGTGTTTCAGGCATCTCAGAAAACAAAACAAAACAAAATAAAGTAAAATAAAAATAAAAAACACAGTAGCACTTTAAAGACTAACTGCTATATTTTCACTGTTAGCTTTCGTGGATCAAGTCCACTTCATCAGACAAGGAATGAAACTTGCAGGCATGTTCTTATATACCAAATTCAGGAGGTCGAGGGGAGAAGGGTTGGTGTCAAGCAAGATGACAGACAAGCAAGCACAAGAATGCAGTTTCACACAGCCATTAGCAACAATAGATTATTCAGATACACTCTGAATAATCTATTGCTTGTCTAGAGTTTATCTGAATAATCTATTGTTGCTAATGGCTGTGTGAAACTGCATTCTTATGCTTGCTTGTCTGTCATCTTGCTTGACACCAACCCTTCTCCCCTAGACCTCCTGAATTTGGTATGTAAGAACATGCCTGTAAGTTTCATCCCTTGTCTGATGAAGTGGACTTGATCCACGAAAGCTAACAGTGAAAATATAGCAGTTAGTCTTTAAAGTGCTACTGTGTTTTTTATTTTTATTTTACTTTATTTTGTTTGTTTTGTTTTCTGAGATGCCTGTATACTTTTTCCTATCTCAAAAAAACAACAACCCTGAGATTTCTTTTTGTATTGCCAGTTTTTTGTAAGTCTAGCAATTGTAAGTCTAGCAATTCATATATTGAGGTTTGTCTCTATAACCAGTGGAGAAAACTTATTGCAAAATTAAAAGCTCCAAGGCATCACTTTCTACGCAGTACCTAATTTAGCTGAACTTTTGATATAAGGTCACAATTGTTTAATTCTTGTTGAAAAAAATGAATGGTTCCATACTCTGGGGAAGTATGAAGCAAGGCAAAGAAAAGAATACATACTTGTAGCAAGGTTTGGAATTTTTTTTATCATATAACTCAAATGAAATCATTTGACATTTAAACAGAAGCTTCATTAGGAAGGTGACATTTCAGATCTTTCTTTTCATATATGTTTTAAAATATATTTTTACATGGGTACACAGGTATTAAAAGGGAAGCATAAAAATATTAATAGTGTGTGAAACTTTTAAATTAAAACTAAAGAAATCATTCTTAATGCCTAGTGAATAGTATTTTGTTGTGATTAACTGGGATTCTTGAACCAACAAGAATGAAGGACATGAGATGGGGAGGAGGCTAGCTGGGTACTTTGGAGTATTCTCTCCCCTCCATCTTCTCTTTCTCTCTCCTTCTCCCAGCAGCTCTTTTTATTAACAGTTTCACACAAGCATACAGCATATGGCACACAATGACATGATCCATCATCCTTCTACATGCTCTCTATGTCTGACTACGCTAGCCTTAATCTAAACAATACTTGGTTATGCCTAGCTGACTCTGGAGGCATTTACACAATTGATGATAGATGAATGCAACCTATTTCTGTATCCCTACAATAGTACAATGATATAGATAAGAGGAATGAACGTTCTGTGGATCATCTGAACAGGAGCAGACATTTCCAGTATCATAGGGAATGAACAACCTGTGTTATTGATCAGCCTCTCAGAAAATTTGTTCTCACAATTAAACTGATCAATTTCACAAGGATGCAACATTTTGCCTTTCCTTATTTTAAAATGAGAGTACACACTGAATGAAATAACACATTCCAACTATGATACAATAAGAATATATGACTGTATACATCAGAGCAAAGCTAGCATCCTATGTAATTTTCCTTGTGCTTCTATGGTTTATATGAGCTACTAAGAACTCGCAAGATTTTCGGGAGGATGTGTGCTGTCACTGAATTAGAAGCTGGCTTGATTCCCAAAAATGGCAAAATGATTGATTTTGAGTTCAACAAGATATTTCCCACTCAACACAATTAAACTATGCATTTCTATCTTGATTAAAAAATAATTGCAAGTTATTCTGGCTATTGCTGTTACTATAATTATTGTTAGTAGTAAAGCATTACTATTCTAACTTTATAGCAAGCAGTGACTAATTAATAATTCTTAGCAGAACAATGCATTCCAAACTTAGAACATGCAGACTGAAGACTTTCAGGTTGATGGCAAAATAAAGGGAGATCTTCTTTAGTTCAGATGTTTCAGACCAACTGGAAATTAACCTGTCTTTGCAAAGAGTTCAATTTTTCAAAAAAGTCTGTTTTAGTGTTTGTCTTCAGCTATAGTGAAATAAGCAAATCAGGTCAGTATTGTTCAGAAGAGGCAAGATCATAAAAAGTTTGTTAACTAAGCATGACAAGGAAGTGCTTTGTATTTTGAACTTTTTCCTTCTGGCCAACTTTTAGTCTGATGATTAAGCATCCATCTCAGGCAACTGAGAAACTGGTTTTGCTGCATTTGTTTGCCAAACTTTTATTTGTACTCAGCGGGTGATAATTTTAATGGCAAAAGCCGAAATCCACACCAGAGCTTTAGAGAAATCACAAGATAGCTCGTCCTTTTTGGACGTTGTCAGTTAGCGTGTATCATGTATCAATGACGAAGACAATGTATTCTGAGTATCAATGGGAGGAATCCTTTTTTCTTTTAATTGTTTGCCAAATGGCCATAAATCTTTAGACTTGAAGTCTTGAAGATTAATTGCAAAGGAGGATGCCATAGCACAGTGATTGCATTTTGAAATGATGTTTTGTGCTTCGGTCCTACAAAGGGAGTGGCTGCAAACATGAACAGCACAAAGGTATACTCTTCTGCTGTGCAAAAGCTCCTGAAGTTGCTGAAACATCGCAAGGAGTGTTGAATCAAGGGTGGGGGCAGTAGAAAGAATCTCAAGCCACAAAGAAGTGTGAAGTGTTGGATAGAATCAAAGAGAGAAGAACTCCCCTGAACTAGTTAATGGCAAGAATGGAAGTTCACTAATAGATTCCCTCAGAAGTTATAAAAAGGTGGAGAGAACACTTTAAAATACTACTATGGAAAAATAAAGGGAGCAAATGAGAATGCACACAATACCAAGACATCTCACTCTTAGGCCATGTAGGAAAAATGTAGAGCAAGATAATAGAAACGTGAGTGAGACCAGTTATAGAACCACAACTAGCAAAATAATAGATGGGCTTCAGAACAAACAGAAGTTGTACAAATGCATTTTTATCCTTAAACAACTAATAGAGAAAATTATAAAATACAATAAGAATCTTTTTCTCATTTTTAGACCAAAAGAAGGCATTTCAGAAAGTCAGCAGGAAATTCCTGTGGCAAACATTGACCCAATATGTAATAAGTGAATTAGATTTTGTAAAAGCTTATATAGTAACTGCAAAGTGTAGTTAGAATAATTCAAAGAATATCAGTACCCTTTGCAGTAACATCTGGAGTGAAACAGGGATGCATACTATCATCATTATTATTCATCACCTACATAGACAACTTAAGCAGAAAAACTAAGCCTATGAATGGAAACACTATCAATTAACGATTTTTTTGTAGATGATCAGGCATTGATGGCAAGTAAAGCTAAGGAATCACAGCAACACCTTATGTCTGTGAACCAAAAATGCAAAATAAATAATATGAGAATCAATTAAAAGAGACTGAGGCAATGGCAATTGGAAGGAAATAGTAAGGGAACAGGTATAATAAAAGTATCAGAGTTCAAATACCTAGGAACAACATTCACTGAAGATGGCAGAATGGACAATGTAATAAGACAAACCAAATATTGGGACAGTTAGGTCTGGTCTTACAACTTAAGCAGTGATGGGATGTAACAGGTTCTCACCAGTTCTCTAGAACCGGTAGTAACTTTCCCCAGTGTCCCGGAGAACCGGTTGCAGCTTTTGGGGGGGAACCACCTTCGGGGCTTACCTTTTCACTGGTTCCCCTACTGCGCATGCATGCCAAGCACTTGGTGTGCATGCATGCCTACAGTGCTTGGCGCGTATGCATGGCCTCTTTGCTGTCCTCCCAAGTGGGGAAGAGGAAGAGAAGCAGCTAGCCTGAAGCTCCCTATAGCCTGCTCCTCTAGATATCCTAGAGAGCTGGTTATGCAAAGACTTAGTACCTAACTTCTTTAACTGTTGAAAAGTTGAAAAATGGCAAAATGAAGCCATCTTGTGGTGAGTTCATTCTGTAGTTCCTTCCATCTGACCGAGTGTGAGAAAGATTAGCCAGAATAAGCTTTAAGCTCTGGTTGATTTGTATTGTGGGTAGGTGGGTGTTTGGGTGGGTGGATGTATTTTAATGTATTATTTATTTATTTATTTAATTTATTTACGGGTTTGTGTTGTGGGTGGGTGGGTGGGTGGGTGGGTTGAGGTGTGTGTGTGTGTGTGTGTGTGTGTGTGCGTTTGCACTTATTTTTATTTTATTTTTTATTGTTTTTTAATTTATTTTCTTTGGCCCCGCCCACAACATCATGATATCATGACATTGGCTCTGCCCATGATGTCATGATTTTAGCTCCGCCCACACTGTGATGATGTCATAGTGGGGTAGTAAAAATTTTGACATCCCCCCACTGAACTTAAGGCACTACTGACCAGCACAAAGAAACAATTCATACAAAGCATATTCACTGGTTGAAGCCACTGGAAGTGCAAGAACAAAATCTTGTATCTCCCTCCACACCTGAAGTGTTAAAGGAAGAAGCAAAAAGAAGAAGAAGAAATAACTACATGTTTGTACCTAAATTTGTTATTTCATGTTTTGATAATATGCTGTCCATATCACCAAGCAAAAGAACATGTTCTTTTTGTTAAAATACAGGAAAAATAATGTCAGACATCTATGCTAAACCTCTAAAAAATTCCTTTGTCAGCAACAACACAAACTATGAAAAAAGAGATAAGACAGACTGTTATATTTCAGATAGAACAACCACTGGATTATTTTTTCCAAATTTCCATATAAAGAGGTTTTAAACTTTGAAAATCATAAAAAAAAAATCCCAACCAACAATTCTGTCCTGGAGGCCAACAAATAGAAATTTGAATTGGAAGCTTCAAAAGGCTATTAGTTGTTTTTTTTTAAGGGGGGAGGATATCAAAAGTGTGGTGTGTAGCCACAGTGTTGCAGTAGTGGGTGTACTCTTATTCTTGGCAATGTCAAATCAGGTTTTTGAGACTCTTTTTATCATGGTCATAGTAAACAGGCACGGAGTAAAGAATCTGGCCCAAGTCATTAAATGGAAAGAAATTAAATGAGACATAAATAAAAGCCTGACCAGTAAATAGTCATCCATGATTTGTGATATCACTGCTATTGCCATTGTTTTAAATTCTTCATATGTGCCCCCTTTTTCATGATATAATGAGACAGCCGTTCTCTAAGACATGCAGCTGAAAAGAGTGGTTTCCTTGGTGATGGAAATGGCTGTAAATGAGAGCTGTCTAAACTAGCCCTTTCCTTTCAGAAATGCACCTTTTCACTTCCACAGTTCATATATTATGGAGGATGTATACTTCCATCACCATTCATTTTGACATTTGTTTAATGAGGAGCAGAATATGTTATTGCTAACTTTCATTCTTTCCATTGCTGCCTTTGACCATAGACAGACAGATACATGGCTCTGTCTCAGCTATTTTAGAAATAAGTAGTCTTGTTGTGTATAGCTGTTATTATTCATTCCTAAAACACCACTACAAAAGCCTGAACATTGAATGATTAAGAAAAACAGAAATATTTGCTGACAAGAAGAGATAAAAAAGAAAAGAAGCAATAGGAACCTTTGGATGATAATTCAGTGTCTGACAAAACTAAAATTGAATTGATTGTGTGTGATTTAACCTATCAATGATTTAACCTATGCAGAAGAATAAATGTCTTTGAAATGTGGTGTTGGAGGATAATTTTGAGAGTACCCTGGACAGCAAAGAGAACAAATAGGTCAATCTTTAAAAAATCAACCCTGACTGCTCCTTTGAAGGTCAAATATTGAAGATGAAGCTAAAGTATTTTTGACATTAAATGAGAAGAAAGATTCACTTGAGAAAGCCTTGATGCTGGGAAAGGTTGAGGGCAAAAGAAGAAGAGGGTGGCAGAGAAGGAGATGGCCAAATGGTATTGTTGATGCAATGGGCAGAAAGCTGGGCAGTGTGTGTGTGTGTGTGTGTGTGTGTGTGTGTGTGTGTGTGTGTGTGTGTGTGTGTGTGTGTGTGTGTGTGTGTGTGTGTGTGTGTGTGTGTTTTAAGGGCAGGTGGAAATCTTCAAAAGACACTGTGAGCCCTTGCTCTGGCTTCACAATGTGTGGGATTCTTACCCACTAAAACCACCTCCCATTACGCCCTGCCACCCCACGGGACCGCCATCAGGCATTACTTCATGGGGGGGGGGGGAATGGCTATTAAAAACCCTCCTCCAATTTGGCTCCTTGCCCTCCTTCTCCTCTATGTCTCCGGCTGCCCTCTTCGCAGTCTCTCCACACGTCTAAGTTCCAAGATGACCCCGGCTGCATAATTGGACACCGTGACCCAGGTAGTCTCCCTACTCAACATCTCACTGATGATATCTTCTGGAGACAGCTGTTGTCGAAAATGCCTCTGTAGAATTTCCCATTCTGCATCAGAGCATGGACAATGAAAAAACACGTGCTCTGCATCTTCCTGCACGGGCTGGCAGACGGGGCATGAAGCATCATCATCCAGCCTAAAGCGGTGTTGGTAGGCTCTGAAGCAGCCATGTCCTGTCAACAGCTGTGTGAGGTAGTGGTCCACCTCTCCATGCTGTCTTGTCGACCATGCCCTGATGTCTGGGATAAGGCGATGAGTCCACCGTCCCTTGGTTGATTTATCCCAGATCTGCTGCCATTGTGTTATCCTCTCTTTCCTGGCTTCTATGGCAATTGTGTGTCGTTCCTTCTCCTGGTTTTCTCGCCTCTGCCGGTAAATCTCTGCCTGTTCCTCTGCTATCAGATGGATCGGCATCATATCGGCAATGACACACACGGCATCATACGAGACTGTTCGAAACGCCTGAGCCACCTGCAGGGCACTCCTACGGTATATTGGATTTATCTGACGCATGTATGATGTCTCTGCTGTGGCTTCAAACCAAATCGGGGCTGCATACAGCAACACAGAACTAACAACACTCGAGAGGAGTCTTCGGCGAGTCTGCCGTGGACCTCCAATATTTGGCATGATCCTTGTTAATGCATTACATACTGCTCCAGCCCTTGCACTCACAATTTGCAAATGTTCATTAAAGCGTAGCCTGGCGTCTATCTGGACACCCAGATATCGTAGTGACGGTTGCGAGAGAATACTGCAGCCTCCAACAGTAAGGGTGATAGTCTCTCTGGCTTTCCTACTGGTCACTCTGTGTGTGTGTGTGTGTGTGTGTGTGTGTGTGTGTGTGTGTGTGTGTGTGTGTGTGTGTGTGTGTGTGTGCGTGTGCGCGTGCGCAGAGCACACACACACAGAGCCAGTGACTCAATGCCAATCATCAGGTGGCAGTTAACTAACCTGACAACCTTGAAGACTAATGGTCTTGGGTGATGAAGTCTACAGGGAAGGTTGATGGTACTCAAGTGACCTAAATCCCACTCGAACCCATTTTCATGGAAGGCAGCACCTTCATCAATACTGATGAAGACTTTGGGATCCAAAGAGCCTCAGGGCCAGAAAGTGACTTGCAAACCAGAATCAGTCTGCCATATCACAACGTGGAAGGCAAATGGGAGGCCACTGTGTTATATTGTTCCTAGGACAATCTTCATGGCTGAATGCCATGATGATAGCCAATTTTCAGAATGAGATATAGCATTTGAAGAAAAAGATTATATCACATTATTTGCACAAAGCAAAAATGACTTTAAACAACTATTGACAAAGATGAAAAAAAAAGTGAAAAAAGAGATGGGTTTTGACCATTAAAAGTCATGACCACCAGAGAATTATGTAACTTTAATGTTGACAGTAAAGTATAAGACTGTCGATACCAGGGATTCACAGCCTTCGGCCAATGGGCCAGATCTGGCCCCTGACACCATTCCATCTGGCCCACAGTGACAACCTCAGAAGTGGAAGTGGATGCATTTACAACAGCCCTAAACACATCCGCACATTTGCATGCACAAATGCACCCACCATAGTTTAAGGATGCATTTACGAAGGGGGAAACCACATGTCTGGCCCACTTAGCTCACTAAGGGGGAGTGGTCCAGCCCATGGCACAAAAACCTTTAGAACCCCTGGTCTATACCTTGGTTCAGTCATCAATCTAAATGGAGATTTGAAACAAGAAATCATAAAAAGGGCAACTATAAAGGAACCAGAAATGATCTTTAAGTAGAGGGATATATGGCAGGAAACTGAGGCTAAGATCATCAATATTATAGTAGTCCTCATTACAATAGATCATGGGGAAAGCTGAGAGGGGTGGAAATGATTCATTAAAATTGTGATTTTTTGGAATAGTAGCCATGTTAGTCTGTGGTTCAGGCATATCAGAAAACAAAGCTAAACCAAATAAAATAAATAAAATAAAAAACACTGTAGCACTTTAAAGACTAACTGCTATATTTTTATTGTTAGCTTTCGTAGATCAAGTCCACTTCATCAGACAATTAAAATTGTGGTGTTGGAAAGGAGCTTTATGGATACTAAGCAGTGTAAGAAAGAGAAATAAGTGGACTATAGTTCAACTAAATCTGAAGTCTCACATTTAAAAGAACTTAACTTCTTCTTCCATGTCTAGGCCAGAAGTGAAACTGACATAATGAAGCCACTTTTAGTGAGTTCATTCTGCAGTTCCTTTCACCTGACCTAGTGTGAAAAAGATTAGCCAACAATACAGGGTTGCCATTACCAGGTTATGCCTGATTGTGGTTCAAAAATACCACAGTCTTCAAAGAGGCTCTTTCTGTGTACCCCAGGAGGCATTTTAATGTAATGACTTTGTAGAGATAATTAATTTTCATGGTCACCATAAATTGGAAACAACAGCACATAACAACAACACCTGTGGCAATTTTTATTGGATTGGTTTGATATTCACCACATTTGTCAGTAGCTCAAGTAGTAATAGATAATATTTTCAAGTTGTAAACTGAAGATGTAGTAATTTAATTTAAGACTTAAAATGTATTCTGTGTGTCTTGTGTGATTAAACTAAACTTTAACTTGAATATTCCTTTTACTAACTATACAACAAATAATGTCTGACAAAAAATAATTGAAGTGCTCCCATTTCTAATTATCATAATTTGCATATTTAATTTTAGCGGGCCACTGTGGAGTTCCTGATCTTATAGTCAATGGTCAAGTAATTGGAGAAAATTATGGCTACAGAGATACTGTTGTATATCAGTGCAACCCTGGCTTTCGACTCATTGGATCTTCTGTACGGATTTGCCAGCAGGATCACCACTGGTCTGGGCAGCTTCCATCCTGTGTGCGTAAGTAAGCAATGGCAGAGGTCATACTATGCTTACATGATTTATATCCAGTTTTCAATCATTTGATGAAAGGATGCTGAAACAGCTATGATGCTTAACCCTGAAAAGCTGGCTTTCATTTCATAATACAGTTGTACCTCGCTTAAAGAGCATAATGCGTTCCACAGGATTGCTCTTTAAGCGAAACACCATTGTAAGTGACCAATTGTAGGGGGGATTGGGAACCCTGATTTATTTGTTAAGCGATTTTTTGGTTGGTTTTATTTGTTAAGTGAAGCGAACATTCAGAGAAAATTCTGCTCTTTAAGCGAGTTACTCTTTAAGCAAGACGCTCTTTATGCGAGGTTTGACTGTAATTAATATATTAAGTGACTACACACATAGAGAGAGTTACA
Organism: Furcifer pardalis; assembly: GCA_030440675.1. Taxonomy (NCBI): domain Eukaryota; kingdom Metazoa; phylum Chordata; class Lepidosauria; order Squamata; family Chamaeleonidae; genus Furcifer; species Furcifer pardalis. Next base: position 64,190,681 of record CP126891.1, read on the forward strand.
TTACACGTTTATGTCCATATTTATCTATATTTCTTCGTAAGTAAGTCCCTCTGTATTCGGTGGAGCTTACAGTAATAACCCGGATAACGATTGCATCGGATAACGCTAGAATCGGATAACGATGCAAGTTTTTTTGAAAAAACTTGCATCAGATAACGATTCTGGATAATGATTCTTAGCGTTATCCAATGCAGTGGTCTGCGGGTGTGGGGTGGTTTGGGTAGAACTATCCAATCCACCCCCCACCCGCAGCAGTCTCTGCGACTGCAGTAGGGTTGGGGAAAAGCACCCGCCTTTTCCCCCGAACCTACTGCATTCGCAGAGACTTCTTTTTTCTTTCTTTCCCTCCCTGTATTTAAACTACAGGGAGGGGGAAAGAGACATAAGTGATTGGTTCTCTAGAGAACCAATCCAAATTGTACAGACTACTGGCCTGTAGTAAAAAACGTAGATTCCTTTCATTTAACTTTTTCTTTGGGAAACAAATAAATATAAATATCAATATATATATCAATATCAATAAATATAAATATCAATAAATAGCACCTAAAAAAAGCAAATGAACCATATTGTATTCACCTTCATTCACCTAAGGAGGCTATATCTCAAGACTAATTGTAAGTAATTTCAAATTACTTCAGTACAAGGTATGTCTGCTCACAAAATTCTGGATACAGTATGTTAGGGTGAAATGTAAACCCAGATACACCTGCTAAATTGTAGAACAGCTATGGCAGTTTTTCAGAAATGAATTATAACTGATTTCTTTCCCAAAGGCCCCCAGGTTCCTGTAGAATCCCTTTCATTGCAGGGAAGTCTTTTGGGCCTGCAATACAGAAGGGAAAATCTTTAATTAGCAAAAATAATTTCTGCTGGGGTGATTTTGGGAAATTAAAAAATCTCCCCATCCTACAGCAGCTCCCTCGTGATGAAAGGGATTCCAAGGTTGCCTCTGAACCTTTGGGGATATCAGAATATTTAATTTCCCAAAAGAGCTAAATATGGTGACATAATCAGCCTTATGCAGTGTAAAGTTGCACAGCAAAATTTGAGCCAATACCATTCCCTTTGTAACAGATGTGGTAATTTATAGCACTGAGCAAACTCCATTACTGGATGATAAAAATACAGTACAGGAATATAGTTCAGTTTAGAATACAGGATGTCTGGGATGCAAAGAAAATAAATAGGCCTGCCAAAAATACATAGCAAAGAATGACACTGTGGAAGGAAGAATACAAGTCCTAAATCTTATTTGGTAATTCCACTGTAAATTTAAAAAAAAAACCCTAGAATCACTTTAAGTGAATTTCTGTCAAAACATTTAGAAACCAGTGATCTGACTGGCATGTGATTCACTTCTTTTTTAAATATCTTCTGAACACCTTGCAACATATTATCATCTCTGGAAGTACCTTTTGGCTGGATGCTATATCTTTTTAGTATTGGTTTTTAAAAAGTATTTTGCGTTGATATGCTTTTAATTTTTTTACATTTCAATTGTATTTGTTCATACTTGTTGTAAGTTGCTATATTATTATTATTATTATTATTATTATTATTATTATTATTATTATTATTATTATTATTATTATTATTATTATTATTATTATTATTATTATTATTATTATTATTATTATTATTATTATGGCTGCTTCTTCCCTGGCCATTGGTGTGGGCGCAGGGGGAAGGGGTGGCCAAGTTCTCAACCTGCCCTGGCTGCTGCTTCTTTGGCTGTTAGTGTGGGTGCAGAGGGAGGGGCTTATGACTTATTCTTATAAGAAAAGTGAGATCAATCGATCAAATATAAGCAGGATTCTCTAATGATAATCTGCATTCTCTCCAAGATCCTACAATGAATGAGATAGTTAGCTCATGTTTAACGATAGATCAAAAACATTATTTCTTAGACTGGATACATAGAACTTGATAACAATATACTTTCTCTTGGGCTTGGTTCTGATGTTAGCTGTTAGCTGTGGTCACCCTGGCAGTCCGATTTATGGAAGAACAAGTGGAAATGGTTTTAACTTCAACGACGTGGTGACGTTCTCATGTAACATTGGCTATATAATGCAAGGACCAACAAAAGCCCAATGTCAGGCAAATAGGCAATGGAGTCATCCACCACCAACATGCAAAGGTAAAGCTGAAAAAATGTTGAACTTTTCCAAGGGCAGATTGTTATGTGGAGGAAATGGTGGAATTAAAAGCTTAAATCCAGTGTTGTGTTGTTGTGTTGATACTGTACTGGTAAGACAGAACTTCCTTTTGCTCTCCATTCCTCAGCAGCTTTTACACTCCTCTAGATTTGAGCTTCAGTGGGAAAAGAAGAGTATATTGCTGGATTTCCAGTGTTCTACTATTAGGAATCTTGTGTTGCAATAATTTATAATTTAAAGAAATGGGCAAACGGAAGATTTTGCATATTTGTGTTTTCCTTGGATATAAATTGTATAATACCTGAGGCTGAGTCCTAAGATGAAACAAAATGTAAAACCATTTAATTTGTATTTGTCGAAATCATTTTACTTTCAGATTATTTTTCTCCTTTAAGACATAGCTTAATGAACAAGTTCTAAAAATTATATTGAGTTGTTTATTTTATAAGTTTTAACCTTGTGTCTGTGACTTCTAATTGGTGTTTAACTTATTGATATATCACTTTGGAATTTTGTTTAGTAATATATAGTATTGTAAACATCAGTTATGCCAAGATAATGCACTGGTCATAGCAAACACTCTCTTCCAGCAACACAAGAGGAGACTTTACACGTGGACATCACCAGATGGCCAACATCGAAACCAGATTGATTACATACTCTGCAGCCAAACATGGAGAACCTCCATACAGCCAGCAAAAACGAGACCTGGAACAGATTGTGGCTCAGATCACAACCTACTGATTGCAAAATTCAAGCTTAGACTAAAGAAAATAGGTAAAACAATTAGTCCAGACAGATATGACCTAGACAACATCCCTAAGGGATACATGGTGGAGGTGTAGAACAGATTCAATGGGAGTGCCAGAAGAATTATGGGCAGAGATGCAGGACACCATGCAGGAAGCAGAAAAGAAAACCATACCAAAAGAAAAGAAGCATAAGAAAGCTAAATGGTTGTCCAATGAGGGTCTTAAAATTGCAGAGGAAAGAAGGGATACAAAAGGCAAAGGAGAAAGGAAAAATACAATCACTTGAATACAGAATTTCAAAGAAAAGCAAGGAGAGATAACCAAACCTACCTGAATGAACAGTGCAAAGAAATAGAAGAAAACAACGCAACAGGCAGGACTAGAGATCTTTTTTAAAAAAAAAAAAATTGGTGAAATCAAGAGAATGTTTAAAGCAAAAATAACTATGATAAGGGACAAAGATGGGAAGGAGTTAGCTGATGCAGAAGAGATTAAGAAAAGATGGAAAGAGTACACAGAGGAACTCTAAAAAAAAACGACCTCAACATTCCTGATAATAACAATGATGCGAAAATTGAACTTGAGCCAGACATCCTACAGAGTGAAGTCAGAAAGACCCTAAAAAGCACTGCAAACAACAAAGCCAGTGGAGATGATAGTATCCAACTTAAACTTTTCAAAGCCCTAAAATATGATGGAATCAAATTATTACATTCTATATGCTAGCATATTTGGAAAACACAACAATGGCCACAGGATTGGAAAAGATCAATATACGTTCCAATCCCCCAAAAGAGTAATGCCAAAAAATGTTCATATTATCGAACAATTGCGCTCATCCCACATGCTAGTAAGGTGATGTTCAAGATAATATAGGATATATTGCAGCAGCACATGGAGACAGAATTACCAGAAGTGCAGGTGGGGTTCAGAAGAGGCAGGGGGACTAGAGACCACATTGCCAACATATGTTGGATCATGGAAAAAACAAAGGATTATCAGAAACAAGTCTACTTCTGTTTCATTGATTACACTAAGGCTTTTGACTGTGTGGACCACAACAAAATGTGACATATAATTAAAGAGATGGGAATAACAGACCACCTTATATACCTCATGAGAAATCTGTACATGAATCAAGAAGCAACAATTAGGACAGAATACAGAAGGACAGAGTGGTTTGGAATAGGAAAAGGAGTAAGACAAGGCTGCATTTTGTCACTCTGCATATTCAGCTTATACACAGAGCACATAATGTGCAATGCAGGGATGGAGGAATCACAATTTGGAATCAAAATTGCTGGGAGAAACATCAACAATTTGAGATATGCAGATGATGCCACCCTAATGGCAAAAAGTGAGGAGGACCTAAAGAAGTTCCTGGTTAGGTTGAAAGAAGAAAGTGCAAAAGCTGGCTTGAGACTCAGTATAAGGAAAACAAAGATAATGGTAACAGGCCCTATAAGTCCCTGGAGAATAGATGGGGAAGAAGTAGAAGTAGTAACAGGTTTTACTTTCCTAGGATTAAAGCTTACTGCAGATGGTGATTGCAGCCATGAAATAAAAAGGTGACTCATTCTTGGGAGGCAAGCTATGAGAAATTTGGGGAACATAGTGAAAAGTAGAGACATCACATTGCAAACAAAAATTTGTCTAGTCAAAGCAATGGTATTCCCGGTGGCAATGTATGGTTGTAAGAGCTGAACCATTAGGAAAGCTGAGCGTAGAAGAATAGATGCCTTTGAGATGTGGTGCTGGAGGAGAGTTTTGAGAATCCCCTGGACAGCAAGGAGAACAAATAGGTCAATATTGGAAGAAATCAACCCTGACTGCTCCTTAGATGGTCAACTAGTGAAGATGAAGCTAAAGTACTTTGGACATCAAATGAGAAAAGAGGATTCACTTGAGAAAGCCTTGATGCTTGGAAAGGTGGAGGGCAAAAGAAGAAGGGGGTGGCCAAAATGAGATGGCTAGATGGTATTGTAGACACAATGGGCACAGAGCTGAGCAAGTTGAGGAGGATGGTGGAAGACAGAAGTGCCTGGCAGACAGTGGTCCATGGGGTAACAAAGGGTCAGAATCAACTGTGTGACTGAACAAAAAAAAATCAGTGCTTTAACAAGAAGAACTAAAAGTGTGTTTACTGCCTTTTTGGGGGTCTGTTTGCTTCATCTTAGACAGCCATAAATTTTCCAATTGTAACTTTAAAATAGATTTGCACCACTGAGATGATAGAGAAAATGAAATCATGTCCTTCTGTTTTTTCCTAAGGGGTACCAAATCCTAGTACTTGCTTTGAAGATTATGGCATTTACATTGATTTAATGTTAACATTAATCAAGACTGTTGTTCCCTGTTGAAAACTGGCAAACTCAAATAACTGCAAGTTTTCAAGTCTTTTTTATATTTGGTTAAAAACTAATGTATCCTCCCTAGTAGTTTTCTGTCACTGTGACAGTAAATAAAAATAATCAGTGTTCAAAATGAAAAATATTAGTCATAAAGCTGCAACAGAAAGGAGGGAAAGCCTACAGTTGGATAGCTATCATATGGCAAGAGTCCTACAACTAGATTTTTAGCCTATTGTTTCTGGTACATATCTATTCATATAAATTGCTTTTTTATCTCCTGAATTATATCCCTCTTTAAAGTTTGTAAATAGAATCATATGCAGCCAAGCCCCACTTGATTAACATTGATAGAGCACAGATTTGTTCAGTGTTTTAAAGTCAGCAGCAATCTATAGCTAAACTTTTTTTTACTATAAAAAGTAAGTGGGATCTTTTACTCTGAAAAAATATTGCCTCTGAACAAAAGAATAAAAAAAATCAAATTCCTAAATAACAAAAATATGTAACCATAGGTGATGTAAAATATGCCTTATTTCCCATCTTTCCTTCCAAATGTTGGTGAATTGAATATTTTTCAATACTTTCCTTGTTGCCACTCACATGCATTTGGAAGGCAGTTGGACTGAATAAAGTTATAGCCATTCCTGGTGGAATTCAATGGCTAAGTGTTTTCCCCATGGTGGACATTATCCTATTGACCTGTGAAATATGGGTCAAGGGGGTTAATCCATAAAAGAAGAGTTTCTGAGAATACCATGCCTTTGATGATTGGGCTAGACCAGTGGTCAGCAAACTTGGCTCTCTAGGTGTTCTTCGACTTCAGTTACCAGAAGCCTAAGTTAGTACACCTGCTGATCAGGGCTTCTGGAAATTGAAGTCCAAGAACACCTGAAAAACCAAGTTTGCTGACCCCTGGGCTAGACAATAGGATACTGACAGCAGTACCCGGTTAATTAAATTAAGAATCCAGAAGCAACTGTGAACTTTAATGCATCTGGTTTTTATCGCAGACAACTCCTGCTCATTAAGAAATACAGATGAGCTTCACCGGAACACAATTTCCTACCAGTAGAATGTTTTGGATACATTTAATCTATATTGTGTACTTGATCATTCAGTAAACTAAAAATGGCATGTGATGAATATCAATTTCTTTCTAAGAACTCAACATTTATTTGGCTAATATGTATGTCTTGATACACCTTTTTTATTCTTGCAAAATGGCTATATGATATTTCTCTTTCTTTTGTGTACAGTGGTCAACTGTTCTGATCCAGGAATCCCTGCAAACTCTATAAGAGAAAGTAAGATTGAACATGGAAATTTTACATATGGCACTGTTGTTTTTTATGACTGCAATCCAGGATATTTTTTATTTGGATCGTCAGTTTTAGTCTGCCAGCCAAATGGTCACTGGGATAAGCCTTTGCCAGAATGCATTAGTAAGTATTTTATAATGTGTTTTTATTATGTTGATTGTAGATGGTGGTGGTGAGGTAACATTTGTGGAATCTTTTGAAGCATTTAAACCACTTCACTTGGGTGATCAATTTAGAATCCTTACAAAAATATTTAAAGTAAATGAGTAACCCACACACACACCCCATATAGAAGACACAAGTATTCAGACCATTGTTTCTTACATGTGTTATCTGAGAGACTGAGATGTAAGGAGACTGAGATGTAAGGAAACTGAGGTGTTAGTGGTTTTGATTATCAAAGTGTGCAAAATGTAGTGATGATGGTGAAGGAAAACAGAAAAATTGTTTGGTGATTATAATGTAATTTTTATCTCAATATTTATGCATCGTAGTGGTTGACTGTGGTCATCCTGGCATTCCTCCAAATGCAATCCTGTCGGGAGAGAAATATACATTTGGGTCTACTGTTCGGTATTCTTGCACAGGAAGGCGGTCATTAATAGGTCAATCATCTCGAACATGTCAGATGAATGGACAATGGAGTGGATCTATGCCTCATTGCTCAGGTACCACTTTTAAAGTATGTGAATGTAATTTTGAACCCAATTTTAAGCTTGTACTAGTTTCAGCTGGAACATTTTTCCTTTCAGGAGCTAGATCAAAAATAAGTCACAATATACAGTCAAACCTTGCATAACGAGCATTTCGCTTAGCGAAAAACTCACATAACAAGCTAGTTTTTCACTAAGCAGTCTGACTCGTGTAAAGAAAATTTTCACTATGCAAGTTGGACTTTCCCCATGGAAAAACTCTCATAACGAGCTTTTCTATGGGGAAAACTCGCATAGCGAAAAATTTTCACTATGCGAGTTTCCCCCCTTGAAATGCTTGTTATATGAGTTTCCCATATGAATTTTCGCTATGCGAGCTTGTTTCGCATAGCGGAAAACTCTCATAGCGAGCAGCCTCACAGAACAAATTAAATCCATTATGTGAGTTATGACTGTATAACTGCACTCAAAGCTAGATTTCACAACAAACATCCAGAGTGGAAATGAAAGCTTCCTAGTAACATTTAACATGAAGGATGAGTGGTCATAAGGACACAGGAAGGGTGACAATGTGTTCATGAATGTGTATATTATTATACAAGCTTTTTTCCTTCTATGGCCAGAATCAGTTTAGGCTCAAAAAGCTCTTCACTGAAAGGATAGCTGTTTTTACTTCTGCGTTCAGCTTTCCTAATGGTCCACCTCTCATAAACATACATTGCCACCAGGAATACCATTGCTTTGACTAGATGAATTTTTGTTTCCAATGTGATGTCTCTACTTTTCACTGTGTTCCTGAGGTTTCTCATCGCTTGCCTCCCAAGAATCATTTGCCTTTTTATTTCATGGCTGCAATCACCATCTGCAGTGAGCTTTGATCCTAGGAAAGTAAAATCTGTCACTGCTTTTACTTCTTCTCCATCTATTTTCCAGGGACTGATAGGCCCTGTTGCCATTATCTTGGTTTTCTTGATGTTGATTCTCAAGCCAGCTTTTGCACTTTCTTATTTCAACCTAATCACTCAGAAGAACTGATGTTAGCATCACCATGGTGTTGTGCATCTTGAATGACAACCGTACTTCTACCATTTTCTTTTACTGTCCTGCTTATCACACAGTGATGATAGCATTTATTCTTTTGAGCAAACAGCATGCTACACGTTGATATCATAATTCAATTCAACTTCAAAAAGTAAGACACTGATAACATCTCTTAAAATGTCTACACGTTTTTGGCATCCTCTGACATGCACATTTACATTTCATATATTTTCCACTAGTCTAATCATGTAGTGTTTTCTACTTCACTTTCTATGTCATAAAAAATAGGATTAAGTCACTGTACTTTCTAATGAAATAGAAATAAAGAAATAGAAGAAAACAACACAAGAGCCAGGACTAGAGATTTTTCAAAAAAATTGGGGAAATCAAGGGAACGTTTAAAGCAAAAATGACCATGATAAGGGACAAATATGGCAAGGAGATAGCTGATGCAGAAGAGATTAAGAAAAGATGGAAAGAGTACACAGAGGAACTCTACAAAAAGGACCTCAACACCCCTGATAATAACAATGATGAGGAAATTGAACTTGAGCCAAACATCCTAGAGAGTGAAGTCAGAAAGGCCCTAAAAAGCACTGCAAACAACAAAGCCAGTGGAGATGATGGTATCCAAGTTGAACTTTTCAAAGTCCTAAAAGATGATGGAATCAAATTATTTCATTCTTTATGCCAGCAGATTTGGAAAACACAACAATGGCCACAGGATTGGAAAAGATCAGTATACTTTCCAATCCCCAAAAAGGGTAATGCCAAAGAATGTTCACTGCAGATGGTGATTGCAGCCATGAAATTAAAAGGTGACTGATTCTTGGGAGGCAAGCTATGAGAAACTTGGGGAACATAGTGAAAAGTAGAGACATCACATTGCAAACAAAAATTTGTATAGTCAAAGCAATAGTATTTCGGGTGGCAATGTATGGTTGTGAGAGCTGGACCATTAGGAAAGCTGAGCGCAGAAGAATAGATGCCTTTGAGATGTGGTGTTGGAGGAGAGTTTTGAGAGTCCCCTGGACAGCAAGGAGAACAAATAGGTCAATCTTAGAAGAAATCAACCCTGACTGCTCGCTTGAAGGTCAAATTGTAAAGATGAAGCTAAAGTACTTTGGACATCAAATGAGAAGAGAGGATTCACTTGAGAAAGCCTTGATGCTGGGAAAGGTGGAGGGCAAAAGAAGAAGGGGACAGCCTAAAATGAGATGGCTAGATGGTATTGTAGACACAATGGGCACAAAGCTGAGCGAGTTGAGGAGGATGGTGGCGAACAGTGGTCCATGGGGTCGTAAAGGGTCGGAATTGACTGTGTGACTGAACAACAACAAAGTTTCTAATGTTCAGCTGACAGACAAAAATTATTTTACATTGATTTATTTTTTAAAAGAATGTGTTCAACTAATTATAATAATAAGTACAAGTGACATTCTGTATAGCAAAATTTCATACAGACTTCCAGATCTTGGCTGGAATGGTATGTGGATTAATTTGAAGTTATCAAATAATGCATCATGAGTTTTATTTTACCTGACAGTAACTAAAATGATATTCTTTGTGTCACTGAAGATTATCAGTCATGTGTCTTCCTTGTGAAATATTCCTATCACATCCTATGGTGTAGAGCACAGTTATAAAAAGATAGACATAAATCTGATCATTGAAGAGAACTAACAGAAAGACCATCCTTTGTTGTCTTCATAGCTTAAAATGATAATTACCACTTCAGAGGCTCTGTACTCAACTGTAACCCTCCTGACCTTTACATGCAAATCTCCTTTGGCTTTGAAACAGCACCAGTTTTCCTACTACCATAACTTAACTGCAAGCTATTTGTGTCTCCTATTATTTTATTTAGGACAGGTATCTGCTAGGTTTTGAAATTTCATATTTAGGGAAATCAGGGCAGTAACAGAGAGGAGCTGGTCTTGAGATTTTTGAAAGAGTAAGGTGAGACAATGTACCCTTTTATTGAAAATCAAAGGCAATGCCAAAGGACCACATGGCATAGCTGCAGTAGTGCAGCAAAAACTCTGCTCATGACTTGAGTTTGATCCTGACAAGCACAAGGTCGAATCATCCTTCAATCCTTCCAAGAGCGGTGAAATGAGTGCCCAGTATATTGGCGGCAAAATGCTAATCAGTGAACTGACCAGAATGTGTTTTAAGTGCTATAGGGTGGTATAGTATGTAATTGCTATTGCTATCAATACCCAGAAACATTGTGATATCTTTATATGCTCATTGGAAATATTTTCTTTCCTCTCCTTATAGTTACCACGGGTCCTTCAAACACATCAAGTTTACTTATCTTATACATACTATGAATAATCAAGATAAGTTTCAAAGTACAGTAGCTAAGTAAACCTGAAAATAAGTTTCCAATGTTGGTCACAAATTCTGGTGAAATAATGCAGGCTTTCCTTAGCCATAGTTTGTGCCAGAATAGATGAACACCAACAGGAATAATTAATGCAAGAAAGTAGGAGAGGAATACCCAATGAAAGAATGGTTGCCAAGTTCTGATAATTTTGATATGATAAGAGACCTGCCGAATGATATTTGCATCCAACCCTAGTCTGGCAAAAGATTGGGCTGAGCTGTGATTGAAAATTATTTCTTCATAAGTATTTTGTTTTTCTGTAAGCTGTGCAATATGCCACAAATGCTATTGGTCCTTTTACTTTTGTTTATGGATAGTGCATTCATTTTGTTTTAAACCTGTGCTCATTATATTGTTTCAAAAGAAACAGAGGGAGCATATGTTCTAAACAAAATAGATCTGTATGTTTAAATAAATACATCTAGAGCACAATCTTGTATCTCCTCAGCAGTGAGAAACTTTACTAAGTGAGCAGGGTACTTAACTGGTATACTCACAGGTAAGTGAGTATTAAATTTTTAATTGTTGTGGTTGATATGTTATGCTGTAAATCACCCTGGGTCCTTTGGGGAGGAGGGCGATGAACAAGTATGACTAAATAAATAAATAATAATAATTAATAAATAAAAGAATTGACAACATCAAGGCCTTTCTCTGAAGCAAAACCTCCGTTATCTCAAGAAGATACGAACTAAATTCTTAGTCTGTTTTCAGAGTATGATTATAAGGCATTTGTTTTTCGGGGTCTGGCAACATGCTATCTTAAGATATAGGAACAGACATTCATTCTTTTTATATGAAAATGGAAGGGAAGGTACTTTTCTCCCTCTGCTTTTTTTATTCATAAATAAATAGCAGCTGGGTAAATTCAAGGTTGAAGCGGTTAGAGCAACTCTCAGAACACTTCTGCTATTGACAGAATGCAGGGATATTCATGTCATAAAAAATGGTGCAGTTTACTTTTCATCTTCTAAAGTCATAAGTGAAATGGTAAAGAGAGCCAGATGTTGAAAAACTGTTGCTATTTGCTAAAAAGGAAATAAAACTTCATCTTATTTTATATACATGTGAGTGGGGTATGTCATGCTCAGGGTCTAACAGGCCATTAGGAACACAGATTTTCACTTCCCTTTACATTTGAAACAGCTCATCTGCTGGAAGCATCTGAGTAATTTTCAAACATTAGGTGTAGTAGAACACCTCATTCTTTCCTGCATTACATATAATCTTGCGGGCACAATCATGCAGGGAGAAATGTTAAAGATTGCATCAGCCTGTGATATCCAGTGATGGGATGTAGCAGGTTCGCACCAGTTCGCCAGAACTGGTAGTAACATTTCCCAGTGTCGCAGAGAACCGGTAGCAGCTTTTGGGGTGAACCACCTTCAGGGCTTACCTTTTCACTGGTTCCCCCACTGCGAATGCGCACCAAGCACTTGGTGTGCATGCACGCTTACAGTGCTTGGAATAGTATGCACAGCCTCCTTGCTGTCCTCCCAAGCGGGGAGGAGGAAGAGAAGCTGCTAGCCTGAAGCTCCCTATAGCCTGCTCCCCAGGGTAAGTGACTCACCTTTGGATGTGGTGTGTCTGTGTGTATTTTAATGTGTATTTAATACCTTTACCTATATTGATGTACTACCACAGTTCCTAAAAAGGCCTGGCAGCTGGCAGCCTAGCTTGGGGTTTTTAAGCAAAGTCTTGGAGTTACCCCATCAATAAGCTATACCTGTGCTGTTCCAATTGGAGAGCCCTTAAGGAGGTACAGCTGTTTTATATTTACATTAAGGCATATTATCCTAGAGAACTAGTTGGACAAAGACACTTAATACCTAACTTCTTTAACTGTTGAAAAGTTGAAAAGTGCCAAAATGAAGCCATCTTGTGGTGAGTTCATTCTGTAGTTCCTTCCATCTGACCTAGTGTGAGAAAGATTAGCCAGAATAAGCTTTAACCTCTGGTTGATTTGTGTTTGGTGTGTGTGTGTGTGTGTGTGTATTTTAATGTATTATTTATTTATTTAATTATTTAATTTATTTACAGGTTTGTGTTGTGGGTGGGTGGGTTGAGGTGTGTGTGTGTGTGTGTGTGTGTGCTTATTTTTATTTTATTTTAAAATTTTTATTTTATATTTTTAATTTTTTTCTTTGACCCCGCCCATGTCATTACATCATGATGTTAGCTCCACCCACACTGTGATGACATCACAGTGGGGTAGTAAAAGTTTTGACATCCCACCACTGGTGATATCAAATGAAAATTTAATTGAAAATTACTTAAATCCTTTAAAAAAGCCCATCCCTTTGCGCGCGCATGTGTGTGTGAATGTGCATGCATGTGCGTGCGCGTGCATGTTTTGAGTCTCTCTAGGGATCCTTTTTTTCTGAGTAAATTTTTGGGAGTTTCTCGATACCAAAGAGGACCTTTCCTATGAGAAAAATCACCAGTGGTGATCTGGCATCAGTTTTCTTATGATAAAGGTTCCTTTGTAGATGGCTTTTTTGGAAATATTTAGACCAGCCGTTTCCCAACCTTTGGTTTTGGGATTTTAATTCCCAAAAGCCTAAGTCAATTCTCCAAAGCATTGATCAGCCAATGTATTGACTTAGGCTTCTGGGAATTGAAGCCCCCCTGTGGGATGTGTGCCCCACATTGCGAAACACTGATTTAGACACTAACCTACCTACAGAATATCGGTATTCAATTTAATCTGGAGCAGTTTCAATCAAGCCCTTGACTCTAATTGTAATTATTGTGCCTCCTGGAAGAAGAACCTGTCACTGTAGTCCTGGTTAAACAGCACAATCCCACAATATCTCCTCCAGGAAAAGGAAATGGAATGGTAAACTATTTCTGAGTAATCTATACCTAGAAAATCTTGAAGAGGGTCACTGAAGATGAGAAGTTTCTTGATGGCACATAGTTATATTATTTTAAAAATGCCATTAGATTCACTATCAAAGACTGATATAAAATTAAAATCCTCATCGTCGTCGTCGTCGTCGTCATCATCATCATCATCATTTTCTTCTTCTTCTTCTTCCTCCACCTCCAGAAACAGCACCAGATTATGCAGAATAAATGGTATTAACAGGAATAGCTGATTGAATTCATTTGATTGCACATGAGTTGCATATACACAAGAATAAAAAAGGAATTATATAATTAGTGGTAGTTTTCCACTCCCAGTGGTTTCATTAATGATGTCCCAGCACAGAGATACAAGATTATACTGGCTAATGTTCTTTAGTGGACTAGAGCAGACAGAGATTTTGATATTAAAAAATAATGTGAATTAGAAAACTGGAGCATGTACTACTTTTTTTTATTTAAACACACTGTTTAATTTACTAGCAATTTTGTGGGAGTCTACTGGATGCTACATATTTAAAGTTAAGTAACTACTTGTAAAATTGTCATAAAATATAAAAAGGCAGAATTTGTATGCTTTTTCACAATATATTTTAAATTTTGCAGTGGTAACAGGGTTTCTTCTGTTATGACATCACATTTGGATGCATGCATTTTCACAGTGTGGATAAACTTATAGCTATACTGTTGCATTCCTTATTCTTATTAAAATTATATTTCTACCATAAATTTTAGGTGACACTACAGGATCTTGTGGAGACCCTGGAATTCCTGGTCATGGGTCTAGAGATGGAAGCAATTTTAGAGTTAAAAGTACTGTACAATTTTCTTGTGAGCTTGGTTATATCCTTCACGGATCAGAGGAAAGAACATGTCTGGCAAATGGAAGTTGGACGGGAAAGCAACCAGAGTGTAAAGGTAAATTACATTTATGAGCGGAAAATGGTGCTGTGTTATTAAAGCAGATGTTATCAAAATATGCTGACTTTAAAGAGAGTCAGTGCAGTGAGGTGGATAGAGACTAGGACTGGAGAGCTGGGTTTAAATCCCAGTTTAGCCAAAGAAATTCATTTTGGGAGTGGCATTGGTAAAACCACTCCTTTCACATCTCAATATATTGACAACCCTGTTCGGGTCAATAGAAGTCAGAAATGGCTTGACAAAATATAGCAAAAACATATTGTCTTTAAAAGCTTTCTCATTTGGAGAAAATCATTTGCTATGGAATTGCCATTCATACAGCCCAGGTGTTATCGTTTTCTATATTGTTTGCATTGCAAGTAGCTTGAAATAGTCAGGGGTGATAATGAAATAGTCTAGCTCTAGTGGATGACCAGTGTGCATTCTTCTGATATAGCATGAACTGGATCCTCTGAATGAATTTCTGATTTAATAAAAAAGAATCCAATTTAAACTGACCCTGTCAGGCCAGGTTATCCTGCTATGGTATTAGAGGAGACCATACTACCATTGATTCAATACTGACCATCAGGTGGCAGTTAACTAACCTGATGGCCTTGGGTGGTGAAGTCAATAAGGAAGAGAGATGGTCCCCAAGTGGATTAAATCCCACTTGAATCCATCTTGATCAAGGGCAGCAGCTTCATCACTACTGGCCTGGGGCTGATGAGGACTTTGTGTGCCAAAAGGGCTCCAGACCAGAAAGTGACTTGTGGAACTGGATCAGTGGTACTGGTGTCACACTGTGATGCATAAGGCAAATGAAAGGCCCCTCGATTATATTACTTCAAGGACAATCTTCATGGCTAATTGCCCCAATGATAGCCAATATTCAGAATCAGATATGGAATTTGAAAAAGAAATTCCATTGGATACTATTTGCATGGTGAAGGGGAGGGCACCAATTTGCTAGTATGCCAGCCTGTTTGCAGTCCTGTCTTTGCTTGAGCATATGTATTAAATAGAGTATTAAATGAAAATATAGATAACTAGTTTAGTACAAAATACAATATCAGTTTGTTTCTCCTTCTTCACTCTCTGGATACTTGTTATGCTGTTACAGCTGGTACATAGAGTTTTATCAGTGCTAATGTTGAAGTTCAGAACATTGCAAATACTCTAGATTCCACCATTCCTGGCATCTGGCAGCCACCAAAGCTGTAACAAGCATCAAGGTATCATAGGGATAATGTAAGAGTTAGACTTTTCTTTTCCAGTGCTGCTATAGTAACAAGTAAGGTTAATGGGGAGATGGGGAGGAAGGTGTTTGTGGAAGGTCTGTGGAAAGAAATAGATTAGAAAGGAAGAAATGATGATGATGATGATGATGATGATGATGATGATGATGATGATGATGATTGGCTTGAGGAGAACATTTGGCACCTATTCTAATTCTAAATTTTAGCAACATGAGTAACTATTGGAATTTGACTACATTTTCATGAAGATAGAGGCCAAAATACTGTTCAGGATTCATATACAGTAATACCCCGGATAATGCGAGTACCGGATAGCGTGAAAACTGCATAACGTGACAAGATTTGCGAAAAAATCTTGTATCGAATAACGCGATTTTCACGTTATCCGGAACAAACATGTGCGTGGGGGGGGAGTTGGATTGGGTAGAACATCTACCCAATCCACCACCCCCAGTGCCCACCCACCGCCCGAAGTTCCGAAAGGGTAAGGGTAAGATCCTTACCCTTACCGAACTTTGGGCGTGCACGCGTGCCTCTGCGGGGCTTTGCCGAGGATCCAGGGAAAACCCTCGGATCCCCGGCTAAGCCCCGCAGAGGCACACTTGCCTGCAAGCTGCCAGAGGTTCGGAAAGGGTAGGAATATCCTTTCCAAACTTCGGGCATGCACGCCGCCTCTTCTGAGCACAAGAATGCAGTATCACCCAGCATTCTTGTGCTTGCTTGCCTCTCATCTTGCTTGACACCAACCCTTCTCCCGTCGACCTACTGAGTTTGGTATATAAGAACATGCCTGTAAGTTTCATTCCTTGTCTGATGAAGTGGACTTGATCCACGAAAGCTAACAGTGAAAATATAGCAGTTAGTCTTTAAAGTGCTACTGTGTTATTTTATTTTATTTTATTTGGTTTATTTTGTTTTGTTTTCTGAGATGCCTGAACCACAGACTAACACGGCTACTATTCCAAAAAATTGGCAAATTAATCACTTCTGTCACTTTATACTGTATATGAAATTCCATCATTGCTGCTTCTTGAACTGGCTGTCCCTTTATAATAGAAGAGAATTACAAGTGTTTCTCTTCTACTTCTTTAGACTTTGTGCCATTCATCCTTTAGACTTTTCCATTGACAAATATGCTGCTAATGTTGCATTTATAATCTTACATATACAGCATACATATTTTGTTATTATGTAGGTGTAAACCATAGTGTTTAGAACAATCCATTATTGTGTTTTTGTTGTCAGTGCAGAAATAAAAATCAGTGACTTTATAAAATCTCAAATGATATGAACATACTGAATTTCAATCGAGGAAAAAAATGTAAGAAGAAATCTGGTTTTTATTATATAGATGCCATGCTGCAAACTTGTAGTGTCTTTAAAGAAAATAATAATATAAACAAAAGCAAATAAAATAATCCATTCCATTATGTAATCTAAAGGCTCCTTTGGCAAACATTGATTATAGCTGAATCATGTGAATAGTCTAATTAAAATAAATAGAATGGTGGAAGGATTCTGAACTAGCTCCTTTAATATAATGTACAACTATAATCTTTCATAGTCTGCTGTTGTGTCTGGAGGTCATAGGATAATATTTTTTCTCAAAAGCAGAAAAATTGGATAAAATATAATTTGCGACAAAAATTAATGCAATAATTTAATAAAAATAAAAATAGTATTAGCTTTTCTCAACATTTTACTAGCTCAGTGAGTTAGATATTTGGCTGTAGTGCTAGAGGCTGGGATTGCAATTCCCCACTGTGCTTCTAGTGAGAAGAAGCAGCCTGTCTAATAACCTTGTGAAAGCTCCACAGTCCTAGTCTGCCCTCAGAAGAAGGAAATAGCAGACCCCTTCTGAGTATTCTTGACCTAGAAATGGGCCTTCCAGAAAAGGTTGCCCTAAGTCAAAACTAACATGATGGCACATATCTGCACAAATTGTCCCAGAAATATAAAAACAAAAGACAGAAAATACTTCCTAAATGACCTCCCCAGAGCAATAGAATGGACATTAAAACAGCTCATTAAAATAATTCCATTTAAGCAAGTATAAGGTGATGTACACCTGAACAAAAATAATCCCAACTTCACATAGTTTCATGGTTGAAGAACCTGAAAGACTAGTGTGGTATGTCCTCAGAAGAACTGTTCCAAAAAGTTAAGAACAGGAAGACTATCACCATGATGATAGCTAATATTTGAAATGGATACATCATTTACAAAGTTGCAACCATGTTGATCTGAGAAATAAAAATAACAAAAGAACAATGGGGTATCTGAAAGATGAACATGTTTTATTTTTTTGTAAAAGTTTTTGTAGACTGTAGTCTGGCCTGTCATTCATCTGAAGAACTTCGGTGCAGTCCTTGGAAATCTATATTAAACAGAATGTATGTATCTTTAAGATGTCACAAGACTCCTCATTGTATATGCTGATAGAACCCATGCATGTGGTGACTAATTAGGAAAGTTATTGTAGGAGACAACATGACAAATGCAAACTTTTCACATTTAGTCTAATTTTCTGTTGGTTATTGTGCTGCTTAGAACTTCAGCCAATCTTTAAAAACTGCCTCTATGTCTGTGTTGTGTTTGTCTCTCTGTGTTGTAATTATAGTTCTGTCCTTCCCCTAATTTCTACATTTCCAAAACTAATTTTTTTAGCTGTTCAGTGTGGCAACCCTGGAACCACAGCTAACGGGAAGGTGTTTCGAATAGATGGCACAACATTCTCTAGTTCTGTAATTTATTCCTGTATAGAAGGTTACATTCTCTCTGGACCATCTGTGAGACAATGTACTGCCAATGGAACATGGTCTGGCTCTTTGCCAAATTGCACAGGTAAATATTGTTTCTCTTTAAAATATTAGCTTACAGGAGACCAAGTTACAACTTTGCACCAGCTACAACATTCCATTCCCCTTCCCCAAGGTAATGGGATTGTTTGTTTGTTTATGAAATGTGGGTCATTTGAACATTTAGATCAATGCTAAAGATATCTTCAGACCACATCCTCAATGCTGAGATAAGGAAACAAAGCAGAATCAATGAAGCGACCATTGTGCTTAACCACCTGGGCAGGCACGGTCACCATATGGTGGCACTATACAAAGAGTCTTATTCAAGGATAGTCCAGATTTCAAAGTCCAAAAGACAAGCTGAGGTCTGTTTCCTAGGAGTCCGAGTCAGTAGTCTAATCCAAAGGGTGTCCAGGGGCATCATCAGGGCTGGCAGAGAAGTCAGGGTCACAGCAGACAGGTCAGGGTTGAGGCAGGCAGTCTGGAGTCAAGCAGGATGTCAGTCTTTGCACAAGAGTTTTACGGACGCTGTAGGTGTAGCTGTTTACTGGACATCTCCTTGACTGAAGGCTGATCACTGTCAGAGCCAGGAACCTGATCTGACAGGTCAGCTGCTGGGGAAAACAGACTTGGGTCAGGCACAGGCTGAGAACCCTGGCTCAGGGCATCCTCAGACTTGGGTGCAAGCTGAGCATAGGGAGTACCCTCTGTTCTAGGTTTTCTTCAGAATCGGAGGAGGGCTGGATCACAACAGTCATCAAATATCGTAAACAGATATTGCCCTGGACTGGAGACATTTCTTGAATGACAGGTGGGCATTGGACAGCAGCAGTTACCAAGTGGTATCCCAGAAGAGTAAAAAGACCCCTTGGCAGGCCCCCCACCCCCCCAAAAAAGAAGACTCAATCATGAAACATTTGGGTCAAACCTGGAGAAAAACAGTGTGGCAGTGAAAGGAACAGAAAGCTAGTTGACACCAGCAGGATAGTCTATTCAACTGAAGAATCAAGAAATAAGAGCACAAAGGTTACACAGTATTATGGAGCTTGTACAATATTATGAACACAGTATTATGAAAGCCATCAAATGTTGGCTTTCTTCTGGGTGGTGTTTATAGTTATTTTCTAAAATTAATGCCTTGTCAATAATGATTCATTTTTCACAGACTCCCCCCCCCCCTTTAAATATGCAGTCGGTTGCACCAGAGTTTTAATATATGTTCTTCAACATCTTTTCTTGCAGTAATCAGTTGTGGAGATCCAGGTATACCAGCTAATGGGCTGAGATACAGTGATGATTATGTGGTTGGACAAAATGTTACATATATGTGCCAGCCTGGATACACAATGGAATCCAATAGTTCTATAATTCGTACGTGCACCAGTAATGGCACATGGAGTGGAATGCTTCCAACATGTAAAGGTACCATTCAGAACTTACAAAATATTTCTAGTATCTTCTTTCAACCATAATAATTTAGTTTGAGGAGTGGGGGACATGGCAGGGCCCACCCTGAGGAATGTGAGTACTTCTTTGGACAAGAACAGCACCTTGTCACCTGATTTTTCTACTCTAAAAGCACCACTGGTTTGTCTCTGACACAAACAATGAAGAAAAATCATGCAGTTGAGCAGATACATATTCTGGCCTGACTGATTTATCCCAACCCCCACCCCTTTCCTACCAAGTATTAAGCATTAAACAGTTTTTTAAGGTACTTGGTTTGTGTTTGTTCAGAAATGAAATGGAGATTTGGATTCATTAAAATAGATAAAAAGCTAGACCAATAGTTATGTAGAATGGACTGTAGAATGTAGTTAGACTCACTCCCCAAAGAATCAAAAGTGTTGGGGCTAAATTAGGCTTCCTTTCTCTTTTCAATTTTTTAAAACCCACCTAATCAGGAAAAGAAACTGCTATTCACTAGCTAACATTTATATAATAATAATTGTGTGCTGTCAAGTTGATTCTGACCTATGGCAACCCTTTCCAGGATATTCTAGGTAGAGAATATACAGAAGTGGCTTACCATTCTCTTCTCTTCTGTGGCCATTCTGGGACTATGCAACTTTTCCATTGCTGTACATGCTCACTTTTTTTCTCCTGGGAAGCATTGTGAGGTATAGAACTCACAACCTCTATCTCTGTAGCCAGATACCCAAAACAATGAGCTGTGACATTTATATTTTCTCTTTATCATCCAGTTAGCACACAATCTTTCATACTTTTCATTCGTACTGCAAACTTTTGGAGTTATTAGGTTGATTGAGAGTGATCCAAACCTACTTAATAAAGTTTTTAACTGAATTTTGATTCAAAACTCTCTAGTCTAGTACAGTTCTAGCAACTAAGCCGAAATTACTTTCAGCCTGACTGCAATCTCAGTTCATTCATTCATTTGCATGTCAAAGATTACTCTGGGTTGAAACATATCAGAAAACAAAACAAAATAAACAAAATAAAAATAAAATAAAAACACTGTAGCACTGTAGTGTTTTTTACTTTATTTTGTTTTCTGATATGCCTGAACCACAGACTAACATGGCTACTATTCCAAAAAATTCTGGGTCGAAAGGATTTTTGCCTGAATTAGGCTCCTTTCATGCCTCCCTCCATTGTGCAGCTCTCAGGAATCAAACTCCTTTCCATTCTCCACGCCTAGCAGCTTAACCACTAAGCTACTAGGGCAGCTGCAATCTCAGTTGCCCACTAATCAGTGAGGTACCATAAACACCTTGGCCTAAAGAGCAGGACAATAGAAACTGTGACCTAAATACAATTCTTCATCCCTATTAGATTAGATTCATTGGCTGAGATCCTATTATTTTGCATACTAAATTCTACTAGATTGGACCCATTGAATCAGTGGAGATTTCAGGAGGCAATTTCTCTATAGGTTCCATGCACCTACATTAGTCATAATTTTCTGTACTAATGTAATTTGTAACTAGAGTAGGCCCATTTGAATCCATTAAACATACAGCAGGGTTGCATTGTCAAATCTCTACTGGTTCAGTGGGTCTGGTGTTTTGATTCAAGTCAGATTTGTATGCCTAGTTTCAAGATACAGACTTCATGAGAACAATAATCCCAGGGGTTTTACATGACAATCTAAGATGAGTATTTTTTGCATTGTTTGTGGAAACATGGGTATGGAAGATATTACCTATTCAAGCCTGTAAGAGTGATTTAATTTGAGAAAAACCTCAATTGCCAGTCCATTGGTTTTCTTTCTGTCACTCCACTTCTGGCTGCTTTCATATGCTTTATAAGACATGTACATCTATGTAGAGCAAGTCCACTCACCTACATGCAACCCTAATATGAGATAATCCAAACAGATAAATACAGTTCTTAATTTTTTTATTCTTAGACAGTAAAAATGAGTTACTCCTTACAACAAATGGTAGGAATAAAGCTCTATGTAGATTTGAACTAGAGTTTCTGAAGGACTGCTTTCTACCACATATACCTCTCAGCATACCAGTCTTGCTATTAGAAACACCCTCTGAAGGAACACAGCTGGTAACCATAGATAAGAATTTTCTTGGTTCTGTTGTTCCAATTTTAGAATGTTCTTCCTACAGAAGTTTAGAAAATGAAGTCTTCTAATCCCTTTCCTTTTTTCTCCCACCCTCCTGTGTCACCTGAAAAAATTGTTAGGTTAAGTTAGGATACGAAAGTTATGAGCAAAGTTGGGAAAGGGAGTGCTGGGAATGAGAGGAATTATGTTCAATTAGATAGATATTTTCTCCTTTGGAAGTTATTCTTTCCATAACACATCCAGCATGACGGATAAGGAAGGTCTCAATGACTCACCAAAATCCTTTCCTTCTGTGAACATTGTTCAGCTATTTTTCTATGTTTCATGGGGTTTTTGTTTGTTTGTTGTTAACTACTGTGAACTATAAGCTTATAAAAAAAGAAAGAAATAGTGATGGCAAGAGTATCTCTGAACATAGTGTTTGTGTATAATTTTTTTTAAAAAAATAACTAAATTGTCTTTTGTTGGCAGCACACAATGCTCAGTGTTGCATATATTAGAGCATGAAAATGAGTAAACATGGTGTTTCATGAAGGAATTGGAAAGAAAATGCGATTCTGGTTATGTTACTATGAAAAATGATACTGTCCTCCAAAAATGTTAAATTAGCACATATGGTTCTCCTAGTAGTTTTAGACACTGGGGACATTTCCAGCTGCTATGCATAATGACTCTAATTGTTATTGCAGCTGTTACCTGCCCAACTCCACCCCAGATTTCTAATGGAAGACAAGAGGGAACAAATTTTGACTGGGGATTTAGTATTAGCTATGTCTGCTCCCCTGGCTATGAGCTATCATTTCCTGCTGTTTTGACATGTGTTGGGAATGGAACGTGGAGTGGTGAAGTACCTCAGTGCCTACGTAAGTAGTTATACCACATTTGTGTTTTATTGTAACACATTTCTGTTAAACCTTTTTAAAAGGATTTCAACTAGTGCATTAGAGGTCATGCATGTAGATGTCCATTGTAACTCTTGTTTCCATGCTTTCCCAAACATCATTCCAGTAGAGACATAGTATGGAGCATATGTTGTTATCCAATGCAAAATGGAGGAGACCAAAATTCATTTCTTAACTTCTCATTTTTGTTCATCAGCACAAGTTTTCCTCACAGCCTAGTTTCATTTGTACTAATTCAACTACAGATGGCAGCTATTCTATTTTATCAGTGGTGTGAATTCAGAGTTAGCAAAATCTGACCAAATAGGATTCTGAATGTTAGTGTAAAGATCAGTGGTACTGATGAAGCAGTACTAATGGGGATTTTCATTTAAAACCAGCAGGGAAAGCGTGGCTGGAATTTGCTTTAGAAAGGGACTGGAGGAAAGAATAGAGATTTGAAAACACTATTGTAAATGTTTCCTTGTTAGCGTTGGTATTACTTTTTTAAGACAAGATTAATTCCTCTATACTTGTTACTTATGTTATTAATGTACTATTTTTTAAAAGTCACTGAAAAATACAATGGCTTGAATGTTGCTCACCTCATCTAATTTTAAGTCATTGCATCAAAGCATCTATTGGTACTGAAGATGATAGTATTACTACTCAAAATAATGCCATTCCCACTTGACCAAAAACCACAGTACAACTGCTGCTGTTTTATATGAAGTTTTGATCCTGTAGTGTTAAACCTTGATTTGATTTATTTCAGAAATCAAGTCTGTATTGCCATACAAAACTCTCAGGCCACTTGCTGGCACCAGCTGAGAGTTTCTCAGTGTTCTATTGAAGCTAGATGACTAAATATACTACTTTAATCTTCCAGAATGCCATTAGTGCAGCATCATATCTGAAACAATGCTACGATGGGGCACTGTGAGAATTTCAGTGGTACTTTTGTTGGATTAGCTTGTGTGGATCCTCCTTACTTTAGCATGGAAGGAAACAAGATCGGATTCAGAATGTTGCTTACATTAATTAGCTTGAGGAAATCTCTCTTTTCTTGTTTTTGTAACTGTGATTTTTTCAGCTTCCCAAGATAGAACAGACATAGAAGAAAGAAAGATTGTTTTTTTCTCATGTCTCATATCCCTAAATCAATTTGTCAAATGTGGAAAAAAAATGCCATCACAAGCAAGTTCAAACTTGTATGCTTTAGTCAGCTAAGACTCAGGCTGACATCAATAATGCCTTAGCCTGGCAGATTCCAGGCTGTCTCTGACAATTGGACTTTTGTTCCAATATTATATTGAATTACCTGTTTTATACAGAAATTTTTATTATCCTAAAAGTGCTGACAGTGATTGATTTTGCACCACTGCAAATTTCATTACAGTAATGAATGTATGCTGGATTTTTATACTGAGCTTTATACAAAGATGTTGGTCCTTTTTCAGAGGAAAAAATTACTATCCTCTTTAAAAATAAATCCACTGGGCTTAATTACCAGCATTAATAAAACTCTAGATATAGTATCCCTGTGAAGTAAAAGCACATATAAAAAGGATACGATCATATGGCTAAAATGATGTGCTTTGTCAAAGATTCTGAGATACTACAGGGTGCGGCAGCATAACTTCCTTTTTTAAAATTGTGCAATTCAGTCGGTTGATGTCGTAGCGGAGTGCTAGTGGTCTCGTTCAAGAGGCGGGACTATAAAGTTTGGTCACGACACAGTTCAGTCACCATCATGCGTTTGAATAGTGTGGAGCGTGCGTTTGCCATTGAGCCCTACTTTTCAAGTGGTTGTTCAGTGATCGCAACCCAGCATATAGCCTGCTATGCTGGAAAGAGTCATGACAAACACCAGAAATCGGTTTACCCAGTGTATGGAGAATGGGGGACGTCACCTACCTGATTTGATCTTCAAAACTGTGTAAAACAAAACTTTAGGTATGTGCCTACATTATAAAAAAGAAATACAAATGTTCTGATTCGTACAATGGGTTTTATTAAGTTTTGAAAACAGGAAGTTATGCTGCAGCACCCTGTATTTGGTATACATTTCGAGTTATGTATTTCTCAGTTCTTTTCATCTTCTCTATGGCATTGTCAAACTGAACCAATCTAGGGAATTGATAAATATAGGAAGCTCTTTTATGATGGTCCAGCAACATATCATGTTAACAAGCTTGATTGGAAATTGTTCTCCACACTTTTGGGCAAAATTATTTCCTGGCTCTTTGGAATGATGTAAAGTGCAAGTAAATTTTAGTTCTGATAGCCAATGTGGACATACTATATATTGCAGAACAATGAGGTACAGATGTAGTTAAGTAAGTACGTGAGAATTATATTTATGGACATTGAGACCAGATAGACTTCAGAATGGCTACATCATCATTCCTCTGAATAAGACCTACGCCTTCATTTACTATTTTCTTATTCTTGAGTCCAAGAATTATTATTATACCTCAGGTTATATCTGCCATGCTTTAGCCCAGTTGAACACTGTTTTCCTTATGAACTGTGCTTATGTGGAATTAAATAGATAAACTGTTAATATCCACTTTCACATATGGTTGGGTTGCTCTTGAAATTAGCACCAGACAAATAATGCTGGCAAAGAAAGAACCTTATAAGAGTAAGTCTGCTCCAAAGAAATAATGTTTCCCCCCACATTTATCTCTATACAGGAGAAGACTGATGTGAATTACTGTGGTGTCTAGTTTCCATGGTTACCTATTCAGCCAGGGAGTTACTAAGCATCTAACAACAGCATGTGGTTGTGGAAAGACTGGACCAAAATACCAATGAATGATGTAGCTCCATCACAAATTCTGTCCATAAAAATTAATTGAAGTCCCAGAATGTTCTGGGTTTATATCAGAAGAATATTTTAAAATGGTTTCTGAGAAATGTAGGTTCTTTTTAAGATGTAGGAGCAGTATGTCCATACATTTTGGGATTAAGCAGATACACTTAACAGATTTTTATATGGAGACATACATGTCAGTGACACTGCACTGCAGTATGGTAAGCAGCACAATATACACTTACTTACACAGATAGTGTGCAAATTTTGAAGCAGAAATAAGATGATGTCATATGCATTCTGCCCTTCTTAAGCATATTGAAAAAACAATCCATCACACTGAAGATTAAAACTATTGTCATATTTTTAATTATTTTCCTTTTTTGCAGCAAAGTTTTGTGGTGACCCCGGGATACCAGCTCAAGGCAGAAGGGAAGGCAAGAGCTTTATTTACCAGTCAGAAGTATCATTCAGCTGTCATCTTCCATTTGTGTTGGTTGGTTCTAGTACTCGGATATGTCAAGCAGATGGTACATGGAGTGGATCATCTCCCCGGTGCATAGGTGACCTGTCATAACCTATTCACTTCTTTAAATTTTCCATAATTTTCTTAATGTTGTTTTCACCAAATCATATTAACTTATGCAAGGAGGATTGTCGATATCCTCACCTCTGTAGCTGCTCTCCCTAAAACTATCTCCATGGGGTACAGGAACCTCCAGAGTGGTTTTTTAGGCATATAACTGAAGAGAAGAAATTCAGAAACCAACTGAAGAGTCATATTTAGCATAAATGACTGTGTCTTCTGTTCACCCAGTGAGATTCATCTGTCCAGGTCTATGAATACAGAATTTTGACAGTCCCATTTGTATCAAATATGTGTAAGGTTTAGTCAAAAGCTGCAGTCATGTGGGAGCATAACCTGATCTTATTTGAATGCGCTTGAAAATACCATCTCAGGTATTTTACTTACTCTTATGTGCTTAGTACATATCTCAATGTAATAAGTGAGACAAATCACTAACCTCTTATTAAAGGCCACTGATTTCAGTAGATATACTCTGTGCATGAAGAACCCCAGATACTTTGAGGATACTGTATCCCTTTAATACAAATTGGAAGGGTCTGTTTTGTTGTTTAGAATTTATTTATTTTGTAGGAAAGTACAGGTATACTGGCTGTGCCTTAGATCTTCTCCACATAGGTCTTCTAAGTGATCTGTTATATATAAATACATTTTTCATTAGTACCTGAAACTGGGATTCTTCCATACATATACGTTTTCCAGGTATTGTATTATGTTCATAAAGTTAGCTGCATGAATCACTTGTGCAATTCAGGATTGAACATCACAGTTCATATACTGACCCTTCTGGAAATTGGTCATCTGAATTGGTTTTTGGAATTTGGTCAAAATCCATTTAAAGTTAACTATCACTTCTCATTTACAATGTTTTCTTCAACTTAGAACCCACCCGGACAACATGTGAAAATCCTGGAGTTCCTCGTCATGGATCACAAAATGATACATTTGGCTATCAGGTAGAATTGTTCATACTGGATTTACATTTCACTCTTTACAATAACCAGGGTTGCTTCAAATGTGTGACACGGAATGGGACAAACAAGCAAACAAACAAAAGCCTGGTTCTCTAAATCTGTGAGTGTTTGTTTTGCATTATTTGAGCTTATCACATGATCATCTCCTTCCTTTTGCTTAAAAAACAAGTTCCCTTATTTTGTTTTGGAGAAAAATTGACCTTAAAAAGAAACATTTTTTGCATTTGTTTTGTTATGGCAAATGTTTTGTTATTTATTTATTTGCATGAATACAGATGGTCTAGTTACAGTGAACTACAGAATTAACTCTAGCCTTAGCCTTAAGTGAGAGCTAATGATGTAATTCAAGGGCTTAGTAGTTAGATAGGTGTTTCACATTTTCTTTTTCTTTCTACCACATTAGTCATATTTTCCTATCTATTCATTTTAATTTGAGGAACCAAATTGGCCATTCATCAGACATTCAAGGTCTAGATTGCTTCTCTTTTAAGTACAGAAACTGTTTGTTTTGCACTGTTTAAGATTAAGCTAAATGTATTTTGCACATATAGAATCACATTGTGGTTCTATGCCAGACACTTTTGAAGTTTTGGTTAAAAACAGACATACCTATTTTATTATTCATGTGGTTATATAGAAATGGGAAGCATGGTAGCTCCTTCTTTCTGAGAAATTTCGTATGGATTATGTGCTACCTACCTGTAAATTTTTATTTAATATGCTTAAAGTTTGGCAATATTTGTGATGTTAATATGCACAATATGGTTGTGAGTTAGGACTGGTGCATGTATACTAACACCTTTGTTAGAATAGTACAAACACACTAAACATAACAAATGCTACAGGGGAAGAATGTATGCTGGGGAGGGCATATAATGAGATCAGAAAATGTCTCTGCCTTGTAAAAATGCTAATAAACTATCATGAACCTAACATAGAGATTTACTTATGTAAACAACACATATAAATAGTTAGAAAGGATAGGACTGGTTTGTGAAGATGAGCAGAAGGTTGTGTATTGATAGAATGAAAGAAGTTAGAACAAACATAAACAGCTGAATGCTAAGAAAGTTCTATCAAGAGCGAATCAGTTAGTATGAAAGAGATTCTTAAAGAATCCTAAAGTAGCCATCCCTCGACCCTGAGGTTATGACCAACTAATGGCCTGTCTCCAACCTTCCATTCCTGAGTAAGGTTTTGGAGGAGGCAGTGGCACGGCAGTTACAGGAGATCCTGGATGAAGCGGATTATCTGGACCCTTTTCAGTCAGGATTCAGACCCGGATATGGTATGGAAACTACATTGGTCACACTTGTGGATGATCTCTGGAGAGAGTGGGATGGTAGACATCCATCTTTCCTGGCTCTTCTTGATCTCTCAGCGGCTTTCAATACCGTCGACGATGGTATACTTCGGGGAAGGCTCTGAGAATTGGTGATCCAGGGGACTGTGTGGTCTTAGTTTTCCTAATTTCTGAAGGACCGGACCCAGTTGGTGTGTTTAGAGAGTGAGAGATCCAGCCCTACGCTGCTTCAATATGGGGTTCCTCAGGGCTCGGTACTCTCCCATTTAACATCTACATGAAACCGCTGGGTGAGGTCATCCATTTTCACGGGGTGAGGTGTCATCAATATGCTGATAATACCCATCTGTATATCTCAGCACGTGGGGACCCAAGCGATGCAGTGGAAGTCCTTTCCAGGTGCCTGGAGGCACTTAGAGTCTGGTGGGGGGACAACAGGCTACAACTGAATCCCGACAAGACTGAGTGGTTGTGGGTCAGGGGCCCTGTCTTAACTTGGGAGCTACCATCTTTGTTTCTGGATGGGGCAGTCTTGCCCCAAACAGACCCAGAGCGTGATCTGGAGCTCCTCTTGGACTCACGACTACTATTCGAAGAGCAGGTGGCAGTCGTGGCCTGGAGGACTTTTGCACAACTTCGCTCCTAGACCCAGACTCCTTGCTCATGATCATACATACTTTGGTCACCTCCAGACTTGATTATTGTAATGCGCACTACGTGGGTCTGCCCATGGTGACCATTCGGAGGCTGCAACTGGTACATAATGTGGCTCCTCAGGTTGTGATGGTGTGTGTGCATTATCACACTATTGCTCAGGGAGCTGCAACTGGTTACCAGTATGCCTCCGGGTGCAATTCAAGGTGCTAGTTATTACCTTTAAAGCAGTGGTGGGATGTCAAAAATTTTACTACCCCACCGTGATGTCATCACAGTGTGGGCGGAGCTAATGTCATAATGTCATGACACTATGGGCAGAGCCAAAGAAAAAAATAAAATAAAAATAAGAACACACACACACCCCCCATAACACACCCACCTACCCACAGCACAAGGACAGCAAGGAGGCCAGCAAGGAGGCCGTGCATATGTGCCAAGCACTGTAGGTATGCATGCACACCAAGTGCTTGGCGCGCATGCACAGTGGGGGAACCAGTGAAAAGGTAAGCCCCAAAGGTGGTTCCCCCCAAAAGTCCTACCGGTTCTCCGGGACACTGGGAAAAGTTACTACCGGTTCTGGCGAACTGGTGAGAACCTGTTACATCCCATCACTGTTTTAAAGCCCTATATGGTAGTGGGCCAGGATACCTAAGAGACCGCATCACCCTAAGAACATCTGTCCATCCCACCAGAGTGGACCGGAGAGGCTCTCTGGTTGTACCATCAGCTAGAGAGGCACACCTCTCTAGCACTAGGAGGAGGGCCTTCTCGGTGTCCACCCCAGCCCTATGGAACCTCCTGCTAATTGGGCTACGTCTCCAGTTGGAGTTGCTGTCCTTTAGGAAGGGGGTTAAGACTTGGTTGGCAGGACAGGTATGGGGTTTGGGTCAGACAGTTGCATTGGCTTGTGGGCTCATCTGACCCCTCCCTCTCTCAATGTATGATTTTTAAAAATCTTTTAACTTTGCTTAGTTTTAACCTCTTTTAATATTAATTTTAGACTGGATTTTATATTGTGTTTTATGTCCCTTTTGAAGCTTTGTTAGCTGCCCTGGGTCTCTTTGAGGAGGGTGGCATATAAGTATGATTAAATAAATAAATAAATAAATAAATAAATTCTTAGCCCAAAATAAAAATAAAAGAGCAGAGGAAGAATAAATGTTACAATTTAACACATTAAGTGTTACACACAATAGACCAGGCATTCGCAACCTACGGCCCACAGGCCAGACCAGGCCCCCAACACCAAATTATCCAATCCACACCGCTCCTAGAAGCAGAAGTAAAACATACACATCCATGTGCAGAATGCTGCCGTAAATGTGTTCTGTGCATGCACATTTGTGTCTTGCTTTCGCTTCCAGTGGGAGGAACCACTTGACCAGCCCGATCAGCTGACTAGGAGGCATGGTCAGCCCCATGCCATGAAAACTAGTTTTAATGGGGAACTGGAGGTAGATAACTTTTAAGGTTTTAATGATTTTAACTTGAGATTTTATGATTATTTCTATGGGGTTGTTTTTATGTTGGGTTTGTAATATTTGTTGTAAGCCACCCAGTTGCCCTGGTGATGGGGCAATGATACACATCTAATAAATAAATAAATAAATAAAATGTTGAGAACCCCTGCAATAGACAGATTACTTCTCAAATAAGTAAATCAACAAGACAGAAGAAGGATTTAGTTAATTATTCAAATGAGCAGCAAGGTTTGGAAATAATATAGAAAATCAGACTAATCAAAGCAATTAACAACTTTCAGTATGTTTTTCTCAATGATTTGTTGTTAATGAAGAAAAGGAAAACAATAAGAACTCTTTGAAAGAACTGAATGTATAACTTCAATGATATTGCATAATCCTTCCTTCATTACAAAATGTTAATTAGGACATGTCTGTAAGATTCTTGTCCAATCTCGCAAGTCATTGGTGTCAGCAAACAAAGTCAATTTCCCTTCCCCATCTCACCATCATTATATTTTCTTTGTATGATGTTTGTTTTCAATATTTTAGAGTCACACAGTCAAGGTTTTTTTTAAGTATTTGTGTTGCTGAATCAATTGAAAATGATTGAAAATGATTAATCCAGAACTACTTCAGATTTGATACGAATTGGCCTGACTTGACAAACTTCTATTCGGAATTCAGAAAAATTGGCTGCACAGGTTTAACTGACATTATGACTGTTTATTATGCAGTCTGACAAGATAACCTTCTGATAATAGTTATCTTTACTCAGAAAGATTGGCTGAAATCCAGTAGAAAATTTTAACTAGCATAAGCCCATTAAATTGATAGGATTTATATAGGAGTTGTCTCATCAGATCCCCACTGACTCAATGAGCCTTTAGTTGTGACTTACTACTGGATTTTAGCAATTGAGTATGACTTTTTTTTAAAAAAAATATCTATTTCCCCTCAGAATAAACTCAAAGTTTGAATTAAAACTTTCTTTTCAGGCAGTATTTCTCACTATTATCAGCATCACTTATTTCTGAGTAAGCATATTTAGGATTCCATTGTAGATAGCACATTTAAACAAAAGAAATATCAAGAAAATATGATGACGTCTCATTAATATTTGAACCCACATTACTATTTGTGTGTGTTCCTAGTTCCTCCACAAACAGAGGAGTATCAATGGGACCCAAGGTCTCAGATACAGAAACTCGAAAGAAGCGAACTTATCATTGTTATCAAACCTTTAGTAACTAGTTGAACAGCAAACCAACAATCTGGAATTTAAACAAGCACCTTCTTCTCTATCACCATCCAGTGTCTTGCCTCAGAGGAGAGTGTTTCCTTCACCCTGTCCGGCTAGTGTCTCAAGTCAGATGGTGCATGCAAGTTTTTTCCTTTTTTAGAGGAAAATATTTGTGGAACCCAGGCCTCATTGGTCAGCTGGCACAACCAGTCCAGCTATTTCTTGAACCACCAATATTACCTCTGGTTTTCAATGAGCTAGCTTGGTAGAAGAGACATTAATTGAACATGGCATCTCTGGGATAAAATGTCATGGGGGCAGCAGGCCCAGCTGGTGCCATTCCTCTATATGCTCCTTATCTTCTTTCTGTGCTTGTGCTGGAGCCAAAGGAAAGATACTTTGGTCCTCATTATTTTATTGTTTCTTCATCACCATTCTCTTCCTTACTGAGGTTCTCTTTATTACTAGTGGATTTCTCCAAACACATTGATCACCCAGTCTTGTCTCTCGAACCCTGTTCCGGTTACTTTAGTTGTCAGTAGGACATCAAATGAGAAGAAAAGATTCACTTGAGAAAGCCTTGATGCTGGGAAAGGTGGATGGCAAAAGAAGAAGGGAGCAGCCAAAAATGAGATGGCTAGATGGTATTGTAGATGCAATGGGCACAAAGATGGGCAGGCTAAGGAGAATGGTGGAAGACAGAGGTGCCTGGCGGGCAATGGTCCATAGGGTCGCAAAGGGTCAGAATCAACTGTGCGACTGAACAACAACAACACTTGCCTTTTGAAACATCTGCAGTTACTGGAAGTCACAGTCCCTTTCTTTAAAAAGGATAATAAAGGCCTAAAACGTAGGATCCAAATTGCCTATAATTAGCCTTTTGCTCCTTAGATTCTATGAGTTTGAATGGCCATTCTCTTTACATATTTACCAACTTTGATGGAGTAGTCATTGATAAAGCTGTCACCCACATAAGCAGTGGTGGGTTTCAGCAGGTTTGCACAAGTTTGCCAGAGCTGGTAGCAGAAATTCCAGCTGGCCCTGGCCCTCCAAGTTTTAAAATAAAGTAGTCCTAATTTGGGTGCAATGCAGGGCTTTCCCCTTGGCCACGTCCACCATACCACGCTCACAGAGTAGAAAGTTAAAAAAAATGAATCCCACCACTGCACATAAATCTAAGTTAGGGGAGAAAACAAGGTTATCCACATATATATTACTGCAGTATTTCTATTACTAATAATAGTTTTAAAAATGAAGAGCTGAAATACCTGAGAATCAGTTATGAGTGTGTGTGTGTGTGTGTGTGTGTGTGTGTGTGTGTGTGTGTGTGTGTGTGTGTGTGTGTGTGTGTGTGTGTGTGTGTGTGTGTGTGTGTGTGGTATTGCCAATATTAAACTATAGGAGTTCTTAGCACAGTCCCTGTATTTCTCACTGAAGATTAAGAAATGCATTCTTTGTTATCTATTTCTATAGTATAATACATTGGCTACAATTATATTTCTGTGAAAGAGGGATAATCTCATGTTCATTGAAACCATTATATGGAACACTTATTATTAGGGTTTTTAATGAAGCAATAACTATAAGTTCACATTTAAACTCATGTTTGTTCAAAGCAATGAAGTCTGATGGGGAGTGACTTTACTTTCACTGAAACTAAATGGATTGAATGTTAATGTCTCACTGTGCTATCAGCAACAATGGAAAACCCAAGGCCATAATTTTGTGTGCTGTTACAATATATAATTTACACGGATATATACTACATATTATAATTTGTACAGATTTGTACTAGAAGGTACTTATTACTATTCTACATAACAATAATGTTTTGAGGAGCTTCTAATGCACCGTGCATGTCTTTTTTTAAAGAAAAAACAAACAAAACATTGACACATACATATTGTACACAGCTTTCAAAGGCTGGTTTAGTGTTAAAAATCTGAAACCCTAGAAACATTTTCTAAAGCCAAAGCCCTATCAAATTCCATGAGATCTGCTACTAAGTAAACATGAATAGAACAGTATTGTAAATAATTCTGTTGTTTTTTCCAGTTTTCCTGAAGAATTTTCATGACAGGATTTAAGTCCATGAACAAGACAGTAATTCTTTGCCCAGAGAAGGCATTTACTGCTGGGGGTGGGGGAAGATTTTTCACCCTTTTTCCTGGGCATTACACTACCCATTTGGGTGAGGAAATAGGAGATTTAAGGTGGTTCCCGCACATGCCTATTGCCTTTAGGCACATACAGCCCTCCAACCTGCCTTTTGGTTGTAGTGTGATACTTGCTGGTCTCTTCGGAGCTGGATAGGAATTTTTGCACCTACCCTAGATTGGCCAAAGGGTGGGTGATTTTCAACATATCCTATACTGTTTCAGATGTGGCTAAATGGGTCAATTAGGGCCATCTTAAATAGGTCACAACTGGTGGGTAGTGTGGTGCAGGAGTAGTTTAGGTGGACAAATTGCTAGGACACATTGGTTGCAGACCCCAGAGCACTCAACATCTGGGATCCCAGGATCCTGAGATTACGTTCTGGGATAGGGGGTGCACTGGTGACCTACTGTTGATATCACCCACCTAAAATCCCAAGGCTTGGGGAGTGGTGACTAGTTAGGTTTGACCTGAGTGGCCAGCCAGGGGTTAGCTGTCATAAGACTGCACATCTTCAGGGTTGTGGGGCTCCCCATTGGGGATCAGGATAAGGGCTACGCAGGAATCCCCTGGCTCCATCCAAGGACCCAGCACTACATAGGCCCTACTGCAGGAAGGTTGCTCCCACTTAATCATTAAAGTTAATAGATAATAAAGTTTTGGTCCTTATTTAACTCCAACCATTGTGTTTGTGTCTTTGTTCAGGGAATCGGGGTGGCAAGGGGAAATTGATGGATATGAGGGAGAGAGAGAGAGAATAGATAGGAGAGAAAGGCAAGGAATTTTGCTAAGCAATAAAGGAGATTCAGAATTTTGGGAAGTTCTGCAAAGATAACTCATCTATTGTTAACGTTTTCTCTATAGTCACAAAGGCGGGTGGGTTGCACTTTGAATGAAAGCAGAATTATAAGGTGATCTACTATATGAACTGTTTAGGATAGCAATGGAAGTCAGTGGTGGTTTAACCTGGTTTTCACACTACCTTTCAGCAACACACACAGAGAAAAGAAAAGAAACAGAACCATGTATCTATTCAAAAGTCTTCTAGACTTCTTCAGAACAAAGCCAGCTGCCTCCGATCTGAGCCAGACTTTAATCCACAGCATACAAATGCATCATTTGTGAGGGGGTTTTATGTTCAAAAACTGTGGAAACCTGATTCAAATCTGGAATGGATTTTTTAAAACTACCCTCTTTGTGATCCCAGTCCAGTCAGGGAGACACAGTTGCAATTTGCATGAACGTCTGATCTGAATTGAGTTCAAGAAAGGGTAGTGAAAGCCTTCTGGTCCTCCATGGCATAGTCCTGACCTGGATCACGATACCACACTTATATTTGAGAAAGAAAGAGTTAAAGGTGACATGCAATTTGTTCATAACAACTCCTCCCCTAATGTCCTTTGTCTGATGTCCTTCATCCAAAGATTAATATTACAAGATTTCCAGAATCAGTTCACTGGGATCAAGCTATATATTTTATTTATTTATCCATTGTATGTAGTTTTTGTTTATAACATTGAAATGGACAAGAGTTATACCCAGGTTTGACTTCCTCCTAAAAATAGATCATTACAGACTGATGATGATGATGATGATGATGATGATGATGATGATGATGATGATGATGATGATGATGATGATGATGATGATGATGATGATGATGATGATAATTTCACGTCAGAAGTTATTCTGGGTTGACATAATTTTTGCTGGAGAAACTCCACTCAAGGGATGCACGAATGAGTCTCCTTTCATGTCCCCAAGATTTTTTTCCCACCAAAGTGGTCCCTATTTATCTACTTGAAATTTCTTGCGTTTGAACTGCTAGGTTGGCAGGAGATGGGACAGAGATGGGTGCTCATATATCATACAATACTTGGGACTCAACTTGCTGGCCTTCAAGCTAACAAGGCGAGCTTCTTAACCACTGAACCCCTAGACTTATATTTTTATTGTTCATTCTTCTACAAGGCCGTAGCCAGGATTCTAGATTTTTTTTTTGGGGGGGGGGGATTCAGGAGAGGCAAAAAAATTCTGTGGGGGCAACAATGTCACACTCACATATATAACATTGTCACGGTGGGGTGGGGGGTGGGCTCTTAGTTCAGGAGGGCTTTTGCCCCCCTGGCTACAGCCCTGTTCTTCTAGTTTTGTTTTATTTGCAACTTAGTAGAAACTATGCAGAGGCAGAGATAACTTTCATGTGAACTACCCCACCATCTCATTATTATTAGATAACTGCACTTTCTTCCTATATAGTTTTGTATTACGGTGAGAAAATTGCTCTTTCTTTCCATATACCATATTTTCCCCTTCTAACCAAACCTGTAATCAAAACCAATCTAATCAAAGTATAGATAAGATGGGGCGAAGGATAAAAACAGAGGCAGAGAAGAAGGGGGAAGTAAAGTACTATAGCCTCCCATATCTGTGGGGGATAGGTTCAGAGACCTACTACAAATACTTGAAACCACAGATAACAATGACCCCTATATTTTACATTGCAGACAGTAGCCTCTAGTGGTCAGTTCTAGTAGTGGTAATAGAAAGTTGTTGTTATACCTGTGGATAACTGAACCCATAGATAAGGTGGCCTCTTAGTACTACTGAAACAATTCTGAGACCAATATTACAGTACTTCAAATTTAAAAGGATGAAGACTAAGGGAATGTGCAACTACACTGGGGAAGAGTTAAGAAAATGAATGATTGAAGTTTGGGTACTTCAACAATTCTCTTCCAGAGGTCTCTGTTGCTAAAACAGCTGCATAAGAGTATAAGATCAGGGAGTATAACTGTGCCATCTCTTCTCCAAAAGTCTTGTGGAGAATGCTGGTAAGATTCTTGCCCACAATAGGAGCCAGACCTGTCGTGAAGTGAAGACTAGGTCCCATCCTTCACCTCAGTATTTATTATAGCCAGTGGTGGACAGACAAAATTTTTACTACCACAATGTGGGCACAGTTGACGTTGTGGGTGGAGCCAATGTCATGACATCATGGGCAGAGCCAATGTCATGATGTCATGACATTGTGGGTGGAGCCCAAGTTTAATAAATAAATAAATAAAAATACAGTACACATAAAAATAGAAATAAAAACATAAAAATACAAATTAAAATAGACATTAAATAGAAATAAACATAAAAATACAAATTAAAATAGACATTAAATACACATAAGAACACACTACATAAAACATACACACACCTCAACACACCCACCCACCCCAAACACAAACCCTAGTCACTTACCCTGGGGTCGGGGAGCAGCAGGCAGGCAGCAACAGCAGCAACAGCAGCAACACGATCGTGCAGCGGCAAAGCAGCAAAGTGGCATAGTGGTGAGGCGGACTGGTGGCGTGGTGTGGCCTAGCCTGGCCTGGCCTGGACCGGTCCGGCAGCACGGCCTGGCCCAGAAGCCGGCCTGGCCTGACCCGGCCTGGTGGTACACCAAGGAAAGGCCACCACTGCTGCTCTTCCAAAGAGGCCACTGAGGGCCTCAACAGCCAGCTGCTGCAACCTTCCTTGCAGCAAAAATGGCTGCTTGTAAATGTGCATGCGTCAAAATACCATTTGATGCATGTGCACTTCTATTTTTCAGTGATCCATGTGCACTTCTATTTTTCAGTGCACATGCATCAAATGGTGTTTTGGCGCATCCGCACTTCTGAGCAGCCATTTTGGGCTGCCCAGAAAAGGAAATCTGGTGAGCCCCTCCAGATTTCTGCTACCGGTTCAGCCAAACCGGTCCGAACCAGTAGCAGCCCACCACTGATTTATAGCCCCATCTTATCATTTTCCATATGGCTCTGTTATGTTACATTGTGAAGACGTACTGTCTGCCCTTATTTATAGTCTAGATCATGGGTGGCCAACCTTCGATTTTTGGACTTCAATTCCCAGACACCTAAGTCAGTACATTGGGGAATTGATGTAGGCTTCTGGGAATAGTAGTCCAAAAACTGAAGGTTGGTCACTTTCATTCATTCATTCGTTCATTCAGATTTATATTGCTGCCCACTCGCCAAAGCGACTCAGGGTGGTTTACAGTCAAAACAGCAACAGTACAATAAAAATTATAAAATATAACCTTACAAAATACAACCAAACCAGAACACAGACTAACTCCCCTCAGGCCGTTGTTGTGGGCCCAGAAGAGTGGGCAATGTTCTCAGCCACAGCTAGGCCATGGAGTCTTCTCCTCAGGCCGTTGTTGTGGGCCCAGAGGAGGGGGCAATGTTCTCAGCAACTGCCAGGCCATGGAGTCTTCTCCTCAGGTCACCCTTGGTCTATATTGTTAAATTCATCCAAAATCATTAAGATCCAGGTAGGGATTGGTTTTCAAATGAGTTACATGAAAGGCCAATCTAGTGTTCAGTTAGCAACTGCAATATTTGTAAATGTGACTAGTAAAAGGTAAAAAGATCTTTTAAAAACACCTACACACAACTAATCTGTTTCCAGGTCTGCTATTTGGCTTTATGACTTTCTACAGATAGCAGTCTAATTTGCTGACAGACATTCAGATGTAGACCTCATTAGCTTTGTTGCATTTTTTTCTATGGCATACAAACAGAAACATAACATAACAGTTTCAATAATTATGTGCTTATAATGTTTTCACCAACCTATCCAATGTTTCATGATACTGCAGAATTTTCCTGAAGAGCTATGGAGTTATTTTTAAAAAGACAAAATACATGCTTGTGTCAGGTTTTACCAACTTCATCTGCATGTTTCAAAAACAAATTGCTTCCCTGAAATGAATTCTAGGTTTGAAATATTTTTGTAGAGATATTGCTGGAAAGATGGGAAATTGTTTATAGCATTTTGAACATTAGCCATAATAGGACAGCATAGTACTCAACTGAAATAACTGGGATTTATTTCGAGGAATCTGTAATATGCAAGACTTTTAAGCTCTGTTCTTTCCTCAAGTTTACTTTGTGTGCATATCAGTATGTGTGCATATCAGTATGTGTAAATTCTTCAACATGCTTTCTGTTAAACCTGAAGGGATTTAAGGGGCAATTTCAATTTAGAAAGAAAACTAGCTTCATTATGCTCATAGTAGTCTTGTATTGACTTATGGATCAGTTTTATGAGGCTTTGTATGAAAAGAAGAATGGTGATGAAGGAAAAGTTGGAACCTCACCCTTTCAGTGAATTTAATTCTGCTAAAAAGCATATAATTTATACCACAGAAAAGATAGTTTTGTTTAGTTATAGGAAAGTGCAGTACAGTATGTGATTACAAAATAAACATTCTCCCATGCATCTATTATTTTTGTAATTCTGTAGTTTCTATTCTTCTTTTATGGCATTCCTTTAGATAGAATTTCAGTTCAAGAATGTCCCAAGAACTTCCTACATCTGACACATCCTATATTTCACACCAGGAAGCATGACATCATAGGTGGCATGGCCACCACGTCTCTCTCACAAGCATGTGCAATAGCAAAGAGAGAAGACTATAAATGGTGGGACTAGGTGGAATTTTAAATACAAAGAGTACAAGCAATGATACATACCATAACAGTGGACATTAATATAACAGATATCCTTGCATTAATATCCTGAAAAGCTATGTTTTTTCCTGCTATTTTGGGTATAGAGCCATGGGAATTGAAGCTTTGGAAGAATTCTTGTGGAGCAATTACATGTTGAAAACTTTCTTCAGAGTCCTTTTGTTCAACATTAATCTAAAGATGGAACCTCTGTTTCAGCAACATAAATGCTACAAGAAAGTCCCTGAGGAGATGATCTTCCAGTGCCACCCAGTTCATGAAGAATGTGGATGTGAAGTAGATAGTTTCCTGTATGTGACTGATTTTTCAATATTCTGAATCACTTGGAGAGTCACCACACAGAGAGAAGATTATATATGCTGTATTGCTACTCTCCACACAAGGAAAGAGATATCAACACCAATTAGCCTATAGGACTTCTTCCTTCTCGATGCTTACTTAAATTAGTTAAACTTCCTGGAGAGGGATGCTCTGTCTTTGCATAGTCTAGTGTTTTTTGCTTATTGCCATTTTTAATGTCAAATTTGAGTCCAACCTAGCCTGTTTGCCACATGGACGATGCAGGAGGATGTTGGCTGGCAAATAATGGCATATGCTACTAGTGGATGATAACACATAAATAAACCTCTGGTGTTGTGAACAGCATTATTCAGTTGTGTAATTATTCTGCCAGAGAAGGGGTGCAAATCCTCATTCCTCTCATTCTCCCAGCCATAGATGAGGATATGGAATATTTCTCTTCTTATGGAAAAACACATAGAGAAATTTCCTGGCTCTTGAAATAGAGTTCTTCTATTGGCAGGTATGGTTTTTAATTTCTGCCAAGTTCTTCATAAAATCCCTTTATTCCATGCAGAATTGCACAATTTGCAAATCATGTACATTGACCAATATTGAGACAGATGCTACTTTGTTTAAGAATTAGATACTGCATATGTTGTTGGCATCTTTCTTATCAATTAGCTTTACGGTTCGTCATTGAAAGAGCACTGTACTATGAGAAATTGATTGAAATCTGAAAATTGTGAGTCTCATGTGCATAACTCTAGGGATAGCAGCCAAGTTTTTAAAACATTTTTGTTATAAATAAATTAAATATGTTAGCTATTATTTCATCTTGATTCCTTATTAAGTTTCTTATAATTAACTTCTGGATGTTTGTTTGGCACTGGTGCTGCATCATTCACCATAAAACAGGAGTTCTCAACCTTTTTAAGCTGGAAGCCAGGTCACATTTCCTCAGCTTTGGGGGCCAGATGGCCATTTTGCCCTTCCTCCACCACATGACACTTCCTGGTGTGGCGGGGGCCACATGCAATGGTGCCACAGGCTGCACCCGGCCCATGGGCCACAGTTTGAGAATCCCTGCCATAAAGCCTCCAGCCTCTTCCTCACAAGAAGGCAGTTATGATCCTGAAGCCACTATCCTATTCATACAGATTAAATTCCAACAAACCCATCTGTTTGTTTTTGTCCCTGCATTCTCCAAAACTGGGACACAAGGCAGCTCACAACAAGATAAATTAAATAAGATGCAGGTAAAAGGGGGAAAGACTAAAATTAAAACCAAGTAAAATATCCGAGCCTAATTTACTCAAAAGGAACTTGCAAAAGGTAAAGGTCACCCTTTCTTGAAAGCCAGTCCTGACCAATTCTGGGGTGATGATCATCTCCATTGACAGCCAAAGAGCCAACACTGTCTACATCTCCCTCCATCATGCAGTAGTTGTGTTTCAAACTGCTTACCAGAGAAATCAAAGCTGCAACTCATTAATACCCCTTTTAAAGTATCCCATCAAATGTAAGAAGTTCATCTGATTTTTTAAAAAAAGTTTGCTTCCTAGCAAAATGAAAATAAAAAGAGGCTAATCTAGTCCCCTTTCGGCTAAAATGAAACTTACATTTCAGCACATGTGTACAGAGTTGCAATGAAAATTTATTTCATCAAATTTTAACAAGGGTCTTGATATGTTTCTTGTACACCTAATTATATTTCCAAAGGTTTCACATTTTTTTGCACTTACTATGGGATGAAAACTTTATATCTAATTTAATATCTATTATTTTCTTCAAATCCCCACTCTCTGTGGGATCCTTATTAAATAATGAGTTTCTGATCTTGTAAGAACTATGGCATTTCTGCATTTTGTGAAGAGAAAAGAAGAACAGGAGAGGAGGAGAAAGCAATCCACTTTTTAGAATTACTGAGTTTTGATATAAGTATAATTTTTAAAAAGTCTTAACTATCTAGAGCAGGGGTTCTGAAACTTTTCAAGCGGTCAGCCGGGTCACACTTCCTTAGACAGCTGAGTGGGCCAGATGGCCATTTTGTCCTGCCTGCATGATGGGGTGGTCATTTTGAGGTAGCCATTTTGTCCCAACAGCTTCAAATGGGCAGCCATTTTATTTTTCCCTGGAAAGAGGGAGGGAGACACCAACCATGAACAGAGGCTTTGGGGGCCCTCCCCAACTGACACTAATGAGATTAATTTCCTGTTTGGGGAAAGGGTGAGTGGGGCTTTTTAATGAGGCTAGTACTTCATTGTGGGGCTGGAGGTTACCTTTGGGACTGGGGTCCCAAAGAATCCCAACAGTTCTCCCTCCCATGATGCCATTTCACATGGCCTGCTACTGCCACCAGAACCTGTGCGATGTGTGGTTCCTTTTTAATGTAAAAATATTTGAAATGCTGTTTACATTAAGAAGGAACTACACATGACACAGCTTCTGGTGGTCGTGGCAGAAGTGGGAGCAGTGGGCCACTTGAAATGGTGCCACGGGCCACATCTGGCCCATTGACCATAGGTTGAGAACCCCTGATTTCGAGGCAAGAAAGAGGAAAAGAGAGGACAATGTCTTTTGTACTGCAGATATAACGGCATCTTTCTATCCTTACTAACTGGTGCTAGAAGAAAGGAAGGAAAAAGATAATGCTTTTTTTTTTTTAACTCACAGCTGGATGACCAATTAATGCAATTCTTAGGATAGTGCACAGGGAGACTGGAGACAAGATACAAGCTGCCAGAGTCTTAAAAGTAGAAAAGGTGTCAGGGAACAAGCTCAGCAGAATGTATCCCTCTTCAGCTTTTGCATATTTTTCCTTCACATGAGTATAATCACTTCATGACCATATATGATCTGAAACAAAAGTATCTGTCAGATCCAAGACAAGGAGACAACATTAATTCTGCACCTCTGAATTCTTGTTCTATGGTGATGCTACCCTTCCTCGCCTCTGATTTGGCTCTTGTCAGGAAGAGGATGCTCCATGTAGATATGTGAAGAATGTTGTTCAGTTTCACAGTCGATTCCAAACCTTTGTGACCCCATGTCATCTGTTATCCCCAGATATATGCCAACTGCATCGATGCCATCTAGCCATTCAACCCTCTGCCTTTCCCTTCTCTTTTTGCCTTTAATCTTTCCCAACATCAGGGTCTTCTCCAGTTAGTCCTGTCTTCTCAGTATTTGTCCTTCCAAGGAGCAGTCAGGATCGATTTCCTTTAGGATTGACTTCCCTTTGCAATCCAGGGGACTCTCAAAATTCTCAAAGTTCAAAGTAGTCTATTCTTCTGCACTCAGCATTCCTTATGGTCCAACTCTCAGAGCCATACATTACTACTGAGAAGACCATTGCTTTAACTTTGTGGACTTTTGTTGGCAAATTCCTTGGGTTTACAGTTATCTTCTGCAAAGCTCATCATTCCCATTGGTCAATACACCCTCATTAACAAAAGAGCATCAATTGCCATTTTGTGCATTTTTCTTATTCTTTTGGTGAAAAAAGTGTTCTTTATGTAAGGTGTGAGGACAAAGTAAACAAGAATAAACAGGAATTCCTGTGATCAGCTTGTGGTTTGGCAACTTCCCCATGAGTGAGAGGACTTAAAGGACAAATGGTGCCAGTGGAGGATGGTAGTTGGGGGAGGGAAGGAGCTGCACTGTGATAGGAACTTCCTTCATTGCTTCTTAAGTCCACCCGGAGGCATTTTCTTCACTTTCTTTAAGGCAGCAGCTGCTCTATCTAGTGTCTTCTTTCAAACGTCTGTCCAGTCATATCTTGTTTTCCTTTTTTGCATTTAGTCTAGGTGCTCATTTGTTGTTCTGCAACCT
Source organism: Furcifer pardalis (assembly GCA_030440675.1). NCBI lineage: Eukaryota > Metazoa > Chordata > Lepidosauria > Squamata > Chamaeleonidae > Furcifer > Furcifer pardalis. The sequence goes on from CP126891.1 coordinate 64,234,443, forward strand.
AAAAAAGAAAACGAGTTTCTGGATGATTTTGGAAGACCATGTTATATAGCCATATAATTATTGCTAGGGTAGCCAAAATTGTAGAATGTTACATAATGTAGTGATTTGTCATTTATAATCTGTTAGGACACTGTCCTATTTGTGCAATCTTATCTTGCATAAGTGGTATGACAGCCCCATTTCTAGTTGCACAACATGTATTCATTATCTTGTTGCACAAGTCAGTTAACAAACCAAGACAGTAAGGGGCTCTTGCTGGAGGAAACTGATATTAGTCCAGGGCCAGGTTGGTGTGAAGTCTTCCTGGCCAGTGGGCTGGCCCCACCTGTGGAAGTAGCTCCCAGTGGCTCACTTTCAAGGCTTTGGGCCTTGGTTTCCCCAGCCAGTTGCTGGTACCGGGGGTGGCCAAACCTCCAGGCTCCCCACACCCGGAGACGATGTCAGAACAGACAGGCTTGGTGATGCCGCAGACTCTGGACAGGTTGGCAAGAGCTGCAAGAGGACACTCTTTCTGTCATTCAGAACTTGGATCTCGAACTGTCAAAAACAACTTCCAAAGATCTATCTTAAGTAGTGCCTCTTCTTCAGAAATTAAATCTGGAGCACCTAGATGCTTAAACTCTGAGCAGTCACAACTAGAGATGTGAGGAAAGCAGGAACAAGATAGCTTTCTTTGTCATAGCCTCCACCCTCTGGAATACAGTTGTACAGTAAAACCTCATATAACACTAAAACCTGGTTCCACAAGTCTTGGTGTTATATGATTTTTAGTGTTATCTGATCCTCTATGGGATCCATAGAGATACATTGTAACTACACAGGCTTTCGCGGTTGTTATCTGAAGCATCCCATAGGATCTTAATGTTATCTGATGCAATTCTTCCCCCCAGATTCCTTGATGTTATGCGATTTTAGTGTTATTCGATACTAATGTTATATGAGGTATTACTGTACCTTGCTTAAAAAGCATAATGTGTTACACAGGATTGCTCTTTAAGCAAGTTTGTTTATTGTATTTTGATTACACTGTAATATTGTATGTGTATTGATCTACATAGTGTTTACTGTATTTAATTGTTCTGTTATATGATAATGTATTTTGGTTTGCACCTTACTATTGTTATTTGTGAATGCTGTGAGCCGCTCTAAGTCAGTTTTTACTGAGTAGAGTGGCATACAAGTCTAAATAAATATATTATATTATATTATATTATATTATATTATATTATATTATATTATATTATATTATATTATATTATATTATATTATATTATATTATACAATATACATGAAAAATGTATACAGTAAAACCTCAGATAATGAGGAGATCTCATAATGAAAAAAATCACATAACAAAAGGAAATCAAGGGGGAAATGCACCCTTGGAAAACAATTTTTTTTTTCGCATAGTGAAAGGGTGCATTGCATCTGGCAGGAGTTTATTTATTTATTTAATCACACTTCTATGCTGCCCTCCTCACAAATAACTCAGGGCAGCTAACAACAGTTAAAAACACAATCAGCAAAAAAAAAAAAACAACAACAATAAAATACCTACCCATCTCGAGAAAGTTAAAATTTAAACGTTAAAATTTTAAAAGAGATTAAAAATTAAAGTTCGCCAATTAAAATTACAAGGGAGATGGGGGAAAGGTCAGATAAGCCAGCATGTCGGGATAACCCATACCCCAAACACGCCCCACCAGTCAGGTCTTCACCCCGTTCCTAAAGACCAGCAACTCTGTCTGGAGATGCAACTCGGTTGGCAGGAGGTTCCATAGGAGAACACAGAGAAGGCCCTCCTTCTGGTGCTAGAGAGATGTGCCTCTCTGGCTGATGGCACAACAAGAGAGCCTGTCTGGTCCACTCTGGTGGGACAGACAGATGTTCTTAGGGTGATGCAGTCTCTTAAGTATCCTGTCCCGCCACCATGTTGGGCTTTAAAGGTAATAACCAGCACCTTGAACTGCACTCGGAGGCAAACTGACAACCAGTGCAGCATCCCAACACCACCCAGGCAGCTGCATTCTGGACCAGTTGCAGCCTCTGAATGGTCACCAAGGGCATCCCCATGTAGAGTGCATTACAATAATCAAGTGTGGATGTGACCAGAGTGTGTGTGATCATGAGCAAGGAGTCTCAATGTAGTAGCGGGTGTAACTGGTGTATAACACAAAGTTGTGCAAAGGCTCTCCTGGCCACGACTGCCACCTGCTCTTTGAGTAGGACTTGTGAGTCCAGGAGGACCCCCAGATTACGCACTGGGCCTGTCTGGAGCAAAACCGCCCCATCCAGAACCAAAGATAGTAGCTCCTGAAATAACGCAGGACCCTTAACCCCCAACCACTCAGTCTTGCCCTGATTTAGCTGAAGCCTGTTGTCCCCCCTCCAGACCCTAACAGCATCCAGGCACCTGGAAAGGACTTCCATTGCATCGCTTGCGTCCCCACGGGCAGAGATATACAGTTGGGTATCATTTGCATATTGGTGATACCTCACCCCATGGGAATGGATGATCTCACCCAGCGGTTTTATGTAGATGTTAAATAGGAGAGGCGAGAATACCGAGCCCTGAGGCACCCCATATTGGAAGGGTGTAGGGCTGGATTTCTCGCTCTCCAACCACACCGACTGGGTCCGGGCCCTCAGGAATGAGGAAAACCAGGACCACACAGTGCCCTGGATCCCCAAGCCTCGGAACCTTTCCAGAAGGATACCGTGGTTGACGATATTGAAAGGCACTGAGAGGTCAAGAAGAGCCAGGACGGATGGATGTCCACCATCCTGCTTTCTCCAGAGATCATCCACAATCATAACCAATCCAGTTTCCGTACCATATCCAGGCCTGAATCCTGACTGTAAAGGGTCCAGATAATCTGCTTCCTCCAGGATCTCCTGTAACTGCCGTCCCACTGCCTTCTCCAAAACCTTACCCAAAAAGGACAGGTTGGAGACAGGCCAGTAGTTGGCCATCACCGTTGAGTTGAGAGCTGGCTTCTTCAGGAGACGGCGCACCAAGGCATGCCAGGAGGGGCATGGGTCTAATGCACAGGCAGTGGCATGAACAGATCGAAGGAACCTGTCCATTTCCTCAGGAACAACTGGATCAAACCGATCCCAGATAACATGGCCAGACTGCACTACAGTCAACCTTCATTTTCAATGCTGGGATTAAACTTTGAATGAATCTGAGTGATTTTCTCCATCAGATAATCAGCAAAAGCCTCAGCAGACCCCTGCCAACCGGGGGCTAACCTCCCCTCTGCTGAAGAGGGTCCTGGTCACCGAGAACAGGGTCACTGGGTGATGGTCCATAGAGGCAATGAGAGTGGTGAAATATTGATGTTTCACACACCCCATCACTACTAGGTAGGCTTTAATAGCAGCTCTAGCCAGTATTCAATTGGAGGCACTCTGGGTCTTCATCCAGTGGCACTCTAGGCATTTCTTAGTCCATTTGAGCTCCCTCAGCTCCTCCAATGGTTTTCCGCCATGACCCGCCCCCACATTCAGCTGGTTGCCCCAAGTGCTTATATTGGCAGCAGCGGTGGAATCGCACATGTTTTTCAGCTCCATTTGCAGCCTGCATGGTGGTGGTGGTGTGGGGGAGCATTTTCACCATGTTTTCAGTCTGAAAATGTGCCAATCTAGGCACTTCCAGTTTTGTTGAATAACTTCCATTTTGTTTTTGTTTTTTGGTCCTCCAAGGCTTTCCACGGAAAGGGCTTTTTTTTTTTTTTTTTTGAGGGAGCAATTTTCTCATGTTTTCAGCCTGAAAATGCACCAGTCTAGGCACTTCCAGTTTTGCCGATTCACTTCCAGGTGGTTTTTTTTCCTCGGCTTCCCTTGGATGGTGTGTGTGTGTGTGCACGCGCGCTTGTGCGTGCGCGTGCGCTTGTGCGTGCATGTGTGCGTGCGTGTGTGCGCGCGCTTGGGGTAGCATTTTTGTGCCATTTTTAAAAAATTTAGGTGCATTTTTGACTTCACAGAACCTCAGTTTTTGATGATTTTTGGTGCCAAAACATGTCCATTTTTTAAAAAAATGATACGAAAATGCTCTCCTAAGGGCCACCACCCCCATCCAAACAAAGAATTGGAGGACCAAAAAAATGGAAGAGAATCAGCAAAACCAGAAGTGCCTAGATCAACGCCTTTTCAGGCTGAAAACATGGTGAAACATATTGAAAACATGGTAGTGGCCAGGATACTTAAGAGACCGTGTCACCCCAAGAACATCTGTCCGTCCCACCAGAGTGGACCAGAGAGACTCTCTGGTTGTACCATCAGCTAGAGAGGCTCATCTCTCTAGCATGAGAAGGAGGGCCTTTTCTGTGTCCACCCTATGGAACCTCCTGCCAAGTGAGTTGTGTCTCCAGACAGAGTTGCTGCCCTTCAGGAAGGGGGTGAAGACCTGGCTGGCGGGGCATGTGTGGGGTGCCGGCCAGACAGTCAGCTCAGCTGGCTGGCTCCTTTGAATACCCCACCTCTCTCCCTGTTGTTGTTTTTTACTTTTTAAACTTTTTAATCTTTTAACTTTTAATTTTAGTTTTTATTGTAAGTAATGTGTTTTTAAATGTTTTAAATTGTAAGCCGCCCTGAGTCCTTGGATAAGGGTGGGGTATAAATGTAAAAATAATAATAATAAATAAAAATAAAATACTCTCCCAACCTACCATCTCCATGGAGGCTGCAAATTCAGTTATGGTAGGGTGGGAGAGCATTTTATTTATTTTTTTATTTTTTTATATTTATACCCCACCCATATTTTGTCCTCGTGTGTGTGTGTGTGTGTGTGTGTGTGTGTGTGTGTGTGTGTGTGTATCTCTATTCCTGTCCCTATCCCCCCCTCTCTCTCTCTTTATATATATATATATATATATATATATATATATATATATATATATATATATATATATATATATATATATATATATATATATATATAGAGAGAGAGAGAGAGAGAGAGAGAGAGAGAGAGAGATGTTCATCTAGATATAGATATATAGATATTTATCAAGTCATCTCTTGTGTGTTATCAGGACATAGGGGACAGTTATGATCACACGGATCATTTGTGATTAGGGAAGTTATGTTCACATGGATCATTTGTGATTATGAAACTCATCATCAATAGTTTTTATTCAGCAGATAATTATTGAATGAGATAATTTCTTTTTTACCTTCCATGGGTCAAAAGCCAAGAATAAACAAATAAATTTTCAAATATTTTTCCAATATTCCTCTTGATATTGACCAAATCAATGTACCTTATGTTTCCATAGGTAGGAAATATTGTACAATTTCACTGCAGAAAAGGGTACCTTCTACAAGGGTCTACAACTCGTACCTGCCTTCCAGATCTGACATGGAGTGGGATTCAGCCAGAGTGCACACGTAAGTTACAGGGAAAATATTGACTGATGGAAAGGCAGATTTCTAGCATTTGATATCCATTTGCTGCATATTATAACCAGTAACAGGTTGGGGTTATAGGGAGCTCAAATCCATTTATTTTGTGTCAGACCCCCTATTGTTGTTTCCTCAAGACATTTCCTACTTTTTTTTGGAATTAATGACCTTCACAAAGTCAAATTAATAGTCTTCTTCAGGTCTTTCTTTACTGAATCAATCCATCTTCTGTTAGGTTTTCTTCTCCTACTGCCTTTCATTTTTTTCAGGCATTATAGTCTCCAAAATATGGTAGCCTGAGTTCAATTATTTTAAATTTCAGGGAGAATTTGAGCTTGATTGAATTTGGAACCTATTCATTTGCGTCTGGCACTCCATGGTATTTGTTATGTTTTCTTCCAACACTTTTCAAATAAGTCTTTCCCCTACTACCCTTGGTATCCAGCAAAACATCTTTACACTTAAGTATATTTTCTAGTTCCTTTACAGCTACCTCTTCATGTCTATGTATTCATTTAATTTATTGGCTAGAGTCTCCATTTTTATTGATGGTTGAACCATCAAGATATGAAAAACTGCACATCTCTGATATCTTTTCTATTCTGATTGTAATGTGAGGTTGTCTGCTTTTCTTAAATTATTGTTCTTCCTTCTCCCAATATTCACTCCTTTTTCTAAGTCTGCTTAAGCTTTCCATACATGTTTTCACCTATATTGAAAAGATAAATAAAATACAATTTGTGAGACCTTTGATTATTGGTAATCATTTTTATTCCACAGTCTGTCCAAAGAGTATCTTCTAATTTGGAATATTGGTTATAGATGAAGAAAATTAAATGTGGTGACACAACCATTCTTTGAGAATGACTTATGGCTTTTCATGATCAAGACTTTAGTGTAATCTGTGAACCACAAATTGATATTTCAAAATTCTTCCGTACACTGTAACAACCAATTCTTCTCAAGTCTTAAGAATAACCTTTCTTGAATGGAAAACTAATGTAAATAGTGCTATATTTATTTCACAATTTGGTGTCTTAAAAAAAAAGAATTGGAACATACATTAAATGCTTCCATTCTGGAGCCTATTGTTTTGTTTTCCCTTTTTGTTAATGATTTTTTATGATTTATAATGGATTCTGCCTATGTAGCTTGGTATAGTACTATTGGTGTTTCATCTATTAACTTGTGATCAACTTTCACTGTAGTTTATAAAATGGCATGTTTTTCATCTAGCCATTCTTCTTCAAATAATCTGCTAGCCTTACATTTTTGTACAGTTCTTCAGCGGTCAAAATCTTGTTGCTTAGTATAATAAATTGCAATCCAGTTGGCCTACTGAGTGCAAGGGAGGTTATTGAGTCAACTCTTCCACAGATCCCATTGACTCAAATCAGCATACTCTAACTGTGTTTCATTTAAGTTGCAGTTAGAGGAGGTTCATTTGAATCAATGGAACTTACATAGAATTTGACTTATCAAACTTCCATTGATTTAACATGCCTACTGTAGTATGACTACTCTAAGCAACAGAATTTTGACCAATGTATTCTTGCAGTATCCTCTTACATTATCCTGCTGACAATGTTTCCCTCTATTGTCTTTTGAGCATTCCTGTTTATGGTTTCAGTGTCCTTTTGCTTTCCTGGATCTTAAAGAAGAAATATCTGTGTTTTTCCTTGTATGTTGTTCTCTCTCTCTCTCTCGTATGTTGTTGTTGTTACTGCTACTGCTGCTGCTGCTGCTGCTGCTGCTGCTGCTTCTGCTGTTGCTGTTGTTGCAGTTGTTGCAGTGCTTAATAGTATAATTGTTCTTTTTATCTATAAGTTGAAGTCACTTCAAAATTGCTTTTAGGATTCAGGTTATATTCCTGTCTCCTTTTTGGGGTTCCTTTTGTTTCTTGATGATTTTCCCTTTACCTCTGTAAACATTGTTACCAAGTCTCATGGTTCACTGGTCAGTGGAGCTGCATTGCAATTTCTGTCTTCCACTCTCAACTGATCTGTCAGATTCTGGTCCTTCTTCTGCTAAAATCCTAGACATGTCATTTTTTTGATTCAGTATAGCTGCTTTATTGGTTGACAGCACTATTCATACCTCTCCTTTGTTCTTCCCCAGTAGTTAAGTAATTGCCTTGCACTCAGGATAAATCATCTTCCAAAATTATCAGTTATTTCAGTTTGGATTGTCTCAAAGAGTTTTGAGGTAAAAATAGTAATAATTTTGTGTCAGAAATTATTCTGGGTTGAAAGGATTTTTCTTGGAGAAACTCTGCTCAATGGATGCCCAAATAAGGCTCCTTTCATGTCCATAAGATCTTTTCCCACTGAAGTGGTCCCTATTTATCTACTTGCACTTTTTTGCTTTTGAACTGCTAGGTTGGCAGGAGCTGGGACAGAGACAGGTGCTTAAACCATTGTGCAGTACCCGGGTCTTGAACTGCCAACTTGCCGCCCTTCCAGCTAACAAGGCAAGCTTCTTAACCACTGAGCCACTGCAGCCCCCTGAGCTGCAGTATAAAATATTCACAAGTGGTTTGCCTTTGCCTTCTTTATGCAGGACTAACAATAGTTAGCTTGAATATCACTGTTGTTATCTTTGTAATGTAATCCACTGATGTTACCTTTTACTATCCTTAAGGAATTTCTGTACAGTAAAACCCAATTTTACAGAAAAAGTCCATTCTGTAGCTTTCTTCATAAGAAGATTTTTTTCTGTAAAACAAAGCATGATTTCCCATAAGGATGCATTGAAAATTTAGAAGGAAAAAAATACATTTCTGACTGGCCCAAAAATAATCCAGAAATAATCAAAAAATAAAACCCCAAAAATGTCAGACACAGCCGTCTCCCACACCCCAATCATCTCACCAGCTGGTGATTCACTGGCGTGGAGAAAATGGGGTGTTATTAGAGCATTTCCCTTTATTATCCTACACCTCTGCACCTCAATCGAAGTGTGGGGGTACGAGATAAAAAAGGAGGAAACAGCACAAGGGGAATCTCTACCTTTTCCATGCTGCTACTGCTTCCTGAGTGGTTTGTCTTACCATTGTGCTCTTTGTCCATGCTCCCTCCAAGGTGTGCTTTAGCCGGGAACATGCATTGGACGAAGACTGGAATGGAGTGCTCTTCATCTGATGCGTGTTCCCAGGTAAAGCATGCCATGGAGGGAACACAGATAAAGAGTGCAACAGAGCAGATATGCTCACCTCTCCCAGTGCTGGTAGAAGCAGTGGAAACTGTGGAAAACCGCCGCTGCCTCCACCACCACCACAGTAAGTGATGTGTTGTGACTTCTAGGGGTGGGTGGTGGGGATGGAATTTTTTAGTCTAAAATGGCACAGGGCTGCCATTTTAGAATTAAAATGGTGGAGCTGCCCTTTTATACTTATAGACAGAAGGAAATTCTGGGGAAAGCCGGTGTGTAAAATGATTTTCCCCCAGAAAACAGGTCATGATTTCCCCACAGTTTCCTTCCAGAAAACAAGGTTTCTGGAAATGAGGCATCTGTAAAATGGGGTTTTACTGTATCTCTATTACTATTGAAATTATCAGTTCTCTTCTTCTGATTGAAACTATTAATTCCTCAAGAGTATTGATGCATGTTAGTCTTGTGTCTCAGCTTTGATCATTCTAACTTGGGTGACCCTACTTAAAAGGTTCAAATCATAAAGGAGTCTAGCCTCTTAATGATAATGCCATCAGCTTCCTTAGTACACTCGAGTCACCTCACCACATTAATGTGCATCCAAGAGGGAGTATTTATTTGAAAAGGCTACAAGCTATGTAATTTGGTTCTTTATTGAGAAAGCTATGGGCTGCATGATTTTGTTGAGCAAAATTTTGCTATTAGGGGCTGGGATTGTGAATTTTATTATGAATTGTCCTACTTTTCTTATATGATATGGATGATAGCTTGATTTTAGTGTAATTGTGCTAACATATAAATGTACATATACAGAAATACACTTTTTTTTTAGCTCACAGCTGCAAACAGCCAGAATCTCCAGCTCATACAAATGTTGCAGGAATTGATCTTCCCTCTCTTGGCTATACACTGATATACACCTGCCAACCCGGGTTCTTCCTATCGGGAGGATCAGAACACCGAGTCTGTAGATCTGACGGCACTTGGACGGGGAAGGTTCCTGTGTGTCAAGGTATTTTCTTTCATCTTTGATTTCCTTCCATGGGGAAGAATGGGATATTATTGGAAATATATGATGACCATCACTCTGTTTGACTTTACTCTTTCTTGTAATGCCTAGCACAATGCAACACATGCAGCATATGTATCTTTACACCCCTTGTGAAACAGTGATGTTTAAGATACCAATGGGATAAAATCTCATAGCATGATTATGTCACATTATGCATAGCTTAGATGACTGAGAATGAACCATAATAGGTCTCCAATTTATACATTTGCACATGGGAGACAGAGTGAATCCTATTTTCACAGTTCTGTGTTGAATCAGTTTTTGTTTTTCTGTAACTCAGCTTTGGCATATAAAGTAATTTTTGAGGCCAAGCTTGGCATAAAATAAATTCTGAGACTAGTCATGTCTACGGCAGTTTCAAGTACAAGGTGTTACATTATCTTAAATATGTTAAAATCTTGGAGCCCTTAAACATAGTGCAAATTTTGCTTTTGTTGTTCAGTTGCACAGTTGATGCCGACCCTCTGTGACCCCATGGACCACTGTCCGCCAGGCACTTCTGTCTTCCACCATCCTCCTCAACTTGCTCAGCTCTGTGCCCATTGTGTCTACAATACCATCTAGCCATCTCATTTTTGGCAGTCCCCTTTTTCTTTTTCCCTCCATCTTTCCTAGCATCAAGGCTTTCTCAAGTGAATCCTCTCTTCTCATTTGATGTCCAAAGTACCTTAGCTTCATCTTTACAATTTGAGCTTCTAAGGAGCAGTCAGGGTTGATTTCTTCTAAGATTGACCTATTTGTTCTCCTCGCTGTCCAGGAGACTCTCAAAACTCTCCTCCAACACCACATTTCAAAGGGATATATTCTTCTGCGCTCAGCTTTCCTAATGGTCCAGCTCTCACAACCATACATTGCCACAGGGAATACCATTGCTTTGACTATGCGAATTTTTGTTTGCAATGCAAAGTCTCTACTTTTGACTATGTTCCCCAGGTTTCTCATCGCTTGCCTCCCAAGAATCAGTCACCTTTTTCTTTCATGGCTGCAATCACCATCTGCCAATTATTTATTGAATTTATGTAAAATTCAGGCAGTTCTGTGGAGCTGCCAGTAAACTGGATGTGTGTGCCTATTTTGGCAAACAAAGATGCATAAGTGAGAGTGACATATAAGGAATGTTTTCTAAAACTCTTTCATCTTGAAAATGATATTTATTTTATACACGATGAAACCAGTATTTTGCGAATATTTAGAAGTTTTACTTATTGATACAACGTAGCCTGATTCAATCTTGAATTTACCATTTATGGGCTACCATTGTTTTATCTTTGTTCTATCAATTCGTCCAAATCTATTCCCCCCCTCCCACCCAAGATACAAGTGGTAAAACTTTCATTATAATGATTGCTTTATTCCCCTTTTACTGGGTAGCAAACTTGACTCTGGATCCACCTTCATGTTATCCAATCTTGTTATATCTTTTTGAGACAGGGTTGGTTAAGAGATAGAGATTAATGATTCCCAGGTTCAGCAGTGAGTGTCCCGAGTGAATGATCCTGTTATATCAAGTCCAAATTAACATTTAAAAGAACATTTCTAAAGTTTGATATTCACAAAATAAGTTCATTTGAAGCTGGATGGCAAGTGACATTGGCCTCATGGCCTCACATTCAGAAGCACAGGGAGATGTGAAAGAAAGCTTGGTTCCTTGAATGAGCCTTTTTGATCACATTCATCCAAAAAAGTTTGAAAAGCCTTTTACTTTCAAATCGGAAGACTGGTAGGAGAAAAAACATCTATTCTCTTGTCCTCTCTTGTTGCTGATGATAATAATAGTTCCACAGAAAAGTGACCACACTGGTGACTTTCAAAGAATACATAATTATATTTGCTTTCATCTTGCTCATAGTCCCCTAAGTTTCAAAAGAAATCACAACAATAAAGATACATGCAGTAGATACATGATATTCCTTTTGATATCACAGGTACAGTTCATTCCTAAAAATTTGTGCAGGGCTCAGTAAGTATGAAAGAGTGGATTTTGTTTTGTAGAAACATAGGAACTTCTGGCATTTTCCAGAAGCTTTTGATCATATATATAACAAATATATATTAATACTTAAGCTCCACTCAGATACAGTTCCTCTAAAATTTCTTGAAAAAATAATAAGAAAGGCAGTAATAATAATAATTTTGTGTCAGAAATTATTCTGGGTTGAAAGGATTTTTGTAGAAGAAACTCCACTCAGGGAATGCCCAAATGAGGCTCCTTTCATGTCCCCAAGAGCTGGGAGAAAGTTGGGTGCTCAATCCGTCATGTGGTCCCCAGGTCTTGAACTTCCAATTTGCCAGACTTCCAGCTAACAAGGTGAGTTTCTTAGCTACTGAGCCACCACTGCCCCTAAGAAAGGCAGTACAGGAGACACACTGAGTTGGAGAGTTTAGTTCAGATATTATTTCTTTAAAAAGGCAGAATATTCTTGAAACACTGAGAAAAAGATGACTGGCCATTTAATAGGAGCCACCCCTGGACACAGGGTGGGGGTGGTGGACTCTAATGAGAGATATGCATCTCATGAGATTTGGCTACAGAAATCGTATAAAATAGATGTCACCCTTGCCCAATCCAGAGTTTCTGAGGCAATAAATGATTCCATGGTGAATGTAGGAATATATATTCCTACAGAGTCCCTGAGGCAGTAAAAGCTTCCTCCACAACCTACTCCTCTCCAGTTAGTTGGTAGAAGGGTGGGTTTTATTCCAGGCATGGACATTGCTTTCAGTCATGAAAGAATATGTTTGAAACTTGTATGTGCCTTTAACTACCTGATTTAGGCTATTGAAATTTAATTCTCATTTCTCTGAAATTCATTTTGTATTTGATATTTTTCTTAAGATGTTTTCTTAAGATGGTTATTACTTTCAAAACTTTATATGAAGGTTATCATAGATCTTTATTTACCTATATTATTATTATTATTATTATTATTATTATTATTATTATTATTATTATTATTATTATTATTATTATTATTATTATTATTATTATTATTATTATTATTATTATTATTATTATTATTATTATTATCTCTTTGCTGTAAGGAATTAACTACCAAGCTGTAAGGAATTAACTACCATGCTGTAAGGAATTAACTACCATGCCTTAATCTTACAATTTATTATTACTTTGCTGAAGTACCAGTAAACTTTTGTCAAAACTTTAAATTAATCCTTTTGGTCTGATTAATTTTAAATTGGTATTGCACTAGGAAAGTGGGATAACAATGTGTTTGATCATCAAATAATGTGTTGGTCTGATTGTGTGAACAGTGCAAATTGACAATGAATGTGCATATCTGGAAAAGTTAAATAGCTTTTACAAAAGAGAATCGAGACCATGGTGAATGATGAAAGCAGGTTACCCAACAAAATGTTCCCCCAGAGGTGATATTAGTCCTGGGGAAAAAAGCTTCCCAGTATAGCAATAGACATTAAATCTAAAAATCATGGGAAGCTACTAGAACATCCAATCCAAATTTGGAACATAACATTTTTTTAAAACTTCCCTTTGTATGATCTCAATCCAGAATGATGATGTTAATGAAGAAGATGATGTAGCTTAATTTTATATAATAAATCCAGGTTTATTACTTTTTTAAACAGCTGGTTCCAAAATACTGGTGAAAGATCCTAGGCCAGCTTTGGGAACACCAAGTCCTAAACTGAATGGTGAGTATTGTTATCCTTAAATCATTTTATCCAACTGGAAATATTCAAAACGTGAATCAATGAAAGGAACAATAATGCTTTATTTATGGAATAAGGTCCAGCAAACCAATCTTAATTGTGCTGAGTAATGGCAGGTCTGGTAGATGCAAGTTGCAGTTGACAGTTTGCAAAATATTTTGTAGTTTGCAGTAGACATTTTCAGACACATGTATTTCTGTGGTGGTTTATGGGAACAAGATCATTCCCTAGCTACCATCTATATCATGCTCTGTGACTGGCTTTGTGCTTAGCTGAAATGGTTGCCCTCAGGAGGAACATGTATTTGTAGTAAAACACATGTATATTCTTCTATTGTGGATAAGGTACATTATGTTGACCTAACTCACTTTTTTGTTTGTCTGTTAGTTTCCTGTGTGATTATATTAAAATATTGAAACTGTGTAAATAAAGAATTGCAAAATGCCTTTTGATTTGTGAGTTTTAATCAAATTTCTCTAAAGGCATTGCCTTATTGTTCCATTTAGTGCTTCAGAATAAGGGCTTCTAACTATGTGTAGCAAATGAATTTAATAGACATACTTGTACAGGGAAGCAGGATTTCATTGTAGACATAAAATCTGAATCAACAGCATGTGTAAACACATAAAATCCAAGTGAAGCAATGTATTCATAGTGGGACACAAAATGTGTACTATTGATTTAATCTGAACATGTTCTTTAAAAGTATATAAAGTTCAGCAAGACAGATATGATGGCAGAGAAAATAAAATTTCTGCTCAGTTGAGCAGTATGAGATAGCAAAGTTTTTAATCTGTTGGTTTTGAAAACAAGGTGTTTTTTTGTTATTCTTTTATTTAAAAAATCCACTGTTGTTGAGAGTTTTGGAGTCTTCACTGGGAAGGCTGTTTCATTCTTTAATGAATTCCACTAATCTTCTTAGATTAGACATTACTGGATGGTATAGATGATTTTTAAAAAATCTTTTAAAACTATAAATCCCATAATTCTCAATACAATAAAACCTTGGGTTACGATTGGCCTAGTTTATGTTTGCCATGGTTTACGATGGCAGATTTATTTAAAATGATTCCCTGGTTTATCACCATTTTTTTTCGGTTTACAACCAAAAATATGCTATTTTAAACTCTAAAATGGTTGGCACCACCATTATAGAGTTTAAAATGGTGCCCGCCCCCTCTGATGGAAGTCACAATTCAGCACTTACTGCTGCGGAGATGCCGTCAGGATTGTTTCTGCCGCTATTTCCAGATTGTCCGCCACCCATCCCGTAACCAGGAGAGTATGGGGACCTTATGATCTCAGTTCCTACCTTCCAATGAGCTCCCTGAGCAGTGCTATAGCTGGGAACACACACCTCCCCCAGGCTCAACATGCACCTCCCCCAGGTCAGAACTGAGTGGATAAGGTTCCCAAATGGCATGGAAAAGTAGAGAGATTGCTTCTTCATTTTTGGGATGGGGTGGGGGATGATCATGTATGGCATTTTTTTTTTTGGTGGCTTTTTGATTTTTTTTTTTCCGGTCTGGTCGGGACTGTTTCCTTTAGGCAGGGTATGGGACAACCATGTCTGGAATTTATTTATTTGTTTGTTTTAAAAAATTGGTCCTGTCAGGACTTTTTTTTATTTTTCAATGCTTTCCTATAGGAAAATGTGCATTGGTTTACAATTTTTTTCACATTATGACAGAAGCTGTTGGAATAGACCTCCACCTGATGTTTTACTGTATTGGGAGTTCCACTGACAGACAGAAACCTTACAACCATATGCCTTACAGAGATATGACTTCATCCTGTAACATAAATCTAAAATTAAATTAATTCCCTCCATCTAGCTACAAAGCTCCCCAGGGATCTATTTTGCCCTTAGGATGCTTTTGGGGAGAATTAGGACTGAGGGGAGACTAACCACTAATATCATAAATTCATTCTCAAAATGTGGGAAGGGGAACTCAGGAGATAGGAGAAGGAAATGGTTAATATCCCAAAAATTGCTTACCCTAATTTAAAAATATTGTTAGGCAATGCTTCATTTTTGTGAACAAAAGGTAGTTGTGGAAGATATTCTACATGAGATACCAATATTACATATCAGTCCAATCAAACAGACCAAAGCAAAGTTAACATGCTTGGACAAATGAAGAAGTTTTAACTTTTGAACTGAAAATCTGAAGCACTGGCATCTCTTATAGATAATTCATAGTTATGACATCACCACAGAAATGACTCTGTTCTGCAGTGATGCTTGTCTGAACATTTTACAGACATGAGCAGTTTGTAGATAAAAAGCATGAGCAACATGGTGAGCTTATAAGACATAAACTTTTGCTTGGCATCTGTGAGGGGTCTCATCAAGTCCAAAAATTGTCAAAAACTCTTAAAAAAAAGAGAGGGAGAAAAGGAATGATCAAAACAGAAATGCAGATAGATAAATTCTGAAAGTTTGAAAGACTTCTCCTAATTTATTATATGTAAAAACTGCTAGGAAAACACTAGGGCCAGTGCTCATCTCCGACTACAGACAAAGAGCTAGCACTGTTTGCATCTGAAGACAATTCCATGGTCATGTGGAAGGCATGACTAGATGCTGGAGCACATGGAACACTATTACATTTCCTGCCAAAGCAATAGCTATTTATCTGCCTGCAATTTCTTGCTTTCAAACTGCTAGGTTGGTAGGAACTGGGAATGATGATGGGAGCTCACTTTGTCGCACAACACTTGGGTCTCAAACTGTGAATGCTGACCTTCTGGCTGTCAAGCTCAGCATCTTAACCACTAAGCCACCTAAAATGGGCAGCAACAAATACTATGTTGTTATCTCATACGTGGAACAACTGGAAGGGACAGTACATTTCCATTTGTCCCCTGTTGATGGTTCAGGAAATGGTTGAATTACTCAAAACATTGGTTCACATTTGGACAGGAGGAGTTCACCAAATTGCATGTCACTCCTACTCCTGAATGAGTACCCGTGATTTTCCAAGTGATCCCTCTGATCCATCTTAACATGCCAAATAATTCCAACTGGCTGAACTAATGGATATTTTGGCTGTTACCTGCTTATACAGTTGGAAGTTGTGGCTTGTCTTCAAGTGTCTTTCGCTCCGCTAGGGCTGCTATGGAAAGGTGACATGAGGATCATGCTACCTCATTATCTATGGAAGAACAGGGACTAGAAATTTTAAAAATATAAAGCTTTAGTTTACATACATGCAACTCATAATTATTAAATCATAGAAGACCAATTGAAGAGTGGCATTTCCTATTTTTCAGTATTGCTTTGATAAATGTAATAATCCACTCCCTGTTTTTAGAAATATATAAGATAATGGTTTTTAAACAATTATTTTTATATACGGTACAAGCAGTTATTGCTGTGCATGCATTTTTTACTACAGTGGAAATGTTATCATTCTACCTAACAATAAAAATTTTGTGTCAGAAATTATTCTGGGCTGAAAGGATTTTTGCTGGAGAAAATCTACTCAGGGGATGTCCAAATGAGACTCCTTTCATATCCCTAAGATCTTTTCTCCACCAAAATTGCAATTTCTTGCTTTCGAACTGCTAGGTTGGCAGGAGCTGGGACAGAGACGGGCACTCACTCCGTCATGCAACAGTCGGGTCTTGACCTGCTGACATGCCATCCTTCCAGCTAACAAGGTGAGCTTCTTAACCACTGAGTCACCGCAGTTCCTGCCCTGGTCAAGGCATCAAATTTGTATTCCCTATATTTTGGGTTTACATGAAGCATTTTTCACAAAATTGCTGCAACTTGTTTGTCTTCTTTCTTTAAAAAATAATAATTACATTTTGCACTCATTTATCTTCAGTTCCTGATGATGTGTTCGCCCATAACTATATATGGAAAGGTTCTTACAATTACAAAGGGAAGAAACAGCCCATGACTTTGACAATTACTGAGTTCAATGCAACATCGGGAAGAGTGAATGCAACACTTCTAAATAGCAATATGGAGCTGTTACTTTCAGGTATGACCAAAAATAACCAACAGTTACAAAGCTCTCAGTTTAACCCTCATAATGAAAGTGTATAATAATCCATCAGCAACTTCAAACCATGCCAAATTTTATATTTCCTAGTTCTACAAGGTATGCTCTAAAACAGGAGTTTTCAACCTTTTTAAGCCAGGGACTGGGTCACATTCCTTCGGACAGCTTCGGGGGCCGGATGGCCATTTTGCCCTTTCTCCACCATATGTCACTTCTGGGAGTGGTGGAGGCAGTAGGAGGCCACATGAAATGGTGCTGTGGGCCGCATGTGATCTGTGGGCCACAGGTTGAGAATCCCTACTCTAATAAAATAAATGAAATCATGTGCATAGTTTTACCCAAAGTTTTACAAATATAAATCCCATTGCTTCCAATGGGACTTCTTATTTTCTTCTTCTTTGCTTCCTCCTTTACCCCATTGGGTGTTGAGGGAAATGCAAGGTTCTTCTTCTGGCACTTCGAGCAGCCTCCACTAGTGTTATTTGGTGTTCTTATAATATGTCTTTGATATTATCTCTCCACCTTCCTCTGGATTTGCTTTGTGGTCTTTGCCCTTCTCCTCTTTTCACATATGCCTTGTAAAGTATGGAATTTCAAGTCACTCTCTTTAAAAGGGCAAATCACTTTATTTGTTGTCTCTGTATGTAGTGAAAGATTGGTTCTGTTCCAATTCTTTCCCTTATAACTTCATTCATGATTTTATCCCTTCTAGTCACTCCAGCAGCCTTCCTCAGACATCTCATTTCCTTGGTGACCAACTTTTGTTTATGGTTTGTTGTATGTGTCCATGTTTGGCAGTGGCAACATAAGGTGGGAATGAATATGTTTTGTATGAGGTGTTGATCAGTATTACCTTGTGTTGTAAGAGCAGAACTAACTGTCCTAATATTTGGTTTGCCTTACTGCACCGTATGCTAATCTCTTCATCCATATTGCCATTTTTAGTAAATGTTGTTTCTATTTATTTGAACTCTGCCTCTTGTTTTATACTTGTTCCCTCAAATTCAATATCTAGAGTATGCTTTTTCCTTCCAATTGCCATTATCTCAGCCATCTCTTTATTGATTCTCATATTATTTATCTTGCATTCTTGATTCATGGATGTAAGGTGTTATTGTAGTTCTTTAGCACTACTTGCTATCAATGCCTGATTATCTGCAAAAAGTAATTCATTCTGATGGAACTGCTAAACATATTTCTATATTACCCACCACACTTTGGGAATGTTAATTAGAAATAAATTGTCCCACTCTTTATTACAAACAAATTTTAAAAATAAATATTATTTTAAAATAAGCAGTTAAATGAAAAGTACAAGAAAGGAAGTTAGTTTCTATATCTCCCAGATTACACATAGTGAATGATCAGTGGCTATACATTATTATTATTATTATTATTATTATTATTATTATTATTATTATTATTATTATTATTATTATTATTATTATTATTATTTAAATTTCTATACCGCCCTACTCGGTGGGACCAACTCAGGGCGGTTTACAACATATACAAAGTTACAAGGTTCACAACATATACAAGTTCATAAAACAACATATAAATATCAAATAATCAATATCAGACCACAAATCATCAAAATATCACAATATCAGATAACAGCAAAAAGTATCACATTACAGTAAAAAAGTAGCACATTACAGTAAAAAGATTCAATAAACATCAACATCAATAATTACATCAATAATCAAAAGTATCCATATCTCTGTCAAGTGTGCAAAAACTAACAAAACAAAGTACCAGTAATTGCTAAGTGTTACAACAAATGACAAGCCTCTCTGCCCAAGCTGCAGATGTCTCTTAAAACCCCAGCTGCCGCTGGCAGTGCAAAAAGTCCTGGCTCAGAGCGTCTCTTAAATCCCCAACATTGATTATGAATGTATGCTCTGAATAGAGTAGGCAGGAAGACTACACTTTCATTCCTATGCCAACGGCCTATATTCCACTGGAATCTATATGTTAGCATAGAGGTGAGCATAACCACATGTAAGCTTTAGTTCTACAAATATCTGTACCAGGTTGTGCAGAAGACATTATTGGTGCATGCCATCCTGTCGATACTTCAGAATGCAGAATGAGTGACTAGGGCTCAAGTAAATGCACATTGTCAGGGAGGAGCAATGGCTATTCCCTGAGAACATAAAAGACCATTTGGTTTCAACCATGCTTACTAGTTTCCAACAGTGCTTGGGGAAGAAAATTATCCCAGGAATTTATCATGAGAAATCATTTGTTTGTTTTGCTGAAACTAGTCAGTTTAACTTTAGCCTTTAATATTTCACTGAGCTGAATAATTATTTGGCAACAAAAGACAACATCTGGCAGTACTAGCTGTATTTGTGCTATGTTTTGGCTGCTCAGGACCAGACATGGATAATATATTGAACCATCAAACTGCAATGTAATTTAAAGGCCTAATCCAGAGAACATACAAACCTAACAGGTGTTTTACCATCTGGGCATAGTTGCCCTGATGAGATAGTGAAACTTGCCAGAACTATACACAATACAGTGAACATACCAGATTACATCTGATTATCATCTGCTTAGTTCTTGGATGGAGGATCAGGAAATTCCAGGGATTTTGAGACATGACTAGGAAAAAAATTAAGCCTCCTGTCAGAATACAGAATACATAGCACAAATACCTTGGATAATGTTAAGACTTGGTTCCACAAGTCTTAAAGTTATCCAGTTTTTAACATTGTGCGATGCATTGATCGCACAATGTTTTTTTTTTAAAACCTGTTCCCTTTCTGGGTGGGTAAGACGAATCCCACTGTTAGCCTTTCAGTGTGGGATTCATCTAACAGTGAGGGATCCCTCACTGTTAGGTTTGCAAGCCTTTCAGTGTGGGATTCATCTAACAGTGAGGGATTTGTCTTGCCCACCCTGTTGTTTCAGTAGGGGAGGCAGGGAGAATCTCTCTGCTTTTTCCTTTGGGTTTGGGGGGGGGGGTACAGGCTCTGGTTCAGCCCCCAACCCAAAGGTAAAAGGGAAAGGCAGAGAGATTCTCCCTGCCTCCCCTGCTGAAAAACAGGGTGGGCAAGACAAATCCCTCACGGTTAGGCAAATCCCACACTGAAAGGCTAACAGTGAGGGATTTGTCTTGCCCACCCTGTTGTTTCAGCAGGGCAGGGAGAATTTTTCTGCCTTTCCCTTTGGGTTGGCTAAAGCCTGTGTGGTTACAATGTATCTCTATGGAGCTTTAACGTTATCCGATCCATCCCATAGGATTTTAACATGGATCAGATAACACTAAAAATAGGATAACACCAAGACTTGTGGAACCAAGTCTTAGCGTTATCCGAGGTATTACTGTAATTCACTTTGCAACTAGCCCATGGTCTTTCCCCATCTACTATGTTTCCCAAGGAAATCTAAAGCAGAATATCTACTGTTCTCATATCTACAAAAATATTTTAGGGTTTTGTTAAGTATATGTGTTATAGAAAGGTATAGGAGTGTAGGCAACAGGAATCAAACTATGCAATGAGATGATAGGTCTATGGATCTTGTACTTTCTAAGCCATGAACACATAGGAAAGGTTGGAGAATATTTCTATGCCTCATTTCTCATTTAAAAGTATCACAGTGATCTGTCTCTATGGAATCTTCTGAGGGTGAAAGAGAGGGCTGACCATGTTGAAGCATTACATAAATAAGAGCTTATTTCTCCTTATCATTATTTGATTTCTCCTGATTTATATGCCATTATAGTTTTATTTCTAGTTAAATGTTGTTTTTGTGTATTTATGCAAATGTTTTTTTTTCCATTTATAAGATCATTTAAAGTAATTGTCTACCACTGAACATACTTTTGTGCAAATGCATATAACACTGAGCTGTATTAATCTGTGTCTTTCTTTCTCCTTTCTTGGTTTGTGATTAACAGTGATTTGTTTGCACATGTTTGAATCCATAATAAATTAGTTACACACAATCCTTCTGAAATGGTTGGGACTTAACTAAAGAACTCTTTACTTGAATGAGAGCAGTGTTTTCCAACCTTTGGTTTTTGGACTTTAAGTCCCAGAAGCCTATGTCAGTATATTGACAGATCAGTGCTTTTGAGATTTGACTTAGGCTTCTGGGAACTGAAGTCAAAAAACCAAAGGTAGGGAAACACTGATCTAGAGCTTTGTCATCTCTTCCCTAATCACTGACTCTTAATATCCAGAGTGTCATCACTCTTTAGGACCTAAAATGCACCTAAAAGTACAAACTCCAAAACTCCAAAAAATACACCTAAAAAAGCTTACAATTGGACAAGGATAAAAGAATAAAGAGGTGTTGAATAGTTAGGAGGAAGTATAGAAGTAGAAACCCCTGCATTGCAGATACGAAATGCATAATGGCTTAAACAGATATATCTTAATTTGTTGTAAAATATCTGAGCATCACGTAACTCAATGAGAACTGTGTTTTAACTATGCAGTAACAAAGAGTCCTGTGAAAACTGTGAGGATCGGAAACCCCTTGTGTTACTTATAAATGGCACAGATCAAATATCTTTGTATTTTACAGGGTTGTATAAAAGCCAAGAGGCCCGTTTAATGCTACATATATATCTGATTAAATCACCATCCCATACTTCTGTGAACAAACTGAAGGAGGAAAATTGGGCCATGGATGGTTTTGTGAGTATCATTCTGGCAAAATCCAGTAATGTCTTAATAAGAAATAATGGGTTGTGACCAAGAAGGGGGGGGGGAGACATTAAAAATGGAAGTTTAATTAGCATAATTGACAAATAGGATCATACAGACAGAACAAATGTTACTGTAATATGGCAACATTGTGAGGCCTTTGGAAATGCTTTGGTCTTCACAGGTAAATTTAGTCTCAAATAATTCTGGGGTCTACTTATCTGTGTGTCTCAACATGCATCAAGGACACACTTTTGTGACTTTTACAAAAACACTACGATCATAAACATTATGCAAGACTTTAATGTCCTTTAATATATTCACAGTAACAGATAACATTTGTGTGGCATAGAATGCCTCCTGCCCACAGCAATCTGCCCTGTACAGCAGAGATTCTCAACCTGGTAATACTGTGATTGCTTACTTGGAAATGAACCATTTCATGTGCCCATCACAGCAACCACCACACCAGGAAGTGCCATGTGATAGAGGAAGGGCAAAATGGCCATCCAGCCCCTGAAGCTGTCTGAGGGAGCATGACCTGGGCCATGTCTTAAAACGGTTGAGGACTCCTGCTGTATAGTAACACCTGAGAAGAGTACTTGTTTTATAATGCTATAGCTTTTTTTAAAAAATGGGACCTTGCTCTTCAGTGATGGTGAACCTTGGCACTCCAGCTATTCTTGGACTTCAATCATCGGAAGCCCAAGTCAGCACTCCTGCTGATCACCTCCCTAGATGTTCTGTCAAGCAATTGAACTGCATAAGCCTTATGCTGTACATTGGCACATGACAAGAAGTTATTTTAATAGGGTGCCCTTTCTCCATTCTAAAAGCTGGGTTGACATGGCGGATTTTGGATTACAAAGTGTTGTGTGTGTGTGGTGTTTTTGTTTGTTTGTTGTTGTTTTTTGCACCACCACAGAATGGAATTCTGTATTTAAGGATAAACCCCAGATTCAGTATCATGGTAATACTGTGATCGCTTACTTGGAAATGAACCATAAGAAAACCTTCTTTTAAAATCTATCCTGAAATATGCATGGCAGCCTATGATTTACTTTGAGGCTGCTGAGAAACATACCACATATAAACTCTTTTCAATGACAAAGTTACTACAATAAGCAAATAGGTAATGCCATGGACTTTTTGCTCTTGTTAAAAAGAGGCGTCCTGTTCTAGCTTTGAATACTAAAACAAAAGGAGCACTGGAGATTCCCACAGGATTACACAAGTACTGGTGCAAAATTGGAAATATGTGGGAAAGCTACTCATTAGGTAGGCATTCCTTGATCAGAGTTTCCAAAATCTTTTTCTTTTAACACCCTCCATAATGTTTTGAGGACATGTTGGCTGAGTTTTGTAACATGACACATGTGAAGTGGAAGGTCTAGCACAGGGGGTGGTCAGCCCTGGTCTAGCAGTTAAAATCCATACTGCTTTCCCAGCTGGACTGTTTAGTAACTTTGTTAAAACTGTCAGCAGTCTGTGGAATTCTGTAAGGAGTAATTTGGAACTAAGTTTGTTTGTTTGTTTATTTAAATTTGTTTATTGCCCTCCTCCCCAAGGGGACCCAGGGCGATTCACAACACATCAGCATCGACAACAATTTAAAACCAGTTCAAAAAATTAGAAGTTTTAAAAGTTTAAAAGAAGCTTAAAAACCTATCATTAAAACTAGGTGTTGTAGCTAGGAGGCACTTGGGGTAAATTTGTTCAAACCATCCAGCCGGCTGGGGAAATTGATCCATCCATTCCCCAGACCTGACTTGCCAACCAGGTTTTCACTCCTTTCCTGAAGGACAGCAGCTCCGTCTGCAGGCGTAGTTCTATTGTTGTAAACATATTAGTAAAACTCATGATTGCCTTTATTTAGTCCATCTGTCTGTCAGTCTGGCTGGACTTGTTTTTGTAAAGAGATCACTCCTGGTCTTGCTTTTGCAATATCATTTGTTTTTCATTTTTCCACAGTAATTGCACTGAAATAACATTTTTACCCTGCATTCTTAGTTCTAATAATTTCATTTGTTGGTTTTTAAAAGTGCAGCATACTGGAAGCAATTCAGACTGAATACAGCATACTAAAAGTGATTCAGACTGAAATGACCTGCATATTTACTTAGTTCAGCTTTTTCAGAAAATGCATTTATCAAATAGTTACAAATGGCTGGATGGTAAAAGTTTCATTCCATCTAAAAGTCAGCTTCTGAAGTTTTAACCAGAACATGTTCATCCAGCATTGATCTGTTTCTTTTAAAATCCATGCAGGTTTCTGTTGAACCCGATGGTGCTACCTATGTTTTTCAAGGCTTTATCCAGGGTAAAGATTATGGACAATTTGGACTTCAAAGATTAGGTAACCAGTGTTGAATATTGTATTATTTAAACCTGATGTGGTCAGCTGAATTCAGTGTGTTGAGAACAGACTTGCTACCATCATCAGGCTCCATGTTGACTTTGGATGCATAGAACCACAGGACCACAACTCTGTGAAAACTAGTCTTCCCTGATGTCATGGAGACATGCAGAGTTGTTCTTTCACATCCAATTAGGCTGTCCCAGCATGTCAAAACACTTCAACAAAAATTTTTGAAGCCCTCTGAGATTTTTTGCCTCAAGCCAAGAGTGACACAAAAAAAAATCCTTTCCTCTCACCTCCATGAATGCATGCAGATTAAACACTCTTTCATGGCATACACAGAGAGCAAGCCTTGGTTGACCATTAAGAAAGATAACAATCTATCTAAAGACACAGACTCCTATAGTCATGCTAGTCCTTGGCAGTTTGCGTCTTTTGGGCAATTATGTGAATTCTAGGAATTGTTGCTCTGGTGGAAAAAGCAAATTTTTCCCCAAAGAAAAGTGCCAAACAGTTCCTTAACATCCTCGCATGCAAGAAGTATGTTGCAATTCCTTCTTCTTTGTTGCCTTGATGAGACTAGCAAAGGTTTACAAGCTTACCTATCACTTTTCTTCATATGGGAAATAAGAAATGAAGAGAACATTCCGTATCCATGGAGACTCTCCATGCAGTTTCAATCCCACATTTTCTGAAGTTGTTACTTGTATGGAGAGTTCTTCTTGGTAATTGAGGAACTCACCTACTGAAGGTGGCAGTAATGATATCAGAAGAAGGTAAAAGTGCCATTCTTCCCTTTTGGACATGTTTTCCTGACACAATTTTTAATGGCTAAATCTAATCTGTGAATGTCACTGTGGGTTGTAGATGAGATACTCATTATGAATATGAACTGGCCTTCACACACATTGATGATACATAAATTTTCAATGACTGACAATCTCTTTTGTTTTCACAGTTGCATTAACATTGTATACCACCTTGAGGATTTGTTCCTCAGGCATCTGAGAAATAGAAAGGATGCAACTAAATCTCCCCAAAATAGTTCTTAGTTATATCAGAAAATAAATAAGACAAAACAAAAAACATAGTGGCACTTTAAAGGCTAAGTACTGTATTCTATTCTTGGTCAGACATAAAAGTGAATAGGTATAAATTAAAGACATGAAGTCTCACTCTTATGTTTGGTGAAGCATACTTGATCCACAAAAGTGTGCTGACCTACCGCAGTGGACATGATCACCAAACAGTGACACTACACAGAGAGTCTATTCAGGGAGACTCCAAATAGCAAAGTCCAAAGAGTCCAAAGAATAAGCTGAGGTCTGGTTACCAGTGGGGTTGACAGAGAAGGGTCATGGCAAGTCAGGGTCTAGGCAGGCACTCTCAAGAGGCATCCAGAGTCAAACAGGGCATTGGTCTTTGCATTGAAGAATGGTACCAATGCTGGAATGCTCCAATAAGGTTGCTTAAGAGCCTCCCAGCTAATCGCTATCAGCTGGGAACCAACTCTGGTAACTAGTTGTAGCTTGCTTGCATCTCAGGTGCAGCTCCTTTCTGCTTCTTTCCCTGGCTGAGGACTGATTGCTGTCAGAGTCAGACTTCTTATCTGATAGGTCATCTGCTTGGAAGAACAGAGTTGGGTTGAGATTCCTGGTTCAGGACATTCTCAGGTTTGGGTGCAGGCAGAACTGGGATGGGCATAGGAAGTGCCTCCTGATCCAGGTCATCTGCAGCATCTGATAAGGACTGGATCACAACAGAAAGCCAACATTAAAATGCAGTAAAGTTAAAGGTCACCCTTGCTTGAAAGCCAGTCATATCTGACTCAATGGTTCAGTGCTCATCTCTGTATACAGCCAAAGAGCCAATGCTGCCTGCATCTGAAGACATTTCTGTGGGCATGTGACAGGAGCGCATGGAACACTGTTATCTTTCCTGCTGAAGTGGTACCTACTTATCTACTTGCAATTTCTTGCTTTCAAACTGCTAGGTTGGCAGGAGCTGGGACAGAAACGGGAGCTCATTCTGTCATGCAATACTTGGGTCTCAAACTGCTGACATGCTGCCTTCTAGTCAGCTTCTTATCCACTTGAACCACTGGAGTCACCCTAAAATACAGTACTGTACTTAGTTTTTAAGGCGGCACAACATTTTTGTATTTATTTATTTATTTACTCTCTGATATGCTTGCAGAGACTAACACAGCTAACACTTCAGAAAGTTTTTAATTACTACAATTCTCATCTGTTATGTTTGGAAGATGTGCTTGAATATTAGCATGTTAATTGTTGTACGTTGTTCAGCCCCCACTTTGATTCTTGTAAGGGGCAGCTAAATGAAGATAAAGTGTCCTGACTTGCAGCATGAATACAACATTATACCAAGGTGATGACATTAAACAAATATGCAAGCTTTTTATCTTTATCCTACTTGCTTTTTGTGTCCTGCAGCTGAGCATTTATTATTATATATAAGACAACAAAAATCTAAAAAAATGAAAACAAGTCATGTGTGCAATCTAATATAGGCCCATTTATGTTAGCAAACTGACACCATCAAGATGTCTCAGTATCTTCTTTTGAGCAGTGTTCTGTAATTTCACAAGAAAATCTAATCTTGCATTCAAAAATGGGAAAGGGGGATAAAATCATTTTTCCATACACAGCTCAAGACCATTTCAGTTAACTTACTTTAGTTAGTTTACATCACTTCAGCTGAATTGTGATTCAGGCAATACACTTTTTACTGTCATTTTTAAGAGGGACTCTGGGAGATGACTTTGAAATTCACAAGTATTGCTTCTGAGCTTATACCAATCTTTGTTCATCTGCACTTAGCCTCTCCGCATCCTAGTTCCTTGGTGCTAATAAAATATTACTGCCTGCATCCATAAGTATATAAAAAAGAAAATGTTACATAGAAAAAAGATAATATTAAACTATAAATTGCAAAAATCCATTTCTGGATAATTGCATTTTCCCCCACCCCACTCCCACAGACAGAATCCAGTATATTGTTAAATGTTCAATTTCTCAAGAAGAGGAACCCTGTTTAGACCAAATCTGTATAGAAGAATTAGTTGCCTTGGCCGTAATCCCTCTTTAAGTATCTAGGTTCCATTCAACTATGATAATTTTATCTGGAGGCAAAAAATATGTTCCACTAGTTTTTAGGGACTATCAGTTCCTCATTTTTATAGTTAACATAAAAGGAAAGAAATAGCATCTCAAGTATATTTTAGCACAGTTTATCTATCCTTGCAAGTATTAAAAATTTAGTTTGGGCAGTTCTTTGTCCTAAGGATATTTCTGGCCCAACCTGTATTTCTCTCTCTCCTTCTCAGTCTCTCTCTCTCTTTCTCAAAGTTGATCAACTTTGGGTAGGCTAGGAGCCATTTTCTACCCTCAAAGACTTGTGGCCTTCTCTTCTGTTTGATTGTTTTTCAACAATCAAGGAAAAAAATAACAACAGCAGAGGTTCCACTGTAGAAAGTGCAGAGGTGGGTGTAGTTTGCTCTAAAGGAGGACTGCATCACCTGGAACCTAATGGAGATGTGATTTTCCCCTTTTTCCATAACAAAAAAATGAGGCACTGTGGGGCTTTCCAAGGGACCACAGCAGTGGCCTGAGGGTGTTCTTCTTTGAGTGCTGTATCTGATTCTGAATATTGGCTATCCTCATGGCAATCAGCCATGAAGATTGTCCTGAGAATATAATGCAATGGTCTTCCATTTGTCTTCCACATCGCAGTGCAACACCTGTACCACTGTTCCACTTTTGTGAGTCACTTTCAGGTCCTGAACCCTCTTGGCACGGAAGTCCTCTTCGGTCCCAAGACAATATTGCTGTTGCTGCTGTCCTCCATTAAGATGGATTCAAGTGGGATATAATCCACTTGGGGACTATCATCCTTCCCTGTAGACTTTGCCAGCCAAGGATGTTAGTCCTCAGGGTTGTCAGGTTACTTAACCACTACCTGACGATCAGTGTTGAGTTGCTGGCAGTATGGTCAACTCTGTTACTATAGCAGGATAGCCTGGCCAGACGACTTGATTCCCACCCATTATCTTCAATCTATAAAACTCATTTGTACTGGGCTTTCTTATTTTTCAGTTTACTGCACTGTTTTGTATATCATAGTATTGTAAATATATAGAATGAAAAGCATTACTGGAGAATAATGAATTCTGCTTCCCTCCACATACCACAGGACTTAACATGTCTGAAGGTTCGAATTCATCAAACCAGCCACTTGGAACAAACAGCAGTTCTGTGGCCATTGCTATTCTCGTGCCTTTCTTTGCTCTCATTTTAGCAGGATTTGGTTTTTACCTTTATAAACAAAGGTAGGTAAAATGATAAATGTGACAAGTATATTGAGATAAGTAGCTGAATGTATAAAGATGATTTCTCTATTATACCACACATTAATAAATGTGTACAGGGTCATCCAACCTAGATTAGAATATAACAGGTATGAGAACTCTTAACATGAAAATATCAGGAGTTAATCCTTCTCGAATGTTGGTAGTACTAATAGGAGGCAAAAAATGGATGATTAAGGGAAATAGGAAATATTTGAATCAAGATAGGAGACTCGGAGGAACCCAAAAGGAAAATAAATCTTCTAAGGGGTTTTTATAGCCTCTTTTAAAGTTTTGATTGCCAAAGGTGAGGTAAAGGGTGGTGGTAGAATAATACAGAGCAAGATTAAAATAAATTAATTAAAAGACCTTACAAGATCCAAAAAGTTCAGATACGAAAAATACCATATTTTGTGCTTTATTACTTCTGAAATAGCAGAGAACAACCCACAGGGAAGCAAAATGTGTGGTAATGCATATACCAAGCAGCTTTGGCCCATCCTCATAATTATTGTTGCATTTAATTCTTTTTAGTGCTTGTACATCTTATTATTATAGCATAAATTAAAAGAAAGCTAAATGTATCTGCTGCAAGGGTTGTCAACCTACAGCCTCTGGGCCAGAACTGGCCAGCATCACCAATCCTTCCAGCCCTAGCACCCACTGCTGCCATTGCTGCTGTCCTTTCCCCCTCCGCCTGGCTTTGTGTTTCCCTAACTGTGCTCCATAGCAAGGCGGATGTTGTAAGAAGGCTTACAACATCCATTCTGCTAAGGAGTGGCGTTAGAGACATGCTAAGAAAGGGACAAGTATGGTGGCACCAGCAGCAGAAGCAGCAGATGCATGTGGCTGCCCACATCTTTCCTGGGTACTGCTCTGGCGGAGCGTGAGCAAGGACAGGCAGGACCCCTCCTTCACCCATGGCAGGCTGGTAAGCAGGGAGGAGGCAGTGGTGGCATGGGGGGAGTGTTTGCAGGCCAGAGTGGTGGCATGGGGGGGGAGTGTTGATGGGCAGTGGAGGTGGGGGACACCACTCTGGCCCACCAAGAGTCTGAGGGGCATGATCCAGCCTCCAGCTTTAAAACATTGAGAACCCCTGATCTTCTGAATACATATACTGTACTGAAAATAATTAGAAATTGGCAAGCATATGTGACAGGAAAGATGATTGTCCTACAGTATATCTTGACACAGTATTACACCTCCTATTTCGTTACTAGGTGTTTTTCATTTCTATGTCAATTAAAAGTTTTTTATATACTCCATTCCTTGACAATTCCTTGACAATTCAACCATTACTAAGTTACATGAGAGTTGCAAGCCTTTTTCTAAGATTCATCCTGTTGACCTTATCTGGGTAGTAGCTTTGTGCAATATATTGAAGGATGAGTCTTTTGTTCAATCCTCTTTCAGTTCATTTTAAGTCTTGTTTTATGTGAACATCTTTTATTTGTATTCATTACTGGGAAGTGAACAGAATGGAGTCAAATGTTAATTACTGTAATTTTTCTCATAAAAACAGTGGGTGAAAAGTGTAGCTTGGAAAATTTATTTATTTTTAATAAGAACCTTAGGGCTTCAAAAGCCTTGGCAGAGTGCATGCAAAGTGGAGGTTGCACTTTGTCTGCCCCTTATTTTGTAATAGCCAATGCTTTCTAATTGACATGACCATTTCTGGTCACTCAGAGAACCTTCTGAACTGGACAAGGCTATATTAGTTAGTCTTCATGGGGTTGCTTTGAAAAATTTTCAGAAGCTTCAAATTATTAAGATGGACCTCTTCTATGCTGTATTTGTTGATTAAAGTTGTGCTGATAGTGCTTTACTTTAAAGAGCTTCACCACCATGGTTTAGGACAGTTTTTCCCAATCTTTGGTTTTGGAACTTCAATTCCTAGAAACTAAGATAATTCCCCAAAACACTGATCAGCCAATGTACTGGCTTAGGCTCCTGGGAATTGAAGTCCACCAGTGTTTCGCAGAACATAGTTTGAGAAATGCTGGTTTAAGATATAAGAAGGAGGCAAAGGTTTGTTATTGTTCTTTGTGGTTTCTGTTAGTCACACATAATTTATTTATTGGAATAGTAGCCATGTTAGTCTGTGGTTCAGGCATATCAGAAAACAAAACAAAATAAGCAAAACAAAATAAAAAACACTGTAGCACTTTAAAGTCTAACTGCTATATTTTTATTGTTAGCTTTCATGGATCAAGTCCATTTCTTCAGACAAAGAGTGAAACTTATGCCCACTCACCATGGCAACTCATAAAAGGCTCTTTTGTGATTGCACAAACAGCTTTGAAACTGTTATCTTTTTGGAATCTTTCTTGTGTATATAAAACCTTTAGAACCTTCAAGAACCTAAAAAGAATGTTAAACCACACCCCCTCCAAACATGCTCCCTGCTTTGCAACTAATACTCAATCCTCAGTTTCCTTTTTGCTGCCACTGAGGTCACCGCTTGGGAGCTTCTGTGGAGCCTGTTCTACATGACCAAGATTTTGTATTTAGTTCAGTTATCTACGTGTTTCCCTATTTTCATGTCCCCTTTTTGTCAATGTATTTGTTGTCCTTGCCTTTACAAAGGTTATAGTCATTATTGCAGCCTTCCCATTTTTTATGACTCCAGCAATCACATTTAAGAAGTGTGCCTAGGTGAGGTGTATCAAACATTTAATTGGCAAATCTGTCAAATTTATGAAAGTAGTGATCAAAAACTGGAATTCCTGCTTAAAGGTCTACTTCTGCGAGAAATTGCATCAAGCAATTTAATGAACAAAGCATATACTTCAGTTTTAATAATTTGAATTTGCAAAGACCCTATCCAAGTGAGTATTGATGGAGGCAATTCAAACTGAGCAAACCTCAACTATAACTGTACTGACCCATCCGGCAGGCACAATTGCTGCACAGTAGCGCTACACAGAGAGTCTTGTTTGAGGATAGTCCAGATATCAAAGTCCAAAAGGCAAGCCGAGGTCTGTTTACTGATCGTCCGAGTCTAATCCAAAGGGTGGGGGCATCGTCAGGTTTGGCAGAGAAGTCAGGGTCACAGCGGGAGGTCAGGATCATGACAGGCAGTTCTTTGAGTAGTCATTTGTGAATTCACAAAACCACCCATCTTCCCCTCAATCTGCCATGAAAACATTTTTTTATATCAGCAACAGATGACGGAACTGGAGTTTAGCTGCAGGGTGTGGATCATTCCCAGTGGTGAAGGTTTAATATTCTCTTTAGGGTCTAGAGGTTCCAAACATTTCACAGAGACAAGAAAATAACTCATGGGTGTGAATTTACACAATGTCATTTGAAGAACTATAGTTATAGGTGAGCAAACTGTCATTTTGAGATACATCCATATTTACCTATCTCATTCCTTGTTTTTAAGACTTATGTTAAGTGAACTAACTTATATTGTTTTGAATTTTAACTATTGCTCGCCCTGAACATCTTGCTTTGAAAAAGCATTTGCAGCTTTTGCATTTTTTCGGTACATTAAAAAAATAACTTTTCCCTCTTCTTTTTCCTTATCTCCAGAACTACACCTAAAACACAGTATACAGGATGTTCTGTGCATGAAAATAACAATGGCCAGGCAGCTTTTGAAAACCCCATGTATGATACCAATGCAAAGTCAGTCGAAGGGAAGGCTGTGCGATTTGATCCCAACTTGAACACAGTTTGCACAATGGTATAACATTGTGACAGTTTGTCTTCAGTCATCTGGAAATTTGAACACAACAGTGCACACTTAGTTCACTGGTTTTAAAAAAGCAAAATTAATGAAATTAAAGCACACTTTTCAGGATGTCCTGGGTCACCTTCTCCTGAGGATGAGAGAGATGAGACAAGAGTGAATTTCTTTTTCATAAACTGGAAAAAATATTGACTTCATGGTTACTATGGAGTGTTTTACAGAACGTTTGCTGCACTCCGTGAGTGCTTACTCAATTTACTTGCTTTTTTAAAAAAGGAGATTATTCTAAAAAAAATTATAAGACTAAAAACATATTTGCATATATTGGAGGAGCATCCACTATCAGTACTTCTGTGCTTTATAAACTATGCTAGAGGGTCTGGGTTTAAAATAGGGGCTCAGAACTATGGCCCGTGGGCTGGACCTAGCCTATGGCACTAAATAATCTGCCCCCTGACCTCGCTTCAGCCACCACCACCACTGCCTGAATCAGCCACAGACAAGTTTTAAGGCAGCATTTATGGCAGGGTGGGGGCGCCATCAGACCAGCCCCACTCAGCTGTCTGAGGGAGTGTGGTCCAGTCTGTGGCTGAAAAATGTTGAGAGCCCCTGATTTAAAAGAACAAAATAAATGATATATGGTAGAAATTTAAGAGTTATATTTACAAGACAAAACAAACACCACCGACTTCTCTTCAACCATTGCAAGCCACATCACTCCCCTAACAGTGGTTCTGTTCTCTTAATTATACCTTCCCTTTAAAGTATATTAAGTATCACCCACCATTCTAAATTCAGATGATTGTTGATAGGCTTAAGTCTGCAAGTATGTATTATTTTGTATCATGGTGGGAAAGTTACATATCATATCTCAGATTCTTTTATATCATCAAGTTAGTTCCTTATTACATTTCTGCAGTTATTGTATCCTTCATGACATGCTTTCTGCTATTGGATACATTTTTCTTCTTCAATTATTCATGTGACCTTTCCCAAATTGTGGATCCCCAAATTTTAATTCTTCATATTACCTTTCCCAGACTGTAACTGTGATGTTGGTTGCTGAGGAATATTTGCAGGTTGACACCCCTTCTTCCCAATGTTCAAATGTCTCAATTTTGAATTTGTTCACATTAAGAAAACACCATGTATTGCAGTAACACACCTTGCTTAGATGATTAAGTATATTAAGTGTTCAGTTTCAAAGTCTACTCCAACATGCATTGCATCAGAGTTATAGAGTTTGCGTCCATAGTGTTTTAAGTGCCGCAACCAGAGTATGACCAAACACCATTAAAACTGCAGCCACTAAAACTAGAACTTTGATCCATTAAGATATTTAGTGTTCTGATGCACTCCTGGTAACTGCCTGTTCTCCAGATCTTCCCTATTTATTCCAAAGCAGGCATCGGTGTAATGAGCACAATGTGATAATGTGTGGGAGTCTATTCTCCCACTGAAGGAAAAAGAAAAATCTTTGTGGAATTCAAACCACAAAATTCTATCAGTTAGTTTCTTCCATAGTTTTCGGTGTGATTATTCTGCAGTATATGATCTCAGTAGTGAA
Source organism: Furcifer pardalis (assembly GCA_030440675.1). Classification (NCBI taxonomy): domain Eukaryota; kingdom Metazoa; phylum Chordata; class Lepidosauria; order Squamata; family Chamaeleonidae; genus Furcifer; species Furcifer pardalis. The sequence continues at coordinate 64,268,433 of CP126891.1, forward strand.
TTTTACGTAATCTCAAAGAGTTTATTGCTTCATTCCAATCTGCAAATTCCCTGCATTGCAGAAGTTGTAACTGACTTTACCGATTAATAAGGGAAGGACTAGATAAGGGTATGCTCAACTAGTCAACTGATTAACAAGCCCAGTTGAAAATGTGTTGATGGACTTTGAAATGCTCACAGGAAAAGATGTTATGGCCATTTGTATGCTTGGCTCACTACAATATGCTATGCCAAGAACTGATTTCAGCATATTTAATGACTAAATTGAAAAATACTCTTTAAATATACAGTGAGAATGCAAGACTCAATGAAAAGAAATAAGTGTTAAGAAAACTGGGAAACAAGTGGGAAAGAGGAAGGATGGACTTAATAAAGGAAGCCAGGACCTTAGTTTGGAAAACTGTTGGAGCTGTTAATTATATAATTATTTTAGGGTTATTAACTCATAGGGGCTATCCATAACAAGTGAATTTTATGCCAAAGGACTGACTGACTATTGTGGCTACAAATGATTATGCCAATGTCAAGCATTTTAATAAATATGTAATCTAATTCACAATCCTAGTACTTATGCTAAAACTGAGTTCTCCCTGTAGATTTCAGTCTCTTTAGCTACACTCACACTGCAGTGTAAAGATTTTTCTGATTACTTTATTGGTCTCTTTGGTCCCAACAATGTTTGTGCCATAAACAATTTGGGAAATGTATTTGTTTTAAAATATAAATTAGCATTTCTGGTCCTAAAATAAACCCTATTAAATTGCTATTACCACAACATTACAATGTAAAAAAGGATACAGAAAGCAGGATAAGCAGTGTCCACATATGTTACATTGTTTTGATATGTTTTAAGTCATCATGGACTCATTTCACACTCATATAAAGGAAGACAATTTTAGTTTTGATTATAGTTTCATAATTGAATCATCAAATGTCAGGTTGAGTAATCCTCTGCCATAGTTCTTTGTCTTCCATTTATAGCATGAAATCCTTTTGGACTCATCAGCAAGAGCTGGTATGAAGAACGTGATACTACTGTCTTTCCCCAAAAAACAAATAACTCTGTGAAAATCAGATTTTTATTGACATTATAGAGAGTGCCTATTGAAAACTCCCCCATCTTACCCCAATCCTTCATGATACCTAGGACTGCTGCTTGGATATGTTTGGTGTTTGATGAATATCTTACAAATAATTTTACAACCTTCTGTTTTGAGAAATCATGCTGTTCTGTCCAGAAACTGTCTTCTACTAAAATAATGCTGTTTTATATTTTTTACCATCAATTTGTTATTTATTCTTGTTTATCCAAATGATTGCAATAATGATGATTCATTCATTAATGTTAAGGTTAATACATCTGAGGTATTGTTTAAACTCTTTCTTCTGCAACTGGCTACTCCTCTTATATTAATGCATACTTTTGTAAAGAAGTCTATTTTTATGAAAAAAAGGAATTTGTAAAAGTATGATGTAAATTTTCAGTGCAATGTAAAAAAAATAAAAATGGGTAATTGCTTTTTTAATGTTGAATATTCTTTATAAGAAAATTATTTAGAACTCTACCACTTTTGACCTCTATCATTATTTTGTGAGAGGAGTCAGTTACACATTTATTTATTTTATTCTTGCCATATACTGAGAAAATAAACCTATCTGCAAAGCTCTAAATTACTATTCAAAGTAGGAATTAACCTAAGGTGCAAATATTTTATTTATAAGCATTTAAACCTGATAAAACTTTAAGATACAACTTTAAATAAGTTGAACACTCTTGATTCATGCATTCAAACAAACAAACACATGTGCTACCATTCCATGATTACTACAAATGCCCTTTTCAATGAGTGTAGAAAATAATGGGAACATCTACTTACACTTATCCAACCAACTGTGACTAGTCATTATGTCTGAGCCCGGAACTGCACTCAATTTTAATTACATTTCAGCTTATTTCTATAAGCCTTAACTTTAAGTAATCATGTGTTTTCCTAAAATGGACAAAACAAACATCAGTAGTTGCAAGTAGAAGCTGGTATTTCTTTTCTTCTCACATACCTGTGTATAGCTTAATTTAGTGATGTCTATCTACCACCAGAAGAAACATTGTTGATAGAACAACTTGGGTTATCCAATCACATCTCCCACCAAACAATTAAAATGGATGAATTCAATAGAATAGACTTTACAGTATGTGAGTAGTATGAGAGCAATGGGAAGAAGAGGAAAGGAGACATTCTTTTACACTGGGAAATCCACTCCAGTGTAACTGAATGCAGACTAGTGAGTAGGTTATTCCCACGTCAGTGAGAGAAACTTAATACATGATCACACAAATCCATATAAAAGCTTATTAATGAAATAATGATTATTTTTTTCTGACTAATCCAGAAATAAAAAAGTGGACAGTTCAAGCCAACATATTCATATAAGGATGATGAAGTCAGCAGTGGTGTGTTTGCAACATCTTCTGTTCAGATCTGGGTAATCAGTAAAAGGTGAAATTGTTTTCCCTGAATCACCGAAATAACATGTTATTTTAAGAAATATTTGCAACACTTGTTTACATCGCTGAGTGGATTTTGATGACAGTAATAATAATCTTTCTCCATCTACACATTCCTTGCAAGGTGGAAGATCCAAGAGTACCCTTTAGTACCCTTAAGATCTTTGATCTACCCAGTGGTCACTTAAGAAATGCATTAATTACCCAGATTTGTTATTCTTTCACCATTGTTGAAATAAAAGTCATACACACCCATATCTTCAGATTCACTTTGCGTAGTTTCAGTTATCCACAGGTCTAAAAATATTCAATAAAAATCCTGACATACATATGTATTTCTATAGCACATTACCAGAGCTAGCCACAAGAGGCCACTGTCTGCAGAGTTGTCCACAGAAAATAGTGTTTTACCCACAAAGCCACTTCACCTTGAAGAATAAAAACAGTATTCATAAATAGAGTTGGCTTGCTGTATAAGGAATTGCTGTTAATTGTCTTAAGAATGAACCAATTAATAAGGTTTAGTAAAGCTATAAGAATAGATAATGAGTTTTTGGCAGTAGAAGACGGAGAAGATAAGATGCCTCTGGACTCAGTAGTTTACTTGACTGATAGGTGAACCTGGTGCTATCTACACCTGAGATGTCTAATGAGCAGGGAAGAATCCCTTAGCAGAATAAGAAAGGAATAAGACAGGTCATGGTTCCTTTTCTAGTTTCCCTGACTGATAACGAATCAGTAACAAACTGATGTTAATCACACCTGGAAGGATGTTGTAGCAATTAGTCCATACCAGATGCCATTGTTTTGATTTGGAGATATCGATACATCCCTCGTGAGAGGCATAGAGCCAAGGAGGATGAGACAGCATACTAGTTGAGGGTATAAAAGAAAAAAGGCTCAGCCCTCAGAATTTGGGGCTTTGCACAGACCAGAAGGTGCCAAAGACCAAGGTCTTCATTACTACCAATCCTGAGCTCTCAGGTAAGTGAAGAGGAAGAAGGAATTCTTGCTTGGTATGTATTTAATTGCTTTCATTTTTGCCTTCGTTCTATCTCAGTTATATCTTTGTTCTGTTTAAGTTATGTTCTATTACAAAATCTGTTCAATAAAGCTTTCTTTTCTCAGCCATTAAGTGTTAATTTGCCTACTGAACCTATTTCTCAGCAGGCCTGGCCAGCCTGTGTAGCAAGACAACAGAACAATATTCTTGCTGTCTTCAAGTGCCATATCTGTTCCAAATATTGGCTATCATCATACCAATAGTCTTCCTGTTCTTAACTTCTCGGCACACATCTTCTGAGGACATTCCACACCAGTCTCTCAGGTTTTTTAGCTACAAAGTCCCTCTACATCCAGGGCCTCTTTTCCCAAGGATCTTTCCTTGCATAACAAGTTGGAGTATTGTATAATTTATGTTGTTCCTCTTGATATGCCCAAGGTATTGGAGCTTTCTATGTTAAATGGTCTTAAACAGTTCATGATCTTTATCCATCTCACACAACACTTCTACAGTAGTCACATGGTCAACCCATGATAACTGTCTGTAGATCCACATTTCAAAAACATCAATTTTCTTTTCAATTTTTTCAGAAATTTCTTTTCAGAAATTCAAAATATATATTTAAAATATTAATGTTTTAATAGTCCAATTATACAAACACATATTTATTACTAGAATATTGCATTTTTGTTCTTATTATGTTGTGTGAACTGCTTTGAGTTTATCTTTGACAAAGATGGGAAAAAGAGAGGGTGATTAGTCAACTGAAAAGTAAGATGGAAACATGTTTAAGAAAATATCCCTTCATAAACAACTGTCAGAAGATGGGCCCTCCTCTGGGCCCACAACAACCGCCTGAGGGAAAAGATTCCATGGCCTGGCAGGCAGCTGAGGACCGCACCCCCTCCTCTGGACCCACAACAACGTCCTGAGGGGAGTTAATCTGTGTTCTGCTTTTGTTGTTGTGTGAAGTTGTATTTTATTATTTTTACTGTACTGTTGCTGTTTTGACTGTATACCACCTTGAGTTGTCTTGGCGAGTGGGTGGCAATATAAATCTAAATAAATAAATAAATAAATAAATAAATAAATAGTGAGATAAATCCCAAATTCTTTATGTAATGCCCATCACAAAGAAGTTGCACCTGGCTGCCACCTGCATACATGTTAAATATGAGCAATCTCAAAGAAAAAGAAGAGATGGGGGGGGGGAGAGAAAGGTGGAAAACTTGACTCATTGCTAACATCCAAAGTGATTCCATCCCAGATTTTGAAGAAATAAGTCTTGAGTCTCTGTCTGTCTCTGTTTCTTCTACAATCAGTTTGATGTATTGTCAGGTTCTTTCCAGGCTAAATATGAAGAAATGTATACATTTTGATGAATTCTTATAACAAATGTGTACATTTCTTCATATTTAGCACTGAAAGAAACTTATCAAAAGTTCTTTTATCAACATTTAATTGAAACCACATTGTTACAGATCTCTAATGGGGATCCTTCCATGGTCATCACAGCTCACAGCTTAGTAGTTAAGGGGCTGAGCATGGAGACCAGAAAGTCAGGTTTCGATACCTGAGGGCTGCACTTAAGGACATGAAAAGAGCCTCATTCAGGCAACCCCTGAATGGAGTTTATCCAGCAAAAATCATTTCACAAAGTATTGACAAAATTTATGGGGAAAACAGGATCAACTCTATGTGACAAATTAAACTTTTTATATATATTGTGTAAAATACAATAAAATATCAGCTTTCCTTTAGGTAAGCACTTTTCTCTATCTGTAAGTAGTATTTTATTATACAGTATGAGAAAATGCTTAGAAATGTACTACCCTTTGATATACATAATTGATAGAGAACAGGAGGAGAAATATTATATACTTCTGTCAGTGTGGGCCTTAAAAGCTTTATTTTATGAGTCTCTAGTGAATATTTTTACTTGTTTTTACAAAAGTTCAAAAAGCTTCTACAATAAAAATAATTTTAATTATCTTATACCTTGTAAACCTTCCTGAAGAAGAACATGCAGTTAAGCTTCAGTAATGTGTTTCTTTATAACATTTTCAGAGCAATCAAAGATTCCCCAAATGACACCTTAACATTCCGCAACTGGTTACCTCATTCTCTGCATGTGGGTCAAATCATTTGACCAAACAGCTTGTGAATCATTTCTTCTCCCTTCATTCCAATAAATCACCAGAAAAGATGCTCAGATGTCTGTGTATGCACATATCTTGTAAAGAAACATCTGAAAACTGCTCTCTTTAAAGAGGCTTTTAATAACATTCTCCCAAAGACCAGTTAGTAAGTACACATTTGGACTCTACCATCCTTAGACACAATCAATTGTTATTGATTGTCTATTTCTGGTTTTAATTGTTGCAGTTGGATGGTAATTTTTCCCCAGGGGGAGTAATTACCGGGAGCTGTGGCGGTGAGATGGAGCTACCGTTTACCCTCCGAGCCCTGCTACCTATGCCCGGAGGTCGATAAAAGGACGCTAGCTGCAGGAGGTGAGATGAAGCTTCCAACACCCTCTGGGTTCCACCATCGATGTCCGTAGGGGAGAAATTACCAGCAGCTGTGGCGGTGAGATGGAGCTCCCGTCCAACCTCCGGACCCTGTTACTGATGCCTGGAGGGGAGAAATTACCAGCAGCTGCGGTTGGGGGAGGGACGCTGTATGTACATATGATACTTGATTAATTGTATTGCTATATTGTATTGTTCGATTTATTGTTCAATTGTATCATCGTACTGTTTGCTTATATTGCTATATTGTGTTGTTAGATTGTTTTGTTACTTTGTTTTACTCAATTGTATTTCTACATTGTATTGCTCATCCCATTGTATTGTTTGTTTCATTATATTTTACTGTATTATATTGTTGATTGATTTGTTGTTGTGAGCCATTCTGAGTCGGTTTTTACTGAGTAGGGCAGCATACAAAATTGAAAAAATAAATAAAATATAATACATAATAAATAAATAAAGGCAAAGGTCTCCCTTGCTCAAAAGCCAGTCATGTATGACTCTAGGGTGTGGGTGTGTGCTCCTCTCCATTCTCAACCAAAAAGCCAGTGTTCTCTGTGTCTGTAGATGTTTCCATGGTCATGTGGCAGGCACGACTAGATGACAGCCACACAGAATGCTGCCAAAGTTGTACCTTTTTTGTTGTTGTTCAGTCACAGTCGAGTTTGACCCTTTACGACCCCATGGACCACAGCTCCTCTGTCATTTGCCATCCTCCAGAGTCTGTCCATATCTACCACACCTACATCAATTATGTTGTCTAACCATATCATCCTGTGCCACCCCTTCTCCTTTTGCTTCAATCTTTCCTACATCAGGGCCTTCTCCAGTGAGTTCTCCCTTCTCATTTTGTGGCCAAGGTACTTAGGCTTCAACTTCAGTATTTGTCCTTCCAAGGAGCAGTCATGTTTGATTTCCTTTAGGATTGACTGATTTGACCTCCTTTTAGCCCAGGGGACTCAAAAGAGTCTTCTCCAGCACCACAGTTCAAAGGTTTCTAATCTTCTGTGTTCAGCCTTCCTTATGGTCCAGCTCTACTTTTGAAGTGCTTGGTTGGCAAAAACTGGGACAGACGATGGGAGCCCACTCCATCGTGCAGTACTCAGGTCTCAAGCTGCTGACCTGGTGACCTTTTGGTCATGAAACTCAATGTCTTAACCACTAAGCCACTGTAGGCCCTAAATAAAGAAATATATTACCACAAATGAAGGCTATTTTTTCTCACTCCCAATAATTTAAGGATGTGTCACAGATATTCAAAAATCTAATTTCATAAAGTAATAGTTTTGGTAACAATATGAATGAGTTTATACTGGATTCTAAATAAACTGTACAAGATTGTGAATAATGAAACATTTTCTCTAGTACAAGCACCATTAAAATAAAATAAAAAGCTGAAGGACATTATATTGTTGCTGTGAACCCTTAGAGCAAGGGGCCCCCAAACTACAGCCCGTAGGCTGGATCTGGCTCCCAACACCAATTCATCTGGCCCACAAAGCCCTTGTCACTCCTGGAAATGGAAGTAAAATGTGTATGATATGTATTATATCAATTTTTGTTGTTCAGTTGCACAGTCGATTCCGACCCTTTGCGACCCCATGGACCACTGTCCGCCAGGCACTTGTCCTCCACCATCCTCCTCAACTCACTGATCTCTGTGCCCATTGTGTCTGCAATACCATCTAGCCATCTCATTTTGGGCTGCCCCCTTCTTCTTTTGCCCTCCACCCTTCCCAGCATCAAGGCTTTCTCAAGTGAATCCTCTCTTCTCATTTGATGTCTAAAGTACTTTAGCTTCATCTTCACTATTTGACTTTCTAAGGAGCAGTCAGGTTTGATTTCTTCTAAGATTGACCTATTTGTTCTCCTTGCTGTCCAGGGGACTCTCAAAACTCTCCTCCAACACCACATCTCAAAGGCATCTATTCTTCTGCGCTCAGCTTTCCTAATGGTCCAGCTCTCACAACCATACATTGCCACAGGGAATACCATTGCTTTGACTATACAAATTTTTGTTTGCAATGTGATGTCTCTACTTTTCACTATGCTCCCCAGGTTTCTCATCACTTACCTCCCAAGCAATCATAGAATCATAGAATAAGTGAGTTGGAAGGGACCTTTTAATACATCATGTCCAACCCCCTGCTCAATGCAGTAATTAAATTGAAAATTGAAAATTAATTGAAGATATCCTTTTAGTTTCTCTCCCAAGAGCTCAGAATGTGGTGGTGAGAAGGCTTTAATTACCAAAAATCATTGCTGGATCACCACCATCAGTCCTGATCCCAGCGGCAGCACTCCAGTGGTGACTTTTGGTGATTAAAGGATAGGTGAAGTTAAAGGTCACCCTTGCTCAAAAGTCAGTCCTATCCACCTCTAGGGTTCAGTGCTCATCTCTGTTTATAGCAAAGGAGCCAGCACTGTCTGTCTCTGCAGATGTTCCCATGGACATGTGGCAGCAATTACTAAATGGAACACTATTTACCTTCACCCCGAAGTGGTACCTATTTATCTACTTGGAATTTCTTGCTTTCAAACTGGTAGATTGGCAGGAGCTGGGACAGAGATGGGAGCCCACTCCATTGTAAAGTACTTGGGTCTCAAACTGCTGACCAGCCGAACTTCCAGCCATCAAGTTCAGCATCTTAACCACTAAGCCACTGCAGTGCCTAAGGATTAAAGCAGGGGTACCCAACATTTTCTGGCTGTGGGCCAGTCACATTGTTGAGTGGGCCAGTCACATGGTTCCTCCCAGCGGAAGCAGAAGTAAAATGTGTCCGTGTATGCACATATTGCCACCATAAATGCACACACAGCTGTCATAAAGGCATTTACGGCAGCCACAGGTCATTTACAGCAGTGTTTTGTATATGTGCAGGTCCATTTTACTTCTGCTTCCAGGAGGTGCAAGGGCAGTGCAAGCTGGATGAAATGGTGGTGTGGGCCATATCTGGCCCACAGACCATAGTTTGGGCACCCCCTGGATTAAAGAATAGGAAGCATTTAATTACTGTTCAATAAATTTTAGCAGCTTCTGCTGTACAAAGTTACACAAACAGTATTGGGCCACTATTTGAATGTTTTCTGCCTACATGTTAGACTTTAGGTCAGACCATCCAACACTATGAAAAAGGTAAAGAACATTCATTTCATTAAATCATAGAATTGTGGTGCCTCTTTAGAGGTGCCATATTGAAATTATCTAGTATACTTCCACTAGTATAACACCTTTGGTGTAACTTCCAGGGCAAACTGGCACCAGTTATGAAGGTTGAGTAGGCATTTCCTACTGCACCATTAGTTATTAGTTGGAGTGCATATACCAAGTTCTTAACTTGCAGTAATTTTCTGCTGAAAGTTACACCACAAATCTTCCACTGGTGGGCATAAGTAATATAACTGTGCCTTCCCTCTGTGTTTGAAAGAGATATATGTGTACATTTTTCTTAATATGTATGCATTTTTCCTGGTTTATTTCCCCCTTGACTAAACATCTTTCATTTTACTTTTTAAATGTGCATTTTTAAAATTGTTTGCATTTTACTGTCAGTGCAATATTTTATGTGTATTTCATTTAACGAAATCACCCCATAAATATATTGTAAAACTGTGAGTTCTCAAGTGAGGTGCATTTTGTCTCACACACTATCTCAGGATGTGCAAAAACACTACTTTTGTTCAAATGTTCACCGCTATAACTGATGGATGTTGTGACACCAGTCTTATGCTGCTAAAACAGGTTGGAAAGAGCATGGAAGAAAGTAGCCAGGAAGGATGGTATATGCATCCTTCAAAATGACTGGCTGTTATGATATATTAAGCATTCCATATGTAATACGTCTTCTTCCTGGAGGTATCCCATATCATGAAGCTATATATTGCTTTGTTTTAGTAGTTTAAAATCCCTGATGTTGAAGAGGCAGATGGCTAAGTGCTTAGCAGATGGGTAAGAATGATAAATAGCTACAGACAGGGTTACTAATAGTACATTTGTCCACTCTATCAATACAATCTGCTCCTTCCTGGAATACGTCCTGAACTGTTGAGCAAGCGAACACTGAACAGCATTATTTTTAAATCACCCATATTTTATTGAAAGACACAGTTGTCAACATCACTCATTTCGGCTCATGCCACAAGCCACTTTTTACATTGATAGAGTGTGCCGGATGATTTTACAAGCGTTAAGTTATAATACATCACATGCAACATCTGTTATATAATGTTCCAGCTTGTTTTATGCCTTTCAGGAAGTCTGCGGAGTTTTGTTGCTAATGTCTCCTGTCACCTCAGTATCCTTGAATGGGTTTGGTATTGACTGGATTGCACAACATTGACCTCATCACATATTCTTGATTAGAGATAAAAAGATTTATCCATTTTGTTTTCTGGTAGCTTTGCACCTTGACAATTTTAAATTTGTTCTTTTCTGTTTCCACTTATCAAAATTTAGAAAAACTGCTTAAAAAGTGCACATTTCTGTGCATATATTTTAAATATACATATTTCATCTCTTGTTGCAAATTTTCTTGATATACACATATTGCAAACAACTGATTAAACAGCAAAATAATGCATTTTTTCCACTGACATGGATATTTCTCATATGCCTTCTCCTAATACATAGGTACATATACATTTTTACATAATTTTGAATGCGGAAGCTACATCACAACTTCTTTTCTTATTTGCTATATCACATAGTTGTCTTTTCCATTTCTACCTACCTAAAGGCACCTTAAAAACACCTCAATTTAATGCACCTTGGAGAAAGGCCTAATATAGAAGGCTTTAAGTTTTAGTTAGGTAAAGCTTCAGTGCCATTTCCTGTTCCTGCTGCTATGCAATTTGGGAGTTTTCTTTCTGAGATGGAAGTTAGACCAGTGACTAGCTCAAGCCAAAACTAAAGCCTAACTTGGTCTTTTATCCCAAGTGCATCACACCGAGGAGCTTGTAAGGAACCTTCAACATAAGTAGAAGTCCCAAAATGAAGAATCGTAGTACTGGTAGCCCAGTCAATTAAAACATCTCATCCATTTCTTCCATCCTGCTGAACACAACAGGGCCACCCCTTTGTAATACAGTGATACCTTGGATAATGTTTGCATTGGATAAGGCTAAAATTGGATAATGTTGGGGAATTTGAGGCAAACATTTGCATCGGATAACGTTATGTTAACATTATTCAATGCAAATGTTTGCCTCAAATTCCCTGAGGCATGACTGGGACTCACCAGTTTGCCTTGGGAGAAAGGGGGCTGCCTGCTCTCTTTCTCCCAAGGTTGCACGATCTCAATCACGATCACAGCATCTGATCCTCAGCAGCATGCCTCCTTGGGAGAAAGGGGGGCTGCCTGCTCTCTTTCTCCCAAGGTTGCATGATCTCAATCACGATCAAAGCATCTGATTCTCAGCAGCATGCCTCCTTGGGAGAAAGGGGGGCTGGCTGCTATCTTTCTCCCAAGGTTGCATGATCTCAATCACAATCACAGCTTCTGATCCTCAACAGCATGCCTCCTTAGGAGAAAGGGGGCTGCCTGCTCTCTTTCTCCCAAGGTTGCATGATCTCAATCATGATCACAGCATCTGAACTTCAGCAGCATGCCTCCTTGGGAGAAAGGGGAGGCTGCCTGCTCTCTTTCTCCCAAGGAGCCACAGAGAGGATCAGATGCTATGATCCTCAGTGTGCCTCCTTGGGAGAAAGAGAGCAGGTGCCCCCCTTTTCCTTGGATCCGGTCCTGAATGCCAATTCATCCGGCCCACACCGCCCTCATCTCTCCCAGAAGTGGAAGTCGGGTGAGTTTTACTTCCGCTTCTGGTAGCGACAAGGGTGGAGTGGGCCACACAAATTGGCATCATGGGCCAGATCTGGCCCACATGCCATAGTTTGGGCACTCCAGGATCCAAAATGGATGCCAACATTTACCATCATGCATAGTGGCCATCTGGAGCCATGTGCACAGGAATCCATTTTAAAAGCTAACAGCAGGGGTGACCAAACTTTTTAGGTCATGGGCCAGTCACATATTTCATGGGTGCCAAAACTACAGCCTGTGTGCCAGATCCAGCCCTGACACCAAATCATCTGGCCCGTTCCACCCTTATCACTCCCAGAAGTAGAATCTGGGTGAGTTTTACTTCCACTTCTGGTGTCATTGGCTGGATCTGGCCCATAGGCCATAGTTTGGGCACCCCTGGCTAACAGGGATAGATGCAGGACACAAAATGATAGAAGCAGGACACAAAATGATAGAAGCAGGACCCAAAATGGATGCCAACATTTACTAAGATGCAAGGTGGCCATCTGGAGCAATGTTCACAGGAATCCATTTTAAATGCTAACAGCTGGGGTGCCCAAACATTTCAGGCCATGGGCCAGTCACGTGGATCATGAGTGCCAAAACTATGGGCCGTGGGTGTGGGCTGGCCCACAACACCAATTTATCCAGCCCACACCACCTTCGTCGCTCCCAGAAGCGGAAGTTGGGTGAGTTTTACTTCCATTTCTGGGAGCGACGAGGGTGGTGTGGGCCAGATGAATTGGTGTCATAGGCCAGATCCAGCCCACAAGCCCTGCTAACAGCAAGGGTGCCCAAATTTTTCAGGCCATGGGCCAGTCATATGGTACATGGGTGCCCAAACTACTCCCTATGGGCTAGATCCAGTCTCCAATGCCAATTCATCCAGCCCATGCCACCCTCATCGCTCCCAGAAGTGGAAGTCGGGTGAGTTTTACTTCCACTTCTGGGAGCAACAAGGGTGGAGCGGGCTGGATGAATTGGCGTCATGGGCTGGATCTGGTCCACGGGCCATAGTTTAGGTAACCATGAACCACATGACTGGCCCAAGGCCTGAAAAGTTTGGGCACCCATCCTGTTAGCTTTTAAAATTGATTCCTGTGCACATGGCTCCATATGGCCACACTGCATGATGGTAAATGTGGTCATCCATTTTAGGCCTGCTTCTATCCCTCTTAGCTTTTAAAATGGAGTCAGGACATATTGAAAAAGTTCCCCCCATGTCTTGGCGATCTTGGAAGGTCAATGCACTACAGCACAGTACACAAACTAATATTTGTTTTCTTCTGCTCACCTAGTTTTTCTGGTGTGCCATGGCATCATTGGAAAAAACATCTATCAGCAAAAAAGAGGGAGCAGATCTTTTAAAACAGCACTTTATAAAGTTTTTAAAAAATTAAAAATACTGTATGGTTTTCTTCCCCTAAAGTCAGGGTGGTTTGTCATATTTTTTCAATGTAGAGTTGTGTTTTTACCTTTTAAACAAGCACTTTATAAAGCTTTAAAAAGTTTTAAAATGCTGTATGGTTTTGTTCCCCTAAAGTCAGGGTGGTCTGGCATGTTTTTGTTATGTATTTATCCTTTAGACAATAATTTCTTAAAGTTCTTTAAGGTTCCAGCATGTTTCCTTGACTTTCCCTTGAAGTCTGTGTTGTTTACAATGTATCTCTATGGAGTTGACGTGATCTGAGTCATCTCCATAGGATTTTAACATTATCTGATGCATGCATTGGATAAGGCAAAAAATCAGATAACGTTAAGACTTGTGGAACCAAGTTTTAATGTTATCCGAGGTATTACTGTACTCACATGAGCACAATCTGCAAGAAGAGAAAAAGCTGAAATGCAGGTGATATTTGACACACAACCCAACACTAAGTTGGCTATCCAATGCCAGTACCCACCTCTCCACATTCCCTTATCCTGAACTTAGAGGGGTGCTCAGAAGAGCTGACAATTCACCAGCTGAGAATTATTTCTTTTTGTAAATATCTGTAACCTCTAGCTCCTTTACCTCACCAAAAGCAAACATTTTAATAGCCAATGTTTATCCTAGTAAATTGTAGTCCAAATGGGTCAAGGACTAGACTTAGTACAAAGTTTATTTTAATCAAATCCACTCCCAAACACTAGAATGGATTTTATAAGTTTTATGTAAAAGAAAGAAAGTAAAAATCAAACATAGGGGGGAAATGAAAATCTTCTACAAAAAACACATGGATGGAAAATATCCAACAAACACACATGGAAAAACATCAAAATCTTTCTGTCCTCATCTACACTTACTTTTGTATAAAACCCTTAGATGTTTACTCAGTTAGAGAGACATTCCTTGTACCGTTGCTTCTATAAGACAACATTCCTGGACTCCATCCTGCTTCCTCAAGAGGTACGGATGAAAGACATCTTCCTTCTCTAGGAACTCCATTTTTCTATAATAATTGGCAATTTCTTTGGAAAGCTATAGCTATTTACTCCAGATCCTTTTTCTTCTCCTTTAATGCATCTTAATATCTCTCTTCTAGGAAGGCATAGCTGAAAGAATCATCAAACTCCTAACCTGCTAGGCAGATCAACTCTTGTTGATTCTTCATTGTTATTATAAATACATTCCTGTCTTTACAGTTTACAGGGGACAGACATTATCTGCCTGCCAAATGGATCCTGGTTGTGACATTCCTTATTAATTAGTCTTTCACAATTCATCTGAGCATTTATGGATATTTTTTGTCTGATCAACAAGTAAACTCTTCAATTTCCTGACAGCATGTGAGGTGACTAAATGCTAGTAGGACCTCACTCTTAAGTCTACTCAGTGGTAATGATGGTGACTAGAAATAAATTATTCCCATTATTTTGTGCCCTTATAGATATCCCACAGGTTCTTCCCAGGTGACTTAGGATCTCTTGTAATGTATGGTAATGAAATGATAAGGCACACTGTGACACTTTGATTTTTTTTCTTTTCATTTAGGCAAAGTGCCATTGCATCTACTTATCTTGTCAAAAATGACAAGATCTTCCATGTGGATCAGCATCTTTCCTTGTCGGATGAGATGTAAATCCCAAGCTGGGCTATAACTGACATTCAAATGATAGGAACAGCAGACTTTCATGTTGAAAGTTACCTGCCAAAAACGGCTTTTCTTACTGTTAGGATAGCTTTTTATTATTGCAGATCACTTCTGAAAAGGTAATAAACTCTTTTGAAAGGAAATATACATTTTTGAAAGGAAATATACATATCCTAGGAATCTTCAGGTAGGTCAGGGAGAGAATGGTATAGTAAAACCTCACATAAAGAACACCTCATTAGAGACTAACTCTTAAAGAGCAGGATTTTCTCCAAATGGTCACCTCATAGAACAACTAAAAACTCAGTTAACAAATAAATCAGGGTTCTCAATCCACTCACCAGAAGTCACGATTGGTCACTTACCATAGTGGTGACAGTGCTTTTTCCAAGTGTTTCACTTAAAGAGCAACTCGCTTAAAGAGCAATCCCATGGAACACATCTTTAAGCGAGGTACTACTGTATGTCAAACTCTCAAGAAGTGCTGCCAATCAGCACCTTCTTTCTTTGTTTCAGATGCACCACCAGTATATAACAACATACAAGGCTAAAATTAACACATCTAAAACAAAATACAATTAAAAGGGCTAGATGACATCTGCCCAATATTGAGCCACATCACCAGCATTTCCTCTTGCCAACATAAGATCCTGCCCAGTGCACATTGAGGGATATTATGTGAACTGTATCATATAGTTTGTTCTTCTCCACATTTAGACAAGCTGTCATCTACAGGGAAACCTTATTTTCTCAGATTAGCTCTTGATCTTCCTACCCCTGCATGCAGTCTATTTTATCAGCACTGACTTTGCAACTGCTATGTAAAAGCATAGTAAACAATTTGATGGCACTGAAGACTTTTCACATTGGTAAGAATGGTGTTTGGCACAAAACCTGACAAACTTTATGCTAAAATTCTCGTGAACTACAAATTGAAGAGTTTCATGAATTATGGGCCTGACTCAGGTAATTCAGGGCCTTACTAGGAGCAGTGGCCACACCTCAGATTTAGTTTTCTTGTTTGAGCGGTGGCAGAGTGATCTGAAACTAAATTAGACATCACTCCTGTGTCATGGTCAGATCACTATCTGGTGACTCTGGACTTTCTGTGGGCGAGGCTTCACTGCAGGGAGGTGGGGCCAGTTAAATCAGCCCACACCTGGCGACTAATGGATCCAGAAGGATTCAAAAGGGAACTGGGATGTTTTCCTCTGGACCAGCAATGCAATTCACCTGAGACTCTTGTCAGCCTTTGGAATGAGAGGTTGACTACGGCCTTGGATGTGATTGCGCCACTATGGCCTCTACAGCCTCTCCGTGCCCATGGGCATTGATCCTCCCCTTGGTTTACTGAAGAGTTAAGGGAGCTCAAACAGGCAAAGAGATGCCGAAAGCACTGCTGGGTGAAGACCCAAAGCGAGTCTGATCGAACACTGGTTAGAGCTGCTATTAAAGCCTATCTTGTGGCAATGGGGTGGTGAAACGCCAATATTTCACCACCCTCACTGCCTTTGCGGCTAACTGCCCAGTGATCCTGTTCTGAGTGACTAGATCCCTCCTTGGTAGAGGAGGGGGGGTCAGGCCCTGGCTGGCAGGGATCTGCCGAGGACTTTGCTGATTATCTGATGGAAAAAATTGTTCAAATTTGCTCAAAGTTTAATCCCAGCATGGAGAATGTAGAGCTGGGGTTGTCCAGAGTGCAGTCTAGCCATGCTCTCTGGGTTCAGTTTGATCAAGTTGTCCCTGATGAAGTGGACAAGCTCCTTGGATCTGTTCATGCTACTGCTTGTGCACTGGACCCATGTCCCACCTGGGTAGTCAAAACATCTAAGACGGTGACAGGCAGCTCGGTCGAAGCAATCATAAATTCTTCACTGCAGGAGGGTGTCTCTCGAACTACCTTAAAAAATGCTTTGGTGTGCCCCCTCCTTTAAAAAAAACCATCTCTCAACCCCAACAGTGCTTCCAAACTATTGGCTGGTGTCCAACCTGCCCTTTTTGGGCAAGGTTTTGGAGAAGGCAGTGGCACGGCAGCTACAGGGAGTTGTGGATGAAGTGGATTATCTGGACCCTTTTCAGTCAGGATTCAGGCCCGGATATGGTATGGAAACTCCATAGGTCACGCTGGTGGATGATCTCTGTTGAAAGCAGGATGAAGGTCATCTTTCTGTCCTGGCTCTTCTTGACCTCTCAGCGGTTTTCGATACTGTTGATCACTGTAGCCTTCTGGGAAGGCTCTAAGGATTGGGGATCCAGGGCACTGTGTGGTCCTGGTTTTCCTCATTTCTAAGGGGCCAAACCCAGTCAGTGTGGTTGGAGGACTAGATTCCAGCCCACGGCCCTTTCAATATGGGGTGCCTCAAGGATCGGTACTCTTGCCTCTCCTATTTAATATCTACATGAAACCACTGGGTGAGATCATTCGTTCCCATGGGGTGAGGTATCATCTATATGCTGATGACACCCAGTTATATATTTTGGCCTGTGTTTATCCAAGGAATGCAGTGGAAGTCCTGTCCAGGTGCCTGGAGACTGTC
Organism: Furcifer pardalis; assembly: GCA_030440675.1. Taxonomy (NCBI): domain Eukaryota; kingdom Metazoa; phylum Chordata; class Lepidosauria; order Squamata; family Chamaeleonidae; genus Furcifer; species Furcifer pardalis. The sequence goes on from CP126891.1 coordinate 64,285,884, forward strand.
AGGGTTTGGCTGGGGGACAACGGGCTTCAGCTGAATCCTGACGAGTCTGAGTGGCTGTGGGTCAGCTACCATCTTTGGTTCTGGATGGGGTGGTTTTGCCCCAAACAGACCTGGTGCATAACTTGGGGGTTCTCTTGGACTCACGACTACTGCTCAAAGAGCAGGTGGCAGTCATGGCCAGGCGGGCTTTTGCACAACTTTATGTTATTCACCAGTTATGTCTGCTCCTAGATCGGGACTCCTTGCTCATGATCACACACACTCTGGTCACCTCCAAACTAGATTATTCCAATGTGCTCTACATGAGGCTGCCCTTGACGACCATCCAGAGGTTTCAACTGGTCCAGAATGCGGAGTGGGCATTATGCACACACCTCGCCACTGCTTCGGGAGCTGCACTGGTTGCCAGTTTGTCTCCGGGTGCAATTCAAGGTGCTGGTAATTACCTTTAAAGCCCTATATGGTTGTGGGCCAAGATACTTAAGAGACCGCCTCACCCCAAGAACATCTGTATGTCACACCAGAGCAGACCGGAGAGGCTCTCTAGTTGTTCCATTGGCCAGAGAGGCACACCTCTCTGGCATTAGAAATAAAGCCTTCTCTGTGTCTGCTCCGGCCCTATGGAACCTCATACAGCTGAGCTACATCTACAGATGGATTTGCTGTCTTTTAAGAAGAACTTAAAAACATGGCTGGTGGGGCAGGTATGGGGTCTTGTTGGAACAATGACCCCAGCTCACTGACTAGTTTAAGCTCCCTCTCTCCCTTAATCTTTTATCTTTAAGAGTTAGGGTTTTTTTTTAATTGGAATCTGCTGATTTTCTAAAAATTTAAAAACTTTTAAAATTTTTATAATTGTAACTTTGAAGTTTTAGGTATTGGGTTCGGGTTGTATTATGTTATGCTTTTATGATGTGTACACCGCTCTGAGTTGCCCCAGCAAGGAAGGCGGTATAAAAATGTGAATAAATAAATAAATAAACTGTACAAATTTCCCCAAACACAGATGCTTTATTTAAAGAGGTTAATCTGTTAATCTGTTTCAGCAAGTATAATACAAACAAAATAAACATAAAAACAAAAGCAAAAGAGTTGTATCACCTTAAAGATGAACAGATTTGCTTTAGTGTTAGCTTTTGTGGGTTCCAAACTACTATTAAGATACATTCAATGTGTATGTGGTTTTGTCATGCTAAGAAACACATCATAAATGATGTCAATGTGTGATATCTCACATTAAAGTTCCTTCAGGCTAGCAGAGAATCCATGGTTTCATTCTATCAAAGAATCCATGTCCCATCAAGATAAAAACCAAAACCCTGTTTTTTAGACGAGGAGTTTTACATGCATTGGGAGGAATTTTGTCATGTTGCTATATACAAGAAGTAGCTTTTGGAGATAAATTGTCTCATGTTAAGAAATCTCTGTAGAGAGTTGCATGTTGCATACCAAGTCATGCAAATCAGTATGCAATAGATAGTATCTATGGAGATATCCTAACTTAAGCCTGTTCACTTGCAAAATTTATTCATTTTGCATAGCAATGCAACACGTTTGGAGCCATTTTATTAATTATGTTACTGTTAACTGGATCGTACAGAAACATTACTTTCACCTATACAGTACTACCAAATCTAATACAATACTTTCCCATCCTAGAGGAAAAGATATAAATATACAACTATCTAGTCTTCACAAAATCCTGTTGAAAGAAATGAAAGTTAATTTAGTAATCTCATATGATAGTTCAGGATGGGACCACCTGTGTTCAAAGGGGCTAGCTTCCGTGGAAGTGCAATGGCATTATAAGCTCAAGTATGACCTAAATGTAATGGACATAGAGGCACTTAAATGACTTAAAGTCAGCCTAAAAAGCTTTATGAGTGTAGCCAAATGGTGTACGAAAAAGGAAGTTAAGCAACTGTTTGATGATTTGCCAGCTATGTTAAAATCAATATTATTAGGCTGATAACAAAGAAATTTATACTCTCACACATTCAATAGCAGTTATTCCATTTTAAAAGGTGCACATTCTTTTATGCTTATTTATAAACGAGAGTCTTCTAACAATTTATGCATAAGCTGTAGATGAATGCATCATGAAAATAACCTTTAATATTGCTTTATGAATATGCATGAAATTCACTATCATCAGAAATTTTGAATAAAGGATGATTAGGAATATAGAACATGTTCTTTTCATAAAAGGGCCATCAATTTTTCAGTGTATTTGTGGTAAAAATTGTTTCTCATTAATATTGAAAATACAATATTAGAAATGTATTGTCAATATTAATGGGGAGTACAAGGAGATCAAATTCTACACAGTATTTATGTTGATATGTTGGCCTCTAATGTTATTTGTACAGGGAAAATTGTTTCTGGGTGAAATAGCTAGAAGTTTAATTACTTTCTCCAACCTTTTCCCAAATAATCTCTCTTTTTTACTGATTTTGTAGTAACATTTGTTTCTCATTATAATAATAATAATTTCGTGTCAGAAATTATTCTGGGTTGGAAGGATTTTTTGCTGGAGAAACTCTGTTCAGGGGATGCCTGAATAAGGCTCCTTTCACGTCCCCAAAATCTTTTTCCTACCAAAGTGGTCTCTGTTTATCTACTTGTAATTTCTTGCTTTTGAAATGCTAGGTTGGCAGGAGGTGGGACAGAGATGGACACTCAATCTGTCATGCAGTACCCCAGGTCTCGAACTGTTGTCTTGCCAGCCTTCCAGCTAACAAGGTGAGCGTCTTAAACACTGAGCCACTGCAGCCACCTGTTTCTCTTTAACGTCTTGGTATTCCATACCATACAAGGCATATGAGAAAAGAGGAGAAGGAGAAGGAAGATCCAGAAGAAGGTGGAGAGATAACATCAAAGACATATTACAAGAACACCAAATAACACCAGTGGAGGCCACTAGACGTACCAAAGCATGAACCTTGTAACCCCCCAAAGGAGTAAAAGAGGAAGTAAAGAAGAAGATCCCTTTGTTACTTCACCAAACATAAACATTTACTTGCCATCACACAATTACACCATTACACCATCTCTCTCTGTGTGTGCATATCACGGACTTGACCCTCTCCAGGGTTTGAGAGGCTGGGTATGAGCATCTAAGCTTTTAGAGTTTCCTTTACTCTGCAAACTCCCTTACACAGGCTTTCTGTCATCTCTTCTTCCAGAACGCAGGGTCTGTCGTGCTCCCACCTGATCAACACAAGGAGTCTGTGGTTCTTTAATTTGGTAGCATGTAAGGCAGAGAGCAAATAGTGCCTGGATATGCCTGTTAAATGGACTTCAACACAGTCAGTTAGTAAAACTCACAAAGAGCTTTATTTTTCCAATATGCAGTTTCATAAAAGCAAAGTATAATAGCATATCTGACAAAAAATAAGCGTTTGTAGAGAGACAGAGTCTCAGATTTCCAAGATTAGTTTGGCATGGTATCCAGTCCAGTCCATTTCCTTCCTAGCCCCAAGGAGCTCATGCCTTCTTCAATGAGTAGTGAGTCCCCAAAGGGAATTTTAGTTCAGCTAACATGAGCCATTTGGCCTGGGTTAGAGAACCAACTTGTGTCTAAAAATCTCTAGTTTATATAGGCAAAATGAGTAGTCTCCCACCCTTAAGAATTCAAGGAATCCAATGATCTCACCTTCTAGAAGCTTCTAGAAGCTTCTGGAAGATTCCAGGTTTGCAGCTGTCTATGATATCATGGGAAGACACCTGGCTTAGGAATGTGTGCATGAGGTCATGTCTGGCTGTCTCATGCTTGGGTGTCTAACTTAATCTGATTGGAATCTGAGATATGTGTAGATAAGGGAAAGAATGTAGTTGCTTAGTAACTGGCTATCGACCAAAGAGCATGACAGTGCATACACACAATGTTGGCGGACAATCTGGAATGCATAGATTATGTGAGGATAACAATTTAGTACAGCTCAGTACATTGGCACTGGGCATTTGAATCCATACTGTGCCCCATGGAAAAGGATTAGCCAAAATCACTTGGACCAAATTCATCTAATTGGTTCATTGCCTTGCTACTTACATGGTATTGGGCAAAATGCACAATCCAAGACCACCACCAGAAGGAAGTACTGATAAACCACTTCTCAGTACTTTATTGGTAGGAAGACATGGGAGAGTCACTATAAATTAGAATGGATGACATGTTATTATTATTATAGCTTAAGTGCCTATATTTTCTTTTCTGCTCCCACCTCTGGAGCAGAGTACCCTAAACACTAATTGAACTATAGTGGTACTAATTGAACTATGGATGGCTTGTTTAACAGAAAACTCACTAGACAGAAAGAAATCACAAGAAAATGGTGCCCTGCTTACCAGGAAAAAAATTGCTATATGCAAAGGGTTTTTTGGTGTTCTGACACTTCCCATGGTAGTGGGAGGGTGTTTGGAGCATTTCTGCTCTGTTTTTGAAATTTTCCATCACTTTTTGGGCCCTACAGAAGCTTACCCTGCAACCAGGAAGTGATGAAATTCCCCCGTCAACTCACCAACTATTTGGCAGGTACTTTTCCTGCAATTACCACTTTAGGAAGTGTTTTTAATTGGGAAAAAAATCCTTTTTTGGCTTTTTTCTAACCTCTGGAATGGAAATCTTGGTTTTCAATGCATTCCTATGGGAAACCATGCTTCGCTTTAAGGAAACATCACTACAGTCATACCTTGCATAACAAATTTAATTCTTTCTGTGAGGCTGCTCTCTATGCGAGTTTTTTGCTATGCGAGTTTTCCCCATAGAAATACTCATTATGCGAGTTTTTCCATAGGGAAAGTCCGACTCACATAGCGAAATTTTTTGTTATGCGAGTTGGACCGCTTAGTGAAAAACTCGCTTGTTATGCAAGTTTTTCACTTAGCAAAATGCTTGTTATGCAAGGTTTGACTGTATGAGGAAAACCCCATGGAATGGATTAATTCCGTAAAGTGGGGGTTCACTGTATTAACAAGTGGAAGTTTGTATGCATTCTTGAGGTCAGTGGTGTGCCGCAAACCTACAGTTGCAGTGCTTCTAAAAAATTAAACTCCATGTATGAGTTGCCTATTACATCAATATGTGAATTGTCAAAAACCTAAACTTTACTTGAGGATACCAGTCTAGTTTGGTGGATAGAGTGAGGAACTATGACTCAAGAAGCCCTGTTCTTCCACGGAAACTCACTGGGGAAGCCAGACTGGTAAAACCTCTCCTTAAATATTTCATATACCTGCAGCCATTTCATAAGAAGAAGTGTCATTACCCATTAATGCTGTCAACAAAAGAAAAATATGCTTTTACATCACATGGAGACTGTTTATATCTAACATAGATTTTTTTCTGTTCAGAAAAATCACCTACAATGTGAAAAGGGTTCCAGAAATTCCACCATAGGGAAGTAGCTAGAACATCCTTCATCCAGTGATTGACCCACACACGAGTCATGGGTAACTGACTAGACCTCTGCTGTAATCTTCTTGGTTTTGGTAATGTTCAGTCTCAGAACACATAAGTAAGCTGGAGGACTTTCTTATCAATACTGACTCATCACAAAAAAGATGATCACCGACTCCCTGGTTAATTGATAACTAAAATTAACAGTTAAATGTTGTTCTACTAACTTGTGCACATGAATGTCTACAGATTATATGACATCCACACTATGTCATTGTAAGGACAAGGAGTGAGTCCCCCCCCCCCCGGAGAATGTTTCCATGTTCCCTCTGTGTTTATGAGACTAAGGAAGGTAGGAGCGATCACGATAATGCAGAGATGGGTCTGTCTGGTCCTGAGTTATCATTGGGAGTGGGAAAGAGGGGTGGGGAGGCCTCAGAATGAGTGGCTCCACTAATTAACCCCCAAAGGCCTGGTGAGTGGACAACATCTGGTGGGGGAGAATGGGATTTGGAGTGGTGCAACGATATAAAAATACATGTACCGCTTTGTGAGCTGAGCTGTGCTGATCCTAGCTTTCTATTCTTCATTTGCTGGCCGGACACATATTCAGCCTGGGGGGGCGCATCCAGGTGGAAGTAGGACGGAAGCCCTGGCTGGCTTCTAGCTAGATTTTATTGTTTTTACGCTCTTTGTCTATGTATGCTCTGTGAATCCTTTGCTTTTCAATAAACATCCAGACTACTGAAGATCGTGTGGGCTGTCTATAAGGGAACAAAAGGCTGAGAAGAGGGAGCCATCGCCCTGGCAATGCTACCAAGGGAAATTACCAGTCTTATAATCATAATCAAGAGGACATCATGGATCTCCAAAATGTCAATGGTTAGGATCCTCTGGATCAAGTCTCCTGTGAAATCTCAAGTTGCCATAAGTTGTTGAAAAGTTGAAGTCTAAGTCTGTGAAGTTTTTGTTTGCAAGAGAAGTTTGCCATTTAAAGCCTTCAAATAACAGCCTCTCATCATGATTTGCATTATTCTATAATTCTTGCCCTGATCAGGGGTTGGACTCAAAGGTGTTATAGGCCTTTTCCATCATCGTTATTCTATTACAGTATTCTATTCTATGATCCTTACTACATCTAGGCTTTATATAGTTATTATTTATCAGGAATAAATGTTCATATTGATTAGCTGCATAAAGTTTATTTTCTTGTCTGCCACTTTACATACACACACTGACATCTTGCTGTTGGTGACAGACAGATAAAATCTAACCCACATAGACAGAACAAGATTGAGCCTCATATACCCCAGGCAGGACTATAATAAAAATATTGGGCAAAATAGACATAAATGGTTTGGACTGCAAAGTAGGTAGCCAAATTTGTCACAGTGGACAGAACCTGAATCAGCTTCCAGGCACCTGGAGACAGATGTGATTTATTACGTCATTCGCTATCCCGAATAATTTTGCTGGAGGCATTCTTTTTTTAAAAGAAGGGGAAAAGTCCACTTGCAGCAATTCTTTTCAAAATAGTACACCCAAATTTATTAGTTTCTCCAGAAGTTAAACAGAAGCTGAATTCTAGTGGCCTATCAGTCCCTCTGCTTCAGCTGCCTTAGATCTCAGGTAAAGCAGCAATTGGGGTTTTGTAGGTAATTACAAAGAGGATCCTGTGAAACCAATCTGGAGAGTTTTGGCTGCAGTACTGCAGTTTAACAACTGCACCATGGGGACCATGAAAAGTCTGTCTGATAATCTCAATTGGACTCCTTGGAAAACCCATCAATGGCCAAACTCCCATTGCTTAGCATAGTAAATTGCACTGGAGTAGGCTCATTGAATCAATAGGGATTTGGTGAGTTATCTTTTTCTGTACATTCTATTGGTTCAAATGGGCCTGCTCTAACTGTGACTTGTTATGCTAATGTAAATTACAATTAGAATAGGCCCATTTGAGTCAACAGAATTTACAGAAGAGTCAGTTCACCAAATCCACTTTGATTTAATGTCAGTGGTGTCGCATGGGCTTCAGCTGCCTGGGGCGAAGACCAAACTCTCCACCCCCTCCATCTAGGCTCGCTGCCACCATCCAAGGCCCCTGGGGCCGGACCCAGGGCAGGGAGAGCCCCCAACGGCCAGCTGGGCAGGCAGGCGGGGGCGAGCAGTGAGCTTGCGGCAGGGCACCCATCAGAGGGAGGAAGCGGAGGAGGTAGAGCAAGGGCAACCATGGCCAGCAAGAGGCAGAGAGGGGGCGGCCCGGCCGCTGGTGCAGCAAAAGGGCTGCCTACTGCCTGGGAAGTCCAGCTCCCTAAGCCCAGGCAGAGGGAGGCCAAAGTGGTGGGGACATTTTGCCACCCCCTGAAAAGTGCCACCCGGGGCCATCTGCCCCCCTACGCTTCTGTTTAATGGGCCTGATCTGTGTGATTCACTGTGCTAAGCAGCAGGATTTCAGCCAAATTTGCTTTCAAGTAAAGTGTATGCTGAATAGGGCCAAAGCTTTTATGCAAGCCACCATAAAGAAATTGATCACACTCTGAAACATGTTTGTGAAAGCATGAACAAAAATATTTCCTTTCAGCTCTCTCTCCAGTTTTGGGAGGGATGTGAATCCATCCCTATTTTTTGTGTGCACTTTATTAGCAGGGTTACCCAAGGTGTAAAATCTATTTGTGGGACAGAGTTCTCCAGTGTGGATAGATCTTGAGAAGTGTAGATTAAAGTCTACCCTGGATTTAAACACCACCTCCAAGTGGGTGTCACAACTTCTCCTTGTGCTTCCAGGGTCTTCATAATACAATAATACAATAATCTATGCTGTGACATGGAAATTTTCTTATGCTTTTCTCAGTCACCCCATATGAAAATGAGCAGTAATTCAAAGTTCCATATAAAGAGGATTCCCACATCTCTTAATATAATCTTGTTCAATTAAGAAAGAAGGAAAAGCTAGGACTACCCAAGGAAACCTTAGTCTTAATCCCTTAACTGCTGTGCAAATCTTTACATATGCCATATAAATGATCAGGTATCTCAGAACACGGCTACTATTCCAAAAAATGATCAGGTGTAAATGGGCTGTCTGACATTGTTGTTTTGGCCTAAAACCCACAAAGGATATGATTATACCCTTGCAGTGAACAGCCATTTCACACATTGAATTCAACTGGAACATCTGCTCTATTAAAACCTGTAATGGAGCTAGTGTTTTCCTTTGAAATAGGTCTCTATTTTAATGGTTTAACCCAGGGGTTCTCAAACTTTTCAAGCCGAGGGCCAGGTCATACTCTCTCAGACAGCTTCAGGGGCCAGATGGCCATTTTGCCCTGCCTACCATGCATGGCACTTCCGGGTGTGGCAGAAGTGGTGGTAGGCCACATGAAATGGTGTTGTGGGCCACATCTGGCCACCAGGGCGTAGGTTGAGGACCCCTGGTTTAGCCAGAGGAAGTGACATGGTGTGTAAAAACACAAGGTAAAGACATAATTCAATGAAATGAACTACTAGTTTCCAACAGAACCTTTCCAAAGATTCACATCTGTTCTCAGCTGGAAGAGAGGAAAGTGCTACGGGCTATTATTCTGCTAAGTACCTTTTCAAGCAACCAGTGTGACCCAAAAGCTACCACCTGCCCTTTATGATTCTATATATGTGTGTGTGTAATAAGTCTCTCCTTCCTTACTGATGACAGTGAATCACACTGGGGAGAAGAAGACCCACTTTTTGATAACACGAAGCATCTTTTACTGAAAAAGATCTTCCTGTATTTTATCACCCAGTTTAACATTTAGAGAACTGGCTTAAGTGTAGATTGAAACACAAAGAGAGACTGAAAGAGAAAGTGAGTGTATCTTTTTACAATTCTCTCATTCAAGGCAGAATAATATTCAATGCAAACAAAGTGCATTTGTTAACAATAGACAACTTCACACACTCACATAGAAAGAAAAAGGAGAGAGAAACCAGTTTGAAAATAATTTTAAAATAATTTTATTAAATTGTTTAAAATAAATAAAGTAATATCTTTATTTCTGGGATAATTTTAAAATAATATCCTTTACTCGATGTGTTGTGGCAGATGGAGTGATGCATTAGGACATATGAGACCTCAGTTTGAATCCCCACTCAGCCCTGGAAACTCCCTAATGATGGATTGGAATGAATGAAACCACTCCTTAAATATCAGACTTTCCCATTAGGATTTCTAGGGACTGCAGTGGTTAAGAAGCTCACCTTGTAATCTGGAAGGCCGGCAAGTCGACAGTTTGAAACCCTCGGACTGCATGACGGACTGAGCGCCCATCTCTGTCCCAGCTCTTGGGAACATGAAAGAAGCCTCATTTGAGTGTTCTCTGAGCAGAGTTTCTCCCACAAAAATCATTTCAACACAGAATAATTTCTGACACAAAATTATTATTATTAGGATTTCTGTAAATCTGTTATGGTACATAATATACACCATTACATTTGTGGGTCTATTTTAAATTAAACCCATGATGAGGACTCAACAAGTATGAAATCCTTATATATACACCATTTTGAATTCTTAATTTTAAAAGGTTCATTCCTTGCCTTACTTACCCTTACCTTACTCCATTCTAGCCTGGAATTTATACATTTTTCAAAAATATTCTCATGAAAAACCCTGCTCTCTGAATCCATTTTCTCTTTCTGTTTCGTGGGTGCTTTTAGCAGTTGTGTGGGACTGTGGTGACTCAAGTGGTTAAGAAGCTGAACTGGAAGACTGGATGGGTGGAGTCCAATGACCGAGTACTGCATGACAGAATGAGCTCCCATCTCTGTCCCAGTTCCTGCCAACCTAGCAGTTTGAAAGCAAAAAAATGCAAGTAGATAAATAGGTACCACTTTGGTAGGAAGATATGGTAAACAGAGTTCCATGCACTCGGGTGTCTAGTTATGCCTACCACATGTCTATGGAAATGTCTGCAGACACAGGCAGCGCTGGCTGTTTGGCTATAAACAGAAATAAGCACTGAACCCTAGAGTCAGATATAACTGGCTTTTGAGCAAAGGCGACCTTTACCTTTGTCATAGCAGCAACAGATAATGGATCACAAATAAGGTAGCTGGAAGACATATATAGTCAGTTTTTGGCAAGCTGACTTTGATTAGGTGGTAAGTTAAAACCTATCACATAATTTCTAGTTTAATGATTTTGCAATTTTCTAAGATTTTTCAAGATTCCAAGTGTCCAAAGCAGGTAGGCACATAGAACAGTTTCTTTTCTGTTTCTTTTCTGATGTCTCACTCCTTTTGTCTTTTTCTTGAAGTGGCAAAATTAAAGTGCTACAATAATGAAAATGTTTCAATAGTGCGTGACAGTGGATAGAGGGTTGCGCTCATGCGGTGGAAATCCGACAACATTTTAATTTGTGCTCTTAGTTAACAGCTCTAATTTGCAGGATGATTAACTTCTAGGACTGTGAAGTCAGGCAGCAGAAGCACATCAATTATGTGGATTTCGGCAGGAGCCAACTGAATGTAATTGAACTAAAAGCATCCAAATAGGATGGATTGGCCAGACGTATAACAATATTCTTCTTGTCTGGCCTTGTTCCTCTTAGACCACAAGGAGCAGAGGATATGTGATTTACTGGATGTTCCAGATTAACTTTGGACAAGGTATAGGTATTGGTCAGCCTCTAATAGTGAAAAGCAATTAAAGTTGTAAGTGGACAGCTCTATGACCGAAACACGAACCAGATTGTGCTTATACCTTTCCTCTAAAAACTCCAACATTTAATTCCATTGATCTGAAACATGTTAACCATACCTAGAATTGAGTAAGCATCCAACAGCTCTTTCCAACCCATTCTAAATCTACCTACATATCTTTGGAAAAGTAATTGTTTCAGTACTGAACAAATAGGAGAAATTAATCCAGGAGCATTATTGCTCACACTTAAAAAAACATGGAAAAATGAAGAAGAGAAGTAGTGAAATTGCATCTGAGGACAAAAGACCATCCCTTGTGAATAAACCGTGTTATGCTACCATTTATAGTACATATTGTGTACCCAATTATACCAGTTTCTTGTCCCCATGGGAACTAGTGGAATGGGAAATGTTAAAAAGAGGAAAATGTGGGATCAAGGCTGAGCTAAAGACTAACCCAACCATTGTTCACCCACCCCCCAATAAGGAGATGACACCCTTGTAAGTTTGTTGGGTAATAACTGGCCACTTTATTTGTCCAAATTTAACTTGTGGTAGAAAACACAACTTTCTGCACTGCAGTAGTAGCACGGGAGGTACCAATTTACATAATTCACATTAAATCATCTAATTGTTTTAAACCAGTTCTAATTGATTAACTCCAATTTCTTGCTGGTCAATCAACTATAGAGTTGTCCAGAACTTCCATATTGCTATCTAATATCTAACCAAATTCTTAATAGGCCATCTGTCTATTCTACATTCAATGGCCTGTACCATAACCAGATTTTTATCAAATTTACCCAATTGTAACCCCTCCCATGCTACATGCCATATGGGGGACAGTGTCTAACTGCACCCCATCTCCCCCCCCCCCCGGCAGACACCTCTGCCTGGATACCACAGTGCAACACTGCCAAGAACATCTACATTCCCCGCTCAGACAAGTGAAAACCATCTGGGCGAAACAGTTGCCTCACACCCGGCCTGAGCTGTCAGTGGTGCACCGCCAACTCCAGTCCATTGTCCCAGAGGAATCAGGCCATTACCTGGTTGACACATTGCCAGGCCCTATCGATATGCCAAATGTCGCAAGGGACTCTGTAGGCCAGGCGAGGGGTAATAAATGACCAAAAGAAATGGGGCGAGGTCCACCACTGGTGCAGCAACAGCTGATTATGATGTATCACCATACTCAGGTCAATACCTGGTGTCAACCCCAGGTCATTACCACCCACATGTATCAATAACAAGTCCAAAGGAACGCAGCATCTGGATTCGGCCAATGCCGGTACCAGCTGGCACCATTGCATTCCATACTGCCCATGCCACATTAGGAAGGCCCTGTCTTGAAGGCTGAGATGAATCCCACATGGAGCACGATGTGCATGCTCTGCCGCCTGGTATAGCAAACAGTGGCCAAACAGCTACACATGGAGACTGCCAGCTGATCTAGAGAACCAATCACATCTCTGTATTTCCCCCTTCCCTGTTTTTTTTTTTCAATCCAGGAAGTAAAGCAAAAACAGCATGCTCAGTCCGACATTGCAGCTCAAGAAGATTAGGTAAGCAGAGCTGGGGTGGATTCTCTGTGGCCGAGCAGGCAGTGGGGTGGCTGTGGGGAGTCCTCAAACTGCTGGGGGTGGGAGTAGGGAAGGAGGGAAGTGACAGGGGGAGCAGCTTTGGCCTCCTTTACTTCTCTATAGAACCAATCACATTTCTCTCTTTCCCCCCTTCCCTGCAGTTTAAAAAAAAGCCTCCACGATCAGCTGGCAGTCGGAGAAGGGAAGCAAAGCGAAGCCTCCAGTAGCGTCGGGGGAAAGGCAGGTGGGCGCTGGGGAGGGGGTTGGATTGGGTAGCTGTTCTACCCAATCCAACCCCCACACACACACACATGATTGTACCGGATAACGGTAAAAATCGTGTTATTCGATACAAGATTTTTCCAAAAAATCTTACAAAGTTATGCGGTTTTATCTCTATCCGGTACAATCATTATCCGGGGTATTACAGTATTTGTTTTTGGGGTTGTTAGGGTTTTTTTTTTTTGGCAGCCTTGTGCTCTGTGTTATGTGTGCAGTCCCTAGTAAACTTGGTTCCCCAGTATAGAGAGCCTGGTGCTTTTTTGGAGCATATACTCACCGAATTGCTGCTCCAGCAATGGATCAAGTTGTGGGGCCCATGCAGGAACCAGGGGGGAAGGCACAGGGCCCCCTGACCCCATGAAGTCATGGTCTGGGGCCTGTAAGTCAACAGGCACCGCCAGAGCTGGGCCCTGACTCAGAAGCTCAGCTCTGCCCGGTAGGGTGAAAAGTGCACCATGGAGGGAAAAGGGGCCCTGCACTGCCTTGAGCTGGAGAATTTCCTGGCAGAGGGCCACCACCACCTCCTCCCACATGTCGTCGCTGTAGGCTGAGGGGCTGAGGGGTGTGGCGCCTGGAGGGTAGGTCACAAGTCCCTTGGGTACCTGGGATCCCTGGGGGCCATGGAGGCAGAGCTGCAGCTGTGCAGGCTCTTGCCGCGATCCGGTCTGATGGAGGCCTGGCCCATCCAGCCACAGCCTCAAGTGGTGGGCGACTATGGGGGCAGTGGTGGCCTCAGGTAGCAGACAGCCATGGCAGCCAGGGGTTCCAGTGGGGGTGGGGGAACCACAGGACGCACCCGTACTGTGATCCTCACCGATGGAGGTCTGGGTGGGAGAACCATGCCACCCATGCCACAATCCTTGCCAATGGAAGTCTGGCCATTACTCCGGTCATTGGTGTTGGGGCCCAGAGTGGTGAGCAGGAGTGTCCTTGGACCCCCCATGCTGGTGGCTCTTTTATCCTCCTCCAGGCATCGATGGCGGGGCCCGGAGGGGGTGGGCGGGAGTGACTGCCTACCACTCACAGCTGGTGTGCTTCTCCTCTGGGCATCGGTGGTGGGGCCCAGAGAGATAAGTGGAAGCATCCTTGGACCACCTGGGCCGGCCGTTCCTTTATCCTCCTCTGGGCATTGATGGTGGGGCCCAGAGGGGGTGGGAGGGACTGATCTCCAACAGCCCACAGCTGGCAGTGCTTCTCCTCCATTCCCACAGTCCCAGATTGTTATGACTTGTTATTGGCTGCTACTCATATCTGAATACACATTTTCTCCTGTAAATAATTTTCAGGGAAAATGCCATTGGCATGAATTTGTTTAAGGTGGATCTGTTTTGCCACGAAGTGACCCACACACTGTGATCATGGAGCCATCTTCTGCAGCACAATTGAAATGAGACATGCAGGATTTAACACCAGGACTGCAATGGACTGCCACAGCCTTGAGGATATTAACAAGGTGTGCCTTCACAGCCTGTCCATCTGGCATGACTTCCTCTGCCTCCATGATTGTTGCGAATCAGAACAGTGAAGTGGTTCCTCCTCCACTCATTTTGATGTTGGGCCTGTTATGATTATCTTCAAAGGAAAGGAATCTGCACCTGCGCCTTTTGCCAAACTCCAAGCCCTTGGCTTCTTAGGAATTCTGGAGTTTTTGGTTGCAGTACTAGGGCTCCTTACTAAGCACTTTTAAGCTTCTGAGCAATGATATACAGACATATTTTGAAGTGAGGGGGAAGTGAAAGAGAAGTAGAAGTGAATCAAATGTCCATGACTGGGCATGAGCATGCACATGGAGCTTTGTATTTACTGGCTCATGTCAAGCAAATGCATTATTGTTATTGTTATTGTTATATTTCAATTTTTATGCCGCCCCACTCGCAAATGCAATGCTGGGCGGCTAACAAGGAAACAGAGCATTACAAAACTACAATTTCAGAATATAACATCAATACAGTATAAAAACATGATAATAGATAAAGTATTTATTTATTTATCTATTTATTTATTGTTCATATTTGTACCACTGCCCCCTCACTGAAGCTCACAGATGAAGATATAAAAACATGTACAAAAAACATTCCACAACAATAAAATCATTTAAAACCATCAACATTATAATCCTTTAAAATAGTTAAACATACCCTCATTCTGCCACCCCCAAGGCCCAGTCTAGGCCTTATATCAGCCAGCGGGGGGATGTTTCTATACTGGCGGCACCCCACACCTGTTTCGCAAGCCAGGTTTTGAGAATTTTTCTCAAGGGGAGGAGCTCCACCTAGAGATGGAGCTTAGATGGGAGGAGGTTCCAAAGGGCTGGAGGATAGACTGAAAAGGCCCCCCTCCTGGTGTGAGAAAGCTGAGCCTCTCTAGCTGACAGGACCATCAGGGAGCTCCTCCAGTCTGCTCTAGTGGGACGGGCTGATGTCCTCAGGACAGCGTGATCTCTTATTTCCAGATCAATTAGTCCAGGGGCCAGCAAACGTGGCTCTCCAGGTGTACTTAGACTTCAATTACCAGATGCCCAGGGCAGTATTCTTGCTGATCAGGGCTTCTGGGAATTGAAGTCCAAGAACATCTGGAGACCCAGGTTTTCTGACCCCTGACTTAATCCAACAGCCTGTCAGAGAAAGCTGCACTGTTCTTACTATAGTATTGCTTTTCAGCACTTATTTTAATTTTATGCACTCCCGTGCATGCTCAATTTTCTACTTAGAACTATAAGAAAAAGTATTTGTACGGTTATTCAGAGAGATCCACTTTGTACAACCACTGTGTACTGATGACTTTCCACTTCTGAAAGGCAACAAAGTGTTATTGTCTTATAACTGAGCTTCACTCTGTGTTCTGTTTTGCAAACCCAAGCCAGAGAACTGAGCTGGGCTAAAGGGCCACCCTTTTCCAACAGATGTGAGCCACATCAAATAGATATTGTCATCTTGCTTGTGTAGGCATGTTTTTAGAGAAGAGAATTTCTCCGAATATGTTATTTTATAAGAAATCCAGAATCATTTCATTTAAAAAAGTTCAATTCTTTATTTAAGAACTGGAACTCATGAACAGTTTTTCTTCATTTCTTGTTATTGAAGTTGCGAGGTTAATTAGCTTGGCTGTCTGAACTCTGCTGGCTTCAGTTTCCAACCCACATAATATATGGCCATTTAAATGTGAAAACCATTTTATCATGGAATTACAGAAGGAACTTTGAATTTAGTCCAGTTACTGCTCATATCAAGATATACAATGAAGCATGTTTTTATTTGATGCCATGTTGCTCCAAATTATGGTAAACCTATGAATGAGTCACCTTCAAAACAGCCTCTCCTTAACAGATTTTCTCAGTTCTTGTAAACCCAAGACTGTAGTCCTTTACGGAGCCAATCCATCTTACATCTGGTTGTGCCCAAATATAATAGTCTCAGTTTCATCATTTTTGTAGTTTTACAGAGATTTCAAACTTGATTTGATATAGGGACCTATGTTGATCTTTCTGGTGGTCAAATGTATTCACAAAGCTCTTCTCTAACATCATATTTTGAAGGAATTGTTTTTTCCCGTCAGTTTTCTTTATTGTCCAACTTTCATATCATTCCCAATTACATGATAATAACATATGTAAATAATCTTCATTTTGGTATACAATTCAGAATATTTTCTCCTTTACAGTTATCCTTCTAAATCTCAGATTTACTACAAGTTGCATCGTACTCTTAAGGTTTTTGTGACAGTTAAAATCTATTGTTCTCTATTTTCTTCCCCATCCTTTCTCATATACAATTTTATTTCAGAGGTTTCCATGAAAATTCCATTTAAATATATTTCTTCCTTCATACTGGACAGGATATTGTCCAGACATTTAACCTAGAAGTATATCCACACCACTGTGTTTGATGTAAAATATAAATATGAATGTCTAGTTTAAATATAAAAAGGTGATTTTACTTCTCTTTCTCATAATTTTACATCACTTTTATTGCACATAAAACAGTGGTAACTGTCATATGGTTGTTACCTCAGTAAAGATTACATAATTCAAAAAGCTTTCAAAAAGCTATTGCAGCTCATAAATTACATTTGAAGTAATGTGGATTTACATATGTAGAAGCTCTTTTCTGAATAAATTGCTGAATGCCAGCAATGAAATTCTTATGATGAGAGCCAGGTGAAGCCCAGGTGGGTGGATAGGAGAATAACACCTATTCATAGGACATAATTTCATTTCATTAACTAGGGAAGTTTCATGGCAGAATATCTAAAGTATCATATATTATAAAAAATATGCTAAAAGTAATGGAAGGAAATTATACCACAGTGTTTTTATTTTAATTTCATATAGGAAATTGTTCATCTTTTAATCACCTTAGACATACCACAAGACAACTGTGTCTACTTTAAGGGAGGACATATCCATATGCTGTGTTAATTTTTTCCATTTTCCGGGACAGTCAGACATAAATGTTTCAACATGCCTTCTCAGTTTCTATATTTCATACCCACTGGAATCTGGAGCTTTGTAGTTTATGTGAGGTAAGAATTTAATCCAGTGGAATTATGTTCTCTCTCATCAAAAATATGGAAAGTTTTTAAAAAATCCTATTCTCCCCGACTCTAAAAGCCATGGTAAAGGGAAGGCCATACACCAGATTGCAGTTGTCTAAGGCACTTCCAAGTATGGATTTGTACTGCCCCTGTCAGTTGCTCCATGTCTGAGTAACAGCTTATTAATTGTTGCTGCCCATTTTACGTGGCTTAGTGGTTAAGATGCTGACATTGATGACTGGAAGTTTGGCAGGTCAGCGATTCGAGACCTGTGTGCTGCGCAACAGAGTGAACACTTGTCATCTGCCCCAGTTCTTGCCAACCTAGCAGTTTGAAAGCAAGAAATTGCAAGTAGATAAATAGGTACCACTTTAGCAAGAAAGGTGACATCTTTCCATGTGCATCAGTGTCTAGTCATGCTTGCCACATTACCATGGAAACATCTATAGATGCAGACAATACTGGCTCATTGGCTGTAAATGGAGATGAGCACTGCTCCCTAGAGTCGGATACGATTTGCTTTCAAGGAAGGGATCTTTACCTTTACCTATCGGATACATTCCAATACAATCCATGACCTATATTTTTGGAAGGCTGGAAAAAAGCCCAGTGCTATGAATAGGGAAATGCAAACAGCTAGAGCAGGACATAAGACTGATAAACTGTTTCAGAATCTTGAGGTGCTGTGAAGTTCAGGTAGGACAGAAGGACTTCTGACCAGGTAAGTCTGCAAAGCTAGGTACATTGTTTTATTTCTCCTTTTCTTTTTTTTCTAGATGCTAACCAAAAGCCCTGATTTCACCCAAGTGGCTTCCATAGCTAACCTCAGGGAAGGTGCTGAAGGGGATGTTAAAAGACCAATGGGTGCAGTCCTCTTTCATGCCTTCTTGAAAAGACAATGGAGAGTCCTACTCCTCCTTCATATCTGGAACCTCACGTCATCCTTTCCCATGTTCAGTCCTTTCCTCTGCTAGGAGGTTTATTCAAAGAAAAATAATGAATAAGTGAATTCTTCTGGGGGGAAAAAAGAAGTGTGGAAATGCTGGACACACTGCTTGGGGCTGATATGAACTGAAGTTCAAAAACATCTTGAAGGCCATCCGTTCCGACAACAAATAATCCTCTCTCAATTTAAAATTGTATTAGCCAAGCTTGATTTAAAGCCATATACATACATGTTTAAATCTTATTAATACTTCTCACCTTAAAAATATGGTTATAGGAATCTGAAAAGGAAAGTCAGAATTACTTGTGTCACCTTCTGGTAAGAGCAGGGGATTACAATGCAAATATACAAACTGCTGTCAGTTAGTTAGCATGCATGTGCACACACACACAAATGCATGTTCTGAGCACCATTTTCCTTATCTGCACATTAACACAAGCTGTAATGGGATGATAGGGAGGGAAAGCTAATAATGATTGTGTTGCTGCTTATTTAAAATATTTCAACTTAGCACAGTTCTAATAAGCTATTTGATATTATACTTTGCATTGAAACTTTGCATTTTGAATAGAAGTTTTAACTTTTAAATTAGGCACCACAACATGGAAAGACAGAGTAGAGAAAAAGAACCTTCCTTGAAAATTCAAGAAATTCATTCCACTAAGCTTCATTATACAGTAAGGACTCATGTTGCTATTATAGCTGAAATAATCCCTCCCCACCCCCCCCAAACTTCTGATGCAAAATGGATTAATATCAGCACTAGTCAGATGGCTTTTAATGGATGCATGAGTTAAACGGTAGGAGTCTGGTGTCTTCTAGATTTACATTAGGTAAAGTAGATTGTTCCAATTCTGTCTTGGTCTGTTTTTTAAAAAAAACACCACATTTAAGAATAGAGAAATATGTGACTCTTTCTCTCCTGAAAAGATTTACAAGATACGTTCAACTGTTTGGAAGCTTATTTAGTATTTATGATATCCTAAATGGTTTTAGTTGTGAAGAAACAGAGAAGCTGGGGAATATGGGAACTGATGCTTTTCTCAAAAAATGAGGGTTTTCAGTTTCTCGGAAGAGCTGATTTGTTCCCTGGTACTGAATCAACTGGAAGGATGATTTCAGCTAGGTGAGGTGAGGGAACAAAAAGTGCTTATTTTATGAATGTTCAAGACACCCTGTCACCTAATTGATAGAACATCTCAAAGGATGCAGAATATAATGTTTAAGGTACACAAAAGGATTCAGAATTTACTTTATTGGGCTTAGACAGTCTCTTAAGAGATACTATGTCAGTTGCAGTCCTGTTATATAGTGACAGCAGAGATGCACTGTGCAAGTTCCAAGACCTTGCTGATGCTACACCAGTGTATATGAGGTAGTTTAGCTAGTTTAATTATTTTCTAGCTTGTTTGTCTGGCACCACCGAGTGAAGAGACGGACACATGTCATGGGTTCAAACATGGGCCACTTTATTAAGCCAAAATAAGTTGTTGCAAAATATTGCACTGGGGACTAAGTAGTGTGGGTGCATGATAATAATTCAGGCCAATACCAGAGAATTTGAATCCCAAATAATAGGGATAGCAGAAAAGCCCTGTAGGCAGGCCTGCACTGTGCCCAACAGTGGGACCAAGCTCTGCGACCAGGGAGCTGTCAAGCTTCCTGGTCAGCTGACCCAGATTTGCAGCTATTTGACAGTTGTGAGACACCCCAAGTGACAGTGCTGTCCAAGGTAGGGCAGTAAAATCCAATACATAAATAAATACATAAATAATAAGGTCCCAAATAGTAAAGATGAAGCTAAAGTTCTTTTGACATCAAATGAGAAGAGAGGACTCACTTGAAAAAGCCTTGATGCTGGGAAATGTGGAGAGCAAAAGAAGAAGGGGGTGGCAAAAAATTAGATGGCTAGATGGTATTGTAGATGCAATGGGCACAGAGCTGGGCGGGTTGAGGAGGATGATGGAGGACAGAGGTGCCTGGAGGGCAATGTTTTATAGGGTTGCAAAGGGTTGGAATTGACTGTGCAACTGAACAACAACATTGCACTGAAGCTGAGATGCTACAAAGACTCAATCATTCCTCACAGAACAGCCTTGAAATACTTAGATTAGGGGTTGACAACCTATGATCCACAGGCCAAATCTGGACCATGGTGCCAAATAATCTGGCCCCTGCCCTGGCTCCAACCACTGCCATCGCCACTGCTGCTTCCACCACCAGAAGTGGCTGCATACATGTTTACAATGGCTGCGGATGTGTTTACAGCAGCCATAGACACATTTACAGCAGCTGCTGATGCATTTATGGCAGCATTTATGGCAGGAGAACCACCAGTCTGGCCCCCTCAACTGCCTGAGGGAGCGTGACCTGGCCCCTGACTTAAAAAGGTTGCTGACCCCTGGCTTAGATAGTTAGATCTGGAAAAAATCTTGGGAACAGTGAGATTCTTTCACATCTCAGAAAAAACCCTATATTGAATGGCTAATCTTTCATTGCTGATAGAGGGCAAAATGCTGCATGAGCCAATAGCCATGTTTTTTTTTAACGAAGGTTCGAAATGTTGATGCGCTGAAATCTTAATCGGTGCAGTTATGAAAACTAAGATATCTGGGATTTTTTTGGATTTTTTGGACCACCGGAAGGGGTCCCGCAACGCACTTGTAGTTACGCCCTTTGGGACCTGACGGTACTCAATTAATAACGCAGTAACTATCCACTTTAGAGACTTTTTGCATAGAACAAAAGTTGTCGGGAATGGTCCATTTAGTCTAAAAATTTTTTGGAATAGTCAAAATCTGAAATTTTGAAAAATGTTGCCTACCTTTCAGGGGCTAAAACATGAGAATGGTAAGTACAGTACTTTTAGTCAATGTATGATTATATTTATTTTGTTAAAATAATCTGTTTTGTTAAAATTACAGGTTTTTCTTTTAAAATTACAGGTTTTTCTTTGAAATTACAGGTTTTTCTTTAAAATTACAGGTTTTTCTTGAAAATTTCATTTTTTTTATTTTTAACAATGTTAAAAAAATAACAAAACAAACAAACTACCATAACAAACAATAAAAAGAACAGTTACATATGGAAAAAATAAATCCCAAGTACATCTTACAGCATTAAAAATTAGGAGAAAAGGGAAAAAAAGATAATATAATATAGTCACATGTTACCTCAGTTATTTTCTATTCATTTACTATACTGAATATTTTCACCTTTTCTTTTAAAATTACAGGTTTTTCTTTGAAATTGCTGGTTTTTCTTTAAAATTACAGGTTTTTCTTGAAAATTTCAGTGACATTTCTGCTGCAGGGACTGTGAGAAAGCTACAGTGTTACAGGTATTACAAGGATTTGATCTTGTAGAGAGCTTTTTCATCTAGTGTAACTTATTTTTCTTTCTGTCCTCAGCTACAACTAACATAAGCAACTGCCGCTGTTCCTCATCTTGAGTTAACTTATTCCCTTTCAAGAATTTGGTGATCAACACTACGCCGCGTTCGGCACAGTCGTTGACAATTTTAAAATGAGTCACAATGTTCAGACCTTGCAGATAGTCAACATCTGCACTCCATAGTTCTGGGTCCTTGTCAAGAAATTTAGAGGATATTCCAGTGGCACTGAAAAAACGCAAGGACTGCTTCGAGCAGAAGTCACTGAGTTTTAAGTCAAGCACACTCATCAAAGGAGAACTGTGGCACGAGTTGGCGGAGTTCCCTCATCGTCCTCTTCTGCATTGCAGAGAGCCGCAACCATCAGCCTCTTCTCCTCCACTGAGATGCGATCGTCGAATAACGCCAACGGGACCGACGTAGGAGAGAGAAACCACAGATGGTGGCTAAACTTCTCCAGAGCCGCTTGGAAATGAATGCCCTCGTCCTTGTTTCTGTACAGAAGCTGCAGGTAGGTGAGGACGTTCCGAGGCACCTGAGTTGAAACTGATGCCAGGAACCATGCTTGTGCGTAAGCCCGACAAAGGAAGACGCACATCTTTAAAATATTTCGGTCATCATTGGATGTTAGCTTCAATTGTTTGCCGAACATCCACGACTTGAGACAATAAATGTTTATTGCCATCCAACGACATTTGGATCTGCAACCCGGCTTCTTGCAGATATAATCTGCCTTGAAGGTAGGCAACATTTTCCAAAATTTCAGATTTTGACTGCTCCAAATTTTTTTTAGACTAAATGGACCATTCCCGACAACTTTTGTTCTATGCAAAAAGTCTCTAAAGTGGAAAGTTACCGCGTTATTAATTGAGTACCATCAGGTCCCAAAGGGCGTAACTACAAGTGCGTTGCGGGACCCCTTCCGGTGGTCCAAAAAATCCAAAAAAATTCCAGATATCTTAGTTTTCATAACTGCACCGATTAAGATTTCAGCGCATCAACATTTCGAACCTTTGTTTAAAAAAACACACACACACACGTCTAATGAGCCAAAGAGGCAGATTTTTGGAAGCCACCTTGTTGTACCATGCTATTTTATTGAGCACCCAATGTGGTGTAGTGAATAGAATGACAAACTAGGACTTTGGAGATCAGATTTCAAATCCTCACTTAGCTATTTAAACTCTAGGAGAATGGAATTGGTAAAAACCAACTCTAAATGCCCAACTTACATTGGAAGTTCCGTTAATATTTTATAAAATAGTTGTAACTTAATGGCACATAACTAACTAGCCTTACTGCATCCTGTTCTGAGATCCCATGAAATATGGTGGAATATAAATATTCTAAATAAGCTGTTGGCAATACAGGTCATTTATTTCGCCCTCTAAGTTTGGCTGAGGCATACCATTTCTTCCAGAAAAACCCACCGTTTTTTCTGATCTAAAAAAACCATAAATCAAAGGCTTTGCTGTAATTTATAAAGGACAGACTGATCTTTCCTAAAATTCTTTGGTGCTCTTTAGAAGCAAACTACTATTTGCAAAATAATCATGAGTTCCTCTTTCTTTTAGGAAGGGCATAAAAACATGGCTGGCAGGGCAGGTATGGGGTACTAACTATATGATGACCCCAACCTGTTGGTTGATATGAATGCCTCTCCCTTTCTTAACTTTTTAATTGTTTTACCTGTTTTATCTTTTATCTTGTACCATCTGCTAGAGAGGTGCACCTCTCTATCACAAGGAGGAGGGCCTTCTCTGTGTCTGCTCCGGCCCTATGGAACCTCTTGCCAAGTGAGCTGTGTCTCCAGAAGGAGGTGCTGCCCATTAGGAAGGGGGTCAAGACCTGGCTGGCAGAACATGTGTGGGGGATGGGCCAGACAGTTGCCCCAGTATGTTGGCTCATTTGACCCCCCCCTCTCTCTGTTTGTCTTGTTTTAGCTTTTTAAAATTTTTAATCTTTTAATCTTGATTTTATCTTATGTTTTTATTGTGTTGAGAGTTGTGTTAGCCACTCTGGGTCTTTTTGAGGAGGGTGGCATAAAAGTTTGCTTAAATAAAATAAAATAAGATAAAATAAAATAAAATAAATAAATAAATAAATAAATCTTTTAACCTGATAAATTTTTAGGGGATTGTCACAGTTTTTACAGATGAATTTTATTGCCAGATTGTTGTACTATATTGCTGTTGTTAGCTAAGTTGTTTGCTGAGAAGAGTGGCATATAAGTATGAACAATAAATAAATAAATAAATAGGGGAAAAGTTAGTTCCTCTGCATTTAATTGTTCTGATTTGTCACCTGTATTATGGTAAAGAAGCTCTGATTAGGACAGAGTAAGAAGGGACATAATGGTGTCAGACAAAAGAGCATTTTATCCCCTTACTTGTTCAATCTGTAAACAAAACATACAGTATCAGACAGAAAGCCATACTAGTTTCAGATGAAGGAGGAATTGTGAAGAATCATTTACAATTTCAGATTTGCAGATGACACTATCTTACTGGCAAAAGTAGCAATGGCTTGAAATGACTTATAAAGTGAAAAATGAAAGCGTCAATGCAGGACTGCAGTCGAACATTAAGAAGACAAATCTCATGACTGCAAGAGAAAAACACAACTTTAGTGTTGAATAAGAGGAACTGAAAAAGTGAAATAATCTGTATACAGTACCTTATTTCAATCATCAATCCAAATGGAGACTGCAGCCACAAAATCAGAGGAAGACATATGCTTGGAAAAGCAGGTATAAACCAGTTAGAAAGTATCATCAAATCTAAGAATGTGTCACTGGAGGACACAACCAAAATCATTGATGTGGTATTCCCAATTCCTATGTACAGGTATGAAAGCTGAACAGTAAAGAAAGCTGGCAGGGGGGAGGGATAATTTGTTTGAAATATGGTACTGGAAAAGATTATTGTGAATACTGCACTGCCAGAAAGATGAACAAATTGATCCAACAGCAAATCAAGCCTGAAATATTTCTGGAAGGAAAAATTAGGAAATTAAGGTTGTCATACTTCTGGCACATCCTGAGAATGCAAACATCTCTGGAAAATATGATAACACTGGAAAAGTAAATGGCAGAAAGAAAAGAGGAAGCCAAAATATAAGATAAACTCACTCTCTAAAAGAAGCCACAGCCTTGGGCTTACAAGACCTGAACAGGGCTATTGAAGACAGGCCTTTTCAGAGCTATCTCATTAATAGGATTATCAAAAGTTTGAGGTGTCTTGATGACACATCAACAAAAAAGCCAAGCAATATTTTATTATCCTGTTTTTATCATACAACTAAAACCATGCTGCCTTGGGAAGTCCACTCTTGTGTCTTCTGTTTCCTACATGCTAAGTAAAGGTAAAGGCCACCCTTGCTAAAAAAAAAACAACCCAGTCATATCTGACTCTAGGGTTCCTACATGCTACTCAAAAGTAATTTCAAATGTGCTATACCTGATATGTCTCTTTGCAACACAATGCACTGAATGAGACAATGGTGAGAAAATTGTAAGTTTAACAGGATTGCAGCTGTCAGGAATCATAACCTGAGTTGAAGAAAAACCCTCACTCTATCTTGTTGGTTATAGTTCTCCCAATCATCTTACAAACCAATTCTAATTTTTTGGCAATATTATAGCACTGACTACAAAGGCTTCCTCGTTTACACTGTGCTGATCTTCTTTGCCCTTCCAGTTCTTCAGTTCTTGGCCTGATGCATCATTTGAAACTCACTCACACAAAGCTCATTCACATGGAATGAAAGCACATGAATTTAGGAACAGAACCTATGTGAATGGGATGGAATTGAATTGAATTGAAAGGCGGATTAAATATATGTAAAACTAACAGCCAGCTAACAATACAGAAGCTATAGTTGTGGCAGGAAGTTTCCCTACTTTGGGCATAAGGTATATTTTAGGATGCTTGTCACATTTCTAGGGGTAAGATAATAAACAACAGAGCAGTGTAAGTGTGTTGGACTCACAGGGGCATGAAAATTGAACAGCAGTACAAGGTTTCTATAAAAACTCATGCAATGTATTAAAATATTAATCCTGTTTTTAAAGCCTTAAATTGCTTTTTTAAACATGTACCTTTCTTTTGCCAAAGGCATTTTACAGTGGTTTCAGAATGGAATAATTAGGCTTTCAAATGAGAAGTTCAAAAATCCACTTATCAACTTGATCAGAGGCCATCCACAACAATCATCCACCAGGTTTTCCTTTACTCTGTGCCTGCTGCTAAGCATAGTAATTATTGAACTCTGCCAACATGAAGGGGGGAAATCATAATGCAAGCCTGTTCAGGTCTTTCTGATTGAACAGAAGCAGCCAACAGATCTGGATAATGAAGTAGGATGATATATTACCCGAGCAATGACAACTGCAATTTCAGGAGCACTGAAAAATGCTCTTAAAAGTTCATAGTCATTCCTGAAGCTGTTAATTTGAAAATGATCCTGAAATTTTTTTTGTTGGTGGGATATAAATCTCTGTAACAAATACTTTAAATAAATTATTTGACGAAGACAATGTTTGTGAAGATGATGGCAACAGTACTCTAACAGGTAGCAATATGCTATGACTTCTTCTTCAGAGACCTTAAGAGATGATAGATTTTTACATGAAGGAACCAAGAAAAAACAACAGCAAAAGGGGATGTGTTTTTAATAGTGTATTTGCAGCACAAAACACAACACACAACCATGAAGAACTCCAATTTGCCAATGAGCTGGTTTATAAATTAAATAAACCAACCAACCAACCAAGAGGTTCAATCTGGACCAAAAAAGGCCTTTGTTGAAGAGTGTTTTTTAAAATAAAATGGGGTGGGGGAGGGTTCTAGGGAAAGGGTACAGTTGGATATTAACACTGGTTGGATAGCTCATTGTTGGATACCTCATTGGTTTAGTTATACAGCTGTGGAGCCAGAGGTTGGGAGTTTGATTTCCCATTTTGCCTTCTGGGAGAAGAAGCATCCTGAGTTGTTTTTGGCACAGTCACAAACACAGCCCCAGAAAAAGGGAATGGTAAACCACTTCTCTACCTGGGAAATCTCGAAAAGCATCACCATAAATCAGAGTTGACTTGATGGCACACAGTTATCATTATTGGATATTGAGATATGAACTGAGAAATAGCAAATGCTGGCCTATCCATATAAGGTCTGTCAGTTTCTAAAACATTATAGTCATTCACCACTTAAGGAGACAGATGGATCATAGCCCATCTTTCTTCTAAAGCCCTTTGTGCTTGTGATGTAGCAGTAGAAGATTAGATACAACATAGGGAACACAAATTCAAATCTCCACTCAGCTAGGAAGAGTTCCATGTGACTTTGACTTGGTGAGGCATAATCTTTTATTCCAATTTAGCTCAAGGAGTTGTTGTGAGTGTAAAATGGTAGAACAGCACCTTGCATCCCTTCAACCAAATTCTAATGAATAAGTAAAGACTTCGGTAAGCCTGCATTTTCAGAGATCCTGAAAATACCTGCTACTTAGAATCTGTTTATGTGCACCTGTGTGTGTGTGTGTGGGGGGGAGACTTTTAACAGGGATAACAGATTCCAACCCACCCACAATAATGGGGGTCCTTTAGAGATATATAGTAAATCCCCAGGCTACAACTGCCTCGGTTTAAGCTTGCTGTGGTTTACAATGGCAATTCCTATGGAAATGCCATCCCGGTTTACAAATTATTAATGTATTTTCCCCCAGTTTACAATGATCAATTCAGGACCTTTTAAAAAAATTCAATGCATCCCTATGGATGTTTTGGTTTATAATTTTTTTTGTTATGACGGAGGCTGTTGGAATGGACCTCCATCATAACCCCTGGATTTAGTGTATGTCTCTACCATGAGACTTTAAGGTTAAGTTTACAGTGGAACCTTGCTTAACAAAAGGAAATCCATAGAAAATAGTGGTTCAGTTAACAATTTTCCCCCGAAATGGATTAATTGGTTTTCAATGCATTCCTACGGGAAACTGTGTCAACAATTTTTGGGTTTCAAAGCATTCCTATGGGAAATTGCATTCAATGCATTCCTATGGAATTTTTTTCATAGTACAAAAGGTCCCGGAGAATGCATTAAATTTGTTAACCGAGGTTCCACTGTACTTTCCTGTGGCCAAACACGAAACAAATTACAGTAAATAGCAAATCTAGTACTGTAATATAGGCTGAATAGCAGGAAAAACATAATTGTCAAAACAATATGACAATGGAACCAATTATTTCAAGAGGCGATGAGTGCTCCAACACTGGATATATTTAAAAGAAAATTGGACCACTAACTGTCATATTTTCTTTGATTTGAATTCTTGCATTAAACACAGGGTTGGATTCAGTAGCCTCATAGGCCCCTTCCAACTCAGTTATTCTAAATACTAAACATGAAAGTGAAGAAAATTATGTGCTATGACCGATAGACATCTTTCATCATTGAGGCAACACTTATTAAATCATATCGGAAACATATTGTCTAAGAGCATGCAATGATTATATTATTGCCAGTGACCAAAAGGTTTTGATGGCATTGCGTGGATAGGATTGATACAATCAGTATGGTTGTTCTGACTCATTTTCAATTGTGTCTAGCAGCAGAAAAATATAACCATCTCCATGCCAGTTTTTTTTTTAAAAAAATGAGAGCACTTCAAAGCAAATAATAACTGGAAACTTTTGCATGACCTTAAAATGGCTAATTCTTATGTTGAATGATAGAAACAGCAGGCTTTCCAAATAAAACAGCATTGCTTTGGGTCCATACATTAAAACCACCACCAAATACTTCTGAACAAAGCAAAAAAAAGTTAATCAGGAGCCACCAGTAGTAGAGACAAGCCATCATGGATAATAATTATGGAGAGCCAGGGGCATTTGGAAAAGCAACTGCTGAAACCTCTTGCCAAGGAACCAGATGGTGCTGGAGGGAAAATCTCTTTCCCAGTTTGGCATCTGGGTTAGTGTTTGTTATTTGAAAAAGATAACACCTTGGCACCTTCCTCTCCAAGCCATTTACTCTAGAGTAGGCCCCACTGAATGGCACTCAACTTGCTTCCAAGCAAATGTAATTAGAGATTTGAAAGGGGAATTATTGTGTGCTGAGGGTAAACAGCAAACAATTGATTGTATAAAATGATTTTTTTTGGTGGAAAGAAAATCTGTATTCAGATGTCTGTAACAAAATGTGTGTTGTGTAAATAGGAATGCAATGCTTATTCATCATCATTTAATGAACGACAGCTTGGTGTGAAATCGTACTCTCTTTTCTCCTTCAAAAGGAATAGCAATTTGTTATATATTATTACTAGGAACAACTTTGTCCGTACTTTGAAGATTGATGCAGATATCAGCTAGTTTTCACCTACTGAGTCAAAACAGATTTTGGCATTAGAAAATAAACACAAATTTATCTGTGGTTCACAGTGCTTCCTTCAAATTGCTTAGCCTACAAAGTTTTAGAATATTTGTCACTGAGCTTTGATCCCAAAAGATATCCATATAAGATGTTTCTTTTGGATCTTAAAAATAAAATGAGATGAAAGGTCTGTGGTGAAAACTATGGGTATGCTGCTTGTAAAGTGCAGCAATATTGTCTTTAAAGTGATGAGGGAGAGGGATAGACCAATACATAAACCAACACGTTTGGGTCATTATTCAGCAGTTATTTCCTCCTTAGGTCAATTTCATTTCCTATAGCTAGTTCTTTGTTCTGCTGCTTCTGTAACATCTGGCCAACCATGAGGTTTCTCCAGAGAACTATAAGCCAGGGGAGTCAACAAAAATTCTACTTCCAAAGCAGAGCAGCTGGCAAAATGAATAGAAGAAAAACAAAACAGAAATTAGTCCAATTGTTTTAAGCACGTGTTCTCAAATATTTAGAACAGCCCCCCCCCACATTTTTTGCACCATGGACTAGTTTCATGTTAAACAATTTTATGAGGGGCCCAGCCAGTGGCGTAGCATGGGGGGGCGGATGCCCCGGGCAGTGGCTTTCAGGGGGCGGCAAAATGTCCCCACCGCTTTGGCCTCCCTCTGTCTGGGCTTAGGAAGCAGGACTTCCCAGGCAGAGGGCGGCCCTTTTGCTGGCGAGCGCCCCGCATCGGGGGCTCTCTGCCGCCTGCCCCTGGCGGGCGCCCCGCATGCGCATGCACACTGCTCGGCTCCGCCCACCCACCCGGCTGGCCATTGGGGGCTCTCAGCCGCCTTCCCCTGGCGGGCGCCCCACGTGCGCACGCGCGCTGCTCGGCTCCGCCCACCCAGCCACCCACCCAGCTTGCCGTCAGATGGGGGTGGGTGGCGCCATGGCAGGGAGCCCCTGGCGGGTGGCTGGGTGGCTGGGCAGGTGGAGGTGTGCGGCGCACGTGCGCCACTCGTCAGCAGGGGGCCACCTTCTGCCTGGGTCCTGGGGGGGGCGCGGCGGCAGCGGCAGCGGCAGCGGCAGCGGTGGCAGCAGCGAGCTGGGGGGAGCGAATTTGTTCTTTGCCCCAGGCGGCTGAAGTCTGCGCGATGCCACTGGGCCCAGCTGCCTGCCAGCCACACAGTTCGACTCAAGCAGTGAGGTATTACACTGCATACATTGGGGGTTGAGTCCTGCCATAGTTAAGAAAAATGGAGAAGGGTATTGACCACCTGCCTATCTGCTGTGTCTGAAGCCCATGCCCATGCTCAATTTTTTTCAGCCAGACCCGGCAGAGCACGTTGCGGGCAGAAGGCTGCCATCAGGGCACCCAGTGCCACCCACCCCATGGCCTGGTTTGGGACAGCCCATGGCCCAGTACTGGTCCACTGCCTGGTGGTTGGGGAACCCTGATTTAGAGCAATAAAGCAACAAAAAAAGTTGATAGTGGGGCCAGTTCACATCTGAGCTCCAATGGAAGCTTTTTAAGAAGACTCATTGCTAAGGTGGACATGGAAAGATTACAGGACCTGCGGGACTGAAATTTTGTACTGCCACGCAGACTATGGAAGCAATGTGGTTATGGCAGGAAATGTCCTCTATTTAGCAATGAGAAAGCAATGAGAAACCTGGGGATGGAAATGTACTGCTACTGTTTGAACAGGAAACAGGCTTTGATGTCTTTTTCAGTGACAGCTTCTGCACTATAAATCAAGATGACAACTCATATGCAAGGGTCTTTGGGAACAGATGTATTTGAAGTAGACAGCAGAAATGAAGACACAAATGTGAGATGTACACATGCAGGTTGTCCTGAACTATGGCAGAAAACACTTGGACATTGCAACACAAATGCCATAGGAGATTTGAAAAGAGATGATGTGACCAAAATCTTGAAGATAATTACATATATCGGTATCAAAAAGAAATGTGTATATGGCACATAAGTGAAAGGAAAAAGGTTTTCCATTCCCAGACAAAAGTGAAAGCCTTCCAGCACAGCCACTAGAACATGCTGATCATTGTAGACACATTCAGATTCCTTCTAAAGCAAGATATCATTATTTACTAATTTTTATGATTATCCTAGACACTGTGTGACCTTCCTGCACACGTTCCTTGCAGCTGCTGAGGGAATATGTTGCAACTGTGAGCTACATGTTCAGAAGAAGTGAGTAAACTTCAGACATAATTAAGAGACCAGGTCATTATACACAAGTACACAGCATTCAATAGAATTGTCAAAAATGCTGCTTGAGAAAGAAAGATAGATCACTAATGGAGATTATGAGACATGTATTTGCTAGACTCAAAGCTGCCCAACTATTATGGACCAGAGGTAGTGATGACTGCTACATACTTGGAGAAAAGGTTGCCAAATAAAGCAACCAATAAACCTCCATACATGACATGGACAAAAGCAGAGCATATTGGACCACAAAACATTATGCTAATGTACCAAAGAGGTATAAGCTAGACCAGGGGTTGCCAATCTTGGTGCTCCAGGTGTTCTCGAACTTCAACTCACAGAAGCTCAAGTCAGCACTCCTGCTGATCAGGACTTCTGGGAACTGGGAGGGGCGGCAAGGTCCTCAACCTGCCCTGGCTTCTTCCTCCCTTGGCAGTTGATGTAGGCACAGAGGGAGGGGCCTTATCAGTCCCTGGGAAATAGATGGGGAAGAAGTAGAAGCAGTGACAGATTTTACTTTCCTAGGATCAAAGCTCACTGCAGATGGTGATTGCAGCCATGAAATAAAAAGCTGACTGATTCTTGGGAGGCAAGCAATGAGAAACCTGGGGAATATAGTGAAAAGTAGAGACATCACATTGCAAACAAAAATTCGTCTAGTCAAAGCAATGGTATTTCCGGTGGCAATGCATAGTTGTGAGAGTTAGACCATAAAGAAAAGCTGAGCGCAGAAGAATATATGCCTTTGAGATGTGGTGTTGGAGGAGAATTTTGAGAGTCCCCTGGACAGTGAGGAGAACAAATAGGTCAATCTTAGAAGAAATTAAGCCTGACTGCTCCTTAAAAGGTCAAATAGTAATGATGAAGCTAAAGTACTTTGGACATCAAATGAGAAGAGAGGATTCACTTGAGAAAGTCTTGATGCTGGGAAGGGTGGAGGGCAAAAGAAAAAGGCGGTGGCCAAAAATGAGATGGCTAGATGGTATTATAGACACAATGGGCACAGAGCTGAGCAAGTTGAGGAGGATGGTGGAGGACAGAAGTGCCTGGCGGACAGTGGTCCATGGGGTCGCAAAGGGTCGGAATCGACTGTGCGACTGAAGAACAAAAAAATTGACTTCATTTTATATTTTATGGAGACAGATTACCTCAAAAACCAAAATAACTGAATAACTGAAGTGGAACTGTTTTAGGAAAGTTACTGTACCTGGCTATTTTTATGTGAACAATTATATCAACACTTAAAATTTTGTGTAGAAAAACATGAAGGGCTAGAATGGGAAATAAAAAAGATATTCTGGCACTAGAAGGAGGGCCTTCTCTGTGTCCACCCCAGCCCTATGGAACCTCCTTCCAATAGAATTATCCATGTAGATAGAGCTGCTGTTCTTTAGGAAAAGAGTGAAAACCTGGCTGACAGGTCTGGTCTGGGGGATGGATGGAACAATATCCCCAGCCGGTTGGATTATTTGATCCCCCGTGCCTCTTAGCTACAACTCCTAGTTTTAATCTTTTAATCTTTTTTTTAATCTTTTAATTAGTTTTAAATTGTTTGATTGTTCGGGGAGGGGGGGCAATAAACAAGCATGAATAATAAATAAATAAATAAATAAATAATTGAAGAACACAGGCTATCTAAATCTAAGATTGAAACGTACAGAGAGTCACAAACTTGTTCTTACCCAAATGTAGACTAGGCTAGTGATCATATTAATCCTAAATATATAGTAGGAGAACCTGTTCTTCTGTAGAGTAGAAAGAATTAGCTGGACAAGCAAGAAGCAAGATAGTAATCTTTTCTACTGAAAAAGAATAGAATCTTTGGGTCTAAAGTATATTAACAATTTGTCTGGACACAACCAAATATTAGCACATTTTTGATGTGACTGAAATATAAAACCCACACAACAACCAAAGCTGACTTGAACTGTCACAGACTGCAAAAATAAACTCACACAATCAGCTTATTGATATAAGGTATGCTCAGCTGAGAGTCACATGGGAGCAGGGTCTTATTGAAATGGAGTGCCACTTATCAAGAGAGAGGATTTCAGACATCTACTCTAAGCCACTTCCAAGTCTAGAGGAAGAAGAATCTTGTGGATTTATAGGATTATTGACCATACATTTTCAAATATCAAGTGCAGTGATATAATATTTTAAAAAAATGAGTGGGGTTGCTCCTTAGAATCCTTTCCTTCTTAGGTCACTTTCCCCTACTTCTAAGGAAAAAAATTGTTCCTTGTTTTCCTTTGTTGGCAATATCTGGCTGGCTGTAACAGTGTCTCCACATTGACCTGCCTTCAGGACAGTTCTGTACTCAAGCTGAGGTTTTATCCCATTTCATTCTGAATATATTTCTTGGAACAAGAAATGGAACATTTGCCTTTTACCTTACCATGATCATCTGGGGTGATTAGTCCTAATTTATAGACAAAAATAGGAATGGGATTGATTTTTTTTCTTAATGAAAAACTTTGTAAGGGAAACTTTGAAATCTGGAAGACTGGGCATTATTGAATGTTTTATATTGCCACTCTTTCAGCCTTACATGTGAAATTGGCTCATTGTTATTCCTGGTGAACAGCTGCAGAGTTCTAACAAGGAAATGTGTCAGTGGCCAATGGAGATGTGAAGAAGATAAGAGTTGTGCAGATCAGTCTCCGTTTAGGATTTAACTAAAGTTAAAGGTCACCCTGGCTTGAAAGCCGACTCTAGAGGGTGGTGCTCATCTCCATTTGCAGTCAAAGAGCCAGAACTTCCTGCATCTGCTGATGTTTCCATGGTCATGTGGCAGGCATGACTAGGCACTGGAGTGCAGAGTACACTGTTACCTTTCCCACCAAAGTGGTACCTATTTATCTACTTGCAATTTCTTTCTTTTGAACTACTGAGTTGGCAGAAGCTACGACATATGCTGGGAATTCCCTTGCACAGCAGTTAGATCTTGAACAGATGGCCTACAGATCACCTTATCACCAAGCTCAGTGTCTTAACCGCTAAGCAACCATGGCCGTAGGTCTGTTATTTCTTCTACATTTCATTTGGAGATTTCTGTTTCTAAGTACAGTCAAACCTCATATAACACTAAAACCTGGTTCCACAAGTCTTGATGTTATACGATTTTTAGTGTTATCCGATACATGTTAAAATCCTATGGGAGCCATAGAGATACATTGTAACCACACAGGCTTTAGCGGTTGTTATCTGATGCATCCCATAGGATCTTAATGTTATCTGATGCAATTCTTCCCCCCAGATTGCTTAATGTTATGCGATTTTAGTGTTATTCGATACTAATGTTATATGAGGTATTACTGTATTTGGTTTCTGCTCCTTCCTAGGGATACTTTCTAGATCTTTCCAATTCTCTAGACTACCTCTTTTTGGCTTTTTTCATTTTATATATTTTTTAGGAGATACTTCCCTCCTCAAAAAAAAAATCTTCACCTGGTAACGAATGCGACTGAAATGGATTGCTACAGTGCCCTATGATTGCTGCACTGGACTAGACTAGAGAAGACAGTGAAATGGCAGGAGGCAGTTAGCATCTCCTCAGTTTCCATTCTGTTTAGAAATTCAGGGTTGGGATATTTAGGATTAATCCCAGAGTGGGTAGGGAGAAAGGTTTAGTTGCTTGGTGTTTGCCTTTCCCGTGCATCTTACATATTTTTTCATTTTATATCTATATTGTCATTCTTCATCTGTGTTTAGACCAGATGTGAGATTGCCAAAATGAAGGCACCTTTTGGTGAGTACATTCTGCAGTTCCTTCCACCTGATCTAGTTTGAGAAAGATTAGCCATTACCAGGATACACCCAATTGTGGTTCAAAAATATCACAATCTTTGAGAAAGCTCTTTCTGTGTACCCCTATACTGTATTGTCATTGTTCCTTTATTTTTTAAAAAAATCACTACTGTTATTGGGTAAAGTTTCATTGGAGGGTTTTTTCTTTCACTGCTGTTTGTTTAGTATGATTTCTGATGGAGAAGTGATTCTTTTAATTTGAAATTTAATCTTTGTCTACTTTCAATTTTTTTGTAATTAAATTTCTTTAATTTTTATATATTTTGCTGGAATTCTCACTGGTCTCTTGTTGTTTGCATAGATTTCTTTTCAGGTTCTCTATGCTGTGACTCAGTAGTTAAGAAGCTCACCTTGTTAGCTGGAAGGCTGGCAAGTCAGCAGTTTCAGACCCTGGTACTGCATGATGGATTGAGCACCTGTCTCTGTCCCAGCTCTTGGAGACATGAAAAGAGCCTCATTCAGCCATTCCTTGAGCAGAGTTTCTTAAAAAAAATCCTTTCAACACACAATAATTTCTGACACAAAATTATTATTATTGCCATGTTAGCTAAGTTGTTGCTTTAAATTTCTGGCTGTTCGGCATTGCCTGGTATGTGATTTTATAGAGATGGGACTAGATTGTAATTTGGTAGATTTCTCTCTTGCAGTTTAAGTGGAAAATGTATCATTTATTAATTACATTATACCTGCATGGTAGTGCAGCTACATTACTGTGCAGCAGAACAAAATATTATATAATGAATATCTAAAAAGAAGTAAAGGTAAAGGTTTTTCTTGCTTGAAAGCCAGTCTTATCTGACTCCAGGGTTCAGTGCTCATCTCTGTTTCAGAGTGACGAGCCAGCACTGTCCACTTCTGCAGATGTTTCCATGGTCATGTGGCAGACATGACTAGACACCAGAGCACATGGTATGCTGTTTACCTTCCCACTGAAGTGGCCTCTATTTATCTACTTGCAATTTGTTACTTTCAAACTGCTAGGTTGGCAGGAGATGGGGCAAAGATGGGAGCTCATTCCATCCTGCAGTACTTAGGAATCGAACTGCTGACCTCCCACCTTCCAGTCAGTGTCTTAGTCACTTGAGCCACTGCAGAGCCCCTAAAAAGAGGGCAACCTGCAAAAACATTATATCTTTGAAACATGACTTTGGATCAGCACCAAACTCGGCACAGGTATAGCAAACAGCTCACTCTTGCTCTGTGCCAAATTCTAGTCATGGTTTTTAAAATCTAGAACAGTTTTACACAAACACACCTAGGGGGAAAAAAAGCAAACTTTATATCCCCTGATTTAAAATAGCTTATATAAAAAAATATTTAGAAGAAATACCATATGCAGGGACTGAAATATTGATCTTAAAAAGGCCTCTCAAAAAGGTAAAAATGTGACTGATAAACTGCATGGAACAAGCTTAACCACATGAACATTTCAAAGTATGTTACATCGTTGCAATTTCTGACACAATCTGAACACTTGACCTTGACAGTCAAATCGTAATTAGCTGAGGATTACTTTAAACCAAACGGTTACTATTCTATTTCTGTTTAAACCCACCCCTTGAGGAGGAGATACTGCAATTCTTTGGATGATGTTTATGTAGCTCTATTTCTGATGGACTTGGTTTCAATTGGCTTGAAGTTATTTTTGTTTATGCTTGGTGTGCAGAAGGTTTGGACTGGCAACTATGGGTTTGCTGAGATTTGGATGATTTTCTCTCTCTCCAGAGAGTGGATGACTGCCTGGTAGGTGTGTAAGGTAAAGGTAAAAGTGGCCCTTGCTCAAAAGCCAGTCATATCCAAGTCTAGGGTTCAGCGCTCATCTCTGTTTATAGCCAAAAAGCCACTGTTGTCTGTGTCTGCAGATGTTTCCATGGACATGTGGCAGGCATGACTAAACATCCAAGTGCATGGAATGCTGTTTACCTTCCCACTGAAGTGGTACCTATTTATCTACTTGCAATTTCTTGCTTTCAAACTGCTAGGTTGGCAGAAGCTTGGACAGAGACGGGAGCTTAGTCCATCATGCAGTACTCAGGTCTTGAACTGCTGGCCTTCTAGTCATCAAGTTCAGCATCCTACTAAGCTGCTTCAGGCTCAATGGGTGTGTACCTGGCCTTATTCTTAGATGGCAAAAAGGGAGATGAATGAAAAACAAAATGAACCAGAAATATAAAAAACAAAATTCATATGGGAGAAATCCCTTGATTTTAGTGTTGCAATAATATTTTTTTGTCAGAGATTACTCTGGGTTGAAAGGATTTTTGCTGAGGAAACTCATCTCAGGTGACACCCAAATGAGTCTCCTTTCATGTCCCCAAGTCTCCAGGAGGACTGCTTAGTGTTGGACAAGCATAACCTAAATAAAAGTTTAGAGCTTAAATTATTATAGCCCATGGGAAGCACTCTGCTGCAGAATTACAAGATTTTCAGGTCACTTATATGATTATATATACCATGCTTGCTTTCACAGGTACCGTGGGATTTCAAGGAAAGCCATCTCAATCTCACCCTCCCACAATGTTCATGGTTTAATAAATTTAAGATTATTTCTTCCAACTGGTTTCCTTCCTTTACAATGATAGTAGTGCTCCCCTTAGAGATTTTGCAATGCATGTAATGGCTTGGAAGGGTATCAATCAACTTAAAACCTTGAAACCTAATAATGCCTCAAACATTTCCCAAATGACAATGTTTCTATAAAGAAAAATATCACTTGGTAGTAGGAACTTTCATGGGTTTTTCTAAACTGAAAATTGTCTATTGGATATCACAAGACCACTGTGGTTGATTCTAGAATAATGTGTGCAAAACAAATGAGGACAATGTAGCAAATTTTGCGGGGCTAGCATGTCAAAAATTACCACCAGGTCTCTGAATTACTTAGGTAAAGAAAAATCAAAGATATGTTGCTCAGAATGAGCCATCAAAAAAAAAAAAAAAGAGCTACAGTAACTAGGGGCTTTGGAAACTCTACAGAGAGTGTTTATATTTCAGTTTAAAAAGACATATAAATGACATTCATTATAATGAATAATGATAAATCTCTTTATTTGCATGAAATGGAATGTATAATTGGGGAGAATTAAAACACTCTGAATTAATTAGTTAACCAGACTCCAAGATAGTGGGGATGCCAAACAGATGCAAGTAAACAAATAGTTGGATGAATAGTACATTATCAATTTGCAGTGAGATTATTCTGCAATAGAGACAAGTGACTCTTTTAGTTCCAGGGGGAAATAATTTAACATGTTCATTTGACAAATTGTTGCTCTTTTATTTCCAGAAGAGTTTAGCTTTACTGCAAGGGTACCCCAGCAAAATGTCCTATAAACAAGCTGGCCAAAAGCATATGACGATAGAGGAAAAAGTGAGAAGAATGGGAAGGATTGTAAACCTTTACCATCTCAAGTGTCACTATCCCATCTATCAGATGGTTTCCATCTCCACCTAAGCCATTTTAGAATAATTTGGATCCTGCCCAGTTCCTTTTATATCCATTTCCAACTCTATCTATTTCCATTTCTTACCACAGTCTGGCAACTGGACAGTTGGTTTGGAAGGGTGTTGAATGGGGTCTCCCAATAGGTTCAACACCTGGGATAGCTCCTGTAATGTTCTGATATTTTAGGAGAAAATCATCCCTTGGACCCAGACTCACCAACCACCCATTTGACAATGTCCATCGGAATATAAGTAAGAAGCAAAGCAAGAGCCACCTCTGAGGAGAGGTAGGAACTCTGTGGGAGTTATTCCTGCCCTTTATTTGACAGACAAAGCCATCCTAAATAGTTGTATCCTCCTATTTCTAGGAAAAGAACACACCATGGAACAACATACAGTTCATTCAAAATAATAACTGTTAACAGGGGAAAAACAGGAAGAGTATGCAATAGGAGTAGGGCAGGACAGTGGCTGAAATCTGATGAACTGGATGTCCTTCTCTGGTTTCTCAAAGGAGGAATAAATGGCACAGGAAGATAAAACATGTTGAGTTTGTTTCAGTTCTTCCTTCCTTATCTCTGGGCTGCCTTTTTAATTTTGTTAACTGAATTTTATCCAAATTCTGGGCCCACTTATGGTAATGCTAATTAACTTATGAGCAGACCAGAGACCACACTAATCACAGTAACTCCTATTGCTACTTACCTGAATTCTCTTCATATCATTTTCTACAATCAGCTGGCCCTGAAATAATTTTGATCTCCCTCTAGGTCAGGGGTGCTCAAACTATGGCCCATGCGCCCAATTAGGCCCATGCATATAATTAATGAGGCCTGTGGTGAGTATCTGGGCTCACTGTGGACTGCCTCTACGCCTGCCCCCACCGACTGATGCCAGCATCAGCATCAGTGGCGGTGGCAATTGCACTTTGTCCCCGCTACTCTGAGCAGCCTCTGGCTTGGTCTGATCTCCTTTGTAGCCTTTGCCAAAGTCGATCATCACATTGGGAAATTTTCAGAGCCTCTTCCGGCACTAGAACGGTAAACCTGGCATGCTGCGCTGATGTCAGCCTTGCTGCACCAAGGGGCTTTCCCAGCACCATGGATTTTGAAACAGAGGAAGCTCCAAAAATTTCCCCAATGTGGCAATCAACTTTGGCAAATGCTGCAGAGGGAATGGACCGAGCCAGAGGCTGCTTGGAGCAGCGGGGACAAAGCACAATTGCTGTCGCCACTGCTGACATCAAAACTGTCAGCAGTGGGAGCAGTCTGCCTCCGGGCCCTGTATGCAGGGGGCAGGACTGGCTCTTGCCTGTGTCAGGATTTGCAGTTGCTCCTCTAAGTCCTTCAAGACTAGAGCCCTCAGCCTCATAGATGCTGCCCTAAGTCCTGAAGGATTGGATTTTCACTCTGCTGCAGCTGCTAAGCTTCCACCTGAGAGACCTGAGCAAGGTTCTGGACCATCATAGGCTCCACCTAGGAACTATGGGTGACTTGGTTCCTCCCCAGCACTGGTAGATCTAAAATAATGTTTCCCAATCTGTTTCTATCTTTCTTTTCTTTCTTTTTTGGAAAATTATCTGCAGCAGGTATTGCATGAGTCTGGCATCATATTTGGAAAATCTCAAATATTTGTGGCAATCTCCTAAATCAGGGGTTCCCAACCTAAGGCCTGTAGCTGGATCTGGATTTCATGTGGCCCCATGCCCCTCCAAGGGCATTCAAGAAACAAAATGGCCACCCCTCTGAAGCTGTCGGGATAAAATGGCCAACCCCATCATGAAAGCAGGGCAAAATGGCTGTCCAGCCCTCTGACTGAGAGAGTGTGACCTGGCCCCCAGCTTGAAAAGGTTCGAAACCCCTGTCCTAGATGATCATCATTGTAATGCTGTCTCTCTGGTGCTGTCTGAACAACTCCAAATAGGACACACATCAAACACTTCCAAGTAACAATTTATTTAGTCATTAAAATGGTCCTGGTTATTCCACCCATATAAAATATGGGTTTCAGTTGCAATTTTATCAGATACAGGGAGATTAAATGACAAATAAAATCCAGTCAGAAGAATTAAAACCATCCACAACATTGTCACATCAATTTAGAACTGTCTTCTGCAAACCCAAAATTTTCTTTATTTATTTTACAGAAGACGACAAATTATACTGAGGGAGGCAATATTTACAATCAAGTGGATGCAAGCTTTTAAAAAGGCTAGGATGAAACATGATGGTCTTCCTTTTCCAAGGGCTTGTGTCTGCTTCTAAGTACCAATAAACTGTATAATTTAGTTTATGTTAAAGTCAATATGTAAGTAAATGATAAAAATTTGAATAATTTTAACACCATTTATCTCAAAAACAAAAGGGCAGAAAACAGCATTTATAACACACACTTAGCCACATTGATTTCCACATGAATGTGCTAGTGCAGCCTCAGAAAGTATTTAAGAGATTATTTGAAACAAGAACAAACACAACAGAATGCATTCTGGCTTCTGCTGTTCCCACCCAAATAAATGAATAAAGAGGGAAGACACAATTATTTGGAGAAAAGCACGGCCCACATTTATTTAAAATTAACCCTAAACTGTCGGGGGGGTTGATGGTATTGCTATACAGTATCTGGACCCTGAGCAGGGAAAACTAATCTCCCCCTCTCAAAATCAGGATGAGCAAATCCTTCCTCCCATGCAGAGCTGATCCTCTTCAGCTGCTGCTCAGGACGGCTGGAAGTCAGGGAGACAAGCCAGAGGCCATTAACAACTTGATTTGCATGACCAATGTTAGACATACTCCAAAGCTGTCTCAGGGTGAATCCCATATGCCAAACTTACTGCACAAATCGCACCAGGCAAACAGTGACATGTCATCAAAAGATGCCCTAAACGATTCACTGCTAACCCCATCCACCCATCACTTGTTGTTCAGTCACACAGTTGAGTCCGACCCTTTGCAACCCCATGGACCACCACATGCCAGGCTCCTCTGTCATCTGCCATCCTCTGTAGCCCGGCCAGATCTACACCCACTGCGTCAATGATGCCATCTCATCCTCTGCTGCCCCCTTCTCCTGTTGCCTTTGATCTTTCCCAGCATCAGGGCCTTCTCCAGTGAGTCCTCTCACTACACACCACTAAAAATGTGACCTATTTAACAAACACACCCACCACCATTAATAGTCAACTAATGAACCAGAATAGGATAGGTAAAAAACTACCAATTCCCCAAATGCCAATCTGGAAGTTTAGGCTAAAAATTCCCTCTCTGGCTCTATAGCAATGATCCCATAGTTCTGTGATGGTGAACCTTGGCATTCCAGGTGATTTTGGACTTCAATTACCAGAAGCCCAAGTCAGCACTCCTGCTGATCAGGGCTTCTGGAGACTGAAGTTCAGGAACAGCTGAAATGCCAAGGTTCACGATCACTGCCATAGGTACTCTGGTTAAAGTGTAGGTGGGCAGGATGTTGATATGATGGCAGCCAAAGAGGCTGATCAGGGAGCAGAGCTGTCAGGCAATGGCTACTATTCCAAAATAATAATAATAAAATAAACTACCTTAGCCTCAGTGCCAGCCTATTCTCCATAGCTGTGTGATAAAAGCACCCCCCTCCTTTAACTGATAAACTGGGTTACTCTGGGGGTGTACATTCCTTTTGGCATATCCTCCTTCCTGTAAAGAGGAAATATACAACTTCCACGCTTTTTGCTTTCATTAGGGATATACCTTTACGATTTCAGCTAGCAGTCACCTAAATAGGGGTTCATCTGGAGAAAGGCCTGGCTTGAAAGCTTCATGGTGTAGCTTCCTGTTCAAAAAGGAAGCTGTCTTGGTGCTTGCTGAAAGTCTGGGCAGCTTCCTTTTTAGAATGGGACATCCCTAGCTTTGATGTTAACAATGGGGTTCCTACTTGCTGGGCTTTACATTCCATTTGTTTCCTTCATGTTATGTTTGCTTCCTTTTTCCTACTCTCCTGCACTATGTTGGATGAAAGCAAAAACTTGGAGTGGCAGCTTTGCAGTTAGAGAATGATTTTTTTTTTACAGAGGGGCATTTTTGACAGCTGCAATATTTGCAAATTCAGAAAGCAAACAGAGCCCCATGGATTACCTCTAAATGAGCAATCACCCATCAGAAGCAAATTCCCAAGCTGCAGAAAAGCGCTAAAGGAGAAGCAGGTGTTCTTCATGTCTTAAGGAAGCTCTACCTCTGCATTCTTATTTGTTTCTGCCTTGACAGTAATAATTTCTAATTATGAATGATGAAGAACATGGTATTGTCCAGGGTCCTACTTTATTTACTGTGATGCTTATAGCAAATAATAATTATAAATCCTAGTTTCTTCTCTGGGAAATACTACTTTTTATTCCAATTTGAAGTAGAATCAGGTTTTTGCACCTTTGCTTTCACATGTAGCCCTCATGCTATGCCTTGTCTATTTCTGATTAGCACCTTTTCAAACCTTTTTGAGGTGCCTTGATTCATTGGGAACGAACCAATTTATCAAGCCCTGTATGACAGTTTTGTAATCCTCCATTTCACAGAGATATTCTTTAGAACACCTGGTGCTTCTTGACAATACCTTCCAGCTGATATACAGTCCTGACTTTTCAAAAGTGAATTGGCTTTGGAGATTTTGAGTTCTGAGAGTCATTTTAGGGTGCATTCATTGTATAACTAAGACTACATCAAAACTTCACCCTCTCCACCATCTTTTGCTCTATACCAGAAAGCTTAAGATGAATCCCAGACATTTAGCTGCAGTTTATGCATTATATGTTTTTGCTTATGTATACTCTGATGGCACTTTGTGAATCTTGATTTCATACTGATAAATTTACAAGCAGCTTTGTTTTTTCTCTGGAGGAAACTCATTCCTCCTTTATTGGTTGCTTTTCAATACTACTGTATTGGGGCTGCAGTGGCTCAGTGGTTAAGAAGATTGCATTGTTAGCTGAAAGGCTTGCAAGTGAGCAGTTTGAGACCCACGTGCTGTATGATGGATTGAGTGTCCATCTCTGTCTCAGCTCTTGGGGACATGAAAGGAGCCTCATTTGAGCATTCCCCAAGTGGATATTCTTCCGCAAAAAATTGTATCAACCCAGAATAATTTCTGGCACAAAATGATTATTATACTACCTCTCCATCGCAGATAATTTGAGAATTTATTTATACTTCTGGATCAAAACTATTTTAATCTTACAAGTGACATCATTCACAAGAACAGATATAACACTATTACACAAGAGGAGAGGTTCTATTACAAGTGACTGCTATTCACTCCATTTCAAGGCAGTTATGAGTCTAATGCAGATCACAATGCTACCTAAAATGCAATGGTA
The DNA here is from genome assembly GCA_030440675.1 of Furcifer pardalis. Taxonomy (NCBI): domain Eukaryota; kingdom Metazoa; phylum Chordata; class Lepidosauria; order Squamata; family Chamaeleonidae; genus Furcifer; species Furcifer pardalis. Next base: position 64,329,888 of record CP126891.1, read on the forward strand.
GTAAGATATAGGTGGAAAAACACTAGGATAGAGGCAGAAGAATTCCAAAAATTGTATGGGGTTTTTGTAATGTTCAGGATAGCTAGATGCCCTGGAAGTTTATAGTCCTAAAAAAAGACTTCAATGTACAAACTATAAGAGAATAACTTTCTTCTTCTTCAGATGCCATATCTGATTCTGAATATTGGCAACCATCATGGCTAGTAGCCATGAAGATTATCCTGGAAGCAATACAATGCAGTAGTCTTCCATTTACCTTCTCCATTGCAGTATGACACCCATACCACTGAACCAATTCTGCAAATCACTTTCTGGTCCTGAGCCAGTGGTGGGATGTCAAAAATGTTACTACCCCACCGTGACATCATCACAGTGTGGGTGGAGCTGACGTCATGATGTCATGACATTGTGGACGGAGCCAATGTCATGACACCATGATGTTGTGGGCTGGGCCAAAGAAAAAAATAAAATAAAATAAAAAAATAAAAATAAACACACACACACACAAACCTCAACCCACCCACCCACCCACCTATCCACAACACAAACACGTAAAATAAATAAATAAATAAAAATACATTAAAATACACCCACCCACCCAAATACCCACCCACCCACTCCTAACACAAATCAACCAGAGCTTTTAAAACAGAGCTTAAAGCTTATTCTGGCTAATCTTTTACACACTAGGTCAGATGGAAGGAACTACAGAATGAACTCACCACAAGATCACTTCATTTTCAACTTTTCAACAGTTAAAGAAGTTAAGTACTAAGTCTTTGCCTAACAAGTTTTCTAGAATAATATGCCTTAATGTAAATGTAAAACAGCTGTATCTTCTTAAGGGTTCTCCAATTGTAACAGCAATTGGAACAGCACAGGTGTAGCTTATTGATGAGGTTACTCCAAGACTTTGCTTAAAAACCCCAAACCAGGCCGCCAGGCCTTTTTAGGAACTGTGGTAGTACATCAATATAGGTAAAGGTATTAAATACACATTAAAATACACAGAGACACACCACAACCAAAGGTGAGCCACTTACCCTGGGGAGCAGGCTATAGGGAGCTTCAGGCTAGCAGCTTCTCTTCCTCCTCTTTTGTGATCTCTCAGATACCACTTCATTATTCTGGTGCTCCGTTTATTGCCACTTGTGTGTGCAACATGGTCAGCCCACCTTAATTTGTTTGTCAGGTATTTTGTTGCTATATCTTTTAGTAGTGCTCTTCGCTAGGTATATAGTACTAAGAAGAGATTTGTCATTCCCTTCCTCTGGAGTTGCCCTGGGATTGTGCAACTTGCCCAAGGACACATGAGCTCAAGCTTATATCTAATACACTAAGTTATCTACCCCACTATATGTTGTATAGTTCCCATAAAATAGATCACACTTTACTATCCTGACAGGAAGACAGAATAGGTGATAAAATGTAGACAGCAGCACAATTCCATGTGGTTCATCTTCCACTTCACACTTGGAAGGTATGTTACATGATATATTTGCTAACTCCTCTTAAAATTGACACTGATTAGCTGTTTAGAACAAGATGGATTTTGTTAATATCCTTCACCTGTCATTATTGAACAGTTAATTAACACTTTTATGACATTTTCAAAAGAACTCTGTGTGCATGGCCCTGACTGTCGAATGCACACCTAGCTGACTTGAGGTAATTGGCGGGAGAGAAGGGGTATAAATATCCTATATGTTAATGATCATTCTGTTCTTATTAACACATGAAGAACAGGTGGTTCTGCTTTTGAGGCAGTATTTGCATTTCATAACCTTTGAATTTCATAGCTTTTATGGTTCTATTATTACATTTTTGTCTATGAAAAATACCATTGTAGGTATAAGCTTTTGCAAATTTTTAGTCAAATTCAAACAAAACGTTAAATGCATTTCCGGATTTCATTTCAGTCATATAAGTTTGGAATAAAATGCATCATACTCAGCTTAGAAATATTTGCCATATGGTAGGACACTGGTAGCTGGCTTGATAGCCTAATGGTTTAGGTATTTGGCTTTGAAGCCAGAGGTTGGAACCTCAATTCTCCACTGTGTCTCCTTGCAAGCTACATAGTCCCAGGGCACCCTTCCAGAGTAAGGGAATAGTAAGTGACTTGATGGCATATAGCAGCAAAAGCAACAATAATGCATTATTATGACTATGCATAGGCTTGTTTTTCCAATTTGCAGTTTGGCTTTCAATCCTTTCCTTTCTGTATTCAGCTTTCTTCTTCACTGTTTTCAAAAGTCCTCTTTTGTTCACTTCCTGAAGCATAGGCTCTTCACATTTCTTAATGTAGTCATTCAAGCTATAGTTTTCTTCCTACTGTCTGTTTCACGTGTAGGAGCCCTCTAGGACCATCAGCTTGGTAAGTACAAACGATCAACGTCACCCGCTTTTGGGTGCAGAGCATGATTCATAGTCATTAGCTTCCTTGTTTTTTGGTCTAGGTTATCTAATTCCATTTGGGTCCAATCAATTATTCCAGCTGAGTATCATATAACAGGCACTGTCCAGGTATTAATTGCCTTGATGATATTGCCTCCACTTAGTTTTGACCTCAACATTTTCTGGACCACCTTATACATTTTGAAGAAGTAGTTCTTTTGACTTGGTTGTGTAGCAAGTCAGAAGCTTCAGGAACTTCTATCCCTCTTCTGATGTTATTGCTTTGATACATTCTTCATTATCTAACTCAAATCCATCACCTTTGATGATTTTGCCTGCCTTAACAGTAATTGCTGTGCACTTGTGAATTTCAAGTTGCTTTTAAATGTCTTTACAAAATTTCTTTGTATTTTCCAGATTGGTGTTGCATTGTCATTGGTAAAGAAAATGTCTTCATTGCTCAATAGGTAGTCATAGCCAACTCCATTTACTGCCAAAGAGCCAGTGCTATCTGCATCTCTAGATGTTTCAGTGGTCATGTGACAAGCATGACTGGATGCCTGAGGACACAGGATTCTGTTGACTTTCCAGCCAAAGTGGTACCTGTTTATCTACTTGCAATTTTTTGCTTTTAAACTGCTAGGTTGGCAGGAGCTGGAAAGGATCACAGGTGTTCACTGCATCATAAAACATTTGGTTCTCAAACTGTTGATCTACTAACCTTCTGGTTGTCAAGCTTGCCATCTTAACCATTAAGCCATGATGGTGGTAATATCAGCTTTTAGTCCTATAGATGTTTCTGGAATTCAGTTCCTGGTATCCATCACTGTTGGTTATGATGGCTAGGACTTTGGGAGAGTAGAAGTTTCAAAGATTTATAAAGGTATAGACTGAGAACCACTGCTGTAACATAAATAGATCAATTCTTCAAAATTAATGTAGTGATTTGAAGACCATATTCCTATAAGGATTTTTCTGAAATGCAGAGCTTTAAAAGCCACCGTGATGGGAGGATTTTGCTGCCCTCTGCTGCCCAAAAAACACCTGGGGCTGGAGCTGGGAGGATGCCACAGCAACCAGCACCGGGTCCATCTCCACCAGCGCACGGGACTTGCCCCTGCTGGGGCTTTAAAAGTGTCCATGACGGTAGACCTTGCTGCCCCCCGCCACCTGAGAAACACCAGTGCTGGGTCCATCTCCACTGGCACAAGGAACTCGCCCCTGCTGGTACTTTATAGGCAGTGGTGGGTTCCCAAAATTTTTACTACCCCACCATGAGTTCATCACAGTGTGGGTGGAGCTAACATTATGACATCATGATGTCATGGGCTGGGCCAAAGAAAAATAAATAAATAATAAATAAAATAAAAATAAGCACACACACCCCTCAACCCACCCACCCACCCCAAACACAAACCCGTCACTTACCTGTTAGTATAAGTGCCTGGGCAGCACCATGTTGCAAGATGGATATGGTCATTGTACCTGTTCTCTAGGATAATATGCCTTAATGTAAATGTAAAACAGCTGTACCTCCTTAAGGGTTCTCCAATTGGAACAGCAATTGGAACAGCACAGGTGTAGCTTATTGATGAGGTAACTCCAAGACTTTGGTTAAAAATCCCAAGCCAGGCCGCTAGGCCTTTTTAGGAACTGTGGTAGTACGTCAATATAGGTAAAGGTATTAAATACACATTAAAATACACACAGGCACACCACATCCAAAGGTGAGTCACTTACCCTGGGGAGTAGGCTATAGGGAGCTTCAGGCTAGCAGCTTCTCTTCCTCCTCCCAGCTTGGGAGGACAGCAAGAAGGCCATGCATATGCGCCAAGTACTGTATGCGTGCATACACACCAAGTGCTTGGCGCACATGTGCAGTGGTGGAACCAGTGAAAAGGTAAGTCCTGAAGGTTGCTCCCCCAAAAGCTGCTACCGGTTCTCCGGGACACTGGGAAAAGTTACTACTGGTTCTAGCAAACTGGTGAGAACCTGTTGCATCCCATCACTGTATATAGGTCAACATGGCAATGGGCGGTGGAACTTTTGTTGCAGCCACCCCTGGTCTGATTTGTGGCTGGGGTGGAGAGGCTGTTTCAATTTGGTATTGTAATGTGGTACTGTGGTTTTGTATCAAATAATGTGTTTTGTTTGACTGAATATTGTGTGTTTTCCCCCCTGCTGTATTAACTATATTGTAAAATTTTCCTGTCGATTTGACTATAATGTGTATTGTATTATTATATATATTGTCTGTGCACCGACCTGAGTTGGTTTCACTGTGTAGGGTGGTACTGTATATAAATCGAATAAATAACAATAACAATAACAATAACAATAACAATAACAATAACAATAACAATAACAATAACAATAACAATAACAATAACAATAACAATAACAATAACAATAACAATAACAATAACAATAACAATAACAATAACAATAACAATAACAATAACAATAACAATAACAATAACAATAACAATAACAAAACTGTACTCACCATTTAGGCCAGGGGTTCCCAGTCCATGCACATCATTTATCCGGCATGCAGTGTCCACCCGAGCACTTCTAGACCTGCCACCCACCATCAGTAGTCATGATACATCACTTACAGTGGGAGTGGTGGGAACTGTGACATTTTTCTGGGTTTTTGGACAGGCTACGCCGCTTCCCAGGGCAGCATGAGGCTTTTTGCATATTCACTCCAGTTTTGGATTTTTCCATGCCACTTCTCAGCTACACTTTGGCAGATGGACCATGACCATGGGTGACTTCCAGTGCTGGGCGGAGCTTATGTCAATGTGTGGAATCCCAGTGCGGAATCAGAAAGTTGGCCATGGCTACACTCTAGTTGCCAAAGTGCAGCTGAGAAGCGACAGAAAAATCAGAAACCAGAGCAAACGTGCTCCAAAAAGCCTCCCACCACCTTGGGAAGAAGCGAAGCCTGTCCAATAATCTGTTAAAGTGGTGCAATTACTCCCGTTGATGATGATGACAATGATGACAAAAACGCAAGGAGTGGGCACAGCCATGCCTCTGGACCCCACAGCTGAGCATGGTAGTGGGAACTGGCCCTGGCAGGAAAACATTGGGACCCCCTGATCTAAGACATGGAGAACAAGAAAAAGCAGATGAAGTCACAAAGGAGAAAGTCAGCAGAACAAGTACAAAAGTAGATCCTTCCCCCTTTGAGCTCTGCCTGGGATGTGTTCTCATTCCTCACATGTTGTTGGTGATAAAAATTCCAAGTTTAAAACAGACCATCAGGGACACATATTTTTCAAAAGGCAACTTAAACAGAAGAGAAAACCTGAAATATCATTAATTCACAAGAAACATTTTTCTTTGGTGTGAGCATCAATTCTCCAACTCAAGTACCTTTCTTACAATCAATGCAGATTGTCTCATTTGTCAGTTGGCCGACTACTTAAGGTATTGTAGTCTGAAAGAAATAGATTTATGACTCCTGACTTGCCTTTTTTCTAGGAAAGGCTTGTATTTTGTTACACCTTTTATTTTATTTTTTAAAAAGTATTTGCTACAGAACTAAAATACTGCCTTGCTGGCAGGTCTGTGTGAAAGAAGTTTCCAAAAATACAACCCTTAAGTAATAAAAGTTATGAATGGCTTGGAATTAATAATATCAATTTAATAATTTAATTCATCAGAAATAATGGAATTGTTAATGGATTAATTCATATATAATCTCCCCCAGTGCTTAATTTCCCATTAAAGAGATAGATCAAAAAGCCCCTGATTAATGTGATTTCTTCCCCCATTCATGCAGCTAGGTAATTTTATATCCAAATCTTACAGTCTTCTTACCCTCTTAACTGGTTGTCATGTGTATAGTTTCAGTTGCGAAACAAATGGCTAATATTTAATCGCTTTCCGCTGCCATTCCTTTCTTTAAAACTGCTAATATATTCCTGATAAATTAGAACAAAAAGAGAGGGTGGCAGTGATTTGCCAAATCTCATATTAAACAATAAGATACCAAATTCAGCTAGGAGGCCTACCTAAATGAAATCCATCAAGTTGGTATTGTTGGCTTGTCATTCTGCAATTTGTCCAATATGACCTCTGTATCTTGGGTTACCAACTGGTTTTAAACCAAAATGTACTTTGAGCACATGTCATTTTTCAGTAACGCTCATGGCACCTTCTTAATTACCATGAGAAAGTGGAATTTGATTATCTGCCCCAATTCCTTTACTTAGGAATAAATACAGTTATACACAGGTGGGTTGGAGTAAATCATAGAATCATAGATAACTGAGTTGGAAGGGACTAATGAGATCAATCCTCTGCTCAATTCAAATCAACACTTTTCTCTTGAATGCTTCCAACATTGGAGTGCTCACCACCTCCTGAGGTAATTGGTTTCATTGCTGCTCTAACAGTTAAGAAATTTCCCTGATATTCAATGTATACACATCTTCCTGTAGTTTCATCCCATTATTATGTGTTCTGAATTCGAGGATGATTGAGAACAGATTCCGCCCTTTCTTTTTATGACTGTTTTTCAAATATTGAAAAGTACTATCATATCCCACCCCCTCCTTTTCTCAAGGCTAAAAATGCCCAGTTCCTTCACTCTTTGCTCAAAGGGTTTTGTTTCCTGTCTCACGATCATCCTTGTTGTCATTTTCTGAATTTGTCCCAGTTTGTTACCATCCTTATTTAAGTTTGGTGTCAAGAACAGGACACAGGCCTACAGATGTGTTCTGATTAGTGCTGAATAGAGGGAGATTATACTTCTGTTAATGCAGCCTAAAATAACATTGGCCTTTTGCAGCAGCCAATAACCCATCCAGGTAGTTGTTCGCTGCATTGACAAAGACAATTTTCACACCTCAAGTCCTTTTCAGGGAGTAGCTCATTACATTACATAATTCATAATTTTGCCCACACTAACTATTTTCCTCTTTTGGTGCTCTTTGTTGACACACTTAAGAATTACTAAGATGAAAAAAGATAGACCTAGGAAAATATGATATTAAGAGACTGATTGAGAAATTGCTATACAATACATGACCATGGCCTCATTTTATTTCCAGAAAAAGCTGAAAGCCTCTACCCCATTGTGACTGCTACCCGGTTGTAAGTGATGCATCCAATGACAAACTGATAAGATTTTAATTTTTGTTATTAAGTCTATATGAGATTTACAAGGGCACACAAGAGATTGCATTCTGAAATTATCTGTGCTGGGGAAAGATATCTAAAGTTTATAAGCTCTGGAGATTTCCTTAACTCTAATCCAAATAGTTTAGATGAGAGAAGTATAAATGGGAGGGCCAACACAAAGCTGTTACCATCACTCTATTTTTTTTTCATTCAGGTGTGGAATAATATGACAGCCTATGTATTATAATGTTTGAGGAGTTTTGTGTATTTAGGAAAAACAGGTTCAGTTACATGATGTTCCTATGCTCTTAATTCACATTAAGAACATAGTTGGATATATTGTTTTATAGTGTATGCAATCGTTTCTGGAAGGGAAGGGTTAAGCAAATAGCTTACAAAGATTGCCCTAGATCAGTGATGGAGAACCTTTTAGAGACTGAGTGCCCAAACTCAACAGGCTACCATCCGCACCACAGACCAGCAGGGTGAACTCTGTGCTGGAGAGAGGGAGGAAATGCTCCCATTGGGCTGCTGGGCTGAAGGGCTGGGTGAACTCTGTGCTAGGAAGAGGGAGGAAGCGCTCCCATTGGACTGCTGGGCAGAAGGGCTGGGCAAACTCTGTGCTTGGGTTTATGGCCTGTGTCCCCACAGAGAGGGCTCTGAGTGCCCCCTCTAACACACATGCCATAGGTTCTCCACCACTGCCCTAGATCATGTACTAACTCTATGACACATAAGTCTCTTTTATGGTGTTTTTTCTTCTCCTTTCTTTCTCTTCAGTCTTCCTGTTTTCAATGAATCAAGAACTTCACCTTTAAGTTCCTGGAGGTGGTTTCTTCTGCAAAGATGCCTTCACAGAAAGACAGTAAGTTAATTGCTTAAAGATAAGTGGAACCTACATGCTGTTTTTGAGTAGTAAAAGCTAAACTTGCTTTTGATGAATAAGATCCTTTTCTTCTTCTTTTGCCCCAGCTACATAACAGTGTATTTAACCAGACATGTGGGGTAGTTGTTGTGTATACATTTTTCCAAATAACTGTGATATGTTTCTTGCAAAACTATATCTTTAATAAAAATGGCACTTGTATGGTTCAGTATACCATCTCTTTCTTGATGTACTGTATCAGTCAGATAGTCTGCCTGTCTGTCCAATGCATTTCCCAAGGTAGATAAGTGCTGTGGGTTTCTGCTGTATCTGCTTTATGTACCCTTTGGCATTGATATCTTACAAATTTCTTTTCTCTATTTTTGACTTTCAGGTTCACCAGGGACAACGTCGTCGCTTGAATTGCTGAGGCATCTGTCTTGGCTTGTGATTCAGGGAGGTTTGTTCTTGGTGTCGGTGTTTTCAGTCAGTTGAATGATTGACTTTTATACCTGAAAGGCATTTACGTTTAATTTCCTCAAGGCCAGTCATTTATCCTGCCAAGATTTTCTATCACCAAGTCTAGATAAATCACCAAACAGCTTTTAGAATGTCTTGTTCTTTAACACACTGTTATTTGAAGTATTAAAAAGCCACAAGGTGCTTAGCTTCCAAAACACCCCCCATTATGGGCTCCATGTCAAAAATGAGTTGTTTGAAATGAAAACATACTGAAACAATTTCAAATAAATAAAAATAAATAGATAATCTTAAACAATGAAATATCAGGAAAGATGCATTTTATTAGGGATTGTAAGTGGAGGCCACTTAATTAAAAGGATCACCAGGGACCTGGAAAAACCAAGAAAAACAGGGATATATTTGTTTTATTTACATTCTGCCTTTATGCTAAAATAGACACTGAAGTCAGGCTAAAGGAAATAGGCATGACAGGAAATATTTATCATAAGATATGAGCAGGGTATGCAGTACATAATATAATATATATTTTAAATAACTTAATTATTTTTAGGTCGAATCAAATCTGAAGTCTAACTAGAAGCTAAAACAACTAAACAGTACCTATGAAAAGACAAGATTCACCAGAAAAGTCAAGAATTCCAGGGAATAGAGAGGGGCAGTAGGAAAAGAAGACTGAATATGAGACAGATCAACTTTTTAAAAAATGGAGTTCTAGCCTCATGTTTGCAAGACCGGAGCAATTAAGGATACAACTTTTGGAGATTGTTAATCCACAAAGTTACTGTAAGTCAAGAGTCTTTATTTATTTTATGAATTCTTGCCAAGGAAAACCCAATTCCAAAGGAAAAATATAATTCAATATTCAGGTTTTGTTCAAAATTTTCCCAGTGGAAAAAATCTTATTTGATATTGATTCATTGGTATGAAAATTAAATCCACATTGTTTTATATGGTATTTGAAAAATCAGGTTGGAATCTGTGAGACTATTAATGAAAACACTTTATGCGTCCTTCTTCAAATTTCTTTTCTTCTTCAAATTATATGCAAGTAAAAGCTCACATTCACTTGAAATAATTGGTATAGTTCAGCTGGTTGGGCAATATGCTATCCCCATCACTGTTAATAAAACAATGCACATAGTGACAGGATGCCTCAAATTTACACCAGTTGAGAAAATATACCCTCTTGTTGGTAGCACTCCATCTAAGATAAGGAGAGAAGTAGAAGTTGGTGCTGAGTGAACTAAACAAGAGAATGATTCTCAACATCCTCTGAATGGATATGAGCCTCAAGTCTGGTGACTCAGGTCCAGGAAGAGCTTTATGGCAAGAACACACATTCTTGAGGGTGTGCAAGAGCAAAACCAAATTAGAAGATGGAGGAAGAAGCTCACTGGACAAGAAATAACATTAAAGGAAGATATGTCTGAGGAATTCAACCTCCCCTACGTCACTTGGAGGACCCTGAATAGGCTGTGGGTTTGAGTGCCTAAATGTAACACCAACATGCTCAAGTGCAGGTTGCTGGCAAGCAAAAAAATGCTGTGTTAATGTGGAAAGATACAGAATCTGGCTCATTTGTTGGCTTGCCAATTACTACCAGAAATATGGACTGCTGAGGAGTTTTGGCCAACGACAAAGCCAACTAATTTTGGCCAACGACAAAGCCAAGAAAGTGGCTTCATTTTGGCTGTTCAAAGTTTGATCTGGACATGAAAGAAGAACAAGAAGACCACTTATACCTAATCGCATGTGCAGAGCTTAGCAATGTTTGCCTTATACATCTTAACAAAAAATAGAGGGTATGAGGGAGGGGAAGACTGGTGAAAATCCAAAAGTGGGGGTGGGGTGGGGAAACAATGGCCTGCTTGTAAATTGTGTACAGCATGCCATCAATCCAGGTATCATCACCTGCCAGCCTTCCTGGCTCCCTCTAATCATGCCAACTGATGGCTTAGACCCACCACTGGCCATGTGGGTCTCCTATCCCAGAGAGGTAGATTATACTACTGTTATTGGTGCAAAAGTAAGATAATTACCAGGTGCCAATCCTTTCTCTGGCAGGTTTTGCACACTAGGTGTGGTCTTGGGAGTATTATGACCCATTCAAAGGTTAAAGGCATCATCTTATTATGAGAGCAGTTATGAATGAGGTAAGGAATTGGATGTGGTATCTTCCCCCTCCCCCAAGTTATGACCAGTGTTAGAATGGAGTCTGGACTAAGAGGGTTAAAGATCCAAGACTTTTTAAGCAGAAAGGACTGTGATACCCTCCACCAGCATTTCCTGTTGCTTTTGAGTTTAGCTGGAGTTTTTACAGGAACTGGGAGGGAAATTGATTTTCTTAAGAACATTTTACTTTTACAAAATATCCCTGTTGTAATGCAAACATTCCAGGGCAGTTCAGTTTCTACAGGCAGTTAAGAGCCATTAAGGAATCTGTCTTGGCCACTAGAGCAGACCGGAGGGGTTCTCTGATAGTTCCATCCATGGAGGGCCTTTTCTGTGTCTGCTTCAGCCCTATGGAAGCTCCTGCCGATGGATTTACATCTCCAGATAAAGCTTCTACTCTTTAGAAAACACTACAAGACCTGGCTAGCACAGCAAGTGGGGGGCGGGGCAGCGGCTGGGACAATGGCCACCCTAGGGTGGCTCATATGAACACTACTCAGGCCTTCAGTTTCAGTTCTTTTTAAGAATTCTTATAATGTGGTTTCTGGATGAGGGTATGCTAAATTTTAAACAATTTATATTTTTAAAGTTTTTATCTCATTGTTTTGTATAAGCTGTATTGTGATTTTTATATGTGTAAGCCGCCCGGAGTCGCCTAGGCGAGAGGGCGGCAGCATAAATGTGACTAAATAAAAAATAAAAAATAAACTTTACAAAATATTTCCTCTTTTGTTGACATAGCCCAGGGGTTCTCAAGGTTTTTGGACTAAAGACCATACAACACCCCCTCAGACAGTTGAGTGGGTTGGACACATAGTTTCCTCCTGCCGCAAATGCTGCCATAAACTGCAGTGGGCATGTTTGTGCTTGCGCTTGCACATGCATTGGCATGTCTGCTTCCAGGGTTATTGCCACGGGCTGGATGGAATGGCATTGGGGGCCAGGTCTGGCCCACAGGCCATAGGTTGTGAACCCCTGATATAACCTCATATAGTTGCCTCCATTTTTAGACTATACTGATTGGGATGGGGGGTATTATAGGGAGAGTCAGCATCAGTGCTACCAAACTCAGTATCATACCACTGTTTATGTCATTTTTCAAAGTACACAATTAGTTCCATATGAATAATGCCTTTCTCCCTTCTCTGGGAACATTAGCCTTTAAAATTAGTCTCTACTAATTCACTGATGCCAGGTTATCCTCTTAAGACAGAAAAGAATAACAGAACCAAATGTTTATTGCAACCACTGTATCCTTAAGGTACAGTCAATCTTCCCCCATCAGCTTCACAAGAATAGGCCTCATGTGCATGAATGAAGAAAAGCATTATTGCCAAATGGGTGGGATTTCTTAGAAGTTTATTTTCCTTCCATTCTCAAAGTGTAGGTCACTCATTTTGATTAATTCAGTAGCTGTGCTTGCACTGTATCTTTTCTACAGCATGGTTCCCAGAGGAAAGCTATACAAGGCAGTCACCTGAAAAACATGAGGAATAAACTCCATGTGCAGGGATGTGTATCTAAGAGTCTGCAAGAGGCTTAAGAAATCATCCGGGGGGGGGGGGGTGATAGAAATAATCTCATTATATAAGCTGCCTAAGCTAAATCTTTAAACTTCTGCCTAACAATAACGTAGAAAGGTGACCTTATTTTTCATTTTATATATTTTAACTTATTGTGCATCATTTCATGCTTGCTACTTGAAAGAAGTTGCATTGTGCACAACTATTATTAGCAACCCTATAGTGGTGAAATGAATTCATTGTTCAAGGTCTACAATGTTGTCTTTCACCAAAGACACTTTAATTTTACATCCTCCTTTTAAGGGCATTATCAACCTGTTTTCTGTGGCTTTGAGCTAGCTTAATAGTTGAAAGGTGACAAAGAGTGATGTAATCTTTCTTTCTATGGAGCTCTATCTGGATATTGTAAGTTTGATGCCTGGGTACTGAGTTCCAGGGGTTCAATTCAAGCCACATATTCCTAGAATGCCTGTAAGAAAGGAATGGTAAGCCCCTTCTGAATAATGCACACTTAGAAAATCCTGGAAAGGCTCACCATAAACCAGAAACAACTTGATAATATATAATTATTATGCTACATATCTTCAATTCCCCGAAGCCTAAGTCAATTCCCCAAAGCATTGATCAGTCAATGTACCGACTTAGGCTTCAGTGAATTGAAGTCCCCCTTTTGGGAATGGGGGGGCCCACATTGGGAACCACTGCTTTAGACAGACAAGATAATTTCTTCATACATTCACCTTAGGTCTTTTCATAATCAAAGAATGCATGAGACCTGCTCCCCCTACCAATGTGTAATAATAATATCTGTGATGGTTTAGTGGTTAAGACACTGAACTGGAAGGTCGGCAGGTCAGCAGTTCAACACCCAATTGCTGCATGACAGAGTGAGCTCCCCTGTCCCATATCCTGCTGACCTAGCAGTTTGAAAGCAAGACATTGTAAGTAGTCTTGATGCCTGGAAAGATCGAGGGCAAAAGAAGAAGGGGGCAGCAGAGAATGAGATGGCTAGATGGTATTGTTGATGCAATAGGCATAGAGCTGGCCAAGTTGTGGAGAATGGTGAAGGATAGGGGTGCCTGGCATGTGATGATCCATGGGGTCACAAAGGGTCAGACACAACGATGCAACTAAAAAACAACAACAAATAGAATACCACTTGGGAAGGTAAACACTGTTTCATGCACTCTGGTGTCTAGCCATGCCTGCCACATGAGCACAGAAACGTCTGCAGATGCAGACAGTGCTGTCTCTTTGGCTATAAATGGAGATGAGCACTGAACTCTAGAGTCAGATATGGCAGGATTTCAAACAAGGGTGACCTTTTTCTTTTTTACAGTAAAATTGAAGACTAGAGCTTTTTGCACCCTTTGTATCTAAGAGGAGTTTTTCTCAGTCTTTGACCCTTTCACATCTTTTAAACTACCACTCTGCCCAGGCCAAAGAGGAGGGATACCAGGAGATGTCTTCAGACACACTTTCAGACATAAAGAAGTGGAGTTAATCCATGAAAGCTTTAGTCTTTAAGATGCACCAATATTTTGGTCTGTCATTTTGTCTTGTTTCTTCTCTAAATAGCTGTGCTTTGCTCTGAAAGGGAAAGGACATTCGTTCATAAGAAGAAGTCATGAGACCTTTGAGTCACTTGCAGAGCCTTTGGTATCACCCTCACATGGAGGAGGAGAATCTCAAAGAGTTGAAAATTCCTTATTAAGGTGTCTTGTTGAGTCAACACATGCCATATCTGCAAGAAGAATGAATGCAATGAGTATTCTTTACACCCCTAGTTGAAAGAGTAAACGCCCCTAGCTGATTGTTAAACAAACAAACAAACAAACAAACAAACAAACAAACACAATTTGATGCATGTTTCCAGTACCCTTTGATTTTCTTATGCAGTTATCTTTTGGATATGGTCTATCAACGTTTTCATCAAGGAAGTCCCCATGTATGCAGAAAGCCTCTTTCTGATCAAGCCATTAGATTCTAATGAACTAGCATTCATTGTTAGTGGCTGGCATCCAAATGAGACAACATATAGCCTATAACAAAAAATTTTTTTTTTATCTTAGCTCCTTATCTGAATTACTAATTTTGCCTCTCAGATTTACACTTGCAACAAGGTTGTTTCTCCTAAACTGGAGTTATTTTGTTTCCATATGGGGAAAATATGGTTTGTGAAAAAGCTGTCAGAACTGAATAAATTCTAACTTCAACCATGAAGATCTCATTCTAATATGATGTGTTTTCTCAGGTTCCTTTCTGAACCTAGTCACTTTGCTCCTGGCAAGAACCTTTTGTTGTTTTTCCTGTTTGATTAGACAATATCATTCTTGCTTTGTGGGAGCATGCTTGCAAACGGATAAGCTAATTATGTGAGCTTTTCAACCATTGTTTAAATATTTTGACAATTTCACTGTATGTCTTCTGATCCCCAAATGTTCTATTAAATATCAGTTAATATAATTACACACATTCCACTCCTGTTTCTCAGCAGCCAAACAACGCAAAATGACTGCTCCAAGATTTTGAGAGAAAGGGGAAATCAAACCTATATAGTCTGACAAAAAAAGAAAAGAAAAAGATCTTCCTGTTCTTGGTGAAATATTGGATTGTTTCATATGCCCAATGTGCTGGGATGGTTTTGATTCCTAAGAGTGACAAAAGGCAATTCATACAACATTCTTCCGTTGACACCGGCTGAACAGTATTATAAATTATCTGTTTGATTTCATTTGAGGCACACAAGAGAGACAGGTAAAAATTGGCTGTTTTATCTAAATTTAAAGTCCAAATGAGGATTTACAGCAAATCTACAGAAGTAAATAAGAAAAGAATTCTTATAAACAATAATGGCATAAGTGTGCATAAATTTTTGGTTTTGATTATGAAAATCTATCATATATTGAGTGCCAGGTTTGAGTAGCATAAAGAATAGCATATATGGTCCCCTTTTTGGAGAATTCTTTGCATTGCTTAGACTACTACTGAAAATCAGGGTTTGTTTGGTAAACATTATTAGGTGTGGCGAATAAAAGTGTACAGTCAAACCTCGCATAAAGAGCGCCTCGCTTAAAGAGTAACTCGCTTAAAGAGCAGAATTTTCTCTGAATGTTCGTTTCGCTTAACAAATAAAACCAACCAAAAACTCGCTTAACAAATAAATTGGGGTTCACAATCCCCCCCCCCAAATTGGTCACTTACAATGGTGTTTCACTTAAAGAGCAAACTCGCTTAAAGAGCAATCCTGTGGAACGCATTATGCTCTTTAAGCGAGGTACCACTGTATTTGTAAAGGTAGTGTCAATCAAAGGATTTATTCTATTTTTAATGTGATGATGCCTGGTGTTTCATGCCACATGGATTCTGATTTAACTACAATCATATTTACTGACATGACAGTGTGACTTATGTATTGTTGTTACATGTCACTGTATCATTTACTGTGTATTTATTGTGTAGTTATTGGGTATATTGTCTAATTATTTGTAAGCCGCCCTGAGTCGGCTTAAATTAAATCATTGTCAGGTATTCATTATGAGTGGGCATCAAAAATGCAAGGCAGCAATCCACCTGCTAGATTTTCATTTGCATGTTGGCCATGTTTCTCAGTTAAAGTGCCACACACTTTTGAAGGGAGATGTCTTCTGGATATGGTTGATCTGATTCTAATCCTTGTAGAGGAAGTCCACTTGTTCACTGAAAGCTTCATTTAGCACAAGCTGTTTAGATGCCACCATAAGAGTATGGGTAACACATGCTTCATTCTGGCTACTACTTCACATATTCAGAGTGAATTCCCAAATAAGGTTTAGGGAAAAAACTTTTTTAAATTAATTGCAGAAAGGCCCATAAGTAATTTGCTATAGCTTTCATGACTGCATTATAATTCTTTTTCTGCAGTGTTTTTCTGGTTGCAAAATGTCTCTTTGTGTCAATTACTTTACAAACAGTCAGACAAACTTGTGCGTAGTTGGGGAAACTCGATTTGCATGGTATACTGTTAACTGGACTGGTCCCCAAGAACAGATGAGCAACAATATACAAGTGAAAATCATTATTTATAAACAAATGATAAATCTGCCAGAGAATGTACAACTTCCTTGCTATAAATTTGTGCTGATGGAACTTTCACTAATTTGAAAAAACCGTTTGCACATCGCACTGCTTCAGTAAAATAAATAAATAACAATCCCAAGATAAAATGCTAATTTGTATTTAATAATCTCCAGTTTTATCTTTATGAGGTATTCTTTTTATTTATTTATTTATTTAATCACAAAACAATGCTCACTTTGACGTCTTAATTCTGCTTTCTCTTTATGTCCTTTTTCTGTTCAGTAGGAAAGTGTAAACTGTGCCTCCATGCCTATTGTTTCCCTCTGCTGGTTCATCTTGCTGACAGAATGACCCTCTCCAAGACCCCAGAAGAATTCATTAGATCTTTCTGTTCTACACTCCTTTCTTGAACATACTTTTTTTGAGAGAGATCTCCACCACACAGTGTCCCCTGCTAATCTCATCCTTCCCTTCCTTTTGAGAGCAAGGAGTCAACTTGTCCCCTGTCCTTATCAAATTGCTGCTTCATTCCATGCCTGTATCTCTAGGTTATTATATTTTATTCTCAAGGAGTTACTTTGTTCTCCGATTTTAATCTCATTTCATCTTGAAACAACCCCTGCAGTTTTGCCAAGCCCCATGTTTTCACAGTACAACTTTTGTCTCTCTGGCATAAAAGTTCTATTTATTATCTAGTAATAGGCTTGAGTTATTACATTGTTAATCAGCCAATTCAAAGAAGAGGATTCTATTGCTGAAGACTACAAGTTGATTATAAAGTTTCCATGAATGCAAAGATGCTCATTATATACTCCCAATGGAGCAAAAAGACAGGCATAATCTTGATTGAGTTCTATTTCACTCTGCAGCTCTCTTTACTTGTTAGAGATCTGATAAGGGATTTTTCAGATCAGTGGGGAAAATGACACAGCCTGGGAGACTCCAGAGGAGACAGGAACTGGCAAAATAATTGACCATTCTTTATCTATTGGGAGATTTATCTGGCTCTTGGTCCTTTCTTTGAATAGGAAAGGACCTTTTTGACATCCACATGGAAGTAGAACACACTCTGGACCATTGTTGTTGTTGTTGTTGTTGCTGCTGCTGCTGCTGCTGCTGCTGCTCCTGCTTTGACTTATACCCTGCCCATCTGAGATACACTCCCACTCTGGGGAGCTCACAATGTTAAAAAGAGCAAAACAAACACCATAACACCATAGAACAACCCCCAACCACCACCACCAGTCCAATCAGAATCAAGAACCACTAGCCTGAGTGGCAAAAAAATGATGGGAGTGTCTCCTATTTGGACTTCAACAAGCTGCAAAAGGCCTCCTTAAAAAGAAAGGTTTTCAATAGTTTCTTGAAGGTCCCTAAAGAGTCAATCAAATGCAGCTCCCCAGGCAAAGTGTTCCAGTTAGTCAGATCCACCACCAAGAAAGCCCTCCGATGGGTAGGTTTTTGGATTTACCATGAGGGAGTGGGGCTTACACAACTCCACTGTTTTAGTCAGACCATTTTCTGTTGATGTTTAGCTTGACACCAGATCTTCTCCTCTACAAAGAAAGCAGAAACATTTAAGATAGTTTCCTGCTGCAGATTTATAGAATCTGAGGGATTTCTAAATCATCTGGAGGATTTTCCATTTGATAATGTTGGTGTGCACTTGTCGGGTGCTTTGTCTCACTATGGGATGGTGACCAAGAAAGGACTTCCTTGTATTCTCTCTTGTACTTTTCACAAAGAATTGGAGGCAATGCAATAAGCAGGTGATGAAAACAGAGAAATAATATGTTTATCAGTAGGACCAGAGACATGAAAAAGACCACATTGTGGTGATAGGGACAGAAATACTGCTCCCACTTTCTTGCCTCCCAGGGAATCTTTGTGTGGCCAGTTGTCCTGCAGAATTGTTTGGTGTAATGAAAGATCTGGTGCATTTAAACTCAAAGAAGCACATGTTGAAACCCCAATGTGAAAAAATTACTTTCAGGATTACAATTTTCAGAATCTCCTAATTTACTATTTATACTGATTAGCAAATTACAGAAGTTGTAACTCCCAAAATTAATTTTTCTAAGTCTTGGATAGAAATCTAAATAACTTGTTATGAGAAGTTTGTAATGTCAGAATTACTCCAGAAATATAGTCAGAAGAAAGTCTAAATTTAAGAGACATGAGATTGGAGCAGAAAAATTGGGTCATCTTTCAACTTCCATGAAAATTGGAAGACAATTTGTCACAGCACTAATTTAAACTTTTTCCATCAGTTGGATTCAATATAATCATATACTACTCACTTCTATAAGGTCCACAAGAAAGCAACTATATTATTAGAATTTGGAATGGAGACAAAGTGTATACACAATGAACCATCAAAATGTAATGTTTGCAAGACCTAGGGAGATGCTGTACCTTAAAAAATAATAATAGGTTCTGAACAAGTGCAAGACATTTTTGAGAAACCTTCTCAGATTTTTCTTCATAATAGCAATTTCACTTATGTATAGCCCCTAAGTGCTTAGTGCACTCTTCGGGCAGTTCACAAGGTAAGTCCCCATTTCCCCCTCAACATTCTGGGTACTCATTTTATAGACCCCAGAAGGATTGAAGGCTGAGTCATCCTTGAGAAGATAATTTCATTAGTAATATGTGTGGAGCTACTCTTGCTATGGAAGGGACTGAGGTGATGTAAGTGGTTAAGAGGCTGAAATTGACAATGGGAAGGTCATCAGGTCAGCAGTTTGAGACCTGAGTACTGCACAAAAGAGTGAGATCCCTTCTCTGGCCCAGCACCCGCCAACCTAGCAGTTCAAAAGCAATAAATTGCAAGTAGATAAATAGGTACCACTTCGATGGGAAGGTAAACAGTGTTCTGTGCACTCTGGTGTTTAGTGATGCCTGCCACATGTCCACAGAAACATCTGCAGACACAGACAACATCTTTAGCTACAAGCAGAAATGGGCACCGTACTCTAGAGCTGGATACAACTGGCTTTTGAGCAAAAGCAACCTTTAACTTTACCTTACACTTGCTATTTGAAGTAAAGATGATTAACCAATGACTTCAGAAGCTTATTGTTGCCTTACTGAGAAAGAGATAGTATCTGTCTCCCTTGAAAGAAGTTGTTGTTGAGATCACTTCTTAAGAAATGGGCAATGCAATGCATGAAGGTCTATGAACTGAAATTGGACCCTAACAAGATGGTGTCTAATTGATCTGTAGAGCAGATGCTCAACCAGCTGTGGACAAGGTTGCACTACCACTAAACAAGCAGGTACATAGCTTCCAGTGTGCTTCTTGAACCAACAGGGTGCCTAGTGGCTTCAATGGCTTGAAAGCTTCAAAGCAGTTTGGGGTGATTTCACCTAATGTGACCTTCCATGGTTGGGAATAGCTTTGTTGTAGTGCCTCAAGAATACCCAGGATATCTCTGATGATGCCAATTCATTGTAAAGTCCACTTTAAAGGTGATGCTTGCTGCCTGTAAGTCCTAACTACATACAGCCTTCTGCAGGAAGGCATGTCTCTTGCGATACAATTCAGCTTTCAGAAATGGCCTTCCTTAAATGAGCAATGTAAGCAATATCCTAAAGATTTACAAGAGGGAGGTATTTCTTTGTAGTAGTTCCTCAGCCTTTGGACAGGGACTGTGATGGCTTGGCGGTTAGGATGCTAAACTTAATGACTGGAAGATCAGCAGATCAGCAGTTTGAGACCTGAGTGCTGCATGACAGGGTGAGCTCCCATCTCTGTCCCAGCTCCTGCCAACCTAGCAGTTCAAAAACAAGATATTGCAAGTAGATAAATAGGGACCACTTCAGTGGGAAGATAAGAAGCATTCCATGCACTCCAGTGTCTAGTCATGCCTGACAAATGACCACATAAATGTCTGCAGTCTCAGAAAGCACTGTTCTTTGGCTAAAAACAGAGGTGAGCACCGAAGCCTAGAGTTGGATATGACTGGCTTTCAAGCAAGGATGACCTTTACTTTTACCTTACAGCATTGGAATGGCATCTCTAAGGAAATATAACTGACATCAATGTTGTCTTCTTCTTGCTGATAAATTGAAATGTGCATTTTTGCCTATAACTTAAAATTTGAATTATATGTTTCAAGATTTAGACACCCATTTTGAAATTCAATCCAGCCATCCACTCACCCTTCCTTCCATCCAGAACAATGGTCACATTGTTTGTAAAGAAGCTCCACAAATTCTTTTATCACATCTTTATGCCCTTTTATCACATACAACAAATGTTTCCAGAATTAGTGCCTGCCATCATTATAGATGCTTCAATTTAATTCATATTATGTTCAGGATACTGAAGAAGACATGAGATTAATGATGTCCTCAAGATGTTTATTACATTACCAAAGGGTGGAACAGGGTGATTTGGCTGAAGAATGTCAGATTTTAATTAACTGTGGCTGATATTTCCATCAACTATTTTAAATTACTTGGTAAACAATGACTGGAGCCCAACATTACTTGCTGAATCATCAGTCCTTCCTCTGATGGCTGGGATTTGTGCCATATAATTCTTATTAAATATTTGATCCTTAGCACTCCCATATTAAGTGAAAAAAACAATTGATGTTATAGATCATCCTTTGTCCACTGTGCTATACAGGCTTAAAGGAATGCTTGGGCAACTGCTTGCTGAGCTGTACAATACAGCAAGTTCTAGGTGGGATGAAGGGCAAAAGACCTCTCAGAAAACTGTATAAAAAGTGCACTAAGCAAACTGCTATCATTATTCAGCCCAAGAAGCAAACATTGCTTGATATGTCCCTTGATAACCCTGAGGACTAGCACACTTTTGGAGTAGCAGAAGGTCACTCAGAGCTATACTTGAGGACTGATAGTCATCTACCAGGTCAGATGGGTTTTACATGAAGCCTAATATTGTTTACAGTGACTGGATCACATCACCTTTCATCTGACCCTATTTCATCTGGAGATGCAAGGGACTGAAAAGAGCATAGAAATATTATTTTTCAAAAAGAATAAAAGGTAATGGCTTTACCAAACTACTGTGATCACTAATCCTAATCACTGGGGAGTTCTGTGAATTGTTGTCCAAAGAATTAACTTTCTCAAGCTCTAGGACTGAGGTTCAACTGTTTTCCTTGATTGATATGTGCTCTAACACAGAGCTAAAGTCCCACCAATATTTTAAATGGCTACTGCAAAATGCAAGTGAGTTTAAAAACATGTAGAATTAGGGACTGTGGGGGCTTAGTGGTTAATACACGGAATTTGATGACTGGAAGGTTTGCAGGTCAGCAGTTTGAGACCTGAGTACTGCACAATGGAGTGAGCTCCTGTTTCTGTCCCAGCTCCTGCCACCAAAGCAGTTTGAAAGCAAGACATCGCAAGTAGATAAATAGGTACCACTGCAGTGGGAAGTTAGTGTTCTGTGCACTCCAGTGTCTTGTCTTGCCTGCCACGTGTCCATGGAAACATCTGCAAACGCGGACATTGCTGGCTCTTTGGCTGTAAACAGAGATGAGAACTGAACCCTAGAGTCAGATACGACTGGCTTTCGAGCAAGGGTGATCTTGCTCCCTAGAATTAGGGAAGAAATAAATTATCTGGCTTTGTATTAGAAAAATTAGCAATTGGCAATAACACTTATATACCACCCCATAAAGCTTAGTACACTCTCTAGGCAGGTAATTAGCATTTTGTCCCCAACATGCTGAGTATTCATTTTACTGACCTTGGAAGGATGGAAAGCTGAGTCTACCTTAAGTCCCATCAAGTCCCTTGAGTCCCATCAAACTTGAGTCCCATCATTTAATACATAAATGTTTTCCATGAGCCTAAAAATAATCATATATGAGGATGAAACACTTTTACATATTTGAAATGAATCTTGGATGCTACTTGTCATAGGCTGAAAAATATGCAAATAAATCCTCCTATTGGTGGAACAGGGGTTGTGGTGGTTTTAGTGGTTAAGATGTTGAACTTGACAACCAGAAGGCTGGCAGGTCAGAAGTTCAAGAACTGAGTGCTGTGCAATGGAGTGAGTCCCCATCATCTATCCCAGTTCCTGCCAACTTAGCATTTTGAAAGCAAGAAATTGCAAATAAAGAGGTAACACCTTGTTGGGAAAGGTTACCATATTTTGTCTATGTCATCTAGTCATGCCTGACATTTTTTGTTGTTCAGTCGCACAGTCGATTCCGACCCTTTGCGGCCCCATGGACCACTGTCCGCCAGGCACTTCTGTCCTCCACCATCCTCCTCAACTTGCTCAGTTCTGTGCCCATTGTCTCTACAATACCATCTAGCCATCTCATTTTGGGCGGCCCCCTTTTTCTTTTGCCCTCCACCTTCTCAAGCATCAAGGCTTTCTCAAGTGAATCCTCTCTTCTCATTTGATGTCCAAAGTACTTTAGCTTCATCTTTACAATTTGACCTTCTAAGGAGCAATCAGATTTGATTTCTTCTAAGATTGACCTATTTGTTCTCCTTGCTGTCCAGGGGACTCTCAAAACTTTCCTCCAACACCACATCTCAAAGGCATCTAATCTTCTGCACTCAGCTTTGGTAATGGCCCAGCTCTCACAACCATACATTGCCACTGAGAATACCATTGCTTTGACTATACAAATGTTTGTTTACAATGTGATGTGAACATAGAAATATCTGCATATGCAGAGAGCACTGGCTCATTGGCTGTAAATGGAGATGGATATCATTCCCTAGTGCAGTGATGGCTAATCTTGGCACTCCAGGTGTTCTTGGACTTCAATTATCAAGAAGCCCAAGTCAGCACTCCTACTGATCAGGACTTTTGGAAATTGAAGTTCAAAAACACCTGGAATAACAAGGTTAGCCATCATGGCCCTAGAGTCCAACACAATTGGCTTTCGACTGAGGGAGACCTTATCGGTGGAATAGTTTTCATGAGTGAAATGGAGATGAGGGATGTTTTCCTCTCTCCTGACAGTTTTGCACACATTCAAAATCTACTCCAAAGTGTTGGGAGACAATAAGGAAGAGGAGTTCAGTGTACATGGTGGTTTCATGAAGTAATCCTGCTCATGCAACATCCCATTTTGCCTCTTTCCTTAAATGCCCTACTAAGAATTATATCAGAACAATATCCCAGTTATAACACAAACAGTTTTGACAATTTCCCTGCCATTGCCTTTTAATTCTGAAATGAATCTATGCAATATTAAATTAATTATGGTCATTTATTTAATTGTATAATTACACTTAGCTGGATACAGACTCAGTCCATGGTCAAAGTTGACCCGCAGAAATAAGTGGGGCATGTTAGGTAGAGGCATGAATCTGCATTATCTCATTATTGGTATGAAATCAAGAAAAAGAACCATCTTTTTCTCTTTGCAAAAAATATGTTTGAGGCCTTATTTTTGTTTTGTTTTGAGTAACTGGATCTGGGGATTTTGTAGATTTTTTGAGGGGGTCATTTTTTCCCACAGAAGAGATCCCAATCTACACAGAATTATCACAGTTCCTGCATCAAGCTCTTCAGACCTTGCACTGAGCTGTGCAGAAGTTGGTAATTTTGAACTAAAGAACATCATTTTTTTGTGGGAAACCAAGATATCTTGCTGATAAAGGAGATACTCTTGATGAGAAATCTTGTCATGGTGACATTTGGAAAATGGCTGAGAATAAGCAATTTTTTTTTTAGTATTTTTCAGATTTAAGATATGGTTAACTGAATCCCCACTGATTTCAAAGGGGTTTCTCTAAGCATTGATTAATTCTCTGTTTTTTAACCTATATACCTGTCAGCATGGATGATACCAAAGTGTAAATTGGCCCTGTAATTGAATGGTAGCATTTCCCATGATTTCTGAGTGGTTTGTATCTAAGCATCTATCAGGTGATTCTTGTTCTACATTATGTGGGTGGAAGGAGTGTTGCTAACCCCATATTTATTTATTTGTTTGCTTTTCAGATTAGCTTCAAGAACCTTGTTTATGAATGAGTGGACACATTATAAATGTCTGTCATGAAGACTGAAAGTGGCTTAAGTACTCAAAGCAAAGGATAATTATATACAGAAACGTTGCCATTTGGGAAGAGAGCAACAGTCAGACTGAAGTATCACACTGGGTCAGCTGTTGAGGCCAACTTGCATAATAGCTTACTTTATGATTTAGAATTAGAGGGCAAAAAGTGTATTAATATAATTTTCAGACTATGCCAGTGGAGGAGATTTGTAATTTCATTTTTTTTAAAAGGGCACTCATTATAGTGAGGGGAATACTGAAAGGAAAATTAACAGGAGGAAAAATAATATTTGCATAAACAGAAAGGTATCAGAGCTTTTGGGACTTGGTAACAGATGGAAGTCCTAGGTACCAGAACATTGTGGCCAACTATAATTCTTAGGTACTTCTCAACCACACAAAGCAGTGTGTTTGTCGTACCAGAAATTGTATATGGGTATTTTAAAAATTCAGGTTGCATTTGTTTGTTCATACTTTCTGTGTTAAAGGTTCAATGCTTCCAAAAAGGTTTTTATGATGTAAATTGAATTTATTTGAAGCTAAGCAAGTTAAGATATATTTTCTCTTCTCTCTCTTTTCTTTGACCAGCTTATTACTTATTGCAGGGGTTCCCAACCTTTTCAAGCTGGGGGCCGGGTCATGCTCTCTCAGTCAGCTTCAAGGGCGGATGGCCATTTTGCCCTACCTGTATGATGAGGTGGCCAATTTGTCCCAACAGCTTCAAAGAGGTGGCTTTTTTATTTCTTGAATGCCCTTAGAGGGGTGGGATCATATGAAATGGTCCTTTGTGCCAGATCCAGTCCACAGGCTTTAGGTTGGAAACCCTTGACCTAGTGGATAATGGGCATGTTGTGCAAATGCTTCAGTCAAGTATCTATAAAGGCTCCCATGACATTTGCCCAAAATACTAATTCAACATGTGAGTGCTTCTTCTGGACTGACCTGGAAATCAAAAAGAGCTTGTTTATATCAAAGGACTGGCTGATGTACAACCATCAAATATCTAGGTGGGAGAACAGCTGGAACATAACAACCTTTAATGGTCTGAACAGTTGTACCATTAATTACCCTTTGTATTACAACTGTAAACCCCTTACCTGCATTCATTTTGATTCTGTTCAACTCCTCCATCATTTGAGGATATTTTTTAAATCCTAAGCACATAATTGAGATCCCAAAGAATCCTCTCCAGTCAGAGCATAACCTACTAGAAATTGTTATCAGTTGTCCACTACTCCATAGAAAGGAACAAAATTACCTTCTAGGGTATATATCAAGGTAGCAATATTTATAGAGATAAAACCATTTTCTCAAACTAAGGTTTAGCTGGCTCACAATAGCAAGTAGATGGAGGGCTTTTTTAATGAAAAAAGTCATGGTCATGGAACTATGCCAAGTAACATAGCAAGTAGTAGCCCAGGACAATATGGAACAAAGAGCTCCTTTGCTTTAAAGAACTTACTGAGTCATTGGTTCCAAGAGCTATTCTGTGAGTGCAAACAGACCTAAATAGAATGGGGAAGTGAGCAAAGCTAACAAAATGATATCTTCTTTTATGTCCCGATTAAACCCTGGACTGCCAAAATGAAGCCACTTTCTTGGCATTGTCATTGGCCAAACTTAAGTCCTCATCAGTGCATGTTTCTGGAATAATCAGAAGATTAGTAATTGAGCCTATATCTCTCTACATTAAAACAGTGTGGTGTTATCTCCCAGCAGACCCCACTTGAGCTGTTGACACTCCAACCCTCAGCCTAATTCAAGGTCCTCCAAGTGACATAGAGGAGGTTGAGGTCCTCAGCATTATCCTCCTTTAATGTTGCTCCTTGACCAGTGAGCTCCTTCCTCCATCTTCTAATCTGATCTTGTTTATGCAAACCCTCAAGAATGTTTGTTCTTGCCATTCATCAAATGCTCAAAAAAACAAACCCCTTAAGTCTTTAAAGGTTCGGCTGAGATTCTGGAAAAGGC
The DNA here is from genome assembly GCA_030440675.1 of Furcifer pardalis. Lineage (NCBI taxonomy): Eukaryota > Metazoa > Chordata > Lepidosauria > Squamata > Chamaeleonidae > Furcifer > Furcifer pardalis. Next base: position 64,356,503 of record CP126891.1, read on the forward strand.
TCAAAGGAAGATGGTTCAATTTTTTTTTGCTTCTATTCAGATCAGGCTGGAATGGCATGAAAAATGTACTGGATTTATTGGCATGGATCTGTATTCAGGTAAAGGCAGACTGGGAAGGGAACTGTGCACCTGCACTCCTGACAATTATGAGATATATCTATAGCCTCTCAGTCCTTTTTTCTAAATTCATCTGGATGCTGCACACATATTCCCTATCATTTTTGCAGTTATGTTTAAAATAACTCATTAAATAGGTTAAGAAGGTCTATCCTCTGGAGCTATTTTACATCCCTATTTCAAAATCTATATTAATGTTTGTCCAAGGTAGTGACATGTCATGTTTGGCCTATGGGGAAATAGGCTTGTGGTGTTGCTGAGGCCATTATAGGATCCATGATCAATTATTCAATAAAAAAGACCAGGCCATGGGACAGATGAGGGGGTTATCAGTTTGGTATTCAAAGAGGGAGCAGAATTCTGTAAACACCTGCTAAAATGTATTGCTTGAGCAGCTAAACCTGAATTATTATCATAATGAAATAATATCATGGAATTTTTTCAACCAACCTGATTATGCAGAAGGTGAACATGAAAATCAAAGCTATGTGGCATCTATTACACTATTGCCCAACAGTGTTCAATGGATTATTTGAGGATTATTTGTGTTGCTCATGCTGGAAAGCAAATTTGACATGAAAAATGAGGTTTCTCTTTTAAAATCTTGTTTGTACAGCCACATGGTATTATCTCCCTTGCAGTGAAATAGAAAATGTAGGTCTGACTATGAAGAGATGAGCAAGCTCCTAAGCATTCCAAAAGAGAAAATATGAAAGTGAAACAATATAATTTATTTTAAGACCATGGAGAGCATTCCCCAGCCATCAGTATCAACAGTTTCTTGTAAAACCATGTCCTATAGCTGTGCTGGCTCTCAAAATGGTGCAATCATCCACACTTCATACTAAAGAGGACAAACAAAACCCTCCAACTTCCAAAATGCTGGCTGAAATGCTGTCATACTTGACACAGTTTAAAGTTGTTTTATACCTGTGAAAGTTAACATGTGGTTACATCCAGCACCTGAAATACTGCTTGATGGATAGGATTTCCTGGTCCGTGTGAATTTTGCAGTGTAACGTCAAGTTACACAGGTCTAGTCACACAACAATGGTGCTGCTAAGTCTTATGGTGCATTAGCTTTTTTTCCTTTTCTGCTGAATACAGAAGACATCAGTTATTGAGTCTGACCAATGTGCTATGTAATGTAATTATATTTCATCTGAGTAGCAACCACTCTGTATGGACAGTGGTATCATCAGAACAGACTTCAACACCACACTATTACAATAATTATATCTTCCAGGAGCCCAAATCCATAATCTTCTCCCTCCACTTATTTTTTTTCTATAAGTGGAACAACCTTCCCTGACACCAATACATGACATAAGCAACCCTTTCCCCTTTTATTACCATAAATCATGCTTCTATTGAGATTATTGGTTTCTCCTCTTTACATGTTATGCATATCCTTTCTTTTTGTATCCTGTATTAGATAATTATTACCTGAATGGAAGCTGCTTACTTCATCTGGAATTTTAAAAAGTCATCACAAAATATAACCTCCAAGCACTCAGCTTACCTCAACAAGGAGAAGCAATAAGATTTGGAATTTTTCCTCATCACTTATTTTTTATACTTTTCACATAAACAATATCAATTTCTTGATCTGGAGTGTTGAAAAACACCAAATGATGTGGTTCTGTCCAGCTGAATCACTACAGAACTGAATGAGGCCTCATGTGGCAAGCCTTATCGGGGGTTATGTTTTTCCTCAGTAACACTGCTATTGCCAGGGAAATTTTGGCAATGGAAAAACTGAAAGTAGTACCAGCTCATTTTAATTCCCCCAGAAAGCAGTGCTATATATAACTCGCAAGTTGTATGTGTATTCTATTCAACCTGCCATAGAAGTGGCCAACACTACCTGGAATAGGGATGGGAGTTATGATGGGAAGGGAAAGTTATCATCTCACTCTGGTGGTCATTTATTATCTCTATCCTTATCTATTCCTTGTTTGAAACCACCAATGGGAAATAAAGTAGTACCACCATAGGAAACGGATGTGTTTTTCAGATTTTGGTAGTATCATTAAAGGAGTGTATGGCTCCCAAACTAAATATATCTCAGTAGACATTAAAATGATAACAGAGCACTTCAATTACAAGTCAAGAACCAGATAGCAAATAAATAGTAAATGATACTGAAGAAGTTCTATTCTGTGACTGTAATGTCCCTCCCCCCACACACACTTCAGACTTTCACAGAACTCTTCCACAGCTTATTCACACTCAAAATGCATAAAATATCCTTTATTCACCACAAAAAGTGGCAGGTAGAGTCTAAGAACACTACCGTCAGGGATTTAGTGCTTGAATTTGATGTGTTGAATTATGCTCATTAGTTAATTTAATTCATTTAGTTCTTTCATTAGTTAAGGGTGATGTTTCAAATGGGGAATAATAAAGACATTATGTTCATAAAATTAAGGTTTCCATAAAATGTTCATTAAATCTAAGGTTTTCTGAGCTAAGGTAAAGGTCATCCTTGATCGAAATCCAGTCATATCCGACTCTGGGTTTCCATGCCCATCTCTGTTTATAGGCAAAGAGCCAGCGCTGTCTGCATCTGCAGACATTTTTGTGGACATGTGGCAGGCATGGAATGCTGTTTACCTTCCCATCAAAGTGGTCCCTGTTTATCTTCTTGCAATTTCTTATTTTTGAACTGCTGCATTGTTTAACCCAAAACCAGAAATCCCAGTTTCATTTGTATTTATTATTATTTTCATATTTTATTTTTCAAAAAAAGATGCTTTTAACCTTTATTTTCCATTGTCCCTGACTCTACCCACTATGCACACATGTACATAAGCAGCCCACTGTACAAATAGCAATTCACCACAGGTGAATAACTGCAAAGGACATATTTTTAATAAATATTTCAATAGTCAAACTGCAAAGAAAAAGAGTTTTTCCTTCACAATTCCTTGAAAGCAGTTCTTCAATAAGAGGGAAAACCAAAAAGGAAACTGATTATGACTTCAAAGGAGAAACTTCCTACAATGTATCCATTCTCACATGAATGTATCTATTCTGGAAAGGAGAGATACTTTTTTTAAAGAAAGTTTTAGAAAGAGTGGGGTTGTGTGTTTTAAACCTTCACAGAAAATGTTTCTGAAGTCCAATCCAAATTGTGTAAGCATCAAAAGAAAGGGTATTCTGTCCCCTTTCAAGCACATTTTAGATCGCCGCCAAACATCTCCCCCCCAGGCAGAAAAGTCATTTCAGTGTGTCACATTTTTCCTCAATATCTTTTTTTGTTGATTCATGCTTTGGCGTCATTTTTCTCCACATGTTGTATGTGAACTGTGTCCACCTCAGGAAGTTGTCATATTCACTTTTTAAATTGGATTTCCCTCCGGGGGGGGGGGGGCTTGTGTGACCTGTTTTTAGGGTTTTTTTGTAAGATGCTTCATAGATTATGTTTCCAAAGTCCAATGCCAAATATGAAAGTGTCCCCACAAAGGTTAATCTTTCCTATTTCAAACACACTTTGGATCATCTGAATTGGTTAAGTAGTTTTTTTGCTAGCCCCATGACAACTGACCCGGCCCCAGCAAAACTGTCACTTTTCCGATACTACTTCCGAAAGCGATGATGTCATCACTTTGCATTTTTGGCTTTTATTTTCTACCAATTCTTGAAGTCACTGAGACGATCTTTCAAATGACATAATCCTTATTTTCATTGGTGCCTTAGTTTTGGTGTTACAGCTTCTCAACAGTACATGATTTTCGTTAAATTGCAAGAGCTGTCAGACCAGCTAACCGAAAGGTAAGACATTCATAGAATTCACATCAAAATAACCCAAAAATACTCTCAGGCATCCTTTTTTGACTCAAACCACATTCTAAATAAACTTTCACTCTGCCATTCCTCTCTTCAGTATCTCCTACATTAGTTCACTAGCCCAGGGGTTCCCAACCTAAGGGCTGGATTCAGCCTGCAGCACCACTCCAAGGGCACAACCCCCCCCAAATGGCCACCCCTTTGAAGCTGCTGGGACAAAATGGCCACCCTCATTGTGCAGGCAGGGCAAAATGGCCAACTGGTCCTCGAAGCTGACTGTGAGAGTGTGACTCAGCTCTCAGCTTGAAAAGGTTGTTATCCCCTGGATTACACTGTGATTGCCTGAACAGCCAATTGTCATACACTACAGCTACCTCTCTTTATGGGAGAATTTCATGTCAATGTATTCTCAGAAATAATTTTTCCAAAGTTGGCATTTTTTTACAGACTGGCGAGTTTAAAAGATTAAACTGTGGGAAAGCAAAACTTATGAATTTGTCAATTCAGACCAGGGTTTGGCATAGTCATCTCTTGAAACACCAAGGAGTGAATTCCTATGTATTTGTACACATTTATGCTACTTCTTTCTTTTCAGATGCTCTGCATTTCTAATACTGATATGCCAGGTGGGTACAATTTGGCCCCCTCCATGCTATTAATGGCTGCATCCATAGGCTGTGCTGGCATACGAAAAATCATCAAAATTTGAAATTCACATATTTTTAGGATGAAAAGAACATCTTGACATTCTTACAACTTGAACACAAAAGAGTAAGAGATTTCCCATTCCCTAGTTTGGATAAGTCAATAACACCCCTTAGTACCTTGTTCTCTGAAAGTGCGAGCTAACCTAGGCTGAAGTTTACATAGTATTGCAGACTATGATGGCTTAGTGGTGAAGACACTAAACATGATGACTGGAAGGTCAGCAGTTCGAGACCCGAGTACTCCATGACAGAGTGAGCTTCCATTTCTGTCCCAGCTCCTGCCAACCTAGCAGTTGGAAAGCAATAAATTGCAAATAAATAAATAGGTACTACTCTGGTGGGAAGATAAACAGCATTCTGTGCACTCTGGTCATGCCTGCCACATGTCCACAGAAACATCTGCCAATGCCAACAGCGCTGGCTCCTTAGCTATAAACAGAGATGAACACTGAACTCTAGATTCGGATTTGACTGGCTTTTGAGCATGGATGACCTATAGCAGACTGTACAACCTTTCACACCCCAAATGGAACACTAGAATTGGGTCATACATAGCAGACCATCAGAAATTGGTATCCCATCTTAGGGATGTCAGAGCAATACTGTTCTAAAAGCTTCACTTGAAAAAAATTGTTTAGCATCTGCATAAGCTTCTATTTTCATCCCATAATTGCAATTGCACTTTTAAGAGAAAAATACAGAACATATTGGCAAGTTGCTTAAAAAGAAGTTGGCAAAAATGTGTACAGTAATTAAGTACTCTCCTAATTTTTATCTTTGAAATACTGAATGTTTTTATAAACTTCACCTATAAATCTCCTTAAATCATGTTAATCTGGTTTACCTGGTTTTAGACTGAGTTTTTTCTCTTTCTATCTGTTCTGTTGCAATTACTTGGCGTCATATTTCCCTTCTTTGCCTGCTTTTCATTTTCTCCTGTTGTTTCTCCCCAAATAGTTCTTATGTTGCCCTTCTACGATCATCTTGTAATTGTTCATTTCCAAGGCCTAATTCCATACAGACAGCTATATTTTCTGGGTTAGCATATCTAGATAGTAAAGGTGAGTATGTATGGTAATATTGATTTCATTTGAGTGTTTGTGTTATGAACATAATATATCAGGATATTTTGGAAGACTTTCCAGAGTCTTTTGAAACACTTTATCTCTCTGTTGACTTAGACTTCTGCATCATCCTTCCCAGCATGTTTCTTGAAGCACCTAATAATATTTTTTGCAAGTAAATCAGCATGAAGGGAATTACTGTTGCCTTCCATATTTTGACAAATACATTTCTCACTTCCAATATGATATGCTCTCATAAACTGACACATTGTTCCATTAAGTTGTTCTTCAGAATATATCAAAGGGGGGGGGGGAGTTTGGGAGGGTAATAATATTTTTCAAAAATGTCACAGCAGATCATACTAGTTGTCTATAAATCCCTTTAATGGCCCAGTATCCCTTCTGTGCCATGGACACTAGTAACAAATCAAGAAAGGGGAAGGAGAAGGGTAAGACATATAATATAAGACTTGTATGTGATTAACTACCCACAACATTTGATACACTGATGTACTAGTACTCCAGCTGAAAAATATACACTGAGGTTCAGTGTTCTACAAAGAAGACCACAGGAGTGGAATTTCTCATTTACCCCACACAGGGCTGTTCCTTTCATGTTGGTTCAAGCCTGCCTGAAGTAAATTGTGTATCAATTGCTAAGCAGAGGAACATCTTACTGCATGTCTCATCTACAATGTATATCTTCTTCTTCTACGTAGCTTTTGACCAGGAAGCTGCATGAGGCAGTTCAGTCTCATCTTATTCTAATTTGTAGACTATTTAGCTGTGACTATGCCATGTTGCCTGAGGTGCACCACATGGAGACTGTGAAGAAGAAGACCAAATCATGGACCACATTATATTTAGGTGTCCTTTATGCACATTTGGAGGCACTTTGGAGGACTTGCATAGTGTCACATATGAAGCCCTTCAATGACTTTCAAACTTGGATGTGGAACTCTAATATTAACTTGAGATGGTCAGTTTGTGCTTGCTGTATTTATCAACATTAAAGTAGACAATCATATAATAAATAAATAAAATCTATAGCGTGTAGTCTGTTCATTCTACATGAAGTCCCAATTTGCCTTTTTGTACTCTTAATTAAATTTTACACAATTTTAAGCTCATTAATCAAGAAAAACAAAAGACAAAATAAAGACAAAACTGGTGGTTGCCTCTCAAAGTCTGCTATATTTTAATGTGAGATTTCATGGATCAAGTCTACATCTTCAGAGTCTGTCTTTAAGGTGACACAACAATCTTGCCTTTAATTTTTGTTACCTTTGTTTTGATGCCTGCCAGGCAACATTCCAAAATCATCAAGTTTTTATTATTTCAACTTTTGGGAAACTCTTTTTCTCCACTCACCCCACCCTCCACTTCTATCCTTGTATGCCACTTTGTTATATAATCTGTAGTTTGCCAGCTGACTGAGAACATCTTGTTTTCATCATTTTAGGCATGCAGATGATTGGTTTGAACATATATATGTAGTGAGTAACTTGTGAGACCATTGTATACGGCACATTGCTTGCACTTGGTTTCATGGCCCAAAGTATCAATGACAACTGAATTATATTTTTATCATTGATCGCAGGTAAGCTTTCACCATGCCTAGGGCAGCAAAAGTTTTCATGTTCAACTCCAGCTATGTCTAGTGAGGTCCCCTGGGTTGCAGTTGATGGGAGAAATTGTCACAGGCTTTTGAGTTCTTTATTTAATGTAGGCAACAATACTGGACTAGTTGAACAAATAATTGGACTTAATATAGAGCAAGTTTTGTCTCTCTCTGGCAAAGGTATCCAGACAACAAGATTCTTTCAAGCCTGGAACATTCTATCATTATATGATCAACAGGTGTTCCATGAAGACATAAAAGCAGAGCTAAATAAGGAGATATTTGATTTCATATTATTCCTGTGCTAAACTTTATTTAATTCCAGTTAGACCTTTTCCCTTCCTCCACTAAGTGATTTATGTTAAGCTAGCATTATCAAGTTTGTGCTTTGTTTAATTCTACTACTCACAAGAAATGTATGGTATGGTTTGGGATTCATTTGAATTATTTGTTGTTTTCTAAGTTGTCTAGAGTCTAAATTGTTGAGAGGCTTCTGCAGCAGGCTGAGAGGTCGCTTCGGCAACCGGCCCCAGGACGCTTTCCCACCTACTCCTCGGACCTGCCCTGGCCGGGGCTTTAAGAACTGCCAAGGCACAGGACTTCCTTGCTGCCCCACCCTAGAGGCTTCTGCAGCAGGCTGAGGGGTCGCCTCAGCGACTGGCCCTGGGCCAGGGCTCTAAAGGCCACCATGGCAATGGATGGTGGGATTTTTTTTTCCCGTAGTAGCCGCCCCATGGACTAACTTGGTGCTGGGTAGAATGGTTATTGAATTGTATTGTTAAAATTGGTGTTGTAACATGGTATCTTCTCTGTGTCAAGGACTGTACTTGTTGGATTGATACTGCATAATTTTTATAGTGTATTATTATATGTTGTTCTTGTAATTTGATTTAGATATATTGTACTAAATTATATATATTGTATTACTGTGCATTTATTGTATTTGGGGTGTTTACCTGTGATCTATGTATGATGTTATTATGATTGTGTAACTGTATATTTTGCATTCCTGCAAGTAGCCCAGAGTCGTTGTATGCAAGTGGGATGGGGTATAAGACTAAATAAATAAATAAAATAAGTAGGTAAGAAAACAAATAAATAAGTAAATCAATGAATAATTTTTCTCAAATATCATTTTACAAGTACACTAGTACCCCGGATAACGTTGAGACTTGGTTCTACAAGTCTCGTCGTTATCCGGTTTTTAACGTTGTGCAATGCATTGATCACACAACGTTAAAAAAAGCCCTGTTTCCCTGGAGGTTGCAGCAAGCCAGAATGTCGGGATTTGAACCCTGACGTTTTGGCTTGCTGCACTGGCTGAGGACGTCGGGGAAGCCCAGAAACAGCTTGGATCGTGTCCCCTGCCTGCTCCAGAGAGATCAGAGGACCCGATCTACAGCTGCAGGGTGGCTGGGGAAGCTGACAGGGACTCCCTGTCGGCTTCCCTAGCCACCCGTCCTTGCCTCTGCAGCTGTGGAGTGGCTGGGGGAGCCCCCCGTCAGCTTTCCAGCCACCCCACCCCTGCCTCCATAGCTGCAGGGTGGCTGGGAAGATGAACGGAGAACCCCGTTCAGCTTTCCACCCACCCTGCTGCTAAGAACAACTGTATCAGATAACGTTAAAAACCGCGTTATTCGATACAAGATTTTTCTGAAAATCTTGTAACGTTATGCGGTTTTAGCGATATCCGGTACTTGCGTTATCCAGGGTATTGCTGTACATGCAATTTATTTGCTTATTCAACAATATAGCATTCCAGAGGCCATGAAAACTATTCTACTACTTACCACCACCACCACCACCACCACCACCACCACCACCACCACCACCACCACCACCACCACCACCACCACCACCACCACCACCACCACCACAACAACAACAACAACAACAACAACAACAACAACAACAACAACAACAACAACAACAACAACAACAACAACAACAACTACTACTACTACTACTACTACTACTACTACTACTACTACTACTACTACTACTACTACTACTACTACTACTACTACTACTGGTCCTTCACCCAAAATGTGATGTTAATCATTTGTACTTACCAAGAGCTGAGGGTAGCAGTAGGCTCTTACAGGTGAAACAGACAGTAGAGAAAGAAAAGCATAGCTTAAGAAATGTGAAGAGCCTATGCTTCAGAAAGTTAATAAAGGAGGACTTTAGAAAATAGTGAAGAAAGCTGAATATAGAAAAGAAAGGATTGAAAGTCAAGATGCAAGCTGGAAAAACAAGCCTATGCATGGTCAAATGCTTCAAAAACATAGAAGGAATGGCTGACCAAAGATGACATGGGGATGGTTAAGAGCAGGACTTTTGAAGAAGGAAACTGAAGGATTGATCTTGGCAACTTAGGAAAAAGTTTGGTCAACAAATTGTATGAAGACAAAAATATAGCACATATCCAACAATAGCAAATGCTGGCTATGTAATGAAAAGGACAAAACAGTAAATCAACAGATGCAGGAAAATTTTGTTGTTTTTCAGTGGCATAGTCAATTCAAACCCTTTGAGACAGTATGGACCATTGTCCTCCAGGCACCTCTGTCCCCCACCATCCTCCTCAACCCTCCCAGCTCTGTGTCCATTGTGTGTACAATACCATCTAGCCATCTCATTTTTGGCTGCCCCTTTCTTTCTTCTCCACCTTTCCCAGCATCTCTTCTCATTTGATGTCCAAAGTACTTTAGCTTCATTTTTACTATTTGACCTTCTAAGGAGCAGTCAGAGTTGATTTCTTCTAAGATTGACCTATTTGTTCTCCTCTTTGTCTAGGGGACTCCCAAACTCTCCTCTCAAAGGCATCTATTCTTCTGCGCTCAGCTTTCCTAATGGTCCAGCTCTCGCAACCATACATTACCACCGGGAATACCATTGCTTTGACTATACGAATTTTTGTTTACAATGTGATGTCTCTACTTTTCACTATGTTCCCCAGGTTTCTCATCCCTTGACTCCCAAGAATCAGTCACCTTTTTATTTCATGGCTGCAATCACCATCTGCAGTGATATTCTAAGAAAGTTAAATCTGTCACTGCTTCTACTTTTTCACCATCTTGTTGGATCATCTGACCTCCTCTCTCTCTCTCTGTCTGCATGTCTTAATCTTTTTACTTAATCCTTTTAATCTTTTAATCTTGATTTTTCTGTTGCGTTTTTATTCTGTTCTAACTGTTTTGGAGAGTTTGTTAGCTGCCCTGGGTCTTTTTGAGGAGGGTGGTATAAAAGTGTGATTAAATAATAATAAATAAAATTTCCAGGGACTAACAGGGCCTGTTACCATTATCTTGGTTTTCTTGATATTGAGTCTCAAGTCAGCTTTTGCACTCTCTTCTTTCAACCTAAGCAGCAGTTTCTTTAGGTCTTCCTCACTTTCTGCCATTAGGGTAGTGTCATCTGCATATCTAAAGTTGTTGATGTTTCACCCAGCAATTTTGATCCCAAATTGTGATTCCTCCATCCCTGCATTGAGCATTATGTGCTCTGTGTATAAGTTGAATAATCAGGGTGATAAAATGCAGCCCTATCTTACTCCTTTTCCTGTTCCAAACCACTCCGTCATTCCTTATTCTGTCCTAACTGTTGCTTCTTGACTCTTGTACTGATTTCTCTTGAGGCATATAAGATGTTCTGGTATTCCCATCTCCATAATTAATGCCACATTTTGTTGTTGTCCACACAGTCAAAGGTCTTGGTCAGTGGTGGGATGTCAAAAATTTTACTACCCCACCGTGATGTCATCACAGTGTGGGTGGAGCTAACGTCATGATGTCATGATGTCATGGGTGGGGCCAAAGAATAAAATAAAATAAAATAAAAATAAGCACACACACACACACACACACACACACACACACCTCAGCCAACATGTTAGGACATTTTTCTTTTGGGGGGTATTGTACAAAGATTGCTGCCCAGTAGAATAGTACAGCTTTAAGACCCTGCAAGTGTTCTGAACACAGGTGTTCATAATAGAGCCACAGACTGATTGCCCGGCTGTGCCTGCCTCGTCTATGTGCCCCATTAACAGCCCTGCTGTGGCTGATTAGAGAATCTGCCCAGCAACACCAGGGTATAACCGTGGCCCTCTGGGAAGGGTCCACAGAGGAGGTCATTATACGGAGGAGGTTATCATTCGGAGGAGGTTATCATTCGGAGGCGGTTATCATACTGAGCAGGTTGTCATACTGAGGAGGCTGTCATACTGAAGGACTGAGATACTGAAGAAGAGACTACAGAGAGAGACTGCTGAAGGAGGTCGTGCTGTTGATGAGAGTTTCTCCAACTGAGAAGGAAGAACTGCTGAAGATTACCAGGACTCTGTGCATGCTCTTGGGATTGGAGCCAACAGAGGAATCCAAGCTGTGGGGCTTGGAGAGAGAGACTGGTACTGTTGTATATAGACCTGTGTATGTCTGTCTTCCCCTCACTGTTAGGTAAAGCGCACCTTTCACTGAAGGCATATGTGTGTGTGTCATTGGACTAAAAGCTTTCACTGCGTAACAGCTTAAAAGTGTTACTCTGCTATCGAGACACACATATCGCTTGGGGAATCCCTGACACAACCCACCCACCCACCCAAAACACAAATCTGTAATTAAATAAAATACATAAATAAATAAAATAAAAATTACATTAAAATACACCAGGCCTTTTTAGGAACTGTGGTAGTACGTCAAGATAGGTAAAGGTATTAAATACACATTAAAATACACACAGACACACCACATCCAAAGGTGAGTCACTTACCCTGGGGAGCAGGCTATAGAGAGCTTCAGGCTAGCGGCTTCTCTTCCTCCTCCCCGCTTGGGAGGACAGCAAGGAGGCTGTGCATACACGCCAAGCACTGTAGGTGTGCATGCACACCAAGTGCTTGGCGCACATGCCCAGAGGTGGAACCAGTGAAAAGGTAAGTCCCGAAGGTGGTTTCCCCCAAAAGCTGCTGCCGGTTCTCCAGGCCACTGGGGAAAGTTACTACCGGTTCTGGAGAACTGGTGAGAACTTGTTACATCCCATCACTGGTCTTGGTGTAGTGAATGAAACAGAAGTAGACTTGTTTCTGATATTCCTTTGTTTTCTCCATGATCCAACATATGTTGGGAATGTGGTCTCTAGTTCCCCTGCCTCTTCTGAACCCCACCTGCACTTCTGGTAATTCTCTCTCCACATGCTACTGCAGTCTATCCTGTATTATCTTGAACATCACCTTGCTAGCATGTGGGATGAACACATTTGTTCGATAATTTGAACATTATTTAGCATTACCCTTTTTTGGGATTGGAATGTGTATTTATTTAAATTTGTTTATCATCCTCCTCCCTGAAGGGACCCAGGGCAATTCACAACACGTAAGCATCAACAACAATTTAAAACCAGTTCAAAAATTAAAATTTTTAAAAGAAGCTTATAAACTTAACATTAAAAAACTAGGCATTATAGCTAGGAGGCATACTGATACGTATACTGATCTTTTCCTATCCTGTGGCCATTGTTGTGTTTTCCAAATCTGCTGGCATACAGAATGCAATAATTTGATTCCATCATCTTTTAGGGTTTTGAAAAATTCAGCTGGGATACCATAATCTCAACTGGCATTGTTGTTTGCAGTGTTTTTAAGGGCCTTTTTGACTTCACTCTCTAGGATGTCTGGCTCAAGTTCAATGTTCTCCTCATTGTGATTATCAGGGGTGCTGAAGTCCTTTTTGTATAGTCCTATGTGTATATTTCCATTTTTTCTTAATCTCTTCTACATTACTATACCAGGAGATGCATGAATTGAAGACAAACAACTGGAGAATATAAGAAAATATTGTGATTTGCAAATTGAAGTTGAGCGTCATTGGAGGAAGAAATTTGTTATACCTATAGTGATTGGGGCCCCTGGAGCATTATCTAAAGGACTCCCTAGATATTTGGAGATTTCGGATCTACTGGACATGAACATCCTAATTCTCAAAAAACAAACTCTAATAGGATCCACATATATATTCAGAAGTTACCTTAATAGTTTTTAGGTCCTTGGTTAGGGCTTGAACTGTTAATTTTATACCAGTCCTCAACTGTGAATGGAATGGTAGATTTGTATAATAATTATAATCTGTCTGTCTGCCTGTCCATCCAGAAAAACCAAACATCAAAATTAATCTTAAGGACACATGGATAGATAATGCTTAATGACACCTGGATAGATAGTACTGTACAACACTAAAACCACACACTATCATAATAAGGAGAGGAAGGCAAACAGTATAAATGTTCCAGTAAACAACTGGTCAAAACAACTACAATATTAACACCCACTGTACCTCCAAAAGGAAGCAATTCATACTTCTGGTTCATATCCCTATATGTTTCAGATTTAATTTGCCTGAAAAGTAAAAATTCTGTTTGAGTTTTTGCAAAAGTTTCCAGGTTCAGAAGAGTTTGGGGCTCAGCTCATAATGAGCTTGAGATTTTCAACCTCTCCTAAATGTTATCATTTATCAACATCAGGAACTGCAGTACATGTGTGACCAGCTTGATTGCCTCATTAACATACTGAGGGTTCTTAGTATGACAGATAACAAGTATACACTTACAGATAATTACAGATAGGCTTAGGCAAGGAAGTTTCATTAGTCATCTGTTGCCTTAATTTCTCCACATTCTACATACATTTCTCCATGTTTTAAAGCTGAGGTTTTCTAGCAATGAAGCATCTGGTGAGTGATCTTTTGAGCTACATGCATTTTGACAGAACAACTGCTTTTAACAGGTTTCTGACGCACCCACTGGAATACCTTCTGTCTTATTGGCAGGTATATCAGCTATGCTAAACAAGTCTTTCATGCCAGATTCAGTCCACACAGTTTAAAGAAATAAACAAGCCCTGTTCCTAATACATAACCATAAGCAGTGTGAAATCAAACACAGAACTTTGTCAGATATCTGAAAAATTATGCTGGCAGGCCTTTGCAACTCACAGACTCTGGCAGACTTTCCTGACTTAAATAGAAATCACATCTTGAGGGCAGGTATAATGCCACTCATAAAGATGGAGTCAAATTTTGACAGCTGAAAGTGCTACATAGATTTGCTGATGGCAAGTAGTCTGGCGGTGAATATCCAGCCAGCTAATCATCCTTAGCTATGTCTTGCTGCTAAAGACGATACATTATTATCACTTGAATGGATTCTCCAGTGTTGATCCTACACAATCTGACACATATTAAATTATATTGATCAGGGAATCTGCTTACTACAGATTTAGACCACTAACCTGTTGTGAACTCAGACTACAATCTGAAAGACAAGGAATGTGGGAAGACATTGCTCTCCTGACACCCCTAGACTTTGAATCCCATTGTTGCCTCTGTCTGTAAAATGCTGTACCAGCACTGAATTTTATCATGACTCCAATTTCATGCAGTCAGTTTATTTTAGGTCCAGTTTAAGAGAGTCAGTGGCTGAACTCCTGTTGTGCAGTATTTTGTGAGCAATGGGGATTATGTCACCCCCAGTGGCAAATTGCTATTGATGAAAGGTGAATTTGGGATGCAGACAATTAATCTAAAATGTGACAAAGCTGCATAGACATTGAATCCATCAAAATAAGCATTTAATTAGAGATAATCTGCTAGTGCTGTTGGTGTCCACACTGTTGCACACATAGAACTGTATATTTTAAGTTCAGAGAGGAACCTGCAGATCCATAGCAGTAGCAGTAGCAATAGCATTAGCAGTAGCAGTAGCAGTAGCAATAACATTTTTTGTGCTGTGTTGTTTTGCTGATTGTAAACTGCCCTGAGTCGCTATGGCGAGTGGGCGGCAATATAAATCTAAACAACAACAACAACAACAACAACAACAACAACAACAACAACAACAACAACAACAACAACAACAACAACAACAACAACAACAACAACAACAACAACAACAACAACCATCATCGTCTTCTTCTTCCATATCCAAATCCAAATATAGACGATCATCATGGTGATCAGCCATGAAGACTGTCCTGAGAATATAAAGCAGTGGCTTTCTTCATCCCAGCATGACACCCGTACCACAGATTCAGTTCCATGAGCCACTTTCTAATCCTGAGCCCTTTTGGCACAGGGTTGTCCGGTTACTTAACTGCTTTCTGACACTAGATGTTGAGTTGCTTTCTGACACTAGATGTTGAGTTGGTCTACTCTATTACCATAGCAGGATAACCTGGGCAGACCTTTTTGTGCACAAGAGAGGTAAAAGAGCAGACATTTGCAACAGTTGACAAACATAAGTTAGTCATTAATGACAAAGAGCTCTTTGGTTGAAAGATTAGACTTGATAAGCACGTACAAAGTAAATGACAGCAGGCAACAAGAGTAAAAAAAAATATTTGAACATAGAACAGTAGTGTGAAATTTTAGCCCATTAGCCTCAGCAATAATAAATTACCACTTGCCTTGCCATAATCTGATAAGGTTTAAGTTGGAAAAATAAGAAGTGACAGTGGGAAAAAGTATGTCAGGGAACAAAAGTGGTGTCTTGATGAAGATTATGATGGATGATCTTGCCATGACTGCAGAGCAGAAATGGTGGGTGGAGTAAGGAAGCACAAAAGCATTATCTGAGACCTATGTGACAAGGATGTCATTAGAATTGTGGTAGGTGTTGACTTTACAATAAGGCAATAGAATGGTGGAAACTGGAAAGATCAGATAATTAAAATGCTAGCAGCATGTCTGGAACTTATTTTAGAAATCACATTTCTGAATAATTCTGTGGAGGCCTTCAAATAGAACAGGAGATATTGAAAGCGGAATTGTTAAGATGGCATATTATGAATACGGGGAAGACATCAAAGCACTTTTTAAGTCTTGCAAAGACTTGATATTCATCCTATTCAGTTGTCACCTGCCTGATTATTATCTGAATGAAATTCACATGGGGAAAATAACAACAGAGAAAAGAGGATCTAGTCACTCCTTTCTAAGCATGTTTCAATCCGTTCGACAGGTAGCAATGGAACAGAACTTCAGTGTATTAGAAGATTAGTCCAAAAGTATAAAATATAGCTGATTTCATTCTTGAATCTGGATTGTTTAGTTTCTATAGTGACAGACTACTCCCCCCCCCCATTATTATAAATGTGATAAAATATAAATAAAATAAAATAAAATTAGTATGTCAGCTGCAACCAATTCCTGGAGATTCCTCATCTGAGCAGTGATACAGACCTTGGTTATATTCCGTCAGATATTTGAAGAATGTTTTCAAACTTCAGTTGACCCAAAATGAAGTAAAACTGTAAACTAGAGCAAGCAACAAGAAATATATACTTCTTGTGCAGGTGGCACTTTGTGCAAGGTGGCACTTTGTGGCACCTTGAAGACTAACTCCTATATTTAAATGTGAGCTTTTGTGGATCAAGTCCACTTCTTCAGACATTAAAGTGAGACTTCATGGCATCAATTTATACACATCAGGTGCAGAGGCACACAATGGTTGGCTAGCCTAAAAGAAAAGTAACACTGTAGCTTTTTACAACTAGCATTATGGAAAATCCTGGGTTGTTATTCAAATTCGCTGTCAAACCTGGCCCTATTGAGTTGCAATTAGTTGCAAAACAAACTTCTCTTGCAAGCTGATGCATCACAGCCAAAGGATGGATGCAAAACAATCATGGTGGCATTACACATGCGCCAAAGAGTTAGCTTCTATTGACAATGAATTGAGTGACCCAGGCAAAATTGCAGCATATAACTACCTGTTAGTTGTGGTGCATCAAATTTGATAATGTCCCAGAAACCCTTGACTAACATTCAAATCACTGAGATGGGTGACCAGTATATGCATGTACTTAATCTCTGCTGTGTCTCTCTCTGGATTCTAGTCTTATAATTCCTGTGTTCTCGAATGGCAACTTTCAAGTCCTGTGCAGTGTCAGAGTGTAGAATAATTTATATAGTTTCACAAGTTCACATACTGTCTCCAGACACAATTAACAGTGCTGTTTATGATCTATACAAGCATTTGCAGCTTTGGACCAGACTATTCAAAAGACCATATTTACCATACAAACATTCCTAGGTTTGATGTTTGCAGAAAAGCCCATGTTGGCAAAGAAATATAGTCCCAGGAGACTGGCTTTTTGTGTAGTCCTTCTTAGGTGGCTGCAAAGTGCCTTAAACCAACACCTGAAAAAGGAGCAAGCTGGATTCTGCAGTGGAAGGTCCTGCAGTGAACAATCTTCACTTTACAAAACATTATAGAACAGTGTATTGAGTATCGGCAGCCACTGGCCATTAATTTCCTTGATTTTAAGAAAGCATTTGATGGTTTCCACCAAGAGCCTCTCTGGCAGATCCTGCATCTATACAGCATACCAGAAAACTTTATTACCATCTTTAAAGACTTAAACCTATGATCAAGCAGCCACGTGAAGACTGAGAACTGAAGTCATATGGACTTCATTAAGATCACTTCTGGGTTGAGCTCGTGACCCTCAACTATGTTATGCGATGAGCAGCATGCAGTGGGGGAGGTATCCCTTGGTTTGACCAAAATTGCCTTGGTGATCTAGCTTTTGCTGATGATATCGCTTTGTTTGAGGAAGATGAGATGAAACTACAATAGGCAACAACTACCCTAGACAGAGATGCAAAGAAAATTGGTATTGGGATAAATGCAGAGAAATCAAAGGTCATACATGTGAACTCTCCAACTGAGATGCAGGGTATCATACTTGGGTCACATCAGCAAGAAAAAGTGGAGAGGTATAGTTATTTGGACAGTGTGCTTGCTCAAAATAGAGCTGAAGAGGTAGACGACAAATGCCATCTTGGAAAAGCAACAGCAGTCTCCCAAAGAATGAACAAGATCTGGTCCTCACCATCTATATCACTTAAAATTAAACTCTGTCTGTTTGCCTCCATAGTGATCCTGACAGCCATCTATGCCTGTGAGATTTGGAAGGTGTCAGCAAGTATCAACAAGATACTTGACGTCTTCCAGTAGAGGCACCTCTGCCAAATTTAAAGATTTGCTATTTTGACCACATCACCAATGAGGTAGTGCTTCAAAGGAGTGGGTCACACAAATTACATAACGTTGTTGCATGATGAAGGCTTCAAATGGCAGGCAATATTCTCCATATGGAGAAAAACAGGATCCTTAAGGTGGCAATGGGTTGAACCCCTCCTAAAGCCAAACAACAACAAGGATGACCTTGAAACACATGGTGAAGAACTTTCATGAGAGACTTGAGGGCCCTGGAAATGACATGGAAGGATGCCAAAGCACTTGCCCAAGACCCAAGGTGCTGGAGATCCCCTGCTGCTCAATTTGCTACAATAGCATGGGGGGATCTAGTCTAAGTGGCAAGATGGCATTGTTGATGCAATGGGTGTAGAGCTGAGCAGGCTATGGAAGATGGTGGGGGATGGGGTGTCTGGCATGCAGTAGTCCATGGGGTTTCAAATGGTTGGACTCAACTATGCAACCAAACAACAACAAAAAGTAAGGAAAGCCCATTCTCTTGGTTTTACCACAGTCTGACATTTGGCTTGCTTGTGGACATGGAAGAGAGGGCCATCTTGCTGGCTTATCCCAGACTTTGGAACTGCTTGCTGAGAGAGGGGGTTTGGTTCCTCAACCTTTCTTCAGCTAGAAGGCATAAACCTTTCTATTCAAGAAGGCCACCAGCACCTGCTTGCTGAAGAGAAGCATTTAAAATCCTTGTGCCAATTTTTACTTTCTTTCTTAATATTATGACTGATCTAAGTTGTAATATTTTCACATTATTTATTGCAGAGATTTGGAAAAAAATACTAGTTAAATTCCTCATTGTTACTGGTTTAGCCTGTCTTAGCATTATGAGACACTGTTATGGGCTGTTAAATCAGAACCAACTTATGACTACCCTAAAAGGACTTTCAAGGTAAATGAGCTATTTAAGGAGTTGTTAAAATTGAATAGAAATACACACATCAGAAAGGACAGAATCACACTTTGCTGTATCTGCTCCATCCCCCATATTCTCACACCAATCTGAATTCTGCACAATGGACTACATGTCTACATCCCAAATCATACTGAATTTCACTGTGTTATATGTACACTAAAAATTATAGGAGTCCTCGATTAAACATTTATGGTTAATCTGATATGTAAAATCAGCAGTGGCAAGAAAAAAAATAAGCACACGATGGTGGGAGTGTTCAGCCTTCAGCTAGATGAGATAAATGAATTACTTGGCTTGACTGAATTGTTGCCATGCAATTTGGCATAATGATCTAAATTTCAAATGGAAGCATTATCTATATTCTGACATTTTTATACTATCTGACAACCAAAAACATCATCTTGTTGTTTGCTTGCAAGTACTAATGGATTGAAAAAAACTTAAACTTTAAAAAGCAATTGAAGTTTTGTGGCAGAACAAGACACCGATGATCATCTTGGATAAAATCAGAAGAAGAACTCAGATTTAGTCATGTTTAACATGAACCCACTGATACTAAAGAGACTAATTCCATCATGACTGAGGCCCATTTTAAAAGTGAATCTGCTCTGAGCATGACTATGTATTGATCCAACTCATTATCTATTGTTAATGTTGTTATGCACAAGCAGGTCATTTCCATTTTTTTCTGGTTGTCTGAATTCTGCTAATTGTTTATTCATATATCTAATTAGACCATTTATTCACCACACCTCAATAAACACATAGGAACATATTCAATAATACAAACAATGTGAACAATAACCACAAAACACCATGATTTCAGTGGTTTTGACAAGCTTCACCAGTTGAGACTTGCCCAAACGAAACCAACACAAGGAAGGATTTCTCAGGTTCTAAATAATAATATTTTTTTTTAAAAAAAACACACACACACAAACATCAAGCCCCCAATCTTGTTTCTGCTACTTATTTTTTTCTCCACAGTTTGCTGTCAGTTTGGCACAGGAAACTAACAATTACTACATGTTGATAGAGGAAAACTCTGAGGATACCCTGCCAGAAAGCTGGGCAAGTTGGTCCTGGAGCAAATTAAGCCTGAACCGCCTCTGGCTACAAAAATCTTGAAGCTGAGACTGTTCTACTTTGGGCATATATATCATGATGTAACTACAATTTTTAGAATTTGGACACTATATATCTCCATATGTACTCATTTGTATTTTATTAAAGTTGATTTGACGTGGCAACACACACACACACACACACAGGTAAAATGAGTTGGTAACACATGAGGGGGAAGAAGCTAACAATTATTAAATTATATAAAAGTATGCAAAGGGAAATTAAAGTTCATTCAGTTTAAAAGTGCATCACAAGAAAATAAGCCTTGGCTTCCAATACGTGACTTGGAGGGCTGGCGATCTGTCACGTCCACACAGGGGTGATTGAAAGAGTTAATTAAAATGATAAAAGGTTGGCTTCTTCCCCCAAAGGGCTCTTGATTGAATAATCCAGCCACTGGTCAAATAACTTAATTTGTTTCTTTGTTTCTTCCCTCCAAGAACTAAGCAAATCATGCCTGCGGTGTAGAGAAACAGCTTAGCAAAGACTTGGCCTCTGAGTGACCCAGCCTAAGCCCTCCTCTCTCCGTGATTGGACCAGAGTCACTGGAACTCAATGCCCATTGGCCAAGACGCGCCTGGCTGCTCTCTACACACAAAAGCTTTTGAATCATTCACAAAATGGACTAGCAACATTGTAATACTTTAAAAGCATTCCAAGACAACCGCATATCGACAGAAGACTGCCGGATTATTTCTCAAAGGAAATTGCCTCACCACGAACAATACAGCGTTCGCTTCTGATTTATTTCTACTGTAATTTGCTTGATGCCTACCAGATGTGTGTAAATAAAATGTGTTAATTGCCCTTGATTGGCCAACCCCAAGCATGCATCCCCTCACGTAGATGTCCACCAGAGTTAGGGTATATGGTCTTTTTTGGGAAAGGGGAGGCTCAGCTCGCTCCTACAGAATAGCGTGGGCGTGCTCACGGGGCTATTGGGATTTTCCTCAAAACGGTTGAGGGAGAGGAAATACTTGAATAAAGTCTGGCCAGCTGTAGGATAGGACTCCCTGTTGGTTTTCATTCCCAATAAACCATTGTTGTTTTGATTGAATTTCTGCCTCGTTTCTGAGTTCCTAGGGTTATCTATACCTCTGCCAGGGGTACAAACCAGGTCCCCAAAAATTGGGGTAACAATGAGAAGGCAGTACTCTCTGGAAAAGACAGTAATGCTGGAAAAAGTGGAAGGCAGCAGAAAAAGAGAAAGAGCAAACACTAGATGGGTTTATTGCACGAGGGAAGACACAGGCTTGAGTTTGCAAGAGTTGAACAGGGATGGTGAGGACAGGATATTTCGGAGATACCTCATACCCACCAACCCATTAAATAAAGACATAGAACACAGGTTTGTGGTGAAAGGCATTGGGCCATGCTTACTAACTGAAAACCTGTAACATGTAGAGGGGTTAGTAGTGTTTTCCTGATACTGGAGCAGGAGACTCCTCTTCTCCTCTCCAGACCAGATGGGTGAATCCAGTGATGGTATGTTCCCAGTTCGCCCGAACTGGTAGCAACATTCCCAGGGGGGGGGGGGGTTCGTCAAACTGGTAGCAACCACCTGGGATTTTTTTTTTGAGGCATCCGTATACTCTAGTCATGTCTGCCACATTGTCCACATTGTTCCTGGTGAGGCGGTCCAGTTCGGACGCCTCACCAGGAAAAAAAAATTAAATATGGAGCCAAAATGGCTCCAACCTTCATTTGACGCATGCACAATTCTATTTTTTTTTACTGCACATGCATCAAATGAAAGTTTGATGCATGTGCAGTTCCCAGCAACCATTTTGGCTTCTGGGAAAGGAAAGGCGCAGGGAGCACCTGAAGAAGCGTTGGCAGCGGCGGCCTTTCCATGCCTGGCCCCGATGCCCTGCCAGCACAGGCTAGTTTGGGAGGCCTTCAGATATCCCTACTCATAATGAATGAAGCAAACAAACAAACTGATGTCTTTTATTACTTAAAGGAGCACCCTTTCTAAATAGCAGCTAATTTGCTGATTTGCCCAAAACTGAAGCACTGGACATTACAACTTGTGGTCTTCTAGTAACTGCCCTGTCTAGCTGTACCTGGGCTCATTCTGTAAAACCCTTTTCTGGATAAACAGGGAGCAATATGGCCCAAGGATGTCAAGGACTTCGAGTAGGTTGTTGATAGCAAACTTCATCTTCCTGACTCTGTGACTCTGAAAATTGATCTTATTTTGCTCAAAGATAATAACTCAATGCTAGATCAAGCCAAGGAGCTGTTTAATCCATCTGTCTTTCTTGTAAGATGGCTGGTGACATACTCCTGGGATGCTTTCCAAGAGAAGAAAATGGAAGCAGATATTTCATTGCCCCCAGCAACTAATATTCCGGAATCTAATGTCCTAGAAGAATGAAGGTTGAATTTAGCTGTCATGTCTGATAGTCACTGATAGGTCAATCCTCTTTGTACATGTCTAATACTTTTGAAAAGCTTCAGGCATTGTATTTTGTCATAATAAATTCTGTGGTGTATCTGTGCTGCATAGGAGGTAATACTTTCTTGTTTCTGCCCTTAACATGTTACCAATTTCATTGAATAACCCTGAGCTGTGGCTTTATGACAGAGAAAAGCTCTTATGCACTAAGGTGACACTTTCAGAGGCCTCTGTTGGATTCTTTCTTAACTGACTCACTCTCTCAAAGCTAAAGAATCCCAGCCTTCTTAACATTTCTTCATTAGAAAGGTGATTAGAGTCTAATTACTTTACTCAGAATTTTGTTTAAAAAAACAACACAACATTTCCAACTCTTTCCTTTTTATAATGTCACAGTATTTTAAATATGGTTGTACAAAAGGTATTCAACAGATTATTTTCATTTTCCACCTAAATGATTGATACTTTATTCATCATTATAATTAGATTTATTTTGAAAGCAGAAGAGGTCCATGAAAAGGGGGGAACCTAAATTCTATGTAGGGCAATTAGGATTAATGAAAATACAAAAAAAAAAAAAGATTTTAAAGTGTTGTTACTTTTTAAAAAGAATTAGTATAATAAAGTATCCTTGTGGTGTAGTGGTTAAACTGCTGCACTGCAGCCAAAACTGTTAGTTTGATCCAGATGAGGCTCAAGGTTAGAATCAGCCTTCCATCCTTCCAAGGTTAATAAAATGAGAACCCAACATGTTGGAGGAAAGATGTTAATTACCTTTGAACCACCCAGAGAGTAAAGAAAGCACTATGAGATGGTATATAAGTGTAATTGCTATTGCTAATTAAATGCAGACTCCTTCCATTATTGAGCAGTGATAAGACGGAGCAGTGGTGGCTCTCACAACATCATATTTCTATTGTTCAGTTATGGATAATTTAAATGTAGCTTCAAGCTTATTAAAAGTAACTTTCAGAGCTGTGAGTGGATGATACATTAGACAGGGAATAGCTAGGGATGAAAGAAAAAACTAATAAATCGCTTAAAGAGCAGAATTTTCTCTGAATATTCACTTCGCTTAACAGAGAAAACCAACCAAAAACTCACTTAACAAATAAATTGGGGGTCGCAATCCCCCCCACAATTGGTGTTTCGCTTACAATGGTGTTTCGCTTAAAGAGCAAACTCGCTTAAAGAGCAGTCCTGTGGAACACATTATGCTCTTTAAGCGAGGTACAACTGTATATCCATTAAGTCTGAATTTTGTACTTAGTGCCAAGACAAGAGAAGAATAAAGGACATCTATTTCAAAGAAAACCTACCTGAACGAACTGCAAAGAAATAGAGGAAAACAATATCAGGGGTAGGACAAGAGATCTTTTCAAAAAAATTGGGGAACTCAAGGGAACATTTAAAGCAAAAATGACCATGGTGAAAGACAAAGATGGCAAGGAGTTAGCAGATGCAGAAGAGATTAAGAAAAGATGGAAAGAGTACACAGAGGAACTCTACGAAAAGGACCTCAACACCCCTGATAATCACAATGATGAGAACATTGAACATGAGCCAGACATTCTAGAGAGTGAAGTCAGAAAGGCCCTAAAAAACACTGCAAACAACTAAGCCAGTGGAGTTGATGGTATCCAAGTTGAACTTTTCAAAGCCCTAGAAGATGGTGGAATCAAATTATTGCATTCTATATGCCAGCAGATTTGGAAAACAAAACAATGGCCACAGGATTGGAAAAGATCTGTATACGTTCCACTCTCCAAAAAGGGTAATGCCAAAGAATGTTCAAATTATCGAACAATTGCACTCATCCCTCACGCTAGAAAGGTGATGCTCAAGATAATACAGGATAGACTGCAGCACCACATGGAGAGAGAATTACCAGAAGTGCAGGCGGGGTTCAGAAGAGGCAGGGGGACTAGAGATCACATCGCCAACATAAGATGGATCGTGGAAAAAACAAAGGAATATCAGAAACAAGTCTACTTCTGTTTCATTGATTACACTAAGGCTTTTGACTGTGTTGACCACAACAAAATGTGGCAAGTAATTAAAGAGATGGGAATACCGGAACACCTTATAGGCCTCATGAGAAATCTGTGCATGAATCAACAGGCAACAGTTAGGACAGAAAATGGAATGATGGAGTGGTTTGGAATAGGAAAAGGAGTAAGACAAGGCTGCATTTTGTCACCCTGCTTATTCAACTTATACACAGAACACATAATGCACAATGCAGGGATGGAGGAATCACAATTTGGGATCAAAATTGCTGGAAGAAACATCAACAATTTGAGATATGCAAATGATACCACCCTAATGGCAGAAAGTGAGGAGGACCTAAAGAAGCTCCTGATTAGGTTGAAAGAAGAAAGTGAAAAAGCTGGCTTGAGACTCAATATCAAGAAAACCAAGATAATGGCAACAGGCCCTATCAGTCCCTGGAAAATAGATGGGGAAGAAGTAGAAGCAGTGACAGATTTTACTTTCTTAGGATCTAAGCTCAGTGCAGATGGTGTTTGCAGCCATGAAATAAAAAGGCAACTGATTCTTAGGAGGCAAGCAATGAGAAACCTGGGGAACATAGTGAAAAGTAGAGACATCACATTGAAAACAAAAATTCGCATAGTCAAAGCAATGGTATTCCCTGTGGCAATGTATGGTTGTGAGAGCTGGACCATTAGGAAAGCTGAGCGCAGAAGAATAGATGCCTTTGAGATGTGGTGTTGGAGGAGAGTTTGGGAGTCCCCTAGACAGAGAGGAGAACAAATAGGTCAATCTTAGAAGAAATCACCCCTGACTGCTCCTTAGAAGGTCAAACAATAAAGATGAAGCTAAAGTACTTTGGACATCAAATGAGAAGAGAGGATTCACTTGAGAAAGCCTTGATGCTTGGAAGGGTCGAGGGCAAAAGAAGAAGGGGACGGCCCAAGATGAGATGGCTAGATGGTGTTGTGGAGGCAATGGGCACAGAGCTGAGCGAGTTGAGGGGAATGGTGGAGGACAGGAGTGCCTGGCGGGCAATGGTCCATGGGGTCGCAGAGGGTCGGAATCGACTGTGCGACTGAACAACAGCAACAACAAAAATAGTTTACAGGGGGGACTGCAGTGGCTTAGTGATTATGACGCTGAACTTGATGACTAGAAGGTTGGCAGGTAAACAGTTCGAGACCCAAGTGCTGCATGATGGAGTGAGCTCCCATCTCTGGTCCAGCTCCTGCCAATCTACCAGTTCGAAAGCAACAAAACTGCAAGTAGATACATAGGGACCAATTTGGTGGGAAGGTAAACAACATTCCCTGCACTCAGGTGTTGAGGCCTGCGTGCCACATTTCCACAGAAGCATCTGCAGATGCAGACAGTACTGGCTCTTTGGCTATAAACAGAGATGAGCACTGAACCCTAGAGTTGGATACAACTGGCTTTCGAGCATGGACAACCTTTACCTTTACCTTTACCTTTACCTTTACCTATACAGTAGTTTACTGAGTCAGACATTTAGCAAAATTTGTTGAGTAGGATACTGAAAGATGAGTGGCATATTTTGTAAAAATATAAATGCAGAGGGAAAGGCTGAATCCAGATTTACTCAGAGCTAATCAATTTAAAGGAGTTTATAATAGTTGAGCTTCATTGATTTCATTGATTTCAATGGCTCTACTCTAAGCAATTTGGATCCAACCTCATGTTTATGTTACATAAGCACAGCTAACCAAATATTCTAATAAAATCTGTTTTATGATGCAATAGTAATGCTGTATGTTATCACACTTTTATTATTTGTTTTTATTTGGTCGATCTCTCTAGGCTAATGGAAAGCAATTTTTTAAAAAAATAAATAAATTATAGGTGACTTTCATTAACCAGAAATTTTCTTCACATGTGAGGAAAATGCGCAATCATTACAATGAGTAATTCTGGCAACTCATAACCATTCTGCACTGACTTTTAATTCAATAGCAGAAAATGAGATGGAGAGGACTCATGCCATTTAGGCATTTGTGAGTGTGTGCAATGGTGTGCACAAATATGCTCTGAAACAGAAGCTAGCTTTTGAAGGTAGATTTCATATATCTGAAAATTGCTTGGTTTCATGATCCAACTAAATTTCGTTGCACTAGGTTTCGTTCAACAGATGCTGACATTTATCCTCATAAATTGATTTTACTGTGTTGAATGTTAGGAAGGGGAAGAACAACTTACAGTTTTTTTCAAATTGGGTAATGTTCCCTCTAGCATTTAAATAACATCAAAGGAGGAGTTAGAGGTTTATCCCAAGCCCCTGACTTTTTATCCAATATTTTTATTGAAACCCTAACATTTTCAAGTTGGGGCTGCTGGAAGACAACAACACACTGTATGAATGTGGAGAGATACAGAATCCAGTTCATTTGCTGGTGTGCAAATTACTACCAGACATATGTACCAATGAGGATTTAGTTTTGGCCAACCACAAAGCCAAGAAAGTGGCTTCATTTTGGCAATCCAAAGTTTGATCTGGACATGAAAGAAGAAGAATCTAAACACTACTATTAACAGTGTTCTTTGTAAGCCAAGAAATTAGGAGAAGAGGGAGGCTTGAAAAGGCAGCATTTCTTCAAGTGTAAGGATTTATCACTGGAGACCAGTGATGGGCAGCAATAGATTTGGAACCCCCCCCCCCCCAGGAGAGGGGAAAGCAAAGTTGGGTGGCCTCTGGGCAGGGTGGTGAAATTGGGTGGCCTTCGGGCGGGGGGAGGGTAGTGAAATTGGGTGGCCATGCCCACCTCCCTGCCCTACCCCCTCGGGTTTTGTCCCTGCAAGTGGTTCAAGGTCTCCTTTGCTCAAAAGCCAGTCATATCCAACTCTAGGGTGTGGTGCTCATCTCCATTTACAGCCAAAGAGCCTGTGTTTGCAGATGTATACATGGCCATATGGCAGCCATGACTAGATTGCCCATGACATAGGCTCTGCCCATGATGTAGGCTCTGCCCATGATGTAGGCTCCACTCATGACGTAGGCTCCACCCACAGTGTGGTAGTGAACAATTTTGCTGCCCATCTCCATTTACAGCCAAAGAGCCTGTGTTTGCAGATGTATACATGGCCATATGGCAGCCATGACTAGATTGCCCATGACATAGGCTCTGCCCATGATGTAGGCTCTGCCCATGATGTAGGCTCCACTCATGATGTAGGCTCCACCCACAGTGTGGTAGTGAACAATTTTGCTGCCCACCACTGCTGGAGACCAAGACCAGGACTTATCCACACTCTTGTATTTCTGATCACCATGTACTGATGTGGAAACTAGATAGTAAACAAAGCTGACAGGACAAAAATTGAATCACTTGAAATATGGTGCTGGAGGAATGCCCTGGACTGCCAGAAAGACAAACAAATTGGTCCTAGATCAAATCAAGCCTACATTATCTCTGGAGGTAAAAAATGGTGAAACTGAGGCTGTCCAACTTTGGGCACATTATGAAAAGGAAGGATTATCTGGAAAAGACAATAATGCTGACAAAAGTTGGAGATAGCATGAAAAGAGGAAGACCAAATATGAGATGGTTTGATTCCCAAAAGGAAACCACAGGCTTGAGTTTACAGGAGCTGAACAAGATGGTTGAGGACAGAACTTTTTGGGAATTACTCCTTCATAGGGATACCATATGTTGATGATATATAACAGGGGTTCCCAACCTTTTCAAGCCAGGGGCCGGATCATGCTCTCTCAGTCAGCTTCGCGGGCCAGATAGCCATTTTGCCCTGCCTGCACAAAGGGGGTGGTAATTTTGTCCCAACAACTTCAAAGGGATGGCCATTTTGTTTCTCAAATGCCCTTGGAGGGGTGGGGGCCACATGAAATGATGCCATGGGCTGCATCCAGCCCACGGACCTTAGGTTGGGAACCCCTGATATATAACATGTAGTAATAAAAACAATATGATTTTTGTATTATCTATGTACATTCACCCACACACTCTCTTACTCTCTCTCCTCCCTCTCCTGCTCTACCTCCCCCCCCCCTCTATCTCACACACACTTCTGGGCAATTCATTTTTATACTTTGTTTATAAATGCGAAAAATGCCATTTCAGATACAGTGGTGGTGGACTGAGTTAAAAAACAAAAGGACCCCCAGGTTTCATGAGATTGTATATCCTTGCACTGAACAACCTGGGTCAAGTGTATGTTTTTCCTTTGCATTTGTTGTCTTCTGTTGTGTTATATTCTGTTGAGTAAAGGAGAGAACAGCATACTGCAAATTTATTGAAGGGCAATAGCAAACTACTGTAATAGAATACATAGTTTTCATGTAAATGCACCAAATAGCAACAAATGGGATAATTCAGACCTCAAAAGCAGGTTTGAATCCTGGTATCTCTTATAAGGCTGGGACCACAGCTGGGTAAAACTACAATTTTAATGACAATTTCCAGAATTCCTAGCCTGCATGATTGTTGGATTTATAAATCAAAACATAACTATCCCAAGCTCTGCTTCAAACATCTCTCTTTTTCAAAGCCTTCAAAACTGTTGTCGGTCAAGTAATATTCACATTATGTATGCTAAAGCCAGGTGGATGGACCAAGCTTCTAGGCCAATATATAGCAGCTTCCTATAAATCACCATTGATAGGCTGGATGCACAAAACATTCACTTACAATAAGCCACATATTATCCTGTTAAATGCATTTCCTCTCAGCAAGGTCTCAAAGATAGCTCCTGAAGAGCAGCTTTAATACTTGAATCTTTATGAATCCTAACAGCACTAGCTTTAGTGCTATGTTTGGGTTAACCCATGGGTCTCCTTTCAAAGAATTCACATTTCCTGATAAGGAGAGGAGAAAGTGAACTAAGCAGGAGGAGCAGCTACTGCAATAAATAAATGTTGTATTATGCTAAATATAGTTTGCAATTGAAGAAAACACAGGAAGAATAAAAAGAATCTTGGCAATGCTGGCTGGACGTGACCTTCATAGGCTCAGGACTCTGAGTAAGCAAAGCAATCACACTTATATACTGCCCCATAGCACTTAGCACACTATTTGGATGGTTCACAAGTTAATTAGCATTTTGCCCCAAACAGGCTGGGTCAGAGATGGGCTGCAACAGGTTTGCACCAGTTTGCCAGAAGTGGTAGTAACTTTTCCCAGTGTCCCATAGAACTGGTAGCGGCTTTTGGAGGGAACCACCTCAGGGGCTTACCTTTTCACTGGTTCCCCCAATGCACATGCATGCCAAGCGCTTGGTGTGCATGCACGCCTACAGCACTTGGTGTGCATGTGCGGCCTCCTTACTGTCTTCCAAAGCAGGGAGGAGGAAGAGAAGCTGCTAGCCTGAAGCTCCCTATAGCCTGCTCCCCAGGGTAAGTGACTCACCTTTGGGTGTGGGGTGTGTGTGTGTATTTTAATGTGTATTTAATGTGTATTTATTTTAATGTGTATTTTATGTGTTTTTATGTCTATTTAATGTGTATTTATTTTAATGTGTATTATATGTGTTTTACGTGTATTTTTATGTATTTTTATGTCTATGTAATTTGGATTTTTATGTGTACTTATTTTTATTTTATTTTTACATTGGCTCTGCCCACATCATTAGCTCCGCCCATGACATCATGACATTGGTTCCACCCATGACATCATGATGTTAACTCTGCCCATGATGTTGGCTCAGTAGTAAAAATAATTGGCTGCCCACCACTGGGCTGGGTACTGATTTTACTAAACTTGGAAGGATGGCTGAGGTCAGCCCTGGTCAGGAATGAAATCACAACCTTTTGGTTGCAGGACAGCAGTTTAACCACTGTGCCATGAGGGCTCTTGAGTAGAATGCAAGAAATACGTATTGTGCGCGGATACATCTTTCTATTACATTCTTTGAACTGGATTCATGGATAACCCTAATTAGTTTTAGCCACATGGAAGGCATGGATGAACACTTATCTAAGAGGGAAGTGGGAAAGCAGAAGTCCCTAACAAGGGAGGTTGAAAGCATTGTACAATTTCTCACCAAACCCCTCCTTAGAATGTTCCTACAGACTTGAACAGTGTGGTTCAGTATTAGAGATTGAACTCTTTGGATGAGTTTCCCAGCGCTTCTGCCTCCAGTGTTTCCCTAAGAGATCAAAGATCTCTTGTTGTACATAATGACATTTTAGTTCAGTTAAATACTCTCCAATATGTAATTCAGCAGTTTGCCTTCACCTTTCAATTTGTCAGTTCTGTTTAAAGAAATGCAATTTTATTCCTAAATAAACACAAGACACTAACTAATCAGAAATGATGTGCTACAAGATGGGTTGAGAAAAAGAGAGCATGGTGTAATAAAACAGTGAGATGAAAGCCATTAAAACAAAAAGGGGGGACCCTGCTCTTTCATGAAAAGTTTCACCTTTCCTGACTATTAAATTCCTAATCAGAACTGTCTCATTATACATATTATGAAAGACGCAGAGCTTTGTACATAAATAGTAAAAGGTAGAAAGAGATGAAACAAAAACTTTTTGAGAAGGAAACAAATACAGTTATACCTCACTTAAAGAGCACAGTGTTCCACAGGTGTCAGCATAAAGCTGCCCTGCCCTTGCCTTAGGCCTCTCCCTGATCAGTCCCTTTCCAGGAGACCCTCCTTAGGATCCCCCTGGAGTCTTGCCCAGACTGCAGGGCAGAGGAGCCTTAGCATGTTCCAGCCAAAAACCCATGGCTGCAGGAAACCTCTGGGGCTTATCTGCTTGCAGGGTCCAGAAAAACCAAATTAGGGAAAGTTAAAGAGATATTGGTAGCATCATTGGTGGCATCTGGCTTGCTTGTATCTTACCCAGTTATCCCAAGAAAGAGATGGTTTAAAAGTAATTGTTGTTTATTGAAAAATAAAGCATGGTTCATAAAAAGCAAAATTTCTTCTTGAAACAGGATACAAAAATCAGCATTCAAAAATACTACTCAAAATAGCATACAGAGGAATAATTCATTCAGGCCTCCTTCCCTAAAAGAAAAGAAACCTGACTCCCTCTCTATGTAATCGTCTTTACACCTAAGAGAATGTGCCTGGTAGGCTAGCCCATCTCACACTCTTACTCCACGATCAATCCTTGATGAACAACTACTGATCCCATCTGCCTAGTTCGATAGATGGAAGTGGCATGGCCTATTTGCACAGGGCCAATCAGAGCATGGCATATCTATAAGCAAAGCATTGTTCCCATAACAATTCCGGGCCTCTCTGCAGAAAGAAAGATTACATTCTTTTTCTGTGAGATGTAGCATAACATTGGCCACTGTCTTACACCTGTGAGTTAATACAGGGAAAGATTTTGTCCTTGCACTTTGCAAACTGCTTGGCTTCTCCTAGGCCTTAGAAAAACCAGGTTAACTCCATCTTGGATAAGTTAAGGACTTGGGGTCCATTCTATTACAACAGGATTGCTCTTTAAGCGAGTTTGCTCTTTAAGGGAAACACCATTGTAAGTGACTTTGTTAAGCTAGTTTTTGTTTGGTTTTATTTGTTAAGCGAAGCAAACATTCAGAGAAAATTCTGCTCTTTAAGCAAGTTACTCTTTAAGTGAGACACTCTTTATGTGAGGTTTGACTGTACATACATTGCATTGTTTTAAAAAATTGATTCCATTTATATCTTATAGCCCTGGTGATGCAGTGGTTAAACTGCTGTCCTGCAACCAAAAAGTTGTGAGTTCTATCAAGGTTGACTCAGCTTCCATCCTTCTGAGGTTGGTAAAGGTAAAATGAGTATCAAGCATGTTGGGGGCAAAATGCTAATTAACTTGTGAATCGCCCAGAGAGTTCACTAAGCGCTATGGAGTGCTGTATACGTGTGATCGCTTTGCTTTAGTTATCAATACAAATGCAGCACTATTAAATGAATGTGCTGTTCTTTCATTTTAAGGACCATTCAGCCCTGAGAACCTGGTGAAGTACGGTTGTAAGGAATGAGTGTATTTAGAGTAGATGGATGAATGATAGAATGTGCAGAGTCTTAGTTATGAATGGATAGAAAGTAGCCTTGGTAAAAAATAGCACAGGCAAAGACAGGGAAGATTACCAGCAGTAGGTAGAAATAGAATTTTGAGAAGAGCTAATTTGCATAATAGACTGGGATTGGCTGAGAGTGAATGATTGATGGAGAAGGTTATTGAGAACCCTGAGGAGAAATAAAGAGAGAAGAAAATGGAAGGGTTTTGAGATAGTTGCCTTGATAGAATTATCCAGTTGAGGAGGGCTAAGAAGGCTATCCTAGAGTAATAAGTTTATTAGTTTGGCCTAGGAGTGAGTGAAGTGCTGATCTGTTGCCTGAAGTGCTTTGTAAGTGTTTGATAAAACTATTTTTTTGTGTTTTTCTCTGTTTTGAAATCTGACTGCTGATTTTTGTAAATATCTCCGTGTTGTTAAATAAACCTTTCTAAAATCTCAACCCCTTGTGTTTCCTCACACCTGTAAAGGGAGTTTGTTTCTTTTTAGTTACCACACTACCAAGAATAGGGCAGAACACTAGTAATTAGCCAATGCTGGGAAGAGGGCAGGCTCTAATTTGCCAAGGCAGGCTGGATTGAGCTAATGAAGATTCCAGGGCTTGTCTGTATTAAGAAAAATCCAGGCCAGACTTTGCAGTTAAAAGCGTCCTGGCCTGTATGATCCCAGACCAAATTTTTCTGAGGAAAATGGGATGGTGATAGTTACAATGGTAGTTAAGAAGTGTCATGAATTTCCATGGCAGAGGTGGGGGGAACTGAACCTTGGTCTACTACCAGGTCCTTATCTCCTGTTCCCCATCTTCCTTCCTTCCTTCCTTCCTTTCACATTTGCTATTTTTGCTACTTCTCTGCAAAATGGCATATATGGATGTAACAAACTAGCCAGGGCCTGGAAACTAAAGTTGCAAATGACTTGTCGTGGTGCAAACTTAAGCTCTCCCTTATTGTTCCCTCATATTTTTATTGTGGAGTTACAATTTCATAGACTGCAGAATGTCACGCACGCGCGCACGCGCACGCGCACACACACACACACACCGGAAGACCCTACCCTGCTGTGTGACACAGGTCACAGGAATGAGGCTGCTGTTGTGTAACAATGCAAACTAGCATAATTGCTCTGTAAAATTGCACACAGATATATATGCTTGTGATTGCTCAACAAGATACTGGCCAAAGACCATATATGCAGTGATGGGATGACACCGGTTCTGACCGGATCCACAGAACCGTTTTAAGGATTTCCGGAGGGCTCTCTGTGGGGGTAAAACCGTTTTTGAGGCGTCCGGATCGGACGCCTCACCGGGAGGAAAATTTAAAAAAAAATTGGAGCAAAAATGGCTCCAATTTAGTGCGCATGCGCAGAAACTCAATCTGACACATGCGCACTAAATTGGAGCCATTTTT
This sequence comes from Furcifer pardalis, assembly GCA_030440675.1. Taxonomy (NCBI): domain Eukaryota; kingdom Metazoa; phylum Chordata; class Lepidosauria; order Squamata; family Chamaeleonidae; genus Furcifer; species Furcifer pardalis. The sequence continues at coordinate 64,390,675 of CP126891.1, forward strand.
TTCTCCGATTTAAAAAAAATTGGATCCGGCCGCCCCTGACTGGAGCCTCCTGTGGAGCCGCTTGCCGCCGTTTGCTGCTGCCTGGTGCTTCTATCACCACTGCCACCTCCTGCCATCGCTGCTGCCGTTGCCGTCCCCATCGCCGCCGGAACCGAGGAGGAGGCGGGGCGCTCCATGTCCATGTTGGCTCCAATTTTTAAAAAACCGGACCCGGAGCCACTGCCTGCTGCTACTGTCGCCGCTGCTGCCGCCTCCCGCCATCGCCATCGCCGCCGTTGCCGCCGTCGCCCCAGGCCAGCGGAGCGCGCCTCCTCCTCCTCCGGTTCCAGCAGCGGCGGCGGCAACGAAGAAGACGGGATGGGCTCCGGGTCCGGTTTTTTAAAAATTGGAGCCAACATGGAGCGCCCCGCCTCCTCCTCGGTTCCGGCGGCGATGGGGCGTGCCTTGCCGTGTGGCCCCGGGCCATGGGGGTCGTCGGCCCCAAGAAGGGTAAGTGAGGGTTTTGTGTTTGTGGGTGGGTGGTTTATGGTGTTTTGGGTGGGTGGGTGTACTTTTATTTAATTTTTATTTTATTTATTTATTTATTTTATTTCTTTAAGTTATTTACGGGTCTGTGTGCATGTTTATTTTTTTATTATTTTTTTATTTTTGGCCTTGCCCACAACGTCATGACGTCATGACGTTGGCTCCGCCCATGATGTCATGACGTCATGACATTGGCCACGCCCATGACGTCCATGACGTCATGGCGTGGTAGTAGAATTTTTGACATCCCATCACTGCATATATGGGGCAGATATTTCACAAGCTGATTTGAAATAACCTTCACCTATTTTACTGCAGGTCTCTAGAATTGTATATAATGAATTATTATCAGTGAAATGTGCCCTTAGTTTGCAAAAGCTATGCAATTTGTACTTTGAGTGTAAATAGCTATCATGAGTGTCCAAAGATAATAGATTTCAATTATTATTCAATGCAGTTTTAAGCATAGGAAATGAGAGATCTTTCCTTTTTAATATGCAGATACAGTAAAATCTGTGATAATGCTAAAACTTGCTTCCACAAGTCTTAGTTTTATCCAGTTTCTAACGTTATGCAATACATGCATTGCATAACATTAAAATCCTATGGGATTAATCGCATAATCCATAGTGATACACTGTAACTGGCACAGGCTTCAGTGAACGTTATGTGAGGCATCCCATGGGATTTTAACGTTGTGTGATGCAATTTTTTCCCCATGCTTAACGTTATGTGGTTTTAGAGTTATCTGCTGCAAACGTTATCTGAGGTATTACGGTATGTTTTCCCCATAGAGATGGAACCATGTTAATGTTATCTAGTGTTTGTTTCCAAAACTGCACATTTATTTTGAACTGCCCTTCATTCCCTTTAGCCTGAACCTAGGAAAGAGGAAAGTTATGTAAAACCCTCATATGTAAAAATGAAATCCAAAGATTGAATCCAAATATGATTTTTCATGGAAGAAGAACAATGTATCTCTTTATTTGAGTGTAAGTAGGTTTCCTACTTATAAAAAAGTTTAAAAACTGATTGCTATGATTTGATCTGAAATTGGAACAGCAGCAGAATCTATAGCCTGTTCCGTTATAAATTAGTAATAGGGACAACAAGATTTGTATGTGAGACTATATGTGCACTGCTTATTCTCTATCAACTGTTGATAAATCTTGCTTGCTTGCCTTGGATTAATTGGTTGTTGCTCAGTTGGTTGTTTTCAGCAGTAGTCTTAGTGGGCCCATCTTAGTGGGGATATGGGTGAATTATTTAGTATTGTCAAACATTGGAGAAATCTCTCAAAAAGGGGTTCTTCAATCCTATTAGCATGTGTTTCGTGATGATTGAAATGATATGGTATTCATCCATTAGGTTACAGTAATGGCCAACCTTGACACTCCAGGTGTTCTTGGAATTCAATTCCCAAAAGCCCAAGTCAACAAACCTACTGATCAGGACTGCAGTGGCTCAGTGGTTAAGAGGCTTGCCTTGTTAGCTGGAAGATCAGCAAGTCGGTAGTTCAAGACCCGAGTGCCCATCTCGGTTCCAGCTCCTGCCAACCTAGCAGTTCAAAAGCAAGTAGATTTCCCACCAAGCACTTTGGTGGGAAAAGATCTTGGGGGCATGAAAGAAGCCTCATTCAGATATCCCCTGAGTGGAGTTCCTCCAGCAAAAATCTTTTAAACCAGAAAGCACCTTTGTGTGCTTCTGACACGATAAACAAAATCAGGGTTTCTGGGAATTGAAGTTCAAAAACACCTGGAGTGCCACAGGTGGCCATCACTGCACTAGGATATCTTATCCAAAACCATTCCTACTGTCCAGTCATGTTTCACATACTAATTATGGAAGATTGATTTGGGCCTATGGCTGCTGTTTGCTGACAAGTGAGGTAGGAAACCCTATTACTCCTTAAAAATGAAGACAAAATACCCCACTTAAAGAAATTATCACAAACTGTTGCCATTAGCAAGTACTGTATATATACATAATTGCATCATTTACAGATAAACTGTCCATAAAATCAATTATGGTGTCCTTATTTGTGGGAAATGATACATTTGAAATAAGCAATTTATGGCTTATTCCCCCATCTCGTTCCATTTTTTAGACATGAATACTGTATTATCCTTTCTCTGAGGTTTTTTTAATGGATCACAATGTTTCCATTACCTTTCTTCACTTGGTTGCTATAGGAGGGGAAACTAGTTTTATATTTTGATGCATTTTTTCTTCCTATGATAATTTCTATTTCCAAGCCTAACAACATTTAATGCTTATTAATGTACTGTCCCCACAGGTGTTTGTAATGTTATGCAATTCTATTTTCTGAATATTATGCTATGAAGTCAGTACAATTTATTAAAGATGTAATTGAGAAATCAATCCTAATTCACTGTTTTAGGTGTAAACTCTATTATATATGATGCTTCTTTCTATGGCTGTTTTTTTCCTCACTTGGTTTTATTGCTGGCTTTTATTACTCCTGGTTCTTCTCACATATTACTCCTATAATTTATCTTGTTCTTTTTGTGTACCCACTTGAGCACAAGAAAAGGTGGGATATAAATATTCTAAACAAATAAATCTATCTTTATGTATCCACATAGGCTGGTTCTGCTAGTGCCACCACAAAATTCTTCATAGTAAAGCAGCATTACACTTAATTTGGCACTTCTTAAAAACAGAAATACCTGCCATTATATGCTACTCCTTCTTATTGTTTTATTTATTTAATTTATATCCTGCCTTTCTGCCAACAGAGGGACCAGACTGCAAATTATTTTAAAATAAAGAAACTATTCAATAAAACTCCTTCCATAGCAGTGATTTATTTATTGGAATCCTGCCTGGAAGGTTTTTTGGAATAGTAGCTGTGTTAGTTTGTGGTTTAGGCATATCAGAAAACAAAACAAAACAAATAAAATAAAATAAACACTGTAGCACTTTAAAGACTAACTGCTATATTTTTATTGTTAGCTTTCGTGGATCAAGTACACTTCATCAGACAAAGAGTGAAACTTACAGGCATGTTCTTTATATACCAAATTCAGGGGCTCAACGGGAGAAAGGGTGTGGTCGAGCAAGATGACAGACAAGCAAACACAAGAATGCAGTTTTACACAGTCATTAGCAACAATAGATTATTCTGATAAACTCTAAATGACTCCCTTTCAATCTCAAGGTTGCTGAGTAAGCCAATTATGGTCTCTGATCAACCTGTGACCTGGATGTCAGGGGAAAATAAAACAAACACCTGTACCTGGTTTCTTTGTTTTACTAAAGAGAATTGGCAGGAAAGTTGTAATATAAAATCATATAGCAATCTGTGTATCAAATTTGATAATGTCCCAGAAACCCTTCACTAATATTTAGCCCCCTGTGATGGGTATCTAACAGATGGATGTATTTGATTTCTGCTGTCTCCCTTTCAATCCTAGTTTTGTAATTTCTCTGTTCCAGAATTACAACTTTCAGGTCTTGGATAGAGTGTCCAGTTTGATTGAAGTGGTTTGAGACAGGTTTCTCTGTGTTGCCATTCCGGATATCTGATTTGTGTCCATTAATTCTTTTGTGTAAAGATTGTCCTGTTTGTCCTACATAAAGCACGGATGGACATTTTTGGCAAGAGATGGCATAAATCACATTGGCAGAAGCACAAGTAAAACTGCCTTTAATGTTGTGTGTGGTGCCATTGGGTCCAGTAATACTGTTTCCAGAGTGAATGTGGGGACATAGTTGACATCTGGATTTGCAGAAGGGTTCCATATCTGCTCCACTTCTGTGTAGTCTGTTGTGTGTCAATAGTTGTTTGAGATTGGGGGGTTGTCTATAAGCGAGTAGGGATCTGTCACCAAGGGCTTTGGAAAGTGAAGCACTCTTGTCCAAGATGGGTTGGAGATCCCTCATTATGCGTGTGAGGGGTTTAAGTTGAGGGCTTAAGGTGACAACCAGTGGTGTGTGATTGCTTTCCCTTCTGGGCCTGTCTTGTAGTAGATAACTCCTGGGTATTCATCTAGCCCGGTTGATTTGTTCTTTAACCATATTGGATGGGTATTGTAGTTTGAGAAATGCATTTTGTAAGTATGTGAGCTTGGCATCTCTATAGTGTGGGTCTGAGCAGATGCGATTGTACCTGAGGGCTTGGCTGAAGACAATGGATTTTGTTGTGTGTTCTGGATGGAAGCTGGAGGCATGCAGGTAGGTACATCTGTCTGTGGGTTTGCAATACAGTGTGGTACTAAAATGTCCATTTTGTAATTTCACAGTGGTGTCCAGGAAATTTACTTGTTGTGTAGACTGGTCCAAACTGAGTTTGATATTTGGGTGAAAATTATTGAAGTCTTGGTGGAATTTCTCCAGGGTTTCTTTTCCATGTGTCCAGAAACCCTGAAACTTCCATCTCTCCCCCCCCCTTCCCAACACTATCTGCAGCGCAGTAGTGCCTGCCCAGCAGTGACAAAATGGACCTTTGTATGATTCTTCAAGTTATTTTCCCCCCAGTTACTATATACAGTAAAACCTCGGATAACGTTAAAACCTGGTTCCACAAGTCTTGATGTTATCCAATTTTTAGTGTTATCCGATGCATGTTAAAATCCTATGGGATCCATAGAGATACATTGTAACCACACAGGCTTTAGCGGTTGTTATCCGATGCATCCCATAGGATCTTAATGTTATCCGATGCAATTCTCCCCCCCAGATTGCTTAATGTTATGCGATTTTAGTGTTATTTGATACTAATGTTATATGAGGTATTACTGTAGTTACATTCTTATCTGCTTTGTTGGCATTTTCAGTCTACCAAAGCATATATGACAACATGTTCAAAGGTTCTGATTGGCTGGTCATAAAAATTATGGAGGACTGACTTCCAACTAAAGAGTGACATCTAAAGCAAAAGCATAATAATGCAGAAAGCAATATATCCAATTTCCAAAGAAATCTCCTGAAATGTGTGCAACCGGTAAATTAAAGTTATATATACAGGTACAGATTTCATCATATGAGTAGACTGCTGGCAATCACACTCTGGAGCCTCATATCTGGTTACCAGTACATTGTAAAGGGCAAAAAAGGGGCTTTCTTATTTATCAAGAATTTAATTTTTCCTCCAGCAATAAATACATGGAAAGAGAACAGTTGGGGGACTAAGTTGCAAAAGACATAAGAACAATTCCTTTCCTGACTTAATGGTACAGAGGAGAATCAATGAGATGTCAACAGACATAAAATGGCAAATAATTATGTGGGTGAAATATAGGATACATTTCTTCAGAGGGATAATATTGTGCAAGTACTAGTGTTGAAACTGGATGCTTTATGAATGTTGCACTGGCTGTGCTGATTTCGTTTTTTACTTAATACTTACTTTGGAAAGGGGAGTTCCTAACTGGGTCTTATGTCTAGAGAGGGAGGAGAAATTCATCAGGTTTGACATTTGGTATGAACATAATTAACAGTCCTGTTAAATCTATATACAGCTCTATACCAGAAAAACAGAGTTCTACCTTTCCAAAGAGACATACAAAATGCATATTTTCAGGAAATATGGACACAGAAATACATGTGTTGTGGAAATAAAAGACAAAAGGTATTGTATTATAAAACATTTGTGAAGTTGCATCCTAGTAAAGCATTGGAGTGCACAGAACACTGTTTACCTTCCAACTGAAGTGGTACCTATTTATCTACTTGCAATTTCTTGCTTTTGAACTGCGAAGTTGGCAATAGCTGGGACAGAAATGGAGCTCACTCTGTCATGCAGTACTCAGGAATCAAACTCTGACCTTCCAGTTGTCGAGTTCAGTGTCTCAACCACTTGAACCACCACAGTCCCAGTCGAAGGCAGTCATAAAAGAACATTTGTATAGCTCTATCACTCAAGATGAGACAAGAAAGTTACTTAAGTTGTAGAGGAGGTAGGTAGAAACAAAAGAACCATTTTCTATTTCTAGCAATTATTCTTTCCCCATTTTTGAGTCTGAAAGGCAGCAGAAGGGAATAAGTGATATCGATCCTTACTCACTATTCCCCTTGCTCTGCCTCGTGTTTTGTTAGGGAAAAAAATGTAACTTGAACAACAACATTTTGGAACTTTCTGCAGTGATGTTTGTGTGGCCAGGGGAGGTAGTATATTTTGTCTAAAAATAACTTGAAATTTTTTCTTGTATACTAAATTGCCCACAAGCCTTCTATGAATATATGCATTTGGAAGCAGATACTTCAAGATGACAATTGAAAAGAATTCCTTTTCCTTGGTGGAGCAGTAGTTAAACTGCTGTCCTGCATCCAAAAGGTTGTGAGTTTGATCCTGACTTAGACCCAAGGTTGACTCAGCCTTCCATCCTTCCAAGATTGATAAAATGAGTACCCAGCATTTTGGGGGTAAAATGCTAATTAACTTGTAAAGCGCCCAGAGAGTGCACTTCTATGGGGTGGTATAGAAGTGTAATTGCTTTGCTTTGAGATTAATTGGCAGAGGCCACAGGTCCAATAGAGTTTTCTCAACATATGCTAATGGAGAAGAACATTAATTTGGAAGAGAAGATGGAGTTACAGTATATGATTGTACCACTCCAAAGTGTTCTGTAAATGCAGTCTATTTCCTAATGCATTCCTCACCACTGTCACAGAGCAGATTTGTTAATCAGGAAAGAGAGGAATAACTTTGAGGGCCATAAAGTAACATTTTTATTGCCTAAACTGATAAACCAAATGCTGGGAGAAAGAAAAGTTAGGGGAAAGAAAGAAAGAAATTTCTATTCTGTCCTATTGTAATTAATGAAGTTTGCTTTTTCCTCCTTCTGCTCTAAAAACACACATCTGTATTAGACATAGAAATTGATGGTCATGGCCACTTCTTCTCAGAAAGACTGAATCAACATCTTTTTGAAGAAACATTAAATACAGTCTACATTTGTCACCATTATAGGAGATACCTCTTCTTCTAGGCATCTATCAAACTGTCTGACTAATCTTGTATTTGGGGGGATTGAGAGTGTGACAGGCTTCATCCAACTTGACATTTGAATAGCTAGTCCAACTTTGAAGCTTTCAGTACAACACCCAACAGCTCAAAACATATATGGTAAATGCTCGAGGAGTTGAACTATAATCTTGTGAGTTCAGGAAGATATGGCCATCACATTTTTTAATGACAGGAGACAGTGGAGGAGCTATAGAAAGATTTGAGTATCATTGTGTATAGCTAAACGTCTCCTGTCATTAAATGTTTGGTGGTGCCAATGGTGTCTAAGTACTCTCATGCATACACACTGATCCAGTATTAAAAGACCACATGCTAACCTAAGTCATTTTGTTTTGACATGTTTCAAAATGTTAGAATTCTGAAAAAAATCTTATTCATTCCCTAAAGTATTTCTCTTTAGAAAAGCTTGTTCTGTATTATGGACTTTTGTAGCCATTGTCTTATTATACAACAATAATTTTCTGGAGAGGGAGGGATTCTGAAAGGTGTCTTGCTATTCCAGATGTGTAAGGTAAAGGTAAAGGTCACTCTTGCTAGTAAGCCAATTAAATCTGATTCTAAGGTGCGACGCTCATCTCCATTTACTGCCAAAGAGCCAGCATTATCTACATCTGCAGACATTTCTGTGGTCATGTGGCAGGCATGATTAAACACCGGAGTGCTTAGAATAGTTACCTTCTCACCAAAAGCAGTACCCATTTATCTACTTGCAATTTTTTGTTTTTAAACTGCTAGGCTGCCAGGAGCTGGGGGGAAAAAACGAGAGCTCACTTCATCATGAAGCACTCAAGTCTTGAACTGCTGAACTGCTGACCTTACAGTTGTCAAATTCAGCATCTTAGTCACTAATCCGCTGCAGCCTCCTGATGTGTACATGAATGCACACATGCATGAACACACACACACACTGCTCTGCAATCACTGAAGAAATATATCTTCCCCGAGGAGAAGATGTTACATTGTCTGTGATAAGGTTCCACTCATAGTTTAGAAGCCTATACCATCAAATACTGGATCATCCAGAGAGCCTGCAATAGACTGTAATTACAGATATTTCCTAGTGTAGGGGCAGTAGAGGTTGGGGCAGAGAGCGCAGTTCTATTATTTTCCTTTAATTACATGAAGGGTCCCACCTACAGATGGCTAATGTGATAGTCTAGACCAAGAATGGTTAACCTTGGCACTCCAGGTGTACTGACTTGGAGTTCTTGTAATTGCAGTCCAGGAACACCTATAGTGCCAAGGTTAACTATCACTAGTCTAGACTGTTCATTTTAACACAACTGAGTCAATTCAATAGAAATATTTTCAGAAAAGTCTGGCTTTTCTCTCAGTTGTGTGGTGGCTTTCAATAGTTACTGAAGGAAAGGTATTCTGTACAATAAGATTGAGCGGGAAACAGTCTGCAAAACATTGTGGCCCAACACTCCAATTTTCATAACTTTTCAGACATCTCTGGACTCTCTACTACCAGCAATTTTTTGGCCCTCATTTTTTTTTGTCATGTTTTGTCATTTTTGTCATTTTTGTCTATCTAAGTAGTTCAGGGTTGTTCAGCACTATTATGAACAAATGAAGTCATGCTTAACTTTGGAAGCTAAGCACAGTGAGTCCAAGTGTTCATACTGCTTGTAGCTGATTTCCAGATTTCTGGAAATCCTGATGTTTTGACATTCTGAATTGTGAATCCAAAGTGCTGTAATTCTGCATCTAAATTCTGAAACTGCATTTTGTGTTAGTGCACATTCCTTTTAAAAAACCATTCAAGAAAAAAATCATTGTGGGTGACACTGGCAGGAAAAATATCAAGGCTGTTCTATTGTGGGATAAAGACTAGGAATTAGGGAAAAGAAACGGCAGAAAGCCACAAGAGTTTTGACAGTCATCCACCCCCAGAGTCATGTGTTTTTGCTACCCCACCTCCTGCACAGTTCACAACAAAATTATGGGGGCTGAGCAGATCTTACATCCTGAAGCATTGTGTCATCTTCATTTTTTATTTAACAGAACCTCTGATTTCTAATTTTCCAACCTCTTGTCCAAATAAACAACGCTTACTATATATTTAAGGGAGTTTCAGACTGCAGAGGTTAAAACAAAATAATCACATTCTATCTCCTTCTTATTACTTCTTACATTACTTCTTATTACTTCTTACATTTTATTTGTCCATTTCCCAAATGAGAATTTTGTTTAGTGTATTCCCTCCTTAGCTGTAAAACCCTAAGCTATGTTTCTGCTACTTAATCACCAGAGCTGACTTTCCTATACTATTGGCAGGCATCCACAATATATTTCTTAAAAGAAAACAACAACTAAAAAAACACTAGCTTGCTCCTTTGACTTAATTGTATCTTTAGCAGCTGCAATAAACTTTAAGGTTGCAATTAAGTAGGGTACCTGGTTGTGTCACAAACAAATTACTATTTTCTTTTGATTTTCAATCTATTCTAATACTGAAATGGTTAGTCCTACACTTTCCCTTGAAATTAAACTATTCATTCCCTTTATTGTGTGAGACTGTTAACAATTATGTCATCAGTGTTTCTGAGAAAACTAAAAGAACAATTCCCAAAGCACTTGCTTTGAAGTTGAGCCATGTGGGTTTCTATCAATGGACTTTATTCAACTATGTATGCTTTGGATCATAGCCTTAGCAGCCCTTCCTCAAATTACCTTTGGGGCACTGTGGCTACTTCATTGTAGTATTCCTTTATGTTATTTTGGTAATGTCAAAGTCCTGTCCACATGAGAGGATCCCATTATAGAACTCTAGCATTGGCCCAATTTACAGCAAAGGTGATGTCAGTGTGGCAGAGAGCCAGAATGTGTGGTCAGGATTAGCATCAAAAGCTGGCATTACCAGGCATCTCTTGGTAGATTGTTGTAGCTGTCATCTTTGTAATTGCTACTTTTTTTCTCAAGTTGGAAATAGTGGGCGAGGAGCCACACTCTTCACTTCTGCTGTCTGCTACATCTGAGTCAGGAGTAGCACAGGAACATCCACAATAATATGCCTCAACATCCACATTTTGTGGGGTCAAGTGTTCCTCCCAAAGGAGACCCAAATGGGTTGGCAGGCAGGCAACAGGCATAAAGATGATGGCCAAGAAAAAGTAAATTACAGGCTAGCATGGCAGCACAAAGGACTTAACTAAAAGATCAAGCCATCTAAGCAAGTTTGTTTTCTGCAAGTTTGTTGTTTCAATGAGTAGATCTTACCTCTTTCAATGCAAACCTATTGTCCTCACCTTCTGACTCCAGTCCATGTCTATTATTTATTTATTTACTTATTTAATCATATTTATATGCCGCCCTCCTCACAAGTGACCCAGGGCGGCTAACATGACCTTAAAACAGCAATAACACAGTACATCAATAAAAACTTATTAATATGATAAAACCAATCTCAAGAAAAATTAAAATTTTAAAATTAAAAAGTTAAAAAAATTAAAAAGCCAGCAGGCTGGGGAGACCGTCTGACCTGTACCCCACACCTGCCCTACCAGCCAGTCTTAACACCCTTTCTGAAGGGCAGCAGCTCCATCTGGAGGCACAACTTGATTGGCAGGAGGTTCCATAAGGCAGACACAGAGAAGGCCCTCCTTCTGGTGCTAGAGAGATGTGCTTCTCTAGCCGATGGAACAACCAGAGAGCCTCTCCTGTCTGCTATGGTGGAACGGACATATGTTCTTGGGGTGATGCGGTCTCTTAAGTATCCTGGTCCACGACCATGTAGGGCTTTAAAGATAATGACCAGCACCTTGAATTGCACTCGGAGGCAAACTGGCAACCAGTGCAGCTCCCGGAGCAATAGTGAGGCATGAGCATAATGCCTGCACCCCATGACCAGGTTGCCTGTGACACTGACCATGGAGAAGACATCCCTTCAGATTGTGCAACACTGAAAGGATGGTAACACCACCACATGGAGATGGTTGTGCTGTTCTACTCCATACTACACTGCCTGGAAGCACTTTCAGCAACAACAATAAAGACTGTGGTGACTATAAATTGAGGACACATCAACCACACATGAGAAGAAGTGGAGGAGAAATAAGAGAAACAGCTGCTCCACCACCCAGGGAACCATGTTCATAGAGACTTCCCCATCTCAGGGCATTTAAGCCTATTGGCCCATGTTCAATAGTAAAAGCTAGCTGAGATACTCCCAATCCTCAGACAATCCTCAGATGATACTACATCTGGTCCCACTCAAATCCATGGTGTACAGAAACACCTCATAGTGGCAAATGGAAAATTGGGTAACCCTGCCATCTTCAGATAAATAAGAGGTGGAAAGTGATATTAGGGATAGCTTTTTTTTTTTTGCTGATCATTTTAGTGAGACACAGCAATGGAAGCGAGCGATCATTAAAAACTTTATCGGCTTGGACAATGTATGATGTTGATTGGAGATTTACCTTGTGAACTTACTAGTTGCTGCACTCAGCAGATTGTCTGCAGTTTGCTTACAAAGAGATTTGTGTGCCCAGCATAAAGAGTAGAATTTGTTCTCTGACTCTGTCTATCTATATAATGAGATTAGTCACTCCTCTTTGATTTTCAGATAAAACTGTAGAAGGCTGCATTTGTTTTGGCATTGTTCTCTTCCCTCACTTTTGTTTATATACACACATATATATTTCTTTTTATTTACTTGGCACAAAGCTCATGGAGTTAATCATTTGGACACTGTGGAGGAAGAAAGGGAGAAGTAATGAATAAGAAAAATTCAGACATAATCCCTCCAACCCAACCAAAAAAAAGTTTTCTGTGAATATAAAAGCAGGCATTCCATGAAATGTACCATTTTTTGGCAATAAACTTCACAGTGCAATGCTGCACACTCTCTGCTGCCTAAAATGATCCTAAATCAACAGATGGACTCGCAAGGATTCCCAATATACCAAGCATGCCTCTTAAATGATAAGGATTTCATTAATCCTCCATTTCACAGTCATAGGACAATCATAATTGGATTACATGATATCTTGTAAATTTCTATTTGTTCTGGGAGGAGGGAAAGACAGTTCTATTATGGGTCTATATTTTACCTTGTAGATACTCAAGGCCAATTGAGACATTACTTGGGTATCTGTGGGTATCTATCAGATCATGAATTTACTGGTGATGATGCAAAGATCTTTATATCTCAAATTGGATTCAGGCCAGAAGAAGAAGTTATATATAGTTCATAATTAGAGTTTAAATGACTTTAATGTGAAAGAGAAGGGTTTGGGGTGATCTTTCAGTCTTGTGGAATCAGATTTTCAAAGCAATCCCATGCCTGACTCCTAAAAACAAATCTCCAAACAACATAAATTGATCTAAATCAGGGATTCCCAACCTAAGGCCTGTGGGCTGGATCTAGCCTGTGGTGCCATTTCATGTGGCCCCCACCCCTCTAAGGGATTCAAGAAACAAAATGGCTACCCTTTTGAAGCTGTTGGGACAAAATGGCCAAACCCCCCTCGTGCAGGCAGTGTAAAATGGCCATCTGGCCATCAAAGGTGACTGAGAAAATGTGACCTGGCCCCTAGCTAAAAAGGTTGGGAACCCCTGATCTAAATAATCCTGGAACAGAACAAGGCTCTTGCCATAATACCCAGTTGTTTTCATTAGATAAGGAGTTTTCTAACCATGAGCTGTCTCTAAAGCCATTTTTAGTTCCATACAGGCAAGGTTGTAAATTATTTCTTCCATTCCATTTCCACAGTTTGGGAACCATGCCATTCTGGGTAAGACTATGTGCAGTTCAGTAAGGTCAAAATGTTTTCCCTTTTTTCAAATTGATGGGATGCACCCATTTATTTACTACAGGCTCTCAATGTTGTTAAGGAGCCACCTTTGATTCTGAAAAGTCTTTATCTGACAGCAGCAGAACAGGTAGGTAGTATATGAACATCTCTGGTGAGGGAGCTGCAGTGGCTCAATGGTTAAGAAGCTCAGCTTGTCAGCAGGAAGGCCTGTAAGTTGGCAGGTCGACACACAGATACTTTATGACTGAGTGAGTGCCTGTCTCTTTCCCAATTCCTGCCAATCTAGCAGATTGAAAGCAAGAAATTGCAAGTAGATAAATAGGGACCACTTCGGTGGGAAAAGATCTTGGGGACATGAAAGGAGCCTCATTTGGGCATCCACTGAGCGGAATTTCTCCAGCAAAATCCTTTCAACCCAGAATAATTTCTGACACAAAATTATTATTATCTCTGATGAGACAATTCCATAAATGGTGCCCAACCAGCAAAGGACCTTTTTCTGCTAGGCTTTACTCTTTACCAACCACACTTGTTCAGTATGATCCTAATGGCCATTCTCAGTCAGTATTATAACTACTTCACTCTGACCAAACTGCAAATTCCAAGCCATCTTCAAAGATAGTCCCGCATGAAATCACTGCATGATTCAAGTGAGGAGCCTACCTGAATATAAATGAGCAAAACTAGATTCTTCCTAGGCTTGCAAATCAGCCAGTTGGTTTATGCATGTACTGCTTAACTGTGCTACTATGGATCAGCAAATAATGTGGATCAAAGATGCAAACCTCTGCCCTGAAGAGAAATGTGACAACATGCAGCACAGGATGAACATTTTGAATGAACACCCTTATACTCATGATATGAGAAGTAACTATGCATAGTAAATATGCTTGAAAACTTGTCTTGAGATTGGTATTTCACTTGGCATGCAACAATGACTAGAGAAGGAAAAATCAGTGGTATGTTAACTGCCTGTCTAACCAAAATTATTGACTGGTCAGTTGTATTTAACTTGGGTCGCAAGTTGCCCATACCTATCTTCTAGTTTCTGTTTTTATTTTTTTGAAACAAGTAATGCCATCGTGTGTTCACTTGGTTTGTTTTCCCTAGTATATCTTCTTTTGCTTTAAAGGGGAATTCAAGGCTACAGATTCAATTACATCCATGTCTTTCTTGGCTTGATTTGTGATCCGTGTACAAATTAAGGCAGCCAAGATGCAGTAGAGGCAAACAGATGAAATCATATATTCACAGCATATTGAAAATATTCCCAGAAAGTAGGGGTCATGATTATCAGAGGGAGCAAAAGATGGGAGCTTATGTTAAATAAATAAATTTCACAGGAGAGCAAATTTAAATCATGGGCTAAAACAGGACTTCATGCAGGAAAGAGCTGATAGATGAAGAGTGGGTAGCAGTAGAGATAGAGAGAAACACACAGATGTTGTAAATCATAAAATATTACTTGACATGGGAGAGTGAGGTGAAGAGAGCATATTTAAAAGAATAATATCTATGATGCTATTTGAGGCAATTATCAACTGCTAGAGACAAGTGAGAGCTGCTAATATAACATTTTGAAGGATACAATTCGATCTGTCAAAGAATCTGACAAAATGTATGCTAACATTTACTGAGAAACTTGTTTTCTGTGTTTTCTCTTCCCTAAAGCAGGTTTGCTTTCTGAAAAGAAGGAGCCAGCTTGGGTAAGATGAAAATAGTCAGAAGATGAAAATAGGAAAAGGCTCAAGCCTGTCACTGCCTTAGTACCTGCACTGATGTAAAAAGAGATTG
The DNA here is from genome assembly GCA_030440675.1 of Furcifer pardalis. Lineage (NCBI taxonomy): Eukaryota > Metazoa > Chordata > Lepidosauria > Squamata > Chamaeleonidae > Furcifer > Furcifer pardalis. The sequence goes on from CP126891.1 coordinate 64,405,747, forward strand.
TCAGAAGTAGCTCAAAAAAATAAAGCTCCTGAGGGAAAACTGATATAGCCAGGGCTGCAACAGATAAACTTCAGAGGAAGTAATTCAGAAATGTCTTACCACTGAAACAGAATATTATATTTTCGACAAGTGAAGCAATGACAGAGGAAAGAAGGACTGGAGAACACATGACATATTTCCACAATCCAAATTGTACCTTGAGAATGCACCAAGTTCAGTAGACTGGTACTGCAGCCAATCAGCTGTTTGAATAGACCTTTTATTTCTACTGCTCAAAGAGCAGGTGGCAGTCTTGGCCAGGAGGGCCTTTGCACAACTTCGTGTGATTTCCCAGTTACGGCCGTTCCTAGACCAGGACTCCTTCCTCATGGTCACACATGCCTTAGTCACCTCCAGACTTGATTACTGTAATGCGCTCTACATGGGGCTGCCCTTGGTGACCATTTGGAGGCTACAGCTGGTCCAGAACGTGGCTGCACAAGTGGTGTTGGGGTGCGGGCATTATGCTCGTGCCTCACCGCTGCTGAGGGAGCTGCTCTGGCTTCCAGTTTGTCTCCGGTTGCAATTCAAGGTGCTGGTTATTACCTTTAAAGCCCTACATGGTAGTGGACCAGGATACTTAAGAGACCGCATTGTCCCAAGAACATCAGTCCATCCCACCAGAGTGGACCGGAGAGGCTCTCTGGTTGTGCCATCAGCCAGAGAGGCGCACCTCTCTGGCACTAGAAAGAGGGCCTTCTCTGTGTCCGCTCTGGCCCAGTGGAACCTCCTCCCAATAGAACTACGCCTGCAAAGAGAGCTGCTGTCCTTCAGGAAAGGATTGAAAACCTGGCTGGCAGGCCAGGTCTGGGGAATGGATCAATCAATTTCCCCAGCTGGCTGGATGGTTTGACACCCAGTGCCTCCTAGCTATAATGCCTAGCTATAATGCATGGTTTTTAATGCTAAGTTTTTAAGCTTCTTTTAAAACTTTTAAAACTTTTACTTTCTAAATTGGTTTTAAATTGTTGTCTTGCTGATTGTGTTGGGAATCGCCCTGGGTCCCTTCAGGGAGGAGGGCGATAAACAAATTTAAATAAAATAAATAAATAAATAAAATACATTGCCAGGCACAAGGAATTCTTCATTTCTTCTTGCTTATTTTATTTATTTATTTTATACCCACACCAACCCCAATTCTGGCCAAGTTATCCTGCCATGGTAACTAGTGGGCCATACTGCCAGAAACTCAACAACAATCATCAAACGGAAGTTAACTGACCTGACAACCCTGAAGACTAATGGCCTTGGGTGGTGAAATCCACAGGGAAGGGTGATGGTCCCCAAGTGGATTAAATCCCACTTGAATCCATCTTGATGGAGGGCAGCAGCTTCATTCATCCTGGCCTGGGGCTGATGAGGACTTTGTGTGCCAAAAGGGCTCAGGACCAGAAAGTGACTTGTGTACACGGGTGTCATGTTGTGATGTGGAAGGCAAATGAAAGTCCACATATTGTTCCCAGTACAATCTTTATGGCTGATTGCTGTGATGATCACCAATATTTGGAATCAGATAACAGCACAAGAAGAAGATGACGTTAAGTTTTAACGTCAAGTTTTGTCCCTGCAAATGGTTCAATGTCTCCCTTGCTCAAAAGCCAGTCATATCTGACTCTAGAGTGCAGTGCTCATCTCCATATACAACCAAAGAGCCAGTGGTGCCTGTCTTTGCAGATGTATACATGGCCATATGACAGGCATGACTAGATCGCCCACGACGTTTGCTCCAGCCATGATGTTAGCTCCAGCCATGATGTGGTAGTAGAAATTTTGGCTATCACTGTAGTGATAATAATTACTTTTACTGGAAAAAAGAATGTTTTCTAATAAGAAAACTACATTGAGTTGTTCCATTAATCAAAGGAGAGTCCCTGTGAGTACCCAATGTAATGTAAACAATTGAAGAAAAACATCATCTTGATGACGATGATTTCATGTCAAAAATTATTCTGGGTTGAAAGGATTTTTGCTGGAGAAACTCTGCTCAGGGGATGCCCAAATGAGGCTCCTTTCATGTCCCCAAGAGCTGGGACAGTGACAGGTGCTCAATCCATCATGCAGTAAACAGGTCTCAAACTGCCAACTTGCCAGCTAACAAGGCCAGCTTCTTAACCACTGAGCCAGCGCAGCTCCATCCTGCCTTTGAAAACAAAACAATATTGAATGAATGTGTATTAATTGATTAGTCTTACGACCTTATCAATAACAAAACAGAAGAATTTAAAATCTGTACAATACAATGGAATGCAATAAAATACAATAAAAATACTGTACAGTAAAAATACAATAAAATACAATACGTACATACCTGAGCTACTTTTAAAAGAATGTAAACTGGAGAAGGTGCCTTAATACAATTAATACATGCATATCCATAGTCAAATAAGTGAATTTCCCTTGCAGGATACCCCAATTTGATTGATATATTCAATTCTTTTAGCTGATGCCTTAATTATACACTTGGCAGTTCTACATACAATATGCATGTTAGAACCCAGAAGGAGATAGGACAGTTTGTTATTAGAGCCCCAAAAAGTTGTTTTTCCCCCAATAGGGATGCAATATCAGTGTACAGTTGGCAATTGAATAAAATATGAGAGATATTTTCAACATTTGGAGAACCACATATGCATGTTCTTTCATGAAATGGTAAGTGGTGAAAACGCCCATATTTATTCATGGAGTCTAGTAACTTGAATCTGGCTCTACAATAAGCCCTTCTTAAAGGATAAGGGAGGCACATCAATACATATTTTTCAGGTTGAAATGTAATTTTGTTAGTAGCCAGCCACTTTGAAGAACTATTTTTGGCCAGTAGTACCAAGTCAGATTGTGCACTGATATCTAAGACTCTCTGTTTAAAAATTTCCTTTGCCTGAGTGGCCACTGAGAGCAAATACTGAACTGAAAACCCATGATGAGAAAACAAACAAAACAATATTGTTGTGACTACAAACAATTGTTGTGCTAAATGTGACCTGGTTTGATCCAAGACATTAATTTTTAATGAAGATTTGGGAATGAGAAGGTCAATCCAAATGAATAAAAGAAGAAGATTTAGAAGGATAAAGAACATGTTCAGCTGTTTTCAGTTGGGCCTTTGTCCTGACTAGCTCTGCCTTGTAATCTTGTTTTAGAGATTGATGGTGGCATCAGTGTAGCTAATAAATATGGCAAAATGTTTAATATATTGTGTATCAATATTGAATCCAATTTTTTATGTCCTTAAAATTACCATAACCAATAAATAAAGTAAAAATGCTTGTAAATAATAAATATCCTTCTTAGGGGGGAAATGACCATATCAAAATGGAACTAAAGTTATTTTACAGGATGATTAAAGGGTTGTACAGTATGAGGTTGAGACCCAACTGGAGATAATAGTCAGGAGGAGTAAAGTTGTATTTTTGATGTGAATTTTATGAACGTCTTACGTTTCAGTTGGATGGTCTGACAGTTCTTTCAATGTAACGAAAATCATGTACTTTTGCCAAGCTGCAACACCAAAACTAAGGCACCCATGAAAATAAGGGTTATGTCATTTGAAAGATTGTCTCAGTGACTTTAAGAATTGGTAGAAACTAAAAGCCAAAAATGCAAAGTGATTACATCATTGCTTTCGGAAGTAGCATCGGAAAAGTGACCGTTTTGCTGGTGGGGGGGTCAGTTGTCAGGGTTCCAGCAAAAAAAACTACCCAACCAATTCAGATGATCCAAAGTGTGTTTGAAAGAGGAAAGATTACCCTTTGTGGGGACACTTTCAGATTTAGAATTGGACTTCAGAAACATAATTTATGAACCACTAAAAAGAGATCACACAAACCCCTAAAAAGAAGGGGAAACTAATTTAAAAAGTGAACGTGACAAATTCCTGAGGTGGATACAGTTTACATACAACATGTGAAAAAAAATGACGCCAAAGCAGGAATCCACAAATAAGATATTGAGGAAAAATGTGATGCATTGAAATGATATTTCCAAGGGGGAGGAGAGTGTTTGGCGGTGATCCAACCAAAAAAAAAATTACCGATCAAAGTGATATAAAGTGTGCTTGAAAGAGGACAGAATAACCTTTCTTTTGATACTTATACAATATGGATCGGACTTCAGAAACATTTTCTATGAAGGTTTTAAAAAAACACCACTTTCTTTGTAACCTTCTTTCCTTCAAAAAAAGAATCTCTTCACTCCAAAATACTGTAAATACATTGGCGTGAGAATGGATACACTGTAGGAAGTTCCTTCTTTGAAGTCATAACCAGTTTCCTTTTTGGCTTTCCCTCTTTTTGAAGAACTGCTTTCAAGGAATCTTGAAGGAAAAACTCTTCTTCTTTGCAGTTTGATTATTGAAATATTTATTAAAAATAGATCATTTGCAGTTATTCACCTGTGGTGAATTGTTGTTTGTATAGTGGGCTGCTTATGGACACTTGTGCATAGTGGGCAGAGTCAGAGAGAATGGAAAATAAAGGTTAAAAGCATCTTTATTGAAAAATAAAATATAAAAAATAATAAACACAAATTGGGATTTCTGGTTTTGGGTTAAAACATTGTAGCAGTTCAAAAACAAGAAATTGCAAGAAGATAAATATGGACCTCTTTGGTGGGTTGGTAAAGAGTGTTCCATGCCTGCCACATGTCCACGAAAATGTCTGCTGACACAGATAGCGCTGGCTCTTTGGTGATAAACAGAGATGAGTACTGAAACCTAGAGTTGTATATGACTGGCTTTTGATCAAGGATGACCTTTACATTAGCTCAGAAAACCTTAGATTTTATGAACATAATATCTTTATTTTCCCTCATATGAAACATCACCCTTAATAAAATTTTAAAAAAATGAACTAATGAGCATAATTCAACACATCAAATTCACGCACCAAATCCCTGACGGTAGTGTCCTTAGACTCTACCTGCCACTTTTTTCTTTTCTTTTTTTTACAAGATGAGCAGCAGCAACAACAAAAAACATTGGCATTAGTGAAACACAACTAAGATCTTAGACATTAAAACATGATGTTAAATTGTTACTTTCTTGGTTATAATCAATATGTTTAGGGAAGAAAGATTAAACCATCCTCTCATTACTTTTGACATGTGCAGAATGATGCACCTGAAGAGGGAAAAAATCCTATTTGCATATCAGTTCCACACATGAATAAGAGCCCAGATTTTCCAGTATCTAAATCAAAGATCACTACAGAGAGTGATTGCAACCATGAAATAAAAAGACAACTACTCCTTGAGAGGCAAACTATGACAAACCTAGTCAGCATAATAAAAAGTAGGGGCATCAACCTCCTAACAAAAGTCTGCATAGTTAAAGTGATTATCTTTCCAGTAGTCATATATGGCTGTGAGACCTGGACCATAAGGAAGACTAAGTGCAGAAGACTAGACACCTTTGAACTGTGGTGCTGCAGAAGACTTTTGAGAGTCCCCTGGGCTACAAGGATATCAAATCTGACAATCCTAAAGGGAAACAACCCTGACTGCTCCTTGGAAGGACAGAAACTTAAGCTGAAGCTCAAATACTTTGGCCACCAAATGAGAAGAGAGGACTCACTGAAGAAAGCCCTGGTGCTAGAAAAAGTTTAAGAGAAAAGTAGAAGTGGGCATCAAAGGATGAGATGTTTAGACAGTGTAGTTGACATGGTGGGTGTGGATTTGGGAAGACTCCAGAGGATGGTGGATGACAGAGAAACTTGGTGTGCTGTGCTCAATGGAAGGGTCAGATTCAACTGCATGAATGAACAAATTTGTGACTCTAATTCTTCTTTGCTTTTTATGACTACCCTGGAAAAAAAGTGTCCCAAACCTTCTTTTGTGTTATCTAAGTTTTGATGGGTTGCTTTCCTATGAATTTTTATTTTTCATTCAATAAGGACCAAAACATAATAACTAGAGACTTCCTGTCAATTTCCTGGGAAGTATGTGATCTATAACATTTTGGCTTTGATGCCTATGAGTGTATCCCTGAGCAACTTGTCTCTTTCCTAAGACTGAACTGAGAGAATAGGTTGAAACTGAATTCAGACAAGGTTGACTGGTTGTTAATAAGGAATGGTTTGGGCCTGCAAAGATGAAATTTGTATGTAATATTATAAATGATGTAATTTACCATATGTGCTCAGTAAATAGCTTGGAAGTTTTCTGGGATGGTTGCTTCAGAACTGGATAGGAATTTTTGGCCCACTACATCTGATTGTCGTATCAATGAAAAGAACATTTATAGGAAGATCAAGCATAGTGTCAGTGATAGAATTTTTTCCCTTATTTTGGAAGAAAGCAGATTCGAAAGTCAGATGATTATCAAAGCAAACAACAAAAAGATACAACACTTCTCTTTTTTGTGGGAAAGACTGTGACATATTGTGGAGAGGTTAGTCTCCAGAACATCTTGAAGGGAAAAAATCCTTGGAGTGAGAAAAGAAAGAAGTTTCCTCATCTCTGAGACGGGAACATGAGAGATTCATATTTTCTAAGTATTGTTTTGATTTCTGTCTCAAAACTTTGAAATATTCTTCCTGACAATTTTAGAATAGATCCTCTTGTAATAGCAGTGAACTTTTTCTCCAAAACATTATCTCAATTGGTTATTGGTAGTGTTGTTCAGTCACACAGTCGAGTCTGACCCTTTGTGACCCCATAGACCACTGCACACCAGGCTCCTCTGTCCTCTGCCATCCTCCTTATCCCACCATGTCAATTATGCCATCTAGCCATCTCATCCTCTGTTGTCCTCTTCTCTTGTTGCCTTCAATCTTTCCTAGCATCAGGGCCTTCTCCAGTGAGTCCTATCTTCTCATTTGGTGTTCAAAGTACTTGAGCTTCAGCTTCATTATTTCTCCTTCCAAGGAACAATCAGGATTTATTTCCATTAGGATTGACTTATTTGTCCTCTTTGCAGTTTGCGCTCAGCCTTCCTTATGGTCCAGCTCTTACAGCCATACATTACTACTAGGAAGAGCATTGCTTTGACTATGAAGACTTTTGTTAGCAGGGTGATATCTCTACTTTTTATTATGCTGCCTAAGTGTGCCATAGTTTGCCTCACAAGAAGTAAGTGTCTTTTTATTTCATGGCTGAAGTCTGTAGTGATCTTCACTCCCAACAAGGTGAAGTCTGTCACTGCTTACATTTCCCCCATTTCTATTTGCCAGGGAGTGATGGGGCAAGATGGTCATGATCTTGGTTTTTTTTATGTTGAGTTTCAGGCCAGCTTTTGCACTCTCTTCTTTCACCCTCATCAAAAGGCTGTTTAGGTCTTCTTCACTTTCTGCCATTAGGGTAGTGTCATCTGCATATCTCAGTTTATTGATATTCCTCCCAGCAATCTTAATCCCAGTCTCTGCTTTTTCCAGCCCTGCATTACACATAATGTACTCTGCATAGAAGTTAAATAAGCAGGGTGACAATATACTGCCCTGTCATTACTTGGTAGTAACATTCCCAATTAAGATGGTTTTATAATAATTTGTAATCATTTCTCATTTGATACCATTATCATCATTTACAATAATGTCTTTGACCTTTACTCACTACGTCTGTCTGTCTCGTTGATCTGCCAATAAAAATGTTATAAAGGCATTTTTAAAGTATGTAAGTACATAAGATTTAATATAAAATTATGAGTTTAGCATTTATAATGGATATCAACGTTGGGAAGATGTAAAAAGCAGCTAAAACCATGGGTTGTTATCATAGAAAATCAATCCTTTTGTGTACAAAAAGTATGCAAAAGGTTTGTTTGGTATCTAGTATGAACGGAAGAGAAAGAAAAAGATCACAATTTGCCTCATCCACAAATCAATATACAATTCTAGGTCTCTAAGAGACTAGAGACATTATCAAGTCTAAACAACCTTCCCAAGGATGAAAGATGACACATGAGGGTTTTTTTTATTGCTAGACCCCAGTCAAGTACAAATAGAAAACAACAGTACATGTTGTGAGCTGTAGTAAGATATCCATAGAGCAGTCACTAACTGGAAATGCCAGCAATTTAAGAAAGTCAGTTTTTACAACACAAGGCATAGGTAGCTATCTGTTACTGCTCTGAAATGATCAAGCCAATATCTGGCAAAATGCTTAGCAAGTTTCAAACAGATACTCCTAGTCTCAGCAAAAGTTATCTATATAGTTTCAAAACAACAACAAAAACAAAAGCCAACCTCTGCTACAGATCACATTTGACCATCATTTCAATAATATTAGTCTTGAATTTGGTGGGGCCCACTCCAAGATAAATGTCTATAAAACTGCACCCTGAAATATACTGTTTTTATTGTTGTTGGTCATGCTGTTATGAAAATTAGAAAACCTCTGTAGCTTTTTTCAGATCTCCTGTCTCAAACAATGTCAGATGACAACCTATTATTATAACTGTAACTTAGCCATTAAAAGAGCAAAACAAAATGGACAAACCAATAAAATAAGTATTATTTATAAACACAAGAAAAGTCATACACTTGCTACATAAGGAATCCGATTTTTGTTTTTGCCAACACCAGCCTGAAAATAATGAGACAGACACACGGAATTTCAACTGGGGCTATTAACTATTGTAAGATAGGGGGAGCAAGGAACCCCTCCAGTTTGGAAAGGAGCAAGACAGGATGGCAAAAAGGCACACAGGTGGCTGGAAAAGGGAGTGATTTTTCTCTCTAGCCAACCAGCTTAAGGAAAGCAGTTACCAAAGGGGAGGAGGGAATGGCCTTCCCAGGGAAAGAGCAGAAAAGAGAGTTATGGTCAACACTTACCCCAGAGAGGGCAACACACGGGAAGACCTCATGCCATTGCTGTGAAGGCCAGGATTGGACAGAACCTGTGTTTGACAGAAGGGGGTGATCAAAATTGTATAAAATGAGGCAACATGGTGCCACAGTGTTGAGGTGTGGGTGAGTGTGTGGGGGTGTTAGTCTTGTATGTTAAAGGAAGAGGCCCAGTTGGCCTTAGGTTTTTTTGTTTTGTTTTGGGACTCCTTTTCAGGGGAAATGTTTGTTTGCACTACAATAAATCACTTGGACTGCAGAAGAAACTGTGTTAATGTCCTCCTTGATGCTGGGAGAAGTAAGTAGCTGAGGAATGGGTGAAGAGGCCACACAGAAATTCAATTCAATTCAAATTTATTTTTATACCCCGCCTTGCTCAGGCGAACCTGACTCTAGGCGGCTTCCATGGAACATAAAACAACAGTATACAAACAACATAGTATAAAACAACACGGAGGGGCGCGGCGGCGGCGGCAGCATTCCCGCGCTCAGCGGCTGCGGCGTCCTTCAGGCCCCCTCGGCCAGGGGCTCCTTTTCACCTCCCGGCCGGTGACGGTGGCCGGGAGGGGCGCGGCGGCGGCGGCAGCGTTCCCGCACTCAGCGGCTGCGGCGTCCTTCAGGCCCCCTCGGCCAGGGGCTCCTTTTCACCTCCCGGCCGGTGACGGTGGCCGGGAGGGGCGCGGTGGCGGCGGCAGCGTTCCCGCGCTCAGCGGCTGCGGCGTCCTTCAGGCCCCCTCAGCCAGGGGCTCCTTTTCACCTCCCGGCCGGTGACGGTGGCCAGGAGGGGCGCGGCGGCGGCGGCAGCGTTCCCGCGCTCAGCGGCTGTGGCGTCCTTCAGGCCCCCTCGGCCAGGGGCTCCTTTTCACCTCCCGGCCGGTGACGGTGGCCAGGAGGGGCGCGGCGGCGGCGGCAGCGTTCCCGCGCTCAGCGGCTGCGGCGTCCTTCAGGCCCCCTCGGCCAGGGGCTCCTTTTCACCTCCCGGCTGGTGACGGTGGCCGGGAGGGGCGCGGCGGCGGCGGCAGCGTTCCCGCGCTCAGCGGCTGCGGCGTCCTTCAGGCCCCCTCGGCCAGGGGCTCCTTTTCACCTCCCGGCCGGTGACGGTGGCCGGGAGGTCCGGCAGCTCTCAGAACTATTTAACTTGGGCAACTACCACATCCTGCCATGAGACTTAATGTAGTGCAGATGTCTGTGCTGACCTACCCCAGTAGGCATGGTCACTGCATAGCAGCACTACACAGAGAGTCTATTCAAGGAGAGTCCAAATAGCAAAGTCCAAAGAGCAAGTCGAGGTCCGGTTACCTGTAGTTCAAGCAAGCATCTAGTCCAAAGGATGTCCAGGGGTGTTGTCAGGGTTGGCAGAGAAGTCAGGGTCTAGGCAAGGTATCTGAAGTCAAGCAGGGCATTGGTCTTCACACTGAAGAATTGCACTGAAGCATGAATGCTGGAACAAACCTGCTTAAGAACCTCCCAGCTAATGGGTATCCGCTGGGAATCTTCTCTGGTAATGAGTTCTAGATTGCTTGTGTGTCAGTTGCAGTTCCTTTCTGCACCTTTCCCTGGCTGAGGGCTGATCACTGTCAGAGTCAGACTTCTGGTCTGACAGGTCATCTGCCTGGAGGAACAGAGTTGGGCCAGAAGCAGGCTGAGATTCCTGGTTCAGAACATTCTCAGGTTCAAGTGCAGGCAGAACTGAGCTGGGTATAGGAAGTGCATCCTGATCCAGGTCATCTTCAGAGTCTGACAAGGACTGAATCACAACAATGTCTGAACCTGGACTCAGGAGATTCTGCATATCCATGCATCTGCCTTTTATGGGCGAGTCCCACAGCTCCTTCAGCATGCTGTCAAAGTGACATTATGCTTCTGCCCAGCCTATGTCAGACAAATGCACCCCATGGTGTCTGTAAAGCTCTGCCCTTCCCACTTTTATCTCTAGATCTGTAATTAGGTAAAGGTCACCCTTGCTCAAAAGCCAGTTGTATCTGACTCTAGGGGTCATCTGTTTTTATAGCCAAAGAGCCAGTGCTGTCTGCCTTTGCAGACATTTCCATGGACATGTGCCAAGCATGACTAGACACTGGAGTGCACAGAACACTGTTTACCTTCCCACTGAAGTAGTCCCTGTTTATCTACTTGCAATTTCTTGCTTTCGAATTGCTAGGTTGGCAGGAGCTGGGATAGAGACAGGAGCTCACTCTGTCATGCAATACTCAAGATTTTAACTGTTGACCTGCCAACCTTCCAGTCGTCGAGCTCAGCATTTTAACCATTAAGCCGCCGCAGTCCCAAGAGGATGGGTAATTACAGAACCCCAAAACAACATGTAACCCTTGTACTTCTTAGAATTTGTATTCGTCTTACTACTAATGCAATTTGCAAGTTTAGCAGAAATATGTCTGCAATGACTGGGACACACTTACATTTTATTTCTTTAATGTGAGCAAGAAGTGAAGAAAAGCCAGCCAAGAAATTGGGGGTGGGGGAGCAGGGGTAGAAGAAACTCTCTTCAAGATGTTATTGCAACAACAGCAGCATCACAGAAGCAGACACTCACAACATACATGAGCAGGGAAATAATACATTTTCCTCCATAGATTTAAAGTGGCAAATGGCTGGATAATCACTTACTCTTTCTCACATGTGTGTCTGAATATGCTAAAAGGCTAGGCAATATATTTCTATTTGTATAGATTTGTACCTTGCAAAGAACTATATCGTCTTTCTTTGTCTGAAACATATAATTTGTTTTATATTTGTAACCTGACATATTTGTGGGAATTTTGATGACTCTTACATGAGTTTAGCATTTTTATCTACAGATTATTCTTATAGCTGGGAAGAGTGTTGTCAGTACCTTTGAATTATTAATTTTTGTAGTTTTTGTACTGAAGAAACTAGATTAAGAAATAGGCAAGTTTGTGGTGCCTGGAACAATTTTTCTCTGCTTACTTTGAGTAAAATAATGGTATAAAAGACTTAAAACTTGATACCCAGGTGAACCTGGATACAATTGACATAGCTATCAGATTTCTCAATGGAATTAACCCTTTCAGGGATAAATGTCAGCTGTGATGGACTACTACCAACTCAAACTACCAAACGGTGTACTCCAAGGACTGATGTCATATATTTGTCCTTGACAAATGACTCTTAAACAATTCATTTAAACCAAATTTCTATAATTCTTAACAAATCATGAACATTAACGTAACACAAATCAAAAAAGACAGATTTGTAAGATTCAGTTTCCTTTTAACCAGTTGCATTCAATATGAGTACTCTGATTTCACTTGATGCTTGTATTAAACATCCATCAAATTATACAATTGTTTCCAAAGTGTCGAAGAAAATACTAAAATTATATCACAAATATTGAAGGAGTTTGAGATAACTGAAAGAAAATTTAAGTAGGGGACAACAATAACTTGCAGAAGATCTGATATAGTTCTCAGTTTTGTGTAGAGAGTAATCAAATATCATGACAGTTGGAATTTAATGAGATAAATTTCTGTTTATGAAGATACAGACATCTGACAAGCCTGCAGCAACTGATGATCAACAGGCTGAATGAATTGTTAGCAGGTTATCAGTTCTTTTTTCAGTTGAAGCATACTAGCTTTTATTTCTGTCTGTAGTAAACCAAGCTGCTTGTAAAATATGAAATTGAGGTGCCTGATCATTTTTCTACTCTTGCTGCTCAAAGTTAGATGAGTTTGTGATTGAATATGATACTACTTGTTTTTATAAAACAAATGAAATAAACATATTTCTCCAATCCTACCTTAGACCAATAAATCAGCTTGTTATCACTGTTTATACATATTCTGTAATTGTTTTAACTGGTCATTGTTTATTGATGATTTTACTTATTTTATATTCTACTTTGGTTTTATTGTCATTTTAGTGTATTCAGATTTTATTTTTTGCCTCCATGGACACACTTTGGTGAAAAAGCAGGATACAATTTTAACATGCAAAATAAGTATGCATCTAGCATTAAAGACACTCACACAGATAATTTGTGTGCAGCAAAAAATTCTTAACTCAATTAAGAAAGCAACAGTGCGAACCGATATTTAGTATCAGAGACCATTACATATTCCAGTAGGGAAATCTGCCTATTAACTTACAAAATAAGCCACCTACCATCTTTAAACTGGGTATTAAATGCAGAAATAACAGCATCTGTCTTGACATTTGTACTCCCTCCTCTCTAATCCTTATATTTCATCCAGCCTGATGAAAGTAACTGGAAAACTCAAAAGTTTGTTTATGACATGTTCATTGGTTTTTATAGGAGGGATTATTTAACAGTGGATTTTTGCCATTTGAATTCAGCCAAAGTTTTTTTTTATTTGGAATGAAAAAAATATCCAAATTTGACAGTTGCCTGTTCTGAGTCAAGTAATATAAAATGTGATACATTTCACTGTAAGTAATTTGTCTGATGATATCCAATATTTTTGTGAAAATGCTGCCTTCTGTGAAAATGCTGCCTTCTACTGCAGGCATAATAAACGAATAAATAAAACATTAATTGTTCTGGATGGGGTGCTAAAAATACAGGACCCATCTCTTTTATCATCTGCCGTTTGGCAAACATCGACTCCAGTGAATACTAGCTCCAAGGAAAATGGAAAAGGAAATAGTTTTGTATGAATTACCTCTCTCGGAGATGATTTTGAGTTTTGAAACAGCTGAAAGAATACAGGTTTAATGAGGCAACCTGTGGTTTTCTACCATCTGTTAATTTTTCTAACATGAATTCATTCTAGAAGTTCTGACTGTGTAGATAAAATTCCATTCTGATTTTCCTTCTATGTTAGTGTCAAATAATTAGGTGTAGGCATCTGATTCACGAAACTTCCTATTTTTGAAATGATGCTCTACTTCATGCAGAGATTTTATAGTTGTTTCCGACAGCAGTTTAAAAATCTTCTGTGGATTTGTGAGTAGATTCTCAATTTTAGTTTTAAGCATGTGTGCATAGTTCATTATTTAATGTACATACCTGAAATTAAGCAAGTCAATGTGAATTTCATAAGGAAAGGTAATGTGAATCTGTCTACGTATGTGTCTATGTATACTGTGTAAGACCATGAAGCCTAAACGCCTCAAAACTGGCTATGGAGCCAGAGGTTGGGACTTCAGTTCTATAATATACTTCAGCAGGGGCTGGTCTCAATGATCAACAGTCTCTTCAGCTGTGCTGTTGGTGGAGGTTACTAATGAGCAACTGCAAGTGTGTTTTATCTTTAAAATGAATTGATTAATGTTAATTAATTAAAATATGTCTGAACCCTGCAAATCCACCTTGACTCACTAGGTGTCAGGCATCCATAACCTTTCCTAGAGATTAAGTTGTAGTCTGCTCTGTGAGTTCTTAAAATGCTCTATAGCAGAGATTCTCAACCTGCAGCCCAGGGCTGAATGCAGCCCACACCACCATTCCATGTGCTCCCCCTTGCCTCCACCACACCAGGAAGTGCCATGTGGTATAGAAAAGCCCCTGAAGCTGTTTGAGGGAGCATGAACTGGCTCCCAGCTTCAAAAGGTTGAGAACTCCTGCCCTATAGCTAGTTTCATATAATGTTTCCTTCCTCAAGACCCTTGAACTCCAACATCTTTAGGTGGAGGGAGGTTTTGCCACCTGGCAAGAGCTAGAAAATAATCAAAGAAAAGTCTTGATGCGCCACAGGCTTGGTGACAGAAAAAGAAACAGAGGAACAAGCTAAGAAAAGGAGCAAAGTAAAACAGAAAGAGGATCAGAATGAGTCTAAGGGTTTCTTAAACCCTGAGAAGCTGGGAACTTTGGCTGTTATTTGGAAGCATTACATTTATAAATAATGTTATAAAAATATGGGTTGAGCATCTCAGCAGGTCCACCAATTTACCTGTGAGATGAAGGAGAAGGGATGAAAAGACAGAATGAGGTCTTTTAAAAGGTTTTATTACGCTTCATATAGGAGTATGCAAGCTGCTTTTTGCCTAAAGCCAATGACTCAGAAAAGACCTCAACCGAGGTACCATTTATACTGTTCTAGTCAAGTACATCTAATCATTCATTAACACAAAATATTTCTTTGAAACAATCATTATTGCATTCATAGACATCTGTAAAGTATTATGGTCCTTCTAAATTACACTTATCTAGGCTTGAAAGAGAGTTGCTAATACCAAAGTGGTCACACTTTTATTTCTTTATATCAGAAAACAAAACAAAATAAACAAAACAAAATAAAAAACACTGTAGCACTTTAAAGACTAACTGCTATATTTTTATTGTTAGCTTTCATGGATCAAGTCCACTTCTTCAGACAAGGAGTGAAACTTACAGGCATGGCTTTTATACACCAAATTCAGGGGTCAAAGGGAGCAGGGTGTGTTCAAGCAAAATGACAGACAAGAAGCAAACACAACAATACAGCTTCCCACCGCCATCAGCAACAATAGATTATTCAGATTAGCTCTAAATGTCTCCCTTTCAACCTCAAAGAGTCTGAGAAAGCCCATTCTGGTCTCTGGTTAACCTTTGACCTGCAAACAAAAACACTGTACTTGGTTACTTCCCATTTTGCTAAAGAGAATTGGCAGGAAAGTTGTAATATAATATATAAAATGTCTAGCAGCATATAGCAAACTGTGTATCAAATTTTATAATGCCCCAGAAACCCTTCACTAGTATTTAATCCCCTGCGATGGGTGTCTAACAGATGGATGTATTTGATTTCTGCTGTTTCCCTTTCAAACATAATTTTGTAATTTCTCTGTTTCAGAATTGTAACTTTCAGGTCTTGGATAGAGTGTCCAGTTAGATTGAAGTGGTTTGAGACAGGTTTCTCTCTGTTGATATTCCAGATATCTGATTTGTGTCCATTAATTCTTTTGTGTAAAGATTGTCCTGTTTGTCCTACATAAAGCACGGATGGACATTTTTGGCAAGAGATGGCATAAACCCCATTTGCAGAAGCACAAGTAAAACTGACTTTAATGTTGTGTGTGGTGCCATTGGGTCCAGTAATATTGTTTCCAGAGCGAATGTGGGGACATAGTTGGCATCTAGATTTGCAGCAGGGTCTTGTTCCCATATTTTATTTATTTATTTAATCACACTTCTATGCCACTCTCCTCACAAATGACTCAGGGCGACTAACAACAGTTAAAAACATAATCAACAATAACACCAACAATAAAATACCCACCCATCTCAAGAAAGTTAAAATTAAAAGATTAAAAGATTAAAAAGAGATTAAAGATTTAAAAAGTTCACCAATTAAAATTACAATTACAAGGGAGGGGGGGAATGGTCAGATAAGCCATTGGGCCGGGATAACCAACTGGCCCATACCCCACACCTGCCCCTCCAGCCAGGTCTTCACACCCTTTCTGAAGGCCATCAACTCTGTCTGGAGACGCAACTCAGTTGGCAGAAGGTTCCATAGGGCCGGAGCGGACACAGAGAAGGCCCTCCTTCGGGTGCTAGAGAGATGTGCCTCTCTAGCCAATGGCATGGTCAGAGAGCCTTTCTGGTCCACTCTGGTGGGACAGACAGATGTTCTTGGGGTGACAAAGTATCTTAAGTATCCTGGCCAACTACCATGTAGGGCTTTAAAGGTAATAACCAGTCTCTTATTATCCATGTCTCTGATGTCCAGGACCTATAGAGGTTCTATAGGACTACATAGGGACAGTTGTTAGCTCTTTCAGGTCATCTCTTATTTTAAGGGTGGCAAAAGTAGTCATTGTTTGTCCACCTGAATGGAATGCTTTTTTATTTTACTCTTCATTCACCAAATGAAGCCATTTTATGTGAACAAGTTCCTTTCCTCTTCATTACCAGCAGAAATATTTTGTTCTCTTTTAAAATTTAATTTATACAGTTTACCTACATTTGTAATTTATTATAATTAGCAGAACATTATTTTATTCTGTGCCTAATTTTGTCAACCTCTCTGATTTTCATGAAATCATGCAGTCTCATTAATCATAAAATAATTTGTCCTGCAGTAATTAACTCTCCCTTTGTGTAAGTTACCCTTCCTTCATTTCCCTGCATATTAACTGAAATGTGGGACATATCTGAAACAAGTAGTTTCTTCTTCAAATTTTAGCTGAAAATTAGGAACCTCCTTAGCTCTATCCATCATTGTAATGGTTTTTGTCATAAAATGATTAAGTGAATTTGCACCAGGAAAATGGCTTTGGTTAGGTAGAGTCTGCTTTCTGATTCATTCAAGTACCCAATTATGGTATGAGTTTCCAGTTTTGCCTGTGTACTTTAGTGACACAATGGGTGAGGCATCTCTAGATATTTTACAATAAGAGTTTACCTTTGGGTTGATCTCTTCTGCTTTAGTGGTTGATGGTGTGGTCGGGAAATGGCATCCAGCAGAAATATAAATGTCTGCTGCCTGTAAACTATAGATGGTGATTGCAGCCATGAAATAAAAAGGTGACTAATTGTTAATAGGCAAACTATGAGAAATTTGGGGAACATAGTGAAAAGTAGAGACATCACCTTGCAAACAAGAGTCCACATAGTCAAAGCAATGATATTTCCAGTAGTAATGTATGGTTGTGAGAGCTGGACCATAAAGAAAGATGAACACAGAAGAATAGACATCTTTGAGATGTGCTGTTGGAGGAGAATTTTGAGAGTATCCTGGAAAGCAAAGACAACAAATAGATCAATCTAAAAAGAAATCAATTCTGACTGCTCCATTGAAGGTGAAGTTAAAATACTTTGGACATCAGATTAGAAGAGAGGATTTACTTGAGAAAGTCTTGATGCTGGGAAAGGTGGAGGGCAAAAGAAGAAGGGAGAGGCAGAGAATGAGATGGCTATATGGCATTGTTGATGCAATGGGCACAAAGCTTGGTGGGGTGAGGAAGATGGTGGAAGATAGGGGTGACTGGTGTGTGGTGGTCCATAGGGTTGTGAAGGAACAGAACCGACTGTGCGACTGAACAACAACAAAAAGAATCTAAAGAATTTACGGGAGCTTAAGTGTAGATGCTAGGTGATAGAGTTTGTTATTTTTGTTGTGTGCTTGCTGTGCATTTCCATATGTATATTTTTGGAGGAATTTTTGTAACTTTTCCCATGTTTTATCTACTTTTTAGCTTTTGCATTCTTTTTTTTAATCAAACATAAAATCCTTTCTGGCATTGGGAACTGGATTTAGTTAATGGAAATCTTGTACTAAATCTAGTTCTTGACAATCTAGACTACAATCTACCAGAATAGATGTTGGTCATTAAACTTTTTTTTGAGCTGGTGACAGCATAATTTTACAGAAAGAAAACCAAAGCTTGTCAATGACCTTAGCCTGAATGTATATCTTCTGAGGATTCCTCCAGCCTAAGGGTGAAGGGGGATGGGGTCGGCATTGGAAAATCAGTTTAATCTTGACACACCTTCAGTTTCTCCTTTGATAATCTTGTCATCATGTCTGGTTATAAATTGTTTAAGAGAAGAGATAATATATTTAGATGAAGCAGTTTCCAATCACTATTTTCTCCAGGTGTCCGTGTTGCCAAAAATGGACAGAGTATACCTCAAGGTGATAGTAAGAAATGCATGCACCAAAAGTAGGAGCCCAAATACATATGCAGATTTAAAGCCTTTCTCTCTCTTTTACTTTTGGTGCAAGTATTTTTTTTAAAAATCCCAACCACCCAGAATAATATTGCTTTGCCGTTGTTCAGCAACAACTGGGAAGTTCAGGAAAATGACCTTTCAGGGTCTATCCCATTGCAAGGAGAGGAACACTAGTGTTTTGTGAGATGTTTCTTTTCCAATAGACATGCTGTGTACAGTACAAGGAAAGGGTCAGGATAATTGTATTTCCAGCAGTATAGTCAATCACCTGCCTCATTCATGCTGTTTTTGGGATGGCTACAACCCAAATTTCTACTATCCAAATGAAGTCTTAAAGAATGTCTGAGATGGCTTGCACAATAAAATGTCTAAGGGTCAAACTGCATGCTGAGTCAAATATGCAGGACTAGATGCCTTTTTTCTTGCTTGAATGTGTAAGCGCCAACATGAATTATGACCAAAAAGTGCTGTTCTAAATATTTATTCTATGTCACCCAGGAAGTTTTAAAACTGAAAGACAGGGCATTGAATATTTAAATACAGTAAAACCTCATATAACATTAGTATCGAATAACACGAAAATCGCATAACATTAAGGAATCTGGGGGGAAGAATTGCATCAGATAACATTAAGATCCTATGGGATGCTTCAGATAACAACCGCTAAAGCCTGTGTGGTTACAATGTATCTCTATGGATCCCATAGAGGATCAGATAACACTAAAAATCATATAACACCAAGACTTGTGGAACCAGGTTTTAGTGTTATATGAGGTTTTACTGTAAGTAATTTTTAAAACAACTCAAGAGAATGAAATGCTGATTGTTGAGTTGAAGACTGCTCATTTCTAAAACACAGGATTGGTCCCTATCAAACTGAACAAAGCCCACAAAATGGGCATGATACTGACAACTCTCCAGGGACTTGGAAAGCAGAGGTGGTAATAAAGTACATTGCAGTCTGTAGTACTTTCAAATTGGTGAGTCACAAAAAAATTTGTCTTAATATGTAGCAGAAAGAGGCTGAATATTAGAATGAACTGCACCACTTCAGATTACCCGAAGAAAGAAAGTTTTTCCTATGGACAATGTGTCTGCCTTTGCTCTTTATGCCCAAGAGAGTAATGAAGTGAGCTGCTCAGGGACAGAGTCCACAACAGATTATTTTCTACCACCTGGGAAGAGACTTTACAATTTGGGCCTTTCCTTTGAACTACTAAGCAATGCAATTTAGGTTCAGATCACATTTTCCTTTTAAAAGTATTAAAATCATACCAATTTTCTCTCTAGCACAGGGGTTGCTAACCTTTTAAAGTCAGAGGCCAGGTCACAATCAGACAGTTGAGCGGGCTGGACTGGTGGTCCTGTAGTAAATACATTTATGACAGCCATGGGTACATTTACGGCTGTTGTAAATGTGTCTGTGTCTGCTTCCAGTGGCAGTGGTGGAGTGGCCCAGATGATTTGGTTTTGTGGGCCATAGGTTGCCCACTCCTGCTCTAGCATTTGATTTCTGTATGTGCTACAGACAAATTTGAATAACTGCTTTGGTGGTCTGGTGTGTGTGCATATATTTGATACATTATTGTTGTGTTGTTTTATGCTCTCTTTATTTTTTTATTTTTGGCAATCACAGCTTAACTGTTGTTTCTTTTCTTTAGAGATACTTTGGTTGGTCACCCTTTCTTGAAAGCCAGTCATATCTAACTCTATGATTCAGTGCTCATCTCTGTTTATAGCCATGGGCATGTGGTAGGTATGCCTTGACACTGGAGTACATGGAATACTGTTTACCATCCCACCAAAGTAGTACCTATTTATCTACTTGCAATTTCTTGCTTTCAAACTGCTAGGCTGGCAGGAGTTATGACAGAGACAGGAGTTCACTCTGTCATGCAGTTCATGGGACTCAAACTCTGACCTTCCAGTGATCAAGTTCAGCATCTTAACCACTTGCGTCACCACAGTCCCACAGAGATACTTTGATACATGGAGCAATTATTAGAAGACCAGTTCAGCCTGTAATCTCCCTTTTAAAAGTTAATCTAAATATATATGTTTATGGCGACAACAAACAAGATGTATTTGTTTCTATCATTATCTCTCACCCATGGATTTGCAAAATATCCTGACTGACTGAGCATTCTTGAAAACTCAGAAATTGTTTATTCATTGGCATAAATGTGTTGTTGAGCTGTGGATTCCAGCATTTTTCCTGACCAACACTGTTGTGTAAACATTTTTTTGCACTTTTAATAATATACTTCAGAATAAATTCACTGAAAGTTCAAAAGTAGATCAGTAAGAAGAAAAGACTATCTTCCAACCCTTCAGCCATGATATGTGCTTTCTACTTTTATATTCATTTTGTAAGGGGGAAGAGTGTTGAAAATTGTATTTCTTGTATCTGAAGTGATATAAACCATTCTTTTTTTTCCAGAATTCCATGACATACTTCCATAACATGTCATTTTGTAATTAAACAAGGCTAAGTTATAAAGAGTTACTGTGGGTGGGCATCTATGTGTGGGTATCAATATTTTAAAACCAATTCAGATACACATTGCCATCTACCAATTATAATTCTTCCAATACACAGTCCTGCTCTTCTAATTATAATTAATAATGGATCACCAAAATTCTCTCTCTAGGGAGGTTAAATATCTTGTTATAATACATTTATCTAGCAATAAGTCATTTCAGGGCTTAGTGATTCCAATCTATCAATCACATTTCATGGAAGAAGTCTTCTGTCAGCTGCTTATAATTCAGATCAAAGCCAAGCCATACTCTTCATTTCTTTATTCCTCTCTGGATTAGGTTGAAAGAAGAAAACGCGAAATATGGTTTGAGACTCAATATAAAGAAAACCAAGATAATGGCAACAGGATCAAAGCTCACTGCAGATGGTGATTGCAGCCATGAAATAAAAAGGCAACTGATTCTTGGGAGACAAGCTATGAGAAACCTGGGGAGCATAGTGAAAAGCAGAGACATCAAATTGCAAACAAAAATTCGTATAGTCAAAGCAATTGTATTCCCTGTGGCAAGGTATGGTTGTGAAAGCTGGACAGCGAGGAGAACAAATAGGTCAATCTTAGAAGAAATCAACCCTGATTGCTCCTTAGAAGGTCAAATAGTCAATTTAGAAGAAATCAACCCTGACTGCTCCCTAGAAGGTCAAATAGTAGAGATGAAGCTAAAGTATTTTGGACACCAAATGAGAAGAGAGGATTCACTTGAGAAAGTTTGATGCTGGGAAAGGTGGAGGGCAAAAGAAGAAGGGGTGGCCAAAAATGAGATGGCTAGAAGGTTTTGTGGACACAATGGGCACAGAGCTGAGCGAGTTGAGGGGGATGGTGGAGGACAGGAGTGCCTGGTGGACAGTGGTCCATGGGGTCGCAAAGCATCGGAATCGACTGTGCGACTGAACAACAAAAACCTACCTACCTACCTATCTATGGATCATGAAGCTACAGGATGCAAGTTGTTGATTTGGTGGAAAGGCCTCAGTGCCACTGTCTCTGTTCTCATGCACATATATTCAGTACTTTTCATTTTACTATTTATGTGATGAATTTATATACTGTCTGATTAGTGGGAAACCATTTATTTTTGGTAGTTTATGAATGTAGGATATTTTCCTTCTGTATTCATGATTCAAAATCCATGAAAAGGCACAAAGTTGCTATGCAATATTGTGCCTATGTTGCCAGCCATGAAAAAAGATACCAAGTGTACATAACAAACTCAAGCCTGAATGTTGATAACACCAATGTCAGCAGTCAAAATGGTCTGCAGGACTTCTTCTTATACTTACTACAATTCAAAAGGAGACCCTAAGCAAGGGGAAATCTCAGAAATTACATTTTAAAAAAAAATCAGTTAACCACTTCTCACCGAATCACAAAACAATCATAAGAACAGGTTTCCAACAAATTATGTTGGTATCTGTCACATGAAAATCATATATAAAATGGGATAAATTTGAGATGTAGTTTCCTTAATTATTTTACAGGCTGTACAATAGTCCTATTTTTTTTTAAAAAAAAACATTCTAGACAAAACCATAATTCATCTGAATATTCGTTGCTATGAATTCCATTATTTTCAGCTCCATTTCCCTCTCTCAACATTTTCCCCATTTCTAGAAATAGACTTGGCGTATTTGTTCTGATATCCCCCTTGAGTTTCTCAGCATGGGGTGCAAAATGTTTCCGTTTGGTTTTGTGGACTGGGAAAAAAAACTGATGAAAGAAACAGTCTTCTATAGAGTATCACACTTTTAATTATAACACTATCAAGACTTTGTTGCATACGCATTAATTAGAAGTAGCCAGTGCCAACTATTCCTGGCACAACTCAAGCTGATAAGAACATATTTCTCTGCATTTATGTTGTCAGGGGCTTAGACTTTCTTGCTTACTGACAACACAAGCTACCATAAAAATATATTTCATGTATTTTGCTGTTCAGTCACACAGTCAATTCTGACCCATTGTGACCCTATGGACCATTGTCCTCCAGGAACCTCTGTCCTCTACCATCCTCCTCAGCCCGCCCAGCTCTGTGCCCACTGCATCCACAATATCATCTAGCCATCTCATTTTTGGCCACCCCTTTCGTCTTTTGCCCTCCACCTTTCCCAGCATTAAGGCCTTCCCAAGTGAATCCTCTCTTCTCATTTGATGTCCAAAGTACTTTAGCTTCATCTTTACTATTTGACCTTCTAAGGAGCAGTCAGGGTTAATTTCTTCTAAGATTGACCTATTTGTCCTCCTTGCTGTTTTCTTCGTTTTATGTAAAATTTATTGATTGCATTATCTCCGCTGCATCTGTTGTTATATTTTTATATTATGCTGTATTTATATTTGAGATTGTGATACTGTATATGTTGCTTATGTTATGTGAGCTGCTCTGAGTCGCCTCGGCGAGGTGAGTAGAGCGGCTGCTATTATTATTATTATTATTATTATTATTATTATTATTATTATTATTATTATTATTATTATTATTATTATTATTATTATTATTATTATTATTATTATTATTATTAATCCTACTCTGTGAGTAGGGCAGCATACAAGTGTGAACAAACAAACAAATAAAATCCAATGCACATTCTATTTTTGGTTTTTTAATCACTGAATCATGATACAATTATTTACTTACTATGGAAATATTAATATTTTATGCCATGAGACTGGAAGGTAGTCATAAAGAGTTGATCATGGTAGGACTGCTGATCACACACACACACACACACACACACACACACACACACACCAACTTTCATATTTAAAAGAAAGGAACAGATGGTAACTTCTTACACTGTGTGCTCCCTTGAGGGAGAAACGAAAAGTTGCAAGTTTTCCTGTTGTACTGGAGCAGATAATTAGGCAATCAGAGCTATTAAAAGCTCACAAAGAACAGAAATTCAATGAACTTTCTCCTTTTGCTTCCTTGTGGTAACAGCTGTGAGGATTCAGGTACTAGGAAAGAACAGAAGGCCCAGCCAGGCTAGCAGATTTCACAATTACTGTATAGGTATTTTTATTTAGAGCACATTAAAGGTAAAGGTAAAGGTTTCCCTTGCTCGAAAGCCAGTCGTATCCCGGCTCTAGTGGTCAGTGCTCATCTCTGTTTCTAAGCCGAAGAGCCAGTGCTGTCTGCTTCTGCAGACGTTTCCATGGTCATGTGGCAGGCATGACTAGACACTGGAGCGCATGGAACACTGTTACCTTCCCACCTGTGGTCCCTATTTATCTACTTGCAATCTCTTGCTTTCGAACTGCTAGGTTGGCAGGAGCTGGGACAGAGACGGGAGCTCATTCAATCCTGCAGTACGCTGGAATCGAACTGCTGACCTTACGCATCCCTGTCAGTGACTTGAGCCACTGCAGTCCCTGCAGAGCACGTTAGCTGTCTACTTATTTTGTCATTCAGTGAGCCCAGTAGCACAATGTGACCAGTAGCACAAATTAATGTGTTTGACCGAGAAATAAGGCTGAATCCTATGCACACGTTCCTGAAAATAATACTGTCTGAATTTAATAGGCCTAACTTCCAGATTATAAGTGTAGAAGTCTGTACTGTAAGTCTACTACATTATGTGAAAACCCAATCCAAAGTCATTGCAGTTCAAAAAACTGAAGAAAAAGTGAGGCTGGCAGGGTCAGAAATACTGATTAAAACCGGTGATCATATTTCTCATCACATTGCAAACATCTGTGTTCTTCCCCACGGGAAGTTGTTCAACATTTCTGCAGTGAAGTAGACATAAAGTAGCTGCTATCTCCAGAATATTAAATTCGAAGTATTCCCTTAAGGGAAGAAGAATGTAGATGGATTAAAAAAAAACCTCAAGAAATCTTACAGCCAACTGGTTGATCATCCTCATTGCTCTGATGTCGCCTGTCTTTATTCCTCTAGTCTACTGTGTGGATTCCCCCTCCTTTTCTTTGATGTTTGGAGTGCCGTACTGAAATGAGTATTCAGAATCTCTGAAAATGTCTCCCTCCTGCAAGCAAATTCCATTTTTTTTCTGCCTCATTCTCAGGGAACCTTAGACATCCCTTGGGTGAATCCTTTGGATGTATTCTGTTGTTGAGTGCTGGCCAATGGTGCTGTATCTCTTCTCTTTTGTATTATACAACTCTTCATCAACCCTACAGCTTCCTCAAGTGCTTCAGCTGCCTGCTTTTCTTGATCTAAAAAGTGATGTGGCCGAAATTATCTCCTGCCTTCTTCTCCTGGGCTTGCACTCAAGGGTGAGAAGCTAGAGAAGCTGCAGAGTCTCCAATGAAAAGCAAGACTCTAGTTTCCACACACGCCTTGGTCGCCATATAGCTAAACAGGGAAAAGTAGGGAAGTGCATTAAAATTTAGAAGTATTCAGAATTCACTTAAAAATAACCTATTTGGATAGTTCTGGATATATCCAAATTTGATAGTTCTGAACATCAGTCTGCTGCCTCCTCCTTCTACCTCTTTCATTCTTCCAACTGTTACTCCAAGACTGTGCTCACCCACTCAACAGTTCTACGACCCATGCTATTTGCACAGCTCCCACATGTCACAGGCTATCTGCTGCTTCAGTCTGCATAACTGTGCTACTCAGGGTATTTTTATACTCTGCAGTGCAATTTGTCTTTTACTTCCTAAATGCTGCTGGCATTTCCTCCTGGCATTCTTTCCATTCAGGGTTCAAACTGTCTGTTTATACTTTTCTCCTCATATGGAACCCAAAGCAGCTTATAACTGGCACGCACACATGCACTCACACACTCATGCACGCACACACACGATTCCAAATTCTGAATCCAAATTTTTGTGTTAGCGCACACCCTATAAAAATCCACCTCACTTCACTAGTCAGCATTTATTTGAAGTATTCTTCTCACCCGCTAGGTGAGAGCCTTGTCATGGAGCAGGAGCTTGAGTGGTCTAACTAGACAGTGTCGCCCATCTCTTGTCGATGATGTTAGGCCAGGACTAAAACTCACCAGAGCATCTTCCATCATATCCCTTTTGCAAGGTGAAAGCAGAGGGCACACGTCATGGTCTGCCTAGCCATCAGGTAATGCAATATCCAAATGGCTAAAAAAATCCATGCTGATGGACTTGATTTCTCAACTCCATTTATGTGTGCAGAATGTCATCATGGAGACATCTACCAATGCACAGACCCCCTCATTGAGTAATAACTCCAAGATATCCAAGGTATTCTTCTCTTTAGAAATTTGGTCCAAAGCAACTCTTTTCTCATCCAGCTGAATGAGAGAGCCTGCTGCAGAGCCAGAGGTTGGGAGTTCAATTCTCCACTGTGTCTCCTTGGAGAACAGCCATCTGTATGACTTTGAGCAAGCTGCATGGTCCAATGATGGCTCCTGAAGAAGGGAATGGCATACTTCTGTGTATTCTCTTCCTAGAAAATTCTGAAAAGGTTGCTGTAAATCAGTATAGACTTGACAGCACACCAAAATATCATGGCTTTTTCACCTAGAATAGTCCATATGTACATACTATGTAATGAAATTAATTATTTTTGTTGTTGTTGTTCAGTCGCACAGTCGATTCCGACCCTCTGCAACCCCATAGACCACTGTCCGCCACACATCTTTCAAGATGGTGATTTCAAATCAGGGGGAGAGAATGGAATGTAAACATCCTTGCCTCATGAGTTGCCTCATGGTTTAGAAGAAATGAAACTTACTCTGTGATAGACATATCATCCTGTGAGATCATTGGTTGGAATCCCTAAGGGGGTGGACCTTGTGGCAGGAGATATAAGCTAGAAAGTTGAGGCTGGAGAGAGACACTCTCTTGGATCTTATTTATATATTTATTTATTTAGTCACATTTGGGCCAGCAACTCTAGGTGCTGTTCAACAATTACATCATGAACTACATAAATCCCACTAGAAAACTATAAAAACCTTAAAACCAGTAAAAAAAACACAATTAAAGTACAATAAAAAATTAACCCAACAACTAAAAAGAGTGAGGGAGCAATATTACTATATCGGTCAGCAGGTGGGGGTCACTGCATTCCTACTTGGGAGTAAGTGGATTGTTACATAGTATTTCAAATAAAGATCTCTTCTGCTAAACAGAAACTCAACATTTTCAGATCTGATTGGTTTCCAGAGCTGTCCAGCTGCATTGTTCCAGAACACTCACAGAAGAATGGAATGGTGAAACATGTCTGAGTACATTCTACCTAGAAAATTTTGCAAAAAGTTGCTTTATGTGAGAATTGATTTGATGGCACACAATTATAAACCCAAATGTTTCCCTCCACAATGAGATAAACGGTCTGGATATTTCTTATTTTATCATGGAGGGGTAAGATATATTTCTAGAAAATAGGATGTTACTGTCCATTTCTGGTTTTGGCTATGGGTCAGTATTTATTGTCACATGTTAGTGGTGAGTGTAGCAGGAGGCAATGATTGACCTCTAGGCAGTGGTGGGCTCAAAAAAATTTACTACTACACTGTGGGCGTGGTATGGTGTGCATGGCCAGGGGGAAAGGCCTGTGTTGCACCCAAATGAGGACTACAGTAATATCTCGGATAACGCTAAGACTTGGTTCCACAAGTCTTGGTGTTATCCGATTTTTAGTGTTATCCAATGCATATTAAAATCCTATGGGATGGATTGGAAAACGTTAAAGCTCCATAGAGATACATTGTAACTGCACAGGCTTTAGTGGTTGTTATCCGATCCATCCCATAGGACCTTAACGTTATTCGATCCAATTCTCCTCCCTAGATTACTTAACATTATGCGATTTTAGCGTTATCTGAAGTAAACATTATCCGAGGTATTACTGTACTTTATTTCAAAACTTGGATGGGTGGGGCCAGCCAGAATTTCTGCTACCGGTTCTGGCAAACTGGTACAAACCTGTGGATGCCCACCACTGCCTCTAGGCTAGTCAACATTGTCTGTCTCAGGTTTAGAACTGGAGGCAGAAATGTCTTCATTTGCTTTACTTGTGTAATGAATCATTGAGAACTCTTAAAATGGAAAGTAGAAGTCTTAATCTGAGGAGGAAAGTGGATGTGTCCAAGTTCAGAATATTACCATAATATTGCATTAGCAAAAAGGCACATTTGATATAAAAATGTTAAAGTGAAAAGGAGCTTAAAGATTTGTGCCAATAAAACTGACTTCTCTCTCTTTTTTAAAAGTAGTGGAAGTGCAATAAAAAAGTTGGCCTATTATAATTTGAGTGACATGTAAAATTTCTAACAATACAATCAAGGTGAAATTATTTCTATCCAAGTGGAGGAGATGTAATGGATTTTGAAGCAGTGCAATCAAGGTAAGGAAAATGCGGAGCTGATAGAAACTAAGTAATTTAAAAGATAGCAAACTGAGTTGTAGAATTCTTCATTTTGTGAAAAACCAGGCAGCCATATACTTCATAGAAATCAAGGTGTATTAAAACTGTCTCAAGGTATTAACTACTCATTCAAGTGAGTACTTGCTGAAAAGTAAGGGTATTTGGAACAATTCCTTTATCCTCAAAAGCATCTATACAAAATGCCATTCAGAACTGAGTGCCAAAGTAAAGGAGATGAGAGTCATGTGGTTAAATATACTAAACCTGGTTGCTACTAATCTGAAGAAAAAGTCATGTATGATTGCCTTCCTCTAAGCAAAACAATCCCTGAATCGGTTTTCTATTGAAAATTTTCACCCACAGCTACTTTTTGTTCTTCAATGTACTTTGGTGGGAAATTGTAGTGATTTTGAGACATAGTGTGACAAAATGGATAGAGCAGAGATTCTCAGCCTGTGGCCCACAGGCCAGATGTGGATTGTGGCACCATTTCTTGTGTCCCCCACTACCTCCACTACACCAGGAAGCGCCATGTGGTGGAGGAAGGGCAAAATGGCTGCCTGGCCCCCAAAGCTGTCTGAGGGAGCATGACCTGGCCCCCAGCTTTAAAAGGTTGAGAACTCCTGGGATAGAAAGTGGGACTAGAATTTAAGAAATTTATGTTTAAATCAGGGATTGGATTCCCAACCTTTTCAAGCCAGGGGCTGCTGCATCATGCTGTCTCAGTCAGCTTCGAGGGCCAGACAACTATTTTGCCCTGTCTGCATGATGGAGGTGGCCATTTTGTTCCAATAGCTTCAGAGGGGGCAGCCAGTTTGTTTCTCAAATGCCTTTGGAGGGGTGGGGGCCACATGAAATGGCACTGTGGGCCGGATCTGGCCCACAGGCCTTAGGTTGGAAACCTTTGGCTTAAATCCTTGCTTGGCTTGTGTGTATCACTGGAACAGATACAATGAAGCTAAATGAAGCTAAATGAAGCTAATAGTCGGGTTTGCCCGATTGAGGTGGGATACTAAATTTGAATAAATAAATAAAATAAATAAACAAATAAATTTCCCACTTCTGTAATTTCTTTAAAATATCTTTAAAGTATCCTTCTCTTCAGATTTTTCTTTCAAAAGTAAGACAAAGTGGCAGAGCCAGTATTCACGAGGCATGACACCAAGGGGCTAAGTCCAAAAATGTAGGCCTGTTGAAATAAAACTTAATATTTTACCTTTTCCAAAAGTTCATTAAATCAGGTGCTGGTTTTCTCCCCCATTATCTTTTAAAGTATAATCCAAAAATGGTTTCCAGATATCCCAAAACTTGTTTTCCTTTAATATGACCTTTTTATATTTAATTCCCATGTCAGCTTAGCATTCAAGGCCATATCTCCCTCAATCTTTTAATTCTGTCATTTTTATGTGCTAGCTTTTAATTGATTCATTATAATTTGTTGATTTTTTTTAATTTTTAAAAAGAATTTAAAATGCTTTAATAATTTTAAATCTGAGTTTTTAGGAATGTTTTTTGATTGATATATGGGTATGTTTTATGTGATGTAAACCACCCTGGGTCGCCTTGGTGAGGAGGGCAGTATATAAATGCAAATAAATAAATAAATAAAAATCTCCCATACATCTTCATACCATTTATTGATCTCAAATTCTACATTATTTTTGTATTTTGGTACAATTTCATATACAGCAAAGAATACAGGGATAGTTGCATGATGGAATAGCTGTTGGGGGACATAACTATCTTGCATGCACTAATATTTAATGTGATTTTTCTTTGCCACTAACTTGATTGGTAAAGTTATTTTCCTTTTCTCTAGCATTTGAGGCAAGATTCTAACCATTGTTGCTGTTTGTACTTGCTTCCTTTGATTTGTTAATAGGACCTTTCTTTCATTTCAGCCAAGGGGCAAGCATGGCAAATTTTCCCTCCATGTGCAGAAAATGCCATTTCCCCTGGTTTTCCCATTATTATAGATGGAAATTGTAAGGGAAGGTACCATTTTCCTACTTTAAATGTTCTAGATTACTTTTACCATAGAAAGTGCTAATGGACTTTAGAGACTGAGCTAATCTCTCCACATTTCTCGACAGTAATGCTGCTGTTGTATTTTAGTACATACTCTACTAACTAAGAGGAACAGCCAAAATTCCCCAAGATTTTAACCTAATGGGGTTAAAATCAGGAAAAGTAAAGAGAAATGTTAATATTCTGCAATGAAGGTGCTGAGCAACCACCGATGGAAGAGATAGATGGCTTCAACTTAAACAGAAGACCAATACCGCTCCTAAGCAGTCTAGTTGCTCAGACAAAAGAGCTAGTCTCTGGGTCAAGTTGCTGGACTGATTGCTCACTTGCAGCCTCTTGTGTGAAATGAGATACAGTAAAACCTCAGATAACACTAAAACCTGGTTCCACAAGTCTTGGTGTTATACGATTTTTAGTGTTATCTGATGCATGTTAAAATCCTATGGGAGCCATAGAGATACATTGTAACCACACAGGCTTTAGCGGTTGTTATCTGAAGCATCCCATAGGATCTTAATGTTATCTGATGCAATTCTTCCCCCCAGATTCCTTAATGTTATGCGATTTTCGTGTTATTCGATACTAATGTTATATGAGGTATTACTGTATTTGCATTGGTGTAGCATATGGCGACTTGGCTATGCATTTTCAAGTTTATTTTTACCACTTTGTTTGTAACTTACTTGTTAAAACTTATTAAACTGTTAAGAGTGAGTAGGCATGTGTGCAAAATCAATGTCTGCATTGTTGTATGGGTCATGGATTGTTAGATAAAAAAAATATTTTATGAAGTTGAGGTCTGTTCTTTTCCTGTTGGTACATTTGTGTCCATTTGAGCTGACTGTAAAGACTACAATAGCCTATGATTATAAGCACTGGATTTTAGTGCCACATAGATTTTGTTCTCTCAGTCTGAAACTTTGAAAAATTGTTTGCAAGTTAATTTCAGTCATTTCATTCAGGGGATTTCAGTACTTATTTATTTTTAAATACCATATTTTTTGCTAAATCATTTTACTTGTTTAAACATCACTCATACTAGAGTCTAAATTACATTTAGAATAAAGGGGTGAAAATGAGGCTGCCAGGCAAACCTGCAGTACTTTCTAATGTTCTATACATGAACTCTTGGTTCTTTAAACCATTAATCAAAAGCACCTGAATAATTGGAATATAGGTTTGAATAGATTTCATCCAAGGCAACATTATTTCTTTATTAGCACCTTGACATAAATGACATTTTAATTAACAGCTACCATAGCAATTACTAAATATTTCTACATTTCATACTGTATGTAAAATATATACATCATTTAAACACAGTAGAATTTTCACTCGTTGAAAGTCTGCTATTCAAAACGCCTTTGTAATTTTGATAGACACAACTTAACTGAAGTACTCAACAGACCTCACTTGATACATTGCATGGAATCAAAAAGCAGGCAAGAGTTATGTGGGGAAACCAGGAATAGAAAGGTCTAGAAACAGTTATGGAGGCCAGAGTTGCTTCTGTGCTGGCTGACAGTGGAAACAATCACCCTCCCCGCTGCACAAAAAATATATTGGGAAATGTATCCAGACTAGGGATAGTAGCTAGAACAATAGTTCCCAACATTGGGTCCTAAGAATGTTTTGGATTAAAACTCCTAGAATTGTTCACCATTTGACGTGCTGGCCAAGATTTCTGGGAGCTGTAGTCTGAAAACATCTGGCAACCAAAAATTTGGAATTACTGTACTGACCTAAAGTAATGGGAAAGTCCACTTTTGTGGAAGCTGGGCTGTGGCAAAAAGCTCCCACTGCCTTTGTGCTAGGACTTGCATCCCATTCTTCAAGCTGAGAGCTGCTGTTGGGGCTTTGCAGGCCCAAGGTTGTCCTGCAAAGGCTGGTCTACCCCGATGGCTCATGAGTTACATTGATGGTGCTCTATTTTGTATCTTGTTCCAAATAACAGAAAGGAACCAAGACTTAGGCATTCACCCACTTTCTCCCCAATTCTGTCCCTTGATGCTTGATTTACAAAAGTACACAATGGCCAAGTGAGCCTTGGGGCTAGCTGTGAATGGATGGAGATAAGTAAAAAATCTTTAAAGCTTTCCCTTCTCTATCTTGCACACAGATAAAATCTTTTTGCTGCAGAACCCATACTGATATTTACCTTCTTCCTTTGAAATCCATGAAAGCATAACAATTTTCTGAGACCTGGTAATTTTACTATGCAGGAGATTCAAGTCTGAACTGAGATTAAAATTTAGGAGAATTTAGATTCATACTTCAGGTTTGTTCTATATCAGCATTTAGTTTTGTGGTGTGCTAGTTAACAAAAGAAACCTGTTTAGTAACATGCTTTGGAACATCCAGCCTTCTACAGTAGTCAAAGTCAAAGTAATTTTAATCCCCAATGAGCAATGTCTCAAACCTTGTTAAAGGCCTTTCTCATCTGCATAAAACGTTTCCCTCATTTACTTTTTAAGAAGCCCATGAGATAGAGAACTGTTGCATTAACAGTCACTCTCTGTACTTTCATTTGTCATTTTTACAGTGACATTTTAGCTCTGCATACTTCAATGCTCTGTGGTCACAGTTATGACTAACTTGTTTACTATGCCCTTTCTTTTATTCCCTTCTGTTATGTTCATTTAATCCTTTGATATACTACACTGCAAATCATGGTAACTCAGTTACTCTAAAACTTACTGTTTCATCTAGATATTGTGGGAAGAAGAAGCAAAAAGTTCAGGTGATTGTGTCTGAAGTCCAAGCTGTGTGACCACTTTTTTTGTTGCTGCAGATGAAATAAACAGGAAGGCAAGAAAACTTCCACATGACTTTAGTAAATCCTGTATGAATGTTTTGTCCAACATTACAAGATCTGTGCTGAATATTTACTTCAGTGCTCCCCAGCCTTCTGGGACATGGAGACCACATTAGAGCACCTAATGCCTAAAGGAGACAATTAAAACAGCAGTAGATGGTGCCCACATAAAGCAAGAAAAATAGTGTGGGTATGAGGAAATGCCTTGAAGGAGATAGCAGTAAACATGTAGATTGGAGAGTCACACAGCAAGAACTCATGTGGTCTGTGAGCCACAGGTTGGGAACTCATGGCCTAATTGAAGTTTTCTGACATGAAAACAGGTGAAGAATGCTTGAAGCTTTCTAACATGAAAACAGGTGAAGAATTGTCTTTTAGCAACAGTGGAACTGCAAAAGATAAAATTTGTTATAGATTGCATAAGTAAAGGCCTGATCTGGTTGAGTTACAACTACTTTATACTTGATACATAAGGGTAACTTTCAAAGTGATTTCCATATTTTCCTGATTCCTGGGATTGTACAGATTTTTAAAAATCAGAAGTGATTCTTTAAATTCAAACAATATCACTACACAACAATGATTTTGTGATTGGAAATAACACATGTGATTTACATGATATCAAGTGCAGATTCCAAATCTGAACTCAGAATTTGCCTATCACATACAGATTTTAAGGTGTGTTATAGCTGTTCAAATGGTCAAATTGGGTAATATTTTATGTGAGAACATTATAACAGTTGCAGCTACCGCTATGCCTGCTGCTGCTTCACTGAAGCACATCCCCTGGTGGCATGCATGTTCCAGCAGCGGCAAGTCAGCAGCTCCCCCGTTTGCTTAGTGGTTAAGTCACTGAGATGGAGACTGGGAGGTCAGGTTTCAACACCAGAGAGTTGCACTTGGGGACATGAAAGGAGCCTCATTCAGGCACCCTCTAAAAATCATTTCAACCCAGAGTAATCTCTGATTTGAAATTAATATAGTGAGCTGAAGTCAGAAATAGGTATATAAGGTGAGATAGATCAAGGGCTCGTCTCTAGTGCAAAACCATCTTATTGGATAGTACAGCTAGGCCATAGTGAGCCTGTTTTGAGCTAAAGATGAGTAGGCACAGCTGTGTTAATAAACTAGACAATTTTTGATACATTTGTGGCAAATATACCTCACATGATCAACGAAAGAACTAACCAAGAGAGTAAGATTTGCTAACTTAAGATCCTGATGTCCTAGGCAGAATTGGACTACAAATTTGGATTGAGCACACTTGATTTAGTATAGGACACATGGATTAGATCAAGTAGCAGACAATATCTAGTTTTTTTGTGATGCAGTGTATTATAAGGCATCTCCCTCTAGAGCATGGAAAACAATTAATAGGTGGTGTGTGTCCTCTCTCAGGATTCTGCCCAGATGCTAACTATAGTTATGTAACTTCATGTTCTCTGCTACTGGTCCTTTAACTTTAAATCACATTAGAATTGGACAGCCCTTCAAATTTAGGGAACCTTTAGTAGGAAAATCTGTCAGCCTATCAAATAAAAGAATGTTTATTAAAAAAAAGACAGGTAGACACCTGATTTGGCCCATGTAAGATCAGAATGAGCTGTCTGTAAAGGCATGCCAAAACAAGATGACAAATCTTCAGCTGACAAATGTTGATGAGTTTGTGAACCCTCTACTTACTGCTAATTATTTACTGAGCATTGTTGGGTATTATTTCTGTTAATTTCTTTCTTTGGTAACATTGAAAGGAAACATTTTCTTTACTTTTTATGGTGAGAAACATATTGATGCATAGTTAGATTTCCCCAAAACTTTATACAAGGGAGTAGAATATTCTTCTTTTTACTATAATATGTTAATTATTTTGAGAAATCCTGCTTGCCAGAAAGCCATCACATTTTACAGCATGTTTTATTGGAAACAATAGTCAGTTAATTTTCTTCTAGGCAGAAATGAACATGGACACAAATCAATATAAATCCAGCTGTTTGGCCAACATTTTATTTTCATTGTGACTGTTCATTATGTGATAAAACTGTACTAATAAATTATAAGACTAATAGATTGTCTTAACACAAAGAGAGAGAACTCAGGGAAATGTTGAGATGATAGATTTGAAAATATTTGCTCAGATTTCTCCTTCATCTCAATGACCACGTTAACAATATTCATCATAGGACATCCCATTTTTTTCTAAACACAAAAGGTTGAATTGAAATCATAAATATCTTGAGCATAAACAAATTTGATTTGAACCTCACCAGTGGCAATCAGAAAAAAAAGTTGTAGCTGCTCTTGTTACTCTTTTAACGTTCCTTCTTCTTCAAGTGCCGTATCTAATTCTGAATATTGGCTATCATCATGATGATCAACCATGAAGATTATCCCAGGAAGAATATAATGCAGTGACCTTTCATTTGCCTTCCACATCACAGCATGACACCTGTACCACCAATCCGGTTTTCTGAGTCACTTTCTGGTCCTGAGCCCTTTTGGCACACGTTCACCAGCACCAGGCCCATATTGATGAAACTGCTGCCCTCCATCAGGATGAATTCAAGTGGGACTTAATCCATTTGGGGACCATTACCCTTCCCTAAGAATGCTACCACACAAAGCTGTTAATCCTCAGAATTCTCAGGTTAGTTAACTGCAACCTGACAATCGGTGTTGAGTCGCTGGTAGTATGGTCTATTCCAGGGGTGCCCAAACTTTTTGCACTGGGGGCCTGACCACGCCCTTGATCCCTTTGAACATGATCCCTTTGAACTGAGAAAACAAAGAAACCTTAAGGTGGGAGGAGAGAGTTTTTAAGAGCCTCATGTTTCCCCACCATTTTTGTCACCAGACTGGAGCAGAGCCACTGATTTTGGAGAATTAGAAGACTCACTTGAGAAAGCCTTGATGCTAGGAAAGGTGGAGGGCAAAAGAAAAAGGGGGCAGCTAAAAATGAGATGGCTAGATGGTATTGTAGAGACAATGGGCACAGAACTGAGTGAGTTGAGGAGGATGGTGGAGGACAGAAGTGCCATGGGGTCGCAAAGGGTCGGAAATGACTGTGCGACTGAACAACAAGTTGTGGTTCTGACTCTAGAACCAAGCTTCTGTTGCAATTCTGCAATGATCATTGTTAGGTGTTTCTATGGCCAGAAGGTTTTGCAAGATATCTTTGTTCCACGTTCTGTTTAAAGAACATGATGCTTGCTGCTCAATCACAGCAAATGAAGCTGAATGAGCTCCTTTCAGATAAATGTAATGTTAAAAAAAGTGTAATATAGTGGATA
The DNA here is from genome assembly GCA_030440675.1 of Furcifer pardalis. Lineage (NCBI taxonomy): Eukaryota > Metazoa > Chordata > Lepidosauria > Squamata > Chamaeleonidae > Furcifer > Furcifer pardalis. The sequence continues at coordinate 64,442,143 of CP126891.1, forward strand.
ATGTCAAGTGCTGTCAGCAATCAAATTGTTCATAGGGAAGAAAATAATTTATTTTATGCCAGAAGGGTTCATTTTACTAATAATTCTTTCTCTGGACCTTTGCTACCATTCATTTGAGAAGTTTCAGGCTTTTAGATACTGTATATCTATTGTCCTTAGTCCATTATCTTCCTAATTACAAGTATTCTTCCTGGTGTTCTCTATATTGTTCTCCTACCTCCTACCTTTCTCCATATTATTATATTTTAAAAGGCAGAGTCATCTCCATTTCATTTTGCAATCATAAAGGAACCCTCCCCCCCCCCGCTTCTCCATTAACAACCAAAGGAGTGGTTTATATACCTAATTCAAAACTATTTGTGTGTATATGCATGGGCTTTGATTCACCTAGGAAAAAAGATTTCATGCATGCAATTATTGCTGCGTATTTATGCCTATGTGCAAATTAAAAGACCCTTCCCTTTTTTTAAACCCACATCTCTATTTTTTTTTAACTGAACTATCAGTTTTTCATACTTTGGAATACTATAAAAGCGTTTCTGGAAAGTCAATCATAATTTAACATATACAGAGGGTGCCAAAATGTATATACATTTTAAGAAATGGAAAAACCTGTATTGAAATATTAATACTTAATATATACTGATAACAAAAGATGAATACAAGTCATATTTGACTTCTGCTCAAACTGGTTGTCATCAGTGTCCATGCACGTTGAACTACTGCTTGAGCAACATTGACCAAAATGTCAATTTGTATCATTGTGCATGCTGTTTCAATTACTTCCTAAAGTACTGCCAGTATAGCCAGTTTTCTATGGTACACCACATCCTTTAAAGCAAACACCATGCTACACACTAGATATTGCTACTATAATTCAATTCAACTTCAAAAAGTGAGACATAGGTAACATCTCTTAAAATGTGCATACATTTTAGAACACTCTGTATGAAAAGGACATTTTATAAAGAGATAATAAATTTTGGTTGTGTTTATTTTGCTTTGCTACTATTCAGCCTTTCTACCAAACAATAGTGCCAAAGGCAACTTGCAAACACAATTAAAAACAAGATAAACAATTCAAATAAGTGCAAACCTGGAAATACCATATGTGTAAACTCATTAAAATCAGTACAGTCCTCAAGAACAAAGCAAAAACAAAGTCATCATTAATCCAGAAAAAGATTTGCTGAGAACAGGATTTGTGAAAAAAGGATTTGGGAGATACAGGGAAAATATTTGTAGAAACCATAAGACAATTAGAGGCTGTGGTGGCTTAGTGGTTAAGAAGCTCACATTTTGAGCTGGAAGGCCAGCAAGTCGGCAGCTCAAGACCTGGGTACTGAATGACAGAATGAGCACCCGCCTCTGTCCCAGCTCCTGACAACCTAGCAGTTCAAAAGCAAGAAATTGCAAGTAGATAAATAAGGGCCACTTTGGTGGGGAAAGATCTTGGGGATATGAAAGGAGCCTCATTTGGGCACCCCCTGAGTGGTGTTTTTCCAGCAAATATCCTTTCAACCCAGAATATTTTCTCACATGAAACAACAACAACAACAACAACAACAACAACAACAACAACAACAACAACAACAACAACAACAACAACAACAACAACAACAACAACAACAATGCTGTTGTTGTTAGAAAATTTAAAATAATTTTGGGTTTCTAATTCAGGAGGACAAACCAATGCATCACTGTATGTTCCTACTGCTATACCTTCCATAGATATTTGGTTGACTCATGTAGAAAACAATGTGCTAGATGGGATAAGCTTTAGTATTGATCAGACCCAACCAGGGTTCATTTTCTTTTATTCCTACTGGCACTAAATATATGCTAAATAATATGAATAGGCTTTTTGGTTACAATACTTTAATTTGTTGCATGAAAAGTTACCTCACATGCACATTTGAATCCATTAACTTGTTAGAATTCATCAGGAAAACATTACTAACCTACTTTATGGGTCAATTCCTTTCCCCAGCAGTCCCAACTACAGAATATGCATTGAAAAGCTAATAGTGTATGAACTATGTAGCATCCATTAATTACTTCCACCTTTCATGTTTTATGATGAGTGGTGCCACCAGAAGCCATTATCTTCCTTGAAATATTAGTCTGCAGATGTAGTTGGCTTATGTTATTGCTTTACCCCTTATGGCAAGACAATACAACAGTTCACTTGTTCTAGCTTGACAGCTCTCATCCTTTGTAAGAAAGATAAAATTAGATCACAGGGAAACAAAAAGGAAACAAAAACACAATAAATACACCAGTTTATTAGCTATATCTGTTTATTCCATGAAATGTTTTATTACACGCATGAGGAATGGGGTTTCCCCACTATCGCAATCCACATTACCTTGTTATGATATACGTTCCTAAGGCAGAGGTAGCCATAGATGTATGTGGTTCTCCTTAGGCCATAGCTACTTTCCATCATTCACTGGTCCTGTTATAAGTTACCTTTATTACTGGAAGTGAAAAAAAGTAGCTGTTCCCAATGAGACATATATGAAAGAGATCTGTCTTCTCTGGACTGATTTTAGCTGATTCTTGAGAACCTTACCACTTTAAGTAGACATGTTGCCTGCATATACATCTGTTAACATTTTCAAAATGGAAATAAGCTAAGATCATCTGTAAAAGTTACAGGGAGATCTATGGCTTTCTTTTACTGAGTCAAACCATTGGCCTGTCTAACCCAGCTTTGTCAAATCCAAATTACAGCATTTATCAAAGGTTTTGGGCAGGATTCTTTTCTTAGCTGAACCCTGAAATTCCTAGTATTCCATAGTGCAGGAGTGATGAACCTATGGCATGTGGGCCAGAGGTGGCACTTGAGGCTCTCTCTGTGGGCACCCATGCGGCTGCCCCAGCACAAAGTTTGCCCACCCTTCTGTCCAGCAGTCCAATGGGAGCATTTCCTCCCTCCCCTGTTGCTGAGTTGCCACTTTGTGATAAATAAGTAGGTTTGGGGGTTGCAGTTTGGGCACTCAGTCTCTAAAAGGTTCATCATCACTGCCCTAATGGGGCTGCATCCCAGAACAGACTAGGCCCGGGCTTGGGGTGCTTCCAAAAACCAGACAAAACCACAGTTTATAGGCAGGTACGGTGCCACAATATCATGCTATTAAAAATGTTGTCCTTCAGACTTTACAACATCCCAACCTCTGCCAAAACCAGGTGTGGAGAAGGAGAGTTTTTTTCTGCCCCAGTTGAATGAAGAAGCAGGGGTTAGCATGACATGTTGTCACTGTTTTCAAGCACAGGGGTGGGGGCAGCCTGGTTGTAGATGGCATGGCTTGCCCTAATGTCAGCCTCTTTTGTTCAGTTCAGATGGCCTTGCCCACCCACCTTGCAAACTCAAGTGCTTAGGGATTGCTCTTCAGAGCCAGATAGGAATTTTTGAGCCTAGTCCCTGGTTGACAGATCTAAGTAAGGAGGACAGGTCATTATTGTGGAGATGCAGAGATGACTGGTAGTGAGAAATGCTTTGTACTAACTCTGTTGGAGTCATCAGCCACAGTATGACCTTGAAAAATACCATCTTGCCCTAGTAACAGATAATCTGGATCTCTCCAGCCTTGACAACTTTATTATGTTGTCTTTCTTGGAAAGGAGTCCAGATTCCAAATTAGTACAGACTGCAGCAGCTACGGCACCTGTAGGATTTACATGCAATTATCTTGATATATATTATGCACAAATTATATCAACTCCATAGCTATTTCCAGGTGCATGTAATATGGTGAGGTGCTAGTATTAGTCTTTTAAGCAATAAATTTTGTTGGACCAAGTTATATGATCTTCCTGTATCTGCAAGAGACTACTTAAGCCTGAAGGTTTCAGAAGACCTTAAATACTATTTTTAGCTGAAATCTGTTAATGTATTGAGCTCTTAACTAAGACTGTATCTGCTGTTTTTATCTTTCTTATTTTTATGATATGTTATGAAGTACTGTTCTCTGTTCTGAACATTATTTTTGAAACATCTTATGCTGCACTTTGTGATGGTTTTGTTTCAAAAATGGGACAAAATGTCCAATATAAAATGCTAAAACTGTATTTGACTTCATACGATGGATATAATAGTATGTTAACAACACATGTGAATAGCACGCATGAGACATGCAAGGAAATGAAGGCAAAATGAACCCAAATATACACACAAAAATAGGTCAATCTATTTTCATCTTTATTTGGTGTAAGGTAAGGCAGTTTCCTAAAATCAGCCTTCTGTACAAAACTGTGAGGCTTGGAACCTTGCTTGATCTTCAATTTAGATAAAAGTTTGCTAGGATTACTAAATGGCTGACCCTACTTTATGAGGCCATCTAGCAACACATTGTTCTATCTAGCATGATATTATCTCTTATGCCCATTAGTGGCTCTCCAAGGTATCTAGCAGAGAATGTATAATCTCTATCCTGGCCCTTTTTTTCAACTGAAGACAGCAAGATTATTTTTATAATCTATGAATGTTTCAACTCTACACTATTATAGCATTTTGACTTCACTTTAGCTGCTGTGGCTGGATCTTATGTAATATAGTGAGGTACTTGGAATATTTTGCTGTAATTCAGAGAAGTACACTAATGCTCTCTCGTAAAGAATTTTAATAATGTGTGTCATTAAGTCAAATCTGATTTATGACAATCCTTTTCAGTGTTGTTGTTTTTTAAGCTAGGGAGTACCCTGAAGTGGTTTACTATTCCCTTTTTCTGGCAACACCCTTTGACTATACAGCTTTCCCAAAGTCATACAGGTGGGCTCTTCTGGGATACAGACAGTGATGGGCAGCCAAACATTTTACTACCACACTGTGGGCAGAACTGCCATTGTGAACGGAGCTGATGTTATGATGTCATGGGCGGATCCAATGTCATGGGTGGAGCCAAAGTTTAAAAAATACATAAAATACAGTACACGTAAAAATACAAATGAAATAGACATAAATACACATTAAAATACACATTAAATTGACATAAAACACATAAATACACATTAAAATACACATTAAATTGACATAAAAACACATAAAAGCACACATTAAATACATATTCCACCCAACCACCCACCCCAAACACAAACCCAAGTCACTTACACTGGGGAGCAGGTGGGAACAGCAGCGGCATGGTGGCATGGCCTGGTGGTGTGGCCTGGCATGGCCTGGCCCAGTCTGGCCCAGTAGTGTGGCATGGCCCGGTGGTGTGGCCTGGCCCAGCGGCATGGCCTGGCCAGATCCAGCCCACAAGCCCTGTTAACAGCAGGGTTGCCCAAACGTTTCAGGCCACTGGCCAGTCACATGGTTCATGGGTGCCCAAACTACTCCCTGTGGGCCAGATCCGGCCCTGACACCAATTCATCCAGGCTGCTCCACCCTTGTTGCTCCCAGAAGCGGGAGTAAAACTCACCCAACTTCCTTCGGGGATCGACGAGAATAGTGTGGGCTGGATGAATTGGCATTGGAGGCCAGATCTGGCCCACAGGGAGTAGTTTGGGCACTCATGAACCACGTGAATGGCCCATGGTCTGAAAAGTTTAGGCACCCTTGCTGTTATTAAGGGTTTTGGTCCAGATCTAGCCCATGTCACCAATTCATCTGGCCCACACTACCCTCATCACTCCCAGAAACAAATAAAAATCACCTGACTACCGCTTCTGGGAGCGACAATGGAGTGGGCCAGATAAATTGGTGTTGTGGGCTGGCCCCAGCCCACGGCCCATAGTTTTAGCACCCATGACCCTATGGGCCAGATCCAACCAATGACCCCAGAAGCAGAAGTAAAACTCACCCAGCTTCTGGGAGTGATGAGGGTAGAAGGGGCCAGACTACCCAAACTACAGCCTGTGCACCAGATCCTGCCTTGACAACAAATCATCTGGCCCCTTCCACCCTCATCACTCCCGGAAGCAGAAGCGAACAGCAGAGGTGCCCAAACATTTCAGGCCATGGGCCAGTCACGTGGTTCATGGCTGCCAAAACTGTGGGCTGGGCCAGCCCACAACACCAATTTATCTGGCCCACTCCACCATCGTCACTCCCAGAAGCAGAAGTCAGGTGAGTTTTACTTCTGTCTCTGGAAGTGATGAGGGTGGTGTGGGCCAGATGAATTGGAGTCATGGGCCAGATCCGGGCCAGAAAACTTGCTAACAGCAGGGGTGCCTAAACTTTTCAGACCATGGACCATTCATGTGGTTCATGGGTGCCCAGACTACTCCCTGTGGGCCAGATCTGGCCTCCAATGGCAATTCATCCAGCCCACGCCATGCTCGTCGATCCCAGAAGCGGATGTTGGGTGAATTTTACTCCCGCTTCTGGGAGCAACGAGGGTGGAGCAGCCTGGATGAATTGGTGTCAGGGCCGGATCTGGCCCACAGGGAGTAGTTTGGGCACCCATGAACCATGTGACTGGCCAGTGGCCTGAAACGTCTGGGCATTCCTGCTGTTAACAGGGCTTGTGGGCCAGTGCAAATGGCTCCAGATGACCACCTTGAATGTTGGCATCCATTTTGGGTCCTGCTTCCATCCCTCTAAGCCAGGGGTGCCCAAACTATGGCCTATGGGCCGGATCCAGCCGATGACACCAGAAGTGGAAGTAAAACTCACCCAGCTTCTGGGAATGGCGAGAGTGGAACGGGCCAGATGAATTGGTGTCATGGCCGGATCTGGCGCACAGGCTGTAGTGCCTGGCCCATGGACTGAAAAGTTTGGGCACCCTTACTGTTAGCTTTTAAAAATGATTTCTGTGCACATGGCAGCTCTGCATGATTATAAATTTCATCCGTTTGGGGGCTTTTTTTTTTTTTTTTTGGCCTCTTAGCTTTTAAAATGGAGTCAGGACATATTGAAAGAGTCCCCCCCCCCCCCCCATGTCTTGGTGATCTTGGAAGGTCAGTGCACTACAGCATGTTGGCATCCATTTTGGGTCCTGGGTCTATCCCTCTTAGCCAGGGGTGCCCAAACTATGGAAAGCAGTAAACAAGCTAAAATTTGTTTTCTTCTGCTCACCTGGTATGCCATGGCATGTGTTAAAAAAAAATCTATCATCAAAAAGAGGGAGCACTTCTTTTAAAACTTAAAGTTTAAAAAATGCTGTGTGTCTTTGCTTAGCTAAACCTGTCAAACTGGTTTGGCAAGCTTTTGTAATGTGTGATTGCTTTGCAACCTTGAGATAAAGAGAGTAGGCAGCCCCCTCCCTTTCTCCCAAGACGAAGTGGTGACAAGGTTCCAGTATGTTTCCTTGACTGTCCCTTGAAGCCTTAGTTGCTTGTCTCTATGGAGTTAACGTTATCTGATCCATCTGAATAGGATTTTAACGTTATCTGCTGCATGCATCAGATAAGGCTAAAACTTGGATAACGTTAAGATTTGTGGAGGTATATCCGAGGTATTACTGTAAATGAAATTCATATAACTTATTCAAATGACCTGTTTTTAAATAGAGAGCTATATCTTGCAATGAAACTCCCTGGTGACATCTTGTGTTCAGGTACTTACCAAGAGGTGACTTTTTTGGTTTGCAATATGTAGGAATAATTCAAAATAGAATGCATTCTGGGTTGAAGTTACATAAGGGAGCACCATTGATAAGAAGAAAGGTATACTTGGTCTAATTCCAACTGAGGAATTCCTCATTTTTTAAAAAAATGTATTCATTTTATTATGCTTTTATCTTGCATTTAAATAAAATCTATAATTGAAAAGCTATATAATAAACACCTCAGTCTGGCCAGGTTAAACTGCTATGGTAATACGGAAAATCACACTGCCAACACTGATCATCAGGCAGCACTTAACCTGACAACCTCTGAGGACTAATGACCTTGAGTGGTGAAGTTCACAAGGAAGGTTGATGATCCCAAAGTGGATTAAATCCAACTTGAATCCATTTTGATGGAGGGCAGCAGCTTAATTAATACTGACCTGGAGCTGATGAGGACTTTGTGTGCCAAAAGAGCTAAGGAACATAAAGTGACTGGTGGAACTGGACCAGAGGTATGGGTGTCATGCTACAATGCAGAAGGCAAATGGAAGGCCACTCTTATATTCCTGGGACAATGTTTTGATCACCATGATGATAGCCATTATTCATAATTGGATACAGCACCTAAAGAGAGAGAGAGAGAGAGAGAACAAATACTATAAAATCATGTAAAATCAAACAAGTACTTCATGAGACTATTATTTATTTATTTTATTTTTATTTGTTCGCATTTAATACCCCGCCCCACTCGGGAAGACCCGACTCTGGGCGGCTTACAAAGTACATTACCACAATGGGTAGTCTATGAACACACAATATTATAAAACATTAAAAATTCATAAGTTCATAAAAAATTTAAAACATTAAAAAACAGATAGAGACAAGTGATAACAGGTACAAATACCAGGTGGTGGTGGGGATGGCTACCCTTAAATTAGCCATCCTGGATGGGAACCTACATTATTGTGTCCCCACACTTGACCTGCCAGCCATGTCTTTAACCCCTTTCGAAAGGGGAGGAGCTCCGTCTGCAGGCGCAGCTCTGTCAGAAGGAGGTTCCAAAGGGCCGGGGCGAACACGGAGAAGGCCCTCTTCCTAGTGCTCGTAAGACGAGCTTCCCTAGCAGATGGAGTCACAAGAGAGCCCCTCCGATCCGCCCTAGTGGGACTATTAGTCTGAAGTGCAATACCAGTGCATTAAAACATCAGTAAATTAAAGGACAAAATAACATCATTAATTTGGATACATAATGCAAAATTTAAAAAACAGCAGCAAAAAAGCTACATTAGGTCGATAGGTCAGATGTCTCCTTAAATAAAAAGGGGTCTGGTCACAATCACTGAGAAAGAATTGTTTAAAAGATTATTCCATACTGTATGCACATCAGAAAGTATAGAAGAATACAGTAAAGCCTCGCTTAAAGAGTAACTCGCTTAAAGAGCAGAGTTTTCTCTGGATGTTTGCTATGCTTAACAAATAAAACCAACCAAAAACTCGCTTAGCAAATAAATCAGGGTGTGCAATCCCCCCCCCCCCATTGGTCATTTACAATGGTGTTTCGCTTAAAGAGCAAACTCGCTTAAAGAGCAATCCTGTGGAATGCATTATGCTCTTTAAGCGAGGTACAACTGTATTTTAAAATCTCTGTGCTTTCTGATGGCATAAAAGAAGGACGTTATTCAGGCTTCTTGGTTCAAAACTATCTAGTGCTCTGCAGATCACATGTAGAATTGTGAGTGTCCTATTCCTTCCCAACATGAAATAAAGAGACAGACACACATGTTTTGGTCTCAAACCTAGGGCACAATTTATTGAATTTATTTGAAAAACTCCTGACCTGCAGTGGGGGTTTGGTAGTGCTTTAAACCCGGTACCAGAGTGGTGGTACCTACTCCACCCCTCTCTGGCCTGGACTGGTGAATCCCTAGCTTCTGTGCAGTGCTGGACCTTGGCAAATACTGCCCAGGCCAGCTGATTCAGGGAGATATCACTGTGGTTGTTTCCAACTATATTTACGTGAATGAACATTGGTCATACCACAGAGCTGTCTCATGGTGTGCCCTGGATGCTCGAGTCTTCTTCTTCCTCTTCTTCTTCCTCTTCTTCTTTTTCTTCAGGTGCCATATCCATTCTGGATATTGGCTATCATCATGGCTATAGTCTTCCTGTTCTTAACTCCTTGGAACATTTCTTCTGAGGACATGCCACATCAGTCTTTCAGGTTCTTCAGCCATGAAGTCTGTCTAAATCCAGGGCCTCTCTTCCCAGGGATCTTTCCTTGAAGAGCGAGTTGGAGTATTCTATAGTTTATGTGATTTCTCATGAGGTGGCCAAGGTATCGGAGCTTTCTTTGCTTAATGGTCTGAAAAAGTTCTTTATTCATTTGGTGCAATACTTCTACGTTAGTCACATGATCAACTCATGTTATCCTTAGTAGCCATCTGTAGATCCACATTTCAAAAGCTTGGACTTTCTTTTCAGATGCTTTAGTCAATGTCCCAGCTTCGACTCCATATAGCAACAATGGGGATACATAAGATCTCACTATTCAGATCTTTGTAGCAAGAGTTAGATCTCTACTGCATAACAAATGTCACATTTTTATAAAGGTGGATCTTAATTTTTCTATTTGTATTTTAATCTCTACATCGGGGTCCCAATTTTCATTTCATTTAGCATACTTCCCAAATAGATAATTTAATCCACTCTTTTGATTTCTTGTGTTCCTGCCATTCAGCTTATAACCAGATATTTCATTTTCTTGGTTTTGAGATGCAAACCATATTCTACACTTGAAGCTCTAACTTGATCCAGCATCAACTAAAAATCTGCAAGGTCTGTGGCCAACAATGCTGTGCCATCAGTATATTGGATGTTATCCAGGTATTCCTCATTAACATTAATGCTGATGTTTAAATCTGATAGCACTTCTGAAAAAACACTCTCTGAATATATATTAAACAGTGTCAGAGAAAACACACAGCCTTGTTGCCCACCTCTGCAGATTTGAACCTGCTCTCTCAGCTGCTCTTCAACTCTGACTTGAGCTGGGTGCCACTGTGGCCGAGCACAGGCAAGGGCAGGCAGGACCCCTCCTTCACCCGTGGTAAGCCAGTAAGCAGAGAAGTAGCATTGGTATTGGCATGGGTTTTTTTTGTGTGGGCCAGACTGGTGGTGTGTGTGTGGGGAGTGGTGGCAGTGGTGGCAGTGGCAGTGTTTGTGAGGGGACACACCATTCTGGCCTTCCACAGCCTGAGAGGGCATGATCCAGTCACCGGCATTAAAAGGTTGAGTACCCCTGGTCCAGAGCCTTCCCCAAAGATCACAGGTGGAGTCTAGCACCTGTAACAGGTTGAGAGTACAACCCTGCAAGCACTGCAGATTCACTCCTGACAGGTGGTCCAATCCTACAAATACTGGAGAAGCCTGATATGTTTTGCACAGCTTTGTGTAATATGCCAATTATGCCCGCTCCTCGATCGGGACTCCTTGCTTGTGGTCACACACACTCTGGTCACCTCTAGACTTGATTATTGTAATGTGCTCTACATGGGGCTGCTGATGACTATTCAGAGGCTGCAACTGAGCCAGAATGTGGCTGCTCGGGTGGTGTTGGGGTGTGGGTGTTATGCCCATGCCTCGCCATTGCTCTGGGAGCTGCACTGGTTGCCATTGTGCCTCCAAGTGCAATTCAGGGTGCTGTTCATTACCTTTAAAGCCCTATATGGTAGTGGGCCAGGATACTTAAGAGACAATGTCACCCCAAGAACATCTGTCCATCCCACCAAAGCAGACTGGAGAGGCTCTCTGGTTGTGCCATCAGCTAGAGAGGCACATCTCTCTAGCACCAGAAGGACGGCCTTCTCTGTGTCTGTTCTGGCCCTATGGAACCTCCTGCCAACTGAGTTGCACCTCCAGACAGAGCTGCTGACCTTTAGGAAGGGTGTATAGATATGGCTGGTGGGGCAGGTATGGGGTACTGGCCATATGGGCACCCCAATCTACTGGGTCATCTGATTACTTTTAATCTTTTAAATCCTTTAAATTTTATGTGTGGGTTTGGATTTTATACTACAGACAAATTTTATTGTGTTTTTACTGCTGTGTTAGCCACCCTGAGTTGTTTCGTGAATAGGGTGGCATATAAATATGACTAATAAATAAATAAATGTTGCATTTGAATTAGTTAGGGTATAATCACTATCAATAATCTTGTTATCTGGTGTTAGTAACTGTGCCTGGGCATGGCACACATTGCATCATGGATAAATGGTTGTGTATATCTTTAAGGACTATTCTAGAGACCAGCCAGCTGCTCAGGATCAGCAGCTAATGAAGAAGCCTCTTGTGCATAAGAAGAGGCATGCCCAAAGCCAAGTTGCCTCGCCTTAATGGAGTGGTCACTTTGCTGGAAGTGCTCATCGTGAAGGTAACCTTATGGGCCAGTCACTTTGTGACTTTGCCACTTCGTGGTAGTGACTTTTGTGTCAGTAGATACAAACAGCTAGGATAGTTGGTGTTTTGTCTTGGTGCTTGCTTCTACCAAGAACTTTGCAAAGCCATGCTGCAGAGGAGGAATTTGCATAACAGCTGTTCAACTCAAGGTCTGTAAGCATCTGCAAAGAACCAACAAGGACTCAGTGATAAGCTTACTGGGTAAGCAGAGAGAGAGCTGAAACTCTCTAAAGACTGTGAACTTCTTGTATATATGCCGTTCCTAAATGCGGAAGCTAAGCTTGTTATTTTTGTCATCACTGTAAATACTTTTCCTGCACCTCGCCTCATAAGTAAAAGTTTTCTATTGCCTCACATGAACTGTGTGCCTGTGTTTTCTGGGCTCCCAAGCCACAAATCCACTCTGAAATACTCTGTCACATGACATCCATCATATTTCACAAGTGTTGTGTAAATTACACATTAAAATATTACTTACTATTTCCCACAGTTTTTCCCCAAAGCATGGCAATGCTTTTCAATATGCTATTTATTTACTTTTGTTTATGTGTAATAATGGTTTCTGTATGAGCATGATTGCTATGCTTCATTCAAATGAGGATTGGAGCATTACACAGCCAGAGTAGGAGGATGGGCATAAGATCTACTAAACGTTTTCATTTGAGTAACATGCTAGAATATAGGGGTAAAATTGTTTTCTGAGTAGTGCAACTTCATGCTCTGGCTTATTAGCCCCTGTAATTTGCATTCCTTTTCTGTATCTGATTTCCTGGCACAAATCAGAGCATCTGCCACAGTCACACAGAAAGAGCTCCTAGCTGTTTTACTTGCAAAAATCTAATCAAGTGTGTATTTCATTTATGCTGAAACACATGCACTTTTGGACAATTACCTTTCTTATACTGGAAGGCTGAGGTGTTTCTTCCTAGTGACAGTGGGAAATGAATTTTCTTATTTTCTTGCAATTCCCCCCCAAAAGTGTTAAACTAAGGAGAATGATCTCGTTGATATCTTTTGGACATATCACAGACAATGTAACTACAATCTTTACAGTGTAATTTTCAGAACATAAATACTAATATGCTTGTCTGACCAGGTTATTCTACTATAGTAATAAAGTAGACAGTACTACCAGTGACTCAATGCCAAGTGCCAGGCAGCAGTTAACTAACCTGACAACCCTGATGACCTCATGGAAGGGTGATGGTCCTCAAGTGGATTAAATCCCACTTGAATACATCTTGATAGAGGACAGCAGTTTCATCAACACTGGTCTGGGGCTAATAAGCACTTTGCATGCCAAAAGGGCTCAGGAACAGAAAGTGATTTGCAAAACTGAATCGGTGGTCCTAGTGTCATGCTGCAATGAGGAAGGCAGATGAAAGGTCACTGCATTATATTCTCAGGACAATCTTCATGACTGATCACCATGAGGATTGCCAATATTCCGATCCATATATGGCAGAAGAAGGAGAAGAAGGAGGAGGAGGAGAAATACTTATATATATATATTCTTCAACTCTGCTAATTGCAAAAGAGTACTGAAGTACTTTGCCAGAATCTACAGAGTGGTTGTTGAGTGGCCATCTATGACAATCTTGCTTCTGTTATGGGTTACTTCAGCTTGTGTAATAAAATGCTGTTGAGGGAATCCTCCCCACTCCCTTCTCTCTCTAAGTTTAATGAGAGAGTCGTACTTTTTTTCTTTATACATACAGTAAAACCTCGGATAACGTTAAAACCTGGTTCCACAAGTCTTGGTGTTATCCGATTTTTAGTGTTATCCGATGCATGTTAAAATCCTATGGGATCCATAGAGATACATTGTAACCACACAGGCTTTAGCGGTTGTTATCCGATGCATCCCATAGGATCTTAATGTTATCCGATGCAATTCTCCCTCCCAGATTGCTTAATGTTATGTGATTTTAGTGTTATTCGATACTAATGTTATCTGAGGTATTACTGTATATGTATTTTTTTAAAAAAATCTGCTCCTTAACTAACTAGGTTTTTTTTAATATGTAGAATACTTTCTAATTTTGGGGCTAATATCTTATTGCTAGTCCTATCTAGAGTAGATCCATAATTTAACAGGATTTTCATATTTATTGATCTACTATTCAGCAATTGATTCAATGGGTCTAGTCTTTAGTTGAGGCTACCAATGGGATACTGGCTTTGTTAATAATAATCATGTGGCATATAGTAAACTCTTACTTATACTGAACCTTTCATAGTTTTATAGTAAAAAATACTCTTCTGGGGTGTCATGTGATTGTGCAATTTGCCCAAGACTGACTGACTGACTGTTTCTTTGTTTGTATCCTGCCCATCTGGAATATTTTCCCATTCTAGGTGGCTTTACTCACAGAGGCATAGTGGGAAATAGAAATCCCAACCATATCTAAATCACTGAGCTAGCCAGCTATTGGCCTTGTGTTTGCTTATACAATCCCCAAACAATAAGGATGGCTGAGTTTTGCTTAAATTTATAGTCATTGCTACTCTTAAATCAATTATAATATTATAGCTGTTACATATTTCAATAATATACAATTAGTACTATTACAAAGTAATCATAATTTGAGATGTTCCTGATTCAGTAATAATAATATATTCAGCTAATATACACTTTTGGCCTCAGAGATTATTAGTTTAGAATATGGTTGTTACCTCATAAACAAAAAAAGGACTATTAAATTATCATAATAAAGTCTGTCATTTTGTCAAGTCAGATGTTAAAGAATTTTACTCTAATGCCTAAATTATATTTTGATTTTGCAATTTGCCCTATCATTTCAATTTTTTCCAACAAAGAAAAATCTGTGAGCCAGCAACTAATTTGATGGAGCATTACTAATTTGCATATCTTCATTTTAAACTGTGCTACTTATCATTGAAAATGCCCAGCTTGTTTATTACTCATTTCTTATTTTTGTGAAGGAAGAACCTATTACAGTACATTGTCATTCATTTTGTTTTCTCCAGCACAGAAGAAATATCACCATGTTGGGATTCAAAGAGAAACTCACTGATCTGAAATTTCAGTAGTAGTATATAATTGTACTCAACAAGTTGTATGTTTGTGTATATTATGAACTATTTTTGCCACTTAACCAGAGAAGGACCATGTGCTCCGCCTGGCAGGAAGGGGAGTGGTCTAGAGGAAAGGAAAAATGCTCAAGAGAAAGGGGTGTGGCCTGACAACTACCAAGTTCTTTAAGTAGCATTTGGATTACAAATACAGTAAAACCCCAGGTTACAACCACTTTGGGTAACATTTGCCACAGGTTATGATGGCAAGTCCAATGGAAAACCCATTCCAGGTTATGACCATTTTAATGCATTTTTTTTCAGGTTACACCAGTCAAATTGTGACCATTCCCCCCCCTTTCAGTATAACCCAATTGGGTGTTTTGGGTTACTATTTTTCCAGTTTACGATAGAGGCAGCTGGAACGGACCTTCGTTGTAACCCAAGGTTTCACTGAAAAAGGGTTTTAAGATTTAAACAAAGAATAAAATACAGAGATTATGGAGAGAAGAAACTCTTCAGTGGTGATGATCTGCAAGAGAAGTACAATGCTTGACTTCATGCCTGAGAACAACACAGCATACACATGTAGCAAGTGTAAATTGGTAGCACTCTTGGAAGAGAAAGTTAAAGAACTGGAGAAGCGAGTTGCCACATTTAGGATTATAAAAGAAGATGAAGAGTACATAGACAGAAATCTTGATCTACAGCAAACAAGGGAGGTAGTAAAGATCAAAGAAAAACAAGGCAAAATAGAGGAAGAGAATGCTGATGAGAGAATTAAGGCAGTGGAGTAAGTGCCATGGTAAAGTGTCACAGTTAAGAGCAAAAGAAGGAGAAGAGACTTCACCAGTGGAACTGCAAAACCAATTTCAGAGTCTTGAAGAGAAGTGTAGTGCACAGCATGCATAAGAGAGAGCTCAGAAAACCAGAGATGAATAACCCACACCCTACAAAAAGAAGAGAACAGTAGTTGTAGTAGGTGACTCCCAACTCCATGGGATGGAGACAAAAATATGCAGAGAAGATCCTAGGAACCATCAGGTATGCTGTCTCCCTGGAGCACAGGTAAGGATTGTGATTGAAAGATTGCCATCACTTATAAAGCCGACAGATGCTTATCCATGTCTTCTCATCCGTGTGGAAACAAATTATACTGCCAAGAGGAATTATGATGAAATTACATCAGTCTTTGAAGTTCTGGGAAGGAAACTCAAGGACTTCTCATTCATCCTGCCAATGCTTGGAAGAGGAATAAAAAGAGAAAGGAAAATATTCTGGGTGAACAACTGGCTAAGAAGGTGGTGCAGACATGAAGGATGTGTTTTTTGGGACCATGGGTGATTATTCCTGGAAGATGGATTGCTGGGAAGGGATTTGTTGCACCTCACAAGAAATTGGAAGAATGAATTTGGGAACAGCACGAAGAAATTCATCAAGAGAGCTTTAAATTGAAAAGGTAGGAGGAGCTGGATTTGATAAACCATAGGGTCCCTTCCAGCTTAGGAGTTTGATGATGGTGATGAATTCCATTCAAAGAAGGTTAAACAACTGATTGACCTTGGATCTTTTTCTTTTCTGCTAAAGAAATATTTGCAAACATTCTCTCAATATGGGTCAAATGTGGTAGCATTGGAAGGCAATGATGTCCCAAAAATTCCTGTCTTCTCTACTCTCAAATAGTTATTCCTTTATGCATATTGTGGGTAGCTCATTGGTACAGTGCAGTTGCCATACTTGAGATCAGATCTCACCTTCTGGTTCTTAGTTTGTTCTTTGTGGCTGTCAGTGGCATCAAGTGAGACCGATTATTCTACTTTCTCATGGGCAGTGAATATGCTCTAGCTCAGGAGTTCTCAACCTTTTAAAGCTGGGGACCAGGACAGACATCTTCAGGGGCCAGACAGCCATTTTACCCTTTCTTCAGCACATGGCACTTCCTGGTGTGGTGGAGGTAGTGGCGAGCCACATGAAAATGTGCCATGGGCTGCGCTCAGCCCACAAGCCATAGGTTGAGAATCCCTGCTCTAGCTTTTAGTCACTATGTTAGTATAAGCCATCCCCATTTGGGGGATTGGGTTGAATTCCTTGGATAGCTGATGTAAAATTCAGCTAAAATCTGGCATGGATTAGCCATCCTCTGAACCTGGAGTCACCAGCCTCAAATGAATGATGACACTGCTGCTCCCAGACTACAAAGGTTCTGTCTTCCCACTATGAATATTTCCTTCTCCTTGGCCACTTCAGAGGTTCTGGTTTGTTAGTGAAGCTCTGTTTACTACTGCTTTGACAATGTCACTTGGGGCTTCCCTTCTCTTTTCAGTCTGATTCTTATTCCAGTTGTCCAGAGTGAGCACGTAGCATTACTGTACTTTTATAAACCACTGATGTTACTATGAGCTGTAAGAGTTTTAAGTAATATTTCGTTAAAATCAAAACCTGCAGAAATCTTTATGTCATTATTTGGCATCCAAGAGACATATATTCTAAGGTTATCTTCAAGAGAAACGGAATATAGTTGATATGTCCAGACAAAGAATGAAGCATAAATTAAGTAAAGATTGTTTTAAAATCCTGTAAACCTGCATATTTTCATGGTTAATTTAACTTAGTTTATTGGGAAGATAAATCAGATCGTGTTTCATGCTTCTAATAAATACTTGATAAAATGCCCTTTTTTGTGGATTGTACCTAATTGGTATGCAAAGAAAGGTCTGGTATTTTATTACTCTAAAGTCAGACTAACAATTGGATAAAATTAGCTGAATCTATGTTAGCAGGGTGAGGTCAATACTTTTCCAGGTGGAAGGTTTCAAATTTCACCTCTGGGAATATAGATTAAAATATCCCTCCCAGTCTTATTAGACAACAAGCTGCCAGATATTCAGCATCCACCTGCATTATATTGAAATACAAAAAACAAACAAACAAACTTGCTGTTAGTTAGGAGCCCTGCTCAGATCATAGAAACTGAAGCCCATAAGTTTAAATTTTCTACTTTCCTATTGCCTTCAAGTTTATGATCTCACAATAAATTCAAAGTACAGTAGACTCAGAGTACTATATGTTTGAGTGACATTTCAAGCTTGAATTGTTGATCATTCTAGCAGGCCATAACAATCACCATTTTCCTTTCTTCCTTCATGTAAATCTAATCCATCTTTCCATGTGATGTGGTCTTCAAGTAGATTGAGCAGGGAGATAATGTACACTCATGACTAATAATTTCTCCAATTGAAAACCACTCTGTTTCTCCATGTTCTGTTCTAATGGTAGTCAGTCATCCAAAATACAGGTTGTTCCTTGGGATAGTTAAATATGGTGGGACACCTTTTCTCTTTTTCCCAGATTAAAATCCTCTGAGGAGACAATCAAAGACAGGCTATCAGCCTGCTTGGAATTTCATGGGCAAGTCCCAGCCTGAATAACAAGCTTAGATCATCATGACTTGCTATCACCCTTGCTTAATTAGTGGAACTTTTTCCTGTTCTTGTTAGGTAATAAAAATAGGTTACAGTGGTGATCCCTATGTTATTTCTGGATCCCACAATTACAAGCTACAAGACTCACAGACCACCAAGTCCGTAGGTATAATGGTATATTTTGCCAGAATTCCCACAAAAATACTGCTAATTGAGAAAAATGTGAGCGGATTTCTCTGAAACCAAAGGTAAAACACATCAGGCAATTATCTGGATTGTCTGTTTCTTTTAAACTTATGTAGTTCAACATTTGTTTTAAGCTTTAGACAGGAGTGATTTTTTTTCACACCTTCTGAAGGACCAAAGAAGGCAAGAAGAAAGAAGCTTCATGATTCATTTTCCCCTTGATTTCACTGTCAGGTGATTTGAGCACAACCTCCCTGGAATTTAACACTAAGAACTTGGATCTATTTCATCGTGCCTGCATGGGATTTAGACCAACTCATACTATGCTGAAGTGTTGTTATGTAAGGTTCTGTTCAGCCATTCCCCTGTAGCTCTTTCTCATCAGTGTACACTCAAAAAACAGCCTTCATTGTTCTGCTCAAAATTGTGTTGGCTCACAGCTGTTGCTTGGCTGTCAAATACTCTTTCCCATTTTTGTATGAAAGCCAAAACTCCTTGTCTCTTCAACAACAACATTCCAGTGTTATTTCTTACTCTTCCACTGTTGCATGGCATCACAAGCAGCTCATTCTGCAAAGGTCTTTTTTGGATTTATTCCAATCCTCTGCTCAGATATTGGATTTTCCAAAATTACTCTAATCCTTCTAGAAATATATGTTTTTTGCTTCTGAACAATGCAGATACTTAAACCCCATTTGCTGGTATAGATAGATATGTGCCATATAGTACTCAGCTTGGATAGCATGTAATGATTTGCTGTAATTCCAACAACTTGAGTAAAGCTCCCTAATCACACATAGACATTAATTCTGAGTCTGTAGAATAAGCTACTAAGTGAAGTATTGGCAACACATTGCTACCATTTTAAAGTGGGGTTTTTTCAATCAAGTACTATCAGAAGAGTTTGGAATATGCAGGGAAATTTAACATTTTATGGCTAGGATCCAAAGAATGAGAAATTACTTTCACAAGGATAATTTTTGCTTTACTCAAATAGCAGTCATCTATGCTGCTTGGGAAATTGTTTGGAGAATACTGGGGATAATTGAGAAAGCTGGCTTTAGGACATAGTGTGCGGACCAGTTTTTCAATGGATAGAAGTCCACTATTTCATTGAGTGATAAGCTAAATTGGTTAGTTTGAAGTCACAAGAAACAAAGGAGTTTTAGTCCCATACCTTGTTCATCACTGGCTGAAAAGGATACAGTCTACTACATGTGGCGTTTATCCATATGATTGGGATCTCTGATTCACCTCCCCCCCCCAAAAAAAAAAAATCCCCCATTGAGTGCAGACACTGCCTCACTGTGGAGAAAGTAGCAGCCAGAGGGCATGTCTTGAACTCTGTCTCCTGCTTTCAGACTAAGATATTTTTGAACTCCAAAATAAAACTGCAAAATGACACAGTGATATACCTGGTTGATTTTTGCCAGGAAATTAAATATTACATGGGGTACATGTCAAAACAACACCTTCAAATGTACTATGTTCATGGCATAATAGTGCTTTAAAAGTCCTATATTTAAATTAAATGCTTTCTTCCAAGATGAAGAATAAATTTTTGACTTACTAAAATTAGGATCTGTGAATTATTCTGCTAAATTCAAATATTTTAGCTCTTATATAGTTGCTGATATCAATTGTTCCAAATGAAGAATCATTGGCTGTGGTGAGATAATTACATAGATAGATGACTTAATCTTTGTATCTTATTTTAGATTCCTTAATACTACTCTGATGTTACAACTTACCACCTGAAGAAGCTTGAAAAATGGCCTTTATGTGAATGAGTGCTGCTGCTACCACTACAGTTATTTCTCTTTCTCAATTAGGCAGATTAATTAACAATGCTAAAGCAATGATTCCATAATGAAGCTTATTAACACAATGTCTTATGCTCCTTTTGCAACATAAAAAAAATCATCTCCAGGTACTCTGATTAAGGCAACATATACAATTGCTGGATTTCCATTCCCAGTATTAATTATTTTGAATAGATACACAAAACCTATTGAATAGGAAATTCAAACCTTTTTCTCTCTCTACAATCAAGTTTCTGTTACTGCTGCTGCTTGACAGTCCACACATCTACCCTGTATGCCAAAGATATGTTTTGGTTTTGGGTTCTCTCCTTGGCATTTGAAAGAAGGGGCCCAGGGGAGAGCAACAGGCATAACTGGCAGATTGGCTGGTAGCTGATGCCTCCCTTCCCTTTATACAATTAATTGGTGAAGTATATGAATTCAGGGCTCACAAGTGTAGACCCAAATATCAATATACTGCACAGAGGAAAACCAATCTGTGAGATTTTTTTATAAAGGATGTGCACATTGACTCAAGTACCACATGGCCTTATATTGTATTTATAAAATCCTGATTTAAATCTCAATGTTTTTAACAATCAAGACATGCCTTCAGTGAGTGATACTTCCAATTATGATTAGAATTTGACTTATGGATTTGTGAAGAACAGGACAGAATTAATATCACATGGTGATTATTTGCAAAAACTACATGGTTAGCCCTTACATTATAAATTGTGAACTTGGAAGACTTCCACTGAAGATTGGTTTTATAGAGAAAATTTAATGCAACAGTAAGCAGATACTGTATGTGCTATCAGGCATCAGTGGTATGAGTGGGAGACTTTAATTTTCTACAATTGCTTGCTTCAGAACTGATCTTCACACAGCACCAACATAAATGATTAATTCTGCAGTTATTCAATGCTGTAAGAAAGGGTGCCTTGTTAAAAATTCTCACAGTGTCTATGCTTGTTATGATTAAATAGAAACACTGCTAACATTAATTTATTATTTAATAGACCATATTTAACCTGCCAACAGAGGATCTGAGCTAAATACCTCAGCAATTTGTCAGTTTCCTTAACAGTCAAATCTCAGTCCTGAAAAATTATGCATATTAAGGTTATATAACACAGGAACACTTGTATCTATACAATTAAAGTTGATTTCTTGACAATCTGTTAAAAAGATTCAAGAGATATTTGCTAAGTAAATCAGACAGTGCTGGCTCTTCGGCTTTGAAACAGAGATGAGCACTGACCCCTAGAGTTGGATATGACTGGCTTTAGAGCAAGGGAAACCTTTACTTAAAAATTTTGACCTGCTTTTTGCACATGAATAAATATGTCATCATTTGTTTTTTGTTTTCCCTCCCTCGCATGGTTTAGATTATCACAAATGTTAAATAAATTATTATTATTATTATTATTATTATTATTATTATTATTATTATTATTATTATTATTATTATTATTATTATTATTATTATTATTATTATTATTATTATTATTATTAAATAAATTAGCATACAGAAAATCTAGTGCTTCTTTGTGTGTGTGATATATTCCACTAAAATCAATCATTTGAGGTGGCACATACTTCAATGACATGATCAGTTTCAGACTTAGTTTTCTGAAGAGCCTTTGTCTCAAAAGATAGCATTTTTCAATACTTGCCTCCAGCTGAAGAGCTAGGCAAGAAAATCCTTTTTTTTTAACCTCCTTTCTCTGTGAATTTTGTGAAATGTCTCAACAACAAAAATATGTCTATTCTACTTGAGAAGCATAGGAGCCAAGCAAAAAGAAAGCAAAGGCTGTGTTCAAAAAGGTACAAAAATTCAATTCAATGCTTCTTGCTCTTAGAAATCCATCAGGCAAAAGCAGTCGTTTTCCCAGCCAAGGGCAACATGAATGAAGGTAACAGAATCAACAGAGTCCATTTTGTACTGTGAAGTATAAAATGTTTACAGCAGGGGAAAACATATAAATCTTTTTGCAATCAGATCTTTCACAATTGTTTTCATATCAAATGGTCTGAAACTAGTTTTTATCATGCTTAACAAAACAACAAAGAGATGCAAAGGTTCACAAACTACAGCCCATGGACTGGCCCTGGCCCACAATTCCATCCCATCCAGCCCGTTGCTGTCTCCCCCACAACCAGAAGTGGAAGCGGACGCATTTACACCAGCCATAACATGCACATGCACATGCACATGCACAAATGCACCCACAGCTGTCATAAACGTGGAAGGGGGTACATTTATGACAGCTCAGCTGTTCCAGGGGCATGATCCGGCCAACAGCACAAAAAGGTTGGCCACTTCTGCACTATATCAACCAACTTGCATTTAGTCACTTTAGAACACCCAGGTTTTCTCAAGATCAATTTACATAGTCTTGAAAATATAACAGATCCATAATCTTGATGGTGCACACAGATATTTACAGGAGGTGGAACTTCTCTCAAAAACCACCTGGCTGATTTTACATTGAAAGGAAGGAATGCTCACACTGTTTATTATTCTGCAGTTTGTTAAAATCAGTATCAAAACAACATTCTACAAAACTATTCTAAAAATAGAGTACAGCCAAAACAACAACAAAAATATAATTTTGAAATGAAACAAAATAAAACAAAACAACAAAAAAGACAAAAATGTTGTGGCACCTTAAAGAAAAACTCCTGTATTTAAATGTGAGCTTTCATGGCTCAAGTCCACTTTGTCAGACATAAGAGACATTGTCTACTTCAGTAGAATTCTCATCTACAACATAGGTTACATCACAGAACAAAATGGACAGAAGCCACACTACACTAGTCAAGCCATTTATGCTTTTATGACTGGTTTACCAGTTTTCATGTGGCACTTTGAAGCATGGACAAGATAACACAGATGACAAGGACATATCTCCACCAGCCACACATGCTCTGAGTTATCTTGGTTAGTCTCCCTCCAAATATTCAGGGTCCTAATTCTTTGCTCCACAGACAGATACTCCAAGCTACTAAGGGATACCAGCTAAACGGGTAGGGTGATTGAAAATCCCTCCAAATGCCAAACATGCCTTTGTGTTGCCATCGTTGGGAGGGGGTGCCCCCTTCTTGGTTTCTAATAGTAAGGATAGTGTGAGACCAGCTAATCACAGTTCTTCTTGCTAAAATACCTTCCAGTTTTGGTTTAAATATAACTTTGCTACCTTAGGGGCACAACAGCTCAATGTTACACATATGAATTTATATTCTATATGTAGAAGATATAAGGTTCAATCTCACAATGGTCATTTGGACTAGCCAGAATCCTAATGAGTTTCTATTCTCTATGATTTGATGAACTCATAAAACTACCATTGATAGTAATTTGATTGCACAGATGGTTGGCATGAAGGCAGCATGATGATATAACGTTGCAAAACTGCAAAACATGCACACACTGTCACAAACTATTTAGTCTCCCTGAGTCAAGTTTAATGAGGTACACTGCTGTATGGATGATTGCAGTCCCTCACTCCAAGTTCATGGATCAGGTAGCAAACAATGAGAAAAATGTCCATAGAAAGATCATTTGATATTATATGAAAGAACGGGGGTCAGCAACCTACAGCCTGTGGGCCAAATCCAGCATGTGGTGCCAAATCATCAGGCCCCCACCCTCACTCCAGCTGCTGCTGCCACTGTCGGAAGTGGCCACAGACATGTTTACGGCAGCTGCAGATATGTTTATGGATGACACAAATGCATTTACAACAGCTGCAGATGCATTTGCAGCAGCATTTCTGGCAGTGTTTTTTTTTTTGGGGGGGGCAACCAGTCCAGCTCCCTCAACTGTCTGAGGGAGCATGACCCAGCCCCCAGCTTTAAAAGGTTGCTGACCCCTGTGATAGAATATCAGCAGATACAATGCAGCTTCCAGGATTACGGGAATTTCCTGTAGTTGACAGTTCTCTGTTAGTATCTTTTGTAGAAGGTCCATGACCAAGATCATGGACAGAACTAGAAGATTTGAACATTATGATATGTTAGCTGGCAGATACTGTCATAACAGCTTTTTGAGCTATTTCTATCTACCAGAACAGGAAACTGTAGGCTGCATGAGAGATTAGCCCTACCAACTTCCAATAGCCACAAGGTTTACAGGTAATATCTTTATTCAGAATGTAGCTCTCTTACAGTTTGGAGAACTGCTCCAGTTTTCTATGCTACACATTGAAAACCAGTAATTTGCATGCCATAGAGATATCACAATCTTTATTAGAACCAATCAGCATTTACAAAGCTGTGTTTGATCCTATAAATTGAACAATTTTTAACCCAGAAACTGGAATATTTTTTTTAAAAAAAGAGAGAGATCAAAGGTTGGGTGATATTATTACTGACAGCAGTATTTCAGTTTTACAACGCAATCTTGTGCAGTCTTAATCAGATATAAGTACTGCTGAATCTACTGCTTATACTAAAATCTTAGAAATCAAACTGGATATTATTTGTTTGTTTGTTTAGATTTATATTGTTGCCCCCTCGCCATGGCAACTCAGGGCAGCTTACAATCAGTACAACAGTAAAATAACAATCACAGTAACAGTAAACTATGGTACTATAAGCAAAATACAGTACTATCAACCAAACAAAACATAGCCATTTGAGGGGGCCTGGAGGTTGGTGGCGAGGTTCTCAGCCACCAGTCAGTCCATGGTGGTTCTTCCCATATTAGCAGAGGAGAGGCACATTTGAGGACTTGTTTGTTATGTGTTGTCAAATATCATCCCACTTAAAGGAACCCTACTGAAGTTTTCCAGGTAAGTGAGATATTTAAGGAGTAGTTTTACATTGCCACTTACCCCTAGGTCTCAATTTCCAAGCTGCAATTTGAATCCAAGTATCCTGATTTCTAGTCCATCATTCTATCCACTACACTACTCTGAGGACCACATAAGAGACTGTCTATTCTAATTTTCTTCTTTTTCAGGTGCACTAACTGTTGCGGCAATAGTAGCGGCAATAGTCTTCCTTAACATTAAGCTTAACTCCTCGTATAAATTATATGAAATTACTTCTGTATTGGAGTTCAAAATTATACTTATCACCTCTCAAGTTTGAAAACCATTGTGTTTTATAATAATAATAATAATAATAATAATAATAATAATAATAATAATAATAATAATAATAATAATAATAATAATAATAATAATAATAATAATAATGATGATGATGATGATGATGATGATGATGATGATGATGATGATGATGATGATGTGTGTCCTACACACTGATACTTTGGTGGGAGTTAAATTTTATTAGCTGATCTCTGTATTTGTACAAAGTATTTTAAGAGATACTTTCTTGTTTCTTACCAGGGAAAGGATTACTAAACACTCAGTACCATCTCCTGGTTTGCCCAAAAGTTGTAGAACATATGAGTAACTAGTTGCCAGGTAGATGGGTTAACTTACAAGGGGAGAAGAAACAAGATATTGGGCAGGTGAGAGAAAACTGATGAGAGAGGTGAGGAAGGAGGATTGGATCTACAGCATTGCATAATTATCCCAGCTCTGTTCACACACAATCATGCACATACAGTTGTGAGAGAGGTAGAGGAAGAAGGAAGGTTGTTTTGCTTGTGTCTATTTTAATTGGTGACGGAACTAGATGCAATGGGACATTATCAAATTTGATACACAGATTGCTGTATGATTTTGTATTACAACTTTCCTGCCAATTATCTTTAGTAAAACAGAAAGAAACCAGGTACAGGTGTCCCCCCCCCCCCATGCAGGTCACAAATTGATCAGATACCGTAGTGGGCTTACTCAGCAACCTTGAGATTGAAAGGGAGTCATTTAGAGTTTATCTGAATAATCTATTGTTGCTAATGGCTGGGTGAAACTGCAATCTTGTGCTCGCTTGTCTGTCATCTTGCTTGACCACACCCTTTCTCGAGCCCCTGAATTTGGTATATAAAGAACATGTCTGTAAGTTTCATTCTTTGTCTGATGAAGTGGACTTGATCCACGAAAGCTAACAATAAAAATATAGCAGTTAGTCTTTAAAATGCTACTGTGTTTTTTATTTTATTTTATTTTGTTTGTTTTGTTTTGTTTCATTTTCTGAGATGCCTGAACCACAGACTAACACGGCTACTATTCCAAAAAATATCAAATTTGATACACAGATTGTTATATGCTGCTATATATGTTGTATATTATATTTTGTTATTTTTACTCCTTCACAAACTTTTCTGTAAAATTCTCTTTCACAACATAGGCTGTCCCACAGAACAAAGGATGTGCTCACACAGTAACACAAAGGTTAAACTCATTAGTAAATGTTCAATGTCAGGTGATTGGGGGATGAATGAGACTGGCATTTACAACATAAAATACCTCTCTAGGATATCTTCTGCAAATGTTTCACCAGAATTACCAAAGATATCAGTGGCATCATAAATGTTTTGCATCAAAAATATTTCCTTCCTCTGAAGAATGTATCAGGGAATTAGGGATAGTCAGTTTAAACAATCCTTTAGCTCAAAACACAAAGAATATTTATTCCAACTCACAGACTTAGTCTGGCAGATAGTTTTTCCTTTATTATCTCCCAGTGCTGTTAGTGTTTTAGATGCCATAGTACTTTAATTTTTCCTTCTTTGCCTAGCCTGTAATTTAACACATGTATACTGCATTTCTGTTTGGAGGTAAGAGTGAAAAAGGATTTTCTCTGCAATCTTCACAGACAGAAACAGGACTCCCCAGTGGTTTCCATTTGAGCTTAAGTGATGAACATTTTTAAATAATAGTAGATGGAAGGCAAGCCCTGTTAGAAATGTATTTCAACTACTTCTTCATAAACACTTATTATAGTGGTAAAAAGTACAAAAAGATGGCTATCAACAAAAAAGCTTGAAAAGCATCAAAATAAGTCATGAGATTTTTTTGAAGACTGTGAAGTACCATGTTTTATCTTTTTTCTGATTTTTATTTAAAAAGCTAATCTTGAATCCTCTCTATGTTTTTGTAGATATATGTGCATGTATAGTACAGTATTGGAAAAATTTAAGAACAGATACCTAAACTGCTGAGCTATGCAGCAATTTCTTAGCTTCAGAAACAAATTAACATTTTGGAGACTTCCAAACAAGTGGATGTGACCTACAGCTGAATTACTGGACTGCTGGGTAAAATATGGAAGGAGTTGTGTAACTTTGATAATTATGTTGCTTGCACAACAAGCTTCAATGGCTTAAAATTTTCTCTCCTATGAAAGGCATAGGATACCCTTTCTGTTTTTCATGTGTTGTTCTCACTTATCTTTACAAACAAAGTGTTGTCTCATCAACTGAGATGAAGGAACAAAATGATCAAATGGCCTACAACCCATCAACAAATGGGCTTGCCCGTAATTCACTCAATATCAACTTTGGCTGAAATTCTATTGCCTAGCATTGTAAGTCACTCTAGAGTAGCCCCATTGAATCAGTGGGAGAAGTTTGAGCAAAACCTTCTAGCTGAAGCTGTAAAATTAAATGAACTTTGGCAATGGAGATCCTTTGTATTTCCTCCAAATAAATAAATAAAAACACAATAGCTTGAAATAGCATTTGTATCCCCCCCCCCCCAGTCTTCTTGTGCTCACTACCTTTC
This sequence comes from Furcifer pardalis, assembly GCA_030440675.1. NCBI lineage: Eukaryota > Metazoa > Chordata > Lepidosauria > Squamata > Chamaeleonidae > Furcifer > Furcifer pardalis. The sequence continues at coordinate 64,470,183 of CP126891.1, forward strand.
ACACTTCTAAAAAAAGTCATTAAAACTTATTTTTGTTTGGGTGAACAGTGATTAAGTAATGAAAAAAAAGGAGTCTGCTTCTGGGATTTTCTCTTGTTCAGAGTTCTGTGCAAATGAGTGCAAGAGTGTGTCCCACATACCATCTTGACTGTTGTCGTTGTTGTCACCATTCATGGTGACCTTTGCTATTTAAAGCTTGGCATATATATATATGACATTGTGCATCAATATGGGGCATTTTATGGCATTTTGAATCATGGCTACAGAAACACAATACCCCAGTTCATAAACAAAAGGTTCTTTTAAGAACTGAATTTAACTAACCTAACAACAACTGAGTTCAGTTAGTGCATTGCCTAAAGTATGTTACTATCATGAACTCATTCTCAGGGAAAGAAGGTGAGGGCATGTTCTTTACAGGTTTTCAGACTATCTGTTTCTTGGGAGGAAAGAACAGATGGAACATGTAATGGCTCAACCATTTTCCTGGTTTCTGAGTAAGGAGAAATAGGATCTTATTTTGCCCATTCAGAAAGAGAGTTATAAAATACTGGTGACAGTCATCAATCATTTAAAATTAACTTAATAAAGAGAATAAGGTATAAAGAAGATAAACTCCCAGTTGTAACCCAATTAGGATTGAGATATTATTATTTGGAAGTTTTTAACAGCTGGAGAATGGTGAGGCTTAAATTTGCTAGATATTGTAATCAAAGCAAACAATTTTCATAACAAAACATATCTTCTGATTTCAAACTGCTGTTTCATGTCCTCAAATTGAGTTCACTGAGAAGGCCTATCTACAGCATTCTTGCTTCTATTTGAATTATCATTAAATTCCCACAACTAGAATATCATAATCTTCTCAAAGACAGGCCAATTTGGGTAATCATGGTACCCATTTAAATAGTACAGCCTATCTAATTCTAGTTTTAGTTTTGACCATTGCCTCTGGGTGGATTATTGAGATGCTTACTTGCCTTACATTTCTAACAAAGATTAGATATGTATCACTTTTCGGAAAGAAAGCTAGGAATGAGCTTAATTTTTTCCTTTGTAGTACTGGAAAAGCAAACAAAGGCAACAGAGAAACACTGGAAATATATTGTTTTTAATTTGTTTATTGCATATACTGAACTATAAGTCGTCCCAAATATAAGTCAAGGTACCTAATTTGGACCTCTAAAACTAGGAAAATAGATTGACCAAAGTAGAAGTCACGGTGGAAAATGCAGCAGCTGCTAGTGAGTTTCAGTAATTAAAATACATGAAAATGTGGTACAAGTAATTTATTCAGACATTTGTGTGGGTATGTTTTTCAAATTTTTACAGTAGTGTTAGTGCTTTTTAAAAAATGTATGTTTGAATTTTCAGCACCATGGTTTTGGGACCCTTGGGGTCATTGACCAAAGTATAAGTTAAGTCCCTTTTTTGGATCTCATTTTGGAGGCTAAAAAACTTGACTTATACTCAAGTATATACAGTAATCCAATGGTTGTTTTTTGAAGAAGAAATACTTATCTCTTGATTCTAATTTGCTGCATCTGGTCTTCTACTACTAACAATGAACCATGGAAATAAATCAGATCACAATATGCATTGAGAAATTAATTTATAAACAAGACACAGGATCCTGCTCGTTCCGCTCATTTTTTAATTTTTTCCCCCTTTTAGAAGACAAATTTGCAATTAAGGTAAAATTTAAAGTGTAATGAAATCAGAGAAAGAGAAAAGCAAACAAAAGTGCCTAGGCTTATCTGAAACTTTGGGCCAGGTCTAAAGGTGTCTGGAAATGCAAGCTATATGATAAAAGGGTTGACTGCTCAGTACTCTTCTGGATTCCTGCTGGGCTCCCTGTATGTTTCCTTCACAGCTGGTATGCAGATAAAGGATTGTGCATTCTGAATAGGCATGCCAAAAAGAAATTCCAAGTCACTGATTTAAAGAGGTTGACCTTATTGATGATCCAGATGAAAGATGCATTTCAGAACTGAAGTGCTCTTTCCTCTTCTTTGTATAGGGCAGTCTTCCCCAGCTTGTTGCTCTCTTGTATTAGAATTTCCATCAGTTTCATACAGTATTCTTCATCCAGAAGGGATTCTAGGATGGTGCATGTAACATTTCAGAAGAGCAAATATAAAAACATGAAAGTATACATTATTGTTCAAATATATACCGCTACGGAAATGGAGTAGACCATACAGCCAGCTGAGTGTTGGGAAGCAGTCAATAACCTGACTCCCTAAAGAGGCCAACAGCAGGGGTATGCAGGGCACCATGGGAAGTTGCTGGACAGGGAGTGGTGGGGCCCCTATTTGAGGGGTGGGCAAGGGGGTGGGACAAAGCTCAATTGCCCAATATATCAGCACACGCCTGGCCAACAGGTACAAGTGGATGAGCCCCTTTTGGTGGGGTGATAGTCTTCTCAGTGGAGGAAATGTCACTGGAAACCATCATATTGAGCCCAACAGCAAAATGAGCAGAGGAGGAGCCATGTCACTGTTTCTGATTCCCAACAGTTATGGAGGGGGAAGAGGTCATGCCAGATGGACTGGAAGTGAAGGTGCCACTTGTCAATATCTTCAAGGCTGTGGCAGTCCATTGCAGTCCCAGTGTTAAATCCTGCATGTCACATTTCATATGTGCTGCAGGAGATGGCTCCGTGATCATAGTGTGTGGGTCACTTCATGGCAAGCTGGGATCCACCTTAAACAAATTCAGCACAAGATCATTGCCACACTCTTGTCCAACAAAAATAATATATCAGAGACTTCAGTGTATTAAAAGAAAAGCTATTCCAACCAAAGTAGAGCTGGATATATCTGCTACTAAAAGAACAAGACAATATGTTTGAAGAAAGCCTCTCATGTAATAGTCATTATCTGTTTTTATAAAGCAAAACAAAGCAAAGAAATCATACTTATATAACACCACCACCACCATCACCACTTAGTTCATTCTCTGGGTGGCTCACAAGTTAATTAGAATTCCCCCCCCCCCAACATGCTGGGTACTTATTTTACTGAGCTTGTAAGGATGGAAGGCTAAGACAACACACATTGAACAAGAGTAGTACAATAACAAAGTCTGCCTCTCATAATAAGGATCCTCTAGATAGCAGAACTATGGGCAAAATATAAACATTAAACACTCTCAAAATTATCTGGAAGATAGACTGGCCTACTTGGTTTCACTAAACACAAACCAATGAGTACAATTACCAAATATGTGAATGTCTGGAGAGAGTGCTTTGTACTTCCAGTTATCTGAAAGTATAAGTCTAAAAATGTATTCAGTCTCTGAATTGTCACGTACCATTTATAAATAACTTTATATTGTGCCTCTGAAATGAAAACATAGTGAGAATTGCTTTATTGTAGCATACATTTGCTTCCTTTTTTGAGATGAAGGAAACTACCTTTCTTATCCAACTTATTCTATATGAATTATGCCAAGTTTTATGTCATTTTAAAATATGATATAATATGAAATAACTTTCCCGACCTGATTCCCATCCCCCAATAAATTTCAACAGAGTTAATTGCCTTGCAGTGCAGTCCTATACATGTCTGTTCAGATGTCTATTGAGCCCAGTGGGCTCAACACGTTTAACTTAGATATTGCAATTCCTGATTTATGCTAAGTGTAGAACATGTAAATACTGTATTGAGAATATAGGATTGCTGTCCTATAGATAAAAATCCTGTTCTCTCTTCCATATATTAATATAATAATTTTTTAACAGCACCATCCTATAAATGTTTGCTCAGCTAAAAGTCCTGTTGTATTCAGTGGGACATATTCACAAGGTTTTGACTATATATTGAATTTATTAACATCTAAAGCAAGGGTGCCCAAACTTTTTGGGCTGTGGGCTGGTCACATGGTTCCTCTCACTGGAAGTGAAAGTAAAATGTGCCTTGCAATCTGTTTTTCAACAGGACGAGATAGACATTAAGCTGCCATTCTCTTTGCTTAAACCAGAGGTGCCCAAACTTTGACCCATTGGCCAGATCTGGCCCCTGACACCAATTTATCGTGACCACACTGCCCTTGTGGCTCCCATAAGCAGAAGTAAAACACACCATCAATTCTTAAAAGTATGGGTGCATTTTACTTCTGCTTCTGGGAGCAATGAGGGCAGTGTGGGCCAGATGAATTGGCACTGGGAGCTGGATCTGGCCCATGGGCCATAGTTTGGGCGCCCCTAATCTAAAGCCTCCAAAGACTAGAGACAAAAGATTAAGACCAAAACTAATAATTAAACAATCAACTTCTTTCTCCCTCCCTCCCTCCCTTTCTTTTTCTATCATCCTTCCTTTGATGTATACTACATCTTTCTACCAGAGGTGCCAAGGAAGCATACATGTTTCTCTTCCTCTTCTTATTATCTTCACAGCAGCCCTGTAAAATAGACTGGGCTGAGAGTTTTGTTGCAGAGTTTTTGTTTTTGTTTTTTCACTTTTGCTTTCTGATAGGCTGAGAGAGTGGGACTAGTCAATTAAGGGAATCCACTGAATTTCATGGTTCATTGAGGAACTAGAATGCAATCCTTCTAAATCCTAGGCTACCATTCTCCACAGCACAATCAGTATTTTTTGTTTGCTTGTTTCAATAAATTACATCCCACTCAGGTTTTTGAGAGAAACAAAATGAGTGTATGTTGGAGTAAGACAGAGTCAGAAAGCCAGAGGTGCAAATTTCAACTAATCACCTGTGCAAATGGAACAAATATCCAGACAAGCACTCAGATCAAGCCTTTGAGGAGGTAACTTTTGTTCCAGAAAAAGAGAGAGAGATACCTAGTTTTCTTCTGTTGTGCTTTAAAGCATCAAAAGATTGGATGCTATTATTATATGGAGAGGAAGTAAATGTACTGCCCTTCTCACGTCATTTTGAAAATACTTTGCTATGCTTCAACCCTATAGAGCCTTGGGATTTATATATACTTTGGTGAGCTACTTAGAATTTTCTACACAAGTTCAGAATGTACACTACAATTTTCTAACAAAGAATTCTAAATACCTTTGTTTGTTGTTCAGTCGTACAGTCGATTCCGACCCTCTGCGACCCCATGGACCACTGTCTGCCAGGCACTTCTGTCCTCCACCATCCTCCTTACCTCTCTCAGCTTTGTGCCCATTGTGTCTACAATAACATCTAGCCATCTCATTTTTGGCTGCCCCCTTCTTCTTTTGCCCTCCACCCTTCCCAGCATCAAGGCTTTCTCATCAAACTACAAATCCCAAGGTTCCTTAGAATGGGGCAACTGTGATGTTAGCATTACAAAAGATATGCCCAGAGATCTAGAATATGGGAAATGGAAAACTCTCTCCTTTGCTTCTTTTCTTCTTTTGAAACAGATTAGTACTGTGCAGGTTTTTAACCTTATTGCAAGCTTCTCTCCAGCCTTAATTCCTGTTTTAAGGGACCTGAAGGTCTGATGTAATTTGCACCTTCTCCAAATATTGATCGGCACTTCACCTCAGCAGAGTATTAAATTGGGGAGCAGCAGGGTAATCAAGTTGGATTGGTATGGAGCAAGCAGTCCTACAAGCTATAAGTTATCCAGTTATACCCACTTTGCTGGAGAATGGTTTGATATGCTGCATGCGGCAATTTGTCATGCTGGCTGCTGTATTGGAAACTTTGAAAATAAAATTTGGGCCTTTTAAAAAAAATCCCATTCAAGAGTTTGTTCTTTATTCCTGCTGTTGTGACAATAATATATATGTCCTTAGTCCATTTTTGTTTGCCACTGTGTTTCAAAACTCAGAGCTCATCTTTCTTAAAGTGTCCTGTTATTAACATAGAAAGAGACTCCTTGAAGATTGCGGTATTTTTGAACCACAATTGGGCGTACCCTGGTAACAGCAACCTTGTGCTGCAAGCTAATCTTTTTCACACTAGGTCAGGTGAAAGGAACAGCAGAATGAACCCACCAAAAGGTGGCTTTATTTTGGCAGTTTCATGTCTGACCTAGACATGGAAGAAGAAGAAGAAATTAACCTAGAGTGCCTCATGTTTTCATAATCAATGGTGACTCCAGATTCTTCTGCACCAAATAAAATGAGTAGACATCCATACTGAGATAACACATACAGATCTTTAAGATGTACTCAGCTTAAAAGTAAGTAAAAAAGGAGCAAGGATAAACACAGGAAAATGAAAAGTGCTGCTTGGAAATAAAAGATAATTTCTGCCTATCCAGCCCAACCCAAACCCCAGACCTTCTATACTCTAGGGAAGCCAGGTTGACCTTCATATTTCGCCCTTCCACCAACAGTCAAGGGCTTTTATTTTTAATCAGGCTTGTAATTTACTTCAACAAGTAGGAGATTTTACAGGATGCTGCATTTATTGAACAGAGGTGGATATGTTCTAAGATGCTGTTGTCTAATACTATGATTTCCTCCCTTTTAAAATAACATAGCTTATTGTGTTTTGAATTGTGTTTGTTATGTTTTAATTGACTGTAAACTGGCCCCTATGGAAAGAAAAAAAGAAAGATGATATCAAAGACATAGTACAACAACACCAAATAATGCCAGTGGAGGCTGATAGGAGGGCAAGGACAAGAACCTTTTACCTCCCTCGACACCCAAAGAAGAAGAACGAAAGAGGGAAAGAAGACAAATATAAGTTGATGTGTCTGTCTGAAGGTTAGTAATGACATCAATAGAAAGGAGGATTAATGAGACAGGGGGAAAAAGCGCTTTGACCCAGGACATATAACTGAGACTGTCTTGAAGCATCCAAGTGAAAATTTTAAATGTGGGGTTGAATGGAGTCAGCAGATGATGGGCATAGAAATGGACTCATAGAATGATAGAAATGGAATAATGGAGTTGGAAGGAGTTATAAGACCTAGCCCAACCTCTTGCTCATTGCAGGAATTAAAGTCAAAAGATATCTCACAGGGGATAGCCAATGTGATGTAGTTGACAAGTGATAGACTAGACTCAAGAGACCTGGGTTTTATTCCTCAGCTTATTCAATGAAACTTTTTATTATTTATTATTTAGACTTATTACTATTCCACACATATTGGGTGTGTAGAAATCTGAGAAGTGGAAGTGGTATAACTGCTCCTCAAGTACCTTGCTTACCTTGAAAACTGTATTACGGTCATTGTAAGTGGAACTTGAAAGCAACATATCTCATAGATGACTGTCTAATTTTCACTTGAAATTCTCCAGTTTTGGAGCAATCACCACTTCCCAAGATAACTGATTTCATTGCCATACTGTTCTAACAGTTATGAAGTGCTTCCAGATATTCAACTTAAATCTGGCTTTCTGTAACCTGAACCCCTTATTGTGTTCTGCACACAAGTGAGAACAGATACTGCCCCTACTCTGTAAGACAACCATTTACATATTTAGAGAATACTTCTATATATTGTAAACATGCCCCTTAGTATTCTATTCTTAAGGTTAAATATGCCCAGTTCTTCCAGTCTTTTCTCATAGGATTTAGTTTCTAGTCCCTTGATCGTCTTGGGTTGCCTTTTCTGAATTTGTTCCTTATCCACACCCTTCTTATAGTGCATTGCCCAGAGGTGGACACAGTACTCAAGATGAGGTCTAACCGGTGCCAAATATTGGGGCACTAGTATTTTATGGGATTTGAAGAGTATACTTTTGGTAATACAGCCTAAAATAGCATTTGCCTTTTATGTTCCCAAATCACACCACTGATTCATTTTGTAATCTCCAACAATTTAAGATCCTTCATGCATGTAGTACTGAGCCAGGTATCCCCCAAGCTCTAACTGTGCATTTGGTTTTGTTTTCCCAGGTGTCTCTTTGAAAACCATAAGGTTTGTTAAGGTCCCCTAGAGATAGTGTGTAATGGTAGGGCCAAGAATTCACTTCACCAATGACTCCCAATGGAACAAAGGGGCAGGGGCGGAGAACAGAACATAAGATTACTTCCCTCGGTACAATTCAAGGATGATTAGCAAGGAAGGGGGAAAACTATCTGAAGACAGAATAACTGAAACATGCATTTTTTGAGCCTTGTAAGGCCTTCCTTTTACTATATTTCAGTGGGTAAAAATGTATTGAGATTACAATTTTTGTGCAGTATTCTAATATTTCAAGTATGTTAGTAGTACAGTAAAACCCTGGATAATATTATGACTTGGTTCCACAAGTCATGACGTTATCCAATTTTTAGCATTGTCCGATGCATGAATTGAACAACGCTAAAAAAAAGCCCTGACTTCAGGGACAAACCGCTTTAAAGGCAGGGAGGGAAAGAAAGAGACCCGATCATGTCTCTTTCTTTCCCTCCCTTCCTTTTAATGGCAGGGAGGGAAAGAATGAGACCTGATCAGGTCTCTTTCTTTCCCTCCCTGCCTTTAAAGTAAAGGCAGGGAGGGAAAGAAAGAGACCCGATCACATCTCTTTCTTTCCCTCCATGCCTTTATAGCTAGCGCTGCACTTGGGGGGGGAATACAGGATTGCGCCTCTTCCCCCCCTTCCTGCATTCCAAGCTACAAGCAATGTGAATGAAGAAGGGGTGAGGGAATCCCCAGTGTGCGCTGGGGATTCCCTCATCCCTTCGTCATTCACTTGGTTTCTGCGAGTGCAGTAGGGTTGGGGGAAAGGTGCACACTTTTCCCCAACCCTACTGCAGTCGCATAGACCGCTGCAGGTGGGGGGTGGATTGGGTACCTAAAACAACCCACAGACCATTGCCTCGGATAATGCCAAAGAATCGTTATCCAATGCAAGTTTTTTCCAAAAAACCTGCATTGTTATCCGATTCTAGTGTTATCTGATGCAATCGTTATCCGGGGTATTACTGTATATAATAATAATAGCTTTGTAGTTGGTGTCATGATAGAAATCTCTTTATCTAAGGATTTCTCCATGTCTTCCTGCTCACACCTCACTCTGCTGCCTCATTCACCATCTGTGTCTGTCTCAGACTACATGGGGCAATTCCCCTTATTAATTCCCCTAAAATCCATGTGGGGCTTTGGCAAGCGGGAGTGTGGAGGGCTCAGATTAGGTAGCTTTTCATGGCTTATGTAGTGTCATCCAGTCAGCCCCTTATCCAAATTCAATAGACACAAATGATCTATATTTTATGAATTTTATTAAAGTGAAATAAATAAATGAATATAGCATATGAAATCAGACTTGCAATCTAGTCATTCAAAGTACACAAAATAATAAAATTTTACATAGGTAGACCTTGGCCTTCCTTATGCACAACACCATCTAGTGAGGCCCTTCCCCTAACTTCCACAGGCGAAAGAGAAAGTGCCTCCCTCACACTTTCCTTTTCTTCTCACCATATCAACCTTCCCATAAGTGGGACTCCATCCAATTGCAACTTATTTACTCTAAGGAACTCATCTCATTCCCAGGATGTTTTGGTGGGCAAAAAACCTCAGAGGAATGTACAGACCAGAGGCTAGACTTTCCCCTGACAGATGTTACTTATAATATAGTAATTTCTTGACCTAACAAAAATTGGCATCAGTTGGAAGAAAGCATCTTCATGACAAGATTATTACCAGGACATTAAAATCTGTCTTTTATTCTTAAGAAAACATGCTATAAATAAAATAATAATAGTTTCCTTCTTCTTGGGCTGTCTTGGGACTGTGCAGCTTGCCCATAGCTACATAGACTATCTTTTCTTCCAGGAGGCAAAATCCAACTTCCAGTATCTGAATCTGCAGCTAGATATATGTACCACTGACCTATCCAGCCAGCTTCTGTAAAGAAAAACGCAAAGGTCATTTGTCAAATTTTCTCCTTATCAAGAATTATAAGGAAATACCACTGCTGTGACAATAACCTTCAGAGTAGGGGAAAAAACATAATTCAAAATAAAACAACTTTGCAGAGAGAAGGAAGTATTTCCCTTGGTACAAAACAATTCTCACCCTTAAGTAGAATCTTCTAGTGTGAGCTGAACCAAATTAGTTTTACAGAACAGATATAATGTTGTCTTGAATAATTATGACACTTATAATTCTTTTGGATGCTGCTGGAGAGGACCTGAAATACAAACATCAATTGTTTATTCTTCCATCTCCCTCACAATTCACATTGCTTTTTTAAAAAACAGAAAATGTTTATTTTAGTTGTGAACAATTTTAGCTCTAGAACACAGCAAATAAACAAAAAAAAGAGTATTCCTTTTATTTCCAGCTTTAGTTTGCCTTGGTTTTTTTCTTAGTAGTTGCCACTGAAATTTCACCTAAGTAAAACACTGTAGGTCTCCTCAGTAAAGCATCTGAAGCAATCTGTGGGAGGACAATAGAGCTTCACTGCAGATCTTCAAGTGAAAATGAGGATTTACAGAAACATAGAGTCAAAATTCATGTTGCATTAAATACAGTATGTAGCTCCAGTTGTGATTTTTTTAAAAAAAAAATCATTGAAAATCTCCTTCCTTGCAACACTACTAAAAAAATTGCAGTTGGTAAAATCTGATCTGACTGAGGAGGAGTTTTCACAATTTTCAGGAGCTTTCACACTTCCATGAAATAAAATATCAACTAAGGTAAATACAGTACACTGAAAATTGAATTTAGCAACTCATGAATAATATGTTTCATTCATTTTAGTGGGCCTACTCTAACTAGGGCTAAAATTCTATTTAGATAGGAAGATAAACATTAAATGCAAATGATCTAAAGATGAGATCAGGAAGCCAAATGGTTGTATGAAAGAAACACATTATATCTTTTGTTAAGTTTAGTATGTGCCTAAGTAAATCTAGAAGTGACCTAAATTATACAGTTGTGGTAGTTTGTTTTATTTTAATTGTAATTGGTCAGTCCTGCAGAATCCTGGGATTTGTAGTTCTGTAAAAATCATAGAATCATAGAATCAAAAATAACTGAGTTGGAAGAGGCCATTTAGGTCATCGAATCCAACCCCCTGCTCAATCCAGGAATTTGAATCAAAGCAGATATTACAGATGGTTGTGTAATTCTCTCTTGAATGCTTCCAGTGTTAGAGCATTCACCACTCTAGGACTGGGAAATCTCAAGAGGTAGCGTTGCCAGGGTGATGGCCCTTTCCAAGCCTTTTCACTCCTTAACAAACCGTAGACTGAGTCTTCAGTAGTCTGGAAATGTTTATTGCAAAGTCAGAAGGCATACAGAGCATACACAGGCAAAGAGTGCAAAAAAAAAAAAAAACTAGCTAGAAGCCAGGGCTTCTGCCTGGTCTCCCCCTTTCATGCACCCACCAGGCTGAGTGATATGCATACCCCCACCATATGCACGGAAAAGCAGAAAGCTTAGAAGCAGCAACAGCTTGCTTCACAAAATGGTACATTGAATTATATACAGTCACATTCTCCACCTCCCCACCAGATGTTACCCAATCCCTGGTCCTTTTGGGGTTAATTAGTGGAGTCACTCATCCTGGAGCATTCCCGCCCCTCTTTCTCACTCCCGATGACCAACTCCCTCCTTTGGAATGTCTCCTACAGATAACTTAGGACCAACTAGTACCATCTCTCCCCCTTATCACTGTTTCTCTCCTTTTCCATGGAATCTGAATCCCATAAACATAAAGGGAAACCAGGAGACTTTCTCCAAGTGGGTGGGGCTACTCACTCCTTTTCTTACAACCACCTCTCAAGGCAGTTGGTTCCACTGTAGTACGTATATACACTGTTTCTGTAATAGTTCAGGCAAGTGGACTAAAGATCTCCAGCATAGAATTCTGAGTACCTCTGTGGATTTCAGTTCCTCAGAACAAGTGCTGAATAGCTCATGCATAGAAGAATCAACAGGCAACATGCATAGAAGAATTAAGAGGCAACAGTTAGGACAGAAAATGGAATGACGGAGTGGTTTGGAATAGGAAAAGGAGTAAGACAAGGCTGCATTTTGTCACCCTGCTTATTCAACTTATACACAGAACACATAATGCGCAATGCAGGAATGGAGGAATCACAATTTGGGATCAAAATTGCTGGGAGAAACATCAACAACTTGAGATATGCAGATGATACCACCCTAATGGCGGAAAGTGAGGAGGACCTAAATAAGCTCCTGATTAGGTTAAAAGAAGAGAGTGAAAAAGCTGGCTTGAGACTAAATGTCAAGAAAACCAAGATCATGGCAACAGGCCCTATCAGTCCCTGGAAAATAGATGGGGAAGAAGTAGAAGCAGTGACAGATTTTACTTTCCTAGGATCAAAGCTCACTGCAAATGGAGATTGCAGCCATGAAATAAAAAGGTGACTGATTCTCGGGAGGCAAGTGATGAGAAACCTGGGGAACATAGTGAAAAGTAGAGACATTAAATTGCAAACAAAGATTCGCATAGTCAGGGCAATGGTATTCCCTGTGGCAATGCATTGGTTGTGAGAGCTGGACCATTAGGAAAGCGGAGCGCAGAAAAATAGACGCCTTTGAGATGTGGTGTTGGAGGAGAGTTTTGAGAGTACCCTGGACAGCGAGGAGAACAAATGGGTCAATCTTAGAAGAAATCAAGCCTGACTGCTCCTTAGAAGGTCAAATAATAAAGATGAAGCTAAAGTACTTTGGACATCAAATGAGAAGAGAGGATTCACTTGAGAAAGCCTTGATGCTTGGAAGGGTAGAGGGCAAAAGAAGAAGGGGACGGCCCAAGATGAGATGGCTGGATGGTATTGTGCAGATAATGGGCACAGAGCTGAGCGAGTTGAGGGGGATGGTGGAGGACAGGAGTGCCTGGCGGACAGTGGTCCATGGGGTCGCAGAGGGTCGGAATCGACTGTGCGACTGAACAAAAACAGAAGAAAACCATTCTTAATTAATCAAAACATTTGAATGTCACAGTAGGACCTTTTCTGACTTAAGGGAACAGGAAAAATTATCTTTGGTCCTTGGCTTGCAAGAATTCGGCATGGTATTTATTCTGAGCTAAATCTATGGAGAGCAAAAGTAACACCTTGCCATGAATGGATGAAAGCAAAAGAGTGTCTACTTTCTTTATTTGTGTCAGAGCTCTACAGGCATATAATAACATACAAAGATAAAATAAACATTTCTAAAACAAAAAGAAATTAAAAGAACTAGATGACATCTGCCCAGTATCGCCCCCCCCTCCCAGCAGCATTTCCTCTTGCGAACATAAGGTCCTCCTCAGTGGACCTTGAAGGGCAATGTGTGCATTGTATCATATGGGCAATTGTTTGCTCTTCTCCACATTCACACAGGATATCATCTACAGGGAAACCCACTTTCTCAGATTAGCCCTTGATCTTCCTACCCCAGCATGCAGTCTGTTTAAATTTAGCTTTCCACACAGGCCCTGGTTGTTTGTGGCCAGGTGATTAAAAAATTATGTGGTTATGTCCAGTTGTCTGGGAGCTCCTTGCTTGCCTTCCAAAGTTCTAGGACGGTCTGTGAGGGGACATGAAAGGAGCCTCCATAAAGATTGCTACTTCAGTGATCGGGCATCCCCTGGGAATAGAGATTACAGGCAATGGAGATTTTTCACCATCTAATCCTTTCAACCCAGAAGCACCAGTAGTAGAAATGACTACCACTGCTGAAGGAGCTGCACTGGCTCCCAGTTTGCCTCCAGGTGCAATTCAAGGTGCTGGTTATTACCTTTAAAGCCCTACATGTCTGCTACGACCTGGGCGGCCAACCATCCCGCATTCTGCGTGGCAATCCCATTTAGGGAGGGAGAATTTCGACTTACCCTTGTTTCGAAAATGGTACCGGACCTCCCCCGTTGCGTCACGGAAGCACCGGTTTCCACTCCGACTGGCAGGCAGTTAAAGAGAAACAGAGCCGAAAAGGCTCCAATAAACTGCACCTGCGCAGAAACCCAGTTTGGCGCCAGATTGGGTCTCTGCGCAGGCGCAGTTTATTGGAGCCTTTTCGGCTCCGTTTCTCTTTAACTGCCTGCCGGTCGGAGTGGAAACCGGTGCTTCCGTGACGCAACGGGGGAGGTCCGGTACCATTTTCGAAACAAGGGTAAGTCGAAATTCCCCCTCCCTAAATGGGATTGCCGCGCAGAATGCGGGACGGTTGGCCGCCTTAGCTACGACCCTCTGGAACCTCCTCCCAATAGAACTACGCCTGCAGATGGAGTTTGCTGCCCTTTAGAAAAGGAGTGAAAACCTGGCTGGCAGATTTGATCTGGGGAGTGGATGGTTCAATTTCCCCAGCCAATTGGTTGCTTTGACCCCAGTATGCCTATGTTACAATTTCTAGCTTTTAATACTAAGTTTTTTAAAGTTTTTAGAGTTTTTAATTTTTTAAAATGATTGTATAATTGTTGTAAATCGCCCTGGGTCCCTTCTAGAAATAATAATAATTGAAAGCATTCATTACAACATGCAAAAGAATTTGGGAAGTGTTGAAAGATTTTTTTTTAATACCATGTGAAGAACTCACTTTATCAAACATTTTAGGAGTGCTTGTTTTCTTGCTGGCAGCTGGAAGCCTGGACAGGGTATAAATAGCAAATAGGTATTTTATCTTGTCTCTGAAAATGAAGACTCTCTGACAAGCAAGCAAAGAAAGAAATAGATTTGTTGACCACTTATTACTGCCTCTTGGCAACATATATTAGAGCAGTAGGACCACTTAGGCTGTTTAAACTTATGTGACATGAGTGTACATTCCCCAGGCAGTCTGCTTGCAAGCAGGTTGTGACAGACAATAGCACCATGAGACAAAGCAGAGTTGACAGAGTCCATAAAACAAAGAATAAAACTGCCTGAAGACTCAGATGGTCAGACGAGAGGGTGGCTGAATAGAAAGAATTTCACCTTACATGTTTTTCAAATAAGTCAGACCATTCCAGAAAGTATTGCGGCCTCTACTTTCATTTTGTTCTGCACAGGAAAAAGTCCTTAGACGTGAGAAATGTTACCTTTGTTTGGAATGATGATTACTAGCATTTCCCATGCTTGTTAGGGAATTTGGGAGACATAATCTTAAAAAGTGGTATTTCCAACCACTTCGTTGAATAAAGTGAAATAGCCAATAGATGCAATGTTGGCAAGCAGTGTTTCATTGAAAGAAGATAGGGTGTGTTAAGAGCTTTATATTAGATAGTAAAGGTCAGACAGATTAAGTGGAATTCATCTTATAATTAAGTCATTGCCCTTCCCTTGGTGTGATTTTCCCTGAAATATTCAGAAATATTGACTGCCTTAGCCATGAGAATTGCAAAGAAAGAACAAATGACAAAAATACAGTATTTGCTGGCGTATAAGACTACTTTTCCCCCCTGAAAAACATGCCACCAAGTGGGGGGGGGGGTCATCTTATATGCCGGGTGCACTTCAGTTGGGATAGACATAGCTGCCCATAGTGGCCTCCCGATGCTCGCCCGGTACCCATAGTGGCCTCCTGATGCCCGCCTGGTGCCCATAGTGGCCTCCCGATGCCCACCCACCTGATTCTACATACCATCCAGTATTGTGCAGTATCCAGCGTGGTTGCGGCGAGCATCAGCAGCGAGACAGGGGTGCCAGCCTTTTCGGCGTGACCGGCCCATTCTGCTCGGCGGGAAGCAGCGGTGCTCCATCCCGCCCCTTGTCTACGCAGAGCTCGCACATGTGCACTTGCACACTAGTGCCGGCCACAGAGAGATGTTGAAATCAAATCTGATGTTCTTTTATGTTTTATTTGGTGTGTGGAAGGTGTGTGGAAGAGGGGGTAGTCTTATACGGCGAGTATATAAAAAACTCTATATTTTGAGTGGAAATGTTGGGGGGTTGTCTTATACGCCAAGTCGTCTTATACGCTGGCAAATACAGGTATTTTAAATGAAGGTTAGAAATGTGAAAAATAGCAATTTCTATAATAGGCATTTTTCATCACTTGGGTGAGTTCACCTTCTACCAAAACACTAAGAAAATTGTAAAGGTTCATTCAGAAAACGTTCAGAGATGTGGATTTTGGATGTTTAATTCTTCTCCCTAGGAGTCCCTTCTGCAAGACCTAGACCTTAATAACACCTAAAATTCACTGACTTGGAGAAAAGGTTCATCTGACTTTCTTCATACAGTACTTTGGATAGATATAGCTTCCTGTACAAAAAGGAAACTTTCCAGCAACCATTGGAGTAGCTTCACTTTTAAATAAGAAGGTAAACTGAATGATTACATTGGTCTCCTGTTGAGCATAATTTAGTTATCTGTACCATTTGTGTTCTATGGTCAGAAATCCCGCAAAGCATTTTGGAAGTTGTAGCACAAACGTTCTAAAAGGCACATTTCTAAAGAGGTGTGTGTTAAGCAAGCATGGATGGATTTCTATGTTTTAAATAAAGTCTATGTGGAAGAGCAATAACTTTTTTTAACAAGAGATTTCACTTGTTAGTTTGCATGTGATTTTTTTCAAAGTGGAATTGGGGAGAACTTCATGTTTTATTGAGCCTGATTATTATAAATGGCGTATAATCATTTATTTAACTATTATAAAAGGCATGTGGTGGCATAGTGGTTAAGAAGCTGAGCTTGACAACTGGAAGGTCGTTAGGTTGGCAGGTCAGCATTTGAGACCCGAGTGCTGCATGATGGAGTGAGCTCCTGTAATCTGTCCCAGCTCCTGCCAACCTAGCAGTTTGAAAGCAAGAGATTGCAAGTAGACAAATAGTATCATCTTGTTGGGAAAGATAATAGTATACCACTTGCTCAGGCATCTAGTCATACCTGCCACATGACCAGTGGTGGGATTTCAAAAATTTTACTACCCCATGTCATGGGAAGACCCCCCTTCCTAACATTCCCCAAAGATGGAGGAGACCTGGTTGTATTCTTACTAGGCCTCCAAAAATCATTTCTCTTCTCTGTGTCATAAGATCGCTTGTTTTCCAGTACAGTGTATAACCACTCTATATCTTTCGCTAGTTAACAGAGACCCTTGTTTTGGCTAACCACTGACCCAGTGTCTCTGCAGATGTGTCAACAATCCTCATGTTATGGGACCTTTTTCCTAGGAGAGCAGGGTGCCTTTGATTAGGTGAGAAGGCACCACATGGGTCAACGATCTCCATTTTGCTGGGAGAAAGGGGCAGTTCATTTTTGAATGTCTATGGGTTAACTTGCCTGGGAATATTTCCTTTTTGTTTCATCATGATTACATAGGCCTTTGTTTTGCCTTTGGAGTGATCTATGCAACTGATTTTTATCTATGCTTTTATGGACTATACTTATGGACTATTATTAAGAAACCTGATCAATAAAACTACGTGTCTGCTTGAAGACCAACATCTCTCTTTTGTGAGCAAGAGGTAACTATACACACATACAGAGGCTCTTTGCCACACATATCTCCCCATATGCTCCATGGGCTATTCAAAGGTTGAATGACCCCAGAACAGAGTTGCAGCTAGGTCTTTAGCTAGTTTTACACGGCCCGGTTCTCTCACTGGAGGGGGGCTAAGTTCAAGAAGGTGGAGCTCTTTAACTGAGTCACTAGAACCTAGGGGAGAGATCATCAGGTGAGAAGGCCAGTAGTCTGACACCCCACCATAATGTCATCACAGTGTGGGCGGAGCTAACATCATGATGTCATGATGTCATGGGTGGGGCCAAAGAATTTTTTTTAAAAAATTAAAAAACGAAATAAAATAAAAATAAGCACGCACACACACACCCCTCAACCCACCCACCCACAACACAAACCCGTAAATAAATTAAATAAATAAATAAATAAAATAAAAATTACATTAAAATACACCCACCCACCCAAGCATCAACCCACCCACCCCAAACACAAATCAACCCACCCACCCCAAACACAAACCCATCACTTACCTTTTAGTATAAGTGCCTGGGGAGCACCATGCTGCAAGATGGATATGGTCATCGTACCAGTTCTCTAGGATAATATGCCTTAATGTAAATGTAAAACAACTGTACCTCCTTAAGGGTTCTCCAATTGGAACAGCAATTGGAACAACACAGGTGTAGCTTATTGATGAGGTAACTCCAAGACTTTGCTTAAAAACCCTAAGCCAGGCCGCCAGGCCTTTTTAGGAACTGTGATAGTACATCAATATTGATAAAGGTATTAAAATACACACAGACACACCACATCCAAAGGTGAGTCACTTACCCTGGGGAGCAGGCTATCGGGAGCTTCAGGCTAGCAGCTTCTCTTCCTTCTCCCCGCTTGGGAGGACAGCAAGGAGGCCGTGCATACGTACCAAGCACTGTCGGCGTGCATGCACACCAAGTGCTTGGTGTGCATGCACAGTGGGGGAACCAGTGAAAAGGTAAGCCCCAAAGGTGGTTTCCCCCAAAAGCTGCTACCAGGTCTCTGGGACACTGGGAAAAGTTACTACCGGTTCTGGCGAACTGGTGCAAACCTGTTACATCCCATTACTGCACATGACCACAGAAATGTCTGCAAACACAGACAGTACTTGCTCTTTAGCTGTAAATGAAGAAATGTCTGCCACCCCTAGAGTTGGATACAACAAGCAAGGGAGACCTTTCCCTTTTAATCCTTTAATATTTTTTTTAAAATTATCATGGCACAGCCATGTATGGCTTGTTGCAAATTTATTTCACTTCATTCCAGAACTATATATAATTCAATTTATATGCAACTCATCTAGTATAAAACTACTTTCGGCAGTTTACAACATGGAAATATATATACAATTTAAGTCCAAATAACAAATAATTCAATTTATATGCAACTCATCTAGTATAAAACTACTTTCGGCAGTTTACAACATGGAAATATATATACAATTTAAGTCCAAATAATAAATTACCCAGTAAAACCAACAGTAGATTACTCAACAATAAAAAATTACCAAAACAATACATTGCATAATTGAATTAGGTAGTAATAGTGATAAAAACGAACAATAATGGTAACAGTAGCTATTTGTCTGAATTTTGGCTGGTTTACTCTCCTCTTTAGGATTTGTCTAGTTGCCAAATTTAATTCATCACAGCAAGACCAAAACAGTTATGATCATTCTGGTTTTCCCATGTAAATCATTGAGAAGGCTACAGTCAATTCAGATCAGGATACATGCAGGGTGAAATCATATTACATAATGTTATTAAATGGTGTGAGGTTGACCAACAAGGTTTTCAGACATTGAATCAGATATAATGGCTTAAGAGCAATTTGATGTCCGTGTCAAAGTTCCAAATTGACCAGACTGGGAAAGTGATGCTCTGTTTTATTTTGTATGACTGTTCACCAGAACCTGCCCTACTAGCTGCCATAAGCTTCCAAATATGTTATCGACCCCAAAAAGGTTTGAGGTGGGTTGAAACAACAGTCAGCAATGGTAATCATAGTTTAAATGTATGTTTAATTTCATTTTTTTAAATTTCATTTTTCGACTTGTATGCCGCCCCACTTGCCAATCGAATTTGGGCAGCTAACAATGATACAAAATATACAGTAACAAAAAACAATATGTCACATTTCAAAACAACCCAAACAAAATTTACAAAATATCAAGTCATCAGATATTGCACAGATGTTTCGCAGTTCCTTTTAGAGTTCAAAGTTGCAATCATGATACAGTATGAATCCTTGCTTTGTAAAATGGTGCTTTTTGTCATATTCGAAAACAAAATAAAAAAATGAAATAAAAATAAAATAAAAAACACTGTATCACTTTAAAGACTGCTTTATTTTTATTGTTAGCTTTCGTGGATCAAGTCCACTTCTTCAGACAAAGAGTGAAACTTACAGGCATGGTTTTTATACACATTCAGGGGGTCAAAGGGAGAAAGGTGCGGTCAAGCAAGATGACAGATGAGCAAGCACAACAATACAGCTTCACACAGCCATTAGCAACAATTTATTATTCAGATTAGCTCTAAATGATTCCCTTTCAATCCACGAAATCCGCTTGATCCATGAAAGCTAACAATAAAAATATAGCAGTTAGTCTTTAAAGTGCTACAGTGTTTTTATTTTATTTTTTAATTTTATTTTGTTTTCTGATATGCCTGAACTACAGACTAACATGGCTACTATTCCAAAAATTTTTTTGTCATATTATTTATTTTTATAGAAAGGCCACACAGAGAATACTGTAGTATCTTTTAGCCAATTTGTCTAAAACTTTACATTTAAACAGTGCTGTTTTCATTTGTGGTGGCTCAGTGGTTAAGAAGCTTGCCTTGTTAGCTGGAAGGCCAGCAACTTGGCAGTTCAAGACCCAGGTACTACATGACAGTTTGAGTACCTCTCTCTGTCCCAGCCCTTGCCAACCTAGCAGTTCAAAAGTAAGAAATTGGAAGTAGATAAACAGGGACCACTTCAGTGTGAAAAGATCTTGGGGACATGAAAGGAGCTTCAGTTCAGTAGTCTCCTGAGTGGTGCATCACCAGCAAAAATCCTTTCAACCCAGAATAAATTCTGACATGAAATTATTATTATAGTGCTGTTTTAAGTGTGGATTTCACTTGACACAAAAGGGTGGGAGCATTTAAGGATCAATGCTTGGGATTCAAAAAGTAACTATATTGAAAGCCAGTTGTATCAACTCTATGGTTCAGTGCTCATCTCTGTTTCATAGAACCAGTGCTGTCTGCTTCTGCAGACATTTCCGTGATCATGTGGCACGGAATGCTGTTTATCTTCCCACCGAAGTGGTCCCTATTTATCTACTTGCAATTTCTTTCTTTTGAACTGCTAAGTTGGGAGGAGCTGGGACAAAGACAGGAGCTCATTCTGTCCTGCAGTACTCAGGAATAGAACTGTTGACCTCCAACCTTCCAGTCAGCATCTTAGCCATTTGAGCCACTGCAGTCCCCTAGTGATTCTAGTAAGCAATTAATTAGCTCATCTGGAATTGGTATTCCTATAAATATCATTTTTGTAATTGGTATTCCTACAGATAACATTTTTTATATCTCCTGTCATCTGTCAGACGTACAAGATCTACAGTTAAAGAAGTACAGTAAAAATCCATAAGTCAGGGATCAGTGTGGAAATGAAGCTGAGAGGGAACCTTCATAGTTTCCAGAAAGATCTCTGAGGCTGGATAAAGTAGACCACAATCATGGGAGGTAAAAAGCAGATCAGAGAGAAATAGGTTTCAGTTCCTTTCATAACTCCTGGAAAGAAGAGTAGGATAGTCAGACTTCTTAAGCTTGTGTGAGAAGTCAGGGTAAAAAGATTTTATCACAGAGCTCAAACTGAGATGGGAGGAACTGGAACAATAGGGACATTATCTAGACACATAGATTCAATAACTGAAAAGAATAAAAATGGAACAAAAACCTCTTCAGTGGCAGAATTTGGAAGTATTTCATAAGTCACAGATATCCAGTTATTAATGATTTGTTCCTTTTCCTAATAATTTTAAATGTCTACATCACTTTCTGATTGCTACTTAACATGGGGAAACCTCATTCTCTTGATTGCATAGCTATGACTTTTTAATTATTTTCATAGTCACAAGGTGTTTGTGACATCACTATATGTGATAGCACATGACTCCAGCTCTGCATTGTGTTGCTGCCCCATAATCTGTTGTGAGTATTGAAGTAACAACTAGGTGGTTGTGAAGACAGCATTTTGTATCATGAGTCATTCACTTATAGCATATGGGATTTCTTCAAAGTAAGTAGGGCAGTGTTTCACAACCTTTAGTTTTTGGACTTCAATTCCTAGAAGCCTAAATCAATTCCCCAAAGCACTTATGATGAAAGCACACTCTTCCTCACTTGCTCTGGGACCTCTCAGGTGTTCTTTTGACGGTGGATTATTCCTCAATCCCCTCTAGAACTCACCCAAAACTCACAGCCAGGAATGTATGTTCACCATTCATTCTCAGCCACCCCCGTCTGACCAAAACCTGGGGCTTCTCTGTCTACATAGCCCAGCCCAGTTACTTTTATGAGAGGTAAGGTAGCATTCAAAAAGAGGCCAGTGGACTTACTCTTTGTTACCCCGGAATCCCATTTCCAACGAACATGCGTTGACTGAAGAAAATATGTTATGTTTTATTTAAGTTGTAGCATGGTTCTTGATGAATCAGGTTACAGATCTCAGCATAGAAAAATAATCTAATCAAAAATTTCGATTTAGAGAAAGGATGCTTTCAGACATGTCCTCCCCTAAATAAAAAGAATCTATCTATCTATTCTAAATTACCATAATTAAGTCTTCCAGAGATTAGGCCTAGTAGAATGGCCTTTCTCCTTCATATCGATGTTTCCTTGTCGACCACCATTTCCAAACTCCTTTCTTCTCCAAGCCATGTGCTCATGGCGAACATCCAGGGAGAAAGGGCTTGCAACATTCACCCAATTCCCCCCTCCTCTCTAGGGTCTACATCTTCTCTGCCTCAGAATCCCTCTCTGTTCTCGCTCTCTCTGCCACTCCCTCTATCAAACCTTTTGCTTAATTCTCTCCAGGTAATTAGCAGACATCCAATCAAATCCCAGAGTTGGAGTTAACAACTCTGGTCCTATTGATGAGGCCTGGCGTCTCCAAGTCTGTTTCTTCCCATCTGGGCCCCAGGGAGTAAAAACAAACAAGTGGCCTTTTACTAGCATAAGAAGCCACATTTCCACTATAGACCAAAACATATAAAACTCAATTTTGGATATGTGAAGGACTTGGGGCCTCATTTTATCACAGCACTGATCAGCCAATTAATTGATGTAGGCTTCTGGGAATTGTATTCCCCCATTTGGATAGAGGCCAGATAAAGAGTTACCATTCAAAAGAGTATACTAAAATCTAATTATATTTTCAGGGCAAAACACTTTAAAGAAGACATTTTCCAAGCTCTCTTCATCATGTACAAGCACCTACAACACTCATTAAAATGAATAAAGAAGTTGGAATCCTGTTCAGGGTAATGACCTCTTGAAGATATGATAAAATGGTCCCAAAATACTTTTCCTTCATCACGTTAGATTCTCCCAGAAGATGTAGCTGGAGTATGATGAGACTGTCTATTGATGAACCATAGAAGAAACATGAGCTTTGAAGAATGTAAGAAGGCATTGCTTCACCAGAAACAAATCTTAGAGAACTAGGAATAGTATAATTTGGAACCATATGAACAAGCCATCATAAAATTGAACTAGCTGCTATGAAGACATGACCTAACTAGATTATCTCAAGGTTTGGAATTGTGTAGCACAATGATTGAATGTGATGTTTGGTTTAGAATTGGCTAGATCAGATCATTTCTTTGGAGGACAGGAGCAAAACAGTGCAACAGCAGCTACATAACATAAAAGCAAAGGAAAGGAACAACTGAATCCTGCCCAGTTGAATGCCAAGTGTTTTAGAGATTATGCAGGGAAGACAAATTCAAGTCAGTTTGAGAGATGCAGCCTATACATGGATTCATGAGTGCCTGTCATCCATGCACAAAGCAAGCAAAAGAAAAAAGCATATATCTCTGAAGCTGAGAAAACTCAAATTGGCAGATACATTTAGCCATTTTTAGAAAA
The DNA here is from genome assembly GCA_030440675.1 of Furcifer pardalis. Lineage (NCBI taxonomy): Eukaryota > Metazoa > Chordata > Lepidosauria > Squamata > Chamaeleonidae > Furcifer > Furcifer pardalis. The sequence goes on from CP126891.1 coordinate 64,493,583, forward strand.
TGTGCTCTCAAAAATTAGGAGGTATATCTGTTTGTCAAACCACATGGTATTCCCTGCCTCCATATCTTGCATTTAGCATGCAGCTGATGAGTAAAAAGTAAAATCTGTTTATTTTGCAAATTGCCAAATTACATATTTTTCAGAAATACATTAATGTTCAGAATATACATTTCTCTTACCACTTAGTTAATGCCTTAGTTTTGATGAGCAATAGTTGTTGTTTTTAGTATGCCTCTTATTAACTGGAGCATATATCATGGGGTGTTCATTTACTGTATTTATATATTCACATACACCACCCAGAGCGACAAGTTAGTCAGTTGGGCATTACTGGAATATAATTTATGTATGTATGCAGACATGCAAATGTGCGTGCATGCAAGCATGCATGAATTTTGTACCTATTACTGAACTGATTTTCTTCTAGCAAATTATTTCTGTAAAGAATTATCTGTAATATTGATTAATGAAGGGTATATGGTGGAACTTATAAATTGTGACACCTACTGCAATCTGTGATGATCTCAAGGCACTGGTATTTGCTGGATTCTATTTTCCTCTCCTGTACATTACACACACACTGTTCGGCCTCCATGCTAGTTCACATGAAGGAAAGTTTCTCAAGCCATCTGCCTACATGACTATGGCAAGATGAAGTATAGTGCCTTAGATAGCAATGTTAGAAGTTGCTAGAGATGTGCATGATGGAACTCCCATTTCTGATTCTTTCTGGGGTGCCTTTTTTATTTATTTCCTGCACTGTTCCTTTTGTCATAAACAAATGGTGCCTCTCTCAAGTCATATAATTTTATTTCTCCTATCATTTTTCATAAAATTCAAAGAATCCCCTAAAGAACCCAGCAATGGTGTGGTGAGAAAAGAAGAAGAAAGAGGGTGAGGGTGAGGGTGAAAGAAGGAGGAAATTTCCCAATCTCTTTGGGAAAAGAAAGAAGTTTAATGTGAGGTGAACATATGGAAAAGCACAATATTTTCATCTTCTTCTCTTTCAGTGGAACAAATGCTATGTGTTTAAGAGGTTCTTTCAGAAATCAATAAAATAATTTGATTCTCTTTCTCTCTCCCCCCCCCCCCCCCCGTTTGTTAACAAAAAGCTGTCTGGATAGCTCACTGGGTTAGGTTGGGGTGGCTAACCTTGGTGCTCCAGGTGTTCTTGAACTCAATTTCCAGAAGCTGTGATCAGCAGTTGTGCTGGCTTAGTCTTCTGGTAATTAAAGTCCAAGAACACCTGGAGCACCAAGGTTGGCCACCCCTGGGTTAGGTATGTGACTCCAGAGCCAGAGGTCAGAATTTCTACTCCTCACTCTTCTTCCAGGGAGAAGAATGAGCCTGTTTGGTTTTGAGCAAGCTGCACAGTCTCAGAGTGTCACCAGAAGAAGGAAACAGTAAAACCACTTTTGAGTACACTCTACCTAGAAAATCCAGAAAAATATCACCATAAGTCAGAATGGACTTGACAGCATACATTGGTTATTATTATTTTAAACACATGTTCCATTTCTAGACATACCTGTGCCCTAGGTATGAGCAGTATCCCATTTTATGAAGGAAGTAGGAAGAGGCACTTGTGAAGATGGTCATGCCTGGAGAGAAATTCTTTCTTCCATGAAATTTAATGGGAATGTCTCAGTGGTGGGCTCCAAAAAATGTACTACCACACTGTGGATGTGATATAGTGGGTGAGGCCAGGGGGAAAGTCCTGTGTTGCACCCAAATTAGGACTACTTTATTTCAAAACTTGGATGGGTGGGGGCAGTCGGAATTTCTGCTACCGGTTCTGGAAAACTGGTGCAAACCTGCTGATGCCCACCACTGGAATGTCTCCAGAGGAACACTTATTAGTATCTGACCCACCCCACTGAAACTTTGCAAAAATTATGTCCACAACATTGAGAGACAAAGTCATTTGCACACTTCATGTATTGGAATGAGATGTGATGTAAGAAGACACATTGGGATAGTGCCAGCCAACATCTATAAAGCGTGTCTTTGTACTGTGTAGCAGATCTGGTGAAGCTTGTCTGGTGGAGTTCCAGGAAACTAATTTTTTCCACCATTCACACAATTGACATAATTTAGTACATGGAAATTAATTTTGTTTGAGGAAATGTACATGCTCATTTATCTGCAAAGAGTGAGTGTATTGAATGCATGTAAGAACATTAAATTAGATGCGGTCTTACTAAGCAAAGGTAATTTTCCAGTCCAAAGGATAGCCTAATAAATTCCATAAGATGAATTTTATTACAATAGTAACAAAATATGGCTACTTAAAAAGATTCCCAATGGCAGACACTTCTTCAAAAGTAGAGATAAGAGAATTTTGTTTGGTTTGTTTTTATACAAAATCATAAGAAAAGCTACTAATATCTTTATAAAAGAGATTGGAGAGAATTCTATGGTTAATTAAAAATGAATATGGGAAACAGAGATACAGTATATTTATTTTTAAATAAACCTATGAAGGATTTTGCTAAACCATGTTCTCCTCTGTGTGGTGAGTTTTCAAATTTCTGTCTTGGATCCTGCTTTGGTTGTAATCTAGTAACTCTTATAGTTAAGCCTTCTTACATCTCCCCATTAACATTTTCCTTATCCAATTCTAAGTCAGAGCAGGACTCAAGAGATCCGGGTTCAAAATTCTTCATAGCCATGGAAATCCTCTGTAAAAATTTACCACTTGTAGAATTCACATACATTGAACATCCTATTTGAGTTACCAAAAGTCAGACATGATTCAATGACAGATAGCAATTTCCTATTCTACATCCCTTTTTAATGTCTGTTTCCTATTAACGTCTTTCTTTTACCTGGAATCTGGTAAAATCTGGAACATTCTCTTCTCTATAGCTCAGTACCAATTTCTCTCGAAAGCACAATTTTTCTGCAAATGCTTTGACAAATCCTCAAATCTAGACTGTTTCTACACTAGATACAACGACTTTTTCCCCTTTTTGCTTTACATACATTTGTTTCTTCCCAGTTTGCAGCCCTGGAGGAGGGGATTCCTACTGAGGTAGCAAGGGGGGGGGGGAGTGAATATTTAACATTTCTAAAATCCCATGGTCTCCTTCAAATAACTGTAAATTGAGGAAGTTTCAACCTATTTTTATTGTACAGCTTTATTTGTTAGGAGTTGCTGTGGATCCCCTGTGGGGATATAAATGAATAATTAGTTGGAATATTCACAAACCTAATGAATATAATATGGATCCCAAAGTTCTGGAGGTACTGTGTGCAGGTTGAAGCCAGAAAGGGAACAACTTGATGCTGTGTCTTGAAGTTCCTTTTGCCTTACCTTGCTGTTTTATAACAAATGTTCTCATAAGTGGTTGGCCAGATAGTTTAGTGAGTCATGTGCCTGACTACAGAGTTAGAGGTTGGAATTTGATTCCACACTGTGTCTCCAGGGAGAAGAGCTGACTTGTTGCACATCAGGCAAGTTGCACTGTCCCTGGACATTCCCAGAAGGAAGCAATAGTAAACCAGCCACTTCTGAGTATTCCATACCTAGAAGAAATTGAAAATCACCTTGAAGGCATGTAAGTTATTTATTATTCTCATATGCAGGTGCAGTGCTATACAGTAAAACCCCAGTTTACAACCTAGGTCCATGCTGACAGCCTTCATTGTAAACCAGAAAAATCATAAACCAAAGCATGTTTCCCATAGGAATGCATTGAAAAAATCAACAAATGGTCCCAAACCTCTGAAAAATAATACAAAAAAATTAGAAAAAATATCAAAAAATCACACACACACATACACACACACACACACCAAAAAAAAGAGCAGAAAACACAGTGGAATGGAATGGAACACAAAGCTAAGCTCCCTACCTTTTCCATTGCTTCAGAAATCCACCACCAGAACCACTTTCCTGGGTTCCAAGCAGGGCTGCCCATGGCCTGGGCTCTTCTTGGAGCTGATTTTTTATTTATTTTAAAGGCATATCCATCACATATCTGTCAGTGCCAGTGCTATTGGCCAGTCCTGGTAATTGCAAGAAAAATCTCTGACCAACAGCTGATTGGAAATTTCCAGCACTTGTTGGTTGCGAGGAGAGCTTCTACTGAAGCCAAAGAGTGACAACAAAATTCAAAATTGGAATGAAAATGCTCCAAACACCCTCCCACCACAGCGGTAAGTGGTGAATTGTGACTTCCAGTGGCGGGGCAGGCAGGCACTATTTTATAGTCTAAAATGGTGTGGAGCCACCATTTTATAGTCTAAAATGGCACTGGTGGTCAAATTCCCAGTTGTAAGGCAAAAAAAGTTGTAAAATGGATTTCGCTGGATTTCCCGTTGTAAGCTGTGGCGAATGTAAGCCAGGGTAGTCGGGAACTGGAGTGTTACTATATGTGAAATAGCTATCTACTGCAGGTGGAAATAGGTATATATTGTTTCTAAAGTTAGGCTTACCAAATGCAAGGAGAGAATAGGGATCCTACAACATTATTGTGTTGTCATCATCAGCTGCTACTCATATCCAAACATATACTGTATATATATACAGTAATACCCCGGATAACGTTATGACTTGGTTCCATGCATCAAACAACGCTAAAAAAAAGCCCTGACTTCAGGGACAAACCGAGCAGGCAGTGGGGTGCCTTTAAAGCCACCCCCACTGCTGTGACTGCACACCCACCCCACTGCCTGCTCGGGAGAATCCAGCCCAGCCCTGGCCGTTTACCTTCAAGCCACCAGCAAGCTTCTGTTGCTGAGCTGCATGCTCTGAGGATCGCTGGAGGCTTGTTTTTTTCCCGTTCCCTTTGTTCCCTTCCCTCCCTGTATTTAAACTAAAGGGAAGGGGGAAAGAGAGAAATGGGATTGGTTCTCTAAAGAACCAATCACCTCTCTCTCTTTCCCCCTCCCTGTATTGTCAATACAGGAAGTGAAAGAGAAAAACAAGCCTCCAGCGATCGTTGGAGCATTGCAGCTCAGCAACAGAAGCTTGCTGGTGGCTTGAAGGTAAACGGCCAGGGCTGGGCTGGATTCTCCCGAGCAGGCAGTGGGGTAGGTGTGGGGAGTCCCCAAACTGCTGGGGGTGGGGGTGGGGTTAAAGGAGGGAAGTGGCAGGGAGAGGAGCTTTGGCCTCCTTTACTTTTTTAATACGATGGATCAGATAACGCTAAAATGAACGTTCTCCGGTGCAAATCTCCCCCCCAAATTTGTCGTCATTGTGCAGTTTTAGCGTTATCCAGTGCAATAGTTATCCAGGGTATTACTGTATGTTTGGATATGAATGTATGTTCGGATATATATTCCTCATCTGACGGATGTGTCTCTGTGTTGTGACCCAGTCCTCATCAGACTCTGTAGATGACCTGGATCAGGAGGTACTTCCTATTCCCAGCCCAGTTCTGCCTGCACCCAAACCTGAGAATGTCCTGAACCAGGAATCTCAGCCTGCTTCTGGCCCCACTCTGTTTCCCCAGACAGATGACCTGTCAGATCAGAAGTCTGACTAATAGTAATCAGCCTTCAGTCAGGGAAAGGTGCAGAAAACAGATACACCTGAGATGCAAGCAAGCTAGAACTAGTTACCAGAGAAGGCTCCCAGCTGTTCCGATTAGCTAGGAGACTCTTAAGCAAGCTTGTTGCAGCATTCCAGCGTTGGTACAATTCTTCTGTGAAAAGACCAATGCCCTGTTTGACTCCGGATACCTCTTGAGATTGCCTGCCTAGACCTTGACCTGCCTGCCGTGACCCTGACTTCTCTGTCAACCCTGACAATGCCCCTGGACATCCTTTGGACTAGACATTTACTTGAACTGCCGGTAACCAGACCTTGGTTTGCTCATTGGACTTTGCTGTTTGGACTCTCCTTGAATAGACTCTCTGTGTTGTGCCACTGTGTGGTGACTATGCCTGCTGGGATAGGTCAGCACACTCTGGTGACTCCATAAACTGATCCTGGCATGGAACATGTGAGCACACATAGTACACTGAATAGATGATGGGGGGGGGCATGGTTGAGTTTTATAAAGCTTCCGTGCTTGTCTCTTCATGCCTGCAGTGTTCCTCTTTGAAGTGATCAGTAGCAGAAGAGATGGTTTGGTGCCAAAGTGGAGGATCTTCAGCCGCTGACTCCCAAGTTTGTGAGTTTATACCTGACACCTTCATGGTTTGTTTCAGCTGGCCCTTATGCTTCAAAGGATCTCTGTGAGGTCTTGTGCCAGAGCTAAGTTTCCCATAAAGAATTTGGCAAGGAAGCCTGGAATCATCCATACAGCAGACATGCCCTATCCATATAAGACGATGGTCTTTTATGGAAGCTTTAATGCTGTTTAGATTTGCCTTCTTGAGAACTGTGATGTTGGTCAAGTCATCCCACTTGATGTTCAGGATGGATCTTAGCTTATGTTGGTGAAAGCGCTCATGCTTTTTTTATGTCTTATCAATATAGAGTCCATGTTTCACAGCCATACAATAGTGTTGAGTTAACAACAATTTGGTATACCATGAGCTTAGTCTAGATTGTTAAATCTTTGTTCATGAAGGCCTGGTGTGACAGACAACCAAAGGCAGAATGGGCAGCACCACATCCTGTTCACAGGTGCAGTTTTTAGAGAGGATACTACCAAAGTAAGAAAACCACTCTACCTGTTCAAGTGTCGAATCTGAGATGGTAATACTGAACTCTGGAAGGGCTATCCTTGGGCAGGTTGTGCAAGCACCTTGGTTTTGTGAGTATTTATTGTGAGGCCAAAATGATCACATGCATTCTTGAAACTGTTGACTGATTGTTGCAGCTTCTCAGATGTGAGAACAGTTGATACAGTATTATCAGCATATTGGATTTCCATTATCCTATTAATACTGGTTAGCCTTTAGGAGTGTAGTCTAGCCTAATTGAAGAGTTCACCATTGAAGCAGTATAAGGGAAACTTTTAGAGACAGTGATGGTGGTGTTTTCCCCCTCTTAAGTGTCTCAAATGTAGGGATTTTATACCATTCTGGCACTCTTCTCCCTCCTTTAAGAATGTCAGTTATGTGTGAATGATCAACTCTCACAGGTGTCTTTCCATAAACATTGATGTAAGTTTTTCTGACAGGTGGATTTCAGGGTGGGGACCCAGGTTCTTGTCTGTGTCTCCCATCTACCTTTGAACCTAGATCCGGATTAAGGTTCTGGGCAAAGGATTACAGTATGGGTTAAGTGTTTCCCTTCCTGGTCATCCCCCTCCCAACTCTTACAGGATTGATGACAGAAAATTAAACTAAGTAAGCAATGGTTATTCCAGTTCATTTATGGCCCTTTTTCAAGGTTGAGCAAGTCCCTAGGTCTTTAACTGCTGTCTGGGCACTAGGGGCAGTAGATTAATGATGTCTGGTCTCTGGAATGTGGAATGGCATTCACCGAGAAATGTCACATCTTCACCAAAGCTAGGGGATTATTATTATTATTATTATTATTATTATTATTATTATTATTATTATTATTATTATTATTATTATTATTATTATTATTATATTTAGACTTATATGCCAAATCCTAATACACATGAATATATAAAATGTAACTCAAGTAATGTAACTTTCCTTGAGTTCTTTCATGACAGCAATAACACCAGCTAGAGATATTTCAACAATGTAGGGTACTGTGCAAAAGTTAAGTCTAATTTGCATGGGGAGCCATAGCTAAATCTAAATGTCCCCAAACTTAGAGAAGCTTGAGAGAAGAAGAAGCAAAAGCATCTCTCCAATTTTGGGGTGTCTAGATAGCTCAAGGGCTGAGTTATGCTTCCCAGATCACTCATTAACTATTTCCCAAACCAGGTGATAGTGACATAAGACTTAACCTTTTCCTTTAGCTCAAAATGGTGACCCAGGGCAACCATACATCCCTACTTAATACCACTGACAGAGTGGGTATGCTTTCTATCTCCGTTAAATGATAATAATGGTGCCTAAATTTGCATCTATACAAGACAGATACTGGACCTGAAGCTCAAATATTTTGGCCATTAAATGAGAAGAGAGGACTCATTGGAGAAGGCTCTGATGCTATAAAAGTTGAAAGGCAAAAGAAGAAGAATGTGGCAAGGGAATAGATAGTTAGACAGTTTTGATCTGGGCAGACTGTGGAGAACGGCAGATGACAAAGGAGCTTGGCAAACTGTGGTCCTTGGGGTTGAGAAAGGTTGGACTCAACTTTGTGACTGAACAACAACAGGGCATGATATAGAGGAATGAAACAAATAGGGCAGATGGCCCTTGCTTGCTGTTTGCCAAATATGTTGAACTATATTATTATGTTAATTACCAGGCATGGAATAAGAGGATCCATAAGCAGGTATTTTAGAAAGTCTAGGCTGGGAAAGTCTGCAACAAGAACATGGCTGAAATCCTGTTGCATAGTGTAAAGCAAATTATAACTTTGAGTCTGTTTGTCCCTGGTAAGCAAAGGATCTCTGCTATGATTCTCAGCCATACACATGCATGCACCAAGTCACAATTTGTGCATACATCTGAGAATTGTGGCAGAGATAATTTGTTTACCATGCGGAAATGTTACAGTTTGGCTTATGCAAAGCAACAAGGTTTTGGCTGACAAGTAAATGAAATACCCAATCATGGACTATGAAATCAAAATAGTTTGACTTCATATGAACTACATGACTTCTGCAACTATGTTTTGTTTTTGTTTTTACTATATCATTTAGTATGTCATAAAGCAGAGGTGGGAAAACAGAGTTCCTGATATTGCTGGATTACAGTTCCCAACATCCTCCACCATTGGCTATGCTTGGCAAAAACTGAGGGAAGTTGTCTTTCAACAACATTTTCAAAGCCACACATTCACTCTCCCTGTCTTTAAAAAATCAATCTGAGAATACAGTTTCATTCAAGAATCGTTTCGTTTGTGCAGTTTTGTTCCCTCAATACCCAAAGGACATGAAAAACATGGCATGTAAGTCTATTGAGCAGATTTTTATTATCAACTGTATAAGATCACAGACAGCATGAAACAATAAATTCCTCAAGGAGTCTTTGTGCTCAACAATCTGTTTTCCAAGGAGCCTCCTTCCCCCACGAGTGTATCCTAATTAGTAACCATGGCAGAAAATAAGGCACTTAAAATATTCTGTATATCAACCACTTGAGACTATTTTCTTCTTGTCTTAAGAAACCATTCTTGACACCATCTACCACACAGCTGCATTATGACACTTGCTAATAAAATAAAGGATTGTATTTATGCAGGAACCTTTTGCTTAATAATGATAAGGATGACGACATAATTGTTTTTGCAATTGCTGACAGCATAGCAAATTAATTATCTCTAGGACCTTGAAACAGCTGCAAACATGACAGGATTGTGGTGAGAAAAAAATAATCTACCTAAAGCCATCTACAGCAAGGGTCCACAACCTGTAGCCGACAGGCTACCTGCCACCATTGGACTCTTTCTGCTTGTTTACTGCTATCACTCTCAGACCCACACAGTTTTTCCTGCTTGGCTGGCACTGCCAGCTTGTTTTCTTTGTCCCTTTCTTTAAAAAAAAAATCACAATAAACAGCTACATTGTTTCTTCTGGACTACAGGGTTCCTTCTGTTAGCTGCCTCTTGGTCTTACTCTACATCAGGGGTTCCCAACCTTTTCAAGCCGGGGGCCAGGCCATGCTCTCTCAGTCAGCTTCAAGGGCCGGATGGCCATTTTGCCCTGCCTGCACAATGGGGGGTGGGGGTGGCCATTTTGTCCCAGCAGCTTCAAATAGGTTGCCATTTTATTTATTGGATGCCCTTGGAGGGGTGGGGGGCACATGAAATGGTTCCATGGGCTGGATCTACCCTGTGGGCCTAAGGTTTGGCTCTCCTGCCCTACATACAAGAGTCTGGTTTCTTTGCTACCCAGCAGAGCCATAACATTAACATTTCTTATTTGATCTTTGAATATTTACTTTTATTTAAACCAATTGGTCCATAATTTTGTTATATTTTTATTTAAGATGTGGCCATCTTTAGGCATTGGGCATCCTGATGTTGCTCCTGTATCCCAAAAGGTTGGGGATTATTGAGCAAAAGTAATGACAATTAAGGGCAGTGATATTGTTTTAATGACCATTATGTATCCAATCATATAACAGTTGCAGAATTTGTGTTCTTTTGTCTGTGTGAGTCACCACAGGACCACTGTTACAAATTTGGGTAGAAGATGAAAAATGTATTGTTGAAATTTTCCTTTGTAACTTTATTCTGGACATCTCTGATTTCATTTTGACCCCGCTTTCTCCTTCACTTTATACCTCCCAATGATGAATATCCAAGTCTTAAACAAATTTCCACAGCTCTAAGAAAAAAGAGAGGATATTTCATATCACTGAGATTGACTGCAATATAATCTTAGATGGCTTAAAAGGGAAGCTCAAAAAGTACTGAATGAGGTTTCCATTCTTGTAAATCACCTGAAAATGCATCATACTGAGTGTAGAACCATACTTTATTATTTCTCTGCAGGAGTTTGCCAAAATCTTTTAATGCATTTTGGCACTTCTGCTCTTGCAAAACTGACCTGTAACAAATTTGCCAATGTGTGAATTCTAGATTTATGAGTTTGAGGATTATATCTAGCATCAGATAAAATCCAGGTACCTAGGTGAAATTATTTCTTCCACTCTAATCCAGGATGTGTTGAATAAAGATCCATTCTTTTATGACTGTTCTTGCAGATTTTGTGATATTGTTGAGGAGGAGAAACTTCAAGTTTGTAGGATTTTAAGAAAACAACACGATTTTTCTATGAGTAAATGTTTTAAAGGCTTTTGTTGTGGCAGAATTTTCTTTTAAAGAAGAAACTGACAGAAATAAATTAAAAGAAGTAGCTAAGATTCCTGGTTTCTTTCATTCTGCTGCCAATGCTGAAGCCCAGTAAGAGAGAAATCATCCTGTTTTTCTGAAAGAAAAACATGTGTTTGTCTCAAAATCATTCAGCTAATCCCAATTATTCCTGAAATCCTGTTGTGCTGTGACTCAAAAGGCATAGCGCATAACCTTCAGAAGTGAATTGCCTCAGGTAGAGAAATCTCCATTGGGATTTCCTGTTGACTGCTGGATTATACAACACGGCATGTAACAGATAACATCAGTGGAGTTTTCTAAATTTAGGACAATTTGTCTCCAAATTTTATGCCTTTTGCATACCAACAAAGTAGGAAATCTGCTTATATATACAGTCAAACCTCGCATAACAAGTGTTTTGCTTAGCGAAAAATTCACATAACGAGCAAGTTTTTAGCTAAGTGGTCCGACTTGCATAACAAATTTTTCGCTATGCGAGTTGGACTTTTCCCTGTGGAAAAACTTGCATAACGAGCGTTTCTATGGGGAAAACTTGCATAGCGAAAATTTTTCAGTATGCAAGTTTTCCCCCTTGGAAATCTCATTATGCAAGTTTTTCCATAGAGTAAGTCCGACTCTCATTGCGAAAAATTTGTTATGCGAGTCTGACTCGCATAGCGAAAAACTCGCATAGCAAGCAGCCTCGCAGAACGAATTAAATTCTTTATGCGAGGTATGATTGTACTATTTTTGATTTTTGGACTATAAGTCCTGTTCTTTGTATCTAATGGTTGACACATTCATTTTCATGTTTGGAACCCTATGCAGCCAAAATGGCACCACCCACACCCAAGAAGGCAATATGGGGGAGACTTAAATGAACCCATAGCCAAAATCTTGTTTGTGGAGGTATAATATAAACACCAGTGTAAATTTGCCAGGTGTTGCAGCAAGGCAAAAAGAAATTATGGAATTATATTGTGCAATTCGTCACATTATTCCATTTAAATTGTTGCAAAAGTACATAATGCATAATACTCAGTGATGGGATGTAACAGGTTCGCACCAGTTCACCAGAACCAGTAGTAACTTTTCCCAGTGTCCCGGAGAACCAGAAGCAGCTTTTTGGGGGGAACTCCCTTCGGGACTTACCTTTTCACTGGTTTCACTTTTCATTGCGCATGCGCACCAAGCACCTGGTGTGCATGCATGCCTACAGTGCTTGGCACGTATGCACGGCCTCCTTGCTGTCCTTCCAACCGGGGAGGAGGAAGAGAAGCTGCTAGCCTGAAGCTCCCTATAGCCTGCTCCCCATGGTAAGTGACTCACCTCTGGATGTGGTGTGTCTGTGTGTATTTTAATGTGTATTTAATACCTTTACCTATATAGTACCACAGTTCCTAAAAAGGCATGGCAGCTGGCAGGCCTGGCAGCCAGCAGGCCATAAGCTACACCTTTGCTGTTCCAATTGGAGAACCCTTAAGGAGGTACAGCTGTTTTACATTTGCATTAAGGCATATTATCCTAGAGAACCAGTATGATGAACATATCCATATCCATATCCATATCCATATCCATATCCATATCCATATCCATATCCATATCCATATCATCATCATCATCATCATCATCATCATCATCATTATTATTATTATTATTATTATTATTATTATTATTATTATTATTATTATTATTATTATTATTATTATTATTATTATTATTATTATTATTTCAATTTATATGCTGCCCTACTTGGTCAAAACCAACTCAGGGCGGCTCACAACATACAATTAAATACAATATAACAGTTCAGTAATAATACAATATAAAATACAGTGCAACAAGACAAAATAAAATAAATATAACACAATATGATAAGGCTACAGTCCATAATCAATATTCAGTACCAAATGGACAATAAACAATATACTCACAATACAATCCATACCCAATCCATACCCAATACAAAAATGAAAAAATAAGTTATACACTAATCGATTAAGAACAAGAGGAGCAAGAGGTCTAAAATCTAAAGCCGGGAAAGAACAGTACAGAGAGTCCCATAGGGGCAGCAGCAATGGCCCTTTTAAAACGCCACCAGCCCAGCGCAGGTGTTTTCACCCTTCCTGTTCGAGACCAGGAAGAGCAGTGCAGAGAGTCCCATAGAGGCAGCGGCAATGGCCCTTTTAAAATGCCACCAGCCCAGCGCAGGTATCTTCACCCTTCCTGGTCGAGACCAGGAAGAGCAGCACAGAGAGTCCTGGTACTGCCCAGGCACTTATACTAACAGGTAAGTGACAGGTTTGCATTTGGGGTGGGTTGATTTATTTTTTGGGGGGTGGGTGTATTTTATTCTAATTTTTATTTATTTATTTATTTACGGGTTTGTGTTGTGGGTGGGCGGGTGTGTGCGTGAGTGCTTATTTTTATTGGGGTGTTTTGGGGTAGTAAAAATTTTGACGTCCCATCACTGTTTCAAACTGCTAGTCTTCCCCCTCTCGGAGAGAAGAGGGCTGGAGCTGGGCGATCACACACTACACCTTGTTTGGGGGGGGAGGCTGTTAGCTCAGGGGGTTTTTTTTAGCCCTCCTGACCCCCTAGCTCTACCCAGTAGAGAAGTTTTAAGTTAGTATTGCTTTCCAATGGATTGTATCATCTTTTGAATTCTTATTTATTTCAGGCATTTTGTCCTTTTGATTACTTGCTAGTGGTGGTTGGCTAGGTTTGAATTGTTGGGTTATTTCTCATCATTTTAATATCATTTTATGTATATGATTTTATGTATATATTTTTGTGTGCTGAAACTATCCCAACTAGTTTTTACACTAGGTTGGGTAGTATATAAGCATGTTAGATAGATAGATAGATAGATAGATAGATAGATAGATAGATAGATAGATAGATAGATAGATAGATAGATAGATAGATAGATAGATAATGTCCAAATAAATATCCAGAACATCTTGAATGTGGCTTCCATTAAGGAAGAAGACATTGTTAGGAATTCTGCACAAATTTAATGAGAATGCCAGCTGTGTTCTCGCCTGAAAATAGCAAACTTTGTACATTCAGCACATTTGACAACATGTGACAGGTACAGTTCCATTTCCATATGGATCAAGTGGGGGGGGGAGTAAAAATGTCTGGGTTTGTCATGTCATACTAGCAAGGTAAGTGTAGAAAGAAAGAAAAAATCTTCTCCGCAGAAATATATTGGATGACTTTGTTAAACAGCAGAGCATTTGCTGGGCTGTATTTATTTCTTGCAGAGCTGCGGTTTTGATGGATAGGTATGCAAAGTATCAGTATGAACACTACAAAGCAGAGCTCACATGTATCACACAAGTGCTTTCTCCTATTACAAACATTCAGTGACATGAATCTTATAAATAAATCACTATGCTTTTCCTTGAACTGAATGACACAAGCCAAGAAATGAACTATTTTTAGCTATGGAATTTCCCTTTTTAGAAAAGGAGAAATGTAGAAGAACTTTGTTTCTGTTCTAATGGTGCAGTTTTATAATAAAACAATTACTAATTTCATTTCACCCACATTGTGATTTGTGGTAAGGAAGTGTATACTAAAAGTTGCAAAGGGAGGTGTTTTTTTTATCCATCTTAATTTCCCCCTTTAACGGCATAATTCTCTACATTTCTACACAGAAGTCCTACTGAGTTAAACTGAGACTACTCTTAAATTTATTCTAATATTCCATCCATAGTAGTCCCCTACTTTTGATAATGCTTGAGCAGAACGAAACTGGTGGTTATGTATTATCCTTCAACCCCCCCCTCCTCGGCATTGTTTTCATGAGAAGTTGGTGAATCCCCTTCAGAAGAGGTTGAAAACTTTCACATCATACAAATAGCAATTACAGTAATACCCCGGATAATGATTGCACTGAATAATGCTAAAACCGCATAACGACGACAAATTTGGGGGGAAGATTTGCACCAGATAACGTTCTTTCTAGCGTTATCCGATGCATCGTAATAAAGAAGTAAAGGAGGCCAAAGCTCCTCTCCCTGTCACTTCCCTCCTTCCTCCCCCCCCCCAAGCAATGGGGTGCCATAGTGCCGAGAGAATCCAGCCCAGCCCTGGCCCTGCTTACCTTCAAGCCACCACAGCTGCTGCTCCCACCAGGTTCCCCAGGCAGCCCTTTGCACTGGAACTCATGGCTGGCCCAGGCAAGGGTAGCGTGCACAAGCCTCGCCCATGTCGAGTCAGCCTAGCTGCTCTTTGCTCCGACTTAGCCAGGCTTGACCAGCCGATTGCAGAGCACAGAGCTATGCCTCATGGCAGGCAGAGGCAGCCGAGCGCCAATGCAAGAGATCAGAAAATGGAGAGGAATGGTTGCCAAGGCAGCATCAGATAAGGCTGAAAATCGCATAACATTAAGACTTGTGGAACCAAGTCTTAACGTTATCCGATGTATTACTGTATGTTTATATATCGCTCCATAGTGATTAGAGCAGTCTCAGGATTATTCAACAAAGTAATTACCATTTTGACCCCACAAGCAGGGTAATTATTTTTCTGACTTTGGAAGGCCTGAGTCAACCTTGAACCCAGTGGAGTTGAACTCAGATTGTGAGCAGAATTTTGACTCACTACTGCAGTTTATCCCCTGCATCATTGGGGCTCATTTATATTTCCAGGATCACTTAAGTTTTTTGACAAAAGACACTTTTCCTACACAAACTGTGATTCAGGTATAAACTGGAAAATTAAACGAGGCTGATCTTTTTGGAAGAGAATTCAATTCAAATTTCAGTTGGGCTTCCTTTGGGGGAAACATGATTGAAAATAAATAAATAATTACTACTAGAAGATAATTTTTAAGCCTTGAAGAAAACATTTGCAAAAACAGAGCACCACTAACTGATGGCTGCCTTTGGTGTTTTTACAACTCAATTATCACTTAGAAGCAGCCATGAGAAATCACCTTGAGCTCCATATGAGAAAAAGGTGATAAATGTGAAATGACTAAAAAAGAAGATTCCCCAGAATCTTTCAGAAGACAAAATTGGAAAACCTATAAACTCCTTTCTGGTATAAGATTTAATCGAAGGAATGTTATAAAGGTAAGGAGACAGAAGTACTCATTCTATTAAGCAACAGCATGAATGAGAAGCAAAGCATGGTTACTCCTTTGGTTCTGCTGAGACACCAAATATCTTTATATCTCCCTCAATCGCAGGAACCATTCCTACGAGTAATTTCATCTGTTTTTATCCCTACTGGATTTTCAGAGAAATGTAACTTGATTTAAGGAAGTGGTACCTGAAATGGCTTTTCCTGACTCTACCATTTCCATTGCATTTTGTTTTTGTTTCCTATTTTTTACAATATAAAAGGTCAGAGCTATCCCATAGTTTTTAATTTGCCTTGCATTATTGCTCTTTAAGTTACTCTGGCAACTTTTTACATCTGAATGGCAGATTAAAATGCTTGAAATAAATACATATAAAACTGTATGATCTGGTAACATGAACAGGAACTTAATGTTATCACATTATATACAGTGGTACCTCGAGTTATGGATGCCTTGTGTTACAAAATTTTCATAATACGAATGAAAATCCATTGAAAATAATTCCTCGAGTTA